>JAWNNB010000567.1:0-2400000 GCA_035043285.1 Drosophila subsilvestris
ACAGGGTAACGGGAGGCAAAACAGACCGCAAGACCCAAATTCGTTTAAGAGCCCTCATTATGTTAGGAGCCAGGGCAACTCGAATCAACAACAAAGAGCTACGGGCCAGGCCCCCGAGCCAATGGACGTAGACCCTTCATCCTCCAAATTTAGACAGGCCACGGCTTACCAAAAGCCAGGGGGGACGGGTAAGCGCGACAGCGGTTTCGGAAGAAAACCAAATTCGTCAGAGCGCACGTCAGGAAACTGGCGGCAGAGGGTGGAACACATTGCCACCTCAAGTGACCGGTCCCCGGCGGCCTACACTGAGGCCGCCGCTGAGGCGGTCGCAGAAATAGAGGCCGACGCCGAACTCGGATACGAGAGCGACTCGGTTAATTTTTTAGGGGATGCTCCCTGCTGCCATTCGTTTGGCGGAAAGTAGCAGGGGTCAACATAAAACTTCTGATCGACACGGGTGCGTCCAAAAATTACATCAAGCCATTCATGTGGCTTCCTGGCGTTACCCCGGTTGAATCACCGTTCCCCGTTCACTCTATTAACGGGTCCAACAACATTACACAGAAATGTCCCCTGTCAATATTCGGCAAAATCACGCCGTTTTTTCTACTAAAAACATTAACAACCTTTGATGGCATCATTGGCCTGGACCTGCTCACGCAGGTAGGGGCCACGCTATCTCTGAGAAATGGAACGCTCACTTTCGGCAACACAACCGAGACAATCAAGTTCCATGAGTGCACAGATGTCAACCATACTAACGTTGTTGACATCGACGCACCTGCTGCCATAAAGGCAAGCTTCATGCAAATGCTGAAGAAAAGAAACAAGGCCTTCGCCGACCCTAACGGGTCGCTGCCCTATAACACTTCGGTCGTGGCCACTATTCGCACAGTGGACGACGAACCAATTTATTCCAAGCTTTACCCCTACCCGATGGGTGTAGCTGATTTTGTCGATGCCGAGGTTAAAAGCCTCTTGAAGGACAAAATCATACAGAAATCAAGGTCGCCATATAACAACCCGATATGGGTGGTCGACAAAAAAGGCACCGATGAGAAGGGCAATAAGAAGAAACGTCTCGTAATGGACTTTCGGAAGCTCAATCAGAAAACGATAGCCGACAAATACCCCATGCCATGCATCTCAATGATATTGGCAAATTTAGGTACTGCAAAGTACTTCACTACTCTTGACCTGAAATCCGGGTACCACCAAATAACTTTGGCGGAACGCGACAGGGAAAAAACTTCCTTTTCCGTAAATGGAGGGAAGTATGAGTTTTGCCGACTGCCCTTCGGTCTAAGAAATGCTGGCAGCATTTTCCAGAGGGCAATCGATGACGTTTTGCGCGAACAAATCGGCAAAACATGTTATGTTTACGTCGATGATGTAATCATATTCTCCAAGTCTCAGGACGAGCACGTTAAACACGTCGACTGGGTACTGAAAAGCCTCTATGATGCCAACATGAGAGTGGCTCAAGAGAAGTCGCAGTTCTTTAAGACAAGCGTAGAATACCTTGGCTTTATTGTAACTAGCGAAGGCACAAGAACGGACCCGGAAAAGGTGAAAGCCATCCAGGAGTACGTCGAGCCAACAACGCTATTCGGGCTAAGATCATTCTTAGGCCTAGCAAGCTACTACAGATGTTTTGTGAAAGATTTCGCGGCGATCGCCCGCCCTCTCTCAAACATCCTAAAAGGGGAAAACGGTTCAGTTAGCAAATATAAGTCTAAAAAATCCCCCATTATCTTCAACGAAGATCAAAGACGGGCGTTCCAGAAACTTAGGAACATTCTGGCATCGGAAAACGTAATGCTGATGTACCCAGATTACAAAAAGCCCTTCGATCTGACCACCGACGCTTCTGCGTACGGCATCGGAGCGGTACTGTCTCAGGGGGGTCGACCGATCACAATGATCTCAAGGACCCTCAAGGACTGTGAGCTGAACTACGCCACTAACGAGCGAGAGCTGTTAGCGATTGTATGGGCCTTGGGAAAGTTGCGCCATTACATTTATGGCGTCAAAGAAATAAACGTATTTACTGATCACCAGCCGCTCACGTTCGCGGGGAACCCCAACGCAAAAATCAAGCGTTGGAAGGCGCGAATCGATGAAATCGGCGCCAGGCTATTCTACAAGCCGGGGAAAGAAAACTTCGTCGCGGACGCACTGTCCCGGCAGAATATTTACGCGCTGGGAAGCAGCGCACCGCGCTCAGACGCAGCAACGATCCACAGTGAAGTTTCAATGACTTACACGATAAAATCGTCTGAAAAACCTGTAAACTGCTTCAGGAACCAGATCATTCTGGAAGAGGCGCGCTTTCCCCTGAAGCAAATGTTTGTGCTCTTTGGGGAAAAAACGCGCCACATAATACATTTCCCAAACAGGGACGCTCTAATTGAGACCGTCAAGTCTCTGGTGAACCCACAAGTTGTGAACGCAATCCATTGCGAACTCCCAGTTCTAGCTTTCATACAGCATGAACTAGTAAAATCTTTTCCGGCGACGAAATTCTGGCATTGCAGGAATCTTGTCGCCGACATTGTCGACGATAATGAAAAAAGAGAAATTATCAACGTCGAGCACAACCGGGCCCATAGAGCCGCTCAAGAAAACGTCAAACAAATCATGTCCGACTACTATTTCCCAAAAATGACGAAACTCGCAAGCGAAGTGGTCATGAATTGCAAAATTTGCTCCAAAGCAAAATACGACAGGCACCCTAAGAAACAGGAGCTAGGGCCGACACCGGTCCCCTCGTTCACGGGAGAAATGCTTCATGTCGACATATTTTCGACGGACAGAAAATATTTTCTGACATGTGTGGACAAATTCTCCAAATTTGCCATAGTACAGCCTATAGCTTCCCGCACCATAGCGGATATTAAGACTCCCCTCTTACAACTCATGAACATTTTTCCCAACACCAAACAGATTTACTGTGACAACGAACCATCACTAAGTTCAGAGACCATCAGATCGCTGTTGCACAACAATTTCGGGGTCCGCATCGCTAACGCGCCACCCCTCCACAGTACATCGAACGGACAAGTGGAAAGATTCCATAGTACACTCGTGGAAATCGCCAGGTGCCTTAAAATGGCCAAGGGAATCACCGACACGGTAGACCTATTCCTTCAAGCAACGGCGGAATACAATAGATCGGTGCACTCGGTCACCGACAAAAGACCCATCGACATCCTGCATGCAGTGGCTGCAGAAAGTAACAAAGAAGTTCAGAACAAAGTGCAAAAGGCCCAGATTGTACAAAACAATCGAGTCAACCAAGCACGGCAAAACAGAAACTTCAGTGTAGGCGAGAAGGTGTTGGTTAAAACCAACAGACGCCTGGGGAATAAGCTCTCCCCCTTGTATGTCGAAGAAACAATTGAAGCGGACTTGGGGACAACAGTCCTAATTAGAGGGAGGGTGGTCCACAAGGACAACCTCAGATAGATATCCCTACTAAATATAAGTTAATTTGGTGAAGGAATTATAGCTGTTATTGGTAGACACTACGACTAGGCTTAAGGAAAACGATTGGTGGCGGTGTTGTGTTAGTTTTATTCCCCATATTTCATACGTATTTTTATCTACAGGGTTATCTGGGTACTTCACATCCTCACCATAGTCGCGGCTCGCGTCACCGACTACTCAAACTCAAATTACATTCCCATCACGGACGGAACGGTACTGATATGGGAAGGGCTTGATTACGTCAAGCACACGGCAAATCTGACCGAATATGGTCGCATTGTCGAGGAAACCGCCAAAATGGCGGACCTATTCCCAAAATCGCACATGAGACAGTTGCTAGACGCGGACTGCAATCACATTAGAGATATGTTGTCCGATATCAGTGTCCACCACAGGCTGGCGAGAAGTCTAGACTTCCTGGGAACCGCCCTTAAAGTAGTGGCCGGCACGCCAGACGCGTCCGATTTAGAAAACACCAGGTTTACAGAAGCACAACTGGTGCAAGCAAACAATAGGCAAATTCAGATAAACACCAAGGTTCAGAACCAATTAAATTCACTCACTAGCTTGGTAAACAAGATCATCAGCATAGAAAAAAAGGCACAAATCGACACAGCCCACTTGTACGAGACTTTGCTCGCTAGAAACAGAATTCTTATTACAGAAATAGGCAACCTGATGCTCACTATAACCCTGGCAAAGGCCAACGTAGTGAACCCGGCCATTTTAGATCACACTGACATAGAATCTGTTCTCACTGACCAATTCACAGGGGTCACAGTAGCAAACCTACTAGAAGTATCTAAGATTAAAATCCTACAATCTAATAACATAATCCACTTTATAATAGAATACCCTAGAGTTAGCATAGCTTGTAGAAAGGTGACGATATTCCCGGTTGAGCACGACGGAAAGGTACTGCAGCTGACAGAGAACATTGTAGCTGAGTGCGGAAACCAGGTGTGGGCCGTCACGAGCTGCGCCCCCACAACCACCACCACGTTCTGCAAAAAGGAAGTAAGAGGTTCCTGTGCCCAGGGATTACACTCCGGGGGCACCGCTCATTGCCTTTCGCAACCGAGCCATCTGGAGCCCATCACCCTCGTCGACGACGGCATGATCATCGTCAATAACCGGCCGGCAAAGATCAGCTGTGACTCGGACACGGTGGTTACGACCGCCGGAACGCAGCTCATCACCTTCAATGACTGCGCAACCGTAAATGGCACCCGATTCCGAAATCGCAATAACATCCAACAGCGATTTCCAGGCATCGCATCAGTACCCGCTCTGAACATCTCCGGGCACGAGACTATCCTGAGCCTCCCGTTCTTACACCAGCTCAGCGAGGACAACCTCAACTACATCAAGGAGGTCGAGCAGGCCACCATGGCCAAGCTCAGCCCGCTCCACGCGTTTGGACTGGGCATGGCTCTGTGCGGAGCATTGGGGGGAATCATCTACCTCAGATTCCACCTCAATAGGAAGAGAGATGCGAGGCAAATCAAGGAGATGATAGACGGATTGAGAGCAGCGAGGACGCCCGCTCTTTAAGAGGGGGAGTAGTTAACACTCCCCACCAGCTGCAGGGTATCAGCGGAATTCCAGAAGTGGAAGACCTCTGATGCTGACTCAAGTGGACGGGGGTCCTCAAGTTACATTGTTGCATAAACATCCGCTGGAGAGCGGACCGTCGGCTCGAGGCGCTGACGTTGCAGAACGTCGGCCCGCTGCATGGGCAGCGCTGCCGTCTGGGGGGCAACTTTAAGAATATCATTTTATATTTCATTGCTTGTACTTTAGAATTAATCTCACACTTGACCGAGCCAGTCGTGCCGGTAATAAACTTTAAAACGTAATCTCGTCTTTCCTTGCCGGTGGCCGAGCCCCGGTACATATAAACGGGATAAATAATATTTAATTTACATACATACATACATACATTCATATGTACATATGTACATAAAGCTACGCATTGGAGGAATACATTTATGCCAAAAACGTTCACTGGACATTGGCATCATCAGATGAGAAACAGGAACCGAACCCAGAGAGCAGAGGCCTACGTCGCCTGTCACAACCAGGCTCGGATCCCTAGGTGAGGGCGAGAGAAGCGTGTCGGCTATTTGGTAAAACCAAAACCAACAAAACGCATTTCTGGTTGCATTGGGGCAGTTTTGTAGATTTGTGGCTAAAAGAGTTAACAGATAAAATCAAATATGCACTATGTCCTGTGGTGGCAGGCAGGCGACAGGCAGGCCACAAACAGAGCCGAAACTATGGTTGTGGAAGGTGGTGGGGGGAGGGTAGGGTAACACAAGAGGGGAAAGTAGAGTGAGTGGAAAGAGTGCTCGATGCACACACTTTTGGTTCGAGAAATGCAAGCGAATTTATTGTTGGAGACGTTTGCATGCAGCACAGAGAGGAGCGTTGCAGGAACGGTTGAGTGAAAGGGAGGCAAAGTGGCGTAGGGTTGCACTGTATTTGGCATGACAACTGTGGGTAGGCGTGGCTGACTGGCACGCCCACTGTCACAATCACATTTCCCCTTACCCGCAATCTCCCCACACAGCGCCACCCCACCACACCCCACTTCAAATAACAGTGGCGTGTGTGTGTGTGTTGTGTGTGTGTGTGTGTGTGTGAAGAACGCACATACACAAAAATGGAAAAGTAGACAAGAAGAAGCCCGATTGACCTACTAAATTGCATTGGAAAAGAGCATGATACGGAAGGGGTGGGAGGAGTAAGAGGAGGATAGAATATCTGTAAGAAGGGGATAGATGGGGTGCGGAAATGAAAGGCAGGCGTACAAATCAAAAGAAATTTTTGGCATTGGAGCAGGGCAAATCACACACATACAAATTTGGGTAGATGAACGGAGATACTCCCCAAAAAGTGTATCCACTCGAATTGCACGCAGCCCGTGAGAGAAGGAGACAGAAATACGGAAGGAGATAGAAGATAGGAGTGATATGTAGATTCGGATGGAAATTAGTACGGTAACGGTAACGGACATTGGGGTCGAGCAATGCAGGCACAAAAGCAACGCAATGGAATCGATGGGCGATTTGAAAGGAACACAAGTCAAGAAGACACACACAACCGTATCAAAAGAAAAATTCTCGAAAAACAGGAGCATCAAGAACAGGCACACAGTTAAAAGGTGTTGATCAAGGGAGCTAACCGAGTGCTTGATCTCTGCTGGACATGGCACTGATAAGAAAAAGAGAACTATGAAGGGGCCCAAATAACACCCAAATTAATTATGATTCGTAGGTAAAAGAGTGTGTGTGGAAATATCGTGGGTTCACGGATAAGAAATAAAGAACACAAAAAAGCATAATTTTTAGATGTTTTTGATTTTTAAATGTTGTTGGTATACAAAATTTTTTTGTTTAACCATTCCGCGCGTACATATGAAGACGTATGTACATATGAAGGCTATGAAAGACACTCCGCATTTAAATCTTAACCACAGAATTGCAGAGACTGGCCTTGAGGTGTTTTAATTGTCATTGCCAATGGCAATCGCATGGGAAAGCCGCAAATCAACATCTAATGATTCAGTGTTTGTTAAAGCTTCATTGTAAATGTCTTCTGTCAATTTCATGGTCATGTCGGAATTTTCTAGGCGTACTCTGTGCCATACTTTGGATACTTATGATACACGCATCATTGATGCAGATATCCCACTGTTTGTCATTCTCCAATAAATTTAGAGCTTGAGCCTGTTTAAAAAATTCGCCGTGCAGCGTCTTTACTGCTTATGTATCTTTCAGCCTGGTATTAGGTAGTACTGTTTCATCGAGTACTCGTACTGAATTCCTGTAACCATTTTCAGCTTGAACACCAAAAACTACCATATCGCTTCCTTTATTCACGTACTTGCAGATGTATTTGATCGATTTCACGGAATTGCAATACTCTACGTTTATGTGCGCTTCGTATGTTTTTGACAACAGAGGCGAATATGGAACGCCACACAGTGTGATATCATATGAGTCTGGAAACTAAATTTGGTTGCTCTAGCTCTTATAGTCTCGGAGAACTAGGCGCTCATCAAGACGAACGGACAGACTCGGCTATTGATGCTGATCAAGAATATATATTCCTTATGGGGTCGGAAAATTTGCCTTCCCTACATGGCATTTAATCTGTGATAAGCGATTATACACTTACATAAATTTCAAACTTTTCTGGTACATATTACAATTGTTTACCCTACATAAATATACAACTTTTCTTATACCAAGATTCTTGGCATCATATTTCGGAATGTTGGTATCAAATAGTTTAAGGAACATTCCGCATACATTTTAGTCATCAAAGAGAGCACCACACACACCCTTGAAAACCGTCTGTGCAACCCAAAATACCCCACTTGGTAGCTTCACACATATGTATACATACATAAATATGTACATACATACATATGTACAAATACATACATGCATACAATTTTTGCCCCCGTTTCGCTTGCTGTCCATTTTGTGTGTGACGTTAATTGTAGTGCATGGGTCAAATATTATTACTAATGCTACTCATTTTCTTGCTTTTTGCCCCTTACCCGTCCCCCCCAGGGAGAAAACATATGTGTGAGTGTGTGCAATTTAGCACTCTGTGGCATTTGAGGATGTTGAAAAAACGATGTGGCATACATAGCACCCACAAACTCCAAAAAGAACCCAACCTTGCACAGCGGGTGGGTCTGAATGGGGATGGGTGTTGTGGGTTGGGGGTTGGGGGCAGGCTAACTGCATTCGACGTTATGGAAAAGAGCGTGCAAATTGGGGTTGGGATTCCTCTAGCAGCAACAGCAACCAAACTAAATGACAATAGGAGAGCAGTTCAAGTGTCAGCCGTGGCCTCTTATTGTCACGCATTGTCGTCTGCCCCAAGTCCCAGACCAAACCAGCCACAGTCTCCCCTACCACTACCACTACCACTACCACCATGAATGCCCCAAGGAATCTCCACGAACACATATATGGTGGCATTTCCGGTGCTCGCACTGAATGGCGGGGAAACAGGAATAAACAGGAATGGGTAGCGGGATGGTAACGGGAACGTTTGGGATGGCGAGCGCGCAGGGCCCAATGTGCTTTTGGCATAAATTATGAATAGAGCGAAAGACGCGTTTGTGTGTTTGCGGAGGAATGCTGTGTGTGCGTGTAAGAGTTTGAGTGTTTGTGGTGGATAAAATGAAGTAAAAGTAGAGAATAAAATGAAAGCAAGTGCCTCAAGAAGGGGTCTGGGGGCACGGGAAATGCGGAGCACATTGCAAATCGACAGCTATCCACGTCAAGCCGAAGAGTGCTGTACCCTAACAACCAATGGAGAGATCTCCGTCTATGTAAGGATAGGTACACATGGTAAGCAAATCAACTCAGTTAGACAAATGCACTCTGCGCACGAGCAAATCTATAGCTGAGTTTTTGTAATTTTAAAGAATATTTTACCATTTGGAAATAATTTTACAAAAATGTAGAATTTATTTGAGACATTAAAATATTTTTTATTTTGTAGCTTCTGCTTTAGCCTTGCTTTACTGTATTCAAATTAGTATCCACCTTTTTAACATACAGAAATGATCGATCACCTGCAATGATATTTACCAAGCTCATAAGAATCCCCAAATACTTTTCCCTTTCCAACAGGGGTATACACATGTACATATGTATATGTACAAATGTACATATGTATGTATGCATTTACAAAAAAGAAAAACTGTCCACTTTCATTTGGATTGGGTGCTGGGGCCGAGGCACGTTGCAAATGTGTCTGGGGCTGTAGGCGGCCACAAACGAGCTTGACTTCCTTTGGCTCTCAGCGAGAGGGGGAGAAAAGCGAGCACAGCTTCAGCTTGTTTATAGTATCTCAATAATTAATGAGCTCTTAGGAATTTTTGTGGCATACAACGACAACGAAAACGATGAGGAGCAGGCGGAGGAGTTGCACAAGCTAACCACAAGGATGCTGCTCCCTTGATTCCTACTCCTCCTCCTCCCCCCTTCCCGCTGAAGGAACAAAGTCAACTGCCGTGCCACGGATGGCTCGCCTTTGGCTGTTGCCACTGCCGCTGCGAAAACTTAATGTACAAATATAATTTGCGGCACACACAAACACTTATGTGGCTACTAACAGGGCCTCCACCTCCACTCCTTGGTCTCTCCCCAAAACCCTAACCAGCATTTTGTTAGCCCGCAACTATGCGCCACAAGACGCTTCAAAATGTTACTGGCATACAAAGCTAGTTAGCAGAGTGGGTATGCGGATGAGAGTGGGAAGTCTTTCGTAGTTGTCACCCAGAGTGGAGCAGAGAGTTCATATTTTATGAATATAACCATATTATATGCGTCCTAATGCTTCTGCTGCTCGAGCTGGTCGAGCAAATGGAGAGACAAACCAGAGACCAGGGGCCAGACCATAGCAGTCCTTGGCCAGATGGACCTTCCACTCAGAGGGACAAATATATCAAAGGTTTGCTTGTTTTTTTTTTGGGTGGAATAGATAGCACTGGAAAATGGATTGGTTGCGACTAAGGAACATCCTGCAATCAATTAAATTTCAGCATGATTCTTAATTCAATTTCATTGCTTTTCATTCGACCTACTTACTGAAAGCAATTTTGTGATTTAAACCAAAATTGTAAGGGTACTCAATGTACTCAATGCTCTCAACATGCTCCGAATACCCTATGAAATAGCGTCGAAAAAAGTAACTTGCGCTTCCTGATTACTTATTCATTAGCCGCGCTTTTAGCGCTGCCTCTCTTCTGTGTGATGCCTTGCGCTGGACCAACGACCCTGCCGCCCCGCGGACTCACAACACCCAACATACATACACTTTCCACCACCCACCCCATAACCTTTCACAGCAAACCTCTGTCTGCTTTTGACTTGCTTAATTTGTAAATTTGCTCCTCTTTTGCGCTCTGGTTTTTAGCCTTCTTCCCTGCTTGTTTCCGACTCTCATTTGCATCATCGTGCTATGTTTTAGATGCTTTTCATGGCTTTTAAATGCTTTTGCTGCTATCAAATTGACCAAAGCGAGAGATGGGTGGGAGAGAGATTCATTCGTATGTTCGGAAAGTGGCTACCATATATATAAACATACATATGTATGTATGTACATATGTACATGCAGTTACATATGTTTGGGTGCCATAAAAAGACACAATGGATGACGCATGAATATTTTATGGGATATTTTAGAATCTAATTACCGCGTAATATCGTCCACAAACAAAAATAAATATGATCGCACAGCTGGGACGCACCTTGTGGACAGGGTAGGAGAGGTATGAGGGGGTGGCATAAATACGCCACAAAATTAGCTCGACGCGTTTGGGGCATTAAAAGTGGTTGCCAGGGTCCAAAAGCGTGAGCCGTTAAAATAAATTGCAAAATACACGCACAAAAATACACACTTCGAGAGAGAGGGAGAGAGCTAGAGTGAGTGAGTGAGGGGGTCACACTGACAGAGAATCAAGGAGAATGTGCACCCCCGCTAGGAGCGCAGGTGTAAACGCTTTCAACGCCATTTAGCCACTCTTTTTTACTCACTCCCTCTGTTACCATCCACTGAAGCCCTCCCTCCCATTAACAAGAAAGTGTCATATGGATGCCAAACAGAGATGAGATGGAATGAGCAGCCCACAAGAGAGAACGAGCTTCGCTCCTGATAATCGCAAACACACAATTTAACGCATTGGCGGCTACTTAGAAAGCGTCGCATGGCCAAGCGATAAGAACGAAAAAATAAGAGTGGAAGTCGGAGCAGTCTGGGGGAGAGTGGGGTAAAAGCAAAGAGCAGCAGCAGAATGGAGGAGAGTGAGGGCGGGCCTGTTGGTTGACCAAATGAATGTTAAACAGTTTTCGAGCTTCTTCACATACAAATGCCGTTCACAATTTTTCTCATTTCCTTTCCCCGTTATATTATCCAAAGGGGGAAATAAACAGCAACAAACGAGGCACGTGCATGGAAGAGAGCCAGCAAGGCATTTGAAGCTGTTAAACTGCCATTTGACAGGCACCAACACGCACAGCACATACTCGTGTAGGGTTTAAAGGAGCAGTCACAGCAGGCACAATTGGAAAACAATTTGTTAACACTAAAATGTGTAAATAATTGCATATAAAAGTGCGGCTTGGTAAGGGAAATCGATTACATATTTTATGCAAAAGCAAGGAAGAAAGTACTTTCAGCGACAATTCTACTTTTTTTTTATCATATTTTCGGACTACTAATTGCGCAAGCGTGAGTAGCTTGGCGTGAGAAAACTTCTTAGAGTGAGAGTTCTGATCCCTCACTCTATTTAACGATTCCATTTCTATTTTGTGCTCATTGCACAGACTGGAAGTCGCAGATTGTGGTATAATTTTTTAATTGGTTAGAGACACAAGTCTTTTTGTTCCATTCCTCTTTGCCCCTATGGTATGTTCAAAAACACTCAAAACAGCTACAGCTAATGGCGTGTGCTTGAGCACAGTAATATTATGTATTAAAATGCATATAGTATATCCATAATGAACCATAAAAAAACCATGAAATCAGAAATTAGCATGGCTTTTATGAAAGTTACGATGTCTGTCAAGGGGCATTTATTGTTAATTCGGTTGGGTTCAAAGTTCACTGGAAATTAGGCTCTTTTTTGATGGTTAGGTGAAGTATTGTAAGTTGCAATTTTGCAGCTTTAGCATTGCTCCCCCGTCACACACTGCATTTGCATAAATTTATTATTTCTTATTGGATGTCTCTTCTTTTATATTTTAACGGGCCTGTGTGCTTCGCATTTTTTAGCGTCCAAACAATAATAAACAACAATTCTCAAAGTATCATCGAGGAAAAATTCGGCATGAAATCACTAAATCCATGCCGCAGCCAGATAGTGAGAGAGGGCAGAGAGAGAGAGAAAGAGAGCGCAAAGGAACGCCCAAATTCTACTACAGTATTTATTGGTTTATTTTATGATCCCTTTTGTTATATACTTAAGGAAAATTTTACATTTATTGGTTCGCAAAGAACACAACACACGAAGTGTCGCACGACCTTGTTGTTTGGGGTTCACAATAGTTGAGTGGGATGGGGTGCGGTTATGGCGAAAATATGATGGGTTCTTTGGTCAAGGTTGGCGCCATTTGTGGGGTTGTAATCTGCGAATTTGCTTATAGAATTATCTACCTCATTTGCTGCCCTATTTTCTGCTTGCCTGGGTGCCATACACATGCATACATACACACATATGTATGTATACCCTCACCCAATCCCACCCACTTCTTGGTCCTTGTCCTTTGGTAATTTCATGAGTTATGCCTGGTCTAAGATCTGTGCTTTTGGGTTTTCTCGGGTCGCACTGGCAGCTGTTTTACGCTCGTTGTGGTTTTGGAAAATTGTTGACCATAAAATGCTCAATTTAAGTGTGGGAAATGTTAAATATTCCAATAAATTATTATTACAAGAGTTGCCTAAATATTGTACTTTCTAAGAGAGGGTCGCCCAATAAGAGATGGACCTTTATTCAACTTAACCAGTTGTCAGGCAACTGCGCTCACGTGTCAGTTATGTGCACATTTAATGGAAGCAGAGCTCCATACGACGACCTTAAACGTCTGCCCTAAGTTTCGCTTCCCGTTTCGACACATTTTGAGGCAGGCGCCCCTTCAAGTGTGTTGGGCTGACGTCATAAAGCGGTAGCCTCCCATGCCCTTCTACTAAGGCTTTGCCGTGGCAGCTTACATATGTATGTATGTATGTACATAATATGTGTGTAAAAAGATACAGGGTTAAAATAAAGTTTGGCGTTGGGTTTTTGGATGCCGTGGTGTTGGAGTTGGGTTGGATGGGGTGGGAGTAAGTTGAGTGTGAAGCTTAGCGAAGCACAAATTAAATCAAGGACTTGATTTCCCTTCTACAATGAAAGTGCTAGAGGGGGTATAGAGTCACATTCATAATGAGCAATTTATATGAGGATTGCCAACACAGACCAGAACCCAGGTCTGAAACTTCCGAGTCACCAGCAGTTAATGAAATGATAAATGTCTTCATTACATGCCCCCCTACCCTCTTATGTTTAGCAAACAATAATAGTTTGAAAATTACTGGAAATTAATCGAGGTTTTAGATACGCACACGTGCTCATTAATGATAAAATATACATATGTACATACATATTTTATATATATATTTAAAATTTTATTATCGGGATAGATTTTGTTGAAGCATAAAAGAAACTTTTTGCAGCGATATAAATATTATTCAATCGTTTTTAATTTATCATCGATGAAAGGTTATTGTATTCGTATATGTACATACATATGTAGATACTCGTACAATTATGAGTTTTTAACTGTTTTCCCCAGTACTCTCCGTAGAAGTGATTGATTCTTTGCTTAACATCAAGGGATTAGTTTAAATATCTTCATAATACCATTACATTTTGGGCATGCTTAGTAACATTTATAATAGCCACAAAATATTTATATTCTTCGGACATTTTGTTGTGGTTCATTTATGCCACACTTCCATCTCCTACATTGTTGGCCACAGCAGCAGCATCACCGTCTCGTCTTCCTTTCTTCCTCGTTTGCCATTGCCTCTCATATCGAATTGGAGCATTGATGCGGAAGTGGCGATTGCCGCTTGAGCCCCCGTTGACAGCGGCGGATGGTTGCAGGATGTGTGCGAGTGCGTGAATGTGGGGGATATGCCTCACAAAACAGCAGAGCCAAAGTTTGCCAGTGGCCCTATCCACATCTTCCACTCTCTCTTTCCCCGCTTAGACCTGACTTAAATGTTGTCCATCCTTGTAAATTAGCCTTAGCTTCTTCTTTTTGTTGTTTTTGCTGTTGCATGTTCTGTGACGTGGCATTTCTTTTCTTCGACAGAATTGTTCTCCTGCTTCCTTCAGTGGAATGACAGACAGAAAACATTATTTTATACGAGAATGAGCACGCTAAAATTTCACTTGAAGCAGGTTTTATGCTTCAACAATTTTGTGAAATTCAATTTATCCAAGGACATAAAATACACCAAACAAACCGAATCATTACACACACACACGTATGTATGTATGTATGAAAATATCTCGTGTAGCACGTAAAATATCAGTTATACACTTACACACATACATATGTACATACATATGTACTACTTAGTTACATTTATATATACATATATTCGTTTATCTGGGATATGTTATGGACGTGCAGTGACGCAGTCAAAGCCTCAAATGCAACATTGAACAACGTCTAAGGATGGAAGAAAAGGAAGTTTTTCTCGTTCTCCATGTTCCATATTTTCTGTCTTTCGTTTTCCATTGGACTTGTTTGTCTCTTAACTGTCTAGCTACCCTCTAGCTCCAGCCTACCGTAACACCCAACAATAAAACATCAAAGTGAAAATGCAGGAAGAACTCAACACACAATGAAAAGTTCTTATGAAAAGTTCAGATAGATTGAAAAAGGATAGACACAGATACAGATACAGATAGTTGAACTGAGGGTTTAGGGTTAGATGAAAGCAATTTCGCACCTATGGGTAGACTTTACGTGAGATTTTTGGGATTCTCTCCACCAATCCCACTAAGCCCACACACGTAGGAGACATAAATTTGACTTTATGGTTTGTTAACGAGTTAAATTCGAATCCAGAGCGCTGAAAAGTTTTTCATTTGTTTTCGCCTCATTGGCTGGGTATGGATGTGGGGGGTTCTGTGGATAATCAAAGAAAGTCCTAAGCGTGCTGGAGTGTGGAGCGTGGAGCGTGATAAGCATTATAGTTATAGTTATAGTTATGATGCTTCACTGGATTGTGGGGGGGATCGGAGGAGAACGGCAATGGGACCTGGGACCTGGGACGGGTGACTGAGGAATAAGCTGGCGTCAAAACGTTAATGGATTTTAGCTTTTGTTTTCCATAGAAATGTGTCACCGATTTTGGGGTTTGAGGTACGGTAGCTTTGGCTGATGTCAACAGAAAGTTGGGTTTGATTTCAAGAGTGAAGACTTGGAACTTCAGAAAGCAGAGGAAATTATAATGAATTAATAGATGAGAAAGAGAGATTGGAGGTTTGGAAAAAACTACTGAGCAACTAAAATCATCGTAGCGGGTAGTTAATTACACAGAAATTACTGATATTCCAATCTTGGAGTAGTAACGAAGATTCGAAAAAATCTTCTGCATCTCTTGCACCCTTCAGCCAGAAATGAAATTCTCCCCCACTGAGAACAGTTTAAGAAAATCGCGTTGATAATTGAAGCTTATGAGGATGTACCGAATCAAAGCTATTTGTCCCAAATTCTGTATCCAGATATTGAGCATATGACAATGTGCATCAGCAGCAGCAGGACAAAGGCCAAGAAAGAGATTGTGAAGGGGTTGCTTTGTGTTTGCCGCACGAGAGGACATAGAATGTGTGTGTGTGTGTGTGTGTGTGTGTGTGGCACATAGCAGACGTGGTTCGTCCTCCTGCTGCTATGACTGCAGCAGTCGAAATCAAATTTCCAGCGCGCACTTTGCGAAATCAAATACATCATGAGCTGTGGGGCTGGGGTTGGGGCTATACGGGTGGGCCATTGATGGAGTTATAGGGTTGCGGACTGAAGCATGAAGTGTTTGCCAAAAAATATAAAATGGGCACCAAGCTCAAAAAGGGAGTAGACGTGCAAGCGGCACTACCAGAATCCCAAGAAAATGATTCACCAAGGAAAAAGGACGTTCATGCATTGTAAAATAGATTTTAGTTTGTGTAAAGGACGGGGTAGAAGAGTTCCCAGACATAAAGGAAAAGGAACTGAGAGATAGAGAGAGAGAGAGAGAGAGAGAGAGCGCGCGCCAAGTGCCAGATGATTGAAGTAAGCGATGTCTCGACTGTCTGCTCTTTGCCGTCGCACTGTATCTGTCCTCTCTAACTACGCCGGGGCTCCTGGGGCACTGGCCAAAGGCAACTTACATGTTTGCTAACAAACAAATGCAAGAGAAGAAGCAAAAGCAGAAGCAGTATCAGAGCAGCAGGAGTAGAAGACGCAACAGCGGTAGTACCACCATCAGCCAGGACATACACATACACACACCCACACATACTCGCATAAGAGGGCAAACATCGCTCGAAAGCAAAGCAAATAAGGCAAGAAAAATGCTCCTGCTGCAGCCAAGGACAACCAACGACAAACCCTGCCATGTTTGACATATTTGCTTTGACAGTTCCAAGTTCCAAGTGCACATTTTAGCCACGTTTCTCTATCACCGACTCAGGAGTGGCCATGCTTCTGGGCGGAAGAAGAGCAGCGGCACCAGCAGGAAGAAATTTGTATTCAATATGAAGTAGCTGCTTCTTCGCTTCCCAACTAGCCGCAGGTTCTGTTCCCCATTTACTGTTCTGTCTGCATTAACCTCTAATAAATATTAATGCAAATTAATCCAATTAAGGCGGCGTCCAAATTCTAAAAGACTTTCTTCATACTCCTATATCTGCATATAAATTAATATATGTACATACATACATATGTGCATACAAACACACAGTATATCCACCCCATACATATTAGGCAAGCCGTATGCAATATGTGCATTATTTTGGTGGTGGCTAGGCCTGTTAATTTGGCAAATGCTAAGGGGAAAAGGGCTTGGCTGCCATTGTCCTGCTTCCAATATTCTCCCCTTCGTAGACAAACAAGCAAACAACAGATTCCCCTTGGAATTGTCTTAATCAAATTTATGAAACGCTAATGAGCAGACTCAAGGGGAAAGAGAGTCCACAGCCATAGAGAAAGAGAGAGAAAAAGGGAAAGTATTAGTTAAAGTCCTTGCTGGATTATAGCCAAATAATACTCAAAACATCAGCTAAGCCATTTTGATACAAAAAAAAAGAAGAAATTTGGAGCAGATGTTCCTGAGGCGGGGCTTAATACCCGCTCTTAGTTCCTTATGGGTCTCTGACTTACAACAAGTGTACAATTGCTTATATTGTTTATATGTAGATACCTACAAATGTTCATTAAGTTCGAAAAATTCGAGCCAACAGTACCATACAATTTATTCATGTATCATACCTTACAAAGGCTTGCCCATATCCATAATGAAGGCAAATATTGCCATTCCCTGTACCATTTCGTTTCAGATCCCTCCGAATCAACTTCAGACAAACACTCCACTTGGGAGTTTCCCGATATAAATTCCCTGCTCTCCTGCTCAATGAATTTTTCTAATTCTGCCTCAACAACTCGAAAAAATATGCTAAAAAAAAAAAAAGAAAAACTTTCACGTCTCCCACGCAAGCAGCTGAACAGCAAATGAAGCATCCATCCATCATCATCAGCGCTGCTCTTGCTGCTCTCATATCCAATCAATTACACGGAAAATTCCATCCTGATGACCTTAACAATGGAAAACGTTTTGTTTGCTCGCTGACCGTTTGAGCGGTTATTAGGAAGGATTACCATGAACTCAGACTTGCCTTATTAAAAATCTCAGGAAATAGAATACACCATTAGGGAGGGAGAGTTTATTATCCCCAGCATACTCCTGTTGCACTCCTTCAACAAAAATGCATAATATAATAATAACAGTATGAAGGAGAGAGCACAAGATGAGCTCCTTCCTCTCATCATTAATATTCTAAAAGTTATGGGGCAAAGCTTTCAACAGAACTTACGGACAAAAAAATGGAGCCAGAAACGGAAAATCAACTTTTTAGCAAAACCATAAATTGTTGAACGTAGTTTTGGCAGCGTCCTTTCCCTACTAGTTCTACCTCTCTCTAGAACTCACCAAACGGGTTGCCGGTCTATCTTCAATTAATAATGGAGGTATTAAATTGTCGAAATCTGCGCCGCGATGTGCGAGTGGGGCCACCTAGAGACCTACATACATTGTCGAAAAGTGGCACACTGTGGGAAAATTCGCTATAAGTCAGTTTGAGGAATTTTACTACAGCCAAAGCTTTACCGATGCTGGTTTGCAATTCAGTTTCTTGTTATGCATTCTATCGACGCATGGTGAAAAAATATCCACTACATCGGCTGAATGGCTGAATGTAATGTACATTTAAAGATAGAGATACCAATTACTTAAGCCTCGTTGAAATCGTACGAATATGTTGACAAAGCCACTGTGCGTGCATCGAGCCAACCCGGGACATACATATATGTACATACAGTTAATTAGTTTAGCAATATCATTCAGTTTTTCTAAGTTTTCGTATTGAATGGGTAAGCTGTCAATCAGCGCATTTTCAAAAGTCTTAAATATGTTGCCTTCCTAGAGAAGAGTTTCTTGCACTGTATTAAAGGACTGCAGCTAGAGCTGCAGGAGCAGGAACCTAATTAATGAAAACGCTTTAAAATAATTATGCATAATTTTTAGAGTATACATTGAGCAGTTTATGGCTGAGTTATTACAGCAGCTGCTGCTGCTACTGGGGCTTCTATAAAGTAATTAGCATACGGTCTATATAAGTGGGTGTAACTACAACTAATGCTTATGGTTGGTCCATAGTTCCATCAAAGTTCGCTTCCACGCTCACCAAAATCCTGACAACTACATTTCAAAGTAAACAAATGAGCGACAGATATTTGTACATATGGAAAGCTTCCTGTCGCTCACTCTCATTCTCACTCTCAGTCTGTCTCTCTTTCTCTTTTTACGCCCTTCTTTTGCCCTCCTCAAACTTGCACTGCACAACATGTTTTCCATTTCGAGTGTAAACAAAATTCTAATACGTTCAACATATTGCTGGAAAATTGCTTTCCTTTCGGCATTCGGCATTCAGCAGTAGCAGCAGCAGCAGCAGAAGCTTCAAGGAGCAGAGGAACAGTGCCGAACCGAAAAGCATTGTTAACCAACAATAGCAACAACGGAGAAATAACAGAATGAGAGAGAGATGAAGCAAGGGAGAGCAGAAGCAGCAAAGTAAGACGAAAATGAAGAGTATAAGCAAGTAAAGGCGTGGTACACTGATACAAAAAATTGGTACTTTTGGTGATCGAACCAAAAGTCTCTATTTGAGGCGAAAACTAGCCAGAGACAACTACCTATCTGATATTTTAGAATTTTATCTTTGACATTTTCTTAGCCTTAATGTTCTTGGGATTTTTTTTCTGTGTACTGTGGGCGCAACGAAGGCAAGGGCGGAAACGAACGAAAGAGAATGTCAAACTTTTGATGTTGCAATTTGTAATTCAAGCGGAAAACGAAGCGGACAAATTTTTGTACTTTGGTGCTCGTTTTTTCTCATCATCTTCTGTTTATTTTTTTGGGTTTTTTGAATGCGAAATGTTGTCAGAAGCTTGTGTGTGCGGTACCTGCAAGTCGATTGAGAGGAAATTTGTTATTCAGTTTCTCGCTAGGCTTCGGTCCCAGACAAATGACAACAAAACCATGACGAAATATTGGATTCTTTGTGGCCAACGGAAGATGAATTGAGATCGATGTAATCGAATGTGATCAAAATACATACATACATAAGTATGTACATAAATGTGTGTACATGTATTTAGGTAAAAAAAAGTATACATTTTATGATTATTTTTTCAACGAATTTGAGAATGATACAAAAAGTAACTTTTCGAAAGAAAACATTTTGAATTAGACAAAAATTGGTCACGGTAGTCCGATATACATATGTACATAGCTAACTTCAAAAACATACTTGAGTTTTTAATTTAATTCAGTTTTTATTAATCTGCTATTTATTCAAAACACTAAGTTGTTTCCCCAAACAGAACACAGACTCCCCAAATCTACCCCCTGCTGGAGCGGCTCCATCTCCATATCAAGGTAATGCCACGTCTCTGTCTGTCTTTTCTCAGTTCACATTTGAGTTTGCTTTTCATTTGTTTCTTCCACACTTTGTGGCCGCCTCAGTATGTGGGCGTAATGAAAGTGAAGGAACAAGAAAATGTTTTCAATTTGAAAAATTGTTAGGAGTACGATGTACCCTGAAAATCGGAGGAAAATGAGGACAAAAAATGGAAAGAGAGGGAGAAGAGCGCCGCACATGGATGTAACAACAAAGAATTCTGCTCCAGTTTTCGATTCCACCCTTATCCTTTGGCACTCTTTAACGATGGTATCACAGTACAGTACTCTCATTCTTCCTTATTAAATAAGGGCCCTACCCGAGACCACGCCCCTATCATTTAAGTCTAAAGTTAATTGTTCCAAGATTAAGATATTTTTTCCTTGCTCTTTCACTTTCTCTCTTTGATTATTATTTACTTAGGATCTCTTCAACCTCCTATTCTGTGCCGATCAATGGCTTAATGCTTGAGTGGAGGCTAAGAAGATTTATTTACTATGCTGAGAGCAGCTGTCTTCGGGCAGAACATTTCACCCCTTTTTATAAATTGAAACCCTAATTTTCTATTCATTGCCAATTTAAGTGCGATATAAATAATTTGGCATTTACCAGGTAGATGTCGCTGACTTTGATGAAGTACTTTTGAGGGATCGGATGGACCTAAGGGAGGTTTTCAGTGAGTATGGGGTGCCATTTTTAGGTAACGAATTAGCAATTCGATTTGGGGGTAGTCTGGTATGGGATCTGTGCTATAGCGTTTAATTGATTATGCAGAAAAATTTCATTATTTATGTACGGAAGTGGTTTTGGTTTTTTTTTCCACTTTTTAGTAATGGGTTGCCCTAAAAAACCGGATTTGAAGTATGGATTGCAATGTTTACGTAGCAGAAGTATGTTGGTTTTTTAGATTGTGGTACATTTCACCACCCTGCAACAAAAATTTTGTGGAATTCGGAGACGCCATGAAATTCATTAAAAATTAAAAAAAATTTTTTTTTTTTACTTTTGTTTTAGACTAAAAAATCTTTTCCTAATTTTGTTGAAATTCATAAGCGATTCTTGCATCTTAAACAAATTTCAGACAAAATTCCCATTTCAAATCAGATTACGTTAAATGCCATCTTGATTGGGCTCTAGCTTCGGTTGCTATTCTCGCTTGATCCGCTGGGGTTTTGCTAACCTTAATTTCATAATTAATTAAATTATTTAATTTACTTTGTAGAGTACACACATATTTTTGAAGTCTACCCTGCCATCCTCTGATTATATCGGCGAAGTCAACAAAAAACCTTGTTAGTGATTGCGGCAAATGAGATTAGAAACTTCTGGCTGGTTCTTCCCCACTCGTGGCCTCGTTTACCGCTTTCCTCGCAAATTCCCCTGTTTGATTTTTACCATCGGAAAAATCCGAAACTTTTAACCTACAAATACAAATATATACACACACACACACACCAAATACACAAACTCACTCATATACAGAGAACATAACCGTAAATAGTTAGTTCACCTTTTACGTGCGTTAATGATGTTTTCTCAATCAAAAAGTTAAATCTTTCGTAGCGGTTGAAGGAGAGTTTTTGCAAGCAAAGTTTTGGGATAGACAGCAGCTTAGAGGGTGAGGGACTAGATTGGTGTGAGGATTGGGGAAGGCGATGGCTAGAGTAAAGCTGCGCGAGCGTAAGCGCAAGGCGAGGGACTATCGTTTTTTGGCTTCCAATCGGACATGAAAAGCTAATTACAAGTAGCTGAAAGTTGTGCGTGTTTCGGCTTCAATGGTCCAACGAGGAGATGTGTGTCGGGAAAGCTGGTGGAGGAAGAGGTGGAAGGGAGAGCAAAACAGAGGGAGAGCAACACCTGCTCAAAGAAACTTTGATTGGGTTTTATATGATTTTGCAAAGGCAGAGAGAACTGCCCGACGTCTTTTGGGCAAAGTATGTCAATAATTTTCCTAAAGACATTATTGCATCTGCTTGTTTGAGACTTCTAAAACTTGGCTCCTTTTTAATAGTAAATTTCCAATTGGAACTTGAGTACTCGTACCTGTTTTTCTACAAATTGTTGCTAGAATAGGTCTTGAATGTTTCGACTTACATATGTATATCCTGAGTCCATGAAAATTAAGGATCTATGCTAAGTTTTAGCCAGCTTAGCAACTGGGGGGACAAGGTTTTCCCAGAAATAGATAGACGGAAAGACGGCCGACGGACATGGGCGAGGCTATTAAATATATGTATGTACATGTACTAGTCTGTTAATTCTTCCAAATATGTATTAAATATTCTTCCATCATTACACACTCTGAAATTGCATAGTTGCCGTTCTTCTTGATGTTTAATAAATAATTCGTTTATGTTCCAAATCTCGTCCTTAGATGCTCTTAATTTAAATTAAAGCTCCCCCAAAGCAATCCCGATACACTGATTGATTCAACTGGATTTATTAATTTATTCATTTTGATACTTACTTATGTTCATCCGCTGGACTTTGACCCACCAAAGAAAGCTACGGAAAGGGTAGAATGAGCGGTGGAGAACCCAAACACTTACTTACAAAAGTATTTTACCGATACCAACTGCCCTTTGTCATAGCAATAGGACTTCCCCAATTTCATGGCACCCAAATTGTTCTTAGTTTGGGGTAGGGTAGGGGTAGGAGCATGGGCAGGGGCAGGGTTAGGGTATCGTTTGGGTTGGGAATTTCAATATTAAGCTAAGCTGTCTCTGCTTCATCTAGAGCATTTTGAGAGTTTCTTGTTGAGTTTTCACCCCTGCCCATTGCGGAAAAGTTTTTTATCTACAGCCAAATAGTTTTGGACTATTTCTCCATCAATTTTATTGGTAATACTTAGACAAAAGTTTGTCCACATTACACACACATAGTAGATAGGGACAGTTGGAGTATAAAGGGAAGACAGAAGGAGAGTCCGATATCCTTCTACGAAAGGATTCAATGCGTAAAGTTGGTTGAGTTTGGCATGAGATTTCTTTTTTAATTTTTCGGAATAAGAGAACATTTTTGTACATCTTCTAATAAATTTCCAAGCAATGCCCTTTCAGTGGAAGATGAATGCTGGAGATGAATAAACTAATAAAATGGGTGCCAAATGCTCGTCGACCTAATTTTAATTATTGGCTTTGGTATTCGTCTCCTCCGTCGACTTTATCTGCCTGCGAAAAGTTTTGCCAACTTGTAATTATCACTCACAACATGTAGTCGAGCATCCCTTTCACTTCACCGTAACCTCACCCTCCCCTCCCTTCTCTCATTCGGGTTAAACACCTGACAAACTGACAACTACAAACGGAGGCTCAACCTCCCCACACACACACATGGAGCTTAATTAATAGACATCACAAAGTGCTACACCTCTCAGGGGGGAGTACGGGTTACCCGTGCCCCAAATTTGACATGATGTAGCACAATTCTGGCCACAATAATAACTTACATTTTAAGCCAATTTGAAAATGGCAACACAAAAAGAATTTCCATTTTCACAGTTAAATAAAAATTAATTACAACAATTTATCGTCGTCGTCGTCGTACCAGCCGCAAAAAATGTTTGATAATGTTGCCTTTGAGAGGAATCGACAGGTAGGTTACCCTAGACCGCATAGTCAGGAAGGTATCATATTAATATTATATTATATACCCCATAAAAGACGATGACTTGTACAACAAGAGGAGGGATGGATTTTTTTAGAAACATTTATTTAGGAAAACTTTTATGTATTTCTTCAAAGCTTGTTATAACCAATTCGAAACTGATCTCTATGCCTAGTAATGAAAGTCGTTTCCCGAGTCAATAGAGTATGTACGTATAAATATATGCGAGTCGATATAGTCATCTAGCCCGTCTTTTCATCGCCTAGATCTCAGAGATTGTAAGAGCTGGAGAAAGCTAACTTTACGGTGAGACTCCTGTGGTAAAATTTGTTTTAAATAGGAAGTAGGAAGCGCAGAATCATAGGAAATGATTGATGATTGATCATAGTAAAAGAATAATACAGAGAAAATTGATACGAAATAGTTTTTTTTTACCAGCATAAGCGAGCTTGAACAGATATGATGTGTAAACACAACTAGTTTTTTAGTGGCTCGAATCGGACTGAGACGATTTCCACCGTTTTCTTTAGTATTTAATTTGTGTGCAAAATTCCATTGTAGGCGCTATGGTCGTTCACAATTTCCTAAAGGGTACACAAACGAAAGCAGTTACAAGGCGAACAACCCTCGGGACAACTGTCCACTTACCGCACCAGTCCAAAGCCTGGTCGTTATATGCGGCTTGATGCTGTTAAAACGCAAATGTTAAACCCTTTCGGTAATGCAAAATAATTGCTACGGTTCGTGGTCCGAGTTTACCAGTATTCCGCAGAAAAAATATTCACAAAAAAAGGAACAGAACAAAAAAGAAGAACGTCAAAGCGTAATATTATGTTCCCACTCCCGGTTGCTGGCTAAAGTTTGGGTTAACAGAAATTAGAGCAACGGAAAAGAGGGCGTGTGCCGGGTTCCGTTTCATTTAGTTTTCAGTTTCCACCTAATTTACCCAATTGGGTAAAAGTGCTTTGTCATAATCAGCCCGGGAGCAAGGTTCGCATATCTAATGAATGAATAGAAGAGTGGGATGTGGAAGCTAAAGAAGAGCCGCTGGACCAGGCTCCATAGAGTAAATGTTCCAGAATGAATGGGCGGTATGGGTATTAGGACTTCGCCTTTCTCCGCTAGGCACATATTTACCGAGTTGCTAATAGGCTGTCACATAATTAGCCCTGAAACAACCTAAATCGGACCACCAACCTCCGAAAAAAGGTAAGGAAACCCGTTAGAATAAAATGAAGAGACTGACATCAACATTGGCTTTGATGGAAGTCAAAGATGACCAAACGATAAAGGCCAACGATGTCCTAATGAATCTTATGTCAGATTCGGGGATTCTCGTCCTTTCCTGATAGGGCTTGGGTGTGGATGGGGGCTATTTTGTTGTCCTTGGGCGAGAGATGAAGAAATTGGTTAGGAGTGTTTACTTCCCATTAAGATCAAAAGTGACGAATGAGATTGAAATGAAGGACACAAGTTCATATTTGAGGAAGAAAAAAATGGAGTAAAGAATAGAGAGGATAGATTATCCTAAACAGGATTCCTAACAATCCTAAAATATGTATAAATCGTATGAATCAAAATTTGTCCGACTATTTACCTATGAACATCGAGGATGGCCTTGAGAGGGTGGATATAAATGAGAGTTAATATTTAACCCGTCTGATTTCCGTAAGTATTCCCTATCTCCCTATGTGCAATTATCACCATAGATAAAGGCAAATTACCTTTGGATCTTCTAACATTTGCTTCTTCTGATATCCGTACAAATCAATACTCGAATTGAAAATAAGAAATCCCTTGAACATCATTTAAAGATTAGGGAATAGAAAGATTCGTTCCATGGGCAACCGACGCGGACCCCTGCATAAATTGGAGCTTGTTGAATGCCTCTGCCCCTGCCAACCCATATCATTTCTAATAAACAGATAGAAACCACCTCCTTCTAATGTTTACCTGATTTGAGGTAAAAATGCCCTGCGCCTTCCCAGAGGTCGCATTAGACAAAAAACCCGAGACTGACTTTGAAAAATGGTGTGGCAGACGATTGGAGGAAATTGCCTGACCAACCCGAAAACCCCACCCCACATGCCTCCAAGCCAGGGGCTGCATAAAACAGTTTGCATTAAGCACATTTTGCATGACTGTGTTGCAATTAACGATGCGGAGCAGCTGCAATCAAGCAACATATACGAATATATATATTTCCGATATTCTCGTATATATATATGTACATACATATGCATAAAAGTACATACATATGTATGTATAAGCGACAGGGAATGCAATTCAATGATTATTGTTTCAACGCCTCAATAATTCTGAAAATTTTTTATTTTGCATTCAAAAAATGGTCACAAAAAAAAATACAGCACAAACAGCGATGAAAAGGGGAGAGAATCAGAATCGAGCAAATATTTGTTGCAGCCAACCCAAACTCTGTTCTCTGGCTGTGACTTTGTTCTGGCCATGTTGTAAGTTGACCATGAGAAATGACCATGATGACGATGATGATTGCCATGGCTTCTCCACATGTACATACATATGTAAATATGTATGTATATGCACAAACGAGTATATCGCAATGGTCAATGCTAATTGCCAATTATGGACAAATTCGTTCGAGCGCGAAATTAAATTAACCCCTTTTTTTGCGCTGACCCCTGCCTGAAATCCTCCCAAGCCGAGCACACAAAAATCTGCAATCCTCAACCGCGTCATCAATCAGCACCAGGACCAACAACAGCAAAAGCAAAGGCAAAGGAAGCAGCAACAGCAGGCCAGACGAGGCGACAAAACACAAACTACGCGATGTGCGAATATGAAATATTTATGCCCACATTTCACTGAACTGTTGCGGAACGGATACACGGCCTAACCGAATTGGTTAAAGGCTTTCCAGATGAAGGGCGAGACCAAATTTTTCACTTAAAGTAGAAAGACATAAAAAACAAGACCAAGATATTTTTTATATTTAGAAAGAATTATGCTTGGTCAGGTTTCTTTACAGATTTGGACTACTTACACCTACAAATCTGAATATTAAAGGAATTAATTTTCAGAGATCTCTAGGCTGACCACAATATGTAGAATTGCCCCCTTAAAAGAATTGATTTTATTTTATATTTGAATATCTAGAATATTTAAAATATTCTTCCAATTTCTTATAGAGTAACCCCTATTCAGCAACTCGTTATTCGATACTACAACACTTGCTTATGTTTTATCCGATCAAACAAAAAACCGCCGAGTGCGAGCATATCGATCTGACATTTTAAATTCAAAAGCCCAGAGAGCAGGGGAAAAAAACGATACCCAGCAAACACGTTAAGTGCCGAACAGAATCAGAATGATTCAGGGACCTTACCACCACCACAGGTCAGGGCATTGAATACATACATATGTATATAATACAAGTTTGTGATAGTTTTCCTTGAAATGAATGTAATTTCATTTAATTTTTGTCATGGTTTTCGCAGAAAGCCCTTTCAAGTTTTAACATTTTTAACATCAGTTTCAACAACACGCATCGCGTCAGATTTTCCATGTTTGGTTATGACAATGAATGTAAAACGGGGGAATTATATTCCTTTTTGTCGATGCTGCTGCTCCTGTGGCATGGTCAGACAGCGGACACGAGTACATGGGTACCGTGGCATAAACATGATTCAGAAAATACTGTGCGCATTGTCTTACCGCATCAGAGAGGTAATCGTTGCCAATGAATTCAATTGAAAAGCTCTGGGCGGGAGCCTCAAAGGGTAGACAGCCACAAAAAAATAATATGTAAAATACAAAGTAAATTCAAAATGGGCTTTCCCAAAAGTATGATTAACTTTGTGCCAAGAATTGTGAATGGAGAAAGAAACCAAGTTGTCGTTCGATTTGTTTCCAACGCCTCTCCATTCAGGGGGCTTTCTTATCAGGAGTATCCTGCTTAAACATCCTCTTCTTCGCCCATTGCTTCTTCGGAGGGAGCACGCAGCACGGTCACCGTATAGCCTCCCGATGGCGCTGTACGGGTGTGAGTGCTCCGCATATTGAGGAAGCGATGACGCATACGTTCCCTTCGCTCCTGATGGCGCTGTTCGATGAGCTCATCAAAATTCACTGCGGAATAAATGGGATGCTTTTGTAGAAATGGTCATGTGGAGATGGAAGGATTCAGAAAGCCTACGACTAGCGGATTCAGATCTGGAAGGTCTACGCAGGCGCGGTTTGTCCTCCTCCGATTCGACCAGGGGCTCATTGAGGGTCAGTCGCGAGTTGCTCTCCCTGGTGGGCCCACGGCCTGGGGGTATCTGATGCTGGTAGTCCCCGAAACTAGCGCTGGTGGACTGCCTATCCAACATATGATTGAGAAAGTTGTCGCGCCCACTCCTGTTGGTTATAGTCGAGTCGCGGGACATATAGAATCGCTGTACCTAAAAATCGAGGGGCTTTAGTCAAGGTGTAAACCAAACACAAATAGGAATGGCTAAAAACTTTCGGCGGTCGGAAGTTTTAAAGATCTCGTAGGAAACCATTTGATACCAATACATTTATAGGTAGTAGTACATAGCTGGAAAATAGGAAAACAAAGCAACAGACAAACAAACAGACGGAGGGACGGACGGCCCAATATGAATATACCTTTTGATCCGAGCTATTTGCTTTGTTGTAGTCCAGTTTGGCTGTAGAGGCCTCGGGCGGGCCCGTCCGCTTCGCATCCTCGGCATAGGGCAGCTCGTTGGGGAAGACTTCGTCCCAATACTGATCCTTGACCAGTTCCGGATGCTCCTGATGCATCTCATCGACTATCAGATAGGAGACTGTCAAATTACGATCTATCATCCAATTGAGCTGCGAACAAGAGACAGTACTGTGACAACATGGCTGGGTGAAATATATACAGTCCGAACAACCTCAAAGTCATCGTCGTCCTCGCCAAAGGGGTTGATCAGCGACTCAGCCACCTTCAGCCAGCCCATGTAGAAGAAGAATTGAAGAATGGTCAGAAAGGGAAACCATTGCACAACTCGATTCGGCTCGCCGCCAGTATCACTGATTTGTGTCCACTGCTGGCCGATCACGCTAAACAGGAAGAAGGTGTAGGTGGCGAGGGTAACCACTTGGGTGTACACCAGCGGAACACTGACCCAATCGTAGTACAGAAGGAATCCACAGTAGCCGCGGAACTTGTTTAGTTCATCAATTATTGTTTTGACTGCATAATCATCTCGTATCTTGTTCTCCTTTCGTGCTCTCATCACGATGCTAGCGGCCCAGACAATGGGCATCCAGTGCTTGGGATAATGGGGGAAGGCGACGTCCAAGTTCTCGATGATGGCTTTTTCGTTATCCAACAACAGCCCGGACTCGATAATCTGACTGTAGGTTGGAAATCTCTTCTTGACATTCGGCGATATCATCGTGAAGACAATCACCTGGCACAGGCACACGTATCGCAGTATGGTGCGACGCATGGCCCGAGCCCGATCGTCGAACCCCTGGATGCTGGAGCTGACCAAGATGGCTATAGAGTCGGGCCATGGTATGGTCGTATACTGCTGCCACCAGCGGCCCATCACAATGGAGACATAGAAGCCGAGCACAAAAGACAGCGGCAACAGGTTGCCATGCGTACTGCAATAGTATACAATGCCCTCGAAGACCCTATCAGTTGGGGGTTGGTTCTTAGTTAGGGAACGATCTGAGATAATAGAGACACCAACTTTTGGGCATTTTCAGTCATCAGCGTTCGATAGGAGAGGGCCACTAAGCAATACAGTCCAAAGAAGATAATCAGATCTATCCAAACCAGCTTATAAATACTGCCGCGCCATCTAAAAAGAGTGAGGACAGGGATTTAAGGGGCTTTATTTACGCCATCTTGTATGTGTGCTATACAAACCTGAAAAGCAATTTCAGAAAGTTGCTTATCACCTTGGAGGTGTTCACGTTGGCTGTATAGGTCACAGTCATAATTAGGTAATAAATCTGTATGGAATGTACATATGTCCGAACTGACAAAAACTATCCATTAAACAGAGTGAACTTTTGACAGGGAATTCAAAGTAATGCCTGAATTATATTCAAGACTAGTAACTCACTCTGACCCGACTACTTCTTGTACTTGTGGATGCCACACACACATACATTAAAAGGTTACATAGTATTTTTGAATATAAATAAAAATAAACTGTCTTCCTTCGACGAACCACAGCGACTTTCTGTACTTTGAACATCGAGGCAACACCTGGGCGAGAGAGTGTTAACGAGAATGCAGCTATGGCTTATGTCCCCGTCCCTCACCTATACGTTCGCATACTTTGCCATCAGCTGGGCTGTGCTATTCCCTCATATACCCCCAATCCTACATATTTATGTATGTTTGTAACTATTTTATGGAATTATACTACAATAAATGCAGTCCTTGCCCTCCCCGATCTCAACTTAAGTCAATAAATATATTGCCTATAGCGTAACAATAGATAAATTAAGGAATAAGCTTTTGGATACGAGTATTTTTATATTTATTTATGTGAGTTTCACTCGATACACATTCACTTGCCCTTTTTCTTGCTTATGTGACTCTTGTCTGTCTGGATTTCTGAGTCCTTCCGCGTTGGCCGGACGTGGTCCTGCTCCGAACCTAACTCCGAGCTGGTTCCTGGGGCGATTTCGCCCTTCATCAGCTCCAGGGTCATGGCAGCCTGATGGATTTGACGTGTGACGCGTTCGCGTTCCCGCTCCTCCTTTAGACGATCAAAGTCGTCTTTGCTTGTCTCACGACTCAGCAGGTGCTCCTCCTCGCCCATCTCCTCATCGACCCGTGTAAAGGGGCCGTCGGAGGAAAAGGAGATGGATATAGAGCTCCTGCTGGAGCGGAATTCACGGGGAGCGAATCGAATGCGGAGCTCGTTCTCGCCCTCGTCCTCGTCATCGAAATCGGTCCAATCCTGCTCCAGGTCGAAGCTGGGAGTCTTGTTCGGAACCGATGTCACCGTGTTGATCTTGGACAGGTCCATTCTAGCTGTAGAAGCCTCCGGATGTTCGGCCCGCTGTCCCTCCGCTGCATAGGGCAACTCATTCGGGAAGACCTCGTCCCAGTACTGATCCCGAACCAACTGCGGATGATCGTTGTGCATCTCGTCCACGATTAGGTAGCTCACTTGCAGATTGCGATCGATCAGCCAATTGAGCTCAAAGTCATCGTCGTCATCCCCAAAGGGACAGATCAGCGTCTCGGCCACCTTCAGCCATCCCATGAAGAAGAAGAACTCTAGGGTGCTGAAGAGCGGAAAGTAATAATTGATCACGTTCGTGTATCTGCTGCCGGAGGTCAACTCCTTGTCAATCCACTGATGACCGAATATGGCGGCCATGAAGTACGTATAAACCGCCAGGGTAACCACCTGCGTATAGACCAAGGGAACGCTAATAGTGTCATAGTGGATAAGCATGTTGCAGCCAGCCCGAAACTTGTTCAGCTCATCGATCATGGACTTCAGGGAGAAGTCATCCCAGATGCGTCCCTCCTTCCTGGCACGCGTCACAATGCTGCTGGCCCACATGATGGGCATCCAGTACTTGGGATGCTTGGGAAACTTGGCGTCCATGGCCTTGATAATGTTTGCCTCGTTCGCGTTGAGCAGGCCAGCCTCAATGAGGTAGTCATAGCTGGGGAACCGTCGCTTAATCACCGGCGATATCATGGACAGGACCATTGTCAGGGCAAGGCAAACATATCTCATGATGGTGCGACGCATGAGTCGTCCGTGCTCATCCTGACCGCGCACAAGGGCACTCACATACACCGCCAGGGGATCCGGCCAGGGCACTGTGATGTACTGATTCCACCAGCGATCAACAATGATGGACACGTAGAAGCCCAGCACAAATGAGAGTGGTATCAGGGTGCCATAGCTGTGGCAGTACACGACAATATCCTCGAAGATCCTGCAAATCATACATACATATATCTGTGTGGTGTGGGGCAAAAAAAAACTCACTCTCTGTCACTATCCCTGAGGACATAGCGGTACAGCAGGGCCATACAATAGAAACTGGCCAGAAACGCCAATAAATCCACCCATATTATCTTGTAGATACTGGCACGCCATCTGCGGATTACGTAGACGATTCGAGATGCACAGCTAATTTTCGAACAATCAAGGACATCTTACCTGGCCAGCAGTTTCCAGAAGCAGCCAAAGTGACGGCAGGAGGCCACCTCAGCTGTGTACGAAACAGTCATATTCGGTATTCCAATTTGAGAACTTTAATACAATATTCCTGAGACATGGACCGAAATGAATCGATTGTGGCAATACACAAGCACTTTGTGAGGCCATAAGCACAGCCAACTTTGGAATTAGTTTGCCTGCTTGCCTGCTCAAGCATTAAACGAAGGCAATCTCGGTAGGCGCGTCACATTTGTGGGCGTAATTATTTAAATTGGATCATTTATATTTGCCACGAGGCCACGAGACAACACATACCCAATTTTCCAAGCCCAGCCCCCACCCCCACACATCCAGACATGTGATAAAGTTTCCTATCCAACTCTACCTCCTTTCATACATATACATACATATATGTATGCATACATACACTGGTACATGTAGATAGGTCTGTCTGGGAGCATTACATAAATAGGTGCAGTAAAATTTGAATACTCTGGCAAACATTTTGCGTGAATGGCAGTGAAATTTCTCAACTCCACCCCAAGGGAAAGTGTGAAGAAAATGTTGAGCATCGGATTAGCTTCGGCTGTTCTTGCTGACACAGCCAATACGTGTAAAGTAATTCACAAAAACGAAAATGGAACGTAAAAATAAATAAAAGCACGTGACGCACCGACGAAGTTTGATTCTTGGCCAATCAGTTAAGAGATAATATAATACGATTAGTTGATATTGTTTGAGCGCCTCGATTCCGCCGCACAATCTCATTCTGAAATGAGGACGTTTATTCAACTTCTTCTACGATCTTTCCTGAAGTAGTTATTGTGTAATTTGTTTAGATAAGAGAGCCGTCTTATAACGATTACAATTATATTCTGCTAGGGATTGTACATACATATGTAAATAATTTACATAAATTTTGCTCATATTTATTCTTATATTTCGAAAGAGTAGAAAAGTAGTCTGATGAAAATGAAAATTATTTTATGCAAATATTGAAGATATGTACATACATATGTACGTATGTATGTATATTGGGACTGCTCATGTTCGTAGTTTGATAAATTATATTCAGTATCTAATATCCAGTCATTTGGAATCTTTTCATTCATCAATTTTAATCAATCTTCATATGTACATAGATATGGTTCAACTCAATTGTCTCAGTCTTATAAGATACATAAAAAAACACATTAACTATAATTAATACTTTTTTTTTAGCAATTAACTATAATTTCCGTGGCCAATATTAGTTACATAGTTCAACGATGATTTCCTGTATTAGTATATACATATATGTATTTACATACATATGTATGTATGTATTTACAGTTGCACATCGTAAATACCCAAATATTTATTCAAAGTTCCATTCTCCTCATCGCATTCTCTATGAGGGGCGCATCCAAGCTTATCAACCGACTCGACCACTTCATAAAGTGTATAAATTGACACTCGACAACCAATAACAACAATTTTAAAGCGCATCTATGTACGAATGTGTGAGTGCTTGTACTATACACGGTTGCTACGAGTAAAATACGAGCATACACAACAAATACGAGTATTCCAAAGCCTCTTCTCTCGTATATATCAGGCAGAATATTATCTTACACTTTCAGTTAACGTTACGCGCTGAAAACGTCAACAACAGAGAGAGACAAAGAGCGAGCTAGGGAAGAGAGCAACGGTGCAACAGGTACAAGGGAGTGAGCGGGAGTGTGAGCAAGTTACGGTACGTTCAAATCTGTAGCCGGTAACGGTAGATCGGACATAAAGTGATAAAGATAAAAGAAAAAATAAAACAATAATCTAATCTAAAACAACAACAGTTTGAAGAGTGCGGTGGGTGGGTGCGCCGTGGCGAGCAAAGGGGAGTGAGTGCGGTAAAATCTGTTGTTTCGCTATCGCAAAGATCATAAAACGCAAAAGGGAAAAAACAACAAGAGCAAAAACGGCATCCGACGTCACACGGCATGATTCAGAGCAGCGTTCGCGGCAGCATCTTCCCGCTCTCCCTCTCACCAACCACCATATCTGCTAATTTGTTGCTGTTCTTGCACTCGCTCCAGTTACAACCCAGATCATCTACCTCTCTCCCTCCCCTCGCCGCACCTGACTTAGTTGATCGTGAGGAGGTAGTCAGTCGTCTCTTATCAGTTTGCTTCGGTCACACACAAGCTGTTTTCCCCGCTCTTCGTCTCCCCCAGCCTGATCTTGGGTAGGCGACGGCTACCGCTCTCATCCGGCTGAGGTTCGGCTTTGTCTTATCGTAAGAGTAAAACGAAGACGAATCGAATACGCGTCTGTAATACTAGTACGAAACCCGCGGTGGCCTGGTCAGAGCAGTCCAAGACAGAGACAGAAACAGACGCAGATCGCCAAGTGTGTCAGTCAAGTCAAGTCACACGCTATTGTCCATTTTTGATTGTCTTGTGTGAAAAATATTTAATAAAAGACTTTCCATTCCGATAATAAACAACTAAAAACGCTGCACACAATACTCGTTATTACATACAAATTAACGTCTGGTAAGTGCCTGTAAGTGGCAAATTCAGATGGCAATTATATAAATCTAGCATAAGTTTCCGTTCGACAAGGAAGCCCCACCTGTGAGCAAGTCCGTTTGCTAGTAATTATCTTGCTATGCAAACAGAGAACACTAACAGTATAATATACATATGTACATACGTAATAGAAATATAAACAAAGTTGGGGAAGATATCTTGAGCATCTTGTTCGTATCACTAAGTGAGTGGGTGGGCGAGTGCTTTGCTTGGCCACTGTTAGGGAAGGAACTGTAGGCGCAGGGCCACTGAAAATAATATCCTTGCAAAATATATCCCTTCTGACAGACAAATGTTCCCATCTGTAGGGAGAAATTTATCTATAAATATCCACTATGTCCACTAGAAACTTCCTCAGACTTCAGTCTCATCCCAGCAAATTTTGTGGTACAAAACCTATAGTCAGTTCTAAGTAGGGCAATCGAGTTCGAATTTGATGCTAACAATAGCCTCGCCTCACCCCGGCTGGGGCTATTATTACGATTACAATTTGAGCTCAATTATTTGCATCGTATAATCGAATGCTATGCCAAGATAAGACATTGGAACAACACATATGTACATATGTAGATCGAAGTGCATCATGATCTTGGTACATCTATTTGGTGTACACTGTACATACCTCACCTAAGATGGAATTTTTTCGCTTTCCAGCTTCAAGGTCTGGTGAACTTTCTGAGCTGTGAGAGCGAGCGAGAGAGAGAGAAGGAGCGATATGGTTCAACAGTTGTCTCCTTGGAAGGTTCTGACACGACGGAAACATATCCAGGCCGATGGCAGTGAGGGCGAGACCAAGCTGAACCGGGTGCTGGGACTATGGGATCTAACGGCTTTGGGTGTCGGTTCCACATTGGGAGCGGGGGTCTATGTGCTGGCCGGACAGATAGCCAAAGAACAGGCGGGTCCCTCGGTTATGATCTCGTTCGCCATAGCTGCTCTGGCCTCCCTGCTGGCAGGTAAGGATCCACGGCGATCTCTGTTGTCTGAGTAATTTCAATCGTTATCCGACTTTAAGGAATTTGCTATGCAGAGTTTGGCGCGCGAGTCCCCAAGGCGGGCTCGGCCTATGTGTACAGCTACGTCTGCATTGGAGAATTCGCTGCCTTTGTGATTGGCTGGAATCTCATCTTGGAATATGTCATAGGCACTGCCAGTGTCTGTCGGGGGATAAGCTTGTATCTGGACTCACTCTTGAATGATACGCTGAAAGAAACCTTTGCCGAAGTGGCCCCCATGAATGTCGCGTTTCTTGGCAGCTACTTTGACTTTCTTGCATTTGGATTGGTGGTCGTGTTTGGTGGTATGTTTCGCAAAAGGTTCTCTTCAAATCGATTGCCTAATTTCTGACTACTTTAGTGGCTCTGGCCTTCGGCGTGGAGACGTCGACAATGGCAAATAATTGCATCACTTGTCTGAACATCTTTATACTGGCGTTCGTCATCATAGCCGGCGCTATCACAGGTAAACTCTTTGATGCTGTCCGTTTTTTCGCAATCACTAAGTCAATCACATTTCCTTCACAGCTGACTTTACCAACTGGACGGTGGATCCATCGACTGTGAGTGCCAATGCCACTATTGGAGCTGGAGGTTACTTCCCCTACGGCTTCGAGGGGACTCTCCAGGGCGCTGCCACCTGTTTCTTCGGATTTGTGGGCTTCGACTGTATCGCCACCACTGGGGAGGAGGTTCGCAATCCCCGCAAGAACATCCCACAGTCGATCCTTCTCTCCCTGCTTATAATCTTCCTGTGCTACTTCGGCGTCTCCACCGTGCTGACCCTGATGCTGCCCTACTATCTGCAGGATGGCAATGCACCGCTGCCGTTCGCCTTCGAGTACGTGGGTTGGCCGGTGGCCATGTGGATCGTCACGGTTGGTGGCCTGATCGGACTCTTGGCCAGTCTCTGTGGGGCCTTGTTTCCCTTGCCCCGTGTTATGTATTCGATGGCACAGGATGGCCTGCTCTTTCGGTTCCTAGGCAAGGTGAGCCCGCGATTCCAGGTACCTGTGACCGGATCGATTGTGGCCGCTCTCTTTACGGCCGTCATTGCGGGTCTGTTCGATCTAGCCCAGTTGGTTAGCCTTCTGTCCATTGGCACTCTATTGGCCTATAGCGTGGTGGCCATTTCCATAATGCTTCTCAGGTACATGGAGTACTATGAGGCGGAGGAAAACCAGCCGCGGATTGACAGTCGAGCTTCGGAAACCACTTCATTGACCTCCAGGGCGGAGCGTTTCACATGCGGTTCGGTCTGCACGCAACTCTTCAACGTTCATCGCGTCCCAGAGCCCAATGGTATTTCAACGAGAATTGTGGGAATGCTTACTGCACTCTTCAGTGAGTATCAAGATTACAGACTAAAGATGAACATTAAAAAATCAATCATTTCCAGGTGTTCTTGCCTTGGGTCTGGCCTTGCTGATTATGCACGCATATTCCGCGATCAGATCCCAAACAGCGTGGGCCCTTACTTTGCTGGTGGTGTTAGTCGGGCTGATATGCCTGACCCTCCTGCTGATCTGTCTGCAGCCTAGGGAAGCTCGTAGTCGGCTATTCAGAGTGCCCTTTGTGCCAGTTGTGCCGGCCATCAGCATCTTTATTAATATTTACCTGATGCTGCAGCTAGACAGCTGGACATGGATACGCTTTGGGGTGTGGATGATTGTGGGTAAGCTGGCGATGTGCCCCATCTCTTTAACTACTGAGCATGTGGTAGACTAATGCATGTCACTTCCTAAACTAACCTTGTATTAAAACCCACTGTCTGTACTAACATAGGTATACCGATATTCCTTGCATGCTGGTACCTTTACGACTGTAAGAATCCACAGAAACGCAATCCAGATCGCCTGGCCTACTATACGGCCCTCAAAGGACCCTCGACAGCTGCATATAATGGTCGGTCCAAAGAAAGCATAACAGCCAAGGACAATCACTTTAAGAGCAGTTCCGGCAGCAGCCTGGATCGAATACAGAACCTAAGCGAGGTGGGAGAAGATCTCATCGAGGTGAAAAATGCAAATGGAAAGATCTTCTATGTAGAAGACACCAAGAGCGAGAACTCCACTGCGACCTTGGGTGGGACTGAATCAGCCTCTCGCGAGGATGAACAGTCCGTTATAGCAATGCTGGATGATGTCCTAGAGGCGCAAGATATACAGCAACAACAACTTGAGCTGGACCAACAGAATCACATCTTTGAGCGTCACTTCAGTCTGGACTCGGAGATGTACCCGAGTGTGATCGAGACCGTCATCGTGGCCACTGTCCATAGTAGTAGTGAGGATGACGAGGTGGTCAGTCAGCAGTCTTTGAGGTTGCGAAAGTACGATGAATGCCGACTGTTTGCGCAGCAAATGCTCGATGAGATGTTCAATAGCGTGGTCTTCTTTGAGCAGCTTAAAGCAGCCCTAGCAGTGCGAGTAGAGGCTGAACCTGCGGAGGAAAACGATTCAAAGGATACTTTTAGAGACAATCCGAAACTTCGGCGCCTCGAATCCGAGACGTCCCTCAGGTCTCAGGCCTCGGCCATTGAGGATCCCCTGCATTCAGACAAGTTTAAAGACCGCTTGAGCCACATCATTATGAATGTCAACGCCCACAAGGTGAATACAGCCATGAAGAGGAAAGGGGAGAACGAGCTCGAGAAGCCAAAACCGGAGGCAGAACCAGCGGTAAGGCCAGAAAGGCCCCTGCTAAAGCAATCGAAAAGTGAAACCGATGTGCGTCGGTTAATGCTCAAGGCCATCAGCGAGCTAAAAATCAACCATAATGACCATAATGATGGTAATGTTGGTGAGGTCTCCTCCAATTCATATACCACCCAACCCTCCACATCGATACAGTATCCGACCAGCAGCATCGGCAACACGGCTGGGCATATTCCTCGGCCACCGAAATTCGATCCAATTCTGTACAAGACCATCAACAGCATTAGTTTGCGCAAACAGCGACCCAGTTTAAGCCAACAGCATGTTGTGGATGCCAAGAACCTAGAGGTAGCAGCAACTGTAGCTTCCTCAACGGAACTAGAGCCGGAGCCGCAGCCAGGGCAGGGGCAGGGGCAGGGGCTGGAGCCGCAGTTGGTTCCATTCAAAGTGAAATTGGAGGCCATATTGCAGCGCGGACCCTCGCACCGCACCCAACAGCATCCGGACCCTGTCCGTCGTCAGCGTCCCCAGTCGACGCACGTGGAGGCGGAGACAGAGGAGGCGGAAAGCTGAATGAGGCTGGTTGTGTGGAGTGAAACCAAAGAGTGTGCAATTTTTCCAGCTAAAAGTAGTTAAACTTTCATGTGGAATGCAAATGTAGGTAGAGTGTAAGAAGCTGTACATAAATAGTTGAATGCAAGCAATTTTAGATAATATTAACAAAGGAATTATATTATATGGTTGTTTACGTGTAACTGGAGGAACTTGAGATCTTAAAACATCTCTAAAATAACTGCTATTTAAATTATTCGAAATATGCAATTCCCCATGCATGCCCTAAGGTTCTATTCAAAAAAAAACACCGGGGACTTGGGGTATTTAATACATGTATTAATATTATTACTTACACACAATCGTTTACCATACTGAAACTAGTCGTAGACTATACAAAATATTTAGTAAAATAAATATGGTACGAGTGCAATAAAGGTGAAAGCAATTAGCCAAATGCATGCCTGAACCAATTAATCTACAAATTGAACTAATTAGTTTTCTATATATATGTATATGTATAGGACTATCCATATACTTTCTATATGGCCTGCCCAACAGCTACAGAGAGTTGCGACGACAAAGGGCTGGCTGGCAGAAGCTCAAATATAGCGAACGTCTCTGAAAAATAATCAAGAAAATTGTATTTCCTTTCGAAATCAAATATTTATAGATCTATGAATCTATATGAATGTCAGTACATGCCTGCACACAACATGTGAATGGATCACTAAGATAATATGATAAATTGTGAACAATTTGTTCGTTATATATAAATAAATGAAACTAGATGTAATTAATGAATGTCAAATGTTTTACCTGATTGGGAAAGAAATGGAATAAAATAAATGTTGAGAGCAACTGCGGCCGCTTCCGGAATCGACCCCCGGATGATCGTTCTGAGAGCGTGTCGCAGTATTAATAACCCAATGAATTGGGATCGTTCATTCCCCGCTTAATTCCCAATGGCCTTGTCTCAACTGGTCGTATCTCCCAAGGGTCGTGCACTGGCTGACTTTGATAAATTAATTTATTTCGCCTGATCGTCTCTCTGAGAATTCCCCTGAATGCTTTAGAGTTGCCCTCCCTCAAAACAAAACCCCCTTCCCAAAAAAAAGTGTTTGGTATTCCCTTTTGCTTTGATTTTGATTAGTCTGAAACATCCCCTTGGGCTGAGGCTGTCTTTTGTAGTACATAATGCATTCTTGTGCCTTCTCTCCCCTTTTGCCCTACACTTACACTGTCCTGATTTATGCGTCCGTTCGTTGGGGCATTTCTTTGGTCAGGTCGCTCGAGCTGTTGATGCCAGTCTAGAGATTTGTATAACCACAAGCCGAAACAACTGGCGACTGTTTGGCGACCCATCCTCCTTACCAGAACTGGATCAGTCTGGTGTAGTATGGAACTTTGTTCTATGGTATTGTTCTAGGGAGGATGACGACGATTGTGCTGCGTAAGTGTAACAAATTGTAATCGTATTTGGCGGGGACTTTGTCTCGGGCGTGTCCCAGAGTCTCCCCCGCTCTATGTGCCATAGTACAGCTCCCCTCGGCGTGCCCTGCTCCCCCATGCTTTGCTTTATTATTATTAACTTTGTTATGGGCCAAAGAGGAGTTGAAGAAGCTGCCTCAGAAGTCGTCCGTCCGGTGGTTGTTTTGGTTGTTTGCTACACTTGCTCCCTGGCTGTCCGCCCCCCTTTATCTATCCAACCGTTCAAATAGTTTTATGGCATATTTATGGCCGCCAAAACTTTAAGTTTCTTTGGCTAAGACTTTAAGACTGACGGCAGTCGGGTTGTTGGTTCAGGGGGGTTCAGGGTGTGTGGGCGACGGTGAGGGTGAGGGTAAGGGTGAGCTCGGAGAGCATTGACATTCGGACTCTGTGACAAATCGGCAAAGGGCGAAACTAATTATTGTAAAGGGAGAGACAGGGATAGAGAGACAACTTATGACATAACATTATATTGCGAATACGCAAAGTCTTGAGGAGAAATACCAGCACGAATATGAATAGTTAATATGGAATGGATACGGACACAACAGATAAGACATGGGCTTATTTTACGTGCAAAAAGGGGAACCAAACAAATAATCTTAATATTTGTAAATATCGCTACGTAAAGGAACAATGAACGCATTTTGCCGGATAATGTTAGGACTCACTTTTAGGTAAACTCCATTCGAGAGCCTTCTAAAACATCTAGGTCATCAATCAGCACATATTTACATACACACATACATGCTATGGCATTCCATCTATGACTAGGGAGCACTAGGATACGCTTTGACCACTTGGAAAACAAAATGAGTACGTTAGCATCCAGTATAGATGTAAGGAAAAGCTTAGTTACCATCCCTCCCCAACTCCGGGGACAATTTCTTTGAAAACTGACTTCTCCAAATGAGTTGGCGTAATCGTTCCAGTCATTTCCACCTTTTTTGTTTTGTTTTGGGTTTTTTTTTTTTTTGGTACTCAGTGATCATCTCTTAAAACATTCAGCTGCTCTCAGTATATTTTCCCCGCACGGAGTACATATTTATGTTTGAAGTTGGTTAGTTTGCTATTATTTTTGTTTCTTTTTGCTGACTAAAGCTGCTTTTCCATATTCATAAAAATTGCGAGTTTTACCATTTCCTCTAACCGGTGCTCCTGGTCTCGTTTTCATTCAGGGTCCACATACATTCATACTACCTACAACAAAAAAGTAATCCTCTTAGCGTTTCAGGACAATTCTCAGCGTATTCATTCGACTATGGTCCAATCTCTCTGATTTTCTCGTACGTATTTTGCTTTGCTGAATTGTTTCGAAAATTAAAATATGTGACAGAGGGAGGAGGTTTAGCCAAAAACGGAAGTGGTCACCATGATTTTGTGGAAGGGCAGGGCAGGTAGAAAGAATAATGTAATTTCTAGTGCTGCAGTTGCAGCTTCTGCTCCCGTCTCTTCGCCTGCCTCAAACCAAAGTCAATGGCACTCTACAAAAACATTTTGTCAAAACAAGGAAGGCGGCTGCTACTGTAGTACGCAAAGGGGATCAGTTGATTTGTCCGGAAAATCTGTAGTCTGTAGTCTGTAGTCAGAAGTGACAACAACAATAGCCAACTGCTGCACAGATGCAGGCAGACCAGAGCGGAAGTCTCTACCAGAAAAAAAGGATTAGAATTTTGGTGTAGCTGTTTTCCCAATTCGCCATGACAACAGGACCAACAACGGATATCGTCTATGTCAAGGTTTGGGCTTAAAGTGGATCGAGTCCCGTCCCTGTGGTCTGTGCATACTCGTACATATGCTAGGCAGGGAATTGAGTTCGCAGGAGATTAACCCATTGATACTTTCCCTGAGTGGATCTGGTTGTGTTAAATTATTTGACCTAAGCTAAATTAACGAAATTTATGAAGAACCCATTAAGTTAATAGAGATCACTCTTGCTAAGGTTGGTCGAAAGATAAGCGAGTGAAAACAAAGATATAAATTGTTTAAATTATGTTTTTAAATTTCATTAAGTGGATCGGAATCAACCTATTAAGTATCCTCGCACATCTCTGGTCATAGTGTGTGAATTTAAGTTGGAAATATGTATCTTGAAAATAGCTAACATGCGTAATCAATTTAATAATTCCGCAATTGATGATTAATGATTTCAATTAATGATTATAATTTGAAGTCGTTGCATTTTTCAAAGCGTTTTCAAGTATATTTATGCACCTTCCTTTAGTATTGTTATCTTCTAATCTTTAATTTTTTTAGTAAGTTGGATAACTTTAATTGTTCCTTTATTTATACTCTCGCAATTTATTATACATACACCTTGCCAATTGTTAATCAAAATTATTTTCTGGTTTAGTATGGTATTCCGCTTGATGTTTTAGCCCTTTTCGAGGGCACTCTATGTACTCATTCTCTAACTATTCATCAAAAATTTATCTTTTATTCATCCGTGTGGCTCCGTCTATTCCTTGGGTGCTCAACATAATTGCTCCTTTGTCATTTGCCACAACACAAGAAGAAGAAAAAACTGAAGAGGAAAGCCAGAGAAGAGAGAGGAATGTGATAGTTAGCGAGAAAAATAATACGAGTACGCTGTTGATTTTCTACTCGACTTCAATTGATTTTTACGGGGTCTCTCCTGTTTTTTCTCATCCATCTTGTTTGGGACAAATGGTGAGTGTTTGCCATAACCTTTCGTACTACGCCTTCTTCATCTGAAAATATATATTTTTAAATTTGTCCTTTCCATCTTCATCAATTCTCATTCTCATCGTATCCTCGGGCATTCGAAAATTTTTAAAGAATAATAATATTTACAAAGGCACGCACAATAGTAGCTCAGGGCAGAATGGGATGGGGACAAAGCAGGATTCTAGGATAGGGCATTGTTTTCGCATTCAATTCCCTGACAACAGGCATTATTGAGAATCTGAAATGTGGCCAATGCACACACACAGGCTCGGGTTTTCCCTCAACTGCCCTCTCCCTCTGTTCGAGTGTGAGTGCGCTTAGAATGTTAACCAAGCCAACCAAGCAATTCAAATTCAATTTGCCCCATTATGTGAGGCCCATTGTTCCTGGCTAAATTCTTCGGGGCTGAGAGGCATTGAGGGGCATTCAGAGAGAGCCAGGCCAAGACTGCAAGCCAAGTTAAGTGCAATACAAAAGGCAGTCAGATTAAAAATGTGCAAAAGACACCCGAGAAGGAGACATTGAGAGAGTGAGAGAGAAAGACAGATAGAGAGAGAGAGAAAGAGAGAGAGAGAGAGGGGAGAGACGGAAGGGAACCACTCTTAAAGCTAAATGAATGCAATAAGTAAATAACAAAATGTCGTTACCATTTTCTGACGCACTCACTCACCAGCTACACTTCTCTCTCTCTCTCTCTCTCTGGGTGTCTCTTTTTCTCTCTGCCTCTCTCTATCTGATTCTCTCCACATCTTTTCAGCTCTCCAGAACAATGGGAATGTCAGCATTTGCAGTTGCAGTTGCATTTGCCGTTGACATCCTGGCCTGGCCTGTCCTGGCCTGGCCTGAATGTAGACAACCCAACAGCAACAGAAACAGGAACAAATTCTCCCTTCTCACAGCTGTCAGCGTCAGCGGCAACAAATTGCGCGCAAAGTTCGCATTAGAAAAGAGGGCGAGCGTTGGGTGTTGAGGGATAACCCACTGGAGGTGAAGTTGTAAGCAAGTGCAGATATCGGCCTATCATTATGGGAGCAAACCTTGCAAAATGCGAATGCACTTGAATGCACTTTTGAATTATTGAAAGGCTTTACAGAGGAGATTCCTACACAATGCAATCGAATAAGGAAGAATTATGGAGTATTGATATTCTGTATTCTGATATTCGTAGAGTAAAAACTATTTCTATACTGTTAATTTTATCAAAATTAGTTAAATTTTGTAAGTCCATTTAATAATATTCTGGATTGTACTCTGGTTCATTACTTGAATCTCATTTTCGATTGCCTTTCCTTTTCCTTTTATTCCTTCTGGTACTGTTACAAAACAATCCACCGACTCTATAGTACCCTTGTCGTGGAGGTATTGGGCTTTCATTTCAGGTCCGCATTGCGCTCGCTCATTTGCCAGCGGCAGGAGGAGCTTCATCATCGTCATCCTCATCAGGAGTCATCATCAGCCAGCAGCCAGCAGCCAGCATTCAGCACATCAAGTGGCAATCATATTAACTGGCTTAATTGTCAACACATAGCCAGAGGCAGGAGCAGCCGCAGTGGCAGCTCCCCCTCCTTGTTACGGGTGCCAGTTTGTTAACAAGTTGCCAGGAGCTGTTAATGGTAGCTAGTTTGGGTACGGAAAGAGCGAAGCCTACAATTCCTGATTACAGTCACAAATGTGCGAATTACAAATGCTCATTAGCCGCAATTTTTCGGCACTCAACGTGTGGTTTGCTATCGGCAATATAAATGGGAACAGGAATGGGCAAGGGAAAGGGAAAGGCTATGGTTAGTTAGCAGTTAGCGACATTGCTCTACTGCCATTCCATGTTTACGGAAGCTTTGACAAATGACAAACATATTCATGCCCGCTTGCCCATCACAATCCTATTCGGAACCCAAATCTGTGCTTAGCACAATCATCATCTTCAATTCATTTTTAGTATCCCGAAACGCGCAAGCAGTTTCGAGTGCAATGTTGGGGGAGCGTAGGAAAACGCAAAATTCTGCAACGTGCCAAATGACAAAATACGAATGATGAAGCTTCTGCTGCCATGGCACAAGTCAACAAAGAGATTCATCTTTAACCACCAAATCCCGACCACCCACTCAGCAGGAGCAGCGCCATCAGCACCGCAGCAACATCATCAACATTCGCCATCAGCATCCTGTCTTGTCTTCGCGTACTTGTCAAGTCTGTCAAGTTGTATGCAAACTAATCACACGCAAGCATTTGATGCGTTTAAAGCACACACCCGCACAATTGAGACAGATACATATTGTATACTGCTCTGTTTAAACATAGGGATAGACGTACAGACGGTTGGCTGATGGTAGTCCCATATACGGATAGATAAGATGGGCGCAGATGAGCCATTGCGTCTGGCAGGGGGGGGACTCAAAGTATTGAATCAAGTATACGACGAATCTGATTCATTATGTGATACTAAGTAGCTATGGACTTAACACCGATTCGCTATATGTTGCGTTTCAGATAATTAAGAATTTTCTCGTCTTCTTTTATTGCTAACTTGGCTTAAAAGTTTCACTGCAAAGTGTTAGAACGGATTGAACATTGAGTTTTTGTTTTGCTTGTTATTTAAATTGATTGAAAATATATGAGTCCAGACAAAGTGAGCTATATATTAGATTAGTAATCAATGGGAAATCTAATCATAAACAGATTTAATCAGATTCTTAATATAAAAATGCTTTGGCCCCCAAACTTCTCACTTCTAACTTTCGCAAATATTCCACAAACTTATTAATCCCTCCGCTCAACATATGTACATATGGCGTATGTATGTATGTATGGCGTTGGTTGGGTTACAGAGAGATGGTCTAGCTGGTGTGTAGACTCTCCCGAAGCTGTTCATATGTATGTATTTTATAATGTTGGTAATTCAAACCTTGCAAATCAAATCTAAACGTCAGCTGATAGCAGCTGCGGTTCATTGGCGGGGTGGTGTTAGGGTGTACGAGAGAGTGAGGAAGAAGTAGCTGGATGAGTCGCCAAATGGAAATTGTCAGCAGCATTGAAATGAAAGTGGAGATTGGAAAATGGCAGCAACAGCAGCTCCACTAGAACCAGAACTAAAACGAGACCAAAGCCACAAGGCAGATGATGAGAAGCAGTTGCCTCTCCGTGCCCTCGTCTCTTCTACTCCGACACGCTGCATAATAAATCGACTTGTAAATGCAATAAATTTCCTATTGAGCCGCCCCCTCTGGCACAAGCGAAGACAAGGAATTGAACTCAAAACGCTTTAAAACCCAGAACCTGAAATGTAATGAAGTAAGCTCCCCAAACACATTTGTTTTTCCCTCCAAAAACGTCAAAAATGTCCAAATGTATAGGGAAAGTGGTTGGGAATAAATAAGGGAGAAGTGGGAGGAGAAGTGGGAGGAGAAGTGGGAGGAGAAGCGGATGAGAGACGGTAGATGGAGGCGAGTCAAGTGCTGGGCGAAAACAAGAAAACAAATCACGTTTTAATTTTGTTTAACTAAATACGAAAATCGCATACAGAACACAGTACAGCAGAGAGTGCGGTGAGGAGGTGAGGAGGTGTTACGGGTCGCGGGAGTGGTAGTGTCTGCAGTGGCAAGTGGCAGCCCCCGCCTGGTGACGTGCAACTCTCGACGCCATTTTGTGCGCTGTCATGCCATACACAATTAAAGCGCCCAGGATCTAGGAAGCCTCCACAGCAGAGTGGAGCTATGTCTATCCTATATAGGTCGGGAGGGTAGCAGGGTGTCGAGTTCGAGGGTGTATGGGTGGGGTCAGGGCAAGGGGCGGGGCCACAGGGGTTCCTTGCTAACGTCTAGCTCAACGTCTAGTTGTAGGGAAATTAAATTAAAATTCACTTGCACGTAAAAAGTCTGGGCCAATTGGGGTACGGAAGGAGCTCGGCCAGAGGGGTATCGAAGAAGCGAGCGGAGTGAGCTGTGTGGCTATGAGAAGGGAGAGGAGCTGGAATTCTGTTGGTTAAGTTAGTAAGTCAGCGGGGTGATTGGAAAACTGTGCAAATATTTCGTTGTTCCTATCTTTTATCTTTTTTTGGGGGTTGTAACAACAAAATTAATTCGTTGAATTTGAAATAACAAGTAAAAGAAGAAGAGATATGCCAATAAATTTAGCACCAATTGAAATTTTAAATAAACTAATAAAATTTCGCAAAATAATTGTGCACAGAGATAGCGAGTACTTTCCACACTAAAAGAGTCATTGAATTGGAAAATTAGCTACATGTGTAGATATGGATAAGCGACTCCAGTCATACCTACATACATATTTGAACAAAAAAGACTAAGATTTACTACTCGTATTCTTATTTCAGACTACATACTCGTACTAGCTGTTGTCTGTTCACTGAATATTAGTTTAAGTAGCATTTATTTCTGCACCGAACAACTAGCTAAGGGACAACGCTAACCAATTCGGATTATACAATTGCCAGCTAACTTATTACTGTGATAATTTTCTTACCATACATGACGTACTTCATGTACGTCATCACCGATCGCATTATCTCTAAGGGTCTCAAATCTCCTCGCGACTGACTCCATTCTCTTCAACCTCGGTTCTCTATGTCATTACAAGCGGCACTATTTTTAGTGAAGGTCATGATAAATGACACCAAAAGTATCAAAATACAATGGAAACTACTCCAACGGAGAGGAAACATACTCGCATGTGAGAGCAGCTGCTGCTAAGTGCCCAACGTTTGGGGGCGTTAGATTTAGTGCCTGAACTATGATACATATGCAGATTATTCCAAAGATGAAACAGTCGAAGAGGAAGGGTAGTGGAGCTGCTGCAGGTTTCGAGTACAAGGAAAACCTTTTTCGTCAACAGTAACCACAGAAGCACAGACCTACAGATGAACGCGCTTCACCTTGGAAGGCCCCACACGGCTGTCAGCATCTTATTGAGCGTACATAAGCACATTAGCTGCGGTCGCATCCATGAGAGACAGATACACCCAAGCCGACAACGCAGTGTTGCGGCAGCCCCTTTGGTCTACACAAACCCGAAAAACTATAACTAATTTCGATGCACGGGGGAGAGAGACAACAACAGGGGTAGAGAACTTAGGCAAAGGATAATTACTGGAAAAAGAGTGCAACATATGGCAGGGAGAGGCAAGTCAGAGTTCGAGCAGGGAGAGGCGGGGCCGAGACCCAGACAAGAGCAGCCATATGGCCTAGTAGCGGTCCCGTCGTCTCTCACCCGATACTCAGAGCAACAGCAGGCAAGAAACTCTTCCTATTCGCTTCGGTTAGGTTTTCTTAAAAGTCATATCCTGGAGTCGTCACTCCGCCAGCTGACTGACTCTGGGATCTATCATGATCTTGTTTGTGCTGGCCCAACATAATACAGATTGATAAATAGATTTCGGGCTGTTTTTTTTATGGGTTACGCATCACAATAAATGAGCCGAACTTGTTAGATCGATACACGAACGACTGCAAAGTCATTCTCAAAAAAACACAGAGGAGAGTTGAAGTCTAGTTAAGAGAATTTCGGTTTTGGTTTTGATTTAAGTTTTACATTGGATTTTGATCTTTAACAGAAAAGGTGTGACGATAAGGGCAGATATCTTCATATCTGATCGTTAAGTTTAGGTTGTATTTTTTTTTTGATGATATGTCTCAAGAGATTTTTGTCTGGTCGCTCTTAAGACTCGTTGACAGCATCGATTGCTGGCAGTTGATCCTAAGCCGATTATGTAGCAGCTTCAGTTCCGTTCTATTCAATCTCTTAAGAGGCCATCACATGGTGCAGCAGGCAATCTTGAGCATGAGAGGATATAATAGGATCTATGACCTTTTCGAAGAAGGGCGGCACTTGAATACATGGGCCCGCCTTTGCAGGCCGGCTGTTGTTGTTGACACAACAAGAAATTTGAGAACCAAAAGAAGTATAACAGAATGAGAATATATTTTGGAATGGTACGAAATAAAGTGAATCACTACAGTTAAAAAGAAACGATTTCTAAGCATGCACATAGGATCAAAAAATGTCATAAATTATTTCGTTTGGCTTCTTGTTTCATTTTTTTCAGAAAATAAGTAGAATCCATCTAACCCACCCCCCACCCAGCCATCACATTATTTAAACATCCGTTTAGCACATATCCAATCAAACATTTCAAAGCTTTTCGTTTCACAAATTGTCAATTGCCATTGACAAAATAATAGACTTTTGCGTTTTATTTCGGTTCAGTTCAGGGGTTTGCATTCTCATCTCGTTTTGTGAGCACCAAAACTTGATAATCCAAACCAATTGAATTTTGTTTTTGTTTCTCTGCTGCCCATTCGAGAGAGCTCCAATCACAATAACCGAAATGTTTGTCTGTCAAAACGATATTGGTGGGCCAAACACAACTCACAAATGTGTCAAATCGATAATTGGGAAAATATCATTCTGGGTTCGGCCCAGTTCAGTACAGTCCAGTAAGCTCGAATATCAAAAGACTCTCAAGGACATTGAGGCAACAGTTGACAACACTTTCGGATTTTCCTCTCCATACCGCATCTGACTGCAAATTCATTTCAGACCACAAACGTTTATTTTTGAAAGGTTTGGCAAGGTTTGGTCTGAACTACTACATAAATCGAATTAAGTGAACACACAATGAAGGAGGTACTTCAGTGTCCTTTTACGTGTGCGTGTGCGTGTGTGTCTGTGTGTGTGCGTACTTTAAATTTTGTCTCAATGTGTCTGTGCCACATACAAAATTCTACTTCATTTGTCTAATTCCCATTCTCAAGGGGAGAGGACAGAGATAGAGAGATAGAGAATCGAAAGGACACCGCACGCACTTCTTGCACAAATGAAAGTAAATCCTTGGCCTAAGCCTGGGCAAGACTCCTCTATTCGCCTGTATGTGCGTGCCTGCGTCTGTGGGTGCGGCGTAGGATAATCTGCATTTGAATAAGAGCATTTTAGTGTTTTTTCAACTATATATGCACATACATACATATGTGCATTTGTATGTACTCGCTTGTCTCCTACTCAGTGCTGAGGGCTGTTTCTCCGTGTGTGTGTGTGTGTGTGTGTGTGTGCCTATATAGGACACCCTTGTGTTGGCAGGCCATCAGCCTTTTTGCTGTTTTCTTTTTTCAGCTTTTGTGGATTCCCTTTAAAAAGAAGAGGCTTCATCATTCTGTAGAGAGGTTTGTAACTTTAAATTGTAGTTTTTAATACTATCCATTTAAAAGACATGGAACTAAAATTATTGTGTTTGGTTTTGGTTCCGCCAAATATTAGGAGTTCCAAAATGTGCTTCAAATATTAGTCTATCCCTCAAATGTAGAAATTTTTGATGTGGATTTATCAAAAACCAACACATTTATCTTAGTTTTATTTAAAAACAAACTATTCTTGTAAGTTATAATCTGTCTCTATGTAAATTATACAAAACATCACTACAATACTTTATGCGTATGTCAAAAACTTTTAAATACATTTGAGGGATAGACTAATATAGGATAGAACCTAAACCAAACACAATAATTGTAGTTCCATGTCTTTTAAATGGATAGTATTTTATACAAATCTAAAACTACAATTTAAAGTTACAAACCTCTCTACAGAATGATGAAGCCTCTTCTTTTTAAAGGGAAAAACTTTTAAATACAATAATACATATTTGTTATTTTATTGGAGTTTTTGTTTGTGTCCTATATTGTATTAACGTTAATTTTTTGTTTGTCTCTATGGCGTCTCTGGACAAATATCTGCTAAATAATATCCGAAACTTCGGGGAAATTATTCTCACTAACAGCCCGCCTGTATCGCTGATTCATCAACTGTGAGTGTAAGCTTTAAAATAATCGATTTTACGCACAAATGTTTCTGCGTGTCTGATTTTTAGAAATCATTTCAATGAAGATTGTGTGCCCTGCGAATTGGATCTGACAATGTGGGAAATTAATACAATTTGCCTGATTTGACACTGTCGGAAGTTCTCACCGTCTGCGAAGAGATAAGGATTTCTTTTCCTTCGAAAATCAAAATCAATTTAAACGATTTCTGGTGTCATCTCCCTAGCAGCGAAAGAAGAACTTCTGTCAACTGTTGGCGGCCTTGATATAGGGGAAATTTGGGAACTCCCCCATGGAGGAGAAGATTAAACTAATTGATAAAAATGTTGCACGTCGCCAAAACGTACGTGTAGAGGAGGAGAGGGTATGTATCTGATGGGATTTGGAGGGTTTGTTTTTTTGTTGGTTTTGTTTTTTTTTTTGTAATTTATGTAAAATAGCAAACAACGTGTAGGTCGCAATTTGTTGTGTGCCTGGGTCACACCTCCCCTGCTCCATCTACATATATTTGCCTCGCACCTCCAGCAACTGTACGAAATCCTTGACAACGCCGCATGTCTTGACTTTTAAATCCAAATGTATTAAATTTCCCCAGTAGAGAGAAGGAGTCATGGCCAGGTCGCTTTACATTGTCTGCTCCAGCTTCTGCTCCCTACTGCTGCTGCCGAGGATGTGATGACGAAGGTGAGTATGATCGAGAACAAAATAAACGAACGGGAGCACCAATGTATGTACATATGTATGTATGTATGTATGTATGTATGGGCAAAGTGGAATTGACGGTGCATGTGGATATGGTATGGGATTGCTAACCTCTGTTCCTGCGACGTTGCTTTGGCATCTGGCATGGCAGCAATTATTCAACAAAAGCTACTGACAATTATGGCACACCAGTCATACATACCGCCAAATGATGCCATATCCTTCCCACTTCGTTCCGCACTAAGCCCACCGAAACCCCACAAAGCCACACCCACAGCATTGCTCAAATAATCTTGAGAGGGGTGGCCTGTAAGGATGTAACAGATTGATTGGAACTCTTTTCAAATAACTACATATACAAATTGTAATGTGTGGTGATCTTTGCTTCCAAATATATGCCATGCAGGTACTGTCTGTCTGCACACTAAAAATATTATTTCCGATTATTAAACTTAGCGTGTCCTAAGCTTCGCAAGGCAACTGAAAGAACAACCCTCGCCAGCAGCAGAACTGAGTGCACCTACAGGGAGGAAGGAGAAGAAACACACACACCTGGATGTTAGACTTAGAAGAGAGGCATACCCATGCTACGAATAACAACAACAACAACGCATAAACCAGCCAGAGGCTGGGTGTACACTGTACAGCCACAGCTGGCACTGGGCCTGTTCCTGTTCGTGGCCCCCCGCAACCCGTTTTCTAGATTGTATGCGTATGCAAAAATATAATTTAACACACATTTGCGCAATTAGATTCATTCGTGCAAGATGAGGGGCAGGACTGTGGGTAAAGAAGTCGTGTGACATACAAATGAATATCTATGAGTGTGGCTGGGGACGTGTACTCGTCGTACATGAGTGTGGATTCGGATGGGTATTGGTGTGTGTGTGTATCTGTGTGAGTGCTTGCATGTGTGTAAATGTCACAATTTGAATACATAAAATGCAAATAGCGGTACAGGAAAGGACCCAGGACCCAGTACTGGGACCCGGACTCCCCGTCTCCTGTATTTCTAAATTTCTTGGAGGAAAAAAAACGCATAAATTGCTTTCAATGCAGAGACATCTATTAAAAGTACATACAAAGCATAAAGGCGGAAATGATGCATGGGTAGGAGGCATGTCCTAACACAACCCACCCTTTTCGGCCATTTAGCGAAAAAAGGGAAAGTGAATGGGTGACCCGAAGGGGATCCTGCCTATGCCTGCCTTGTGCGACCTGTTGCCCCACATTTTTTTGGCTCTGGTAATTTAAGCAATGCAACTAAGTCCCCGCCACCGCAGGCTTCTGCTCCAACCACCACAAATATAATAAAATTTACAGACTTGCAAATGCTCCCCCCCAGTTCAACTCTCAGTCCGGAGTCGACGTTACCTGGGTTTTCGGGCTGCTCCTGCATGAAATATGCTTGGGCAGAAATGCTTACAAGTGTAAACCACAGCCTGGGAACGTGTATACCTGTCAAGGATTGCAGGTGAAAGAGAAGGGAGCTTCCCTCCTGCGCTGTAATTGTTTTTTATAAAATTTAATTTATGGTAGTTTTTGTAGAATGAGAAGAGAGACGAGGCGGTTTGTTCCCTTTGCCACTGTACTTGAAACTTTCCAACCAATTTGTATGCTACACACGAGCAAATACATATGTACATGCAAATGTATGTATGTATGCGACACTCAAATTTATTTCTACGAATTTTTCTAAATGGGAAGAGAGAAACTGTTGTATTTTGACAATTTTAACGCTATGCACAACAAAACTAAAAGCTGCCTAAAAATTGATTAATACAGATACTGACAGAGGGGTGGGGTACATGCAAGACATGACGAGGCCCAAGAATATATATATGTAGATTGGATAGGTAAGGTATTAAAGAATATCAATAGATTTCGGATTACTGGTAATACTTTTTCACACAGCATTTACAGTACACAATTGTTAAGATATGCTTACATACATAGTATGTACATATGTAATACTATTCAACGATACACCATTACAAATTGTGTGTGCATCTTTCAGTACCAACCGGGCCGACGAGGTGCCCAGAGTATATAGTGCTTCCCTGCTTGCCAGTTTTGGATCCTACGGCAGATCAGATGATCATGATCGAATGCGAGAACCGTTCCATGGAATTTCCTAACTCTTTCATAAGTAGATTACAATGCCCACGAGATAAACTATTTGAGCCGAAAGGTTAACCTTTGGATTAAGTATATAAAAAAAAGATTTATTGTCTAGAGAGCAACAAACTCCTATTAAATCCTTTTTTAAAATTTATTTCGCGTTTCCATTTTCCTTTTTCCGCTTGTTTCTCCAAGACGAACCCATCTTAACCTATTCTAGGCCATCATTCGTTGTCACTGGTAATGCCAAATAAAACCCCAAAAAGAAAAAAAGAAAGGATGAAGAAATAAATGAAATTTAATTGCCCGGCCTCATGGCACCCCTACTATTTTCTGGTGTTTCGGAATATTTTAATTAATTTCCCTCGAACCCCAGCCGCGCCTACACCAAAGCACAACAAATTTGACTTCTAATTGCTCTGCCACCCATTTCAAACGGGGGGGGGGGGGGTATGGACTAGAGATCGAGTGAAAAAGTTCTTTCATGTTATTTATTCACTTTGATTATGGCTGAAAAATGTTGATGGCAGGCATTCCATCATCGGTGGGCTGCCAATTTAATTGTTTCCATGACAGAGGGAGAGCTTGGAACACTCCTCCCAAACTCCCCAACATTAACTCAACCCGATAAAAAAAAATCAGCCAATTCCCCGACAATTGGGGGACATGTCTGAGGTATGATGTGGGAGCCACAGCAACCGCACCTTGGGGCCAAAATCAAAGTCAAATACTTCGAGCTCCAAGCTCGACGCTCTACTGAACACTGGCGTGAGCACTTTAATAGAAGCCTCTGCTCACATCACTCTATTTATTCCCCTCTCAGCGACTACAATATCCTGCATATTTGCGGTTGCAAAGTTGTATGGCATACAATGCTTTCAGTATCTGTTTTGAAAAGTGTTTCGGTTTAACGAGGGACATGGCTAAAATTTGAGGATAAACTGAACTTCCAAGAGAGTACAATTGAGAGTACAGACAAGAAAGATATTGTATGTAAAATTGTGTAGTGAGTACACATTTAAATTAATTTATTTTTGAGCCATATTTGAAGGTATCGTTCATACGTACATACGTAAAGAAGATAATATTGTTTCCATTGTTTTAAATATATTGATGTGCAGCAATTGTTCTTAATAGTAATTTTCAAAAATATGTATACATATATTCAATATTTCACTAGTGAACTATTTATGTAAATAGATATGTACATTGGTATTTCCTTAAAATTTTGTTTGCTCTTAGAAGGTGTTATAATCTTTGAGAACAATTTTGAACGGAAAAAGAAAGTATTGCGAAACGGAATGTATATTTATACGTTTACCCGATTAGCCAAATGAAAACGCTATAGCCGAGTCCAGATTGTAGATATTGCTGTATTTTTTCCATTTTCAGGATGCAATCTTTACGTTTAAGGTCTCTTAATAATCTAATATGCTGAAATATGTAAATATATACATACATATATATATAGATTAATTTGATTAGAAAGCTGAAAACACCTATAAATTACACCTATAGCCCATTAAAATCCTAATTCGGGTTTAATATAATTTTCCCCACCTATGGGATTCTTTCGGAGCAAAACTAACCCAGCGGTTGAGCTGCACAAATGTACTCTTAATATTACGCTTCTATGATCATCTTAACTCATAACCAACATCACTTTGCTCTCCATTTAACCATCGATTAAAAAATAATTTCCGAATCATTCTAGACAAATTTTTTAATGGGCACATACAAATTATGATACATATGTACATTAAATCTTTCCACAAATCAAATTGCCAATAAATTTGAAACAATTTCAAAAACAAGAACAAAAAAATGAAAATGATAACAGAAGCAACAACAACACAAATCGCCATTCACATCAACAAAATTGCTGCACGAAAAGCAAGTCACGAGGAATGCAAAAAACTATCTTGGGTTAAAAGAAGAAAAATCATAAAGCGGCAACGGAAATCAAAACAGAAGCCAGCAACATTTTTAGGGGAGCTGCAAAAGGTGCAGTGGAACCTAACAGTCAGTGTCAAAAGTCAATGAAGAAGAATGGAAATTGATGATATGCCGACTTCCAATAATGATTATACAGAAATGCATTTATGTATTTTTCTCATAAGTTTGAAGATATGAAAATATTCCGAAAAAATTCGGGCTCAAAAAATGTGTCACCCATCTTTAAAAGAGAGGAAGCGAAACGTTAGCGTCTCAGAGAGAGAGAGAGAGAGAGAGAGAGAGTGTCAGAGAGAGCGAAAATTAAAGTGAGAAAATTTCCCGTGACCCAGTGAGGCACAGAGAGAGGGCGCAGACATTATGCTCTCAGTGTGGTCTGGTGAATTGTTACCCGAGAGAACGAACTCACCATGGACAACAGCTGTCGCTCTCACAAAACGTCAGAAATATATGGCCATATATGTATGTACATATGTATATACTTGTATATGTGTATATGAAGCTACATACACACATACATACATTGACGAAGAAACGTTCTAGCGATAGGAATCCTTTGGGTCGTCACAGTTTTTCCATAGCAAAATGCGTTGTGCACAGTATGCACCATGAAGGGCATTGTGTTCGGCCGACTCTGACTTCGCGTTTGAGAGTTTTCTTCATCATTTTTCGCATTTCTATACATACAACAACTGTTCCATCATTGTCTCAGCCGATGATTTAATGAGTTTTCCTTTTGGTGTGAAGAACTGTCCTGCGGAGCTCCTGTGACACCTCAGTTACCTTCCTGCTGTGCATAATGGCCTTATGGTAGCTGTCATACCGCTCATTCCATTCGAATCTTAGTCAATCCAATCGAATCGACTCGAGTCACACTTCACGGCTGCTGGACAGGACACAAAATGCACACACGCACACACACACACACACGGATTCCTCAGGACGGCAGACGACAGACGACAGAACAACAATGAACAGAGTGCCCCGTCTTGATTGACAGTTAAATGTCAAGCTAAACAGTGTGAAATCTCCAGGATTGAGGACAAAGGCAGCACTGATTGCTAGGCGCAGTGCCAAATGCCTTCGTATTGTGCTCGCCCTCCCCTAGTTCACAGCTACAACAGCCTTTTGTTTCGAGTTCAATTTTAGCTGGAGAAAAAAATCAACCATCCAAGGTATGTACATACATATATCGCAACTATACGGATTTCCCTCCCAGTTAGATGTTCATAGAACGTAACTTCCACACACACACAAGTAAAGCCAGATTGAATCGTTTGGAAATTGACACTTTCACTCCTCCGGCTGCCTGCTTTCAGGGGTACACTACATTTTTGAAATTTGAGAAGATGCCTTGCTCTTGTTTCTAAAAAACTATGTTTTATTATTTGTGGCATGTGTACAGGGAACAGAGTGTAGCAGCGGGCTTTGACAGCGGGCACAGACCAAAAGTCAGAGGTTGCGGAAACACTAACAATTATGTGGAAAAAGAACATATCAAATTTTGTTAAATTGATAAACGGTTCAAGCGAATTCATATCAAAAACATATTTTTATGGCATATTTTCATTTTTTAAAACTATAAAAATAAGTTTATTTTATTTTCCTTGTCATCAAATACAGCGTAAATATTTCTGCCTTTTTTTCACTACTTTGTATGTACATATGTACATATCATATATCGTAATTTTTTGTCTTTATTATCATCTATCATAATATCTTTCATCCTGTAGCATCCGCATCCCACCTGTTCCTTCCTTTATATAAAGTTTTGTTCCCACAGATCAAGAACCTGATCAAATTTTCTTCACTTTTGCTAATCCGAAGTTAACCATCTCATCTCATCTCATCTTTTTAGTGCTTCTTTCAGGCCAAAGCCAGCCTTTTTTTGTTGGGTAAACAGTAGTGCATTTTCAACACTTTTATCTGAGATTGAAGGGGACACAACAACATTGCCAGCAAAAAGAGAAGTAAACTTATCTGCAGAAATCGCTGCACTGCCTGCCCTGGGCTTGTCATCTCGATGGAGATATTATCTACTTCTATACATACATACATATGTACATACATATATTCCTTCTCTTCCGTCCACTTCTACATCTTTCAATGCAAAATCTAATAGTCATGCACACAATTCACAATTGTGAAAGAAGATTGAGGGATTTAAGTAAGGGAGTAGAAAGCAAACACTTGCGGATGTTCAAGATTAGTGGTGGTCCAGTTTGTTCTCCTCTATTTGCTTTAAAAGGACATTTTAAAGCATTGCCAATGGCAATTCATCTTCTCTGTGTGTGTGTCTTTGGCTTTGTCCTTCTTGGTTTTTTTGAGTTTGAGGAATAAAAAATTTGTTTGTCAGTTTGTCAGCTGATTCCCAAATGTCTTTATGAGCCCTGTGCATTGTCCTTTTTGGCTGTCATTGGAGCGGAAGCAGGAAGCACTAACATGTAGGTAAATGTCAAGTCAGCCCAGTTGGATGCATCTTTTTCTTTTGCTGTGTCGTGACCGATATTTCTCTCAATCAAATGGTCATTGATTGTTTACATTTTGGCGTATTTTGACAACTAAATTGGTCGATGGGCAATGGGGTAGGGGACCCTCATCCCACCCAAGTCGAGCACCCACCCAGGCAGACCTGCTCTTTATAAATGAAATGCCATACAAGAAAGATTGCCCTTCTGCCCTTGGCCAGCTTCGCCCGTTTCCGTATGAGCTGGCCACATGTCCGATTTCCGGTTGCCACCTTTCATAACCCACAGAGCTGCGGCCAGACTTTTGTGTGTGTGGACCGAACCGAACCGCACTGAGCTGAACTGTGGACTGTGGACTGTCTTGAAGGTCGACTGGGCAATTACTTGCCTCTGCTAATGCCCAGGCCCAACTGCTGCAATTCAAACTAATGTTTTTTCCTTTTCCACCATATCCTTCCTTGGCATGTCCTTGTCTTGTGCAATTTTCTTTGGGCAGAATTGTCATTATGGATTTCGGTCAGACCACATTCTGGATTTTCAATGATTGTCAGTCCACTGCGAAAACCGACTTTATGCTCTGCAACAGATACAAAATATTGAGTAAGTTTTTAAATTCTCTTACTTCTAAATTCGTTAACCATCTCATCAGTAAATATTATTTAAGTTCTGCTTATGGCTGTATAAGAATTTTGCCATTGTGAAATTTCCGATGAGCAGATGAGCATAATTTACTACTTGTAGATAATTCAGGGGGAATTCTAGAAAATAACGAATAAATGTACATATATGTATACTAACGAGACTTTGTTTCCTTTATTAATATAGTCAAATGTTTGTAACTTACAGAAGAAAGCATCTTCGAATCAATAAAGAATTCTCCATTCAAATTTCGTGAAGTATCTTTGAGTATCTAATTTTTGGGCACTTTTTCCATATTCTTTTAGTTACTGACCCCCACGTATACCCACCGACCAAAGTCAGGTCAGTGACCAAGATACCTAAATGTTCGGGTTGATATTTCCACAAGTGTAGCCAGATGATGGATCACAGCCCCGTCTAACCCACCATGACAGACAATTTGTATCCTATCGTTCCTGGCTGATGCAGATACCGCTGACTAGTCAGAGAGAGCCTAGCTAAAATTTTAGCTTTAGTTTGCTGCTAATGAGCAATTCATGTCAATTGCTAATTAGTGCGTCGAAGATTTCTATCTGGCTGTCTGCCTCAGTGAATGGCTGACTGACTTATCTGGCTATTTTTATGGCTGAAGCTCAGGGCTGGAAGAGACCAAGAATGAGACACAATGGCCAAGAAATTAGCAAACCCAAGGCAAGATAAGTCAATTAGGTTCGGCTTTATAGCTGCTGCTGCTGCTGCTGCTTCTGCTTCTGCCTGCTTGGGAAACAAAAGACCAGAAAAACAGTGTAGCAAGAAGCGCAAAAGAAAAGCCAAAGGAAAACCAAATCAAATAAAATGAGGCCAAATAAAGGCAACAATTAATAAACGCAAACAGAGTGAACAGAAAAGAGACAAACGAGGAAGACCACGAGACGAGCAAAAGCTGCCTGCCCCAAAAAGGGATGCTAAGCGGACCTTGGGATGGGGATAACCATTGTGAGTGGGTGTGTGGGAGGGGGATGCTGACGTGTATGGGCAATTTAAGCTGGCAGTGGACAAGCAACTGACAGGATGCTCCCGTTCCAACTCCAACTCCAGCTCCAGCTCCATCCTTGAGCTTCTGTTACTGAGACTTCGTGTGGTGCGTTTGTCGTTCAATGCCCCCAGAGACGCAATTGTAACATTTAATTGTGATTTTTGTCCTGAATAGAAAAGAGACACCATCGTACCATCGTTCTCCATCCTTGTCCCTGTCCCTGTCCCTGTCCCTGTCTGAGACTTCGAGGTAAAGCTGCTTGGGCGCCATCAAATATGCAACCTTTTTTGTGCTGCTTTTCCACCCACGGAAGCGTTCTGAGAAGAACCCGCACCCACTCTGAGTGAAAGTAATCCGAAATGCTGTCATTAGGCCGAGTCCAGGCAGCCACAATTAAGATTGACTTGAAAGACGTCCAGCCGTCAGGATAATACCATTGTAAGGGCACCCAGCACCCGGAGTCGGCTATGAAACCAATCCAATCTCTCTGAGAGTTATGGCTTTGTCGAAAAGTGGACCAGAGCCTCGCTCTTTATCTGGTGGGTCATTTCTCATAATTTTCCACAGCTCGAGAATTATTGCAAAAGTTAATATTAATGACGTTGATGAAAATCTTGTCATTCGTGTTGCCACCAGAAAAGAAACCACGTAAGAGAAGTAGCCAGAAAAAAAAAACAGAAAGAAACCTGCGTTATGGAGCACATAAATAAAGGAACCGAGACCAGGACCAGGACCAGTACCAGTAACACCGAGCACGACCAGGACAAAAGCCAGAAGCGTTCGCCAAATTGATAACCACCGAAAAAGACCAAAAAAATATTCTTCCTTGGTTGCATGTGCCGCCACCACACAAAGGATCCACAAGAGCAACAAAAACGTCGTCGCGATTTACATTTGAAAGAGCCACAGAGCCGCAGAGCCCAGAAGGCGATGGAGATGGTGGAGGAGATGGAGGAGGCTTATTAGACTTGGCTGCTGTTGGCTCTGCTGCTGCTGCTGCTGCTGGTGATATAATTTTAATAACTTACATAATATATTCTTTTGTGTGGGCCCGGGCCCATAATTGTTAGAAACATTAGGCAAATCATTAGCCCAGCGAGAAGCGGGGAGCCTGTGCTGACGCAATTTGAAAAAAAATGTTTTTCTGTTTGTGTTTGCTAGATGGGGGGGGGGGACAAATGCCTATAGAACGAGAATATACTATACATACGAGTATATCGGGGAAAACTTTATGGCAAACTACGAAAATTAACTCTTAGATACGGCAGCAGAGGTTAGGGCAGATGTTTTTGCTTAAAATTAGTCATCTGTTATCAGCCAATCAGGATTAACCACTGAAATAAGTTTCAAATGCAAGGTGGCTAGTCATCCATCAACAATTTAGCGATTCCAAATAATGCATAATAGAAGCTATGGTACACACACCACAAGCTATGGTAAATGATGACAGTTTGTGTGCTCCTTTGGAGAAGGTGTGAGAAACAGAGGTAATCATAAAACTAAGATATAGTAAATAAATATAAATATATAATATACATATATAATAAATATATAATATATAATCAAATTAATTAGAATCTTATGAGTCAAATAATCTTAATCTGACTCTTCAATATAAACCCAACCCACACGAGTAAACTGAACCCTAATAATAATCTACGCTCTGAGTGCAATATACGAGTATTCCCAACCTTTATTCAACTAACTTAACCCACACTCCTTCCTATCGTAGGAACCATATTTTATAAGCTCTACCAAAATTTATTTTATTTTAAAACCAGCAACACTACACCCAAGTCCGTACAACCACAGAGCCCCAAAATCATTATCATAATCATCATCGTCAGCCTGATGATAGAAAGAGAGAGAGAGAGAGAGAGAGAGAGTTTTCTCGTTGTTTCGTTGGAGAGAAAAAAGAAGTCATCAAACCGCAAAAATTGCTACATGAGGCGCAAACAAAACAGTTTAATTAAAATTATTATTGTAATTTAATGGAATGTGAGGAATTATTATTTTTATATGAGGCCCAGGGCCCACGACAGTCCCGCCCCACACACACACACACACACACACACACACACCACACACACACACACACACACACACACACACACACACTCACGTGTGGTAGTGGAATAAAAATAAATTACATTTGTATGAAGATTGTCGCTGCCCTGGCCCATGCACATCATATATTTTCATTATCAAAGCAAAAGACAGAGAGTCCTCGACGGGGTACGGGACCAGAGAAGGAGCCGACTACCGATTCGGCGGCACAAAAAAGGATACGAACGGAGAAACAACAACAGCAGACAGAAAAACAAAAAGAAAACTGCCAACGAACGCCAGCTGTTTGATGCGATTAGAGGGAAAATGCAGAAAAGCAAAAGAATAAGGAGAAGTACGGAGTAGTTCTCACCGAACGGAATCGGAATCCTAACGACATCCTCTCCCTCAAGCAGCATCATCGCCTGCCGCTTTGCCATTCCTTCTCACTGAAGCAGAGCGAATTTCCCTTTTTGGGAAAAATGTTGCTCTCGAAATTTTCCTTTTGTGCAGACCGAGACCGCCATCTCGCCATCGCCATCGCCATCCATCCTTCGGCCAACGTTCTATTTAAGTGAGAGCTGCGCACGTTGCGGCAGTCATTCGACTCTCAGAACTCAGACAGCGCGCAACACACACGGTACGGGGCAACGTCGCTTAACTCAACTGCATAGAAAAAGCACGCACACACACAACCGCACACTCGCACCCACATAAATAGGTTCAGCTCCGCACCGCTCCGTTCGGTGAATGTTGTGTTTTTTTGGGAGAGAGATATAGATACTCGTAAAGTGATAATAGAACACGCGCCCGCAGAAAATTAATATTCATCAAAGGTTCCTACATCAACGCCGCGTCGTGCAATAATTACAAAAGAAAAGCGGAAAAATCCCCTTGAAATGTGCTCGAAAATGTTCCGCTAGTGGTAGCAACGCAACCCGGAGAGTTGTACGTACATATATCGGGTATATACGAAGAAGAAACGAAACGAAGTTTGGCCACGCCAAAAAATATAACTATATTGCAAAAAGCGGCAATAAATAAATTTGAGGGCTCCATTAGAAGCAGCAGCTGAGGAGAAAGCCGAAAATATGTGCGCGGACTTTTTCCTGGCCATCCAGTGGAATTGATATCCTTTCGTTCCTTTCCCTCCACACCTCTCACTCACTCACTCTATATATGAGTTGTATATAGGGAACGGAACCAACCTTCTTCCCAAGTCACACAGAACCAGCAATTGATCCATCACTATGCTGATCCACTACTATCCCTGGTGCCTGCTCCTCGTGGGCTTCAGTCTGGCCCAAGAGCAGGCCCAGCAGCAACAGCACACGGAACCCCTGTCCACCAAGCACCAGCAGCAGCAGCAGGCCCACTCGAATGCCATCATGGGCGAGGCCGGTGTGTCCAACACGCAGCTCCTGCAGCCCTCGAGTCCAGCCAGAACGCTGCGTCCCCTGTCGGAAGGGGCTCCTGGAGCTGGGGGATTGGGGGATCCCGCTCTATACGATGCCCCCGATGACTGCCACTTTATGCCGGCTGGAGCCCTGGAGCAGCCAGAGATTGCCCTGACCTGCAACCTGCGGACGGTCAACAGCGAATTCGACACGACCAATTTCAGTGTGATCCCAGCGGAGCACACTGTGGCCCTTCACATCCTTTGCAACGACGAGATCATGGCCAAGAGCCGACTGGAGGCGCAGTCTTTCGCCCACCTGGCGCGCCTCCAGCAGTTGTCCATCCAGTACTGCAAGCTGGGGAAACTGGGACGCCTGGTTCTCGATGGACTCGACCAGCTGCGCAACCTCACGCTGCGAACCCACAACATCCTATGGCCTGCGCTCAACTTCGAGATAGAGGCGGATGCCTTCACAGTGACCAAGCAGCTGGAACGTCTGGATCTCAGCTCAAACAACATTTGGTCTCTGCCGGAAAACATCTTCTGTGCTCTGTCTGCACTGTCTGCTCTCAATATGAGTGAGAATCGCCTGCAGGATGTCAACGAATTGGGATTCAGGGACCGCAGCAAAGAGCCCTCGGCCACAGGCTCAACGGAGTCGAGTTCCTCCACGGAGTCGGCGAAGCGTGGAGCTGGAGGAGGCAGTACCAGCAGCTGCTCCTTGGACCTGGAGTTCCTCGATGTGAGTCACAATGACTTTGTCGTACTGCCCGCGAATGGCTTTGGCACCCTGCGACGCCTTCGCGTTCTCGCCGTAAACAATAATGGAATCTCAATGATTGCCGACAAGGCTTTGAGTGGCCTGAAGAACCTCCAGGTGCTCAATCTCAGCTCCAACAAGATTGTGGCCCTGCCCACGGAACTGTTTGCGGAGCAGGCCAAGATAATTCAGGAGGTATATCTGCAGAACAATTCTATCAGTGTGCTCAATCCCCAGCTCTTCTCGAATTTGGACCAACTGCAGGCCCTAGACCTGTCCATGAATCAAATAACCTCCACCTGGATTGACCGGAGCACATTTGTGGGTCTGATTCGATTGGTGCTGCTCAATCTGTCACACAACAAGCTGACCAAGCTGGAGCCGGAAATCTTCAGTGACCTATATACGCTGCAGATTCTCAACCTGCGCCACAACCAACTGGAGAACATTGCCGCGGACACCTTCGCACCGATGAACAACCTGCACACGCTTCTGCTGTCACACAATAAGCTCAAGTACCTGGACGCCTACGCCCTGAACGGACTTTATGTGTTGTCGCTGTTGTCACTGGACAATAATGCTCTGATTGGCGTGCATCCGGACGCCTTCCGCAACTGCAGTGCCCTGCAGGACCTCAATTTGAATGGCAATCAGCTAAAGACGGTGCCCTTGGCCCTGCGCAACATGCGACATCTGCGCACCGTGGACCTGGGTGAGAACATGATTACCGTGATGGAGGAGAGTGCTTTCAAGGGCCTGGGCAATCTGTACGGCCTGCGTCTGATTGGCAACTATCTGGAAAATATTACCATGCACACGTTCCGCGATCTGCCCAGCTTGCAGATTCTTAATCTGGCCCGAAATCGCATTGCTGTCGTCGAGCCGGGCGCCTTCGAGATGACCTCCAGCATTCAGGCCATCCGATTGGACGGAAATGAGCTGAGCGATATCAATGGTCTGTTCAGCAACATGCCCTCCCTGCTGTGGCTCAACATATCCGATAATCGTCTTGAGAGCTTCGATTATGGTCATGTGCCATCTACACTTCAATGGTTGGACCTGCACAAGAACCGCCTCTACGCCCTGTCCAATCGATTTGGCTTGGATGCCGACCTGAGACTGCAAACGCTCGACGTCAGCTTCAATCAGATCCAGCGCATTGGTCCCAGTGCTATACCCAACTCCATAGAGCTGTTGTTCTTGAATGACAACCTCATTACCACCGTGGATCCGGACACTTTCATGCACAAGTCGAACCTCACTCGAGTGGACCTGTATGCCAATCAGATAACCACACTGGACATCAAATCGCTGCGGATTCTACCCGTGTGGGAGCACCGGGCCTTGCCGGAGTTCTACATTGGGGGGAATCCCTTCACCTGTGACTGCAACATCGATTGGCTGCAGAAGATCAATCACATTACGTCGCGTCAGTACCCCCGCATAATGGACCTCGAGACCATCTACTGCAAGCTGCTGAACAACCGCGAGAGGGCCTACATCCCCCTGATTGAGGCCGAGCCCAAGCATTTCCTGTGCACATACAAGACGCACTGCTTTGCCGTCTGCCACTGCTGCGAGTTCGATGCCTGCGACTGTGAGATGACCTGCCCCAGCAACTGCACCTGCTTCCACGACCAGACCTGGTCCACGAACATAGTAGAGTGCTCGGGCGCTGGCTACTCGGAGATGCCGCGTCGCGTGCCCATGGACACCACAGAGCTGTACATTGACGGTAATAACTTTTTGGAACTGGCGGGCCACTCATTCCTGGGCAGGAAGAACCTGGCCGTATTGTTTGCCAACAACTCGAATGTGGCCCACATCCACAACACAACGTTCAGTGGTCTGAAGCGTTTGCTGATTCTGCATTTGGAGGATAATCACATTGTCTCGCTGGAGGGCAGCGAGTTCCACAACCTGGAAAATCTGCGGGAGCTGTATCTGCAAACCAATCGGATAGCCAGCATAGCGAATGGTAGCTTTCAGATGCTGAGGAAGCTGGAGGTGCTGCGACTCGACGGCAACCGACTGATGCACTTTGAGGTCTGGCAGTTGAGTGCTAATCCGTATCTGGTGGAGATCAGCCTGGCGGACAACCAGTGGAGCTGCGAGTGCGGCTACCTGGCCCGCTTTCGCAACTATCTGGCCCAGAGCTCCGAGAAGATTATCGATGCATCTCGTGTCAGCTGCATCTACAACAACGCCACGAGTGTGCTGCGGGAGAAGAACGGCACCAAGTGCACCCTGCGCGATGGTGTGGCTCACTACATGCACACAAATGAGATTGAGGGATTGCTGCCCCTGCTCCTGGTGGCCACCTGTGCTTTTGTTGCCTTCTTCGGTCTAATTTTTGGCCTCTTCTGCTACCGACACGAGCTCAAGATGTGGGCGCACTCCACCAGCTGCCTAATGAACTTCTGCTATCGCTCGCCGCGTTTCGTGGACCAGTTGGACAAGGAGCGACCCAATGATGCCTACTTCGCGTACAGCCTGCAGGACGAGCACTTTGTCAATCAGATCCTGGCCAATACCCTGGAGAGCGACATTGGGTATCGCCTATGCCTGCACTATCGGGACGTCAACATCAATGCGTACATCGCGGATGCCTTGATCGAGGCCGCGGAGAGTGCCAAGCAGTTTGTGCTGGTCCTGTCCAAAAACTTCCTGTACAACGAGTGGTCCCGGTTCGAGTACAAGAGTGCTCTACACGAGCTGGTCAAGCGACGAAAACGAGTTGTCTTCATTCTGTACGGGGACCTTCCTCAAAGGGACATCGATCTCGATATGCGGCACTATCTCAGGACGAGCACGTGCATCGAGTGGGACGACAAGAAGTTCTGGCAAAAATTGCGCCTGGCCCTCCCCTTGCCCCATGGTCGAGCCAATAATAACAAGAGGGTTACGGGCTGCCTGGCAGCTCGCGCTCCTTCGGCCAACATGTACTCCTCCTCGCACGAATACCAATCCGGGGTGACTACTGCTGGTGGTGTGCCTGTGCCTCCTCCTGCGGCTCGTCTGGCCGACAAACTCTATGCGGACTGCAGCAGCAACAACTACGCCACGATAAACGAGTGCGGCGCCGTGGGCAGTACCAGGGGCGTGGGCTACAAGCCCATTCCCACATCTGCCTCAGCAGCCGCCGCCGCCTGCAAGTTCAACACGATGAATCAGCTGTCCAAGAAGCAGCGCGAGCTCAGTTTGGGCGTCGGTATGGCCAAGACCCTGGAGCACCAGCACCATCATCATCCCCAGCAGCAGCAGCAGCAGCATCAGCAGCATCCGAATCGGCGGAGCCAGCATGAGTACGCGGTTCCGGCGTATGTTCCCAGTGCTGCTCCAGCCTACGACAGCGTGGACTACGCCAAGCAGCAGCTCCAGCAGCAGCGCAGCAACTGCGAGTGCATCAGCCTGGGAACCGGTAAGCGCGTCCTGGCCAAGAGCTCCACGACCGCCGTGCTGCCCTCCAGCTTCAGCTCCAACTTTGTGCCGCCACTCGGTCCCATTGGGGGTGCCTACAACTGCAAGAAGCCCTGCAACTGCAATGCGGACGACGAACTGGTCTGTGGCTGCGGGGGCTTGGAGAGCGGAACCCAGAGCAGTGTGACGATGAGCAGCAGCAGCAACAATAGCAGGCAGCCGGAGTTAACGCATTACGAGTCCAATCTGAGCCTAAATGAGCTGGAAGACAATGTCCAGGCTGGCAAACCACTGCATGATCTATGGGCGTAACGGGGAGGGCAGAATGGTAGGCGGAGGATGTGGCAAATAAAAGGAGATAGGAGGCAGAGACAGACTGCGAAACCAGTGAATTTATAAAGAATTAATGAGCAACAACCCGAAAGCATACGAAAAACCAACTCAAACTGATAAAACTGATATTGGGATAAATTATAAAATAAAATTGATAAGAAGTTAGAAAATAATACTTTTAGGCATGGTTTGAAACAGACTGATACTTTTAGTTCTTTGCATAAAAATAACGTTTAATTATTCCACTGTAAATAAAAAGATAAAAATACCTTAAGTATGATATGATGATAAAATATGAGGATAAACCGCTAAAAGGGTTTTAATTATCCAACTATTGTACATAAACAGCACAAATAGCAAAGAAATACAGAAAACAATGGTTTTTATGAAAAATACGAGACGCTTGTACATACTCCTCTACACACTTACATAACTTGAAATATATATTTACCATTAATATATTTAATATAACAAATATATATTCTTAAAAACCATGTTGAATAAAAATAAAAATAATATCGTATGAAAACAAAACAAAATGAAAAAACTAATAAATATTCCACCATCCTGCAGAGCATTATCCACATTTCCACAGACTCACTCCATCATTTAAGATAATTTTACACCGTTCCGCAGACAGATTTCGACTCCCCTGTAGCATCAGATATCCAGGAAAATTAATTAGCATGTAAGGAAATTGTACGATAAAAATCAGACAATGCCATTGGAAAACAAAAGCAGAGAAGCACAACCAGAAAAACCCGCGCTGCAAACAATAAAAAGTCATAATAACTGCTATGAAAATATCTACATTTAAGAGTACACACAGCCATATATAAATACTGATATACTATGATAATAATATTAATAGTTGACACTCAACGAATTGAAAATAAAAAAAAATGATACTACATCATACTCTCGTGCGCACTCATTTTCATTTATGTCCTGGCAGGGCGATAATGATGAGCCGACGCCACGAATCCTGCCCGCGAATCTGCCGTTGATAGCAATTAAGTTCTGAATAAAATCCAAACGAAAGTGAGGGCATTTAATTGAATACAGCCTGGGTCATAATAGCTTCTGTTATGGGTTAAGTTAGCCAATGAGTAAGAGTAAGAAATCTGATTTAAACTCAAATATATATTTCTTTTTCTCTTTTCCTAATTGATATTTATTACTAGGTTTCAACTAAACTTTCTCTTCCAAAAAATTATGATCTCTGTATTTAACTCTTCTACATGGCTCCGACTTTTTTCTAATGCCTTACAAAACTCTTTTTCTGTTGTTGGGGGTGGTTTCAAGCCGACTAAAGTCAGCAGCACTGAAGCACTCATTCTTTGATTGGTAATTTGTTGTTAATTTGATCAAATCGAAAACATATATTTTTTTTATTTTAAAGTACTTAAGCCCCTATATATGATTTAATAACATGTCATTAAAAAACTAGCTAGGCAAAAAAAAGACATGCAGCGGCATGTTATTCATCGATAAAATCAGGGTAGAAGGAGCACTATTGGTTTTTTATATATGTATACTATTTTTCTTATTTGAATACAACAAACATAATGTACATGAATAAGTTATATTTTTTAATTTCTGACTGCATAATGTACATACATAAATAAAACTATATACATATATAAATAAGAGAGTCATTTTAACAACTAAAATAATACGAAAACCGGAAGAATTTATCGCAAAATTTAAAAACAAAAAGCAAAATGGAAAAGAAATACTCTTGAGATACTAATGATAACAATTTACTAAGCATTAAGAAAGAGACAAGCCGAGCAATAAACAGCAACAAGTATTCGCAAGTATTAGACGTTTTCGATGATTTTTTATGTTTTATAAAAACAAAGAAATGCAAGAAATTAAAAGCTAACCAAATTGACTCAAACGTTATAGCTAAATTCAAAAAAACAAAAGCCAGAAATTATATAAAATTATCGTTAAACAAAAAATAAAATGCATTATACCTCAAGCTCAATTTTTAATCACAATTTTTTAAAAACAAAATAATAAAATAAATAATACCATTTAAGGTTTAAACATTTTCAAATCACACTATACTCATTTTAATAATTCATACAAACATCAGATGAAATGGAGCAAACATATTAAAAATCAAATAATTTTTAAGGTTTTTTATGTTCCTAAATACCGTTTATGCAAATTAATAACAGTTTATATATATAAAATTATATGTAAAAGATTAAAGAGAGGCATCAAAAATATGAAATATATCCTTCATTTGATTATTAAAATTTTTGTTGTTTTCAAATAACATGGCTCATTATTTAGTGCGTAAGTGGAAATATATTTTAAACAATCGCAAAACTAACTAAACAAGCGAGTACGAAGGAGTGGAGGAATAATAAATACAAATGATAATGCAGTCAAAAAGAAAAACAGAAGGAAAGGAAAAAAAAAACGAAAAAGTCAAGCAAAAATAATAAATCTACTTATTTCAAAAAATGAAAAATGCAATGCTTTTATTTTTAAATGCGGTATACAGATGAACATTTCGGGCGTCGTATATTTTGGTTATCTTAATTCTAAATCTAATACATAGCTTAGAATCTTACATCACAATTTCAAAAACAGTTTCCTCTGTGTCGGTTGTGTGGAGCATCATCGTCTCCGGAAAACAAACGGCTTAAAAGTTATAAATTGATTGGTCTTTTAATTTCGACAGACCGTCCTGATACTTTACATCAATACTTGACAACACTTGAGCCTTTAGAGATTGGTAATACTTTCCAATAATTTGAGATTTTTGTGGAATAAGCCAGCTAATACTAACATCGAATATACATATGCTTAATTTAACATAATATCTATGTTATAACTGCTGCACCCAGCCACGCTTCACTGTGGCATATTATGGTTGCATGGTTGAGAAGTCAGTCGAATACGTTCAGTATAAATTTATTTTTGCAATAGTTGGAGGTGTAAAATATCCAATATTCCGTTCCCGTTTCCATCATCTTCAGTTGATCGACTCCCACTCCGTCTCCCGCTCCGCAGACGGATGCTTCGTGTTATTATGTCTTGTACGGATTCCCGTTCTCTCAAGTTTTGACTAAAATGATTCCTTTGATGTCGAACGACATGCCATTCGACTTTAAACGGTTACAATTTCCAGTGCGACTAATATTTGCATTCATTTCTTTGTAAATTAAAGAAAACTGAATTCCTTTGAAAATTAAAGAAAACTATTGCAACGCATCAAAGCTACAAAGCTAGATTTTATACTGATAGGTCTCTCTGTCAAAGATACAACCAGTTGTGAACGTTTATTGCAGTCAATATATCGGGGACTCTAAACCCTTTTCCTGACAATAGCAAACAAAACAAAAAAATAATTGGCGAAATCGGTCCAGCCGTTCACGCGTGATGCCGGGACCAAGGGAAATAGGGATTCATTTTTATATATATAGATATTTATGTATTTTCCATCCATACCCAGATAAAAGTAAATATATGTATAGTAATAAACTCGGACTGAATCATTTATGCAACTGAGCTATAATTAACCTTTCTCTCGTTGTCTGTTTGAGAGAAAGAGAGACCGGTCCACGTGCTTGGCGAGTGTTTTTGATTGCACTTTGAGTGCATTTCGCATTCCACTTAATGCAACCGCAGGCCTTTCATATTCATATGAAAAGTACTCGAACACACACACGAATTATAATACCCCACGGACCCCTCTTTCGTCAGGCCGTTCATGTTTGTCCTTTCTGTCCTTCTGCCCTATAGCGACGAGGTGTCGGCACGCCCCCTTACATTGAATGGCGTACTGCTTACCACACCCATTTTCAGTGGAGTCATCATTGCAACCAGATTACATGGAGTATGCAAGCGGCTCAGTGCAGGATTAAGCCAACAAATTGAGAGATAGAGACATACAAACACTAAATTTAATTTCATATAATTGCTTTTCCAAAGTCTATTTAAATTATATTGCCTGCAGAGGGGACCAGGCTTTCGATCGCCGGTTGAGAGGTGGGGTGGTCTTTCCATTGATGCATATTTATGGAATGCGCAGACGGTCGTCAATGAATTGATATTCCTCTGATTTGTTTTTGTTACATTCCTTGGATGTGGTGTATGTTGCAGTTGCTGCCATTGCAGATGCAATTAGACAGCATTTTCCATCATCGACAATAATTTATAGTCACGGACATATTTTTTCCAGTTTATTTTAATGTTGTTGTTGTAAATATTGGCATTACTTCAGTTTATTAATGCAATGCAATTAGTGCAAATTTGTCAGTTAATGGCAGCCAACAGCAACCAAATAAATAATCTCCCCCTCTTTCTGGCCGCCCGCAATTTTAATGCATTTTAGCAATAAATAATAGCCCACACAAACACAAACCAGACTGTGCACAAATTAATTCATTTTCTATAGCGAAAAGCTCTTTAATAAATTGCCAAAATTAAAAGCATTTTTTCATCTATACATACATACATACATAAATAATATGAATATACATACATATACTCGTAGTTATGTATGTATTCTTTTTGGCAAAAAGTCAATCGCCCAAAAAACTAAACAGCTCTAAGCTTTTCCAAAAGTCCCACGAGTTCAAAAATGGGTGATAAAGAGACGCGCTCGCTATACATACTATTATAAATGGATCCAGACAGGCATTGAAACTACATAGTGTGAACTAGTACATATATAATAATTTATGTATGTACATAAGTATGTAAACAGCTAAACAATTTCTTTAAAGCTTTACTTACCCAGTTTGCGCCTGGGTATAGATCATAATAACAAAATTTGTATCCGTTCCCGTTGTTTGTGATGAGGAAGTCAGTTAAGCTATCGGCTGAGTGCAAAGGAATATTTATAAAAAATTCTATAATTCTAAAAATCTTCTTTAAATAAGTAAACATTTATTTTATATAATTTGCACATTAATTTTCAGATATTGTTCAGTATGTATGTACCTACTAATATACATATGTATGTATGTGTGTACATTGTAAAATCATTTTAATGATATTTTTTAGAATATTAAAGAAAGTAACCAGACCAAACCTTATATGCTAACATCTGTCCTCTTCTTAAAACGTAACTAACTAACTAAGAAATAACTGTGTACAGCCGGCTTTCATTCAGTTGAAGGTGCAAAAAGCATTCATTAATTTGATTTGAGTCTCGTTCAGAGCTGGCAGTCTGATGAGGTCAGTGAGAGACCTCCCCCTCCTCACACATCTCATACCTCCTCGTGCTTGTTTAACAATTCCCCTTTAGTTTGAATATACACTATACGCATAAGGACGTATATTAATCCGAAGGAGCTGGGAATAATTATGTCATGTGCTTATGTTTTATGCTTGCGTTTGCTTAATTGTGAATTATAACCTCATAATTTAGGCCGAGCGAAGGCAAGTAGAGTGGATTGAGGTAGGTTGGGTGTGGTTGGGTGTGTTAACAGCATTTTAATACTCTTCTAACCGGGGTGGCCATACATCAAGCAAGCTGCCACGCCCGGCTACCGCTCAAGGTCCTTTTGTGTTCTCAATAAAAATCTCATTCGCTGACACATAACTTTTACTTTTAATTAGTTGTATTATCTCCCTTGTTGGTTGCTAATTGCTTTATTGCTCGACTTGTCTTTGTTCGGTCCGCCACGAATTGCCATCGTCCTTTGTTTCTTCTCCTTCACTGCTCTTGATATCAGCTTTGTTATCCTTCTCGACGAGTCCTATCGCTTAATTTGAAATCATTTTGTCGCAACTTTATCAGCAGCCGTACCAAGCAGGGCCTTCCATTTTCGATTGCTCCCATTTCGATGTCCCTGCGGACAGTCATTGATTTTTTAGTCGTCTTGTCTTTTTGGCTGTAAATGAAAACCAAAATCTGCTACCATCAAGTCAAATCAGCTGCTGGGAGCTCATAACATAAGAGCGAGCCGAGCGTTCTCGCCTGACCTAAATATGCTCCCTGACTCCGAGGGTCAACACGATGGCCATATGTCTGGTAGCGGTTATGTTATTGTTGTAAGATGGAGATGTACATTGCACGATGTATGATATGAGTTGAGGGGAGATTGAGGAGCATCTAAGGCCTGCATATTAAAAGGACCAGGAGTAACTATGCCCCATAGATGCGATGCTCCGTGGAAAGATTGACTATGAGATGGTACAAAATGGGAGGTGTTCTAGTTTAAGCTTCATAAATATATTGCAGAAATATTAAATCTGTACTGATTTTTATATTTTATTCCAATGAATCATTAACTGATTCAGTGGAAGGTTTGATCTTGTAATTCACACGCCTAAACGTTTCTTAATTCTCATATTAACTTAAATATCAATAGTTTTTTGGGGAAGCAGTAAGAGCACACACAGCAGAGTATATGCATCCCTGTGGTTGGGCCTGCAAAAGTCTTGGCTCGCGTTTCATGTTTTCCGCTTGGCCCCCCAATCCGGTACCCCATTCCAAAACACACATGGAAAAGAATTGGAAAGTTAGCTTTTCATGGGGTGGTTCGTCTTCCATGTCACTTTTAGTTTTTAGTTGTGTCTCGGGCATCCGTTTCGCTTCAGTTTGCCGTTCGTCTGTTTGTTTGTTTGTTTATTTGTTTATTTGTTGGTTTTGTTTGTTGTATGCATGCATGTCTGTTCTTTGCTTTGCGTATGAGTGCGTTATCGTTGTCCTCTGCCACGCCCACATCTGAGTGAGTCGCTGGGCCGGATAGTCGGGGACCGGACAGACACGGGAACTGGCTTCGTACTCTCATTTCATTCACGAGCAATTTATTCGTCCATTAGAGCAAGGACGAGCAGCAGGACAGGACAGGAGAGACCCAGGCTTGGCCCCTTCTAGGATTTCACTGTGCGTGTGTGTGTACTAGAGTGTACAACTATGTGAGTGTGTGTTATAGTAAGTTTGTTTTGCTTTTATTTATTCCGTGTTTTTGCTTGTCTGTTGTCTTGTGTCCTCTTTGTTTCGCTCAAGTGTGTGTTAGGATTTGCCCAGCTCCTCTTACTATCTGTCTCCGTTTCTTTCCCATCCTCATCCTCACCCGCTCTCTTTCTCGCTCTCTCTTTTCCTCGCCCATGGCATTACTTTCTTCGTGTGTGCTTCATGTGGCGTTGTGTAGTGTCTAAATAAGTTGAGAGTCAACTTACAAAGTAAACCAAAGATTCTTAATTGGAATTTTACAAATTCGTTTGTTCACTAGCGCTCTCTATGAGAGTGTCCTTCTCTTAAAATGTGAGTGAAATGAGAGAGAGAGAGACTGTGAGTAAGGTTTTCGAGGGGCCTCGAGATCGTTGAGCAACTTTGTAAACAATTTATCTGTACATCCGAATATTTATAAACGAGCATAGCATAGTATTTACATGAAATTGTGTACGACTACCGATATCCTTCTATCTTTGAATGTCCATCGCCCTCACATTCTCAATACAGACTATAAAGTACTATTCCCCTTAGGGGAAAAGGGAAAATTTCTTCAAGGATTACTGATTCGCAGCATCTTTGCAGTTTTGTCTAATTTCCAAAGGTGGGGCAACACCGAACGGGGTGGAATTTTAAGTATTCAAGGGTAGTTTTCTGCGACATTCCTCCCCAAGACTGACTAGGACTTTCCCGAAAAAAAAAACGGGGCAGGAGAAGGTGAAGAAGCTGGAGCAGGACTAAGAACAGAAGCAGATGAAAATGGAAATGTGTGACAGTTGAGGAACTCTATACAAGGATTGTGATTGATTGAAGGATTGGCAGCCATTGAGACTAAGCTTCTCTTTCTGTATGTGTTCGTGCATCTGTGTCGGTTGGCAAATAGATTAGAAAAGGTTATTTCTATGAAATTTGATTAGGGTAGGTCAAAGAAACTAATCTGATTAGGACTGAATAAAAAGCATCGCATTTGACGCATTTGAAAAGCTTGAGAACTCGCTTGAAGCCGTAACAGGCAGACTTAGGCAAGGAAATTGATCAGTCGTCACATATTATCTTGAATATCGTAAGGTGGTATGTACCTATAATTAGGTTGGAAAGGTATTGGTATTTATTGCACGCTGTTCTTGTTAAACTTTTATTCAGCTTCAGCTTTTCACAGGTATTTAGTTGAGGTTAAATTGAGTTGACGTACCAAATACTTTTTCCTAGAATATTTGGTATGTACATACACATGTACATATGTATGTACAGTTGTGTTCAATGAAGTTGTTAAATCAATTTTAAAAAATTTTTAAGGCCACCATCTCTACGCTCAATTTAGATATCGAATAGTTTGATGAAAGAAAGTATTGGAAACAGTGGTACTTTTGATTTTTGAGCGTTGAAGAAATCATTGCTCGGTCCAGAAGACTAGGAGAAGACAGGAGTCATAATGGAATTGAGAACTAAGTTATATGCACTCTCACTATTGACCAACTAACCATAAGAAGTAGACAGAACATCGATTTTGTATACAAAAAACTTCTCTTTTGGAGGATGGACGGCGATGGTCGAAAGCAAGACCAAAACTTCAATATCCTCAAAAACAAAGAAAGAAAAAAATTGTATATCGCTCTGCCAGTGATGTGACAGTTTGTAGACGGTTGATTACACATTATTTCAATGCAAGAAGTGCCAGAAAGCTCCGCGTTTGGTTCTGAGAGTACATGGGTGCACGACTTTTGTTTTGAAAAACGCATGTGGAGTGGCATGTGTCACTGTGACAAAAATACTTTGACTGATGATAGCAAAGTTGTATTATATGGCAAGATACACTCAAAAAAAAATGTTTGGCATTCACAGGAATCCCCTACCAGCCAAAATCATGAAAAAAATCATTGGGCATGCTGGGCTGAGCTGATGCCCAGCTCATATGAACTGGTACTTTCTAGCCTAGCGCTCGAGTATTGATCGAAAATGTTTATGTAGGCATACTTAAGAATACATTACATTCATATTACTGTTGAAAAATTCATGTTAAAAGGATTTTTTAACAGGATAATGACCTGAAACGCTCAGAAAAGCTCGCTAGGAATTGGGTTTCACCCGCAAAGATTGACTTTTTGTCATATCCAACTGGATCTTAATCTCAAAACAAATTTTAAAGCTATAGACGCGTTGTTTTTCTTGTTTTTCTGAAAAAACACTACTATTTCATTGAACAGCACATCTCAGGGGTATTCGGCTTATGTCATATAAAACAAGAAGATGGAATTCAAATGAATGGATATTTCTTTGGTTTTTTAATGCTAGCATTCCAGTCTATTTAAAAAAGTATCATTTGTTCAATTTGGTTAAACTGGAAGTTTCTCAAGAGTTTGAGGTGAAAGTATTTGAAACTAGTGTATACCTATGTATATATACTTATATGTATATATTCTTCGGAATCGCCTAGATTGTTTATATACATAAGCCTTAATTGAGTGAAAACAAGGTTGCAGAGAAAAACAAATTTGTGTCTTTGGAGATTAGACAACCACACGATTATACTTTTCGATTGATAGGTATACAGAAAACTACATGGATATTCAAGCGAATCAAATCTTTCTTTTCCATACCTTACCATCTCTGTAATTTGAATATATCCATTCTTTGAATTTTTAAGATGCCTCCCCATCACCAAATACTGGCCCCCATATCATAATTCTTCCTCAGACCCTGGAAACTTTTATAAATTTGTCCATTTGTTATCCATTGATCAATCACCGCTGATGCCAACCAATTCTTCTAATTTAAAAACCTCTGCTCTTATTTCCAACAAATTTATGTCATTAGCAATCGAGCCATCAGCCTCATTAATACGGGCAGAAAAAAAATTAAATAATATGTCATATTTTATGATTCATTTAGACCCCATCCCATCCCCCACAGATGAGCAAGCAAAGTAGGATCCGCCACAGCAATTTCAATTAATTAATTTTTATCTTGAATTTATTTAAATTTTCTTTTTAACTTAGTTTTTCAACACGTATGTATGCAGCCCATGAAAATCAAAACGTTTTTCAGCCCTGATATTTTTGTTGTTTTGTGAAATGAAAAACTGAACTCTGGATCATCCATCATCATTGCAAAGCCCTCCCCCTTTCTGTTTCCTTTATTCGAGTATATAATTTAAACAGGGCGGAAAAAATGTCAAATGTCACAAACACTGGAGGGGACGACTATGTGGTTTCGAACGCTCAAAGATTGCCTTCAATTAATTTTTTTTAAATTTATATCAATTTATAATTTTTTTCCCTCTTCATTGTGTGCTTGATTAGAGAAGGTTGGGCTTAGGATTTCCCTTACAAACGAGTTGAAATTTGAGATGTTTGTGATTAATTGTTGTCTTGAGCTGAGGGGACCCATATAAATCTGTGTGTGTATCCGTAGCTTAGTGTCGACGGCGAGAGGCCAAAAGGATAACGATGATGCGGAAAACTGGAGTCGCGTTAATTGCAGGGCCTCTGGGTGTGCGGTTCGCCCATGGCCCGGTGAACGCACGAGTTATGAAACTGGCATTAAGGCTGAATGAATGTTCCCGTGACTCCGGTTGGCAGACCCTCGCGAACAACAGTGGCCTTAGCTGGGGCTGGTGCTGGTGCTGGTGCTGTGGCTGTGCTCTGATTACGTACTATGCGATTATGATTTTGTAAAAAGGATTAGTTGCATACCACGTTGAAGTAGAGGAAGCAAACGAGCCACGAAACCCCCAGCTAAGGCAGATGATCAGGAGAATAAAGGGCAGCCTAGATGGTTTGCAGGAGAAGTATGTATGTCCAGACAAGGAAGTGGCTTCAGTGCAGTGGCCTAGGAGTCAGGACTAAAATCCTAAGAAATATGAGGCATTGTAAAGCTTCCCCTAATCACCATTTGGATTGAACTTCATACGCGCTCCTGCCTCACCAACACAGAAAAAGAGACATCTGTTATGCCAGAGGATTTTCGTATAAAAATGTTCTAGTAATTATTGCCCGTGTATAATCCTTATTATGTCTGTTCCGTTTTCGATAACAATGGGCTAAGAGATACATATGTATGTATGTACGTCTAAAATCTTTAAGGGAACTGAAGTTGGAAGAACTAAAAAGGTTCATTAGCAGTAACATTGGGGGACCAGCCAATTATGCTTCAAAATTTTCCAACAAGAATAAATATGTTTGTATAATCTATAAATATTATCACCTGTACCCAACTTAAGACTTTTCTGTTCCGTCTAAATTCTTTGCACGCACATTTAATAGTCGGGACCGCCCGCATTCATCTATAAATGCTGTTAAACAAAGACTTCCGATAACTTATTATGAAAAAAGACTCACGCAACAATGAATTCAATTAACCCAAGACTGCAATTTAAAATTTCACACAACAAGGGAATAGATCTAACACCTTTTCGAAGCAATCTCATCTATAACTAAGGGACGAAAGTGCAGATAACCATAAAAGGGAAATATTAAAACTGAACATAAAACATTATGCACGCGAGGATCTTTCAGCGGATAAAACACTTCTAAGCAGAACGAATTAAATAACCTTCGTGTATATATACAGAAATAATAGGCATCCCTTGGATATACATATGTACATATGTACATACATACGTTAGATGTTGTGGTTTTGCTTTCGATTTCATTTTTACCTGCAACCTTGACTGAACTGAGCAGAATGGAACCTGAAATGAAATGAAGAACAGACCCTCCTCAAACGTCAGGGACGTCGACGCTCGTCATTGTCTCTGGCCGACTCCGCTGGACATTGATGGTGGTCCTTTCTACACTCCCCGTCCCCCTTCAACTGCCACAATCTTACCGCAGAAGGGGCACCTGGGCATAATTTGTAATTTCTGACACGACAAAGCCGCCTGAGTCTGAGACAGGGAGAGTGAGACTCAAGTAAGCTGAGGGCAGGTCTAGGTAGGTGCACACAACCAATCCCAAGCCGAACTCACACACTTTCCCCGCACTCAGGCCAGGAAGCAAAGCTGTGCTAGTCGAATATCTAATGAGAAGTGGGGATGGGTGGCAAGTGTAGCCAATTCTACTCCTCATTATGTAATGAAAACGCGTAGCATTTTCCGCCTCGGTCCGCTCTAAGGAGAGGGCGCATGTGTGCAAGCATTTACAAGATTTTATTAAATTAAAGTGTGTAATAAGGCGCCCAGGAACTTGGGACACGCATATCAGCCCCGCTGCCCCTCAATCCACGCCCCATGGCTTATAGACCCCACCTCCTAACGTCTTATCAGTTTGTGCCAAAGCCGATGTCGCAGTAGAAAGAATGTCATGGTAATTATGACATTGGCTTTATGGAAATTTATTTTTATACATACAAAATGGGTTGCAAAGAATCCTGGGCTGGGTAAGGCAAAATGTAAGGTTTAAGGTTTGGTAATGATTGAAAATTACTTGTCTGTATGTGCGTAAATATACATAATCATAAAAGGTAAGCCATAAAACGGCCGTCATTACCATAATCTTAGCCAACCCCAGATCCACCGTGCACATTATCATTAACTAGACCAGCCATCGTTAGAATATTCCGAACGTAACCAAAATTATCTTCCCCAGTATATACTGGCCCTAAATACATACATATGTACATACATACATACATACATATACAATGCATGTTCCCGCCTATTTGATCAATGACAACTGGATGACTTGACTGACACATTAGTTAACTTCCGCTTCCTGACGTACCCATACACAGGAACAGAAAGAGAGGGAGATACTGTAGATAATTTCACAGTTCTTTGGACGGGGCCAAGACACGCACTTCTCGCATCCATCCATTTTGGGTAGAGAAACTGAGCAAAGGGAAACGTAGCAAGGCGCCAAATGTCAGGCAAATTAAATTTAAACGCAGCGCAATAATCCATCATCTGGTAATTACTGCGTCAACACGCCACGAGCACACATACATACATACAGAACTCTCCATATATATGTATATAATACATGTGTATATATACAGACATGCATAGATAAAAAAAAAACTCAGAAAAATGAAGAGGCGGTACCAAAATCCTCACCCGCACCCACTGGATGATAATGACTTGACTTGTCATAGCTTCCGCCAAATTAAAGAGATTTGTGCATTAGGCATCAGCCTTAGGATTATCTCAGCGCCCGCTCCATTATTTCTCGCACATCACAGCATTGATTAATACTTTCTTTCTTTCTCTTTGGCTGGATCTTTCGTTGGGAGTCGAGTGCGTAGCTGAGCAATTAAGTTCTTGTCCCACTTTGAGGCGGCGACTGTAATTGACAGTCTGCCATTTAGTTTTCAGCAAAAGAGGGTACGGAAACAAAGAACGGCATAGCCGTGGCATCGAAGAGTCGAAGAGAGTGCGTGGAGTTGTCGCCCTGTTGAGGCCAGCCTCCTTAATGGAATATTACCAACGGGGTGGGTTCTTGCCAAAAATCATATATAAACACCATCATTCCCATATTCTGGGCGTTCAATCCGATCAACATATTTCAAGAGTTCTCGGGCCGCACAGCGGGCGATCCACAAACTGTGGGCGGTCCGTAAACAATATGTAGATATTGGTGGGGTAGAGAGAGGTACTGGGGTGGCAACAACAGTAGAAAAATTACTTTCAGCTACTAGCGACAGCTTCTAATTATGTTGATGTACAATGACGTGGCATGGAAATTTAGAGTAGACCAAGCTTCTGGATGCACTATGATGAGAGCTGCCGATGATGGACCTATGTATTAGTTGAATGTAAGTTCGCTTCAAGTAGTTTAAAATTGTATACATATTTACATATTTTTCATTAAACTTCGCCTAACAAATTCTGACGCATTACCCGTTTCTGATTTTCGTTTTAATTCATACAAACTAAAGCTCCCACAAATTTGTAGTGCATAAGCCATTCCTACAGAATCCAACAGAACTCCACCCACACGCACTCACAGCAGGACATGTGGCGGCTGTGGCAGCAACAGCATCGCACAAAACTTCTGGTAAATTATGAAATTATAAACATGCCCAGCATAGTCAACTTTTTACGATACATGTACACACAGACGCACCCAAAGCCAGTCCCACATATACATACATACATACATATGTACGCAAAGTGTCTGGTAGAGAAAGTAATTTAATTGTCGCAAAAATGTCGAAAACAGCTTTACTGATTTACATTAGCAGAACCAAAAACATAAAAATAAATGCAGAAATCATAAGTGGAAATTATAATTACAAGTGCTCACATGTGGTTAAGTCCCGAATCAAGTCAAGTTGGATCTAGTTTTATTTGTCGGCTTAAATTCTACTAAGTATTGTATATACATACATATGTGGTTAAAGTTTCCACATCCCTGGAAAAAATGAAACCAGAAGAGAATAATTTAATATTGAGTTCAATAATTAATATGCGTCCAAGGTTGTTTATGGCCAAGTGTAGGTTATACGATATTTAAATGTGGCCATAAAACGTAGAGAAACTTGTAAAGCAAAGGTGTTCCAACAAACAGTTTCGGTTCATATCAATTAAATATTTTCAAAAAAAAAATAATAATAATTTCAATCCGTCAAAAGTTTAATAAATATTTAATAAAAATGTTGCGTTCAGAATGATCTTATTTTAAGTTTTTTAGTTTAACTATCTTAAATTTCGCCACATAAAACTATGTACATTAAAATGTTATATTCCTAATACATACGTACATACATATATTCCCTCTTTATTGATAAATGTTCTCTTAGTAGGCCTTACTCCCAAAAGTATGCTTCTGGAGATTTCAGTTTCAGCGGAAATACTGCTGCCAGAACATTTTCCTCGCTGGGCATCTATCTGGTTTGATATGAATTTTAATGGCCTTGTGCATGGTTGAAACGATTTATGATGCGCCACGCACGCGGTTAATTAGACACAGCAAAAACAAGAAAGAAAAAAAGAAAGAGAAGAGAAGAGAGAAATCGGGGCCACAGCTGAGATGGGGCTGATGCTGAGGGGTTTGCTTTGGGGTTGGCCTGTTTTTGTTATCCTTTTCAATGTCACACAAACACAGAATTGGTGGGAGACTACATACGAATATAGTCGCATCATGTGTTTTATCTATGGCGCTCAGATTTCAGTTGGCGAAGGGGGTGTTTTTGGCTTGGCTAGGTTTTGGGGAGAGTTAACTTTCGTAAACCCATCCACAGCATTCTTTGTCCCCCGTCCACGCCCAACGGGAGACATAAATATACCCTCGAGGTGTTTTAACGTCAACTTGCTGCTTGTATCATTTAATCTTTAATATCCTTTCTTAGCGTCGACTTTGGTCTTTTGGCGTTCATTGGATGTTCGTTTTTGCTGGTCGATGCTCGCCGTTGTTGTGTCCTTTGTGACTTTTGCCTGACGCATACAGATACATAAATACTTCAATACTTCGTGTAGGTGAAGGGAAGTCTTGCTGAGATTTATCACTTGCCTGTGCTGTACATACATACATATGTACGTAAAATAAATATATGTACTCGGTACTCATTGGGTTCACGGCTATATATATTATGTTTGAAGCCATGCAAGTGAAATTTAGAAGGAATCATTTTAGGATGAACAAGTAATGTGATTAAGTACTAAGATATCTGGCACTATTAGACAAGAATTAAAGTAGCTACATATGTAAATTGCTGTGGCTGCACACGCAGATCAGGTTAGCTTTACATTTACTGTATATACTCAGACGTTGTTCCAATTATTTCTCGGATTGCTGGGATAATTATTATAATTTGTACCAGCTCTATTCCATTTTCTTTCATCTGACTACAGGGTATTTTACAGTCAGAACTTTAGCTATCGCTATCCCATTTGTACTTTTGTTTACATGGCTTGGCATGCTCTGATTCTCATCTACATCTCTCATTGTCAAGAGTTTGTTTCTTTGTGTCTGTGTTTGTGGCAGTATCTGTATCTATGTGTGGTATTAACAGGGAGCAGGCAAAAATATCTTTATGCCTCATAAGTTTAATTTGGCGCAAATTGTTTTTATTTTCCCAGTCGCCAAAGCCAAAGCCAAACAGCAGCAAAAACAACAACATGTTGGCACAAAACAACACACAGACAGACAGGGACAAACAGAAAGACAGACAGCCATAGAAGAGTGGCACGCGAGAATAGAGTTGCCACATGCATGTGTGATACAAAATGGCGGCCCTGGTCTTGTTTTTTGCTGGCATTCCCACAAATTCTTTTTGAATGTCATTAGTATAATTGAAAAAGCTATTGGCACAAGTCCAACAAACCCCGAAAAGCAACAAAATAAGCACTAACAAAAACGGCAATGGAAACCAAAAAAAAACGAGCTGGAAAATGCAGCCGATGCGACACGCGAAATCCAATAAAATTTTTAGATAAAACTTTCAGTTAATTTTGTATGCTTTTTGCTTTTTGTATTCTCGTGGAAAGTTTGGCGACTTTAGCTCCCTTTGATACCGTGACACAACCACAACAAGAAGAATAAGCCCAAGAACACCACAGCTGTACCACACCACACCCCAACTAACCGAACATGTACAGAAATTTTGCAGTTGGCATCGAGAACAACCAAGCACATGAGTTATAGAGTGAAAGAGAGCCGAGTTATTTATGCAAAGATTGCAGCACAAAGATATGCAAAGTATCGAAAAGTATCGTGTCTAGCCGGAAAGGAATGCCAGTCGGTCACTTAAAGAAGGTGAACTGAAACTACACTAGGGTCAAAGACCCCAATACTTTGACAGATACTGAAAACTCAACGTATTTTTAAAACATTCAAAAGATAAAATAAAACTGTTTACAAAATAATTTGAAAGTCTGTGGCTTAAAGTTGTTGTGCAATTAGCCGTGCAATTTACAAATTGTTCTGGCTGTTCCTTTGAAGTGAGATCAAATTGTAAATATGGGAAATATTCGCACAGGTACTATGTAAAATAAATATAAATACATTTTTCTTCTGGTTTTGTATGTTTTTTTTCTTTCTGTTTAATTGTTAGTATATTCTTAAAGCTAAAATCTAACAAATGTAATCGTTTTGTAGAGTACAAGTACGTATAACTTTTTTGTGCACGCTGATGCACGTAAATAACCTGGAATTTTTTGTAGATTCCGATTTTATTAATCTCTTGTTCCAGTTGTTGCCGGTTTTATAACCAACGTTTTATAACCTCTCCCCTTCGAGGGCGAACGTTGTGAGCCGCGGATAAGCCGCCCCTTTACTTTTATACCTGATAGTCAGTCAAATTTATGATTATAATATCTGTTTCCAAATTTCTGCTATTGTTTTTAATTTCGCTACAAATGTGTTTCTTTCTTTCCTCTCACACCAACACGCCGTTCTAAGTCGTTCTCCTCCGCCAGGGGTCTTTGCACGTGCACTTTGCACGAGGCAGAGTATGTAAGAGAGAGACAGAGAGAGAGTGAGAGAGAGAGAGTAGTGCTCTGGGAAGGGGTAGTTGGGGGTGAAAAATAAATTTGTTTATTCTGGCTATAATATGGTAGATATGGTCATTTTCTATGATTTCTATGATGGGAAATTAGTATATGATTAAAATTGGGGATAAAGATCAAATTTGGTTCTGTTAACTTTATCAGATCATTTAATTAATAGTTGAAATTACACAAAAGCATAAAGTTAATTGGGAAATTTCCTTTTCCATCCCATCGCATCCCATCGCCTTTCCTAAATCAATCTAATCCTGAAAATGACTCAGAAAATTAAAATATCAAATAAAACCTGAAAACTGCAGCGTTAAAATTGATGTATGACATCATTCATTTCATGAAGTTATTTATTCATTGTCTTATATAAATGGAATTTTTGCTTGTGTTCGGATGAAACTTTTAGGTCAGGAAAATACAAATTTTTCGTTGCAGAGAAATTGTATGTAAATAGAATAGGATACGGTTTTTTAGTTTATTACGGTCTCTATCAATTGATTTGATCTTGCGAGCTCTTGTGTATATTTATAGCACATACTAATACGGGAAGCTGAACGGAAATCACAGTACACATGGTACTCCATATATTCTTGTCCCCATTCCATTGAATTTCCTTTCCCTAAAATGTTAAGTAAGCACAATAAAACAGTCTCTTTTTTCTCTTTATATGTACATATCTGTGCTGGCAAAGTATCGTTTTGCTAAAGCTCTTACCTGATTGTTTGTCTTGCCAAATGTCTCTCTTCCACATATATGTACATATGTATTCTCTATAACCCTCTAAGAGTTTCTGTGCCTTTGGCTACTTGGCAAAATATTTCTCAACTATTTTCTATATTGGAACTGAATCCACACTGGAAAAAACTATGCGGCTACACACAAAGGTGCAACTACTCGTATTCGCATGTGTGTGTTCTTGATATTTATTTGAATCTTGACTGTCTCTTGGGTCAAACACACACGGATGCACACTCTCGCACAAATACAAAGCATATACAACTACATCAATGCTTATCTTCTCTCTCCATTTACCGAGAAGCGAATTTTATTTGAAATTGAACTTGTTTTTGCAGTAATAAATTGTATGGACAAAGTATTTTGATTGCGTTCGGGCGAGTGGGGCTCTACTTATTATACCAAACCCTGCTACTTCAATACAAACCTGTGTTGCATGAACTTCCGGTTCACAAATGATACAACAAGAATAACTAAAAACCTAAAGCTAAATGCGACAGCACAGACTAAAGTAAACCAAGAGCAAAAGAAGCCAAGCCTAGATGTCGGGGAAGGAGGTTTTTATGTGGTTAGCAAGTTTAACTACAAGTTGTATTTCCTCCTTTTTTTGTGTGTGGGTTTTGTCTTTTATTTTATTAAGGATGGTATAATGGAAAATAAATAAGCCTTATTTCAGGAATTCAAATACATGCCAATAAACGGTGGCATCAAAGGAAGAACCTAACTAATTTCACAATTGCAACTTGATAAAATGATCCAAAAAGAATAACAAAATGGACGGGAGAAAAATTACAACATTACAGTTTTAAAATAAAACTCTCCTATACATATATTGCAATCAAATAATCCTATAAAAATAAAATGAGAGTAGGTTTCTTTATTAAAGCTGATTCCAGTTCTGTGCGCCTTACTTTTTTCTACAACATCTACAGTTATGTTAGCCAGAAATGTCTGCACAGGGAAATTCAAGTTGAAAGCAGTTTAAGTTCTTTAATTACCTTTTTGCTATTGAAATTAGATAAATTTAGAGAAATCATCTACAAACAAACATAAATGCATTTTAAATTTCAAGAAAATTTGATGTCACCTTGTAGGTAATTTTTAAAGTGTTGCCAATTCTTCGCTGCTTTTGGCTGCATTCACTATGAATATTTTAACAAACAAAAATCAGACACCACTTCGATACACGGTTAACGGTCGCAAAAGTTTTCTTTCATTCAAAATATGCTAAATGTTTGGAAATTTGTTTAGTTTGCTCAAAACCAAAAAAAAAAAACAGTTGATAGTCCGAGAATTAAAAAGAATTAACGGTGCTTTTTTATGGTAATATCAAATTTTGTTTTTGGCCATTCCAAATTTTCAAAATGTTCTAACGTCTAATGAAACAAAGTTAAGTGAAGCCAAACCTAAAACTTAAGAGCCAAAATTGATAAGCCCCTTTAAATAAATTGAAACTTAGTAATCTTACAAGCTTTGCTTTGCTTACTTTGCTTACCTCCGAAAACTAAATACTCATATCCATGAGTAAGCGTCTTAACTAAGCGTCTATTTACTATCAGAGATAGCATCAGGAAGTTTTCAGCTTTTGGCTCTAAAACTTAACAGCGCAATTATCTTATCGACCGGGAGTAGCTGTAGCAGAAGAAGAGCATCATCATCATCGTCATACACAGCAACATCGAAAACTACACGAACAACTACATATAACGAAAGAACAACATTGAGGGAAACTACTCGGCAAGACTTGGGTAGAAAGTATGGATCCGAAGCGGGCATAGAGGTAGAGGGATCCATAATAAAACTCGTTTGGATCATTACCGCATTTTGATGGAGGAACAGGGCTAGTGAGGAACGGGAAAAAAGTATGAAAAGAGCTCGTTGAAGCAGTATATAAGAACTGACTCGACTCTTCGATTGGTGTGCTTGCCTTTTATGCTTTGTTGGCCTGGTGCAAACAAACAATCAACTTTGGATAATTATTGCACATCAATCACTGCCCCAGCAGAAAGCAGTCCTTAGTTCCTCCTCGTTCAAAATACAACAGGGAAGGAATGGCAAGCAATGGGGTCAAAAAGGGAACGTGTATATGGTCCTAGGCAGCACTTTCGAGTTTTGCACTGCAGCAGGAGCCCTGAGGTGCTTTTCTACTTCGGCATCCCGACTTCCTTAAAGCTCTACCTCTCTTTCTTTCATTCTTTGACTCTCTCTATCTCTATCTGGCGTAAAGTTTTCTGTGCGCGGTTTTTGCGTACATTTGTCTGATTTGGCAGTCATCATCAGAAGCATGCTAGCTCAGGCACACCTCCCAAGCACCATCATCATTATTATCAGTGGCAACTTCAAAATCGTCGACAAGTTACTATTTAAAATATTGGGTAAATGTTTGATACACGTGCCTATGCTCCTAAAATCGCGAGAAAAAAATACATTCGGTGGACCGCAATTTATCAAGAATTTAGGATAATGAAATAAACATGTTTCGATGAAACGAAGACTTCAATGTCAAAACTCATATAAAAGAAGTGAGCAAATTTTGACATTTTATTCGAAAGAAACCCTGATTATGTTTTCAATTTTTATGGAGGTACAAATTAAACTTTGAAATTCAATTAAAAAAAAACTATGTCCGACCGCCAAATAATTTCTGCACGTAAATTCTTGATAAATCGCGGTCCGTGATCGGTTTTTATACCCGTACTCAAAGAGTTGAGGGGTATATTGTATTTGTGTTTAAAGTGGATGTGTGTGTGTGTAACACAGAGAAGGAAAATTTACCGACCCCATAAAGTATATATTCTTGATCAGTATCAATAGCCGAGTCGATAGAGCCATGTCTGTCTGTCCGTCCGTCTGTCCGTCTTGTAAGCGCCTAGATCTCAGAGACTATCAGAGCTAGAGCAACCAAATTTAGTTTTCAGTGTATTTTTAGTGTATTTTCAAAATTTCGCCCCGACCTTTCCGCCCCTACTACGGACGAAAATCTGTGGCAGCCACTTGCTATATGATTTTCGATTCTGAAAGATTAAATGCAGCTTCAAAGTATGAAGCACATTTGAGAGACAAAATATGCTTTCTCACAATCATTTTGGTAGTTGCGCCGCTTACAACCTTTCCCGTGGGGAGTCGGAAAATTTGTCCAGTAGATTTTATTTGGTTTTTTTGTTTTGTTGAGCTTGATCATTGTTATTTAAACATCAGAAGTATGTTTGAGTTTAATTTTATTTCAAAAGTGGGCTTCAAATGCTTAAAGAAAAGTAAGTACTTTGTTTGTATGTTGTATGTATGTACACATGTGAACATGCATATATGTATACATATATTTTTCAACCTTCTACTTGTGTTTATCACATTTCCTTACAATTCCAAACATCCACTAACATTCCAGCCAACAAATTTGTCATTCTCTTTGCACTAAAACAAGTTTAAATATATTACATCCCCTCACCACAACAAGAGCTAAAACTTTCCTCTGTAGCCCACAAACCAAATTAAAAATTAAATTCAAAAAAATATAAAAAGCAGACTGAACTGAAAACAAAACTTTGATCTGGTTGCTAAACTATTTGTGTAAAGGCATCGCATAGCCCTTAACCCCTGATCAAAAGGAAAATAAAAACCAAAGCTCAAACGCACGTCTCTAGTTTATTAAATTTGTGGCAACACTTGGATTCAGTTACGAGGAGGAGGCGGAGACGCTCTTTAGGAGAAGCATGGCAGTACAATTTGGTTGGTTAACGGACTGCCTGCCCCTGACATTTCTGCGCCTCGACTCAGAGTCATAAAATGATTGCATGCTCTACATAGCAACGCACACAAGACCAGACTACCACACATTCAAATGTATGTATGTATGTACACTCATTTTGGGATATATATATTTACTTAGAAAACACTTGGCGGCAGGTAGAGTCATCGGGGAGAGAGGAACAACTACACAGAGAAAAATAATTGTGGGAACAATCCTTGTGAATGGGTTTGTTACTATTGAATTTATTTCTAAACAAATAAATATTAACATACTCGCGTTATTAAGTGTTTGTATACATACATGGCATTTATCCATACATATTATAATACTTATTTAGCCAAGACAGGTTCCCAAACTAGGAACAACTGTGTAATTTCTCATAATGTTGACATATTGACCGCTGGCCACATACTATCTGTATTTTTTATGAGTACATATATTATGGATGATCCGATCCCATTTATTTGATCAGTATCCCTTTAGATATTATGACGATTATGACATTTTAAAATGCTTCAGTCTCGTTTTTAACTGCTACGCGTACTTTTATATTCTTTCTCTATCTATTGGTTTTCTAGATAGTGTTTTAGTGTATTTAATCTTATTGGAAAGGGTTTTTATTATACCCGTACTCAAAAAGAGTTAAGGGGTATACTGTATTTGTGGTAAAAGTGGATGTGTGTAACGCAGAGAAGGAAAATTTTCCGACCCCATAAAGTATATATATTCTTGATCAGTATCAATAGCCGAGTCGATAGAGCCATGTCTGTCTGTCCGTCCGTCTGTCTGTCTGTCTGTCTGTCTGTCTGTCTGTCTGTCTGTCTGTCTGTCTGTCCGTCTTGATGAGCGCCTAGATCTCAGAGACTATAAAAGCTAGAGCAACGAAATTTTGTTTCCAGACTCATGTGATATCACACTGTTACAAGTGTATTTCAGAATTTCGCCCCGCCCCCTTCCGCCTTCACAAAAGACGAAAATCTGTGGCAGCCACAATTTTGAAGATACGATAAAACTAAAAACGCAGTATCGTAGAGAATGACCATATCTATTAGATTGCCGAATCTGAATCAGATCGGATCATTATTATAGCCAGAATAAAGAAATTAATTTTCAGTTGCTTCCCCACCTCCTCTGGCGCTGCTGACGATATTCATTCTCTGTCTCGCTCGCACACACTCTGCCCTGTGCAATGCGCGAGCAACCCCTAGCGGAGGAGATGTAGAATCTAAATGGTATATGTAGAATATTTGTTCTAGATGTATAATCTACATTTTACATGTACATGTAGTTAACAAATGTAGCAAAAAAATGTAAAATGTAAAATTAAAATTTTTTTTTAATTTCAATCATAAGCTCATAAATTTATATACTGACTGAGTACGGGTATAAAAGTAGAGTCGCGACTAGAAGCGACTCACGTTCCTTCTCGTTTCTATCCATATTTGTATACAATTTTCTTGATGCATAACGGCCGCAGTTTCAGCCTGTGTCGAAAATCCCAGGCGACACCATAATCATTTCGAGGCCAACTTCATTAGCATAATCGTCATCGTCGGTATCCCCATCATGATCACAACATTAATGATATCATGCCGTTCCTTTCATGTCCTTGCACAGCCCACCTATTGGTCCCTTCCTACTGGCCCACCCTGTGTGTGTGGCAAATATGAAATTTATAGTTTTATGATGACTGCTGAGTGTGCCACTGCCAACGCCTTTTACGGCTTCTGGGTTCAACTTAACTTTACGAACCAGCGCAGCCACCAAACCGGGAAGTAGGATCTGCTTCTGAAACACCGCCCTCCCTGAAAACACCTCTTTACCTCCATCTAGTGGCATAAATAAAATCATACAACCCGGTTCATTCCTCTTTCCTTTGGCTCTCTACCACGTTTATTTTCGCCTACTTGGGCGCCATTGCCATTGCCATTGCCGGTGCTATTGCTATTGCTATTGCAGTAACTCCTCTGTCATTCCTGCTCCTTCCCCACTCACTATATCAAAAAATGAACCTCCTTTTTCTCGTTGCATCAGCATCACACCCTTATTTTACTCCGCACCACAATTCACCAAAGCAAAAGTTGAAGTTTTATGGCACGAGAGAAGGTTAAGGAGCAGTTCCAAAGGAGGTACAAACTTGGCAATGCATGCCGCAAATATGTTTTTGATTATTATGGCTCTTCGAGATTATGCAATTTTATGAATATGAATGGTTTAAGTGTAGGTATGGTGCGAGAAATGAATTGCATTTCCACAGCCTCGGCCTCGGCCTCAGCCTCAGCCTCTTTTCAATTCGGTTAGGTTCCCGTGTGCTTCTGCCTGACGACGATAACGACGTTTTGATGTTTCCACGAAAGAGAGTACGGTAAAACGAAATTTAGAAAGCCTAGCTTGCACTATCCTTCGTTTTGGCTTTAAAAAGATGTTAAATTTAAATCAAATTCTCCACTGTCGGCCCTGTCAACGGGCATGAGTGACTCACTCAGACTGAGAAGACCGCACCAGAAACATCCAAAAGGGACGGGGGAATCGAAGAGAAAGAAAAAGGATGAGAGGCAGCAATGACAGAGGCGTGTATCCTAGTGGTAAGCGATAAAGCATGGTGTGAGGGGTTTTGATGGAGAAGATATAATGTCACTGGCATTGCTGTGAGCCAGGCCAAGCTCCTGCTCTGGATTGGGACAAAAGAGAACGATGAGCATTGATTCGGTCATAGGAAAGCCCAGATGACCTATTATATTATGGTAATTTTCAGATGATAAAATTTTACATAAACTTTTGTAGAAAAATCATAATATTATGAAATCAAACCATAAAACTATACAACTAATACTAGCAATTCGAGTGGAATTTTTTACACAAATTATACATACATACATATGTACATACTATGTGGATTATGAAGGAAAATCTTAATAAAATAAATTATTCTGGAGTTAAGTTTAAAATTTTTCTAGAACAGAATTTTAAGTTATAAAAAAAAGTTATAAATTGGATACTTCCCAGTGTTTTTTTCCTTGAAATCAATACCAAAATCTTCATTGTCTGACCATTCTATACGACGCAAAATGCCCTACATCTGCCCATCCAAACCATTTCACAAACACAATATACAAACAAACCAAAGCAGATGAAAAACAAAACAAAAATGCCCGAAAAAATGGAAGCGAAATGACTGCAATCTGTCGTCTCAACACTGATGACATTTTGAGTGAATGAACGAACAGGCCGAGCCTACGCCGCCACTCAATAGCCCCTGCTCTTGCGAAAACCCCATACCCCACCCCACCATCTTTTGGGCCGACCCGTTTTTTAACAAATTGGTGTGATCCCAGAGTGACGCGTCATATTCGCAGACACTTTAGCAGGACCCCAGGATCAGAAGGGGTAATAGAAGCAGGAATAGGACCAGAGGCAGCACTGAGGGACAACTGATAGAGCGACAGCAGAGAAATTGCAAACGAGCTCAGTCGATGGCCCAAAAAACCAAAACATACGCAGCATTTATAGGGGAGCTTCACAATGAAAGTCCCTTTCCCCTAAGGGGCTGTAGATGTGTACGGGGGGGGCTGCGCATATTGTTGACGCCCACTCAACTCTATGCCATTTTGTATTGATGGCCTGTCTGCCGCAGAGCTTTTATATGAAGCCTTCCAGAGATTCTGCTTGGTTTGTGAGGCGGGGAGGTGTGCGGCCTGCGGGTTAAAGCCCTTGGCCCCATCGTATTTTAGATTCAATTTTGTATAGTTGTTTTTTGTCGGGGTAAGTAAATCACTAAAATAAACAAGATCGCAATTCAGTTTAAATCCATTTACAAAAAAAAATTAAGAACAAGAGGCAGAAAATAAGAACAAATAAAATAAGGATTAGTGTAAGAGTTTCATTCAGCTGTTCAAGCCTTTGGAAGCAGTATCCAATTTTCACCCTCTGTTAAGGGAGAATTTCTACATTTCGTTTTTGTATTGTTGCCGCGTGATTAAACTTATCTTGGCGAGAACTGGGGTTACTGAAAATCGGCATTCATTTGACTGTTTCATACAATTTGTAAATTTTTAAATTGATCTGTAACTAATTTTCAGAATAAAGAAAAGCATTTCCCTGATGACTGCCTGTCTAGATATCTCTTACTATCTTTCTGTTCCAGTGTAAAGCCTTCTGGTTGAGCGACGTTTTTATTATAACCGTACTCAAAAAGAGTTAAGGGGTATATTGTATTTGTGGTAAAAGTGGATGTGTGTAACGCAGAGAAGGAAAATTTTCTGACCCCATAAATAATATATATTCTTGATCAGTATCAATAGCCGAGTCTATAGAGCCATGTCTGTCTGTCCGTCCGTCTTTCCGTCTGGCCGTCTTTCCGTCTGTCCGTCTTGATGAGCGCCTAGATCTCAGAGACTTTAAGAGCTAGAGCAACCAAATTTTGTTTCGAGACTCATGTGATATCCCACTACTTCAAATATATTTCAAAATTACCATATCTAACAGATTGGCGAATCTGAATCAGATCGGATTATAACTATAGAATTAAGAATAAAGAAATTAATTTTCAGTTGCTTCCCCCACCTCCTACGTCGCTGCTAACGGCTATTCATTCTCGCTGCCACCTCTGCCCTGTGCAGTGCGCGACCGTTGCGGAGAAAATGTTGAATCTGAACTACATATGTACACATTGTAGAATATACATTTAAATTATGGATTTACATATGTATGTGATTCATAGTTGGGGACGGGGTACGGTAATCCTTCTTAGAATTCGTATAGAACATCTACCGACCACATCATTATCTTTTAAACTCTACCTAGAATCACACCGTGACCATAAGCAGCAATCAACAGCAACAACAAATTAAGAGGGGACCAAAAATTAATTACACTGAGATATCAAAACATTTCATCATATTGTATGTACGTGAACATAAAATTAACAGTAGGAAAAACAGAAACAATCATTTTTTTCACTTACCTTTTACCTTTGTCTTTTCTGCATTTCCATTCCGCGCAATTTGCGCCCTCCTTTTTCATATTTGCTTGTATTTGCACTTGTTTTCCTTTTCACACATACATAAACAAAACAAAAAAGTAATCGCGCGACGTTGCTGCGAAACGAAACGAACGAAGAGACACCAAACGTAACGGGATCGAACGAGAAATTCTTATAAGAGCGCACATTTTGGGCATATTTATTTAGGGTGAGGTATTAGGGCTAACGTTCGTGCGCACCAACAAACGAAAGAGAGAGTCAGATCAGCAAGATTTGGAATGCCTCACCTTACTTGGAGACACTACTTGGAATGAGAGAGCTCAAGCACGCTCTTTTTTCTTCTCTTCTTCTTTGCGCTTTTTACATGATTGAGCGGGAGAGGGACACTATTTCGCGCACTTTTTGGCATATTTTCACACACACAGACACAATGCGCACACACGCATTGCAAGTGTATGCATGCAGGTTATGAAAAAAACACTTTTTACACTTTATTTTCATATATTTGCCGCATATATTTCTTCGCCGATCTGCCATTTAGCCTCGCACACACATACATTGCAAATGTATGCATGTAGGTTATGAAAAAAACACTTTTTACACTTTATTTTCATATATTTGCCGCATATATTTCTTCGCCGATCTGCCATTTAGCCTCGCACACACATACATTGCAAATGTATGCATGTAGGTTATGAAAAAAAACACTTTTTACACTGCACTTTCATATATTTGACCCATATATTTCTTCGCCGATCTGCCATTTAGCCTCGCACACACATACATTGCATATGTATGCATGTAGGTTATGAAAAAAAACACTTTTTACACTGCACTTTCATATATTTGACCCATATTTCCTTCGCCGATCTGCCATTTAGCCTGGTTGTGCGCCGCGCACTGGATCAAACGCATTTTTGCCTTAATCACACATTTTTTGGACATTTTCCAGGCCTAATCACTGCACTACACTACACACAGCTGCGCGACACTTTTTTCCATTTAATATACCGTATTTTCCCGGTTTCCGCGGACCGAAACGCGGAGTGGACTAAACACTCTGACCGCTCACAAAAAACTGGAGGGAGTAACTGTGGAAGCTGTGAGAGCGGCAAGTGCGTAGGTGTTGGTGACTTATCTCTTTTACGTTCGCTCTTTTTGCATTGAGCTCATAAGGAGCGAAATAGACGGAGAATAGGAACTTTTCGCGCTGCTGAAGTGTGCCGGCTTGATTTCAAATCAAAGTAATTTTCTCGATCGGAAAATGTAAACTATACACGTGGCAAGTTGGAAAGGAAAGTGTAAAAGGTGTTAAATTTAGGAATTATTACGAACAAACATCAAATTCCTCTGTTTTTCTTTGCTGCGTTTATTTTTTCTTTTTGGTTCTCTCTGGATTTCTGGTGACAGCAAAGTAACTGTGAAACTCAACTCTCTCATTGTTTTGTTCTGCTGAGAGTGAATACGAATGCCAAACGGAAAGACAATGGAATGAAGAAGCCAATAATAGTTCGGTTTGGGCAATGATTTTTATGGCTTTTCAAACAGCAACGAAGAGCAATTAATTACATATGTAAGTTTTAAAACTGTTATGCTGCCATAGTTCTGCGGCTTAAACTTTTCTCCAGTTGATCAGCATCATTTTTGCAGATAAACCGTAACCAACAATAATGGCTAAGACCACAATAATTAGAGAATTCAGAAGAATAGAACTGAACAGAGACGAATATCCGTACAATATTTATAGAGCGCCACAACTACATACATTGACATGTATGTATGTACATATGTATGTATGTAAACCGTATTAATGGATGCGAAATAAAGCAAAACGGTTTGGCAGCCACTGGCTAAAAGTGTGTTAATCGAGGCTAAACTGTCGCTAGAACGATGTTTGCAACCCGTTATACCGTAACTTTAGATAACGATGTAAACGAATTGCAACTTTTGCCTATGACCTGTGGATATAACGCTGTACACTACAATATCTAATATACCCATACCTATAGACAGAGCTGCGATCCTTGGAGCTTGTTTCGTATTATTTATAAATGTTTTTATGTTATCCTATGCACAGTGCATACGACGCTACATAAATCATAAGCTCACAAATTTATATACTGACTGAGTACGGGTATAAAAGTAGAGTCGCGTCCAGAAACGACTCACGCGTTTTTTCTCGTTTTTTATTAGGGCGTTGACGTGCAATGGCAGCTCCAAAAAGTGGAGCGTAGAGCTTAGCATGCTAATAATAGTACCAATTTCAATAATCATTAGCATTTTGTATTTTGAATTAGTGGTACATAATGAATTATAGTACGGGGTTTCTTACTTATATTAAAGTTTAATTTTAATTTTGAAAAGGTTTCATTTTCGCACATTGTAATATACTTCGATAAGATCCGATAAGATTTATGCGTCTCCGTTGAGGCCACGCAGTTGGACAGGTACGAGCAATTCCCAATTAATGTTAAGGATAGTTTTCGTGGTCAAGTCCAAAACCATCGTTTAGCCGAACCTTTCTGAATTTGGAATGAGATTAATAAAAATATTAATAGATATGTATGTACATTCCCTTGTTCATGTTCCTTCAAAGAAACTTTCAATAAAATTTGGGGTATTCTATTAAAGGATGTTGGAAAGGGGTGTGCGTTAGATGAAGATGAATGTGAGGGGTGTCTGTAAGTTAACGAAAGAATAAAAAGAAGAGGTACAGAATATAATAGAGTGATAAGGGTTTTTCCGTTCGCCGCCGGATATTTTATTTTATTTGCTTCTTTTTTTTTTTTTGCCTGATAAATTTTTATTTTATTATCTATATCAGTATCAATACAAAATGATCAGAAGGATTGTTGTGTGAGCGAACGAAGCGGGCTTACCCCCTAGTAGTCGTATATCTATGCGTATATGTATACATATATCTATATTACTAGCGGTCCCGGCATCTCGCCCCAACTTAACACTTTCAGATAAAATACAAATACAGATATATCAAATTTCAATATGATTATTTAAATGGAATCGAAATCATAGATGTACTAAAATTTTTTATTTTTTTAAGCGCAAGGGCAAACAAAGCGGTTTGATTTGCCGACACGTTAACATGCCAGTCAAGGATTGGCCTTGTGATTTATTAATCGTCATGGCGAAGGCAAGACGAATCGGGAACTGAATTCGTTTAAACTCAATGGGCATATCCGTTGGGATCATCGGAATCCCCATCTTTAAATTTTCCTTTGAGTATCGTCGCGTAAATCTTCTTACTAATCAGTTCCATTGTATATTTTTGTGGTGGGTTTAGATTTCGAAGAACTTGGCCGCCTTCAGTTGTAAATTGTGCGGTGGTATATTGTATTATTATATTATTTTATTATTTTATTTTGCCTCTTCCCTAAAACACACCTTCAACCGATAATTCACTATAGAAGGGTATTTAATACAGTTACTCTATAAACAAGGCTCCTACTTTCGTCAACACGAAAGTAAAATTGGCTTTAAATTTAACCCTTATGGTGGGTATGTGTTTCTTCTCTGTTCGTGCATTCGGATGGGTCTTGTGTGCTTCTGCCAATCTGCTCCAAGCCCCCATTTTAGACCTGTACATTTCGCATCACAAAGTGCGCCATCCAGCGTCGTTTATACGCACATTTGGCTCACATCAATTTGCGGTGCAGACATTAGGTTTTGCATTTTTTATTAAACGACAGCGAGAACGTCAGACGCGCCGTATGCGTAATGTAGTTAGTGAGTGTGATGAAAGGTGCATGGATGGGGATGCCTATGTATGTATGTATGTAGGTATAGGGAAACACATTAATTGTTGCACATTCTGCCAGTGTCCCCTTTCCCTTTCCATGGGATTCTCTCCTTCTCTCATTTCCGATGCGTATTTTTGTCTTTGATTAGCCGCAGACATAGGTGGGACGGAATGCAGTGACAGAGGGAATCTACCGACAGGCAGACTTGGATTCAAAGGGACGGAGGCGTCGTCATGCAGCCAGTTCATTGGAGAAATTACATTTACATATTAAAATATGCCAAATGCAAAGGCCAGACACAGGCTGAGAGGAGGGCGTGGACCAGAATCAGGACTGGTCGCCTCTGGAGCATAGCCCTTGGTCATTGCCCAGCCATGTGGCGTGCCCCTTGTTGTTGTTGCTGTTGTTTATGCATAGGCCGTGTGTGATCTTCCCTCCGAGCCTGAGGTCCTCTCTGGAATAGGTAAAATGTCTAGTCAGGCATCAAGGCAAAAGCAAGGTAAACAAACAGAAAGCGTGTACTGCAGCATGCATCCACACGGTGGATCGAGGAGTTTCATGGATTGTTTGGAATGGATAAATAATGCTGATTCCTTACAAAGAATCAATTGCGAACTATCTTGTATCAAATTTGTACTGTTTTATACTGTTTAAGGTTTCATTGCGCACGTTTCAATCAAACGATGAAAGAAGTTTTCTTTGATTCGAGTCACAAAAGTGATCATGTTCATTCGTTATCTGGTTGAGCTGTGTGTTGAACAGTTGATCAAGCTAAAACGTATCGCTGCATGTAACCGATAATAGAAAATTTTCAGTTATGTTTCATCCGGAGTGGATGCAACATGCAACATTCCATGCAACACTCATTAATCCACCCTCTTTGAATGTACATTTTGCTCTCTCCCACTCGACGATTGCGCATATTATGCGAAATTGTTTATGCAAATATTGCAAAAAGAATTAATTTATTTGACTTGCATGCTAATTTACGAGCCAATAAAAGCAGGCAACCCAGGGGAGGCCAGAACGGAGTATTGAGGTGGAGCAGAGGCCAGCCTTTTGTTAATTTATTGTTCACCCCCCCGGTCTCGTCCTCTCTGACCAACCACCACCGATATGTGTAGACACATTTTAAATTTAAGCCATGCAACCAAACCAGGAATAGCAGCAACGACAACGAAAGTATACAGTAGAAAATTATAACGCATTGGCCCCGAAAAATCAACAGCTGCCACCGCAAAAACCAAACAAACCGCATGTTGGAAGGTTCTCCACGGGGCATGGAGCTCTCTCGATGACCGAACCGTCTAAACGCCATTGACCGCACAAAAGTGAAGAGGGTACAGGAGAATGGGTAGAAACGAGTGGGTGGGCGCTGCGTTTCTAATTTAAAAATGCCCACAGTCGCCAAATAATCCAGGTTGAGAAGTAATTCAGTTTTCGAAGGGATTCTGTAGGCGATGAATACGGTCAAAAAGTAAAATTTCGAAACATTTCTTAAAGGCTATTTACAGCAAATTGTAATTCGATATGGCTTTTTGGTAAAAGACTACAATAATTGTTATAATTTTTGTATCAGTTTCTACCTAAGCTCGATCATTGCCTTTCAACATTTTAGTCTAATTAACTGGCTTTTAATATTCTTTGATCTTAATCATTTGAATCAGCTTATATAGCTTATATGAATTTTGTTTATTTTAAGACTTTTTATGCTCTGATTCAGTCTCAAAATTAACTGAAACTTAATTATCCAAATTTATACCCGTATATGCCCGTACCGCCTCTGGACATTGACTCCTTTTGCCAAACCACTCCGGCCCGCAGCTAAAATGACATGTGGCACACCTCCTGCACAGCGCATTCCTAGCCCGCCATGACTTTATTGTTTACAATTGTCAAACAGGATTTGCGGTCAGCGGAGCTTTTAATAAGGTGAAAAATGCCAAGCACAAAAGTGGTCGGGGTCGGCTTTTCCCCTCCCTTTTTGGAGAGGTTTTGCGTAGTGCTGTATAATTTTAGGCGTTAAAAATACAACTACAACAGCGGTAGGAACAAAAACACCCAATTGACGGTGTTTCATGCTTTCGAAACGTTCTCATCAAAGATTCAAACGGTAGCCGGTTCGTCCTTTCTAACACACACAAAACAAGCGGACGAAAATAAGAAACGACGTCAACAAAAGCTATCATAACAATTAATTTAAAAACACGTGTAGATTGCTTTTTGGGGCTAGCAGCAGGACATGGCTTAGGAGGAAGCAGATCAGAATCAGGGCAGTGACTGGGCCATGGCAAAGTCTGGGACTGGACTTGAATTGCCAGCACCGCGACATTCATCCTTCGACCTCTTGCATGACCGAGAAATCATAAAACATTTTATGCATGTTTTCCCACAAGTCAACACAGACCCTGCCCAGATTTAGTGATTTCCCGTGTCTTACTCATAATTGCCTAACTCAATGCCAACTCAATTTTTAGCTTGCTGTATATTTGAGGATGTCTCTGAGACAGAGTCGAGATTGACTGTTTGAGGGTCAAGGAATTAAATGAGTGAAACTAATCTGAATGCTGTCCAGATTGAAGTCCCTATAAAACGGGACTAATAAGGAAGATGTCAAGGAGGTGGGTCCCTTCTTAAGTCCACGAAATGCAGTTATGAGCAATTGTTTTTGAACGGACTCGAGCATATCCAGATATTTTTGGTAATGAGAAGACCAGACGCAGGAAGAAGAAGATTGGCCGGACAAGAGATACATATGTATGTACATAAAAAAGATAGTAGTATAAGGGTACATAAATTTCTTAGACCATCTTTTTGTAAAACCAAGGACTCCTCTGGCTTTGTTTGAAATAGCGGATTAGGTACAGGAGTTGTATGGAATTGTGTAGTCGAAAAGCTGCGAATAAAAATAATATTCATATTATTATTATTCATATTCATACATACACATGTACATACATATAAGTGCACATACATACATATGTATGTATGTGTATTCAGTACGCTGAGACAATATTAACCTTTTCGTTGTTCATTACTTCTGCTTTCCCTTTAACTTGTATTAAACTTGAATACATACACAAATGTAGATATACATATGTATGTATAAAGGTATTTATTAATAGAAGAAACGCAGAACCACAGAGAATGATCATTGTCGAATACGGATCAGATCGGATCAATATTACAGCCAGAATGAAACAAATGGATTGACCGTTGTTATTTAAAAGGTGAGACAGATTTAGCGGGATAGTCAAAACAGCCACTAGGTGGCAAGATTAGAACCAAGTGCAAGAATTAGCAGTAGAACATATTTAGCGGGCGTGGTTTCTATCTTACTCTCTATATTTTTCCCTGCTCTAGGGACAAGTGCGAGGAAAATTGAGAGTTTATACAGCAAATCTTACCTATTTCAATAGTTATTATATTTCCAACCTTTTTTGCGAAAATGAGCCGCTGTTCAACGGTGGATGGATAGCTCTGATTACTTATGGCTCAATAACGCTACTCTTCTGGGTAATGGCATCAACGAATCTTCATCCATTCCCTGCTTTCCTTGTCAATGTTTGTTAAATAATTAATGCCTGCTGTTATTCTTTCTGCTCAGTCGTCCAGGTTAGGCTAAATAAATTTAATGCCACATATTATGGCCTATTGCAAGAATTTACATAACATTGCCAAAGGATATGAAACGGACAAACAGCATATGTCCACAGACAGACGGAATGCCCCGGCTAGTCATACCAGACAGAAGCTTGTCCTGGTCCCATCCAGCTGCCTTAGGCATTCCAGGAGAGGCCACAAAGTCAACGACTACGTATAATTTATATGCAAATACACATGGTGCCAGTCTAAGCACAAGCAAACCGTGCCTCAACATACACACATACAACAAGAGAAAACTGGGAGGAACCAAGACGGACTCGCCTCCCAACTATAACTCCGAATGTCTATTAAAAGTTATTCGAGCATAAGTACTGAGAAGAGTGAACTGAAAACTGAAGTCATGGCGTGCCCACTCTCTAGGAAATAGAAAATATATGCAAAGACAAGTGAGAAAGAGAAGAGAAGGTGTAAGTTACTGAAACAGGGAAACTAAATTCTAAATAATCAAACGTACGCAGCCAAGGTACTATTTCACGCAGCAAAACAAGGGAATGTACATATCTATTGATTTATTTTTATTAAATCTCATTCCAAATTCAGAAAGGTTCGGCTAAACGATGGTTTTTGACTTGACCACGAAAACTGTTCTAAACATTAATTGGGAATTGCTTGTACCTGTCCAACTGCGTGGCCTCAACGGAGACGCATAAATCTTATCGAAGTACATTACAATGTGCGAATTGAACTTTAATATAAGTTTTTCAAAATACAAAATGCTAATGATTATTGAAATTGGTACTATTATTAGCATGCTAAGCTCTACGCTCCACTTTTTGGAGCTGCCATTGCACGTCAACGCCCTAATAAAAAACGAGAAAAAACGCGTGAGTCGTTTCTGGACGCGACTCTACTTTTATACCCGTACTCAGTCAGTATATAAATTTGTGAGCTTATGATTTATGTAGCGTCGTATGCACTGTGCATAGGATAACATAAAAACATTTATAAATAATACGAAACAAGCTCCAAGGATCGCAGCTCTGTCTATAGGTATGGGTATATTAGATATTGTAGTGTACAGCGTTATATCCACAGGTCATAGGCAAAAGTTGCAATTCGTTTACATCGTTATCTAAAGTTACGGTATAACGGGTTGCAAACATCGTTCTAGCGACAGTTTAGCCTCGATTAACACACTTTTAGCCAGTGGCTGCCAAACCGTTTTGCTTGATTTCGCATCCATTAATACGGTTTACATACATACATATGTACATACATACATGTCAATGTATGTAGTTGTGGCGCTCTATAAATATTGTACGGATATTCGTCTCTGTTCAGTTCTATTCTTCTGAATTCTCTAATTATTGTGGTCTTAGCCATTATTGTTGGTTACGGTTTATCTGCAAAAATGATGCTGATCAACTGGAGAAAAGTTTAAGCCGCAGAACTATGGCAGCATAACAGTTTTAAAACTTACATATGTAATTAATTGCTCTTCGTTGCTGTTTGAAAAGCCATAAAAATCATTGCCCAAACCGAACTATTATTGGCTTCTTCATTCCATTGTCTTTCCGTTTGGCATTCGTATTCACTCTCAGCAGAACAAAACAATGAGAGAGTTGAGTTTCACAGTTACTTTGCTGTCACCAGAAATCCAGAGAGAACCAAAAAGAAAAAATAAACGCAGCAAAGAAAAACAGAGGAATTTGATGTTTGTTCGTAATAATTCCTAAATTTAACACCTTTTACACTTTCCTTTCCAACTTGCCACGTGTATAGTTTACATTTTCCGATCGAGAAAATTACTTTGATTTGAAATCAAGCCGGCACACTTCAGCAGCGCGAAAAGTTCCTATTCTCCGTCTATTTCGCTCCTTATGAGCTCAATGCAAAAAGAGCGAACGTAAAAGAGATAAGTCACCAACACCTACGCACTTGCCGCTCTCACAGCTTCCACAGTTACTCCCTCCAGTTTTTTGTGAGCGGTCAGAGTGTTTAGTCCACTCCGCGTTTCGGTCCGCGGAAACCGGGAAAATACGGTATATTAAATGGAAAAAAGTGTCGCGCAGCTGTGTGTAGTGTAGTGCAGTGATTAGGCCTGGAAAATGTCCAAAAAATGTGTGATTAAGGCAAAAATGCGTTTGATCCAGTGCGCGGCGCACAACCAGGCTAAATGGCAGATCGGCGAAGGAAATATGGGTCAAATATATGAAAGTGCAGTGTAAAAAGTGTTTTTTTTCATAACCTACATGCATACATATGCAATGTATGTGTGTGCGAGGCTAAATGGCAGATCGGCGAAGAAATATATGGGTCAAATATATGAAAGTGCAGTGTAAAAAGTGTTTTTTTTCATAACCTACATGCATACATATGCAATGTATGTGTGTGCGAGGCTAAATGGCAGATCGGCGAAGAAATATATGGGTCAAATATATGAAAGTGCAGTGTAAAAAGTGTTTTTTTTCATAACCTACATGCATACATTTGCAATGTATGTGTGTGCGAGGCTAAATGGCAGATCGGCGAAGAAATATATGCGGCAAATATATGAAAATAAAGTGTAAAAAGTGTTTTTTTCATAACCTACATGCATACATTTGCAATGTATGTGTGTGCGAGGCTAAATGGCAGATCGGCGAAGAAATATATGCGGCAAATATATGAAAATAAAGTGTAAAAAGTGTTTTTTTCATAACCTGCATGCATACACTTGCAATGCGTGTGTGCGCATTGTGTCTGTGTGTGTGAAAATATGCCAAAAAGTGCGCGAAATAGTGTCCCTCTCCCGCTCAATCATGTAAAAAGCGCAAAGAAGAAGAGAAGAAAAAAGAGCGTGCTTGAGCTCTCTCATTCCAAGTAGTGTCTCCAAGTAAGGTGAGGCATTCCAAATCTTGCTGATCTGACTCTCTCTTTCGTTTGTTGGTGCGCACGAACGTTAGCCCTAATACCTCACCCTAAATAAATATGCCCAAAATGTGCGCTCTTATAAGAATTTCTCGTTTGATCCCGTTACGTTTGGTGTCTCTTCGTTCGTTTCGTTTCGCAGCAACGTCGCGCGATTACTTTTTTGTTTTGTTTATGTATGTGTGAAAAGGAAAACAAGTGCAAATACAAGCAAATATGAAAAAGGAGGGCGCAAATTGCGCGGAATGGAAATGCAGAAAAGACAAAGGTAAAAGGTAAGTGAAAAAAATGATTGTTTCTGTTTTTCCTACTGTTAATTTTATGTTCACGTACATACAATATGATGAAATGTTTTGATATCTCAGTGTAAATCATTTTTGGTCCCCTCTTAATTTGTTGTTGCTGTTGATTGCTGCTTATGGTCACGGTGTGATTCTAGGTAGAGTTAGAAACATAATGATGTAGTCGGTAGATGTTCTATACGAATTCTAAGAAGGATTACCGTACCCCGTCCCCAACTATGAATCACATACATATGTAAATCCATAATTTAAATGTATATTCTACAAAGTGTATGTATGTAGTTCATAAATTTAATTGTCAAAGCTTCATCATATAAATAAAATTACAATCGTTATCAAATTCGTCAATTAAATCATCAAAATCAATCGAAGTCTACCCAATTTTGAATGTTACAAAATATCCGAAGAGCTATTTCTATGTTTGGAAATAGTCTGCCAATTGAGTTTTTAATTTTATTTTTTATATATGTGACTATGAATTTATTGTACATCACTGTATTTGGAGTTCATTGAAAAATTCCTAAATATGTTATATATAGTTTTGTGGAGGTCTCTACACTTTTTCCCGTCACACAGCCATTTCAGCTTGCTAACTTTATAACTACTGAAGGAATCAATATATTTTCGTCAAAGAAAAATCTTAAAAAATTGTTTTTGCATGAGTAGACATTGCTACAATGTCTACATAACACTTTACAATTTTTTTGTAATCAAATTTTTTTTATATTATACATTGGAAAAACTATCTAATAATCTTAATATTCCTTTATAGTAACTATTTGCCGATATAATGGATGTCTAATGAATGAAATGGAATCATTGACCTCATTTTAAATTTGTTTTTTCACTTAAAAAATTGAATCCTTAAACATTGTCGAAATTTTCGTTGTACACATTCCTTTACCTATATTTAAAAGCGTATTTGGCACTTTTGAGATGTTCGGTAGATCAACTTTTCTATTGCCACCTCACACAAAAAACGGTGAAAGTACGATTTTGTATTTTTATACAAGATACAGCCAATTTTATATCCGTACTCAAAGTGTTAAGGGGAATATTGTATTTGTGAATATGTGCAACGTAGAGAAGAAAACGTTTCCGACCCAATACAGTATACATATGTATGTATGTATATATTCTTGATCAGCACCAATAGCAGAGTCGATATAGCCATGCCTGTCTGTCCGTGCGTCCTGTTCGTCGGCTAGTTCTCAGAGACTATAAGAGCTAGAGCAACCAAACTTTGTTTCCAGACTCATGTGGTATCAGACTGCTGCAGATCAAGATCTTCCGCATGGCAAGCAAATCCGCAACAGTTTAATACAACCAAATTAATAAACCAAATTCGCACATGTAACGTAAAAAATGTAAATTAAATTTAAATCAAATTTACTTTATTACTTCCATCCTTAAGATACAAAATTTTATACTACTCGTTAAAAATAGTCAACCAGAAGATCAGAATTTTCCCAAAGTTTTGCGCAACTTGACAACCTACTTCCACATTTGTGTAACGTATCAGTCGATTTGGGACGTTCACAACTCTTAAATATGTAAGAACGGGTACAAAAATATCTATATGAAAATAAAATCTCAATACAGATTTGAAATTTTCAATACAAATATAATAAATATTACAAATACAAAACATGCGTGTATGTATTATAAAATCGCAGGGACCTTCTCATTGTTCTTTACCATCCATCCAATTCTTTCTGTCTGTGCAGACAGAAACTTTCTACCTTAAACTTTTTCATTGGCCCCCTTAGACTAGAAACCACAATGGGATGTAGAAATGACCAAGGCAAGTTAGGTACTAAACAGCGCGTAGCGTAGCTCAGTTCTGTTGCGCTCAGCATACATAGATAAACTCTAAATGCCGGGAAACCAGAATCGAGATAACTGTTTTTACCTTGCTGTATATTTTTACTTGTATACATATACGTATGTATGTATGTACATCCCATCCCTCTTTTCACGCTTGTCAGTGGACCGGTGTGGAGGGGGGATATACCGAACAGTTGGACGTCGTGGATTGCTGGGATAAAACTTTGTAAGTAGTTTAATTAAATTAATAAAACTTAAAGCTCAACGAGAGGGCATAACGGTGCTGACAGACTGAAGAAGATCTGGATGGGAAGAGCGAGCGGAAGTTCTTTAAAAGTCGCAGGACACTCGCAGAAAAGTTGGCTTAAGATGAAGGGAGTGGATGAGGACGACAGCAAAAGGCAGCAAACAAATGCAAGCAATGACGGGTAAAGTGCTCGTTGCGTTGCGTATTTTAATTTGGTTTAAAAACATTGTTTCGCAAAATCCCTCAAGTGTACGTCATTCCACCTCTGACGTCACGTCACAGCGTAAGTAAACTTTTGAGTCTCCCTAGCTCTCTCTTTTTGTGTGTATTGCTATACCCTTACAGAGGGTATTAATGTGTATGTATGTACATACATATATGACGAGACGAACGTCATATCCATCTCTATTTCCAGTAAATTGAATAAGTCTTGTCCGGCTGTCCACGTTTGCCAAGTCAATAGAAATTAATGTTATTTATAAAGATCAAAAAGCAGCAACCATTTTAGTTAAGCGAGTTTTTACACTGCTACATGCTATATAACTTTATGTAGCTATGCAAGGGTATTCCGCGTATTCGAATCGTCTTTCCTGTCTGTATGTACATATATTGTGACAGCAGCTTGGAAACCGCGTTGACAGCTCAGAGAGAGAGAAATGGGTACTGTAGGGGCTTGCAGCGAAGGGACAACAACTGCAAATGCAAGGAATGTAAATTGTGCAGCTTTTGGTGCGCACTTTTTCGCTCTTCTCGTTTTCGTTGGTGTTGGTGTTGCACTTATGTACGTGCAAAAATGTCCCACAAAAGAGGACAGTACCAACGGCGTTATGCTCAGGAGGGTGCAGGGACTACAGATGGGGATTTGGTGCTGCTCCTGGCTCATAATGAACTCAGAAACCAACTCATAATTAAACGGGGAGTTGTGCGACCAACGGTCGATGCCTGGCAGCCTCATGGTCAGGGTATGCGAACAAAATGTCTCGGAAATATTGTAGTTAGATAGTTGAGTTCAAGGGATATAGCCGCAGAGAACACTAAGTGAATTGTTTCCAGAAGCAATATGTTTTGGTGGAGCTTACAAATTGATTGCCTTGAAGCTGATTCTAATTGTGGACCTTCAATACCCATGCGTAATCTTTAAATTGATTAATATCCCTCTGGTATTGAAAATATGAGAAAAAATTATTATTTTTAAAAGATGCATTTTTCCACTTTTATTTAGATTCGATTTAGTTCGGACTAATGTTTCCTATACATAATTGGCTAATATTCCAATTAACAAAATTTCTTCAGCTCACCTCCTAGGTACATTAGGTCAGGTCGGAGCTGGAGAAAGAGACAGATAGAGAGAGAGAGAAGAACCCGCCCCGAACTTGCTTCGGCCTGATACAGGTTCATTGTTATATCGCATGGGCTAGAGCACCTCCTTAATGCATAAATTGTAGCGCGCAACTTATTTCGGTTTACCGATGGCTTGGATCTTTTTCGAAAAGATATCTGATCTGGTTTCGGATAGGTCCGAAACGTCAATAAGGAAAAGGGACCCGAGAAACCGAATTGTACGGTAACCAACCGTCTTCCTTTCCTAACTGTATTTCCTAATTACCACAGAAAAATGATAATTTTGCATTTAATATTTCTCAGACGGTAAGAATAAGCGTAGGTTCAATTTATATCTGCATTTACTAGGTTTTCAGAATGGTAAAGATAATTACAACCAGATTTTGTAATCTATCAAATGCTCCACCAAGCTCCCAGTAGAGACTATGAAGCGATTCGGTTCGGTTCCTTGAGGAAAAATCGTGTTGAGTAGGATATTTGTTTAAAACATAAAAAAATTAACAATTTTTAATAATTAAAAAAAAATTCTGCAGTAGAAAAAAACAAAAAAGTCATTATAAATATTAGAAGCCCCAAATATACGAGGGCAGATCAATAAGTCCGACCCCTTTTGAATTTCCGGCTTTTATTAGTGGTTTTCTTTCAACATTTGAAGAAGCTCCGCTAGTTTGTTTGTAGTTTACAGCCATTGATAGCAAACTTCCTCGTGCATTGAAGAAAAAATGAAAAAAATGAAGTTCGTGTTCGCATTAAGCATTATTTTTTGCGGAAAAAAACCACCACTGAAACCAAGGAAAAGCTTGATACATGCTCCACCGATTTCAATGTAAATGAGAAGGAACGTGTGAGTCGTATTCAGTCAGTATATAAACTTGTCAGCTTATGATTGAAATTCTAATAGAATTTTATAAAAATGTAACATTTTTTACATAATTTTTGATCCATCTCACAATGGTCCCAAATCCCATTTGTTTGTTTTGTGAGTTTTTCTTATTTTGAGTGTTGTTTTACAGCCAGCGACCTGAGCTTCCGACCTTCCGCAACATAAATGAGGAATGGGCGGAGTGGGGCGTGGAAATAAATAAAATATATAAATAAAAGCTGTTATTTGTTTTATTTATTTGACACTGCACATTTATTTACATATACAAATGCCTATTTTAGACATGTTTTTTCTCGCATAAAGACATATGTAAGGATCGTGCAAATGCCGTCGGCTTTCCACTTTTCGACTTTGTCAATAAATTTATATTTTCAGATTCTATATATGTATATACAATGCAAGGAAAAGGTATATATGTACATATGTACGTATATTTTGATTTTATGTACATACATATATATTTCTATACATATGTATGTAAATATGTATATGCAAGAAATTGGTATACTGTATGGTTAGTGACAGGGCCGAGGGTGTGCCAGCGAGAAGCAGTGTAGCAGTGTGATATCACAAAAGTCTCGAAACAAAATTTGGTTGCTCTAGCTTTTATAGTCTCTGAGAACTATGCGACAGACAAGACGGACAGACAGACAGACGGACAGACAAACATGGCTCTATCGACTCGGCTATTGATGTTGATCAGGAATATATTTACTTTGTGGGGTCGCAAACGTTTCCTTCTCTGCGTTACACACATCCACATGTACCACAAATACAATATAGCCCTTTGAGTACGAGTATAATTACTCGGCGGAAAGAAATTTTTCCAATGATGAAAAAAGCCTTTTTTGAGGACCACGACAAATACTTTTTTTAAGGATACAAAAATTGGAGAAATTCTGAAAAAGGTATATAGAGCTAATATACATATGTAAGACCATGTTGATAAACCAAATGATTGTTTATCTAAAAACCTCTTATCAGATAATGTTGGCTTGGTTCCTTGGGGAAAAGAAAAGTTGGATTTTGTTAAGTAGTGCTTTCCAACCTGAGAGTGTGTCGTAGTGTCATAGCCGTCAAGAAATCTTTTTTTTATCACACACTCAATAAATTGATTTTTATTGAAGACGGACGCCAAATACATTCCTAATTAAGTGATTAATATTGAGTTTCGACGCTATTAATCTCGGCCCCTACCAAAATAAAGAATACACTAACCAAGGAAACCATACTCATGCAGCATGGATAATATAGTAAGTATATTTCTTTAAGATCGTACTTAATAATCGTATAGTCGACAGTAAGCTTCTCCTGAAAATGCAAGTTTTTTATAGGGCATTCAAGCACTGGCACAACTTCTCGAGACGTAAAAACAAAAAGACACAAACCAATGGCGCAAAGAGGAGTGAGCAAAGATGAGTACTGAGAAACGTAAAACACTGCCACCAATATATGTACGTACAACGAAAAGTCTGGCACTTACGCGTGCTGGCTTAAAAAAGCAGTACATTTTCCTTCAACCATTCCTTAACGCTCCCCTCCGCTCTGGGCACTGCCCCTCCATATAACCACACCACGAACCCCTTTAAAATGGCAAGTATTAAGCAAATGTCAGCCAGCCTGAACCAGATGATGACCCTACTTTTTTGAAAATGTGTCAGAGCTACAAGTGAAGAGCAACTGTTGCAAGAGCGAGTGTGAGTGGTTTTAGGGGTGGTGTGGGTCGGCTGTATTGCGGGTGGCATGGGCGGTCCGTTTCGCTGCTGCCGCTGCTGCTGCATAAATATTCAAAGCTTTTACATGACTGCAGGCTGGCCAAAAATGTGCAACAGCGAAAAACGGCGAAGGTTGGTGGCCTTGGGTGGTATGGCATCGCTCGAGAGAGGGTAGCTGGGGTTAGTGGTGAGGGTGAATGATGATGGTGATGACTGTATAGTCATCTCCGGCTATGCGCCTAGCTATTTGAGTGGGTTGATTCTGAAATACTTGATTCAAAATGTAAATAAAACACTATTATTTTGTAATATATGTACATATCTCTATTATATAATATAATAAGGGTTTTTCGGTCTCCGCCCGATATTTTATGGGTTGTGTGTGTGAGTTAGAGAAAGAAGAAAAGGCACAGAAAGTAAAATATCGGGCGAATGAGAGTATCAATATAAGTTTGTACTGAAAATAATGAGATATATTTACAGGGCAGTTAATTTGCTTACAAAATATGAAAACATAAGGGAAATATTTATACAATATGGCTGGAATTTATTTAAATATTGAATATTTTTAGAATATCATTTCATTATTATTTTATATACATATATCATTTCATTATTATTTTATATACATTTCATTATTATTTTATATACATATGTCTACTTTTACTTCGTCTTTTTACTTTTACGTTTAATTTTTGAGAACTAAAATTTATTTGTCGAAGGATATTCATTGAAAACATATTGTTAAACTATGCTGCTATGCTGCACAAAAAATAGGGCATTCCAAATTTATAAATCGGGTTTTAGTAGAAACCCTATCCAGTATATAGTCAACCCTCGCTCAACCCAGGCGTAAAATTGTATGCCTGTGTACGCGTTCTTGCAATAAAATAAACAAAAAAAACTCCAAAGCAACGGAAACAACTACTACTATAGCAACTATAGCAGCAGCAGTAGCAACCAAAACAGTAACAGAAACGGCCACATACAGAAACAGGCTGAGGATAAGGGGGACAAGAGAGCGTGTGAGAGAGAAAAAGAGAGAGAGAGAGAGCACTAATAACAAGCTGCAGCGGTAAAGGACAGCAGACAGACAGAGAGCACTGACAGGACTGGCAGGCAGGCAGCCTTTGCTGTCCTCAGTCAGGAGCAACTGTCAACGAGCTGTGGCAACCACTTAAAGCCTTCAAAATGGCGCAAGTTTAAATTAAAATTTTTGAAGTACACATCGTCGACACCCAAAACAGAACACAACAACAAGGATCAGGAACAACAACGCTCAAGCAGAACAACGAGCATTGGCGGCTTTTTAGGATACAAGGCGAAACTTTGATGTAATTTTTCGTTGGATGAGGATTGGGCAGGACAAGGAGAAGAGTCCTGTCGCAGCTTGGAGGATTTGCCAAAAGTGCATTTGTGGAAAACTTTAACGATTTAGGCTCACTCAACATGTTGGCAACGCAGCATCAGCCACAAGAACAATTTTGTGCGCCAAAAAGCATGCAACACATTAAATTAAATTTTTTTGTATACTCTAACATACTCGATTGTTTGACTACAATTTATAAAACTCACTACACATGATGATATAGTATAAGAACCGCCTTAATCAAGAATAGATTGATTGTCATCAAAGATAATAAAATTAGACTTAATATTTGTAAAATAAAATAATCCTTCAAAATTCTTTGTCAGGACTAAACCCATTTATATGACTATTCTAGCTGTAGCCGCCAACGTTTCACTGTGGCACATTGTGTGGTTGCATGGATCGAATAATACGTTCAATATAAATTTATATATTTTTGCAATCAGAAGTGAGTCGAATAATACGTTCAATATAAATTTATATATTTTTGCAATAATTGGAGGGTATAAAATACCCAATATTCCATTCACGTGTCCGTCATCTTTAGTTGATCGACTTCCATTCCGTCTCCCGCTACTCATATGCTTTAGCATAGCCTAACTGCTTTATGGCTCCGTGGGGTAAGATTAGATATTCTTGGTCGCGACATCTATGTACATATGTTAATCTGTATACATACATGTATATGTACATTAATGATGATGATTCTTACAAAAAAAAATTTTCAAAACAAATCACAAGTTTATGTAACACTTTCCACACAATCTTCCGACTTTTTTAACAAAAACGCACTTTCGACTATTTTTTTTGTATTTTCGAAAAAAGTAAAATCGTTCAAAACAGAAACCAACTGAGTTTATTTTTTTATTTATGTAAAACTTTCCATACAAAAATCAAGCCTAACGTTTTTCGTTTTTAACATGTTTTTTTTTGCTAATCGGGACGGAGATAAGCTCAAAAAATCAAAAACCATGAAAATCGTTTCAGCCGTTCTCGAGCTATAAGCGGTCGGACTAGCACGACTTTGTTTTATATTTGTATATATAAAGATACTCATACTTCTCTCAATATTCACTGCTACACTATTGTTATAACTAAAGGAATGGAAGTCACCGCGGAAACGAAACGAATGTGATCTATGCTTTTCCACCCACAATATCCAGTAAAAAGAGGAACGAAGAATGACCCAACTAAAAACAAACTGCAAAATTTCAAATTCAAGCCGCAGCCGCAGAAAACAGGCAGCAAATGCCTGCGTACCCCAAGCGCAACATCTTGGATGGGAACTTTTGCCTTTGTCTCGCTATTTCCTTCGCTGCAGCAGTACACAAAGTTTGTCTTTTGTGGGGCAGGATGAGAAGTAAATGGCGGCTGAGGGGTGGGGCCTGAATGCTGGGGAATTTTTGAGAGGATGACGTCTCAGGTCTTTATGCCACCGCAAGTTTTTACAGCACTTTGCGAACTTACCCAAAATAACCACTATAGACAGGGCTGACGGTAGAGGAATGCAATGCGTAGTGCCGAGTCCGACAACAAGGCGGTCAATTCAAATTTCACTCTCGTCAACGAACTCCCACTCTTGCCGAGAGGCTCTCGCTCATTCTTTCTGTTCCCTGGGCTTTAGGCAAAGATTGTCGCTCTGAATGCTGCTTCTGCGGCGCAATTGTCGAAGAAATCACAGTTTACGAATTACACGCATAACATACATAAATATCCAAAAAGATATATAAAAAATTATATGCGATTCTATAGGAATATATACGATTTGATGATTTGAAAAATCAGATCAAATTTACACACTCAAGAATCTGTGATACCAAAAGCTGATTTTTCCAATAGGAAGTCGATGGGCTGATGTCCTCGAAATGTATTTTAAATGGTTAAATATTTATCGTACGGTCCTTGTCCAGACAAAGGCCCAAACAATAGGCCAGCCATATTGTGGTCATCAAACTCAATGTACAATATTGAGTCTCTGGCTCAAGCTTATGGGTATATACATATGTACATATACATATGTATGTATGTATGTATGGAGTAATCAAACTTCAATTCTCGAGTTCAACGCAAACAATCGAAAGACATATACCTAACTTACATAAAGCGTAAGCCAGGTCTCATTGTTACATATCCATCGTCATTGCCATCATCAAGGAGCGATTCTCCCTTGCAACAGGGTAAACAATAGACGCCCAGGAGAAGCGGCAGTGATAGCCACACACACACTACTGGGACTCTAGGTACACAGAGAAAATTTGCTTTAGAGACACATATGTATTTCTCAAGCAGAAAGCCAAAGCATTAGCGCTTTCGCACATCCTCGGCAACTTCCTCCTCCTCCTGGCAGAAATCACCAATTTAAAGCCAAAAGGGTAAGCGTAAAGTTTATAAACTACTTTCTGGGGAAGCATCACTGGAAAAAGTAACAGCCAGAGCCGACCAGAGCACAGAGGAACTGAGGAATCTCCTAATATTTTCCCAGGGTTTCGTCTTGGGTCTTTCTTTCTGTCTCTCGCTTCTCCATCCGGAAGTCAGAGACAACTCAGAAACAGAAAAGCAGTTGGGAAAATTTGCAACACCTGCAAAAGTTTTTAATTATATTAGAGGACGACCTGTATAGAAAGGACATTTTTGGCATTCCAGGTGCCACATCACGGCAAGGGAGACCTGGAAAGGGAGGCATGGACCTGTCCTTGCTGGCAAATTAATTGACACGAATTGATGGGCTTCAGTGTCGGACAGCCCTGGACAGAGATGGAAGCAGGAGTCAACTTTTTGATAACTTTTACCTGCAATTTGACAGTGCGACAATGCTATGTATACGCAATGTCTCCCTGCTGGCTAGACAATTTGTACAGGATGCCTTTAATTGGCGTAATTTTGTCATCGATTTAATTAAATGCCCACACAATGATCCTGCACTCCACCACTCTACTCTCAACCAACCCTCCACCCATTCCCATGCCCATCAATATCAATCCCCTCAAGCATCAGCAAACGGAAGTTGAAAAGAAAGAGAGAGGGCCAGTGAGAAAGAGTGAGAGAGATGGAAAGGGATGGGCGACTGCTCGAGGCGAGAAGTTTGTTTGCAAAGAACTCTTGTGGTTTCCATTGCCTGTTGTTAAACAATTGATTTCTCAATAAATCGTGCAATGCACTGCAGCTCTTCAAGACAGAGCAGAGGCGGAGGCGGAGGCAGAAGCAGAAGCAGGCCGAAAGGGCTCGATTGATGAAGTGGGGCAAAGAATGGACTGAAGAAGAGAGCAGAATGTGCGGGATGCGGGAGGCATGGCTAGCTCCATCGAGCAAAAACAATTAATTACAAATAGCATGTTGACTTGCAAACAAAAAAGGAGTAGAATATTTGCCGTAGCAGGGAATACGAGAACGCGGCAGGGTGAATGGCAACAGCTGATGTAAGAACAGTGGACAAAGTAGAATGAAATAAGAATCCAGGGATATAGTACGACAGTCAAAAACTCGGCTTCAGTAAAACTATCCGCCAAAACAATCCTAAAGAGTCGAAAGTCAAAAGGAAAAATTCACTTTAAGGAGAATTTCGACAGAGAAACTAAAGAATCGGATATACTCGTAAATTCAATCCTTACAATGTAATGAGAAAGATTTGCGCCCGAGAGAGTTGACGGATAGTAAAACTTGTGCCATCAAAAATTATTTATACTCAGGATTTGCAACTTTTTCTAACGAAATATTAGTTAAAACTATCCCCAGGGTATATACGTACATGCCTTTCAATTCAATTAAGAATATTCCCCCAATATGCACATATCAGGTGGACGCCATTTATGGTCGCTTTTAACCACTGTTAGCTGAGGTAGCGACATCTATCCAGGCACTGGTACTAGCGTTGAACTGGAGACAATTTCAGAGGCAGTTGAGACAAAAGTCTAAATAAACTGCACTTGGAGGCACGTAGCCAGGCAGCCTTGGATGACTAAGTGACAGTGACTGGGAGACAGTATACAAAGTCAAGAAGGCATACAGGAGGAGAGGGGCGAACACCGACTCTCTCTCCCTCTCTCTCTCTCTGGCTAGACAATAAACCATTTCGAATCCTTTTAATGCCAATAATGATAAACAAATTCAGCAAAAGCTGATGAAGGAGCTCGTTCATTCGGTAGCTCAGACCTGGGCACGACGTGAAAAGCAAAACAAACAGAAACAGAAGCCGAAGCTGGAGCTGGAGCTGGAGCCGGTGCTGAACAAGAAGAGAAGGAGCCAAAATGAAAGCGAACTAAATGAACGAATCAAGTGAAGAAGTCGAGTGTTTGAGTAACTGCTGAGCGGAAAGAGTCGGTAGAACGGAACACAATGCATCAATATATCACAAAAGTCCTTCAAACAGATTGCTTGGCAGTGGGTGTGGGCCGTCTCATCAACTTAATTTAATCAGACACTCTGTGTACGAAAAATGCAGCAAAGAGGAGCAGTCCTGCCCCAGCTACTCCTCCACTTCACTGCACTGTTCCCATTTAACTCCCAGTCTCCGAAAACCCAGCTACCCAGCCATTCGTCTATCCATCTTTCCTATATGCCTACGCTCGAGTCCTCTTTGGTTGGTAGACTGCATGGAACGGGAGCACAGAAAAATAGAGGGGTGAGCTGGTGGTGAGCTCAGAAAGGGTCCACCGGTCCATTGTTGCCTTCTTCGTTCAGCTTTTGCCTGCTAATACCCCTGTCTAATGGGGTACATGGAACTAAATGGAGGACATGCCGACCAGACCTTGATTTTTAATACTACTAAACATCTGGCCAAAATGTGCTCGTTTATGGACTTGATTTTTAATCAATCCTAATAAAAACCTTAAAGAGAAAGTATAATATATCGAAATATAAATAGGAGTTGACACACCCCAATTTAAAATTCTGCTCTTATGTAAATCTTGTAAGCCTAACTGGATATTTACTACTACCTACTACTACTACTACTATAATTTATTATTCCCACATAATTCAATTATGTCTTAAATAGAGTAACAGGGAATACAAAATTCGGTACTAAGCATATGTTACTCTTGATTTCTCAGTACCAACACTCGTCAAGTATTCCAGCAATTTTCCAATTGAAATCATTAAACAATTTGCATTCCACTTGAAAATTGCGTTAAAATAACAACAGTTTACAGCCAGGACACAGGCGCAACTGCACGCTGAATAGGATAGCATGTCCTGTTTGGCATTCAGCTAGGCAGTCAGCCCACCGCCCAGCCACGACTTCGCAGCACATTTCAATTGCTCAAAAAATTATTTGATCTGGGCCTTTGTTGCCCGGAAATTGAGCGACGATGTCTGGCTTTCAAGCAAAAATGTTTAATTACGTGGATTGGATTCAGGAAACAGGATACAGGGTTTACAGGGATACAGTTTTTGTCGAGACTGGGCAAGAAACAATATAAATTGTTTACTTTTGAATTCAAAAAATTCGAATTACTCGTATTGTGCTCTGTGTGTCTGCACTTAAGAAAGCTGAAATGGTCTTACTGTACAGTTTTACCTAGATCTTGGGAACATATGATTACAGCACTATGGTGTAAATATATAAGTTAACGAATGCTAACCAAATTGTCCACTGGGCAGAGAAACTTCTTAATTTTCCGCCCTGTAAGCAGTTCTGTCGATCGTGGGAACGTGGCCGTCACGACCATTCGATGGCCCGGCTGGTCTGAGACCTGTCCCCAGCCTCTTGTCTTCCCCAGTCCGTTATGAAATATTCTAGAGCTTCCTTTCCTTTATTTTCTTCAATGAAAAGCTCCCAAATATTACTGATAATTCTTTAACATATAGGAATTTCTTCAAAAATAGTGCCATAATAGCTACCCACAGCAACCAGCAACCATCTAATGGGCCAGCGATCAAAATGTTCTTCACTTGCTCCAATATTACAATGTACCAATTTTTTGGTGCAAAAACCAAACGAGTCGGAGGTCCTGCTGCGGTTTTCAGTTGTGCTGAGTGCAGCGAATTTCCAAAAAGCAGAAAGCTGCATCATCGCCTGCTCGACCGGTCTGGCCGGTCTGCAGGCAGACCCACCAACAAACAAACAAACAAAGTTTTGTCCAGGCGATTGAAAATTGCTGTGGCTTGCTTACAAAACACACTTGGCCAGACTCTTCATCTGCCCCAACTCCGGATCCGCCCCCTCGTCTGAACATCCCCTGAGCCACTACCTGACCCACGCCACCCACTGGCCGTCTAGATTTATTTACATTTGAATTTTGAACAAGTTGATGAAATTTACGCACAGAGCCGGAACAACTATGTCTGTGGTTGTGTGCTACAACTGGTATTCGTCCTTGTCTTGATCCTGGAAGCTGAGTATTCCAGACGGGGTCCTCAGTGGGTGGCCCAAAAATCAACATCCAACCGTCAATAAAGGTGGCGGATTGCTTTTGTGGCGTGCTTTTGTATGCATATAATTAAAAACGCTCCAAAACTACCTCGAACGGTGAACACTATGCGGAATGGATGGATGGATAAGGATGGATAGAGATTGAGCCGGTTGAACAAAGGGACATGGAGACCAAATGCTGACAGAGAATTTTTGCATGTGCTTGCTCAAACAATTTGTTTGGTCATTAGAAATATTATTCAATTAAAGTTCTCCCAAACTACTCGCACAGGCAGTCATACTCGTGAGCATATACGGATACGAGTACTGCAAGTTAAACATAGACACGCCGCCACAGACACTGTCAAATACATAATGAGCAGTCAGGCAGCGAATGCATACACACTCACACATTCTGACACACACAATAAGAGCGTTCTAGTAGATGACCCGATCTTCGGATACCCGCTACTATGCTTTCAGGCCGTGGGCACTGTACGACAGACGAACAGAAGTACGGACAAAAGGAAACGGTAAAACGGAAAAGCCACGAGTTACAATTTAACAAATCAATCAAAATTTTCTTTAAATATATTGTATTTGATTATGATTAACTAGATGGATTCGGTAGCTGTTCCGAAAGGTAGATAAACAGCTTTGAGTGGAAAACGTTTCACTTCGTATGCACACGTCTGTAGCAAGGTTGGAAAGGTTTGTAATCTTCGAAGACTGGGTATAAAGAGTGCTTATCCACAGATGTACACATGCGTAGGGAACAGGATATCCTGGCTTATGCGCGTGGAAAGCTTTGCGAACGCAAACGGCCTGGCAAAATTAACAGCAAATGCTTTAAATAGCAACAGCCAAACAATGGCGACTGCTCGCTCTATTGACCCAGTCAACACCCTCTTTGTATTTATGTATGTATGTATGTACAAAACGTATATGTGTGCAGTTAGATAGTGAGCGGCATTTGCCACGGCCTGCGGGGCGTCAAACGGAACTTTGGTTAGAGCGGACATGGAAATGGGAGCGGAGGCTGAGCAGGACGAGGCACAAACTAGCAAAAGGAAACTGAAACAGATTAGACTTGGCACTTGCAACTCTGCCATCCACTGATGGCCGGGAGTGGCTGGGATAGGGGCCATGGTCGCCTACAAAGGAATCGTTCAAGTTGCGCTGAGAGCATAAAGCAGATACTTAAAACTTCCCTTACTGGTGCGCCTGCCAACACATTTTGTTGAGATAATGCTCAAAGATAAGGATAATGCGATAAATCAGTTACCATTCACATTAAAGTGAAAAACTAAAAAAAAATTAATTTTCATACATACATACAGTATCTTGAATGTAAATTGATGGTGCAACATAACTCCAGAACGCCTCCATTTCATTCACTCTTCGTCTAAATCGAGCTTAGTCCACGAGTCCCTGAAACCATGCAATTCGATAAATTTCATTTGGTCAATCGGAATCTCTTTCGTATTTAATATTACTTGTGAGCCCTAAGTGAGTATAGAGGCAGAAAACTAAAAATGTAATATAAATGGTAACAAAGAATGAGATTTTTGCTATTCTACTTAATCTCATCTGTGCTGTTCTTATTCTGACATTGTCCCTGCCTCTCATTGCTTACTCTTCCTTGGCATGGGAAATAATATTTGTGCAGCGCAATAGAAAGTATGTGTGAAGGATATGAGCAGTTTTTAGATTTATATAACACACATTATGTGTACGTCCTGGCAAACAATAAGATGTGCAAGTCAGACATGCTCCCCCTTGTGAGTCTGTGACTGTATATGCATATATTAGTTATTAATGCGTACGTGGAGCGCATATTGAAAATGGGGCAACTCCCGGCTTGGCTTAGATTTCTCCCCACAAGTATCTTGGGTGGGTAAGTGGACTTTTGCGTAGCAGATTTATGTGGTCTTTGCAGCAAAGAATGCATAATACTGGACCAACTCCTCCACTCCTTACATAAGTCTACAAGCGAGAATTGTGGCATGATGTCCACGACCAGCCATGACGATATTTCATATTTCGACCCAATTAAAGATTCATTCAATTGGGAAAGGGAAATTCCACCGATTCAAATTCGTCTTTGCGTTGTGGTTTACTTACTACTCTAAAATGGGCATAGTGCCACATACATCGGGCGGTATTGCCATTAGATGGAAAAATTTCCTTATACAAGATGCGGTTAAACAAGATGGAAGTCAGGATGCTGCTGGGTTTTTGTGGCTTAACGTTAAAGTTTGCCTTGAAAACGAGCCACAGCTTTAAAGAGGGAAAACTTTTCAAACTTTGATTGATGATTTCAATTTGAGAGAAAGTTTTGTTCACTTGCCTTCAGCTTCACATTGACAGATGAGTTTTGGATTACTTTCAATTCTTAGCAAAAACATTCTACAAATTACATTCCGGATTTTCCAATCTTAACTCGTTTCCTAATCAATTCTAACTGGCTTCTTGGTAACTGGTAATGAAACCTTCCTCATAGCAACTCACTTTAGTTATTGAATTTTACAACTTTTACAAATTAATAATAGGAAAACCATAAAAAAAAATTTCCAATTATGAAAACTACAATAAAAATGAAAATACTATATTCTCAAGCGAAGTTTCATAGCCAACAAACAAAGCGAAAAAAAGGATTGAAACTTTTAAGAGGGGGTCGAGAATCTGAGTCAGATAAGCCTAACAAATTTTTTAAAATAAATTACAGAGTAGAGCAAACAAATTTGCATACACTCGTACAAGCAATGGGAGCCCTTCGTGGAAAAAAAGGGTTTTTCACGCCACAAAGCAAATCAAGGAAATTTTTGAAAGACTCCCATTACCACACAAAAATGATTTATTGCACATGTTGGAAAGAGTCGAAAGGGAAGAGATAGAAGAAGTGAAAGTTGAAGCTAGGCTAGACCCCGTTCTGGGGGTCGCAACACTTTTGATTATATCAGTGGAAAAGGGATTTCGCCTATATCTAAAAATGCAAAGCTCCCCAAAAATAGAGAAAGCACAAAATTTTCCTGCTATGCGCTTAATAAAGTGACCAAGTGGGTGTTGGACAAGGGTCGATGGGTGGGTCTGGGTATGGTTCGGGTTTTGGGTTTTTTTTGGGTATGGGAGGGTCAGAGGAATGTGCTCGAGCACAAACTTTATTAAAACTCTTGAATTAAATGAATTAGTCAACCATATAGCTTGACTGGGAGCCCTGCGCTCAAAAAGAAAAGTCGCTTAACCCGCTCTCAGCTTCCTTCATATTTTCCACCCTCTTATTTTCCGACACCCATTTTTCCTTATCTTTCTTTATCTATCCTTGGTGCGGCTTGAAAAACAATTTTCGTAAGCAAAAGTGTAATGAGCGTAGAAATGAACTTTAGAGACTGGTCCCTCGACTGTAGGGAGTATTAAGAGGGTGGAGAGGAGTTGGGCCATGAGATGCTCAAAAAATTTAATGAAATCCCTCTAAAAGCAGCGTTTTGGGTGGCTTGGGACACAACAAAACTTATCAGTGCAGGACGAAAAGAATCCTAAATGGCTGAAAAAAACCAATGAAAAATCTAAGATGAGCTAAATGTTTTCTACGTTTTGGTATAACTGATTTTTACAGTTTTTTAAGAATATCATGTTTTTAATATCTATATATTTTAAGCTAATTTAAGATTAAGATTAAGATTAAGATTTAAGATTAAGATTAAGATTAAGATTTTATGGAAATGTGTCAAAATGTGAGAAAACGTTACAAAACATAAAGCAACACAAATTCAGATTTTAAAAGAAATAAACGATCTAAGTCAGTTATAGCTATATATGTATGTATGTATATATATGTGTATGTATGTATATACAAATTTTGTGTTCGTTTCTCCAACATCTGTGCGGTCGAAAAGTACTGAACCGTTTGAGCACAAAATTTAAACACACTATAGAGTCAGGCTAAACCATGGATTTTAGTATCTTCTTTTCATACCCGTACTCAAAGAGTTAAGGGGTATATTGTATTTGTGGTAAAAGTGGATGTGTGTAACGCTGAGAAGGAAACGTTTCCGACCCCATAAAGTAAAAATATATATTCCTGATCAGCATCAATAGCCGATTCGATAGAGCCATGTCTGTCTTTGCGTCCGTCTGTCTGTCTGTCCGTCCTGTCTGTCGCCTAGTTCTCAGAGACTATAAGAGCTAGAGCCGAGACTCGATACTCGTGATATCACACTGCTACAAGTGTATTTTAAAATTTCACCCCGCCCCATTCCGCCCCACAAAACACGAAAATCTGTGGCAGCCCCAATTTGAAAGATACAATAGAATGACCATATTTACCAGACTGCCGAATCTGAGTCAGGTCGGATTATTATTATAGCCAGAATGAAGAAACTAATTTTCAGTTGCTTCCCCCACCTCCACTGGCGATGCTGACGCTACTTATTCGCTTTCTCGCTCGCACAACCTCTGCCCTGTGCAGTGCGCGACCGTTGCGGAGAAAATGTAGAATCTGCATTACATACACAATGTAGAATATAAATTTTTGATTTATAGTCGACATTGGAGATAATGTAGATAACAGATGTAGCAAAATAAAGGTAATATGTAAAATATTTTAAGATTCTCACAAATTTACATACTGACTGAGTACGGGTATCAAAGTAGAGTCGTGTCCAGAAGCGACTCACACGTTGCTTCTCGTTATGACAGTACATGTGACCGAAGCTCTTAAAATCGCGACTTAAGCATTTATTGTATAAAATAGGATTTTCCAGGACTGTCAAACGTTAGTAATGATTTCGGTTCCCTCAAAAATTACTTGCATGCAATTTTCTTTTCGATCGAGAGTCCTTTTCCCCTCTTTCAGACACAAACGAAATATTTCCTCCCAAAAAAATGAATTTGGGTCGTCGTACTCGAAACGCGAGAGATCACGAGAAGGAATTTTTCGAATTGGACTGAGGAAGAGCGGGAATCGGTGCGAGAGGTGGATCGGCTAAGGGCAGAGGATTATCATGGAACCAGCATAAAGCCCGGCTGCACGGGCTCGAGAATGCCAATAATGAACAGAATGAAATGTAACCTCAACTTGAATCAACACCACAGCCACTGCGAACTCTACTTGCTGGATATACTACTGAATCGAAGCATTTTCTATCAAATATTAGGAAATATAATTCTTGCTCTAAATTACATCCTTTGGTGCCAACTTTAAAAATCAAAGGGCGAATCTATCACAAAGCGGGCTACGTGCTCCCGTTGTCAGATAGTGAAAATAAATTTCTTAAAATTGACTTTATCGGTGCTGATAGAGAAGTTGATGCACGTTGTGTGGTTTAGATTTAGATGCGGATTTTTGTCTTTCTCACGGACAATTGTATGTTGCGTGTTCCCGTGTCGATAAACCACATAGCCTTCATATTTAACTGCGCTTAATTGAGAAACGAAACAAGTATTAAAAACTAAATTTATTTAAAACTTATGCTTTGGTGTGTTCTCCATTGCTTATGCGTGCACAGCGAAACTTTTCAGGGTACAGCTAGTATATTATATATTTAGACAAAATATCCACAAAATATGATACACGAAAAGTAACCCAATCAAACCAAAACCCTAATGAAAAAATTATTTACTCGTAGCTCGAAAATTACATATTACATATATGCGCAAAGGCAGACAGAAGTTGTGAAATAAAGGTAGAGCGGAACTAGAACGGTGCCACGCAGTCCGCGATCTCTTTTAATTTTTTACGCACTAAAAGTGAGATGGGAAAACCATAGAAAGAAAATTAGAAATCAAGACCGCTGTTTAAGTATATATCTTGCACTAGGTGTATCCTTTTTTACACATATTAGCCTATTTGACTATAATTGTAAGTGTTTTCCGCTACTGCATCTGCGTCTCTCCTTCCTCACATCAACACTAGACGTTGTATCTCGCCCGCTTCCGCCAAGGGTCGCGTACAGGAAGAAGAAGAGTGTTTTAATGTTTTGAAATACACCTTTTCAATGTGATATTTGTTTATTTTGTTTTTTTTTAGACGGATAGACAGACATAACTATATCGACGCGGGGCTTGATGCATATCAAGAATATATATACTTTATCTGGTCGGAAACGCTTCCTAACATTACTCCTTATACTATTTTTTGCTTCGGGTACAGATGTATTTACATATGTAATAGCAGGTTCAGGTTCCGGTTTTTAATTTCGATGGAAACTTAACGGAATTTTATACAACAAAACAAACATTAAATGCAAAAGACTTATTGATGCAATAAAATTTAAGTATTTCACATCTTAAAAAGAGCATTTTTAAACTATATTTTTTACCCAACCCAAAATTATGAAATTATGAAAATTTGAAGTTCCCAAGCACATAGGAGAAATATAATTAAAATGTATCCAATGGAAACACTTAAAAGCTCTCACGCACATTGCATTGCACGAGCAAAACTTATTCAAGTTCCCTTTACGACAAGCTAACCCATTCCCGCCTTTTCTTCCCAAAGTTTCTCATTCCAGTCAATTTATTGCACTGACAGCGACAAAAAAAATTAAAATTAAAAATTTTAAAAGCGAACTTTTGTTGGAAAAAACTTTGGTTAATAGACTCTTTCTCACTCGTTATCTTTTAGATGTAAAATGTATTTCTGGTGATGGGAAGTTTAAAATTCAAGGTTTTTGTAGGATACGCAAAAATGTTAAATTAATAACACGCCTGACACTCTCACACACAGACAACCGATCGCAAGGAAAATAAAACTAAACCAATATACACATAAATTAGGCCACGTTCAATATTTTTATTATCGATTTAGAACCCTGACACCAGGAAGGGGAAACTAAGGGGGCTATGGCTGGGTCGGGGTCTGCAACCACAGTGAATTCCACAAAATTATGATAAATGATTTGGAAACGCGCACAAGCAGGCATCAGAGATGGAAAATGCTGGGGGGCAACATAACCCCAACACATAACCGAACACATCCTTTTCCTGTTTGGTCTTGTCGCTGTTGTTGCGTATTGGTGGTTACTCTCAAGCCGAGTAACTTTTCGATTCAGAGGAAATGTAATTTTTTGTTTGTGCTGCTTCTGCTTTCCTATTTCATCGTTCGCTTCCGTTTAATGGAAAGAGGATGAGATAGAGGAAATATGAAGTCGCTGCCTAAAATCACTGAACTAAATCATAAGAGGATAGGATGGTGAAACAACACCGAACCTAGGCGGAAAAATCTATATGTATGGGAAAACTATTTCTATGCACTTGCAGCTAGAAAAAATATAAATTTAGCCATTGCACATTGGGCCAGATAGCCTATATTTTGGCATAAATTTGAAAACTTCATAGAAAAAATAATCATGTTTTAATGGTACATTTTCAAAGTGCTTACCTGGGCCATTATTTTGATTTAAATGCTGCACTGAAATTTTAGCAGCCTATCAAAGATGTTTGATTAATTGCGAGTTGGTGTACGAAGGGCAGGAATATTTTTCTTGACTGTGTCAGCTTGTAAATTTAGTAAATTTAACGATAATGTGAATGTAAATAATCTAACAGCAGGGACGAGGTTTATATATTATGTACGTTAGTTTTGTTTTCTGTTTATTGACTACGTCTTTTCAAATTAAATAAAACTTGTTCAACTTCTATTATTGTTTAAAACTAATCTTGCGCCATTTTAATCCGAAATCTAACTATTTCAAATTAATGTACTCAGAACGGAGTAGAAAGATGAAATAAGTAAATTAATTATCTGTAATCTTTATGTATATTCTAATATATAAATACTCATCAAATAATCGCGTCAATTAAAATGCATTACTCAACAAAAACCAATAGTTTAAAGGGCACCTTATATGGGGCGGTAGGGGTGGTCTTTGTTGGATCGGTCTGAAATTTATCTCAGTTCCTATATATATAATACAAATCAACTGTACCTAATTTTAAGTCTCTAACTTCATTTTTCAAATTTATGGCAAAATTTCTATGGATAAGAACCCAAAAAAACCTGGCATTGAACATACTCGTACATATGTATGTACATATGTATGTAACATGGAAAATACTAAGAGTTTATTAAGCCTTTTACTTGAACGAAAATTGTGTTTACCATATCCTATATATTACATTACATGTATATTACGTGTATTACATGCATTACATGTACATGTATGTATGATGACATTCTCATATTTACACAATCATGTTACACCCTGGGGCTGTACCCTCACAGAGGCCCTCACTTGGAAAACTCTTGTCGTCTAGTCACAGGAAGCGAATATCATAAAATATAGATATTTTGCTGATTTGATTTTTCAGCGCACTGTTTAAGTAAGGCAGCTCAGTAAAACTCCAAATGACTGCGACAATAACAACAGATGTGAGACGGAGACAGAGTTAGTGACTGGCACGACAATTCTCATCCATGGCATCCGCTTTAAACTTTTTTCTTTTGTCGACATAGACTAGAGAAGCATCTTTTCCCTCCTCAGATCACAAAAAAACCTCAGACACCGATTTTGCCAGTAGAAGGCTAAACCGTACAAAACGCCAAAGAGCGAAACAGTCCATGAATTTAGTTTCCTTTTGGGGCACACAAAAAACTAGATGTGGCATGGTATGGCATGAGACGAGGTTAGGCACAATCTGTGGTAAGTGGGAGACATTCAAAAAAGGGTCAGGATGGAGAGGGCCAGGCGAGACAACAACCACAGCGCCAACAGAATTCAAGCTGTACTGGTTTTGGCTGTACGCTTGGGATGAATGAGACATACATATTAGAGAAATTTATCTCCCAACAAGCTGAGAAAACCACCGGAAAACCTGGTATTAAAATTTCAATCATAAGCTCACAAATTTTTATACTGACTGAGTACGGATATAAGAGAAGAGTCGCGACTAGAAGCGACTCACACGTTCCTTCTCGTTTTTTTTATTTCAATTGCAATAATTGAACAATTAATATGTTTTCCGCTACAGTTTTCATTAAAACATGTTGAAATTAAATTCCAATTAATAACCAAAAAAATTCACATAGTCTTCAGCTGAAATTTTTTGATCTGCTCCATCATCCTCTTACTAGTTGGCTGTCAACAATACGTATATTGAATCAAACCAAAAATTAACGCACTTCCTACAGCAAACTAATGCTGTATATTCGATTCTATGCTCCTTTCTACAACATATCCGGCAACTAAACCGTGTTAAGAATGAAAAATGAATGCAGACCCAAGGTATAAATAGGTGGGACTGACTCTGTACATGTGCGCTGGGAAAAATCTATATTTTTGACATAAAAATAAAAACCAAAGTGACAAGGGTTCAGTTAAGGTCCCAACCACCAGGAAATGCGGTTTCTCTTGTCTGTCTTGCAGATACGAAAACTTTTACAAATTGATATTCTCCCAGTTCATGGTTTAGGTTCCCTTTTCGTCATGGAATCTATTTAATATGCGTGTCTGCAGTGACTTTAAAACCCGCCCAACGAAAGGCGCACCGACTGTCCTCCCACCACGATCTCGTTTTAATGTTCGTATTTTTTTATTGGCGCCAAAGGTTTCTGCTCTTCAGTTTTATTGTTCAGAGCGGTTCAGGGGGTGCCATAAACCGAACAATAAGAACAGCCAGCGGAACACGGGAGAGGGAACAGCCACCGGCATCAATTAAAGACGTCTCGGGGGCCTAGTAACCAAAAATTGACTGAATGGCAATGACAGAACGGGAAAGAATACATCGCCAGGATAGAAAGGAATAACAACAGCCACATACAAATGTCTCCTTCCTCGAAACAACAAGTGACAAGCTGTAAAAATTATTATAAGAGACCTGCAATGACTAAAACGGTGTAGTACCACCACTATGAGTTGGTGTCAGTGTTTTTTCGGTTGCCGTTGGGCCACCAACGATTTTCAGCATTGAACGTGACTCACTTTACTAAATGGTGCGCAACCAGCAGGAAATACTAACTGTTGTGTTTTTGCTGGAGACAGGTCAGAAATGGTAAGGAATGGAAAATTCGTCCCAGAGACAGTTACGAAATACAGTGAACTTTTGATGGTTTGATCGGGTTGGCCTTCATTTTGAAAATTTCAGGAGATTCTGCGATTTAGCGGAGAACGAGTTAGAACGGCGTGTTGGTGTGAGAAACTAGATAAATGTATAAAAGTAGAGTCGCGGCAACAGTATCAAAAGTAACGGAAAAGTACGATTGTATATAAATTTGTGAGCTTCTAAAATATGTTGAATTTTAAAATGTATTTAGATATATACTAACTGTACCCTGCCACGTTGTTAACTCATCGAGTACGATTATAAAAAACCTCACGTCAAAGAGCCAGTTGCTGTAAATGGAAATGGTTAAAAAATTGTCGTTGCTTTATCCAATCTTAACACAGTTCTTATAAAACAAGATTCTTAAAAAGCTACGAAAATTTCATATCTTTGATTCTCGTAATAATTCTAACATTATGCCATGCCACCTTACCAAGTAATAAGTAGAAATTTCAAAAGAGAAACAAACAAAAAAATTGTTATTCGGTAAAACTGGAAGAGGAGATGGAAAATGGATGGAGCAGAGGCGGTCGTCCCGAAGACGACGCTTGGGTTCGTGCGGCGTAATATTATTATTTGATAAAGATGCTAAAAGTAACGAAAACACATTTTCTCAGTTAAAAGGGGTCGTTAGGGAATGAAATATGCGCACGTACGCACCGCGCGGGACCCGACACGACAGAGCACCCTGAAAGAAGGGCGGCTGGTTCCGATGGGAACTTGCATACATACATGAGTGGGAGTGTGTTGAAGTGGGGAAGGGAGACGGGACCCAGCATGCGAGTTTATAGTCGATTTTTATCACAGTATTTGAATTATTATTTCAGGAAGCGCGCTATTTGCGCATCGCGCTTTTTGCGGATACGCTTTATTCTGCTTCTACTTTTTTTTTTTGCTCTCTCGTATACCGTTATGTACGTCACCCTTTGTCCTCCCTTTCTGGCTATTCCTTTCATGTATTTGCATATGAATGCGGCTCGACGGCAATATTTTTTGAAGCCCTCTTTGAGGCGTTGCCTATACGGCCACGTGTTGAAAAGTCAGTGGTAATGCTGAAATTTTATATGTGTGTGAGCTTTCAGCCAGACACTTCTGGGCACAGAGTGTGGCATGAGACATATTTCAGTGTTGTCGAAGAATTGATTTCTTATTTCTGTGTATCACAAATGGAGAGACTGTTGCTTAACTAAATTTAATGAATGCCAAATGTAGGAATGACATAAGCAAACTAATTGGCTTTTTGCCAGTATGTGGATCCAAACCACTTATATATAGTATGTACTATATAGACTAGTTCAAACTTTCGATTAACTGTGAAAACTAGAATACCTTATAAATATTGGAAACAATTTAATCGAGCTGTAAATGGTTCAATTATTTTATACTTGCAAATTAACCATTATATTTTATTTGATCTATTGAAATAATCAATATAATTTCCACGTTATTCGCTTTTAATTATTTTTTTCAAGGTATTTTAAAGGAATGTAGACGAGACTCACCCCACCAACAGGAATTGGGCAAAAGTTGTTTGGGCGGGACGATGGCAAAGGGTATGAGCTTCATCGTCAAGCATAACTGTTATTGTAAGAGATTTCATGTAAATATTGCATGTAAATGTTATAAATAAGGCGCTTTTAGTGCCTGTTTCCTGGTCTGCATGCCACCAGCGAAGGGAGAGACGGAAAAGAGAGGGCAGAGGGTACGGAACTCGTGCTCGTATCTCGTGTAACTGGAGGATCGGGAGGTTTATTGTTTGTGCAGCCAGCAGCGTCCTTCCCCTTCGCCTGTCCATAGGACCTGCCTCTGTGGGCAAGGTAAATAAAAATATTTTGTGCGTGAGTGCGGTTTTTAAGCTGCGTGAAATTCTCTCCCCCTTTTTTTGGGGTATGGAAATTTTTGCGAAAGATTGTGTGGGTGTGAACATTTCGGCACCTTTTTTATATGCATTGTCTGTTGGCCGTCGCGCTTTATGTTTTGTTAGCAATGCCTACGGCAAATTGACTTTTAAGGTCCTCCTGCCCGCTTTTCCCTATGGTTTTTTTTCGTCTTTGTTTTTCCACTTTTTCTTTACCCTCCTTTGTCTTATTTTTTTTTTAGTCTATCATTTGCCTTGCCTGCGGGCATGACGAGTCTTTGTTTTGAGAAATTGATTGAAGTTTATTTCGAATATGTTTATAAATGTCAAAATTTAAATTATCCAGGCTGCAGCACACATGAAATGTCTGCGAGCAGCTGCACCAAGGTTAGCGCCGCTAAGTGCTTGACTATTGTGTTACGGTTTTCGAGACCCGCTCTGAGAAGCTGTTGTATTATCATAATAAAGTTTAGGTTAAGGCGGGAATAAAAATGTTAGAGCATAGATCCCCACTTCCATAGCTTTAATGCACTGAAAAATTCACTGGCTTCATGGCAATACATTTTCCCCACATAAAACTTAGCTAATTGCATTCTGGAGACTCAATACCTTACCGAGGTTTTCCGCCGCGGAAACAAAACTCATCAAAAACAGATGACTAGAAAGGAAAGCAAACCAAGCGGAGAATATTGAGCTCAATAAATAAATGCTAATTTAATCAAGGCATACAAAAGTATACAGAAACCGGAGAACGAGTATGCCCAAATGGACAATAATTGAGGATACCCTGGCCCTGCCTTTCTGTCAGCGGACTCGTAAAAGCGTGACTGGATATTTAAAATTTCCCTCTCTCTATCCTACTTTGATGGCCATACAAATTCATGAGTTCTGAAATTAAATATTTAAAGTATTTCGAATGCTTTTTAGCACTCAGTGAGTCATTCAGTCAATTTTCGTTAAGCAAACACATCAGACGGAGGAGTTCTGATACTTCATTTGTTTCCGTTTCCGATGTTTCGATGTCAGGGCCAACAACAGAAGAAACACAAACAAACAGCACCAAACAATAATGAATGGCAAATTGTATACAAATAAATAAAAGCCAAGGCAAAAAGGGAATATTAGGGGAAGTAAACATGCGAATGCTCTAAATGCCAACTTTAAACATACATATCTACACATACATATATTTAAGTACAGAAAATTACATTTGGGTTTTACATTTGTGTTTTTAAAAGGTTAAAAAAATTCAAAATAATTTTTAGCACATATTTATTTAGTTGTTGATTGGACAATTTTACTTAATGATCGGGATTTATTTTTAATTATTTAGAGTTATAATTAAATTAATTTTAACATAATAATTTATAATATATATGTATATAATAACAAAAATTTTCAAAACAAAGAACTAGCCGTAATACCCTCTCCCATTCATGATCCCAGGATTAAAAAAAAACAAAAAATATGAGTACTTTTCAAGACAATCTCCCAGTTACCCCTGCTACAGCTCACGGCCCCTCGAGCGGAGTCGTCGCGGCTCGTTTCGCATTTTACAGTCGCTGGCTCATTTATAAATTTATGAGCTCAACTGCCAGGGGAGTTATCGCATTAAAAAGCTTCGCTGTTGCCGCTGTAGCGTTTCTTTCTCCTAAAAATAAAAAAAAGCAAGGAATAAAATACAAATTAGCAATAAAAAGTAGAAAAGCGTGTTTGCTTGTTAACAACTGCAGGAGGACGGAGAAAGAGCAAGAGAGACGAATAAAGCTGAAGAAAAAGATGACAGCAGCATCAAATGGATTTCATGTCACGTGACACAAATGTGCCAAGGAATTAAAAATGTGAGGATAGCAAGCTTGAACAACCATTGTTGCTGTCTCGTAGTTGTTGCTGCAGACGGTGTCATTGGGCTCCCCATTAGCGTGATGCAGCAACCAGCTTAAATGGGAAAAGTGTGTTCATTACTCCATTCGGGTCCTCTCCCTGTCTCCGTGTAGGTGCAATAAAAATTGTTTTTCATTTTCGCTTTGGTGCACTCGCTTTCCCAAAACCCGAATAGACACAGATACGCACATGCTCGTACAGACAGTGTCTCACATTTTGGAGCTGGCTCTTAAACCCTTGGCTGTGTCACAGCGGAAATATCAATTATTTATTACGCATACGCGACGATGTTTGCTTAATAACTGACTCTGGAAGTGCGTGTAGGAGAGCATAAATTAAAGTAAGGAGAGCATGAAGAATGCACACGAGACAATGGAAATACTTGTAAGTTAATGAAAACCAGAGAACACTTCACTTATTCTATCTGATTCCCATAATAATAGGTTATCAGATGTTTTCTCAATATCTTTCTAAATCTCTCTCTTTCGCTCTATTCCCCTCTCTTTACTTGCCGGTTAGTAGTTCAAACTTTGTGGAATAAAAACAATTCTCATATTGATTGGCGTCATTGATTGAAACAACACGAATCGTTTTCCCTGCAAAATGTTGCTCGAAAAACGTAAAAGTGAGTCTATCACGCCCCCAGGCTCAGTATTTCGTGTCAATAATGTAGCCCTTTTGAATTGTACCGCAGAGATTGGGTAACTGAGGGGTTTAGTGACTGTGTCACGGACTAAAACGCATTGAGTTGGTCCAACTAATTGGATTTGTGACCAGAAGAAAAGCGGCAAAACTTCAGGAAATGTTTTGACAATTGTCCCAATTTAGCTCCATGGTAGAAAGCAGACATAGCCGTATCCTGGACAAGGCCATCTGTCAAGTACAAATATACTCGTACTCTCAACATAAGATGGGAGCGCTATCCGTTTGAGTGGGAACGGCTACGAGTACAAAGAATAATTCACATAAATTATCAAATGTACACGAAACCTATGTTTAGCCTCGAAATTTACACGAAAATGCAAATGATATGGTACAATGTCATGGGGTCCTGTTTCTCAAATGTATGGCGGAAGCTAAGGGGGAAATCTTATTTTATTCATACGAGTATGTGAGTTGGCTTGGACGCGCAAGACTACTTCGCTGAATTGCTCCTCAAAATTGCATACTGATCAAACAAATAAGAAGCAGGAAAAAACGTCGACGACTTCGCGAGAAGCATCTGGCTTAAATAAGTACATACATATATTTATGTAATGTATACTCCATTCACATACATACTATGTAGGATTTAAATGTTTAACATCTTTACAATATTTGTTTACCTATATTTTAATATCATTATATTGGTTTCAAACGAGGTACATTGCGCCTGGAATCGAATGTGTCAACTCAATTTGCTTGAATGCGCAGCGGCCCTTTGTGGTAACTAAAATACAAGTTTATTTCTATATTGATAAACTTCGTTTGGGGTATAATTTTTGAAAGTTCTACATAAATCATAAGCTCACAAATTTATATACTGACTGAGTATGGGTATAAAAGTAGAGTCGCGTCGACAGAAGCTACCTGACGCAAGATCGTTGGGCACGTGCAGACAGAGGCAAGTGGATGAGGAGGCTTATAATTATCTACCCGAGCACATGCTTCCAAAGGGGTCGACTTGACTGGAGGAGACTGAACTAACTCTGATATAACTCTCTTCGCACGGGCTCGATAGCTACACGAGGTTAGCCCTGCGAATGGATCATCGAAAGGAAAGGACGATACCACCTGAAACAGAGTCGCCAAAACCGGGCAACCAAGCTTAAAACAATGGTGGACGCACCACCCTCCTCTTTGCAATGCAACCATATAGAGGATAGTGCCCCCCAACCATTACATTAGATCAAGTAAGTTACTATCAGCCTCAGCCTTCCCTAAGCACAGGAAACCTAATCGTCGACCCACTTGAATTACTTGCACTTTTATAAACAGTCAAACAGTTCAGCAAAATGGCCCCTCAATCTCTTCTTCCCTTACAGCTGACTAAACCTCCCTGCCCCGCTATAATTGCATAACAGTCCACAAGGAGTCCTTTATCTGAACGGCTTTCATTTGAACAAACGTATTCTCCATGGCTTCTAATTTTGAACGCCCCTTGTTAAAAACATTCACTAGCCCCGTCCCCAAGCCCCCTCCCCAACCGACCAGTTTTATAGATTTACAAATTCGAATATTATTACCACTGCATCCTTACCAGACAGACATCGGAAGTAAAGGAAACCTACTGTATCTTCTCCTCCTTTTGCTGATGTAGTACTAAAACAATAAGAAAAGGACAATGAGGAGAATCACACATGGATGTAGCTGTGCCAGCTGGGGCTGAGGGTGGTATCTGTTGGGTGGTGACAACGAAACATTGCAATAAAAGTTGTGGAACGCTTGAGTCGGAGGGAAGAAATGCACATTTTGTTTATGAGTAGACAAGCGACGACAATAGTGGGGAGAAAGCTTCGTGGTGCTGGCTCCCTTTCTTCCGCTTAACATTTTATGCGACCCCCTCAGCACACAGCGCTTTCCCCTCTTTTCATGTTCTTGTGACCCGCTGAAAGGTCGTGCACACAGAAATCCACAAATGTCAACATTTAACGGTCAAAATGGTCGGAGAAGCAGACACAGAAACGAAGAAGAAAATCACTGATGCAGCAAGAGAGCAGTACAGAGATAGAGAAAGCATTGTGTGGCAGCCAGGAAGTAGAATCAGCATCAGGGCAACATCAGTGGCAACAACAGCAGCCATAGCATAGCCGACCTTAACCAGCATTTCCAAGTTTAAAGTTTATGGCACAGGGCCCCACAAGAAGAGTCACCATGCACAATGAACACCAGAAGCAACAGGGGGTGTAGCTGTACCTCACCAAATACCCTCCTATGCCGCAATTGTGGACGTGCCCCATACCCGCTCCTCTATCAAACAAACTAATCAGGTTGATAGAGGTCGGTGTGTCTGTGAGGAGAAGAGGCTGTGTAAAAGCTTCAACTTTATGACATTTGCCCAAAGCAAAAATATTTCCACGAAATGGAGTTTGTGGACTCTTCTTCTGTCCGACCGCTTGAAAACCATATAATAGCGGTAAAGGCAGAAAGAAATATATTGCTCAGGTATTGGACGGGTACACGAGGATGTACATACATACATACATATGTACAAGGATATTCGAAATTTTTGAAACTAAATGAAAATTTGTTTTTATACTTTGTATAATCGTCAGAGGGACTATAAAAATTAGTTAAAATTGTACTAAGACAACAGCCCTCACCCCTCTGTCTTTGTCTTCAGACTCTCTTGCCTATATAGGTCTACACAAAACGTATCTGTCTCTATTTCTATGAGTATGTGTGTGCGGAAAAGGGACCTTTGTGACGGTTCAATCGTAATGAACTAAGCACAAAAATGACCTCCAGCCGAAGCATGGTGCAGGTGGACAATAGACTTAGAAATCTGTTGCCTTTTTCGGTCTGTGGCATGGCTCGAATTATATTCTGGCTGGTTTGTGGGGGTTTGTGTGTCTGTGGAATTTCAGCACTAATTTTTTTTTTGAGGGAAATGGAAGGAAAAAAGATTACCCATAGATGAAACACAAAATGTCTAGCCAGGAAGCAAACGTTTTTTTCCTTTTTCCAACACTTTATTAACTGCAGAAAATTTAAATTTCTCTAAAAAAGAATGCAGAATCCGATTTTTTAGATCGATCTAGCAGAGATTTCTTAGATTCCTATAATTATAAGATCTTTTTCAGGCTGGAACGTGAACTCTTTGACCCAGTAGTGAGTAGGGTAATTAAATTAGCTTAAAGTACTTAATATTCTATATGTTCTTTTGGTTGAAAAATTGAGATTTTGTCTCTTGCATTTATCGGGTACGAATGAACCCATACCTTGATTCTGGTCCACAGACAGACAATGAAGTCTATGTCACAAGCTTGACACATCTTTTTTCAGCTTAAGTGTTGCAAGAAACTTATCCAATTGTAGGAATTAAGTACATACCTGATGAAATCCAGTTCTCAACCTCGCTGTCTCTATATATAGTCGTCATTGGAGGCTCTGTTTTTTTTTTTTTTTCCTAATCCATTAATTTATAATAATTTAACGCATGAACTTGAGGCTCTGGAAGATGAAAATCACTAATTTTAATTATTTTGGCCTCATTAAGCGCCTTCAGTCTCTTTCGGATAGCCAGTTCCCTTACATGAGACGCATCATCTTGTAACATGGCCAATAAAATATTTTCTGGAAGTGCGAGGAGTTTCTTTGCATGGTTTTCAAAACAATGCTCTTTAAACCAACTGTCAAATATAAACACCATTTAACCATGTTAAAAATGTGGACCGGGCCATATTTACAAGTCAACTTTGTTTTGATGTCAAGCCAGCTGGGTGCGTATACTTTCATAACGAAAGGGGCCAGATCTTTTTGGTATTGCATTGGCTTTGCTGTTCCGATATATACACGAAGAACCCTGTTTGCCCAAAATAGCCATCTTGAATGTACCAGGGTCCCTGGATCTTTTCCAGCCAAGTTTTGTGAGACAGTGCCTGCATATTTTTGATCGCTGCTAAACGAGAAGGAATATTTTCAAAACGGGTAACATATAAACTTTTGTCTTTACGACCGTCAAAATAAATAGCCATAGGTCATAGGTTTATCTCGTTAAACACAGAGGAAATCTTTGCGAACTTTTTCGTGCTATCGACGAATTTCTGTTCGGTCTATTACATTTTATTTATATACATATATACAGCTGTGGTCATTGAAATAGTAGGCCGCACCTCACCACTTTCAGGACTGTTTTTGAGACACTTTCAGTATTTTTTGGATAGAGAGGAATGTAAGCAAAAAAAATGGCGTTACATTTGCATTCCATTTTCTTGTTTTTCATGATTTTAGACAACTACCCATTAAATCTGCTGTTCATAGAAATAGTAGTGTTTTTTAGAAAATCTAAAATAAGCAATGATATTTAATTTACGTGTTGTTACATGTTTCTTGAGCTTTCAGTCTAGCTTTCAGTCAATTTAATTTTCATTACGGCCTTACACCGACCTGGCATGGGTCAGGTCCGGACAACGCTTTAATACGATTTGAGTCAATACTTTCCTGACCACTTGATACAACTTTGCTCTGGTTGACGGATTTGAAGTTGCTACAATGTATTTGACATTCTCCCATAAGTTTTCTGTGAGATTGAGATCCTGGTACTTAGCTGGACATAGCAAAACGTCGATATTCTCAGATGAAACCCAATTCCTAGCGTGCTCTCCTAAGTGTTTCGGATAATTATCATGTAGAAAGATTTTTCGAGAGCCCCATAAAGTATATATATTCTTGATCAGCATTAATAGCCGAGTCGATATAGCCATATATATCTGTCCGTCTGTCCGTCTTGATGACGGCCTAGATCTCAGAGACTAGAGCAACCAAATTTTGTTTCGAGACTCATGTGATGTCATCTGAATCTGAATCAGATCAGATCATTATTATAGCCAGAGTAAAGAAGCCCCACCTCCTCTGGTGATACTGCTGCTATTCATTCTCTTTCTCGCTCGCACACATCTGCCCTGCGCAACGCGCAAGCAACCCCTAGCGGAGGACATGTAGAATCTAAATGGTAGATGTAGAATATTTGTTCTAGATGTATTATCTACATTTTACATGTAGATGTAGCTAACAGATGTATCAAAATGTCGCGTCCAGAAGCGACTCTCACGTTCCTTCTCGTTTTACTGTTTCACTCAACCCTAATTTTGATGGAAAATATCATAACCATCATTCTGTTATTTTTGCAAAAATCTCATGTTTATAAGCTAAGATGTCCATAAACCAAATTTATATGATTGAAACTATTTTGTATTAAAACAAACTTAGCAAAATATAGTAAAGCTCATTTTCTGTTAAAATATATAATAAATACTTTACAACAATTGGGACTGAAGGCCTTATGCCGCCAATGTTCCGGTAAAATTGCTAGCTTGTAATGTTATTATTACCTGTTAGTTTTATATAAATAAATAAATAAAAAAAATGCTGGAAAAAGAGACATTTTAGACTAGAGTCGTTTAGAATATCGTAATATGTATTCCAGTAATTTTCACATTTAATAGTTTGTTAATAAATACAGCTGCCGCAATGTTTCCCAGCACTAGTCTCCAGTCAGTGCGGTAAGAGAGAGTGCAGCAGCAGGAAGGAAAACTCTTGAGCAGCAGTTGCGGCTGCCATAATTTGGCTGCGTCGTCTCTTTGGAATTTAATTAAAGTGTCAACAAGTAAACATTGGTGCATTGGTGGGCATTGTGAACAAGTCACATTGCCACCAAACGAAAACAGGAAAGAATGTGGGTACAAATTTGTACAAAAGGAGACTTTCAACACAGAATGAGAAGAAGTAAAATCAGAAGTAGAGTTTAGACAACGATTTATAAGTATGTACATAATAAAAAATATTATTCGTTTCGAGGCAATACAAAAATACAAGGTCCTAATGAGGGTGTCTTGAAAACGTCTATTTTTTTCTGTTAATGGAATATAGGGCATCCCTGGAATTTTATATATACTAAAAATATTCACTGGAAATAGGTCGGCTTTACAACATCCAAAGCATTCACTTAATACCAAAAGGTTCGGTATGAAGTTGCAGTAAAAATTCTTAAATCTATCACATTTATCACAGATCTATCTAACATAATATTTTTTTACATTGACATTTTTTGCTACATTTTTCATCTACATCTACAATGTCAATTCGAAATCTTCTCCGCAAATGTCGCGCACTGCACAGGGCAGAGTGTGTGCGAGCGAGAAAAAGAACAAGCATCGTCAGAAGCGCTGGAGGAAGTGGGGGAAGACTCTGCAAATTAATTTCTTCATTTTGGTTGTAATAATGATCCGATCTGTACCAGATTAGGCAATCTGATAGATATGTATGGTCATTCTATACGACACTGTTTTCGGTTTTCTCGTTTCGTCAAAATTGTGAATTCTACAGATTTTCGTCCTTTGTAAGGGCGGAATAGGGCGGGGTGAAATGTTGAAATCACCTGTAGCAGTGTGATATCACGAGTCTCGAAACAAAATTTGGTTTCTCTCAGAACTAGGCGACAAAAATTACGGACAGGCGGACAGACTCGGCCATTGATGCTGATCAAGAATAAGGTCGGCAATGTTTCCATCTGTGCGTTTCACATATCCACTTTTACCATTAATGTAATATACCCCTTAACTCCTCGAGTACGGGTATAAAAATAGTGTACACCTTAATTTTTAATAGAATGTTGTAGGTCCCGACCGAAACAGAACTAGATGTTGGCTACCATATCTGCCATTTTCTACCCTTAACGTATCTAGTTTTTCTCAGACAGGTAGAACTTTCCCATTTCCTTCTGTCAAATTACGAACAAATCTTATGGGATACCAGGCATTCCTGTACAACTCTCCTAGAAACCGCTGATGGTATGTATGTATGTATGTATCTGTTAATGGTGCACGTGTGCACCATTTTGTTCTCAATGGTGGCAACGATACAGCACCCAGAGCAACAGCGACCACAAACCTATTTAAATTTTTTGTTATTTTGCTTTCATTGCAGCAGCGGCAGCGTAAAACTAAAATCCCCCGCATTATGCAACAAAAAATTAATTAAACACAATTTAGCTTCGGCCACCACCCTTGCACACCTCTCCATAAACGGGAGCAACAAAAAACCGCGTTGCGCGAAAATCGCTGCGGTTTCTACATATAAACATATATATGTATGTGTGTATGCATCTATAGCGCAGAGAGACAGACAGAGGCAGCGAAGGAAATTATTGTTATGCAAAGCCCCGTGCTGGCCCGGCAAAAAGGCCAACAAAAAAAGTGACCACAAAAGGGGTCAGGGATAGGGACAGCGCATGTTTTAAAGGCCGGATAGGGCTAGCCGGGGGTACCGAGAGCCCTTTGCGGCTACTTGACTTAATACCTGCAATAATTATTATAACGATTCAGGGCAGACAGAGAGAAAAGGCGGGCATGAGATCTTTTTGTGCAATAAAAAAAATAAATAGCAGCAAAAAACAAAGTTTGAACCGAGGCCATAAAAATAGCCTGGATAAGCACTTGGACTTTGCATTGAGCGATTTATTTGTATTTATTTATTTATCGTTGTTTCTTTGTACCCACAATATAATTTACTACGAAAATGTTTGCTGAAGTTCGCGGAGTGTTCCAGCCAGCGATTTAAGTTAAAATTCTGCTCGATCTTACGGCCTGTAAAATGTACAAACATTATATTTTATTTACGGATAAAAATAGATTAAGAAACTGACTTTCAACACCGATTAAAAGTATGTATAAAGGTTAAAGTACTTAATTTTTTTTTATTTCTTTGAAATATACAATGTAGCAAACGGATAAAATCTTTGAAGTTATTCTAGCCATAATATGCACCTTGACAGAAAGGAACATTCGTCGAAAACAGACCGTTGCATGCATGTATACATATGCATGTATATATATAATGTATACATATATACATTGTACATACATATCATTTCATAGCTGCAATAGCACTACTGATTGGTCGAACATGTTCAGGATTGTTGTCAGGATTAGTGTCATAGTAATGAAGTATAAATTATTAGGTCCGTTTCATGGGAAGGGCAACAGCCTTTTGTAAAAATATTGATATAGTTTTAATTTAAAAAGCTAGATAAACTTCGTAACGTCGAAGCTAACTTCATACTATATGACATTTCACATATTTCTTCTTCCCCTTTGAAATCCGTATACTAAGTTAAGCATATTTTTGGAATCATTCCATATAAGCCTGTAATACAAGCCTGACAGCCCTTGAATTTGACCTGTGCTCATGCCCTACATTAAATTCAATTTAAAATATAAATTTTTAGTGATGCGCCATAAAAATAGGACCCAAATAAAACGAAGAGGAGCCTTCAAAACATAATCTACGGATCACGACAACGTATCGCGAGGGTCATCAATTACAGAAGCAACATCTACCCCATACTCCATACACTTACACTTAGAAAAAAAAGACAACCAGCCGCTGTAAATAGCTTGGCCGAAGTCTCACATTATCCAGCCTTAAGCACAAGTAGGAAGCTGGTCCTTCAGTCTGGATCCGTTTTATTATTATTTTTTTTTTGGGTGGAGGGCATGCTAAGGGTTTGGGCAAAACAAAAATGAAATCCTCTGCAGATATTTCAAAAGCCATTGACACCCTTTCGGCAGGACGTGGAAACTGTGGTCCAAGGGGACTGGAATCGGTCTCAGGATGAGTGGAGACGATGGCGATTCGAGGCCTGCCTTTGAAAAGCTGAATGACCAAATAAATCATATCAAAGTGTCATATAAAAATCGTAATCAGATTTTGAAGCACATACACACACACACACACACACACACACACACACACACACACACACACACACACACACACACACACACACACACCGAGACACACAGAGAAAGAGATAGAGAGAGCGACAAGAAATATTCTGCCTGTCCCGGGCATTCTCATACTCGCCGTCCCTTGTAAGCCAACTCCATTAAAAGTGCTTATAAATAAGGTGCTTGAAATGCCTGTGCACACAGGGAAACACAGATACGTCCAAACACAACTCATACACAAACACTACCATGGAGGAACAGAGGGACAATGGGTACAGCTCTTGGACCATAACCAACAAACGTTGCACCCAATGCTGATATATCCCCGAAAAGGGCACAAACGTAGCGATGAGATGAGAGCGTGACACGAGTTGAACTTCAATAGAAATAACTACAGACCGGTTCTTTTTTAAAAATGAGTTTAAAACTAGAATTAGTTCAATTTGTTCACCATTCAATCAAGTGATATGATAAGATCACTCCTGGCATCAACCCATCTCTAATCGTAACCTTAAATGAGAGTCTCTACAGCGTAACCCATTGGCCTGGTCTGTCGCACAAAAGTTTTTGAGTGTGTAAATTGCAAAAGACTATTTGACAAACGTCGGTCAAAAGCACAGGACATGACAGAGTACAGTAGAGCACAGGACATCAGCGTAGGGCAGACCAGGACAGAGCAAAGGCGACGACCGTAAGGACAACCTGCTCGGGATTTTGGTTTAGCACTGTTGAGGACCCTCAGCTAACCCCTTACTACCCATTCCAAGCCCTGCAGTTAATAAAATATAATGTTCTTCAATGCGGTTTATTCAATTTTATGGCTCGGGCCTTTCAGAAAGCCATCACACACATACCCCCACACAATCACGCACACACGCACATATGTACATTGCCATCTCCTGGTTATTTTAAAAAGAAAATAGAATTTTCGACTGAGTGTGGCTGTTGTAGTGCCTTATCCTGCCCCATCTCTTGTAGTGAGCGAATTATAAGTATAAAATGCCCACACTCATCCGAAAATATTTTGAGGATGGTGGTGGTTGGGGTGGTCGCCTCCTTTTTCCTTTTTTTGAATATTTATGAGTTTGCTTTTTAAATTATATATGAAGAGTGGCTTAAAGTAGGTGGTGGCAGGAGGTCAAAGCGAATCTACAGGCTAAAAGTAAGGGATATGGTATTGCCATTTGCTATACATAATTGTATGTAGTACATACATATATATGTGTCCATAATATGTGCCCTTAAAATAGTTTTAAGACTTAAATTGTTTGTTTGATATTCTTAATTACATTCGTAAATCATTTTTATTGGGCAGAAATGTGTGTCTATGTATTTTATATATTTATATGTTATTATAAGCTCTGAGATATATGGAATCAAAGAATATTTTTTACTTTGTGCTTGACTCTTCGACTAATTGCGTAATTCGACTAAAAAAATTGCGAAACTCTTCTGCTTTCATTCGATTGCGGAAATTTACTAAAGAAACACTATACCGGAGCACCTTTATTATTTTAATTCACTGAACAAGCTGCAAGTAATAGCAGTTTTAAGCAACCAAAGCCACGATAAAAAAACAGCTAAAAGTACACCTTAAAATATGCAAAGCTTTAACACTCCTCCTTCTCATCACCGGAGGCAAAAACAAACTTGAATTTGAATTGAACGTCAATAATTGCCTTCAATTACATTTATTTATTTGATGTGGACAGTACCCTCCAACTCGACCCTCCCTCAGCAGCCACTGCACAACTCCATTCGGCAAACCTCATCCTAGATTGGCTTTGGTCATTGACCATTTCAATTGGGTATCGCTTTGATTCGCATTTCATTTATGCATGATGACTGGACTGGACTGGCCTGCTGCCAGACCAGAGCAGAGCCATGGTGTACTATTTTTCTCGCAATTTATTTATTTTATACACACTTTTATGTGTGTGTCGCGCTACATGCCTCCCTCCTCCCTCTGTCCGGGTTTATTATGATTATCATGTTTTATTCAACAATTGATGCGCAAATTGGCAGTTGTCTGGATCATTTACAACTCTACACACACGTGTGGGACCGCATCAGAGTAAATGTGGGAGAATGGAGGCAGGAGGCAGGAGGCAGCTAACCGAGGCCTTAATGACGGGTAGGTGGAGAAGAGAGTTGAGAGAGAATTATGTTCTTCGAATCGATATATCCAGGAAACTGTCGTTTCACATTTTTACTGCTTTTGCTCTCACAGTATCTTCTTTTTGTTTGATTTGAGTACTATTCTAGCTCTGAACACAAAATAATTTAAATATATTGATATTCAAATAGTTATACAAAATTCGTTGTGGTTATAGTCATTTGAAACCTTCGACATGTAAGTAAGTATCCAGCAGATCTATAAACAGAATTCGGAAACAATTCACAAATTTTTTGATTACTTGTAGTAGAAAATCTCAGCTCTGATTTCTCCTTACATCGGAAATCAATTTGAGAACCGATCAGACTCATTACTCGGCATTCAGGGTGCTCTTTGGCAGCGTGAGCCTGGGCGTATGATTAATTTGAAATGCAAACAACCCGAAATGGTGAGGGCGAGAAAAGAGATGTAAACCGCATGAAAGTGCGCCTGGAAGTGGGAAAGAGGCAAATGCATGGCGTAACCGGTCCTGGGCGTGGCAGAGCGTACAATTGTAGAAAATACTTGATTTCCGCGCACGTAATTAAGTCCATTTGTTACCACCTATAGCGCTCCAACTCTGTTCTGCTGGCCACAATTGCATCTGGTGGGGGATGCTGGTTGGGAGTCGAGAGGCGACAATAAACTTATATGAAATTAATTGTGCATGCAGTAGCAGGGGAGGAAAAGGGACAGACAGCTGGACAACTGGGATCGACTGTCGTCTGGCATGGAGGAAAACGAAGCTCATGCATTAAATACCAGCCAAGTGTCGAATGGAGGTCACCTCATCCCACCAGAAACACCCAGCCTGACCGAGGGGCGCTCGATTCACACTTTCAACTAATTAAATAGCTTTTGATTTTTGCACGCCAGATACAATTTTAATATTAAAGCATCTGGCAGGCGGCAAGACGACAGCCGCAGGAGCAGGAGGAACCAAGCATATAGTTCAATATTTGCATAAATATTTTAATAAAAATTAAAAATGAATGGCCAAGCAGCAGCCTGGACAGCAGCGGTAGTGGATCCCGGTCCCAGACGGAATGCGAGAGAGACCAACGTTTTTTTTTAAAAAACAAGAAAAGGAAATACCTAAAGGCTTAAGTGAAACTTGAATACTCTTAAATTTTAATGTTGTTTCATTCTCTCTCAGCAACTCAAATAATAGCCACTTATAAATTCATACATTTTTAAGGTGTCTATATGTATGTACATATATGTGGATGTTACTGTTTTGATATTAGATTGTATAGTTATGATATTGTTACTCGTAGCCTGTATCTACACAAATACAGTCTAGCATCATTTTACTCTACCATTACTCGGTATTAAAGGACTTTAAGCTTAAAATAACTCCAAGATTAGCCCAAATTTGTACGTATTCCTTTCCGTAACAGTCGCCTTCAGATAGCTAAGTTACTCCATTTTAGGACCAACTTGGATGACAAAACCCAGCCAGCAACAGCAGTAGCAGCGACTGCTACTAACCGCAACGCGATGTAAAAATTTTCGCATCGATTTGCGGGCAGACAACTACGAGGGCTACGTTGCCGAGGCTCCCAACTCCTGTCCTGTCCTGTCCTGTCCAGAGTAGTCCCCAGAGCCAAGCGCGGACAATGCCAGGCCCCAACAATGGAATGGAATGGATAGGAGTGCAATGGAATACCCGGGCACCATTATCATCCTCATCAGCAGCGGAACTGTGGGCCGAGAAATGCAAACGACAAGACACGGTCAGGCGGCGTTTGATTAGCGGGCAATTTAAATGCAATTGCGTTTCGACACAGCGCAGGGCGGCACAAGGAGAATTCACAAAGACACAAAGTATACGCGGCCTGGGGAATGCAAAGGTTAAAGGCACCCAAATATTCTTTGGAGAAATCCCGCTGTAAACTTTGATGTGATGCCACGGTACGGAAGTGAAGCTGCTGCGGATGTCGATGGGAATTGCACTTGGCCATGTCTGCAGTTGTCAAGAGGTCTGCAGGAAAAAATGAAAAAAAACGAGAGGGAACGTTGAGTCGCTGTTGTGGCCGCGACTCTACTTTTAAACAAGTACTCAGGGAATATATATGTATGTGAGCTTATGATTTATTTAGAATTTCTAAATTTTTTTTTTTAATTTTGAAATACACTTGTAACAGTGTGATATCACATGAGTCTGGAAACAAAAGTTGGTTGCTCTAGATCTTATAGTCTTTTAGAACTAGGCGACAAGCAAGACGGACGGACAGACAGACTTATATGTACATATTGTTTCCATATACACCCCTTAACTCTTCGATTACATATACAAACATATCCCAAACAAAAACGAGAAGGAACGTGTGAGTCGCTTCTGGTCGCGACTCTACTTTCATACCCGTACTCAGTCAGTATATAAATTTGTGAGATTTTTTAAATATTTTACATTTTAAATTTGTTTGCTACATCTGCTATCTACATCTACAATGTCGATCAAACAGCTAGAATGTATATTCTACATTGTGTATGTAATTCAGGTTCTACATCTGCTCCGCAACGGTCGCGGACTGCACAGGGCAGAGTGTGTGCGAGCGAGAAAAAGAATAAGTAGCGTCAGCAGCGCCGTAGGAGGTGGGGGAAGCAACTGAAAATTAATTTCTTCATTCTGGCTATAATCTGGTAGATTTGGGCATTCTCTGCGATACTGCGTTTTAGTTTTATCGTATCTTTCAAATTGTGGCTGCTACAGATTTTCGTCCTTTGTGGGATGCAGATCAAGAATATATATACTTTAAGGGGTCGGAAACGTTTCCTTCTCTGCGTTACACACATCCATTTTTTCACAAATACTTTATACTCTAACTCTTTTTGAGTACGAGTATAAATATAAAAAACTAAAAAAACGAAAAGCAAAAAAATCTAAAAAATTAAATGGAAGTTAAAAAATTAATGGTATGGCCATCATTGGAAAAAAGAGCAGCGAAGCAGAAAGGGTTGCTCGAGCAGTTTGTTCTTATACCACATTGTAACATTGTAATTGGAAACTATCACCGAAAAGTGTCTTGGAATATTCGGTATAGTTACACATAAGGATACATGATTGTAGAATTTGATCTAACATGAACTTCCCGATCTGTCCTCGCAGAAACACAGTCTCTCCCATAATCTTGCATCATATTTTAGCAGCCGATTTTATGTACATACGTGTGTCTGCTTGTGTGTTTGCTACTGTTGACGCCCGAAAAATCCAAACGCGTCGCGAATCGCCAGTTATTGTTTTGGCACTTCAGTTTCCATTGTCGTTGTCATTTGTTGGCTGTCGAAGGTCTGCAGGGGGCAGTATTAAGCGGAACAGGAGCAGCATCTGTGAAAACTGCAGCTTTAATGGCAACGACTTTACATCAGTACATTTTGCTGCTATTTTTAGTGGTGCTTATGGCAACTTGAACAATTTAATTTTGATTAGTGCGAAATTAAATGTCAGCATTTTTTTCCCTCTGCGTTCACTGCTGCAATTTTCAACTTCTGCGCATACGTGTGCATGGCGCAACTACAACAATGGCAAAAAACTAATTCTATTGACTTTGCTAATGACGTAATTAAGCGCATTTGCCAAACGTTGCGTATACGCAATGTGCCTGGTTTACTTGCTTTGCTGCTGCTTCCTCTATCGGGCATGCTGCATTGTGCTTTTAATTAAGTCCATTTTAATGATGGCCCTGGCCACAAAAGCTTTTCAAGTGACGAAAATAAAGCGGAAGCGGGGATCCGCCGGGAAGAGCTCTAAATTCGGGGGCGGTGGCGAAGAGGAGGCAGCGCCAGAGAGCCAAATATTTTGACAGATTGCGAGCCAAGTGTAAATTTATGTAAATTACATCAATAAAAACATTTCGGTTTTCCCTACTTTTTTGTTGTATTTATCTGGGGCAGGCCCTTATGATTTGGCCAAGATGGTGGAGAGCAGCCAGGGCGCCGTGCCTAATTTTCTATTAACAACTGCGTCCATAAAAACGACACTGACATGGCTGAGAGGGGGCAGGGCAGCTCCAAAGTACGCAGCGTCGAAGCCAGCGAAGCGTCCAAGCAGAAAACCAACTACGGGACAGCCTCATTTGCATGTGGCGCACTCCGCAGTCATTCTCCTCCACCCCCTCCGAACCCGCGCCCCTGATGAGACCAGCCGTCAGTGTCCGTGCGTCAGTACGTCACAGTCGTCACCATGTGGTTACGTCTGTGACAGTGGAATTAATGCCATGAAATACAGTGGTATCAATACTACATAAGGCATTGTGCAACTTTGAAGATAATTTCGTGCAAATGAATACAAGTGCTTATATTAATACAATGGACATAACTTAATTTATTTCGTCACCTATATTCGCCGAATGACTTGAAATATTTTATCTGAATATAGGGGTAAAGGATTTTCTTTAACTCATCGTGTTATTTTGGGATAATTGTATCTCTACTACAAACAATTGGTAAGGCTAAGTACCGACTTAGCATTTAAAGTGTTCGCTCAGAAGACGTCCCAATCCAATATCGAATATTGTGCGCACTTTATTTCCAGTGTGTACCCCTGAATTAAAATTTGTTTTCCACTGTGCCAACTTTCGCTTTGCCTTCAAGTTTCGCTTTTGGTGCACGTTTTTGTCTTTGGCCCTAATTCTGGCTTCAGCACAGAGGCTAATCAACGCCAGCCAAGTTGGACGGGAATCGTTAGACAGACCATAAACAGGGCCAGACGAGGGCGGTGAGGGTTGCCTGCCAAAGATGGATGGGGCTAGGGCCGGGGGCAGTAGACGCAGAGTTGCGTGGCTTTTGGGCAAGCCAAGGAAAACCGCTAAATTTTATTTAATTTTTGTTTAGCCGCGAAAAGTGGCGTATAAAATTTACTTTGGCTTCAAGGATGAACGATAAAGATGAGACTGAACGAGACACAGGCGGGGGACATAAAATAATGGAAATTGCCAAATGTGACAGCCACAAAGTAGCAGGGGTCGGTGGGGGGCAACGCTTGAAGGGGCAGGCGATTGCCGTAGCACAACGAGTGAAGATCGTAGAATCCTGGTATAAATTTACAAGCAAAAAGAATAAAGGGAAGGAGTATACTGCACGTTAATTCCGCCGCAAAATAGAATTAGCTTTTCTTTTTTCCCCGCTGCTGCTGGTAATCGCTGCCCCATTTAAGCTGGCAATTTGAATTGCATGGACGGGGATACTAAAAACTCTCATATGTGAAAAACGCAGCCGCAACAGTTTCTCTCTTTTCGCGGTGGCTCAATGCGGCCATTTGGGCTCCTTCAAAATTGCGTCGCTATGACCAAAATGGCCAACAATAAAAAAGCCGTTTGCTGCATTCTCATGCACGGCCAGCCAAGACCGAACCGAACCGAACCAAACCAAAAGCAACCATGCCTTGGGGTGGGTGGATACTTACACAAAACTTTGGCTTTGTCCACCCCGGTGCAAGACATAAACCAATGAAATAAGAAGCAGGGGCATAAGAAGTCCTGTTTTTGGGGTCCGCGCTCCAGCATACCGCCAGAAAACAAACGAGCATTGAAATTGAATTTAACAGCAAACAGTTTTAAGAACCAAACCGCTCTGAGCATGTGTGTGGGTGGGCAGCTCGTATGAGGCTGCGAAAGAAGAGGAGCACTGCGAACATACTCAAAGGAGGGACCACACATCGAATCTTGCGGCGAACTTTGTATGCGCTAATGGAGATTGATTTGCTCAGCGCAACACTGCGTATGCGTAATGTATCCATATATGTTTTTGCGAGCATTTCAAGATTCAATGGAACCGAACTGAGTGGTGGCCAGTGGTAATTTTTTAGTGTTGCTTGCTATAAATTGGGTGGATAAGCTTCGAATTAGTCATTGTATATAAAATAAATCAATTGAAAACATTGCATACAATATACATAAGAAAGGTATGGATGTTCCTTATGATTAATTCATTCATTCATTCATTCATAGCTACCTCCTTCAATGTGTGGGCAGCAATTACTATATACCGATACTGCGGAATTTTACTGTATGTAGTACTTCTACTCGTTCCCTGATTTCCAACAAACTTATGCAAATTGTTTGTTTTCAACAGTTCATCAACATTGTCAAACACCCAGATCCCACTTCTTCTCTAGCTAATCCCTACCCTGGGGCTGGACTCGTCCCAGAACCAATGGACCTCAACTAGAGAATATCAATTTGTGCAGTGCAATGTTGCTTGGAATTCTATGGGATATCAGGAATAGCATCATTTGCCACGTCTGCGACTTATCGCCTAAAGAAATGTGCAGCAAAATAGATTTCTATAGCACTGGGCGAACTCAGTGCGGGGGAGGCATATTGAACGCAACTTGCAAGGGCAACAAGGAGCGATAGCAACTTATGTTGCGGATAATGCAACGGATTTCATTATTTCGGCACTTACGACCGAGTAACCACTAAGCAATTTGAACGACGGGGCAGTGCCAGCAACGAAAACTCTTTCGGGCGGAAGGCCACACCACACAGCAGCAACAACCGTTGCAACAAACGACAGCAGTTATAGACTTAAACCTAAACATAACGCTCCTTGCAACTGACTCCCAAGTATGAAAAGATGGCGCTCGAGCCGATTACCCGACAGTGGAATACCTCATACTAAGGTTTATATTAGAAGGAAATTATTCGATAAAACCCTCGGCCGCCAATTGTGCATTCAACACTTAAGTTACAGCTGGGAATGGGGAAACGGAACTTGCATGGCATTGCATCACAAAAGAATCCAAGTGCACATCGACACGACACTTTCTAACACAACACGAACACAGGGTATTAAAAGCGACTTATAGTGGTGAAGAGAGCGCACAGATCCCAGTTCGAACAACGAGTAAATGAGCTGTCAAAGTTTTTAATGCAGAAACAGCAGCAAGAGCAGCAGAAGTGGTAGCATCGCATTGGCCACAAAAGGAGCCATGAGCCATGAGCACGAGCTAGACAAGTAAATCTTATTGTGCAGAAAATGGCAAATTTCCCCAGACGGCCAAAACCAGCCAGCCAGTTGGGCGAGGAGATGTGGTGTAAGATGGCTTACTGCACTGCAGCTACTACTGGGATGAAGGTTCGTGTCTGGTAGGTGGAGTGGGGAAGTTGGGGATTTTTTGAAGTATTTTCGCAGCGTTGAGCGAACGTTTGATTGAGAAAGAATTGTATATATTCCCGAACGTATTTAGTTCCAAGACGCCAAAAACAAACAAGAAGACAAAAAATGCGCAATATTAACAACAGAAGACCGAGCCACAATAACAAAATTAGCGAAAAGCACAGTGAAATGTACCGGTACCATTAAATTCGCAGGGTTTAGGACAAAATAAAAAGTTTCTGTTACTATAATAGCTACAGTATGATATAGTAAGTGTACAAAAAAGAAAAGACTTTAAATAGATAAACCTAGATAGACTAGAAACTGTCAATTATTATTGTTAACTAGCAGACCAGCGCGCTTCGTTGCTTACTAATATAATGTTTAAAAATTCACCAAAATTAAACAATGATAATTTGGATGTAATAACATATTTTTTTATTGCAATGCTTTGTGATAAACAAGATTCTTTGTTTTGCCGTCGGTACAATGAATAATTAATGCCGAAGGTTTGCCTACTCGTGAGCACGCTACATACATAAGTTGACCATGTGAAAATACCGGATGCTTCAAATTCAAACCACAAATTTGCAACGACTGTCCTTTTGATTTATTAATAGTCATAGCAAAAGCAAGACGAATCGGAAATTGTAGTCGTTTGAAATCAAATGGCATGTCAGTCGGAATCATCGGAATTCTAGGAACTAAAACGTGTTCACCACAAAATTTCCCAGTCAAAATAGTTTCTTCATGTAAATTAGTCATAACTTTTTTTACAGCAAGTCTTGTACCATTGCAAAGTCTTGGTGGATTAAGATTCCGCCAGCATAATTATGGTGGCTCCAACTTTTACTTGTAAATAGTATGGCGGCAATCCAGGTGAATCCAATGAATTTAGAAATTCTACTGGATAATTTACAACATCAGCTTGATTGATAATCGACCTTCACGCAACCATTTCTCCTGGAATGGAATTCAAAATTGATCTCATTGACATCTCTATTTGTTTCGGCCAGTCATGGTTTCTATAATTTTCTACAATATTTGGAAACACACTCTGAATCAAGTCTTCCTTCGATGACACAAAAGAGCAAAAATTATTTGGAAGCGTTATGAAGCCAGAATTGTCGACGGAAAGTATGCCATTACCAATGTCTAACAGTTGTCTGGCAAAAACATCTGCTGAAGCATCTTTTTGTAATTGAACACGTACATTTGTAGTCAATTTGAGTGTTTTCCCAGAGCGCCACAAGTTATATCTTTTCAAACACGCATTGATTTCATCAGGAGCAGTTCCAAGTTTGACTACAGGCAATGTTTATCTGAAATCAATCACCTGCTAACAATATCAATGCACCATCAAACAATCGATTATCTCCACGAATATCTTTCAACGTTCGATTGCTTCTTGTTGGCCATATTACGAAGCCAAAGCCAATGCGATTCTTTCTACCTTTTGCTCGAATGGTAGCTAAGATAATCGAAATGACAAACGTTTTTCCGGTGCCTCTAGCTGTATCCAAAAAATAAACTCCACAATGTTGATCTTCGATAGCTCGCAATATTTGGTCGTAAACCGTTCTTTGATTGATATTTAAGTGTTGCTCATTGTTTTGCACAAACGCATTAAGCTCGGCACGATCGGCACTGGTGTACACAGTCCAGTTCTTTGTTGAAAAGGTCGTTTATTTCACGATTAGGCGCTGTGATACCTAATTTAGCCAATGCTTCGTTGTACATTGATGGCGCAATCGATGTGAAAAGTCCTCTGTTAAATTATTTTGATGTTTATGCCACAATTTAGTTGGCTTTGCTGGACTGCACGTGGCTATAATAATTGCGAAAAGTGTCCTAATATGATGTGGACTTGATGACAATGCTGCATCTTCAAGTGTAAGATCCCAAGCATGTAATTCTCAAGCAAATTCAATCGTTCGCATGCTTCGCGATAGGTAGGTCTCACACAATTCTTCATCAACAGTTTGCAACTATTCAAATAATGTTGGTCCACCAACATTTATTAGCAACAAATAATAACACTCTTGATTGTTGGGATGAGCTGTATAAATTCGTCCTAACACATCTGAGTGAAACAATACTTGGTGATGTTCAAGATGAACAGCTAAATGATCTACAGTTGGATGCCTATCATGTATCGGGAATGATAATATGCGCCATACTGCTTCATTTGTACTGATGTATGTATGTATGTATCTGCCCATTTTAAATTCAGTGATTTCATCGGTAACATTAGCAACTGCTGCAACAACTGACATGAGTCGCTTCTAGTCGTGATTCTACTTTTATACCCGTACTCAGTCAGTATATGTATAAATTTTGAAATTTAAATAAAAATTTTAAAATTTTACATTTTTTACATTTTTTTGCTACATTTGTTAGCTACATCTAAAATGTAGATTATACATGTAGAACAATTATTCTACATCTACCATTTAGATTCTACATCTCCTCCGCTAGGGGTTGTTCGCGCATTGCACAGGGCAGAGTGTGTGCGAGCGAGACAGAGAATGAATAGCGTCAGCAACGGCAGAGGTGGTGTGGGAAGCAACTGAAAATTAATTTCTTCATTCTGGCTATAATAATGATAAAAGTAGAATCACGACTAGAAGCGACTCACGTTCCTTCTCGTTTAGATTTGGTTAATGAAATTAAGCTCCACCGTCTCTCCATAGATTTTAATAAACAATACCTTCAACGACGCCTAATTAATGCGTCTATCTAAAATTTTTTTCGACTTTTCCTGAGTTTTTAAAGTCATAATTTCATGAAAAAATACCGCAAAAAATGTTCAAATTAGAATTTGAAAGCTTAATATCATCCAGACGTAAAGCTGCAGCTACGAAGATTCTTGGTCTGATTTGTAGCTGCATTTATCAGTTTTTCAGAACTGCAAAGTTACAGGCAACCAGATATAAGATACTTAAGTTATGTGAAAAATAGAAGAACTACCTCTGAAAAAAAGCATGAAAAAACAACAAATTTCAAAATTTACTTTAAAAAAAACTAAACCATACAAAAAGATACAATTCTGTTTAAAAAATTTTAAATCTCGAAATCTATCAGTAAAAAAATTTTGGTCCACAGCGGAAACAAAAAGTTCAATTATGTCGAGTAGTGCTATCATTTAAAAAGAGAAAGATAAAGAAGAAGAAGAAGAACAGAAATTAAATATCGGGTGGAATGGCACTACACGGACATATTTATTTATTGTTAATGATTTAAAATATATATAATTTCAACAAATGAAGAAAGCTTTTTAGACTAAGAAGTGAAGCAGTTTTTCTCGACGACCTACAGGGAACATAGTTCAGTTTTCGGCAATTCGTTTAAAATGTTTCCAACTATCTTCATCTACCGAAAAACTTTATAACTGGAAATTGGCTAATATTTTATGTCAACCTCGTCAGTTACAGTGCCACAGAACCAACCCATGACAAAATCGGGCGTTCTACTGCCAGCCTAAACTCTAACTTTATACATTTTTTCGTTAATCAGATTATTGTCGCCAATGGCATCTATCCTTGAAACTCAATCAAAATGTGTGTTCCGTGCAAACTCGCTTAGTGGCGTAAAATTTCTATCGCTCAAGCGAATCTTTTTTTTTTACATCTTTATGAACTTTGGATCCCTACGATTTTGCTCCTGTTCTCCTCATTGCTATAATTTTTATGTCAAAATATAAATTAAATTTTTTTGGCTTAACACGCGATTGTCGTTTTGATGTCACAGCCACACATGAGGGGGAATAGGGTAAAGTAAGTGTAGGTCGGAGGAGGTCACACAGTCACGTCTTGAATGCCAGTCGAGCTGACACAGTTTGTTACTTACAGCAAAAGCGTTTCCCCCAAAAGACGCCAGACGATGGCGACGACGTCGCCTGCAGTCGGCACTTAAAAAGGTTACCCGTGGAATTCCACAATTCACCCTTCGGAAAGCTTCCTTCCTCTTAGGAGTTCCCAGTCCAGGTCGACCGTCGCTCACCTTGCGGTCTGCCATTTTCAAGCAAGAAGTTCATTACTCATAAATGCTGCACATGGCACGGCCCAGGAGATGGAGATGGAGATGTCGAGACTGGATCCTGGATCCAGAATCCTAGGGGGACTTCCACACCCATTAAAACAACAAAAATAAGGAGGGAGACGCTTGTGGTATGAGAACTTTCCTCCCCTTTCCACCCCGCTATAAGTTAAGAGAAATCTGCAGTGCGCTTTAAGTGTTATCGGCAACACGCATACACCGAAAAGACAAGCCCTTAGCTTACATCTGCCCGCAGCTCCAACTACCCCTGCCACTCCAACGAATGTGACGACGTGGAGGACATTTTCATTTTATGACAGGGCTTCCGCCCTGGCGGAGAGAGAGCGAAAAAATTGTTGCCGTAACCACCGAATACTTCTACGTGTTTGCGGCCGAGTTCAAAGATTTATCAGCTTCGACTTCGACAAGGCGCTGTCGTCAGGTTCAGGACAGATTTCCACCTCCACCTACAATCTCCACCTATTCCTCTCACCTCATCTGCTGTGTGTGCGGTTATTTGAACAGATTTAATACCCACGCAAACGTGTGGGAACTTTAAGTGCTACAGCTAGTCACAAGGAGTGGATGTCTCCTTCAGATCCAAAAGACAGAAAACGAAATGTAGAATAAATGATTCAAGTTCAAAGAAATTTGATTTTCTTTTCGAAATCATAAATGGGAAGGTGTACGTACCACTTTGGGTTCACACATCAAGAAATCATCAAAACCTGGCTGCAGAGTTACATAAAAAGAGGCTGGCAAAACTGTTCATATGATTTTGCAGGTGGGCTGAACTTCCAAAACTACTTACTGCAAGCAAAGAAAACTAAAAAAAAAGTGTGTCTAATGAAACCAAGATAGAAGATCCATTTGGCACTCATGGAGGAACAAGTTTGGAAGGGTGTAAAATAGGAGGTTAAGAATAAGAAGGGCTATTATCCTTCCACCTGATGACCAACATATTCTCTCTCTCTCTCTCTCTTCGTTCCACCTCTTAAAGACTCTGAGATCTAGGCGTTCAACATACATACACATTATGGTATGCGAAAACGCTTCCTTCGGGCTGTAAGACACATCAACACAAAAGGAATATATCCCTATGCGCCTAATAGGTTGTGTGGACTTTACAATCAGAAGAAACAATTACATATTTCGATGGTAAAAGGGAGAAAACTTTAATGCAGTAGTCGCTCGACTGTGGTGTCAAGTCCCAATCCCAATTAAGCGGCAACTTTCTTGAACAATACTTTCCGGTCAGGTTTCTTTCAGCAATAAGTTCTCTTTGTTGAAGGTAAAATCGTTTTATAATCCTAGTTACTCGTAATTTCCAAAAATAGTTTTCAACCGTTTTTCTCCTTCTCAACGAGCAGCCACTTTTAAGCAGTGCTTTGTATAGGCCTCATTTAATCTTTCCCCAAAACGAAATCAGACCAGAACACATTCATATCGCTCTGCTGCCCTTTGTTCCCTTCTCAGACAGCCACCCCATACGGCGGTTTGCTTGTAGGCGGCAATTACTTTTATATCGGATTCCTGTTTGCTCTCGGTTTCCTTAACAGAAATAGCCACAAATCGATAGCCCCCAATGTTTGCACAACTGGCGCGAATTCCAGCTTCAGCTTCAGTTTCAGCCTCATTCGATTCGATTCGATGAGATGAGATCTGAATGCTGGTTCGGTTACTGCTGCTGTTGCTTCTGCGGCCATTGTGCCAATTGCTTTTGGTCCAGTGCTGAGGACGGACGGGAAGAGTTTACTCCAGAGGAGTGGAACTGAAGTCGTCATCCGGCAGTAGAGGCATCGTGAACACTTATGTCGATGCTCCATCCAGCCCCAGCCGCAATGGCAAGGGGGCAATGGCAATGGCCATAGCAATCGCAATCATTTCATTTCCCTTTTTAATATACGCTGCACAAGCACATTAGAACGGCCAGCGGGGGTACGGCCAAAGCTAAATTCTAACCAAACCACGTGCCAGACCAGACAACACCCATCCCTTTCCAAGGCTCGACACGAACGTTATCCCCATTGCAGTTTTTGGTTTGTATAAGTAGTCATCGGAGGCGTTTTTTCCACCCACGATTACTTTACTATTTACTCTCTCCCAATCTTTCTACATACATACATACATACATACATCTCCTCCTTTTCAGTTGCCATGAACGATTTTGCCAGGTTTGCTTCCGTTTCCGCTTACAGTTTTTGCAATTTTTCGATGAGTATTAATGGACTTTAATTTTATTGAAGCCCTTTCGAGAGACCGCCGATCTACTAGGGATGGGAAGGACCTTGAATGATCAACGTTGATTAATTCCCGTATAGTGCGATATTGGTGAAAATAATTTTGTTCCATCGGTATAAAAATCAAAAATATCATTTCTAATGGCGAATACATTTTTTTAGATTTTATATAAAATGGAAAGGCAATAAAAGGGTGTTAAAAGGTAAGGTCCATCTCTAACCTTGTCCAACCACGCCGATATCCCAATGGCCCCTGCCCACCATCCATTCCACCTTAGCGCTGGACACAGTGCCAAGGCCAGCCCAACATTTTTGACGGCGCACCCGCGTGGCTTGGCTAATTTTGCATGCAACTCAGGACAGCTGAACGTCCGTTCCTCATACCAGAAAGCCCTCACTCATCGCTGTACCCCACCAACCACAAACAACCCACCACCCGCCATACCATGACCCCACCATCTGTACGCTTTTTATTGTGAATGAATAACAGGAGCCAAAGCAGGAGGAGAAATGAGAAGGACACGCGTGGTGGCAGGGGACACGGCCCGCGGGTGGTAAACGATTTAGCACTCACATTGATTGCGTAGTTTTATTTATGCTCTTTTCGGCTCCCTTTTTTTTATATGTATATGTATGTATGTACATGTATGGATGGATATCCATGTATTTATATTTATTTGTAGACCACAACGTGCATATTAAAACCGGCGCAAAAACTGTAAATGGGTCAGCAATGGGTTAATCATTCCACTGCCGGTTTCTGGAAGAATAGTGAGTAAAACTTGCTTAATATTACATTTTGATTGTGTTGATCGGAAAAGAAGTGAGAGTTAAGAACCACATAAGAATTGACTAAGCGAAAGCCTTTCAAATTAAAAAGAATCATTGTTTCAGTCCTCTAAAGACACCACTGCTTTGGCTACTACTCGACGCTCATTAAAAGTTATTCTTTTTCCCCTTCTAAGACGTAAAGATGTCCCGCTGCTGGGTATACACCAACAACTCGTGTTGCTGCGCTTTACTGATAACCAATGAAAATTGTTAACAACACGGACCAACAGTACATACCCTACTTATAAATAACAACTCTCTGGAGATAAGGGCCCGGAAAATGAAAGTAAATGAATGAAGTCCAACAGTCTGGGTAGTATATAATTTATTTATTTTTTGTTCACCCTCGCTGGCTGCTTTTACCTTCAACTACATTCGGTTCCACTTGGCCTGCCACATCGTGCAAAAGTAATTTTCCTTGACACTTTCCGGTTGACAATCATATCGCGACAATGCCAGAAAACTCAGCAGTACCAGAAAACGCCAGAAGCCCTTAGGAACATTAAGATCGGTTCGGTTAAGTTGGTGGGAGGAAGAAGTGTTGTGGAACTCAACCTAAAGTGTGAAATGTAAAGGCATGGTATCGGCTTCGTTCGATTTAAATCATTAAGCAGAACATCGGACCCGGCAATAAGATACTACCCAGTCGCTCTACTTTTCTAGTGTACTCCTCCCCTGTTATGAAATCAGGCTTAACGAGATTGGAAACCAGAGCAGAAGCCACCACCAGTAAAAGATTGAAGGTGTACTCGTAGGGGTGACATGGCATGGCTGCTGATGCCGGACAATGCTTATAAGATGGTCGAGTTCAGATAGCAGAAAGTACACTCCATTAGGGCTGTTTCTGTGTGGGGGGTTCGGTGACCAAAGTTCAGAGAGTCCATCATCAAGCTAGTCAAACCAATTTGCGGGGATCAAATTAAAGCCACATCAAATGGGGCAGTCTAGATTATGGAGGGTGGATGCGGTATGAGGGGGCGGCATGTGATGTGTTCCTGGTAAACTCCCAAACAAAACTTTATGCTATGTTGCATTTTACAACATAAATCGAAAGCGTCAGCAACAGAAGAAAAACTTTGCAATCAAAGTACATTTTTGGAAATATTACATGGGGAAAGATGTGCACATGAGGCAGGAAAGCAAAATAGATTCCAAGTAATATATTAACCAATTGAGCGTAAAATTAAATCTGCTTAGCAATAAATAAAAAGGATCAGTAAATATAACGGAATATGGTAGAGCTCCGAAATGATATTGAGACTAAAACGCATTTTACTAAATTCTGACAAAATAAAAGTATGAATACTCCTCAGATCTCCTACGTATACTTTAATTAAATTTAAATTTATTTTTATATTTAACAGATTTTTTAATAATTTTCCAGAGTTATGTTCGCCCTGTTCACGTCACCCTCTGTCATTTTGGACGCGACATATATAGGCATGCAGAAAAAAGGGAATTAATCAGCTTAAAAACATATCGACTTATCCTTATCGTACAAAGAAAATACTTTTAGGTTTAGTTAAAAAATATACTGAAAAAACGTTACTAGCCCTTCGATAGCGCCAACATTTTTAATATCTCTCACCATTTCTAAACTTTGTGATGTTTTTCTCGCCATCATACACCAAGCCAAGCAAGCACCTACTTCGCGACCTTTGATACTAGTATCTGTATATCGATACTTTTCGAATGCAATGCATTATGTTTCCGTTAATTCCCTCAACACTGATGTGCTGTCTCTTCTTCCAGTACGTATCCATTCCCATAATTGATGATGAACAAATAAGATGGCTTCTTTCGTTACGGAATGCCCTTTTCATGAAATCACCTTCACGCGGAGACGGATTGAAAAAAAACCCCATGGGCTCGCCCTTCGATAATGCAATTCCATTCAGCCATGCGAGACAGCCAATCCATCCAATTCACAACACTCTCACATGCACACGCACATTCATCAGTATGCAGTGGAAAAAAGGCTTTATCCACCAGCTATGTTCTTTTCTGAACCCGTCATCCCATCTCCTGGTCCGGGGATATCGCACAAAAGTTATAACTTTTTGCCATTACGTTACGCAGGCTTTGGATATTTTTGGCAGAAACTCCATCTTTGCTGTCTACTGATTTTATTGGCTAAGGTTGCTTGATTTTCTCAACCAGGTCGGGAAGGACGTGCCAAGAGGGTTAGAGTACTTTGCTTTAGTTTGAAAGAAATTTTGTTTTATCTGGCTGCTATGTTTCAACGTTTATTTTAAATTGAATAAGTATACTTTCATCAGCAATTATGTATGTACATTGTAGGTACATAAGTGTATTAATTTAATTTTTATAGAGTGAAAAGAGATTACTTCATCTTTTCTATATTTGATTGCATCGAATTAACTTTTTATTTTGAGCACAGCCATCAGCTAAGTAGCTACCAGTCGAATTCCTAAAATCCCTACCTTTTCTCCCAGTAATATTTATTTATTACAAAGTACAAGCCATCATTCCATATTTTTCATGTACGTATTGTCTGTCAGTTAACGTTAACTGCCGTTTGCTGATTTTTTGTAAAGTGCCAGGCCCCATCAGCATGTGTGTCCACCCTTTCTTCCCATTGCGAAAATGCTCCGGCATTCCTGCCTCTTCGCATCATTAGCGCCATCGTTTTAAAATATTATTAATACTTAATGGTCTGCCCATAAATGAGTGTGAGTGTGTGTATATAGTGTGTACATGCACTGAACAATTTATGGAGCGGGCCAAATGAATTTCCTGCCCAGACGCTTGGACGGCAGGACCAGATCCCCGAGAGCCCAACACATAAAAGAAGAAAAGCAGCAGCGGAAAACGGAAAATTTTCCCCGCACTGGTGTGCAGCAACAGCAACTAACAATACAGAAAATAATGCAACAAAAAAGGGGAAGTCGAGCCAAGAGCCAAGTGTAAAGAGTATTACCAGACGACGTTCGTCAACGTCAAATGCCGATCGATAAAATATGCTTGCATGTGAATTATTTTAATGAGTTCCGTTTCGTTGAAAAAGAAAAATATGAACGATAAACTAAATACATCTGAATAGGGAAAACGAAATGGAAGCAGCAGGAAGGAAAACTCCGCTAACACAATGGCAAAATCCAGAAGAAAATATAATAAAACAAAAGCTGGTGGAGCTTACCAAGTCAGTCGGGACGCGGAGTAAGGACATTTAAACAAGAGTCGAAGGAGGTCTGGCAGCCAGTTGGCAAATAAATTTGTAAAGTCAAGCAAAAATCGGGTGTGCTGAGCATATGAACAGGTCATAGTATTCAATATGAAATTAAATGAAAGGCAAAAGTTTCTTGTTCATGATTAAGAGTTCTTAAATAAGACTTGCATGAATGCTTTTTGAGGAAATTAATCATTCAGGGGAGTGAAGTTTGAGCAATTGGGCTACCCTTTTATTGATTGAATGAGAGTACAGCCCTAGACAAGTTCAAAGGAAACCAATAGGCTTGAGTGCATTTTAACAGAGCGATTTAACAGTTTAATCCAAGGGTATCACTTAGCTCAACCTCAAATAATGTTGTCCTTGCCACTCCCGCAAGTTTGGTTTTTTTTTTTTTAGATTTTCCGACTTTTGTTGTCTCAATCAGATAGCAGAGGGATAAGAGGAGGAGAAGAGAAGGGCTACAGAGAAGACAACAAAAGTTGTCAATTGACGGAAAAAGTTGATGCCAAAAGAGTCGGCGACAAACTGTGTAATAACGAAACGGGAAAAGCAGAGGATAGGAGAAAAGAGCAGAATACCGGAAGCAAAGCATAGAAGGTGAAAAATGCAATAACTGTTAAGTCATTTCTCTGCCAGCACCAGCCACCCAAAAAGGGAGAAGCAGGAAGAGCAGAGCAGAACACCAACAAAGAAGGGGCCAACTCCACTAGACCGTTATAAATAACGTTTAATTGCAGCAGAATGCCAATTTGGAAGCAGCTTTCAGTAGTGGCTCCTCCTCCTCCTCGCAAGACAGCACCCGGCTCCTTCCTTATTTTTCGGGCATTATGAGTAGTTAATTTACAACAAAGTTGTTAACTGCTACGACGGGATGTCGCTGGCCCCAGCTGGGGCTCCTCCCTGGTGCTGCTCTGTGCTGCTTCACGGTTCTCTTGCCTCTCTAGTCATTTTCCAGTGCGCTTAGCCTGAATTGCCCAATTTTAAATTAACAAATTCCATTTCAACATTTTAATTAGGTTTAAAATTTTCATGCGCTGCCTTATTTTGGGCGTTCGCGTTGCAGCAACGGCCCCAGCAGAAGCAGCAGAACGTTAGCGATTTCCTCTACCAGGCAGCTTGCGTATTAATATGCGCCATTTCCGTTTCCGATTAGCATAGCGCGGCACCACTCCTAGCGGAAGAAGCAGGAACAGCAGCTGGTGTACTCTGCCCGCAACAGCAGGAAATGCGGAAAACTGTGTGCAAACTTGTGCTCCAGTTCCCCCCAGTTCCCCCCGGCATGGCTTTTCTGTAGCAAAAGTGTATTTCATTTTATTTTAATTTTCATCATCATTGCCCCGAAACTAGCACAGAGGCTACAGAAACAAGAAAAACACCAATGGCCAGCAAAAATGTCTCGCACTTAACATCCAAAACAATAAAAATAGAACGTAGAAAGTTTGGGATAAGCCTAACAAACCGACTTGGGAATGCCCTGCACACACATCTTCGATATGAGATAGATTGATACGAATATGAATAACAAATCATTTCCTATGTAAAAACCTCTAGAGTGAAGGATGCACGTCTAAGTGTCAAAAAACACGTCACATTGTTTTGTTTCTGATCAATAAATAATGCAAATGTAAAGTCAAATTGTAATTTCTTTTGAAAAAAAAACGAATACGGATATTTTCGTTTCTTTCTTAGGAGAGTCGTATTTTTTCCCAAAATTATGCATAATTTTGTAATTATTAAAGATTTTTATTAAGTTTTAGACATAACAACTTCATTGGTCTCTTCAACTTTATTTTTTCAAACACAACAAAATATCCCTTACTATTGTTATTGTTGCCTATGAAGCTAAAATTAAAATTGGTTCCACTTGTGTAGACATTATTTCGTTACCTTGATATTGCCCTTATTTTTTTAAATTATTCACACCTGCATAGCCCAGTGACTTATACCACTGGCTTTTAGGGTATTTGTAAGGCTTCTCGCGCTTTCTGTTTGTTTCAAAAGCTACAGTTAATTTGGTACTTCACATTTTAATGCCGGGCCGGCCGATCCAGGCCAGCAAAAACAGTAGCGGCATTACGAGAAGTAACAGCAAAAACAAGGCAGTAACAGTAGCAGTAACAGTAACAGTAAGAGGCAAACAAGGAGAATGTTCAAAAATGGTGGCCCCAGCAAGGACTTAGCTTTGCTCTGGGCGCCATTTTATAGTCGGACAAAGGCACCCAAGCGTCGCCGTAGAGCTGCCCCTCAACCGTTCGCTAGCTCCCTCATTGGCCTTCCTTTGCGCCGTCTTAGCTCAAGCTCTTTTGCATAAAATTCTCAAAGTACGCATACGCAGCGCTGTATTTACAGTTATACTGAGCATTTTATTTCCGGCAGCAGGGCGGCCCATTTTTTGTTCGAATTTGCATTTGACGTCGCCTTTGGTGTGCTTGTTTTGCTTTTCGGTTTATGGTTATAGATTTTATAGCTCTTGAGCTGTTATTATTTAAGGCAACAAATATTTTCAGCTTAATTAAACTTAAGAATCGTCAAACACCCTAAGAGATTTGAGGCCCGCCCGGTCGAGGCATCTGCTTTACGCCGCCTTAAACTGCATTCACATAAATTTCTCAGCATAAAATTCCCGTTTAATGCCGCAAAGTACGCAACGCTTTTTGTGGGGCTCCATACTTCACTCTCTCTTCCTCTCTTTTCTTTGCCGCTGTCACCTCTCACCATTTAATACGGGGAATACATCACACAAAAGGCCGTGCCTTCAATTTATGTGCCGTAGGCAACAAAAATTTATTGTCAACTGATAAGCAGGACGAAGCAAAAGTTTCCCAAAGGCGAAAAACACTCGAAAAAAGAGGTCGGGTAAAAAGGTTTGGAACTTGATGGCTGTGATGGGGTCATGTCATGGAGGGCGCATACCCTTGGGTAGGTTATTGATACAGAACAAGCCTATTGGTTACGCTTAAGGAAGGGTAAGACCTTTCTGATTGGGAATTCTTTGATATAAAAGATTTCATATGACATATCTGATGGTATGGAACTGTGGCATGTGGCTGAATGAGTCGAAATACGTTTCCTATCTATAGGTTCTATCATCTTTATCATTACGATGAATAATTGTGTTTACATATCCAAATTATATTTTTTGCATAAAGTGTGAAAATTAACCGCCATATGCATTCTAACTGCATTTTTCTACACCATTTACTTATTTTGTAGCCTACACCACCATTCTAAAAAAGGGCTGTACATATCCCTAGCTGTGGTTTCCTCGCACTAAAAACCGAAACCGGTTCATCAGTTTATTGATTTTGCATTCGGCATATAAACTCTATAGAAAAAACAAGTGTACAAAAAAAATATCGAACATGGCTGCGGGGAGATAGGGGATGCCTGAGAAGATTGCATGAGGTTTTTTTTTAGTTTGGCACATTTTTGTATAATGAAAATACAGAAAAAGTGTCATGATTGCTGTCCTTGTTTGTCTGGGCCAGCCTCGGCCTTTAAGAAGACTCTCCACTGTTGCCTAAGAGGTTGTTTTTTTTCCTGTTTAATTTATCTTGATTCGGCTGTGGAAAGCACCCAGTGTGTTCCATATATGAAGAAATTTTCCATTTTTTTTGGACTTGGCTTTGTTTCTTACTTCCGTGGCCTGATAATTATATTGTTCTCGAGAACGCAAACAAGAAACAATGAACATGAATTCACCTATTTTATTTAAATGTTCATAATACATCCATATGTACATATGTACATGCATTTAAATTTACAGATGTATTTAAAATGTTCAGTTGGAGCTTATGTACCTACGAGAGTAAGAAGTAGGAATCTAGGATAAACGATAAAACCGGTAGAAATGGTAAAAAACTTTTTGAGAGAAAAATTTCGATACTGTTCGAAAAACACTTTTAAATGGACTTATTTTGCAATATTTTTTGCGATTGTTATGAGCATCAGGGAATTCTAATTTTCTCTAACAGATACATATATAACATTCCGTACTAGTCTCTCAATTCTTTCAAATCCTTGAAACATTTACATTAATGCCCGGGTATGTTTTTAATACGTATGTATCATTTGTCATCTTTTTCTTTCCATTTTCAATTTTTGCCTGCCATAAAATATTCTCACACGCTTCCGAAACTACTCCCAAATGGGGAATGATGAGGAGTCGCGAAGGGATGCCCGGTATGGGTATCTCCTTGCCTTGTCAACTGGGTTGAAAAATAGATTTTTACGGGCTTAGTTGCGCATCGTCAGCCACATTGACTACAACGAGCAGCATGTTCTCCCTGGCATGGCCATGGGTATCCTCATCTCTCTCGGCCTTCGAATCCCGCGGGGCGTTCCCTTTGTGTCTCACTCGCGTCATTTAAAAGACATTTGCCTGTCATTTTATGCCGTGTTTGGCACAGTTTTCCCCCAACTTCCACTGCTCGCTCCTCTGAACATCTCCTCTCACACATCGCAAAAGTTTTTCGCTTGCCAAACAGTTGGAAAATCTGGCTGGTTCCCGTGCTGTGGGGTAAACCATTAGTTTGACATTGGCAACACATTGCCAATACATTTGTAGCAGCTGCACCAACAAACAAAAAAAAACTCTGCTAATGATCAATCTCTGCTGAAGGAGGAGTATAAATTCCCACATGCATTTATGGTTGGTTGGGGCTGGAGGCCTTGATGGGGTTTGCCTTTGCCTTAAAACTAGTTTTAATTTCAATTTCAGAGCCGGACAGCGAAAATGAATGCATATTAAAAAATCGTACGCTGATGCGAATTCTGCGCTAATTTTCACAATCGAATTTCATAAAATTAAGGTTTAATTACACTCCCAATGGACTCCCTGGAAAAAGAGAAGCCCCTTTGTTGTTATGCAAACGAGAAAGAAAAAAGAGTTAAATTTATTAAAACCCATCTGTGTAATGCCAGGCAAACTTGGGCTTTAGACCTGCCTCCCTGTAATAGGAGCGGTTGCAGAATGGTGGCTGAGGGTTGCGTTGCATGAGGCGTTTATAAGAGGGAGCTGCATAAGCAGAGGGCTTTTTGAGCTTTGTTGGCTGCAATGAACGCGAAATGAACGCAGCTAAAACTTCAAAAAGCGCATCTCCCTTAGGGGTTGTACAGAGGAAGAGAACTGGGCTTAAGGGATGTATGGGTTCAGTGGGAATCCATACCATAGCTGTAAAACTTTCTGTGGAATTGGCATAAGCAGTGGAGTGGCCAACCAGGCTGCTGCGTATACGCAATAATTTTTATTTTTTGTTCAAAAAAGGAGATTATTGAATTTAAGCAGGAATTTATATACAGCTACAGAGAATAGCGTGCTGCCGTGTGTATTCTACCTTTCAATCGATGTAAGACACAGTTGGAATTGCTTTGAAAAGATTTTCTTATCCGAAAAATGTATAAATCATAATATTCTCTTTGAGAATAATACAAAATAATTTTTCATATTCGATTATAAAGCACTTTCGAATAAGGGACAAATTTCACCTATTTCAAAATGGGAACCAAACAACCCCTTTCATCGGGCTCTATATAGCTTGCCTTTGACTTTATACTTTAATCGGTTATTAAACACTTTAAACATTAAACACATTAGCCGAGACCTGGCAGCTCATCTATTCTATTATGTACGGCTTAAAACCAAAGTGTCCATAATACTTATAAGCATTGCATAACATTGCACATAGTTTAATAGACGTGCATATGTACATATGAATGTACATATGTACAATACCAAATGTGCAATTGGAGCAGGGCTCGGTACGGTAGGAAAATGCGCTGCTGCTGCCATGCCGCTCACGCTCGCGTGTATCACAGTGTTTGGCACGAATAAAATTCACTATGGTCCCAACAACCATTTATCAAAATTTAAAAAAAAAGCCGTGATTTTGATCACTCGATATTAGAAGAAGAGTGACCACATTCGCAAAATCAGCCGTGCAACCCAGCTGTTGTTACTGAAAGGCACGCGCAGTGAAAAAGTGTCAATCTAATTACAATTTTTAATCTCTCATAAATTTGTTTAATGAATTTTTTCTGTTGGATTTGTACTACGTGTTTTGTATTGTTAACTGTATCTAGTAGCTGTGATGTCATCGTTATTATAGGTCGAAATTAGGTGTTTAACTTGAGCCACTTTTAACCGAACACTGATTTTTGAACAGGTATAATAAATGAGTTCAACCTAGTCCCATCCTGAAACCTATTGTGTGTCGTAGACTAATAAATTCTTGTTGAAATGTATATACTCGTAATAAGAAAAACCACATTTGAATACAAATCTTAAAATTAGCAATTGGCAGTTGGGCCCGCAACCTAACAACTGGTAGTTTTTGTTCGTTTTTTTAATTTTTTGTATGTTTGGGTAACGAATTTTAGCTCCACCGTTTCTCCATAGATTTTAATGAACAATATCCTAAACAAAGAGCATCCTCTAAAAAACGTTCAAAATAAAATATACCAGTTTTAAAAAAATCTTTAAAAAAGTTCTGCCATAGAAAAAACGAGAAGGAACGTGTGAATCAAACCGTACCGTACTCAGTCAGTATATAAATTTGTGAGCTTATGATTGAAATTTTAATAGATTTTAAATCTTTTACAGTTTACATATTTTTGCTACATCTTTTAACTACATCTACATCTAAAACGTAGATTATAAACCTAGAACAAATATTCTACATCTACCATTTAGATTCTACATATCCTCCGCGAGAGGCCGCTCGCACATTGCACAGGGCAGAGTGTGTGCGAGCGAGAAAGAGAATGAATAGAGTCAGAAGCGGTGTAGGAGGTGGGGGAAGCAACTGAAAATTAATTTCTTCATTCTGGCTATAATAATGACCGGATCTGTACCAGATTTGGCAATCTGATAGACATAGTCATTTCCTACGATGCTGCGCTTTTAGTTTTATCGTATCATTAAAATTGTGGCTGTCACAGATTTTCGTTCTTTGTGGGGGCGAAAGAGGCGTGCCGAAATTCTGAAATATACTTGTAGCAGTGGGATATCACATGAGTCTCCAAACGAAATTTGGTTGTTCTGTCTCTTTTAGTCTCTGAGATCTAGGCGCTCATCAAGACGGACAGACGGACAGACAGACATGGCTATATCGGCTCGGCTATTGATGCTAATCAAAAATATATTTTCTTTATGGGATCGGAAACGTTTCCTTTTCTGCGTTACACACATCCACTTTTACCACAAATACAGTATACCCCTTAACTCTTTTTGAGTACGGGTATAAAAAGCATTTTGGGCCACAGCGGAAAAAAAAGTTCAATTTTGTCGAGTAGTGTTATCAATTCTTCTTGGGAACTTAAATGTATTGCTTTCGTTGTTGCAGATCTACTTTTTCTTCTCTCTTCCACTTTCTTTTAAACCTCACTGGCCATCTCTTTCCTACCATAACGAAACATTGAACGCTATTTTTGCATAACGCATTAAATATTCCTGTTTTGCGGCGACATAGTGAATTTCATGAATTATAGTTATAATTATCTTATGGGGACACTAAAAAGTTATTCACTAGGAATTTATTTATCATACAAAACCAAGCGATGGGTGTCTGGTGACAGACAATTTGACAGTCAGTCTGTGATTGAAGCCGCGCGGTAGAATGAAAATGTGGAAAAAAGAAACACTAGTCCCCAGGCACCCAAACCGACAGTAGGAAAGTAGAGCATTTGGTCCATCAAACTCTCCCACTAAAAGAAAAAGCTGCATACATACTCGTACGTACTGCATGGCCCCCAACCAAAGAGAATGGACGGGGTACTGTTACTCTTCCTTTGCGTGTACGAACTCCTCGCCAGTAGAATGGGTGATGGGGTTGGGTATTGCTTAAATTGAAACCCAGAATGCTACACAGAGACAACAATAAAAATAAGCAAAACAGGAATATTTAATGCGTTATGCAAAAATAGCGTTCCATGTTTCGTTATGGTAAGAAAGAGATGGCCAGTGAGGTTTGAAAGAAAGTGGAAGAGAGAAGAAAAAGTAGATCCGCAACAGCGAAAGCAATACATTTAAAATAACAGCAGTTCAGTGTAACATTGGAGAGCGGAAAAGAGCAAGCACTAACGTGCGATGGGAACGAATGAAGCGAATGACATGGAGAGAGAGGGTGGTCAGAAGAGTGCCAGACACTAATGAACAAGTAGTCTAGCCTTCCGAGCTTTTACCAACTGTGCCATTGCAATTTTTGACTTTATTCTCTTCCTTGCATTCGTGATAATCTGAATTTCTTATGTGGATACAGAGTGCAGTGCTACTCTCTATGCTACACTCAATGCTTGTAAGCCTGGAAACATTTTGAGCGCCCCTCGCTTATTGTGGCATAAGCTGCCATGGTTTCAGCAGCGCTATCACTCACTCTCCGCCCCCCGGTGGCTTATCCTTCCCATCAGCAGCAGTCTCTGAGGGAGGGGCTATGCAGCACATTCTCTCTACCAGCACTCACCTTATCTCCGACTCACTCAGTCTCGCTTCACCTCTCCCTTTCTGCCACTCGACTGAAAAAGCCTGCCTGGCTGGCAGGAAGAAAACCAAAGATGTGCTGCTGGAGCTCAGATGCATTTTCATCAGGAACTGCATTCAGCGCTCTTTGGCTCTGGCTGTTGTTGCTTCTGCTCTTTTTTGAACACCGTCTCACTTCTCTGAGGGTAGCATAAATATTGCTCATGCAAAATTGGAAATAACTGATGGATGCCGCCAAAAAATGGTGTTGCCATAGCGCTGACTTCCAACCACGCCGCGTTTGAAAAGCACCTCCATCTGTTTGCTACGACGTTTTCCGAGAAGGGGCAGCAAAAAAAACATATCCTGCAATATATTGAGACATGGCAAGGAGTATGGTATGTTTTTACATCTCTAGAACATTTATAAGCCGATCTATAAAAAATAAAAAACCACTGCCGCGTTTCCCCCAAAATGCAGGACTCCCAACCCCTTCTTAACCCACGTACCCATTAACAGTTGCTGCATCCCCGTTGATCAATCCAGAAGCTGTTACCCTTAGCCTGTTGCAGCGGCATCAGCATGTGGGGCACTTTACGCAGCCTACCATTTCTCCGCGGCACCCAACAACCCACACACACACACACATTCACACAAATACGTAAGCGCACACACACTTGCATTTTTAATTAATTTCATGCAATTTGTAAAAGCAACAACAAAAAGAAACAGCAGAAACATGTGTGCGAGAGGGGGGATCGCTTTTCCGCTCTAAAGTTTGCGAGGGTTAAGCCGATAAGTGCATTTTTCATACGAGCCGACTGAAATTCTATTACGTTTTAATTTTAAATAAAAAAAACAACATCCAGACAGATTGAGTGGAGAAGTAGTGAGGATGGGAAAGGTGAATGTAGCGGGTGTCCATGTAATTCGATTAAACATTTAGATTAATTATATTTATCGATAGCAGTTTTAATAGCAGGCTAAATCTCCATCATTTGCAAATCAATCATGACTAGAAAATTATACTCCTTTTTTGTCCCCGGCTTCCACCAGAGAACTATCAATTAGGTTAATGGGGAGCTTATGTGGGGCCAGAGGGATGCGACCGCTAATGAAAGGAGATTAAATTGAGAATAAATTGGAATTTGATAACCCCGCACAACCACATACAATAGAATGTACATACGTACATACATATTTACAGCATATGTACATATAACGCAACGAAACCCTTTGGATTTATTTTATGCTGGCAATAAAAAAGGAAAACATTGGGAAGAATAAATAAACATATGCCTAATAAATTTTAAGAAATAATATAATAATATTCCTTATTTATTTCTTCTTATAGGACAAATTTTCATTATTCTTACACATACATACATATGTTAAAGATATTTACAAATTCAAGTACGAGCATCTCAACCAAAATTGACATTGATGAATCTCCTTCTAAAAAAGGCTTTCAAAACCCCATAAATAACTTTTGGGCTACTGCAGAATTCAACTTTTTCACTAAAAGGCTTTTTAAAAATATAGCCGATCTATATAAATTGGTTTCAACTGCGAAACAAACAATGCATTCAAATATAATTTTATACATACATACATATGTACTATGCGTGCAAAGTTCATTAACGGCGTAGGGCAAGTCTTCAAATACCAAAGGAACCATATATTATATAAACAAATTATGTGCATTTTTAAAAGCTCGAAGCTTGTTTACGAGTAAATAGAACCGATTCTCCTGAAAGCAGCCTGAAAGAGACGGCGGAAAACGAAGGCGAGAAAAAACAAATTTTAATTCCAGCAAAACACTCGACTCTGTTATACACTCCCTTCCTGGACCCACACAGACCCACACTCCATCCCACACAGATTTATCTCGCTTAATTTACCGTTATTTGGGCATCAGCTTTGCAACAATGCAAAAACGAGAGTGGTTCGAGTGAAGAGAAACACGAAAACGAAATAAAAATAAACCTTCGCATGGCCCATAAAATTTCATTAGCGTCATATTTTCAAATAATTTTCTTATTTTTTTTCCTTTTGCCTTATTTGTGGCCCCAAATATAGGGAGGGAGAGAGAGAGATAGGTAGGGAGGGACAATAAGAAAGAGAGAGATGGAGATTGGGATACGGATTCAGTGTGTTCCTACAGGTCCTTTCCTGTCCCCATCCCGTCTGACTGTTCGGCTGTTGCGGCTGACTGGTCTCTGGATAAGTTTGCCACCTAACGAAGGTATAATCATAATTTGAAATTGCTCATTCGAATCTTAGATTGGATTAAGTGCGAATTAGGACATCAATAAGCAATGTGAAAAGGAGGGGATAGGAGAAGCCGAGGGCGTGAGATGTAACGCAACATTGACGACAACTCCACTACCATCCCTCTATTCTGAACAATAGGATCAAAGCGGGATTTTCTAGGATAGAGTCAGGAAAAAGGGAAGAGCCGGAATAGGTAGGTGCAAATGTGCCAAAAGTGTTTGTCGAGGTGCTCAAGCGGGCAACTTAATGTGCATTGGCTGTCGCCGACGAAACTATGAAGGCATTAAGTCGTTACAGACCCACAAAATCTTGGAGCCTAATGGGCAAACCTTGGGGTATGTAATACTGGCGAACACAAGAAAAACATCAGTAAATTAAATTGTAATCTGGTTTTCAAACGAATGGGTGCAGGAGAAAAATATTCTGTACATAAGTCTTTGATTTTAGCTTTAATAAAAGATAAGTAACATTTTATGTTTTTGTAAATAATGACTCCATACGAGTTTTGCGTCAGCGATATAGGTCCCACATAATAAAAATATTCAATATTCAATAAAGAGCACTCGACCTTCGTTGATCCATAATCACCAGAAACCGCCCAACAGCAACAGTGTTACCAGCTTAGTGACAACTTTCAGAGCTTTCCAGAGGCAAATGCTGTGTAACTTTTTTAGCTCATCAGGCTGGAAACATTTGGACACAAGCCACTGGCTAGCTGGCTGGCAGGACCGAAAGACCATCCTGCAAAAGTTTTCTGCTCTGTTCAGTCCAGTTATCAATGCAACGACAAAGGGAACTAACTGTGAGGCGACATCACGCACATTGGCAGGAGGAAAAGGACAGCAGAGATAGCAGCCTTTAGGGCTGACAACATGCACAGATGCTTTGCTGGAAACTAACAAATTATCCCAGCCGAGTGTGAGAACTGTGCGTGTGCATCACTCAGAATATCTCGCTACTACATAGGGAAAACGGGATGTCGAGGCACTGTGCTGCCATCTCAAGCATGCGGTGAACACCAAGCACACAGCAACAATAAGGAAATCCCTGTCTCTTTTTGTTGTCGGGGAAATTAGGAACAATCCCAAGCAATTTCCGGTACAAGAAGCTCAAAATTATTTAAACTTTCAGTCCGTTTGGTCTTCAATCCCTCCACTCTATCGAAATGTTAGGGTGGACTGTTAAATAGAGGATGAAAGTGACTTATGTTCGAGTGTAGAATGAGAAGATAAAACTTTGGGCCTTCTGCCAATCCCCTGCAGGTATATGACATGTAACGGAAGTCGTGTCGTCTAAAAGAGAGTTGCAATATGTAAGAGGACCAGAGATGAAGTGAGCGTTCGACAAAGCTTTCCAACGGCCGACGCTAGGATGAAGTCGAGCAGCCTCTGAGGCATTTCAGAAAACATTTCGGACATTGTTTCTTTATGTCATTCATGAAGTTCTTAACTTTCAATATTTGGAGAATTCTGGATCATTGGATTGAAGTTCTAAAATGGAAGTTCCAAAAGTCTGGTATTTAAGTATAAAGTATTTCTGTTTCATAAGCTAGGCGTACTAATTTTTTTTACAGCAGTATCACACTTCATTATACGGTATATAAGGTGTCAGGCTAAGCTCTCATATTTATAAAAGTGTAATTTTCAAATGGTCTCAGTTCTCAGGGTCAAAAATGTTCCCTTTAGCTTAAAGTAAATAACAGTTAAATTATTTAAATCCGATTCAACAACGTCCAGAGTTTCAGAATGGAGTTGAAAACATTTAATTTTGTATGTTTTGGAATTTTAAGTCTCGGAATTTTCAGATCGATAAGTTTATATACAAGCCAAGTTAAGCCAAAAACTTAATATTCCCATTTTCACACAAAATTAAGGAGCTTTGAATATTTTCTGGATGATTCGTTTGCGACGTGCAATACATTTTGGAATTATGCGTAATTTTGACAGCCCATTATTATTATGAAAATGTTCACTATTTTAAATTCAGAATTCACTCCGAATGTTTTCCTTCTCTACTATGGGTCAATGGATTGGGGATGGGGATTGCGTGGCGTTTAATTGCTTTAAAATGTTTGACAAATTCCTAATATTCCTGCAGTTAAAAAGCAATATGAAAGAGGAAAAGGTGCAGGAGAAAAATTAGATACACTGTCGGAACAAATTTTAATGAATTTTTAATAAATATTCGAAATAATCCTATGATCTTTCCCTAATTTAAGTGAAAATTCGGTAAAGTTCAGATCTATGCCTCAGCTACTCTTTCATCAACGTAAGCGTATCGCCTCTTGTTCAGAAAATCCTTATTTATTATAGTTATCATTATTAGTCTAACGCGATCGCGATCGGTTCGTTTACAAGCGTCTCGTGTACCCTCGGTCGGTTGTGCGGGAGGAGGGCTTCGTTTCTGCCTGGAATCCGCACGGAACAGTCTGCGGCTTGGTCACTTGATGGCGCAGTCATTGCATATCAAAGTCCAGAAAAGATCCACTATAGAACTTATTTACGGATCTACGCTTTTGAGCATTCCCGAAAGAGAACTTTGGATATCAGTGATGGTCCGTACTATCCCGCTACATTCGGCTCCAACAACTCTCCTGTTTTTATACACATCCCCCACAGCTTAATCCGGATTTATTCTTCATTCAAAAGTTAATTTATTGGAAAATAGCAGGACAACTTGTTATAATAAGGTAATTATCTAACCGAACGAAAGTATGTGAAAAGCAAAGGGAGACCGTATCTGCATGCAGATTTAAGGCTTTTATAAGGGAAATCACTTTTGTGTGTGTGTTTTCAAATTTAAATGAAGTAGAAATTTGCCTCTATCCTTCTTGCCTCTGTCCTTCAACGACTTTCTGTATCTATGCCATTAAATTACGCGCATCGTTAGTTCACTATTTGCACCGGACAGCGGAGACCTACGAGTCGTGAGACCAATGCAAATAAATGGAAAATCCTCAACATCCTGAGGAGGAGAGTTGCGTACATTCTTCTTCTCAAGTCATTTAATTTATTTAGTTGAAAAGGCAATGCGGACAAACAATATTGTCCTTCATGGTAACCGGTGTCAAGGGCGTGTCCACTTCGACAAAAGAAAACTAGAGCAAAGCCTTAAATTGCCAAACCACACACCCTGGATCCTGTCTGGCCGCTGTAATGAATTCAATGATTTTATTGACTTTTCTTTGTAATTTATAAGTGAGAAAGACAGAGTGTCTTTCTCACTCTCTCTACTTTCACAACCCATAGCAAAGGTTTTCTGAGACTCTTTATATATATTTTATTTCCCCATTTTTACAACATTATTTGAAGTCGTCGATTTTTCAACAAGGGACCAAAAGGAAATTAATTAACTCAAGAGACAGAGACAAATCGAAAAGCAGCTGTGCCGTCTCCCCGTGACCTTGCCCTGAGGAGGTGGGGGAAGCAACTGAAAATTAATTTCTTCATTTTGGCCATAATTATGATCCGATCTGTACCAGATTTGGCAACCTGGTAGATATGGTCATTCCTTACGATACTGCGTATTTATCGTATCTTCAAAATTGTGGATGCCACAGATTTGCGTTCTTTGTTAAGGCGGAGGGGGGCGTGGCATAATTTGAAAAAAAATTGATTCAGTGTGATATCACATGAGTCTGGAAACAAAATTTGGTTGCTCTAGCTTTTATAGTCTCTGAGAACGAGGCGTCCAACAAGACGGACAGACGGACACATTTGCGACACATCCTTCACAATAATAATATAAATATTAATATTATTAATATTATATTATATTATATATTTTATTATATTACAATTATTATTATTATTATTTTTTTATGTCTTAGGTTGAGAGTTGTTCAGGCAAGGTAGATCACTCTGTTAGTCTCTGTCTATCGGTATACTAATCTAAAAAATTCCACCCCAGTGAGGCTAATCTTAACCAAATATTTCCCTCGCAACCAGCTGAGAATCATCCATCACTCTCTTCTCCCACCTGTAAGTAAAGGGAACAAAGACCTCTATCCCTGCGATTTATTAAGCTACTCAAAATGCACTCAGCTTAACCGCAAAAAGTCGTCTCGCGTTTATTTCAAGCTGCATGCAAATGGATATTGATATGAAGCCATGACTTCGCAAAAGAAATAGCTTTACCAACCCTACATTTGACGCTTTGGCACCGGGACAATTTGTACGGCAAGTCAGTAGCAACAGCATGAACAACCTAAGGTGCAAAAAACTGGAAAGAAAGATCAGAGAGTGTGAAAGGTAAATCGGTGGCATTCATGCACATTTTTCAAACAGTCACAAGCTTCTGGCATCAATATTGGCGAATTGAGATACAGATACTCGCAGTAAACTTGTAATTTGATATAAAAAAAAAGAAACAGCAGACATCGATGAGACGGAGGACACAAATTGCCATTTGGCGTAAACTAAGAAATGCACTTTTAAGCCATCGTGCTGTTGGGTCCCTCATCGACTCTGGCTGGCAATCCTTGTATGTAATCTTTCTGGATATTTTTTGTGTGTTTTGTAGACGTTTGTCAAGTGCACAAGATTAAGGGAGAAGCTCCAATATAAATCAACTTTGGAGGAAATAGAAGTCTACATAATATATACAAATCAAAAAAACTGTTTGTTGAAAAACATACATATGTATGTATGTATGAATATGTACTCGTTTTAATTGCTTTTAAACATTTCCTTTCATTCATTTCATTTTCTTGTACGTATGTAAATTGTACAAGGCAAAATAATTATCATTAAACAATTTCAAAGCCACAAATCTATCAGAAAAAGTGGGTTTGGTTCGTTGAAATCGTTTCTGGTAGTGTAATTTATAATTGTTAAATCGTTATTTTTGAAATTTTTCGGGTACTGGGTATCTATAAACAACAGTTACTTAACATTAGCAAGAAGCAAACGCCAGAGCACGTAGTTAAGTTTGAAAAAACGACAACATCAGCAAAAAAAAAAAAACTAAAATACTAGGGCTCAGAGAGACGGAGCGCAGCACTGAGAGATTCCAGCCTGAGCTGGCGAAGTATGGGTATGGGTATGCGCCTTGCGTCGTCGTCGCCTCTGCATGTCTAAGTACTAAACCAATAGCAGGAGCAACAACTGGCTGGCACAGGCAACTCGTAGCACCTCACCTCATCGCATCACTCACCTGCTTCCTTCGCCTGCAGGATTGAGTTGACCTCAGCATCGACAGCTGGAGCAACAAGCAGCACTTAACAAATGGTAAAAGCATCAACAAGCTTCCGCATCCGCAACGGAACGCGCCACGGCAAAGGCAGATAGAATGTCTAAGCTCTTGACGCTCTCTCTCGGTTCCTCGTCAAGCTCCTATGTATATCTATCTCACCCTTTCTCCCTCTCTTTTTTTCCCACTCTGTCTCTTATTGTCGACCGATTATGCCAAGGAGCCCGTTGTCGGTCGGTACGGTATGCGTACACACAGACATACCCGGTTACCTTTGCCGGCACTTGAATCGCATGGAGCACGTGTAAAGGGTCGGAAGTGTGTCGGTATACGATTGAATCAAGAAGAATGGGGATTATGGGGACTGATGTGTGCGGGAAATAGTCAGGCGACACAGCTTCGTGAAAAGTGTAAAATGTAAACATTTTTCAGAAATATTTGAGCACAAACTTTAGCTGCACAGAAATTAGGGGCTATCGACTATAGTTCCATGTAACACTAGCAGTCCCTCAGCGGCTTCGCTCGCAGATAATTTCGAAAGGAGATTTGTAATTAAAACAAATAAAGTTTTTGGTGCCGACAATGCGGCCAACATGCTAAAATAAGTTTGGCTGGTCAATTTTAAAATGAAATTTTAGAAAGAATTTCTTCAGAAAAAACAGATTTGTTAAGAAAACAAGACCGATGAACCCCGGATAGGAAGACTTGACTTATCCCACCAGACCACATTGCGATCTGATTTCTGTAGGCATAATTTAGAGTTTTTTCCTCTTGCCTCTTGCTTCTGGCATTTGACTCTTGCATTTTGAGTTGTAAACAACTTTGCTATTCTGAAAAGATAATTAAAACAGCTAGAACATAAACCCAAACACTTTGTGATTTCAGCTTACCGTCTGGGAAAAAAAAGCATTCAAATGCAAAAATTATTATTTTTGTGCAGAAAAACTCGAAAAAAAATTATATCCTGTGTTCTCTATTTTTTTGTGTATATGTGCATTAATTAGGCGTCGTTTAGGGTATTTCTCATTAAAATCTAAAAAAATACCAGTTTTCAGAAATTTATTTAAAAAAGTTCCGCCATAGAAAACAAAAAATAAATAGAAAAAGTTGGTTTTGTTCCTTGATGAAAAATCGTGTCGGATAGTGTTATTTGATCAATTTACATCTTTTTGCTACATCACACATTGAACGAGGCAGAATGTGCAAGCGAAGAAGAGAATGAGTAGCGATCCAGCGCTGGAGGGAGGGCCTCTGTAGACTCTGAAAATTACAGTCAGCACTGTAATATTCATCCGATTTAAGCCAGATTCGGCAAAATGGTAGATATTGTCATTCTCTACGATACTGCATTTTCCGTTTTCTTGTATCTTGAGGGTCTTTTCCTCTGTTATGAAAACAAAAATGGCTTGGGAATAGTTCTTCATCAATTATATCCGTTAATGAAAAAATGTCCGCATAATCTCAAATCAATTGAAAGTGCAACTTAATTTTACAATAAAATAAAATAATTCTTTAAAATATTAAATATTGTCACCCGATTTTTTACTGATTTATAATGTGTAGTGATCATATATTCATAATTAGAAGTTCGTAGTAAGTACTAAAGCAGTGAAATGTGAGAGTCATAGCGAACGAGCGAAGCGAGTGTGTACGGACTAGCACCTAATATTATTAAAATAGTTTTTACACAGTGTCCATGTTGATCATATGCATATGATGCATATTCAGCAAAAGGTTATTCGATATTTCATAAATTTAAACAACACAAAAACGTAAAAAAAAAATGTTCCACATGTGCTCAAAAATTCAAAACCTTTTCGACACGTTTGTTGCCTGTTTCAATTGTTCGCTTTACAGATACATATTACAAAATGCAGCTTAACTCACTCTTCCTCTCTCGACACCTTTTTTCCACTGCCACTTTCTTTGCCACTGAACTTTACATTTAGCATAATAAAAGGCGCAAGATCCGCGGTACCGCAAAGGAACTCTTATCTAAGACTGGTTCAGTGCCTTGCTTTACGCCTTTGTTTAGATACGTAACGCATGTTTATGGATTTCATCATTAATTTGTCGATGAAACTTATGGCAATATTCTCAGGCAATATTTGTACAAGACTTACATTTGGTCGGTAGGGTAGAGAGTGCTCCGTGTTTGGTAGAATTTTATGATTTTCTAGGCTGCGTTTTGTGTTATTGTTTGCCAAGTTTTTGCATATTATCAACGGCAGCGACAGCCGAAATGCGTTCATAAAATAAAGTAATCTGTTTAAAAACAAACATGTCTTGAGCAATTTCGCGCGACTAGGGACATATTAAAACCGAAGGGGAGGATAGCTATGGGAGTCGACGCTTTTCATACACTAAAAAAGCCACATATGCACAAATGCATACATTTTAACATACATATGTACATATGTATGTTTGGAACAATTATCCGAATCTGATCAATTGTATCATAGGTAAGCATAAGTACAGCATCTTGAGTTCAATTTTTCTCTGATATAAAGAATCACAAAGAATTTTTGTATTCTACAGATCAATCATTCTTATGGCTCGGCTTGGTGCAGCGGGCAAAAATATGCATACATTTAAAATAAATATGTACATATTTTATATTTTATTTGTATTTTCTGTTAATGAAGTAACGATTGATGAAAATCAGGTAAGGTTAATGTTTTTAGTTAACCTGTTCGCAAAAACTAATGCGGGTTTTTTGCTGTCAATAATTCACAATAATATCCCGGCTGTTAAAGAATGCAAGCAAAAATTTTTTTAAAATTATCCCAGTTATTATTTGGAAAAACCGACAAATTAATTTTTTTTTAACTGTATATTTAAAAAAAAAACCTACCCCTAATCATTACACAAAAAATTTGAAAAAATTGCATCATTTTATTTACTAACAAAGTCTGCTTGAAACACACAAATTTTGGCCCAGCCTAATGCTTTTATGTGTATGTTCTGTTCGCGGTCAGAAATGGTTCCCTCTTTGAGTAACAAACATCTTGTCAAAATCATAATACCAACTGACAGGGTATAAAAAGAGAGTCCCATCCCTGTACCACACCCTAAAACAACAAGACCAAAGTAGCAACGTCAATAGGTGGTGCGGGGTAGCGTAGCACCGAAAGTAGCGGGAGCATCAAAGTGCCGTTTACAAAAAGAAGTGGGAAAGGAAACGAAAAACAGGAGCAGAGAACGAAAGGAAAAAGCAAACAAGGAACCGCACTACGCCTTTCTCTCCACCTCTTCTTTGCGACACCAGCTTCTTCTTTCCCCCTCACCTACGCTGTTGAAACAAATTTTGTGCCAAGATAAGAAAGAAAGCGAAGGAGACTGAGACTGCGACGGCGTCAGCGTCAGAGATAACAACTTTTATGTTGTCGTTGCCGTAGCAGTTTTGGGAATTCATGATGAAAACTATAGAAGACACGGTACGACAAACAGTGGTAATTTGCCTGAAAAACTGGCTATAGATAAACTATTAATTATAATAGTTGCATGTTGAAACGGCTCTACAATTGTTTTGAGTTTCCATAAATAAGCAGAATGGATGTTACATGCATCCCCTTACTCAGAAATCATAAAATCAAAATTTATAAACGCAGTATTGTAGAGAATGACCACATCTATCAGACTGACGAATCTGAATCAGATCGGATTATTATTTCAGCCAGAATGAAGAAATTAATTTTCAGTTGCTTTCGGATTTCATAGTCTATATTCGAGTGTCTGTCCCCTCCTAACGCTTTTGGTTCCCTTGCCTGAGCAGTATCTTTGTTGAAACGTAAGAGTAAGCAAGATTCTCCTCTGCTGGTCACTACTTAAAATACGAGCACCCACTTCCTCTGGTCAAGCAATTAAAAATGATTTGAAACAGAAAAAACAACGACAAAGCAGAGTCAAAACAGACAAAATTTGTCGAAATCCTCTAAACAAGCAAGGGACAAAGTTCTACGACATTGCCGGCCAGAAAGGACTACGACAAGCATATGTATTCTTATGGTTCGCTGAACCTGCTTCCCACGCTCTTTATCTCTGTTATCCGGGCAATCTTATACTATTGACTCTTTTGCACAGATTTCAATTTTCCGATACTATTCCATCTACTTTTCCAATTTTCCTTTGGTTTAAGGGATTGGCCCCAACTTTAAGCCCCCTTCTCCATTCTTCTCCACTTTTAATCCCATCTTCAGACTCTTCTAATATGGCATTTGAAGTGATTTTTATATGAATTGCGGCATTGATATTTTTACGGCCACTGTCCCATGTATATCGGGGCTGAAAATCTCATGCCATTTCATCCAGTGAGACAAAGGACGCCCACACACCCACAAACATACATACGCCAGAAAACAACCCTTGAAATTTCTAATCTCTTAATGGATGACAATCTGCGTTTTAAATGGTTTTGCACAAGCCCCTCCTGATCCCACACACTCTGGATACGTACACACACACACACACACACACACACACACACACAAACCCAATAAAAAAAAGTAAAGTAAAACTAATTCCATCAAGCGTCGCGTCCTGCCATTGTTTGCCTAATGAAAGAACGCTGTTTGGGCAAGTTTTTAAAGGATTTTTTCGCGATTCCTTTTTGCTTTTGGTTGATTTTTTTGTTTTGATTTCTGGCATTTCTTGCTTGCGAGTAGGAGAAAATGATTTGGAAAATTGACATCACATGTCAGGGCTAATCACACGCCCGACTGATTGAATGGCTGGATGAGTTGGCTCCGCTGACTGAGTGACTAACTGACAGACAAGTCGATAACAAAGGCGGCAATCATAAATCATGTGTCTATAAACAGTTAATAAATCTTATTCTGCTGCCGCCTAAAATATTTATGATGATGTCCCAAAGATTTGGCTGCGACGAATCAAATTATATAACTGAAATTTTATAACAGACACTAAGTATAGAGCAAGTCAAGGCAGGAGAGTTCGTCGCGATTGTGGAATGCGATTAAGCTGGAATCGGGGGTAGGTAAATATAGAAGCTTAACATTAATTTTTCGTTTGATATTTGGTGTGGTAAGTAGCGCGGTGCGGGTACTTTCAGACATGCTGGCGACGCAAACATGTCATCGACGTCGAAGATGGAGGATGACATAAGGAGTCTTTGGCAGAAAGCAGCACATCGCAGCACAAAATCCCCCCACGTAAGCACTCATCTACACAGGCAAACGCACGGTGGAGATTTAGTCAGGCGGAAAGCGAAATTACGATAATTTTATCCATTGATAGAATATATTGTGCATGCTATATACATACATATGTCCATGAGTATATCTTCTTAAGAAATCGAATTTTCTATTAGTCGCTAACCCTTTCTATTTATCGATACCAAGAGCAAAATGACCATTCGGTTAAAATGAGAACATTTAATATTATTTTGAAAAAATGTAAGCAAATTGAATATATTTTAAAATTCAACAAGTTTTTATCGATATAATCCGTTCCAGCATCAGTTCCACGATTGTAATGCGATCCTGTGTGTTGAGCTTTTGAATGTTTTACAAAATAAATTCCTGGAACCCGAGACCCCGACCCACTCCCAAATCCAATCTCTAGCTAGACTAGCTTTTTTTGCCATCACTATCCGTCTCTGTTTTCGTCGCTTTTTAATTATAGCCTTTAAATACTGAACCATCTAACGTGTATTTTATTTATTTCAAAGCTACGGGCTCTGCCCCTAGCAGAAAATGTGCCGGAAAAACGCGCCATGTTGTGGTAGAGGTCGGAGTCGGTTGGAGTCGGAGGACCGTCCCTGGCAAAACTTCCGTTTGCTCCCGTAGTCTATCTTCCAGGGAGATCTCCCTCTTCCTCTTGTTAAGTCTATGTGAAAAGCGCTAAAATTACTCGGGCGCTTTTAATTTGATATGCAAATACAGTAAAAAACGAAAGCAAAGTCGGCGCAAAAGGTTTTGATGATGGAAATGTGAAAAGTGAAATGCAGATGCGACATCCCACAACCAACCATTACCCTCCTCCTTTAGGGAATATGCTGTGAAAAACGTTTGTCTATTTGCAGTTCAAAGTCTTAAATGAAGTGCGGCGCGAGGACATCAAACGTGTACAATGGCGGGAAAGTGGGGGATATGAAGGGAATAGGACTTTGGGCTACAAACTATAGTCCCACTATGCTTTTGATGGATTTTGGAAGGCAACAGTAAATATGTGGAACTCCTGGCGACTACAGAGGGACTGCGTCAAGGATTATGCGCTACAGCACTTTTTTAAGTTTGGCTAAATGGAAACCGAGGTTGTCTGATATATGTACTATGGGCAAAAGGAAACAAAGAGATGGTCACGAGTGGGCTGCTTGGCGTTTTCTTCTATTTACTGCAATCATTTATCTGCAAATTTCTTGTACCTTGAAATGAAATCGTGGTTAAAATAGTTAATTTTAAATATATTATGTATGTGCTACGATATTATATATGTACATAAAGACTATACTAATAGTTTTACACTGCCACGTTTCGCATGGCTGGATGAAGAATAAACAAAAAATAAACATTGCATAAGTTTTTGATAAGTTTATTTAACAAGTATTTTAAATTTTCGCCGTTGGTATAGACACTATATCGATAAAGAACTTTTAAAATTTATTTTCGCTACACATGATAATTTTAAGCCATCATACACACTAAGAGGAATAGCTCATAAACACAATATTTCTATTTAATTTGTAACTTTTTGACGATTTATTTTGAGATCTCACATTTATAATTATACATTTTGAAGTTTTACAAGTTTTACAAGTAATTTTGACTTTCCACCAAAAATTTCTAGTTCAAAAAGTCATAACTTTACTCTTCACTCAACGATTGAACATTTATTGAAGGAAAAAAGTAAAAAAAAACGATTAATACCTGTAACTTAAAAACGCGATCTCATGGAAAAAAATGGAGATCAGATTTGAAATCACCGACCTCAAATTAGAACGAGAAGGAACGTGAGTCGCTTCTAGTCGCGACTCTACTTTTATACCCGTACTCAGTCAGTATATAAATTTGTGAGATTATGATTGAAATTAAAAAAAAAATTTTTAATTTTACATTTTACATTTTTTTGCTACATTTGTTAACTACATCTACATGTAAAATGTAGATAATACATCTAGAACAAATATTCTACATCTACCATTTAGATTCTACATCTCCTCCGCTAGGGGTTGCTCGCGCATTGCACAGGGCAGAGTGTGTGCGAGCGAGATAGAGAATGAATAGCGTCAGCAACGCCAGAGGAGGTGGGGGAAGCAACTGAAAATTAATTTCTTCATTCTGGCCATAATAATGATCCGATCTGTACTAGATTTAGCAATCTGGTAGATATGGTCATTCTTTACGATACTGCGTTTTTAGTTTTATCGTATGTTTAAAATTGTGGATGCCACAGATTTTCGTCCTTTGTGAAGGCGGAAGGGGGCGGGGCGAAATTTGAAATACACTTGTAACAGTGTGATATCACATGAGTCTGGAAACAAAATTTGGTTGATCTAGCTGTTAAGGTCTCTGAGATCTAGGCGCTCATCAAGACGGACAGACGGACGGACGGACGGACGGACTGACGGACAGACAGACATGGCTCTATCGATTCGGCTATTGATACTGATCAAGAATATATATACTTTATGGGGTCGGAAAATTTTCCTTCTCTGTGTTACACACATCCACTTTTACCACAAATACAGTATACCCCTTAACTCTTTTTGAGTACGGGTATAAAAAAACTTCATTCAGTTTTCAATCAACACGCAAAAAGTTAAATTTTGTTCGTTTGTGTAAAGGACGAAATATATGAAATCACTAGGGGCCAAGCCCCCTGCTCACTCTTCGCTCATTCGCCAACCCCCAAGTCTTCTAATATTATTTATTTTTCTTTATTAAAAATCTTTTTGATAACTAACCAAATTAAAATGTGTGCATTAGGTAATCCTCGCGTTTGCCATTCAACTGAATACATCCAGCATTTTGTTTGAACGAAAACTTGTGATTTTGTAATGAAACTCAATAAAGACATATATTTTTTTTAATTTACTGGCTTTGATGTCGTGACGATGCCTTGAGTTTTGGCCTGTTAATAGTAAAGAAGCTATTTCCTGCCACTTTGGATTACATGTAAACGTTATAAATAAACACGGTCGTCCGCACTCCCGTACGAAAGTCATAGTCCGCTTGAAAAAACAAAACAAAAATACATTTGGTCAAATTTTGGGCAAGCTTAATATATGTACATACATTCTTTTGGGTAATATAACATTGATCCATACATATCTGAATCAGGCAGCCAATTGATTAGCACACGCTCCAGTACAGGAATAATCGCTTTATGAATAATGCTTCTCTTCCACTAAATCTGTCACCCGGCGATGCCTGTCCCAGCCAAGTGAACACGTTCCACGTCATTATTGCCCCGTGATTGCATCCATCGCTCTCCCTCAATCGCTGTCCACACAATCATATGCCGGAAATCAAGCGAAGGGATGTCCGCTGGTCTACCGATTACAACATGGACTCCAAGAGGAACTCATGGCTCGGATGTGTTTCATATTCGCTGCAGTTAGCCGCAATCTGAAATCGAAAGCCCACTGATAAAACTTCACTCCCAGAAATTGTTTAATGGCTGACAAGTATCAGGAAATTCAAATCAATCAGTAAATTGAATCACATGCATACTATACAAATGTATTTACGAGTGTCTGAACATATTTATGTACATATAAACAATTAAAATTTAAAAGAAATATTTTATCTCCTAATGCCTTAATATCAACTTATTCAATACAAATTTTTAACCACCTCAAGTTTGTTTTCATCAGCCCCGATAATTCTCTTCCGTACTAGAGGTGGGCATGGACCGTGTTTTCGTCGTGACACGATGGGCGCCCTCGTGTACGTGTTGAAAAATTAAGTATTGTCCATGGGCGTGCGTGTTCGTTCAGAGCAAAATCGGCACAAAAAACACGACGAGCAAAAAAAACTAAGTTTTTGTCCGTTTTTGTGATTTTTGAGTGTGTATTTAGAACTAGTTTAGTGTGAACATGAACATGAAATCGCAGCTCGGCTACAAGCGTAAGGATGTTTTCTACCTCGGGACAAACATTAAATGAACGCTGGTACACGCTTATTAAGCTCTAACCTTGATAAACTGTTATTTTCATATAAAAATATGTAAATAATAACCTACATATATGTAGGTTAAATCAATGTTAATAAAGGTATACAAAAAAATGTATAATATTTCGTGTTGGACCATTTTGGACCGTGTTCCGAAATTTTTTGGCCGTGCGTGCTAGTGCGTGTTGGAAATTTTCATTTTCGTGCAGTCCATTCCCATCTCTATTCCGTACCCCTCGTCAAACCAAGTTCCTTACAACACCTTATGACCCCTTTCCACAAGTTTGCACTTTAGTTGCTTGCTTTACTTTGGAAAAAACAAAAAACAATGAAAAAATTTTCCTATGCGGGCAGCCCACAAATTTTGTTTCGCGTGTGTGTTTTTTATGACGGTATTTCTGGGTGGGCTAGGGTCACACTCGTATAAGGGTTGACACTTGGACGTGATATCTCCTTTTTTTTCCTCCTATTATTGTTTATACGTTTTCGATAGCCCAGACGGAAATTGCTAAGCCCCTTTATATCTCATCTGCCCCCACTCTGTTCTTTCCCCATTTCCTCCTGTTTATCGCTGTCTTGTCATATTGTATTTACAGAAAAAGACATACAACAAAAAACGAATTAAAGGAAATAGGAGGTCTAGCAGTGGGTTGTGCGGAGCTTCTGTTAACAGGCAATATCGATCCCTTCTATTCGAGCTATGTATATTCTCGTTGCAACGTACCTTCGACTTCGACTTGTTAAGCATCTAATCTAATTGTCCTTCACGCACCTCAGGTTTTCAATCGCTATGTTGCGCTACATTGCTACATACGTTGCTGCACTTCGAAAACGACAACGTTAAGTCAGTCCCCTTTTTAAATTTTTCATTTATGTATTCTCTTAATCGTCTACTTAAACTCGTATTGTAAATAGGCCATGATAAATAGGCCATATGCGGTAACATTTGTATTGGTTTAAATTTTCATATTAACCTAACTTTACTATTTTTCTAAGTTTTTGATTTTATCTGAAATCTTTTCCCTTGCCTTTATGAAACCAGATAGCACCATAGTAGTACTTATTTCGTTCAACTCAATTTACGCCAATTTTAGTTAGAACGCTAATTACGCATTGAAGGAGAATCCGGTGTGGTAGACACGGGGCGCAGACATACATATGTATGACTCACCGCAGTCACTCGCCCCACTCAGACCTTTCCTAACTCGTATTTCGCTGCACCAAATTTTCGAGTCTGAAAGACAGAAGTAGAAGCAGAACCGGAGAAAAACTCTTTACCGAAAACATGCGACGCTCGACAGGCAACGATGATGACGACGACGATGAGGATGGAGATAGCAATGGTGATGTGATGGTGTGGAGACCTTTGTAACATAAAAATCGCCATGGCAACGGCGACAAACGGCAACATCACGTGACGTGTCCTAAAAGGGGAAGCGGTCCACCCAACACATCCTTGACTCTGGGCTTACCTGACTTTATGGCCTGCGCAACAATTTTTCAGGAAGCTGAGACAGTGGAAGAAAACTAGTATTTGGCTTGCGGTATATCGCAGGGTTGGAAAAGCAACAAAAGGTGCGAAATAGCATATAAAGATGATAATGAATTCAACATATTTGAGTTTCCTTCTAGACGTCATTGACACACGATAAATTAACTTGAAAGCTTCGCCTAAAATATGCCAACAATTTCCTAAAATTTGCACAATACCTGAATGAAAGGTATTCTTCCACAATTCCACAATAATAGATCTTTTAAAAGTTTATATTAAAATATAAAAGAACATAGAAACATGGAAAACATAGGAGGATTTATGTTTTTGCCAAATAGCATCACAATTGAGGGATTGATTGAATAATGATGATCTTCTTTGGTCTTTAGACAGAAGTAACCTATTTAGCAGCGGATTTACTTAATTATACATTAAAATGAGCCTTGTCATCCCTGGTTTGATGTTTTTTGGATAGTGTGTCTAGCTCATGGAGCTCCAGCCATCGTTCGCCATTTCCAAACGAATGCGAAATCAAATTCCAGTCAAGGCGGCGTGGCAAAAAAACACGCAACGCATCCTGACACGTCCCCTGCCACTAGACTCGTACAACCGCCACATTTTTCCCTCTACCAGCCCCAGATCCTATACTCTTCACGCTTCTCCTCCTATCCGATTTGGATTATTTTAAAGATTTAAAAAGGCAGGCCACTTTGTGGCACATTGGTGTTACTTTACCAGTTTTTTATATTTTTTGCTCTAACCCCTCTCTAGTCTTCTCCAGACAAGCCCTAGGGCGACGTCTGCACAGCTGAATGTAGTGTAATTGAAAAATTCTACCAAAGTCAAGTCCAAAGTGAGAGTGACAGGCCGAACGAGAATCGGGAGGAGGAGCGACAGGAAGGGAAGTCTCCTCCTAAAGTTACGCAGCAGAAAATTCGCTATAAGTACGTATACTACATAAAAGAAAGGCTACCAGTAACCCGAGTTGCAGCGTTGGAAGCAAACAATTTCTATTTCATGGCACATTATTTTGTGGCTTTTGTTTCGACTTCGAGTGGAGGAAGTTGCCAAAAGCGGAAACGAATACGCAGAAGAATGGGATTCGCTCTGACATAGTGTGTGTGTGTGGAACTTAACTCAATACTTTATGAATATGTATTCCTCCCACAGAATGTTACACGTGTATGTAAGTCTCATCAGTGGAAAGCCTTGAATGTCTTTGCTCAACTGTTTTATCATTGTCTCCATTGATTGATTGTAGGTCATGTGTACATTGTATTCCAGGGTTGCATGAAACTTTCAGTAGCTTTTAATTTTCCAAGGACCAATTCACAACCCAAAATCCAACTTGTCCCAGCCCCTTGAGCAATCATTTCATTAAAGCAACACAATGAACGAACGCCTTTTGAAAAGCGTTGCCGCAAACCAAAAACTGCGAAAGGGTGCAAAGGAGAAACAGCATAAAGTAGAAGAGGCAACTCTCAGCTACCCAAAGTATAAGACCCAAGGAACGCCCAAGGCCTTAAAGTGCGCCAATGCTGACGGCGTGATGTGCGTGCGCTTTCTTTATTATGCTTGAAGGGGCTTCCCCGTCAATGCACCCACCTCGAGCACCGCCTCCCCTTTTAACCACGCACCCACCATGTGCAGTACTCCGTGTGGCACTCTTGCCCGAGCTAATATACCTAAGGACTGTGCGACAAGCCAGCGATGACTGCAATGCGGCCCAACTTTGTCTACGAAAATCCCTTTTGTCGCATTAACTGCTAACTTTTTCCGCTTTTTTTTTCCCAGTTCCCCTTGGTTCGCGAATAACTTTGTTTGCAACTCCAAAAGGACAAGAGCTCTCAGGTAGGGTTTTCCAACTGTATTCCATCCATGAGAGATATCCCTGACACTCTGAGATGAGATGAGTTAAGATTTCCGCGTGCTTTCAAACATGCATTTTGTCAAATCAAAAATTGTATGGTCTTATTACATTGTTGCCTGGACGCAGAAAAACAGGAATATTATTGTCTCAAGTGAAGCTTTTATGTTATTAACGTGGGGACAGGGAGGATGTATAGGGCATGGAGTGGTTTTTGTTGGAGAACAAAGGAAGGAATGAACGACTTTCTTAAGATATCAAACAATTGGTAAGCCAATGAGGAATACTTGCGGATGTCATCATACTTACTACCTTACGAACTTATAATTCAAGATATTCTTTTATCTCATGGTAATGATATAGCTATCTAGGTTTACATATTTTATATTATGTATATATATGTACATATGTGTATTATGTAATACAATGGAAATTCCATCATTTGGTTGAATTTTATTTAGAAACATCAACATATTGATCTTAAACCGATTGTTTCTACACTTCTCTTTTTGCATGAAGGGTATAGAGTTCCAACAATAGAAGAGTCTGCACAAAGCTTCAGTCAGACAGTTTTCTTCCATTTTAAATATCAATCAAATTTTAACTACAATAAAAAATATAATATAATATAATAACAATATAAGACAACATTACTGTAAATGCCTTGACCAAACCGAGATGAAAAGACATCTACATTTGTTGAGTTCAATATTAAAACTGTTTTCTTTATTCAATTGTATGAGGTTAGGTAGCTCTACTGTGAAGCAATATCGATTAGGTAGCAAGATAAGAAAAACCATATGGTGTACATTAGGAATTACCACGGCGACCACCGCATCGCAGACATCTGTTAGCGTGGGACCATCTTAAGAGATAACTCGGCGATGCACTTAAGAACTAGATTAGGGTTTTGGACAATTTATAACCCTTCATGTTTTAGAATATTCTAAACATTACAATTCGTTGAGGTTTGAGGTTGCCTTGAACAGACGCTTTTTGTTCACCCCGAAGAAAACCAATTAGGCTTTTCTCCCCCTCAGTTTATGGTCGCATCCATGACAACGTTACTCCCATACTTTCTTAAATGGCAACTAATGACCAACGCAATTTGCTTTTTATAACTAAATTCGCAATTCGGTTTCATTTTCTTCTAAGCTCTCCTTTCTCCGTCGGGTGAGTTGAAAATTATAGAGAAATTGAGCGAGGATACGTAAAGCTACCAGAATCCTGCTCCAAAAGTTACGACAGAGCTTAGAAATGGTTTGGGGAACTCGTTATTAATATCTGTGCATTTCTGTGGGCAATTATCTAAAATCGTCGCTCGCCTTTATTGTTAATTGCATAGGACAATAGTGCGGAAAGTGAATTTGTTGAAGAGATAATTCAGTTCTCGTAGTTCCTTGTTTTCAGTTTGAGGAACCCTGCTCGCCAGGCGTTTAATTTTGTGCAAATAGACAGAAAAACAAGCTTTCCCAGGCTTGGATGAGATGGAAATGTATCCGAGCATGCCATTTGCTCTGCTCCATGCCGTCTGTCTGAACAAATGTCGTGAACCCGTCGTGTAGCTCATATTGCAAAGAAAAGGGCGCATAAATTTGTGCGAAATCTATTAGCAAAGAGCAACCCTTCTCAGCGCTGTCCAGGACGCGGGTCTGGGATCCCAGACAGCGGATGATGTTTGTCGGCCTTTTTTTTTTTTGCTGTGAAGGGTAGATGGATTTAATTTTGTTTTGTTTCGTTTCCATTTGTAAGTGAAACTTAAATTACCTTTTCATATTTGGAATTCTGTGTTAATTTAAATGGAATATAACCAAAAGAAGTACAAGTATCCTATGGCATCCATCTGGAGAGTGTTGGAAAATAACTGAACCAATGCATTGGTGGGCAGATAGATGTCAAATTATGAAGAGTTTCTTGTAAGCTTTTAAGTTGCAACTGCAATTTGAAATATTGCGGATGCTCCATTTCTAAAGAGTATTTAAAGATTTTGTAAAACAGTTACTCCTTTGCAGAGTAAAAACAAAACGGTACGGTAATAAACAAAATTTCATTCCGGTTTAGATTACTTTGCGTAGGAATATGTACAATGATTCCGAAATCATAAAATAAAACCAGACAACATTAATATCTGCTATGTAACACCTTTTACTCGGTACTCAATATTTTCCCAACCCAGTCCCCACAACAGCACCACTCCAAACATCCCATCCTAGTTTCGTGCAAAGGCCATGACAGACCCAAATATTTTGTCTGATAATTGAAAATAATCGGCCTGTGTAATTCATTTTGTTTTGGTGACAAGGTTTTCCCCTTTCCCTTTCCCTGTGCAATTGCGAAAGAGTTGGCAGTGATTTTCTAGTGCCTGATTGCAGACTATGTCAGCCAACGCGAAAGTCCAGGCCCTACTCAATTCATCCGACACACACATCCAGATTGGCCTCTCATCTCATCGTCATCGCCGACACGACGCCAAACAACATTCCAATTGTTTTACATATAATGATTACAGTACGGACCTCCAGCCAGTGTACGATAATAAATTTGTTTGTCACTTTCAATGCTCTGGTCCCTGCTGTACATATGTATGTACATATATACATAATATTGGAGGTAGGTGAGGTCTCGCAACGGGGACACTTGTAAATAAATCGTGTCAGAGCGCAACAAATTAATTCGTTTCATATTTGGCTTTATTTTACAAAGTACTAGAATTCCCGTCGACTCCCTTCCTGAGCTCCCTTAGGCTCTCCATGGCTAACTTACGTTTCCATTTCTTGCCAGCGAAAATGTTAGCAAGCCATATGTACCGTTAGGAGTTAGTGAACAAAAGCGACAGAAAAAACTAAGAAAACAACATCATACAAAAAAGAGTTCACTGGAAAGAAACAGCTATTTGGCAGTAGTTTGTATACTCTCACAGAGGAATAAGATTAGATTAGAACGGTTGTTATAAAGTTATTTTGTTAAATCGTCAAGCGTTAAAGATGACTAATCTTAGCCTTAATGTTAAAATTCTTCTTACTTATTATAGATAAATTCATAAAATTTGAACAATGAAATTCAAATTTTCAAAACTTGCAAGTGATATAACATAGTTTATGATATAGTTTATGAAGGACTTAGTATATGCATGGGAAGTTTGCATTGCATGTACAATTATATATGTATGTACAAGCCCATGCAAGTTATTTTAATTTTCAATACGAATGGTTTCAAATGGGAAAGTTCGTTCCCCATTTTCTAGGGAACCAACATAAGTACCGAATTGCATAAATTTTGCTCATTTAGAAAATCTTAAAAGAATTAACATTTATAATGGCTATATTATATGTAATTCAAAAATCGTAAAAAAAATATTTATTAGTTCAGCGTTAGGTCTGAAAGGGAAACTCGTACATATTTATGTATTTGGATCTATGTACGTTTAGTCATCAGTCATTTTTCTAGGCCAACATACCATATCAAGCATATTACGATACTGATACAAGCCGCTATCTACTCCATCTATTTATATATACTCTTTTAATCATGTGTTAAAAAAATTCCGTGTATTCATACGAAATTTCGATATGTACTTTCAAGCAAAAGAGTATTCCTAAAAGAGGTTTCCCAAATGTGTACATGAGTGCAACGCCAAAAAAAATTACGCACAGTGGGACCTTGCCGAAAAGAGTTGTCAAAAGTCATTTTCTGATAGAGAACTTTCTGGGGCTTTCAAAAATGGAAACTTTAAGAAAATCAGTTATTATTTTAATAGATATGTATGTATAAATTTCAAAGTTTACCATTTTTTCAGTGAGTAGCAATTTACTAAAATTCTATGGACTTACTGAATGTTTCTGGTAGAAAGCGGACACACCCTTATTTTTTCTTTGTTAGAATAATGGTAAAATTCAAATCGCTTCTTCTTTTTTGAACTTACACAAACATACACACACTTACTGTGTTGGGAGTTAAAGACAGCAGAAGAAAATCAATTATCGGGCGACGACTCCGTACTATTTTATATATGTAATAAATAGATATGTTTGTGTGTCCCTATCTGCGCTCCTTCACGCAACAGGTGCGTCTATTATCTATTTTCTATAACGATATGTGTCGCTACCTCGTACAAAATAGAACCGAAATATCATGGTCTGGTGTAAGAAGAATACTCATAATTCTATTGTTAAATTTGAAAATAATATAAAAATGAAATATACTCGTATTATTACTATACATATGTATGTACATATACAGAAAAATTAAATATTAACTGTTCTTTATCTATCCAAAAATGTAACAAAAAACATTTCAGATAGGCAAAAATGCACCAGCAACAAAGTTCAGCTTTGAAAAAAATATATTGTAAAGCTTCTAGAAATTTTAGCCTTTTAAAAGTTGTTCCTTAAAACGCAGTTGGATTCGTTCAGGGGCTATTAATGTAGCAAGCTGCCACAGTGCGACGACAAGCAGCTCTTGGTCAGAGTTACAACAGTATTGGACTAGTGGAGAAGCCGAAAGCCCTAGCCTCTATTGCACAACAAGTGGCAACAAAAAGTTCACTAATTAGCGAGCAACTCTGGTACTGTCAACACTTGCTAAAATAAGGTGGCAGCCTAAAAGTCGTATTTGTTTTGATGCTTCCTTAATTCTCGGCTAAGCCCACTGTGCGCCATATATTTCGGTTGTGTCAGAACGGGCTATATTATTTTTTGTATGTGTGCTGGTTTTTTGATAAATGGTGCGTCGTTCTCTTTTATCATGTCGGTCCTGAGCTTTGGTTCGCTTTTCGCGTTCGCCTATTTTCATTGGAAAGATAAAATACGTTTTTCATTTCGCTACAGTTTCTCCACCCTTGCCACTTGCCTGTTTTGGCCATTGCTAGGTTATTTTGGAATCTCCAGCCAGGCAATGTTTCTCAGTCTCTGTTTCAACGAAGCGCAACTACTCGCTACACAATGAAGAAAACAGAAGAGAAAATAATATTTTCAGTATGTTGTGATGTACTGTTGTGATGTACTTGATGTTTTTGTTGCTGCTGGTCCTGGTCCTGCACTTGCCCCATCTTAGCAGACAGACACAAATCCGACGTAGACAGTGGACATGACAATCTTCTACCTCAGTTCCGGCCGAGTCTGCTGCTCTCTGCCTTTGCCTTTGCCTCTGGCTTATGGTTTTTTTTTTACTACTTGGTTAATCAGCTAATTTAAATTTGTATAGTGTGTAAGAGCGCCTCACGTTCTGGCGCCCATGTGTTGCTTTTTTGGCTTGTCAAGGCTAATATACCCCCTAACTCTTCGAGTACGGGTATAAAAATCTCGTGTCACGGTATTTGTGGGGACGCCATTTTAGAGAATATAAGACCTAACACTTGATTTTGATCTGTATTAAACTATTGCTCTATTCTGACCCTCAAATCATGAAATTAAATAACAAAATTTGATCTACTCGATTCTAAAAGTACCAAGTTGATCTTTTCAGAAATTTTAGATCTTTCTCAAAAGTATGTATATTCTTAGCCTGTTTCGCCTATACGTTTTGAATAGGCAAAGCCGATCAGACTACGGAAATCGCATCCTTCTGAAAATAATTGTGAAAAATATTTATTATTGTTGATTTTTATTCTGTGCCATTTACCATTTAAAGAAGCAGGCCAAGACAAAGACGTGAAAGAGCATTCCCACAGTCTAGACAACTTGTTTATGGTTAAGTTGCGTGCAGATCCCGGCCCTCTAGGACCAACTCTCCAGCTACCACGTCATTTAAGGACAATGCGCATCGACTGCGGTCGTGCAACAAATGTATAGCTACACCCTTAGACTTTTTTGTATACACATTTTTATTAAAAACGCTGCAGCGGGAGAACTATGTAGAAACAGTCAGCCAAATGGCTAAAAGGTAAAGTAAGCCACAAAGTAGAAAAGTAAAATTTCAACTTCTTCATCCCTTTCTAGGAAGCGGAGCTGTGGAGTTAAGTGGCAAGCTGAACCCGGCCACGAACACAGAGAGCTAAGAACTTTTAGCTTCAACAGGGGAAAAAGACGCTATTTTTTTTTGCATACGTATTTGCGTTGCGAAATATTTTCATTTTATGTCGCTGCCCCTCGCCGGCTTTGTTGTGCAATTTATTTAGCATGAATTGTTTTCTTTTCCAGGGGAGTGGCTTCTACGTTTTGTGACAAATTAAGTTGCCAGCAAATAAGATATTTGTATAGGTGTCTTAGGAATTTTTTATGGCGAAAGTTTGAAATAGCTACGACAAAACTACATCATTTAAATGCAATTGGAATTTGTTTTTAAGCTAAATCTCCTGATGACTCGCATCTTCACATGGTCACTTCTAAATACGATGATATTTTCTTTACAGTACGATTTCCATTGCAGTAATAACCTCATCATATTGTTCTAACCATGCAAAATAATATAAAAATAAAAAACATATATGTACATATGTATAACATATAACTACAATAAAAATGAAATACTGAGTTCAAAATTTAATTAAATACAAAAATAGATAAAATAAAGTAACCTTTATGTATGTCAACTATTGCTTACAAATAAGATTAAATATTGTAATTTTCTGTGACTAGTGCATTAAAAATAAGTTTAACTTTTAGCACTAAGAAAAATAATCAAAATAAATACAAACAAAAAATCTTCCGAAAATTAAAAAAAATGTTCCTTAAATAGGGAGAAAAAATGCTGCAAACATTCTAATCAAATTCGAAAAAATGTGTTTCTCAATTGTCAGACGTAGTACTATGTGAGTTCTATGTGAGCAAACTAAGGTCTGCTCCCCTATGGACCCACGCCACATCTGGCACTCTACACATGTCGTAATTTGCACCAAGCCAATTTGCGTTTGCCTTTGAACTTGGCTCAAGAAATTTTAACCACTCGGTCCCAGAAGACTTTCCCTCCTTCGACTACAGGACTACGCTCTGTGAGAAAAATGATAAGATGACAGCCCCATGAAAAAGGCAACTAAGTAACGGGGAAAAATATGGTAGCTCGTTTTTTAATATTTTTTTCGAGATTCTTTGGTGGGGCAGACAGTTGGCAAACAGAAGCCAGCAGAAGGACGGATAGATAGAAATGGAGAGCAGCACCTGTAATATTTTGTTTGCTTCCCCAAAAAGACTCAATAAAAATGTAAACGTCGACGCAAAGGGTGGGAGGAGCTGGTGTGGGCTTGTGGGGATACGGCTGTAGAGTAATGTGAGAGTGTCTGCCGCACGTAGCCTTTGACATTAGCTTCGCTAATGAGCGAGCACTTTGAAAAGCTGCGACTTGGCACTGAATATGTGGCAATCTGGAGCGGAGCAGGGCTGAATGGCTGTATAAGAATAATGGAATTACGAGAAGCATACATATGTACATAGAGTATACAAAAAAAACGAGAAAGAACGTGTGAGTCGCTTGTGGACGCGACTCTACTTTTACACCCGTACTCAGTCAGTATATAAATTTTTGAGAATTTTAAAATATTTTTCACATCTGTCATCGTACATCTGTTATTTACATCTACAATGTCGATTTTGCATCTAAAATGTATATTCTGCATTGTGTATGTAATGCAGATTCTATGTATATCGACTCGGCTATTGATGCTGATCAAGAATATATATATTTTATGGGGTCGGAAACGTTTCTTTCTCTGCTTTACACACATCCACTTTTACCACAAATACAATATACCCCTTAACTCTTTGACTACGGGTATAAATTTGTTCTTAATTTTGCAGTTGAGTGTTTCCTTGTAATTTTTACCGTATTGTGCATCTATTTATTTCTTACTCTATCAAAAACATACATGTACATATATGCATTGATCTTGTACTTTACGGGAGACAACAACTAGGCCTGCTTGAGTAGACCTTATGAACACATTTAAAAATTGCAACATATCCCAAAGTCCTATATGAAAAATCGAAATCCTTGTTTTGGTAACTTTTTGAATACGCAATTTAAAAAAGTGACACAAGCTGTCACAAAAACACTCTGAAATAAATGCAACCTTAATCCACTATCAATAGTAAATCCATAAATAATTCCGGAAAGAGATAACTCAACCCGAAAAACGATTCAAAACCTCATTTGGATAGAGAAATAGAGTGCCTATGGGTAGAAACCCAAGGTTAACTCATTGGAATGGTTAAGTGGGATAAGTTAAAGGTTCTGGGAGTATTTCGAAGCATCAAAAATTAATGCAAAAATAAATATAAATAATAAAGTAATACACCGTTAAATAATCCAAAAACCAACACCATTAATAAACTGAATGAGCGAAGGACGTCGAGGACAGCTAAGCACGAAGGACTCGCCAGCCAACACAAAATGAAATATTGGCAAATAAAACGATTTTGACGCTGAATTTTAAAACAAGTGGCACGTAGCAGAGAGAGAAAGTCCCGCTGGTGGTTTTCGTTCTCGACCAACCCCTGGACCAGGACTGAAATTCAAAATCGCATTTATTATACTTACATTCCAAGTTTTCGGCCCCAACCCATCCCGAACCGCTCCGTACGTTTGTCAAATATTTATTCTTTGGATTGGATCGCAGGATTTACTTATTAGCATGCGCATGCCACAGCCCCAAAAAAAGGTCCTGGTCCCGAGGCCCGGGCTGCTAGTCCTTAGTTCTTGGACCGCTAACGAATGACGACAACAACATGAACAGCTAAAAAGGGACTTAATAAGGGAAACGGAAATAGGATAAAGAGCACACGAAATGCAGGTGGGCCAATGGATAGGGCATACCCAAAGTGTGAAGTGTCGGTATGGAGTGGCATGAAGTGGAGTGGAAATGGAGTGTCCTCTAGGCAACTTGTAAATCGTCCTGACGCACTAGCCAAAATCAATTGTGGACGGAGTCATATGGAAAAGTAGAAGGCAAGAAACGGAGCAGGAGGAGTAGCAAATATCAATTAGCTGGAAGGGAAAAATGACTGAGCATCAGAAAGAAATTTGAGAAGAGCAGAGGAGAAAATACAAAGGAGGAGAAGCAGCGAAGGGATGGAGCTCAAAGAAGAAGAAGAAGCAAGAACAGAATATGCGAAAAGCAGGAGGGCAAAGAATAAGCACCAGAAGCCGACGACTACGGGCTCTAGGCCCTAGCAAGTTGCAGATTATCATCAACTAGTGAGACCAGAACCCTAATCAGAATATTCGAAAACGGTGTCGCTATGCTGTCATTTCCTCTGTTCTTCTTCCTCCCATCCTCGGTTCCTCAACCGATGCTTATTTAATTATGGAACCATCTGTGCAGGTTTTGGATGGTGCTTTGATTTTACGCTTTTTGAGCATTTTTTCAAGAGTCCCCTTCCGTTGACTCCAGTAGCCGCCTTATCATCCTCCTACTTACAAGGGCAATCTTGTATACATATATATTTTTTTGCAAAAACCGAGAGTTTTGCGTAGCTATTTTCGGTTTAGTATTTGGATCGTTAATTTCATTGTTTTTCGCAAACTGTTTGGTGGCAAATAAAACAAATATTTCTGTTTCATGATTTTCCACCAAATTTGAAGTGGATTTTTAGGCCAAGAATGATTAGATCAGCTCTATCACTACGCATTGCCATTGTAAGTAACTGGAAAACGAATTCAATCGGTGACGTCGTTCATTGCAGGACGAATTTCGTGAAGGTCGTTTAAAATTAGATGTTGTGCCACAAAAATTCAATGCTGAGTACAAAAGGATTGACCAAGATCATCATGTTACAAACCGTGATATTGAGCTACATATATTTGGGCATTGGTATGATTGTCGATTGGCATTGTCGATTGGTGAAAGAAAAGTATACAAAAATACGATCGTGGTAGTTCAAAAGATGAGTTTAACACCTACACAGATCATGGAAATTAAAATATGAGGCCGATAAAAAAACAGTTATCGACGGTATGGTTGTTTTAAAGCGAGCCAAATGCCGCAACAGTTTTTACAACAAACTATTTCAAGTTAAGTGGTCGTCGCTTGTTTGGTCGCAAACTGATCAACTTTTTTGACGCCGAAAGACGATGTTTAAACATTGTTTTAGAGATACTTTCTTCTAAGTGCCAAAAGTGCTGCGAAAATAGATTTAAATTTTTCAAAAAGGTTTTCATAATCTTAGAAAATAATGTTAAAAACCACCAACGTTGTTTTTCATATAGTTTCGTATATGTACATACATATGTATATGTATGCCCGTTTCTACGCCTCCTTCCATATTGTGTCTCATTTTGGCGTTCTGTTTGGACTTCCACGTCGTTGGTGGAGGGATAGCCACCTTGGGAGGAAGACAGTCTTCTCCGCTCGCCTGAACCAGGTACCAGCTTCCTGCGTATGGAAGGGCCGAAGCGTTCCAGGGATGGGTTGTGCGGGAGTTCCCATTGCCCAGCACGAGGGTGTCGTGTAGATTTTAAAGATTTTAAGGCAGAGGGTAAAGCAAAAAAACAGCAATTTGAGTATTGATTTCTCAGTCTCTCTACCAGAAAACCAATGGAGAGAGTCTAGATATAAATAATACTAAATTATTTTTTCAACAAATATTTCAATGTCACTTAATTGACTAAGAACTACACAGAAGAGACTTCCCCGATTTAAATTAGTATACCTTATTAAAATATCCTATCTCTATTGAACATATTTGTATGACCAAATTGCTATTGACTTTAAAGACTTTTTAAACATTCAAATATATTTAAGCCATGGTAACGTCACTTTCAGTGCCGAGTCGATATATATAGCTACATATGTATGTCTGTCCATCCGTGTGTCCGTCTATCCGTCCCGATGAGCGCCTGGATCTCAGAGACTATGAGAGCTAGAGCAACCAGTAGCTACTACGTTCACACCCACGCTTCCTCTTTCAGTGTGCGCGTCTTGGCGGAAGTAGTTGCTATAACATATAACTGGAATAGAGAAAGCGAGACAACGCTGACAACGTTACGTGAAAGACTGAAATGAAAATTCACCAAACAACGAGCGACAGACAAATTTAATTTAACAACTGACACCTCAATTGATTTTCGGCTCCTTCTAGGCATATTTTATGATATGTCCCAAGGCATTTTTGATTTTTTCTGCTTCCAATCCCACACACACACACACACACACACACACACATATACACACCTTGATTGACACAATGGCTCAGGTAATTCTCAATCAAACGTCAATCAACGGCGGTTAAGTCGTTTGAGATTTTCAAAGAGACATTTTTTGACATGTCTCTGTCTGTTGGTTCCCCACCAACAAAATTAAACTAACCAAATGCCTGCTGTGGCAATTTGTTAAAGCGGTTTTCCAGCGGATATCACGTACGTTTTTTTTTTGCTTGGTTTTTCCCACATCCTACTAAGCGCATCCACATCGCTTCAAAACGATTTGACACGTTGATTGATCCGCTCATTGACTCAAAAATGGAAAGCTAAGCTAAATCCTTCCCATTTCCTGTCTTTTTCTCCTTAATTTTTTGAAAAATGAGTAAGAGTGCCCATGAAATAAACAACTTCAGGGAGCGACGCTGTCTTTAGAATCAATACAATTATGATTATACCAAAATGTCTAGATATTATACGGATTGCTATATCATCATCTCATTGCCATAGAAACAGACCGACTGGAACATTCTGCACTTTTATTTATTTATTTCAATTAACAATTATCTGCTAACTATGAACTATAATATAAATATACAAACTAAAAGAAAATTATAACATAGGCAGAAAAGAAAGGTTTTACAAATTTTCTAGGTCTAGGTGATGGTAAAGGTTACGTATAATTATATCTAGGGATATTTCGGGGGATATGGTAATATAATAGGTATTATAATTATTACAAAGAACACGGAAAGGTTCATGCTGGGCGAAGTTGGATCTGCAGAAGGGTAAACGGATAGGCAAGAAAGTCCGGGTTGGTCTGAAAGGAACTGTAAAATCGATCTGTCCCAACAGAGTTTGGGAGTCCACAAGACCGAGAATGAGCTTGTGAATGAATAAGACTCCATTGCAAATTCTGCGATGGTGTAAGGGGGTAGGTCGATTAATTTTAGTCTAGATCGGTATGGAGGTAACCGTCTGCCAGAGTCCCAGTTTAGATTCCTAAGGGCAAAAATTAAAAATTGTTTTTGAACGGATTCAATTTGAATTTGTTTCTCTTTGTATTGAGGACTCCAAACACAAGAGCAATACTCCAATATTGGGCGTACTAATGAGACGTAAAGTGATTTAGTTATATACGGGTCGTCAAACTCTTTTGACCAACGCTTAATGAACGCTAAAACTCCCCTGGCTTTGTTCACCGTTACAGCAATATGGCTGTTAAAGCATAGCTTATGATCAAACAGGACTCCTAGGTCATTTGATGCGCAAATTCGATCCAGAGTATGATGTCCTAGAGAGTAGGAGACCAAATGTGGAGCACGGCGGTGAAACGTCATAAGTTTGCACTTAGAATAGTTTAAAAACAGTAGGTTAGATGAACACCACTTGTTTAATTCGTCAAGGTCGAGTTGAAGGCGAGTGTGCAAGTACCACTCGGAATACGAAAAACAAATTTTGACGTCATCAGCATACATTAATATAACTGAGTGCAGAATAACTTGAGGTAGGTCATTCACAAACAGATTGAACAGCAGCGGACCTAAATGACTTCCTTGAGGAACACCTGATGTAACATTAACGACATTCGACAACACATTAGTAAACAAAACACGTTGTGTGCGGTTAGACAGATATGACGAGATCCAGTTTAGGAGATTAGTGGAAAAACCAATTAAAGAAAGCTTGTGAATTAGCAGAGAATGGTTAACGGAGTCAAAGGCCTTGCTAAAATCCGTAAAAATTACGTCAGTTTGCAGTGAGCTTTGGAATCCTCGGTTGATTGCGGAAGAGAATTCGAGAAGGTTTGTCGACGTTGATCGATGTTTAAAAAAACCGTGTTGCGAAGGAGATATCAGACTACTATAGGTGTTGTAGTTGCCTGGTAACAAGGAACTCAAGCAGCTTCGGAATGGCGGAAAGCTTTGCAATACCTCGGTAGTTCTCAATGTGAGATCTTGAACCCTTTTTGTGAACCGGAATGATGTAGGATTCATTCCAAATTACTGGAAGACGAGCCCGTTCTAATGATAGGTTGAATAGATAGGTCAAGGGTTTGTATAAGGACTTCGCACAGTGTTTTAAAACGCAACTTGGTACCTTGTCTGGACCCGCAGAGAATGATATGTCAATAGTTGACAAACCATGTAGAACATCACTTTCCTCAAAGAAAGGTAGAAAAATGCTGTTGGCATGAGGTAAATGGTAGGGATACGGATTGGTTGCGTGGTAGATATGTGACGAGTAAGTTGATTGGAAGAAAGTGGCAAATAGATTTGCAATACCAGCAGCAGAGGATTCTGATTTATTTTGATAATGAAGGGATGGAGGAAATGCATTGGACTTACGTTTAGAATTTACGAACGAATAGAATTTTTTGGGATCACTACGAAAATTTTGTCTACATCGGGAAAGGTATTGATTATAACAAAGACTATTAACAGTAAGGAATTGGGAACGAGCGGAGGAATATTGGGCAAAGACAGACATAGATCCAGTATTCTGGTATTTTTTATAGAGTCTAGCTTTCCTATTCTTTAAATAGGACAAATTCTTGGAGAACCAGGGAGGTTTTGACGAAACAGATTTACAGGAAATTACAGGAACATATATATCAAGGGCGTCATTAATGGTGTCATAGAACGAATTGACTGTTTCTTCAATGTTCGGTAACACATGTAGAAACGTCCAGTCTACTTGCGAGAGGTGGAGACTTAGCTCAACAAAATTTGTTTTCCGAAAACACTTAATGCTGCTAGGTGCCATGGGACTAGTAGCGCAACTGTATCGGACACACTCGAGGGATATAGATAAAGTTGGATGGTAGGGATCTTCAGGAAGTGATACTGGACTTACTCTGGAGACCGTAGCAAGAGCAGCATCACACACAAACGTAAGGTCTAAGAGTCTGTCCCTACTATTTCTAATGGAATTAATTTGGACAAGGGAGACATCAGTGAGCCCATCTATAAAATCGTTGTGGTAATTTGGTAGCAAAAGGTTAGACTCATCACTAGGCAGCCAGGAAAAGAAGTGGTAAGTTAAAATCACCCATGACAATAATTTGGTCGTTGCAACCTAAAGAAGACGTAATAGTCTGAATTGCAGAAAGGTGATATGAGTAAACCTCAGCATCTGACTTGGGAGGAATGTAAGAGCAAGTCAAATATATCGATACGGATCCAACACGAACTTTGACTGCAATGAATTCAATGCTATAGATATTGTTGAGTGGGACCAATTCAGATGAGAAATCTGTTTTAACAGCAATCAGAACTCCACCAGCAAAAGATGGACGGTCCAATCTATAAGTGATAAACTTTGGAACGAAAATTTCATGATCATAAACAGAAGAATTAAGCCAGGTTTCAGTTAAAGCGATAGCGTCAAAGTCAAAAGATGCACTATTCGTATGAATTTGACACAATTTGCCTAAAAGACTGCGAACATTCTGGTAATGAATGATAAAAAGGTTATCTAGTTTTTTGAACAACCAGGGCCAGTAATATTGGGACTCTGGAAAGAGTCTTTATGTAGATACTCATGCATAATTGTATGCTCAGGCCAAATAGACGGATCAAGTGATCTGGATAGTAAAGAGTCAGGAAGAAGAATCTTAAAGGAGGAAATATTGCGTTTATGTCTAAAAATGAATTTGGTCACATTTACATCATTAGGCGAGGCGTTAAGTCTAGAACAAAGATGTTGTTTAACATCCTCTGTTGTAGCCTCCGGTATAAGACGGGAGATGAAGATTGCCTTACGTGGCACCACTGCTCTTAGTTGAAGTCCTGAGCGAGAGAGTGAAGGTGGAGCCACTCCCAAAAGAGATCTCGTAGCAGGAACAATGGCAGCGTCGACGGAAACGGAAGGAATTTTGCCTGTTTGCCTGAGCAGTGTGTGGTTTGGCTACAAAAATATAGCCCCTAGATTCGAAGAGAATCTAATGCAATTGAGGTACGCAATGACGGGCGATGGAACTGCGGATAAAACTCGCTCTGCCGTGCTGCTTTGGATTTTGGCTAGGCGCATATTGCATCAATCGAATGTGTCGTGGCGTGACTAATAGGGTGTGTGTGATATTCGCGACACGACGCACAGTGGGGCCTCCGCCGAAAAGAGGTAGAAAAAGTAATTTTCTGACTGAGCGCTTTGGATAGTTTGAATATACGCATCTGATGAAGAACTTTCCAAGGATTTCAAAAATGTAAATTTCAAAAAATCTGATTTTCTATACCCGTACTCAAAAAGAGTTAAGTTAAGAGTTATATTGTATTTGTAGTAAGAATGGATGTGTAACGCAGAGAAGGAAACGTTTCGAACCACATAAAGTATATAGTATATTCTTGATCAGCATCAATAGTTGAGTCTCTGTCTGTCCGTCTTGATGATCGCCTAGATCTCAGAGACTATAAGAGATAGAGCAACCAAATTTTGTTTCGAAACTCATGTGATATTCCACTGCTACAAGTGTATATCCAAATTTCGCCCCGCCCCCTTCCACCCCCACAAAGGACAAAAATCTGTAGCAGCAACAATTTTAAAGATACGATAAAAAATTACCTTATAATATATACCGTCTAAAAATGTTATTTATATTTTTTGTAAAATCCCATTAATGTAAAATATGTATGAAAAATTATTATCTATTATGAAATTGATCATTACAAGTTTTTATCGACAAAAAATATATACAAATTTATAATTTGACATAGGAATAAGCACAGGCAACATGCAACATGCAACAGGCAACCGTGCACATGTTAAGACTAAAATTTGGAACATTTTTCTTTCAAATGCAGTTTATTTTGAAAAAGATGTCTTAATTCGTTGAGAAGTTATTCATTTGGAAAGCTGACATGGCCGAAGTCCCCACTGTACGACGCACCTGGCATTCAGTGACACCCCCTTAGTCCACCACTCATTTCAATATTTCATGAGTATGGAGAACACCAAACATAATCCAGAAAACCCTTATTCGCATTTAAACTAAACTAAAAATTAAATATATGTTTTCAAAGTAAGTAATTTGTATTTTTAAATCATTTCCATTCTTTTGTAAAGCAGTGGAGTCTCTATAATTGTGGATATAAATACATATATGCTACTAAAGATTTTTGTGGCCTTGTACTCTGTACCACTCTGTACCGCACTATTCTTACAACTTTCCTATAAATCATAAAAGTTGTTCAGCCGAAATTTTTAGCCCAGTGCAAGTACGCTACAAACCCAAACACATGAAAGTACACAGTGACAGACACGAATAGATATGTACATACATGCCCGTAGACACGGCCACACATTGAGTTGGAGAAATTTTTGCAAATATGCATACCAGTACATATTTATGTGTGTATATGTATACACGATTCGGTTTATTAGACTCGTACAAAATCACACAATATGCCTGTCTGTCTGTGGGGCTGTTGGGCTGTGTGGTACGGGTTGTGCCCTGCCCTTAACAGGCACAACAGGCAGACAGTACCCCATCTCTCTGCCTCGGCTTCTCTCGCTCACTCTGTCTATGCCTCTGTGTGTTTCTGTGGGTAAATTCAATTACAATATTTGCGCTGATATCTCCGTTTGTTTTTTTTTTGCTCACTTCTTTTGTTCGAGTATTCATATTTATTGTACGGAATTTTAAATGGCTATATTTACATTGCTAATTTCCACACACAGGCTCGTGAGCAGAAATTTCAATAGTATATGTGGGGCGCATTGGTGAAGCAATGTTTTGCATTCGGCAGTCGAAAAATTGCAGACCAATTAATTGACAAAGTTCATTGTAGGCTCCCTTTTTGTTTGGGTCAGCTCAGTCCGCGAGAAGATTGGAGAGTGAGAGAGGATATATAAATCATTTCTGGCCGCTCAACGCGAACATTCAATATTTAAACATGGTTCCGTGGCTTTCCGATGGGTGTTTTTGCTTGGGCCTGCCACTGTGGTCCGTTGGAGCTTGTCTCATTGAAATAGTTTGTCCATTGCATTAGAGTGTTTACATATGTATGTGGCATGTGACTGTCAATTTGTTTAACTGCTGCTGTACGAGTATTTGCATCACATTTTAAATTACCCAAAAACGGTTAGGATTATCTGAAACGTTTTGGAAACGGTTTGTGCTGCTACGAAGTTTCTTTTCCATACCATTATTCTGTTTTGTCGAGTTTTTTCCCCAGTTTGACAACTTATATATGTATATAAAATATGTATAAAAAATAAGAAAACATAAATCTCAAAAATCCGACTATCGATTACTGAAAAATTAAATTTAACGAGATGGAACGTGTAAGTCGCCTTTGTGGACTCTACTTCATACCCGTACTCAGTGAGTATATACATACATATGTATATTTCTGAGCTTATGATTTATGTAGAATTTTAAAATATTTTACAATTTTTTTGCTGCATCCGCTATGAACATCTGCAATGTGGATTCTACATTTTCTCTGCAAAGGTCGCGTATTGCAGAGTGTGTGAGAACGAGAAAGATAACGAGTAGCGTGGTATCATGCTGGAGGAGGTGGGGGGAAGCAACTGAAAATTAATTTCTTTATTTCGGCTTAATAATGATCCGATCTGATTCAGATTCAGCAATCTGGTAGATATGGTCATTCTGGAATCGAAATTTGGCTTTAGCTCTTACAGTCTCTGAGAACATGGCTACATCGACTCGGCTTTTGTTGAATCTATATACTTTATGGGGTCGAAAACGTTTCCTTCTCTGCGTTACACACATCCACTTTTACCACAAATCTAATACACCACTTAACTCTTTGAGTACGGGTATAATAAAAGGTAATAACGAAAAGGCTAGTTTGATCGTTCCTAGCGTACTGTTATCGCTAAATAAAATGTAACCTTCTTTAGCTGTCGACCCGGTAATCAAAGAATAAGACATTAGATACCTGTAAATGTATATAACAGCCAAAAGGAAGCGTTTCCAACACCATAAAGTATGTACATACATACATACATATGTATGTCATACATACATATGTACATATATTTTTGATCAGCTCCTGTAGCATTATCAAAGCTAGAGCAACGATACTTGCAGACTCCTGAGATATCACAAGTGTATTAACACATTTTGCCAAGTTCCATTCCGAGCCCCAACAAAATTTTAGTAGATTTTAAAATTTTAAATATCCAAAAAAAATCATATGCTTGCAGATAACACAGAAGTATCTTACAAATTACACACAACTGAATTTATTTAAATTGATAAACTTTATAATTCCTTTTGATAATTCATTAACAAAAACCAAACGATTTGCAAAAGTTAACAACAACAAGAAAAATCTGAACAAATATTCCAAAACATTGCATTTACTTCAAACAAAAAAAAAGGAAATTACGCGCAAATCCCCGACAAAGAAATAAAAATGTTTTTTTAAATAACATTGCCTACATTTAAAGAAGAAGGAAAACAAACTATATTTATTTAACAAAAAGCTATTCCGAAAAAGGTAGAATATAATAAACAATAACACAAAAACCATTAGTAACTTTTTCAGCTAGGCAGCTGGTAAAGAAACCCTTCACATAACGCATTTGCAACGTTGGACGCCTGCGAATAAACAATTTCTATAAGGCCAAAGAGTAAAAAGTTTTCATGGACAATGAGATATTGCGTAGCGTTCATTGTTGGCTCTGTTGTTGCTCTTGTCGTCGCCGCTAGATAATAAATGACCGTCCATTAAATTGCAATTAAAAGCTCATATGTGCGCATAAACTTTACCCCAGCCAGCCAGACAGACATCCCGCCACCAGACTCCAGCTCCGCCTTCTCGATCTGCCAAAAATTTGCCTATGGCCAAATGACCATTAATGGAGCAGACAGAGGCCGAAGTGGTAGCAGGGGGCGTAAGAATTGGGTCCATTTATGGCCAGGATAGTAGCCCGTATAATAGTAAATTTAACAGTTGGTTGGACGTTTTACAATGCGTCGAGCTCCAATAGAGGTAGCCTGGTAAACAAATTACGCGACCGACTCTACACACTCGATGAAGAACTGGCGCATGGAGCTGCTCAAAGCGAGAACTTTTCTAACAAAATTGACATAGTGTATACGTATTATGCAACTGCCAAAGTAAGCCTTCCCCCAACTCAGAGGGTGCATCGCCCACCGCCCCTCTGCTTGTATGTGTGGGGCAGTCAATTAGAAAATATGCATTGTACATAATTAAGATTTATATACACATACACAAACACACACGCAGATGCGCGCTTACAACACACACAAAAAGAGAACAGCAGTCAATACCAAATGGCTTCCGCATTGAAGCTGCAAAGTTTAGGACTCGAAGCGGGCAAAGATCATCGCTTTAGGGCTGGGTCGTTTTATGAATACGCTACCCGCTACCAAATGTTTTCTGAATGGAATAGTATTATTAGAGCCATGTGCGTAAGCAGCTGTGAAAAAAATAATACAACCACAAGAAATTGCCAAACTCACATTTTAAACTTTAAGGAAACTTTAAGCACATTTTTAGAAGCACATTTTTAGAAATGGAAGACTCTTACCAACCTTGGAATAAGTAAAATAGGTTTTAAACAAAAATATTTTTTTTTTTTAATTTTTAAGTAATTTAAGAACCTTTATTGAAATTGATAAAATGAGGCGAAAAAAATAATAGCACCACAATAAGTAACGAATTCATTGGGTAACAATTTGTAACTATCTGTACTAAATCTATATGTTTAAAATATTTTCCATAGATTTCGATTTATAATCAATAACTTTACGGCTCACTTCGGTAGCAATGTAACGTATTCCAAATTTCGATGTAGGGCAGTGGGAAGCGGGTGCAGTTTGCGAAAAAGGTTCACTTAGCCGCGAACTGTATGCAAATTTCCATTAGCCATGCAAACGCAAAACTAGCCGCCATTTATCTGTCTAACAGCGGGCACGACCAAGAGAAGCGAGCAGGGAGGAGTCAGTCGGCCTGGCAGTAGTTGAAATTTACTGCCCCCTTATCCTTACCGAACGCACAACCAGTGGAAACAGCAGCAGAATGTTGCAAGTTGGCAATATGCATACGCATTTTATGCGATGCAGAAAATGACATACGTAGATTGGAGCATAAGGGCAGGCGCCTACGAGATGCAGAAGCAGAAGGAAATGTGGATAGAGTGGGGCTGCGGGTCATTTCAGTGGATATTTTTATTGAAAGCCAGCAAAACGCTCAATGAACCAGCTAATGGCGTTAGTTGGCCCAAATGGGAAAATGGCAGAGGGAAACCCAGGCAAACTGTGGCTGTAGCTTAAAAATGTTAAATGAAAAGCAGCTGCCATACAATCTATCTCTTCCTCTTCTGTTTCCCTCCCCCTTGGTATTTATAACAAACCTCTTTTGACATTTCTACCCTTACGAAATAAATGAAAGCAGAAAAGCCAAATGAAAATGGTCTTGATGCATATAAAAAAAATAGCTTTATAAAGCAAACATCTGGTTAAACATATTTGTTGATTTGTCAATTTTTGAACTAAATTGACAAACGATTTCTTGTAACGTATTTCACTTCCTTTTCTCTACATACATATATCTCATGATAAGAAAAATTAAATGACAGTATGATCGTAAGTATGAACACGTTGAAATTAAACTGACCGTATACGTTTTGACATTACTTTCGGGAATGACTAAATATGGACAACAAGTGAATAGAATAAGAATGGAGAAAGTTCGTGAACACCAAACACACTGCCAGCATGCACGATACAAAGAACATCGGTGATTTTGCTGAATAAGAGCTAACTACTAAGACTAAATATGGAACTAGAATTATTCTATTATGATCCGGAAATTGATTAGAGTCCGTACAGATCAGTAATGATTTGAGAAATGTCAGCCATTTGTAAGTGTCAGAGTCATTACCGGATTGTGTTGAGCAGGCAAAAAAGTCCTGAAAATTAAAATGCCAAAATTGGTCCCGCTACCGATACCATTTTCAATGAATGAATGAGTTGGATAGTTGATTGAAATTCATGATTGGCGATGACCATCAAATTAAGCTAAGGTGGTTTGATAAGCAAAATATATTGTGCAACCACCAGTCTTGCAAAATGAAACTTAAGTAAAAAGTAAGCTTTGTTTTGTTCATCATCCATGCAACCAAAAAGTGGCAGCGAAGTATGGCCGTGTCAAGTACATATGTATGTATGTACATACGTAAATGCTTTTCGTATGTACTCTTGATCAGCATCGCTATTCGTATCATGCTAAAAAATCTTTTCCTCACGCCGTATATCACTCGGATAAAAAATTCTATGAGAGAACCATTATTAATTTTTGAGATGACAGCAAAAATTAACAAGCTTTAGTTTCATGTGTATTTTTCGTAGAAAATCCAATTATATAAAATATTTCCGACTTAGGATCAGATGCCATTTTTACTTTTTTTTGTAAAACAATTTTTTTTAATCTGCATTTTAATTTCCCATTATTTTAATGCACATTCTTGGCGCTGTTGCTACCCGGCACGGTGAATACTTAATCAGCTAGCCAACGCATTCTGACTCCCATCACTATTGCACTGCATCATCCTCTTCATCCGCTTCAGTCTTCGTCCCGAATGCCACTCATTGTTGCTTCCTCTGCAGCTATTGCAGTTTATTAAATATGCTTTTAGTTTTTCAAAAGCTACGCCCACTTGGCCGTGCTTGGAGCCGACCAGGCGACCGTATGGCAATACATTCTGCCAAAGGCAGTTTAGTTATTAATATTTAATGCGTCTGCATTGCGCATAATTACGCTGTACAGAGGAATGAGAGCAGAATTATTTTTGGCAAGTTATTTATTTGGCCTTTGGCGGGAAAAATAAAGCTATTTCCTTCACCCCTCTTTGCAACCAACGGATCCAGGGTCCTGTTCTCTGTACTATATAATCCGGCACATAATTTGTACATCTTCAGCGGAATGGATGGCGAAATGGATCTCATATTTTATTTGTCCAAATTCAAAGGATTATATTAATAAAACGAAGTAAAAACGAGAAGATTATGGGAAGTGGTAAGATCCTGGCTATGGACAATTATGAGATATATAGATACATACATAACTACATATACATTTTTCTTGAATGTATATAATATACGTACAATTACAAATGGTTCTATTGTTTTTTTTTAATATTCTGTATGTAAACGAATACCAATTTGTAAACGTTTTAAGTAATTTTTCGCAAAACAACTGAGCTGGGCGTTTTAAGGCAGTAAAGCGGATGGGATGGGGTCGCAGTAAAGTATGATCCGTAAAAGGTAACGGCCTTTCTCCAGCACCGCGAAATCGAACAATTCCTGTCAAACTTCATAAAAAAAACTGTGGCAGGAATTTGTCATTTACGTTTGCCTGGAGTGTGTATCCAGCAACAGGAGCGGAATCCACAAATTTATATCGATAGTTGACAGAAATAATTGAACTTAACGTTGCAAACCTAAAATTCAATCAGGCTTAAATAATCATCAGGTGAGTAATTTTTTAAATTTAAATGTCTGTATATCTTCAAAAAAGTGGATTTAAAGACCTTAAAGTGGAGATTAAGGCCATTTGAAGCTCCAGAGAGTATTTGGGAAGAAGATAATACTTCAAAAGTCGACGACGCTATGACGACCATTTATTATATTTGCACCTGTTTTGATGACCAGGCTATTGATTTGATCACACAACAAACTGATTTATATGGGCTGCAAGAACTCGACATAGAGCTTAAGTGTTCTGGAGAGGATATAAAACATTATATTGGTATTTAGTTGTTCTTGGGTGTCATAAAATTGTCACAACTAAAATGTGAAATGTGAAATACACCATAACATCGTATGTTTGAGATGGTTCGACAATAAGGCAGTGCAGGCAAGGCAGTATAACAGAACCTTTTACTGGTGCCTAGGAACATCAGAAAAGCAGATTGTGAACTCCAATTACAAAATGCGTTAAATGTAAGGTTCATAATGATTTCAAATAAAACGAAAAGGAACGTGAGTCGCTTCTAGTCGCGACTCTACTTTTATACCCGTACTCAGTCAGTATATAAATTTGTGAGCTTATGATTGAACTACATCTACATCTAAAATGTAGAACAGATATTCTACGTCTCCTCCGCAAGAGGGCGCTCGCGCACTGCACAGGGCAGAGTGTGTTCGAGCGAGAAAGGTCGGGAAGCAACTGAAAATTAATTTCTTCATTCTGGCTATAATAATGACCGGATCTGTACCAGATTTGGCAATCTGGTAGCTATGGTCATTCTCTACAATGCGTTTTTAGTTTTATCGTATCTTCAAAATTGTGGTTGTCATAGATTTTCGTCCTTTGTGAAGGCGGAGAGGCCGTGGCAAAATTTTGAAAGAAACTTAATTCAGTGATCAAGCTGATCAAGCTGATTGATGCTGATCAAGAATATATGTACTTTATGGGGTCGGAAAATTTTCCTTCTCTGCGTTACGCACATCCACTTTACACATCCACAAATACAATATACCCCTTAACTCTTTTTGAGTACGGGTATAAAAATAAAAATTTCCACGCTGCAGGAACAAATTTGGGGTCGCTAGGGTTAATCACATAATCTTTTGATGTTTGCAAGTGTTATGACTATGAGTTTGAGTGTGTGTGTTATGAGTAATGCGAATACATAGAACCAAAACTCAAATTCATTTTCTATTTTACTGGAATCGGCACAAATTCTGCGGCCCAACTGAAACAGCTCTGACATCCCAGCTCCCTTATAATCCTGAGCTCTCCTTTCCAGCTCGCAGCAGCTTTCACTCTCTCTCAGTCGCTCTACCCCATGCCCCTCCTTCATCTTTGCATATAAGTGCTTAATGAGTATAAATGAGCTTGATTGCATATTCCAAGGCGCTCGCTCGTTTGCTGCTCGTATGCATGCGTGTGTGTACGAGCTGTTTTTTAATAGCCTGCATATGGCGTTGTAAAAGTTTTCATTACACAAACAGCAGAAGCGACAGCAGCAACTACGATTTACCGGCAACGAAGACAACAGCAACAACCTGCGAGTATTGGCATGACTTTTAAGCGCATTTAACAGACGGTGTATGCGTAATGTGCAGAGGCTGGCAGCGAAATTGAATACAGTTGCTCGTAAAATGCTTAAGCACCTGCGCACAGAAACTGCCACCTCAACAATTACAGCAACAGCAACAGAATGGGGACAGGAAAATCTACAAGGACCACACTTAACGCTAATTTGGCGTTTTACCGTCGAATGATTTTTGAACTCACGCAACTCACACACACACACACAGCCCCGCACACACTTGCACTCAGTAAAATTTCTGGCAAAAGTTAAAAAACTTTTTTTTACCACTGGGCACAGGCAGCCAGCTCGTTTCTGCGGAACTTTCGGCAAAATTTCATCTGCGGTTGATTTTGATTGTGAAAGGATTTGCCAAATTGCTGTTTGCAGCGGTGCGGCAAAAAATCAAAGGGTTTTCCAATACCAATACATGCATGCGGCAGCAGATCGCCGCCCTGCCCGTTTGCGTATGTGTGCGACTATATTCACAGCTATACATATGTACATACATACTGTGTGTGGCTCAGCTTGTGGCTGCCAGAATGGAGCTGTCCCGCACCCCGTCGCGACCCCTTGATTTTGCCCCACTGCCAATGCGTTTAAACAACAGTTTAACAACAGTTTGCCTGCCTTTTGTTTTTGGGTGAGGCTTTTGCCTCTCTGCTTTTCTGCTCTTCTACTTCTGTTGCTGCATTTTCAGCCTTTGCCCAGCCATGTGCGGGAGCGGGGAAAAGCGACCGCTCGATTTATGGAAATTGTGCAATATTTTCTGTTGGGAGTTAGAGGCCACTTTTTTTCATTTTGTATAAGGCAAAAAGAAAACCTGGTTGTATGAGTTTTGCTTTTGTTCTTCCTTATTTTTTGGATTTTTGATATTTTAGGTCTCAGGCTTTTTGCTTTGAATTTATTTCTGAGTGTTTAAGTGTGGAAAATGTATTGAAATTTGTATTATTCACTAGGGGACAAGCCACCTGCTCACTCGCTTCGCTCGTTCGCCAACCTCCAAGTCTTCTAATGTTATTTATTATTCTTTATTAAAAGTTATGTTTTAAATTTGTATCATTTAATTCATATCCATAAAAACATAACCTCGTACATAAATTATTTTCATTCATTATCATATCATGTCCTTCCTAATCATATGATCTTCAAGTTATCTTTTAATAATAAATAAATAAATAATAAATACTCTTCCGCTCACTTGATTAAGAACACCGCTTTTTTGTACTTTTTGATTTTGCAAATCTCCATTAACTGCTAGAGCATAGACTCTATTTTTTCATCATAGTCCCATTCATTAGGCTCTGTTTACAACAAAAATGAAGAAAAAAACGATTACTGTGTTTTTAAATTGCGCTTTATTGTAAAGCTCTACGAAATATGTTAACTCTTTTTGGCTCAACCGAATCGTTCCGCAAAAATAATTTTAATTAAAATATGAATGAACTAATTTCACAATATTTTTTCGGAACGCAAAAGATGCTGTTCTTAATCAAGTGAGCCAAGAAAAGTTACTAGCTACTTGATAATCATCGGTTTTGTTATTGTTCAACTGTCATAACCTTATTGTCTCCTACCACCTACAAACATACATACAATCAACAGAAAATATGCATAGCAAACTATTCATGTGGTTTTTAAATAATAAAAGGTGATATCTTCGATATCCTCCGCTAAACATGAATTTTTACATTAAGTTCATTCCTTCCCCCACCGCACACCCACGCCAGAGTGTTGGCCAAAAATTTGTTCCTTCAAATGAGCAACATAAATAATTTTATTTTCATGACGTTTCTAATCCAACCGAAACCTCCCGCTCTACAAACAATTGTTGAACTGAACACACACAAATTGAAAACATCCAACCCCACCGCCCACCTCTTTTCCCTGTAATTTACGAGAAGCAACTGTTACATCCAATATACGCGTACAAATAAGTATATATGTATATGGATGTGTAAATATATATAAAAGGAAATCGCAGTGAACAATAATCAAAATTGCTCTAAGGCTCTTAGAATGCCATAAATCATACGCCCGTTGTACCCGAAAGCATTTGATGGGGCGTTAATTGTATATAAATAACATATTAAAATTTCCAGTCAATAGGTTTAAGCTGTAATTAAAAGTAATAATCTAAAGGATGAGTGTCCTTTCCTTCTCTACGCTTCCGACTTCACCTTCTAGTCCCCCGCGGCGACCTCGTTGCCAACGGCAGACGGTGCAAAACTTTTGGACGAAAGGTCAATTAAACTGCATTAAGTTTAATAACTTTCTGTGCCCAAAACATTTACGAAATGTCTGGCAACAGTCAGACCAGAGCACCCGCAAGGATGTTCGATTCGAAGGATAGGGAAAGGAGTATTCCAGGATCAGCCTCGACGAGTGGGTTTCCCACACACACTACAGCTTGTGCGGCAGACCACATGCAGCGTCAACAACAAACAACACCTGTTTATGGTTTTTCGTTAGCAAAAATTGTACAACTGCCAAGACGAAGCATGTGATAGAGCACACACACACAATCACGTACGAGAATGTACGTACACACAAGACAGGCCAAAAGTTTTCGATGCCAACTAATTTTTCCTGTCAAATGCACAGACGACAACACGGAACCCCACGCCCAAAATAAAAATAAAAGCCAAAAAAAGCTTGATGTTCCGATTTTGGGATACCCACTACTCACATTATTTTTTGTGCACTGAGGGAAAAGCCTTCTAAAAGCACCATGTTTACTTAAAATGTTAAGACATCGGGTCTCTTTTTGACAAAACATTCAAGACAACGTGAACTTCGCGATCTTCATTTATGCTAAACAAGATCTTTCTGTTAGATTTAGTTCAAAGTATACTCTCCAGGGTATAGGGGAGAGAAACCCCAAAGGAAGAGAACATTATGCTGCGGAAGAAGCAGAAAAATAAGCTGGCAAGAATTTCCTCGCGACTTGGCGTCTTGGGTGGCGGTGGTGTACGTCTCTGGCTCTGGCTGAAGGTGAAATTAAATGTAAGCAGTAGAAGGATAAAGTAGAAAATGCGTGCACGGACCGACATATTCACGCTGCCTGTGTATGCGCTTCAGTTTCCCGCTTGATTATGCGTTTGCATGCACATAAAGGCAAAAGTCAAACACGGGACAAGCCTCGACCATTTCTGCCTCAGCCTAACATGCCCTCTGATAACCTTTGTATACCGGTACCCAAAGAGTTAAGGGGTATATTGTATTTGTGGTAAAAGTAAATGTGTGTAACGCAGAGAAGGAAACGTTTCCGACCCCATAAAGTATATATATTCATGATCAGCATCAATAGCCGTATCGATATAGCCGTGTTTGTCTGTCCGCCCGTCCGTCCGTCCCGATGAGCGCCTAGATTTCAGAGACTATAAAATCTGGAACAAAATTTATTTTCGGTGGCACTCACAATGTTGAAGATACGAGAAAACTAAAAGCGCAGTATTGTAGAGAATCGCTATATCCTTCAGAATTCCGAATCTGGTACAGATCGGATAATTATTATAGCCTGAATGAAGAAATTAATTTGCAGTTGCTTACTCTGACCCTCTCTGCGCTACATACGCTTCTTATTCTCTTTCTCGCTCACACTCGCTCTGCCCTGTGCAGTGTGCGACCTTTCGTGGAGAAGATGTAGAATCTACACTGCAGATGTATAATCTACATTGTAGATGTATAATATATATTTAAGATTAAGATGACAGATGTAGCAACAAATATGTAAAATATTAAATATTATAAAATTCCACATATGTACATACATATATCATAATCTCACATATTTATATAATGACTGAGTACGGGTATAAAAGTAGAGTCGCGTCCACAGAAGCGACACAAAACGTTCCTTCTCATAAGTATTATTTTTTATGCACGCATATTTACATGATTCCTCTCTGACAGGAGGTGTCAGGGTGGCAGTGGAAACATTTGATGGCAATTCCAGCTGCAGATCAGCGGCGAAAAAGGACTACCTGAGCAGCGTGCGTGCCATTAAAGTTATGAGGGGTTGTGTGGGTGCTGATAGAGGGTGGTCTTGGTTTTCCCACACAATGTGTGTATCATTTTTCAGCATTTATGCGAAGCCGGTTTCCGTTTTAATTGTTCAGTTGACCTAGTCTCTGCAGAGGGTTAATGTGTAAGAATTTTTAAGTTTAGTGGATGTTTTCGCTTTCAATTAATCGAACTACTTACTGATGTAGATATTGCGTAGTTGCAAAATTTTGTTTACTTCTTTCATTTCACGCAAAGTACTAATATACATACGTATGGTACATATGAATGATCTATTTACCGAAGCAGATAAAGTAAGTTAAAATTTTGAACGTTAAGTAATTTAATTGTAACTCACAAAGGTATCATCTCCGTCCCATTCCTGATCAAATTGGCGATCCTATCCTATTAAATTTATCTCGTTAAAGCCTTTCTTCACTCAGAATAGACAGACATGGATATGTCGACTCGGCTTTTGATGCTGATCAAGAATGTATATACTTTAAGGGGTTGGAAACGTTTCCTTCTCTGCGTTACACACATCCACTTTTACCACAAATACAATATACCCCTTAACCCTCATTGAGGGTTGAAGTGAAGGATAAAGAAAATCACAGTCGCATCTACGCGACGCTTAGCATGGAAATTCCAGCTAAATATCTTACTAACCGTAAACTCGTGGGACAAAAAACAAGCGAGGCGTTTACCTTTAATCAAGATCAGTAAGACGCAGACCACGAAGGCTCACAAGCGAGACCGAATTGATGGCCTCGATTCTTTCCGATAATAACCCCATTCTGGAGGGAAGATGTGATCCACAAACACAGGACAAAGCTATGAAACGGACTGTTTTATTTAGAATATAACATATTTTATGTTTAGATCTGATACAGTTTCACAATGTAGTTTGTTAGCCTATCAACGTAAATGAAAATCTAAGAACTTAGACTAAAAGCTATGTGATAGAAAAAAACCAAAGTAAAATTAACTACAATCATATTTGAATTTAAAATGCGATTTTTAAATACAAACATGGTAAAATTAAATAGAATTCACTTTGATTCAAATATAAATGTATTAAAATGGCTTTTTTAATACGTTCATATTTAATCTTAAGACAAAATAAATACTATATTAAATTTAAATACAAAACACTTTAAAATAAATATAATACATATATTAAATTTAAATATGAAATATATTAAAATTAAATATAAAATATATTAAATTTAAATATTTTCATATTTCTTTTAAAATGTAAGTGAAAAATATTCAATAATAATACAACCACTCTTGGATGAAAATCAATGGCATAAATGAGTGAAAATATTAAAATTTCAGGGCTTTTTTCTATCGGTGTAGGTATTTGAATCTTGTATTTACAGTCGATTAAAAAAATGTTTTTAATTGAACAAATGGGTATTTCTAATTTCAATCCCAGCTAAATATTTGCTCAAATATGGACTAGTCGATTTCCAAGTTTTCTTCGAGCTAATTCTCACTTTTCATTCGCGGACTTGACCCCCGAGGCACTTTAAGGAGAGCATACCAACAAGCCCTGAGTGGACTCTCATACCAACCGTTGTCAGGCTCTTATTTTGTTGTTATTCTTTTGTTTTTGCCTCTTCTTTCTTTAATTATAAAGCTACACGAACGCAATTCAAACACATACATATCTATAGATGTACACTAGTATACAGAGGTTTTTATAACACCACGTAAAAAAAAGCTGTGTAGCGAAGAGGGAAGGCCAGAAAAAAAACCATATTCCCATTGGCATCAAATTGTCTGCACGACAAGGTAACACAGTATTAAAAATTTCAGCATCAGCAGCAAAATGTTCTGACCAGAACTCGTCTGAGATACTCTACCGTACAGACCCTCTCTAGCTCTCAACGACGTCCATGGCAACCCAAGCCGCTTAACGCAGCCAACTGCCAAATGTAAATATACTCCAACCCCAGCATGGCAGAAAACCGACAAAAAAAATATAAAACTTTCTTAATAATACAACGAGCACAAAAAAGCCTCAGCACCAACAGCAGTAGGGGCAGCGAGCGAGAAGCAGCTCGGTCCAAGGCGACGCAGACCCGGGAGGAAAATGCGCATTGTTTTCAGCTTTTCAGCGCCCATCCAACAACCGAAAGCGGAAAAGGACCCTGGCTGGGGGGCCAACATTGGGAACTTCAAAACTTTGGCCATATCCCGCGGCTATGAACAACAGCAATCAATTTTCACATGCCGGCAAACAAATGTGCCGCACCGGGATGTCCCAGAGCCCATCCCGAAGGCAGAGGGGTTTTGTGCAGACTGGCAGAGGTATCTGGGTAACATGGTAACAGGGCGCAGAGGGCTAACAGAGGAGGAAATATATGAGATTTATAATGCAGCATCAATAGAGCCTAATGGAATTATCATTTAACTGGGCAAACATCGGATACTCGATTGCGGCGGTAAGTGCGTTTCGTTGCACGACGAGAACAATTTAACAATCCAAATGAGTGATCAGAAGATTTTTGTCTCTTACACGCAAACATACATATGTAAAATTCACACATTCAACAATCCTTGGTAAATCATTTTCCTGCTTATATTTTATACTTTGTACCGTAATGAAATGTATGAAATCACTATCTTGAATTTTCTTATACGATGTTGTGAGCGAACCGTACATACATATGCTGGAAGCAGCCGCTCATCAAGAGGTCGACGCTTTAGAATAAATTCACTTAATTTTGGAAATCAATCAGCGCGCAAGTGTTTTTCTGTCGGTATGTCCGGTTCCCGTGTCCGTAAATAACCCATAATTAATCGTGCCCTACGGCAGGCTCTTTTGCACAACCAAACATCAAAACATTTTTGAACTAATTAAAAATCTAAATCAATGGAGTAAAAAAAACACTGTTCATATCACATATACATAAATATAATGAGAGATTATTCCTGACTTCTTCATAAACTAAATTTGATTAAAAAACAAAATACCAGCTCAAACTCAATAATCTCCACCTATACCTATGGCAAAAATGGATTCTGTTGGCGATTTTCGTGTTCAACCCAATCCATATTCATTTCACAGTCAACGCTCCACATTGTGTCCTATTTCCTTATCCTATGCTCCGACTACCATATTTGCCAAGCGCTTCACACCGAATCGAAGTCAGGACACTAGAGTGAAGTGGGGGTGGCTCCTTACGTTGATTAATTTCTCGTTTTTACGCCATTTTATATTTGTCTTGTGCGGTAATTACGACAAGTCCATGTCGAGAATGGATATCCAGGCAGCCGTTACCCAGCTTCCGGTCGCGCGTCCAAGATAAACACGAAAATTCCGGAAGAAAGCGTCGCGGACAGTCCGGTGTCTTCTTCTCTACACTTTAGTGGACGGACTACATCCGGTAATTGAATCAAATGAAGCAGAATTAGTATTAGCTTCTTATGGTCGCTATCGCTCACGAACTGCTTCCCCTGGCATAACTCTGTTTATTTAAAAAAATTAATTTTTAATTTAATGTACGTGTTGTGGGCGAAGAGAAGCGCTAGTTTCACGCCACGATGCTCAGATTCGAAGCTGGAGCGACCCTAAGTTGGCTAGAGTGGACGGCTCCCACCCAGCAAGCCAAAAACCGCCGAAGGAAAAGCAAAATGGAACCAAACAAAACTGGAAAGCCAAACAGAGAGGAGGTGATATCAACACGTGACGTTGGAATGCTCTACATCAGATTTAGTGATTACATTTACATATGTATGTACATACATACATATTTATATATTAATGGAATGGATTGCTTACATATGTAAGTATACAGCTATTTATTTTATTTTATTTATTTATAGCTCAGACTATTATGAACTATTTAGGATGTGTGGAGATAAGAGTCCTTTTAAGGTTATCTCCAATTCTATAAAATAATTTTTTCTATAAATGCAACACCATTGTTGTAAATAATTATTTTTAACTCTGGTAGAGCTGAATTTAATTGATATAAGTCAGATTATTATGTTAAGAATATTAAAAAGAAGAGTACGAAAGCACCGAATTACATCGAGCCTGAACCAAAATACTTTTGAAGTAAATAGACTTCTTCCCACCATCTACCACCGGATTTTCTTTCCCTCTTTCTCTACCCCATCTCTCACCATCAAATATAAAGTAGAAAAGCAGTTTTCCGATGGTCAGCAGGCTGTCGAAAAGTAAAGTTGAGTGGAACGGGAAGGTGGTCAACAGCATACTAGTAAAGCGAAAAGACGACGAAATACTTTTTCAAGATAAACGGAAACAAGCCAAGATGGAATTAATTTTCCGCTTTGAACAAACAAGCGGATGTAAATAAAAAAAAAATGTATATATATGTACTTGTACCAACACAAGAGAATAAAGAACGAGAAGGAACGTTGTGAGTCGCTTCTGTGGACGCGACTCTACTTTTATACCCGTACTCAGTCAGTTTATTAATATATGAGATTATGATTTATGTAGAATTTTAAAATATTTACATCTACATCTAAAATGTATATTATATATCTACAATGTAGATTATAAATCTGCAATCTAGATTCTACATCTTCTCCGCGAAATGTCGCGCACTGCACAGGGCAGAGCGAGTGGGAGCGAGAAAGAGAATAAGAAGCGTATTTAGCGCAGAGAGGGTCAGAGTAAGCAACTGCAAATTAATTTCTTCATTCAGGCTATAATAATTATCCGATCTGTACCAGATTCGGAATTCTGAAAGATATAGCGATTCTCTACAATACTGCGCTTTTAGTTTTCTCGTATCTTCAACATTGTGAGTGCCACCGAAAATAAATTTTGTTCCAGATTTTATAGTCTTTGAAATCTAGGCGCTCGTCGGGACGGACGGACGGGCGGACAGACAGACACGGCTGTATAGATACGGCTATTGATGCTGATCAAGAATATATATACTTTATGGGGTCGGAAATGTTTCCACAAATCTAATATACCCCTTAACTCTTCGAGTACAGGTATAAAAAGCAGTACCGAGAACTCGGAACCAGCACCAACCTAGAGAAACCAGCGAAGTCATCGCCGCCAAAGTCAAAGTCAAGGGGAATCTTGTGTACAGGGGAAAATGTAGTATCTAAAGAGAAGGCGTCGCCACAGCTGAGACTGAAGGTGGTGGTGAAGTTGAAGGTGGTAGAAGGTCGCCCAGAACATAGAATGTCTGCCAAGTTTAGCAAGTTAAGTCTGGACAAGGAGATGGTCCTACGTTATGTGCTGTTAATTCCTGTACAAAAAGTTTAATTGTGTGACTCTCTAGGCATGTTCCGGAGTCTGTGCAGAGTGAAGAGGAGCAAAATGCTGGGGAGAGAAATGGACGTGGGCATGTGGTAAGGCTACACACACGGATATTGACAAATTGCAATTTAAATAGACAGCAATAAGTTAAACACACACACACGCGCGCATTAGGAAAGGGAGGTGTATAAATTGGGGTTCATATTAGGCTATGGGCAGCCAAAAACATGCCATGTCTAATTAGTTTACCACAGTGCTGGGTGAGCTTCTAGGAGAAAAGAACGAAGGCCGGCGGCTCAGATGATAGAGATGAGCAACCAGGAGGAAAAAGATAATGTGTTAAGGGAATAAACAAATTTGTAGAAAGGGATGGCAATAAAAAGAAACATAATAAATGAGGGAATGTCTGAATACAGAAGGGGCTGCATAGAGAACTAATGGTGGACGACTCTGACTAATTAACTTATGAGACATTACCATAATTGGTAATACCAATATATATAATTAAAATTTGGTTTGGCCGTTTCCATGTGAAGGTAACAGCATGTGTTTTTACGACTAAGATCAAAACATATGAGTATATCATAACTGCCAATAATATCCTCCTCAATAATATCCATTTAACGAGTTTTCCGAAACCAGCTTCCCCTTGCATCATTAAAAACTGAAAATTTTTTTCTCGAGATATCAACAACCAGCCAAACACATATTCTTAACCTATTCGTGGGATTCGAATATGGCGGGAAACCATAAAAGGGGCGCCTTTTAAAATAAATCCAAAATATCAAAAACACTGGAAGATTATAATTTCCTACATTTACATATGTACATACAATACATAAAATAACCCAATCAAATTTCAATATCGTTTCTCATACCATCTCTAGATTCCACTGCTACTCCTTGCATTTTCATGATAAGGCGTTTAACGGCCAACTCCTCGCAACGCCATTTCCTTTCATATAAAACACAATAGTTGCTATCTACTCCACTAGTCTGGGGCGGTTTTTGTTTGGGTGCGGAAATTATTGATGGAAACATTAACGCACACAAGCATTCAAAATCAAGGATGGCGCAAGAAAGATCCACAGATCCACAGGCAGTATAGAGCATAAGTAGTAATTGATGGCTTTCCTTTATGGGAACATCAATCATACGCCCGATATGCCAAACAATCGGCATCCAGTTAAAACACATAACTCTACATTACTTTGCATAGAGCATGGCTGATATTCCAAGTAGTACCAGGTTTGTCTTTATTTACTGACGCAGCTTCGCACTATTTCTGATTGTAAGACTACATTCTACATCAGTACATATATCTTGTATACAAATCTCACGTGTGGACCTGACTTGCGGTTTCCTCAGCTGGTGTGGCGTTTGTTGTAATTGTTTCTATTGTGGTCGACAAACTCTGTCGCTTTATCCAGCAGAGAATATTAACCCAAATCAAGCCGCAAACGCCCATATAGATGACGCGAAAGCGGGGTGCCACCAGGGAAAAATTCAAAACCTGAGCAGGCAGCCAAAAAATACAGGAACGTACAAAAGTTGGCACAAACTTCTCTCGCAATTCCAGGAGAATATCCTCAGAACCCTCCATGATCGACATGCCTGAAAGATAAATGATTTTAAGTTAATAACAAATCTTTTGAAAACCATTTCAAAAGTACACTACTATACAGTGTGTTGCCTGCCTTGAAAAATAAGCTTACCCGCATAGAAAATTGTCAATAGATAAGGGGTAAGTATGAATTGATCCAGTACCAATTTCCTAACAATTATGGTCTTGGTGGTACCAGGAAAGGTTCGATCTAACCATTTATACCTAAAAAGGGGTTAACCAATAAAATGGTTAAATTTTGTTATGGTCTTACAATATTTGCATAAGAAACATTGTCAAATAGGTTTGTGTGTGTGTGCATGTGCAGAGTGTTAATAAGTGTCAGAGGTATGCATTTGTGTTTTTATGAATATACTATAGTATATATACATGCAATCTATTGTGTTCTGTTTCAGTGTTTTGGTGTGGATTCATCTAAGTTTCCATCATTCTCCACTTACATTATATGTCGTGCAGGTGCTTGCCTTTGGTTGAAAGCTTTTTCATCTCTTTTTAAAACGGTGCTTTGGTGCGCTCATGTGATGAAGAGACAGAACGAACGAAGCTTTCCAAAATAGTAAGCAAATTGATAAAGTCTCGAACAACAGCGATATATGGCGGAATATGCAAAGAATGTACATGTAAATATGAGTCAATTGAATGATAATATGAGATGGGGTAGTTAGGTACACATGTACATATGTATTCAAATTTAGATGCTGTTGGACACAAACCAAGCATATAATGTTGGGGCATAGACAGCGGTACCCATCACTGCGTATCTTCCTATCGTTGCATAATCGATATCCTCACGCTCTTCCGCAGGCTACAATACACATTAATCTAATTAGAAATCTCACTCCGTTCCCCAAATACCGCCCGCGCCCCAATAACTTACCGCCCGCCAACGTTTGGACAGCACCTGCTGCGAGTACTCGGCCCCCACATACAGGCTGCCGTAGATGGCACTGTTGGTCACAAATGGATAGCGACGGAAGATTCCACGAGCTCCAGCAACCAAGCGAGCCATCGTCACTCCCTGTTTTGATGTAAGTCTCTTTTATTTGTAACAATTGAGCTGTGTCTGTGTAAATTTCTGCGACCAGCCGCGAGCGCAGTTGAAGCTCAACTGTTACAAAAGACAGCTGGCGAGCGAGAGAGCGAGAGAGCAGAATAGCGTGCCAGAGAGCAAAACCATTTGAGTGCAGGAAACGAAATAAAAAGTTCTTCGAGGGTCAAAATATGTGCGAGTACTTGGCGCTCGTTGATTTGGAAAAGCTTGGCAGTGCAATTAATTATATTAGCGCACTGTGAGAGCGGCTTATCATCTAATAGAGATAAGATAAGATAATATGTATTATATATATGTAGATACTAAATAGAAATAATAATAATTAATACGAATTAAGTCTTCTATAAAAGTCTATTAACTACGAGTATGTGAATAACATGGAAGTAAAAAATTAATAGATTACATATATGAAAACTTATCGTATTCTTATGACGAAATGGGCATCTAAGGCATCGGTTACGGAAGCTGGTTTTTATACCCGTACTCAAGAAGTTAAGGGGTATATTGTATTTTTGGTAAAAGTGGATGTGTGTAATGCGGAGAAGGAAACGTTTCCGACCTCATAAAGTATATATATTCCTAATCAGCGCCAAAAGCCGAGTCGATACTGCCATGTTCTCAGAGACTATAAGAGCTAAAGCAACCAAATTGTGATTCCAGACTCTTGTATACCACACTGTTACAGGTGTATTTTAAAACTTCGCCCCTTACGCCTTCACAAAGAACAACAATTTGTGGATTCAAAAGTTTTGAAGATACGAAAAAACTAAAAACGCAGAATCGTAGAGAATGACCATATCTATAAGAATGCCGAATCTGATTAAGATTGTATTATCATAATAGACAGAATGAAGAAATTTCTTCCCTCAACTCCTCCAGCGCCATATCACTACTCATTCTCATTCTCGCTCGCACACTCTGCCTCGTTCGAAAGTGCCCTCTAGCTGAGGACTACATTTCGAATCTACATTTTAGATGTAGACGACAAATGTAGCAAAAAATTGTAAAAAATATACAAGTTTTTAAATTTTACCTAATCATAAGCCCACATATTTATGTACTGACTGAGTACGGGTATAAAAGTAGAGTCGCGTCCTCAGAAGCGACTCGCAACGTTCCTCCTTCCTCTCGTTCTATAAAGCTTACGTAAAAGCATTCGGGTAAAACTCGTAATGAAATACAGCTATGCATTCATAGTATTTATGTATTATTATTTGGGTATTTATGTACGTATGCACATATGCATGTAGATAACTACCTACATAATTATTGTTACGTTTCTACAATGCGTATTTCCGGATTGAGGAGAACGCAATTCAGGCAGACTTAATTTTCGAGAGAATTTTCGGGTTTTTCCAAACAACTATTTTTCTGTTATTATTCTGTTCTTCGACTTATGTAGCATTTTTTTCAAATAAATAAATATTTATACTAATTATACTTAGTATATCACCTATGTACATACATACATATACATATGTGCATAGATAATGATATTGAACAAACAAATTCCGTATGATATCCACCTTTATCATGGACATGCAACTTTAAGGTGCTTCCTCTCTCGCTCAGTTGAACAGAGAAGAAAAAATAAGAAACAACAAAACTTTTTCGCATAAAAATGCAGTAAGTATATCAAGTCTTGGAAAACCCTTTTGCCTAATGGCAATTTACGCACGGACTAACAAACGCACCGCACAGTGGGTATAGTGGAGTGAGGCGAGGCGAGGGAAAACATTTTCGAAGCGTACAGGAAGGAGCCTCAGAAACGACAACTTTGATTGACTGTCCGGGAAACTGGAGGCAGAGGTGTTAAAACTGAAACCAATTTAAAAGTTGTGCCGAACCATATGGAAAGAAAGCTAAAGGGGAAATAACTTCACTGTGTGTGTAGCTGTGTGGGTTGGCACAAGTAGGCACAGTCACAATCACATGCTGACAAACCAGATACAGTCAACACACACGCATCGACATATACTGAAATCAACCAGAGTAAGGTGACAAAGCGGAGGACCCAGGATGAGCCTGAGTGCCATAGTCAGGGGTCTGCGCAAAAGTTTGGGGCTGGGGTCAATTGCATCGAAGCAGCAGCCAGAAAAGGATGAACAGAGTTCTACGTGCAGTTCCATTTCCAGCTCGAGTTTCCCCAGCGAGGACGAATACGAAAACACTTTGGGAAAAGATCGCCTGCCCATTTCAGTTTCCCAGCTCAATCAATGCCGTCATCCCTACAAACAGATTATCGAACAGATCCTCTATGAGGTCAGTGAGCTGGAGCACACGTTCTACGAGGATCAGCAGCAGGAGTTTAAGTTGCGCATGACCCTGGAACGACAATCAGACAGAATACAGGAGCTCCACTTCTCCCTGGACACGGAGAAGCAGCGCAATAGCCGACTGATGCAGATGCTCCGTGGCATGGAAACCTCGGGGGAGAGTGAGCCGGAGGAGAGGATGCCAAGTGGATCCCATGTGAAGTCTATTGGAGATCTTTACGAATCTATTAGTCCACTGCTCATGCAACAACGGTATGTACGGACTGAATAAATATATCACAAGCTATCGTTGTCTTCCACAGGTATGATGAGCTTTCTGTCTCGCATCGACAGAGTCGCCGACAGCTGGCCAGAAAGGAAAAGGCCCATAGGCTCCTCAAGTGCGAGACGGAGCAACTTCAGGCCAAATACGATCATCTGTACGATGAGTACCGTAACGAGCAGCGCCGCGTCGAGACGCTCTGTTCCCGGTTCCTTAAAATACACGCAACAAAAAAGAAGCAGATCCACAATCTGAATCAAACTTTGGGCTATGCCAGTGATTGCATCTACCATGCCCAGGTAGTTATCGAAGATTGCTCTGAGCGGAGAGGTTCGAGTATTGCATATGAACCCTTTTATAACTTTCAAAAGACACTGGAGAGCTTTATGGATTCATTGCGTAACTGTGACTGCTTCCACAAACTTAACGAGCTCCAAAAACAAGAAACAGATAGAGGACAAGAGTTGACCTCTCGGACCTTAACTCTGCCATTGGCCGGTAATAAGAGAGAAACACCGTCATCCTCAAAACGACAATATCGCAGGTCTTACTAACATTGAAATTGTTGTTAATCGTTATTATCTACTTGGTGTTAGGTTAAGAGCGATTCAACAAAAAATTGTTTAATTAGAATAATGAAAAGTAGAAATGTACCAAAAATATGTTCACGTAAAAATAAAAACCAATTGAAGGTAGACAATGTATTTTTATCAAGATCGATATATTTAAAGGGGTACAGCTAGATATTTTAACTAATTTCACATCACCTTTTCAATTCTTAAATTTGAGTCACCTCAACGACGTCTTGGAATTTAAAAAAACGTTGTGGGAATATGGAGAATTCTTGTCATGGTAATAAGATCAAGTTAATAAGTCCTGAAACATAATATTTGTCTCGAATAAAGTACATTAGGAAGCGTTTATTTTGTAGCACTGTGTCATTGAAAGAAGTTTCCAACCCCATTAATTGTACATTTTAATTACTTACAATATAAACGTAGTTGTACGACAGACATGTCCGCATCGTATGCCCATTCGCTTAGATAATACGTAATGTATGTACATACATACATATGTGCATTATAACACTGTTACTGTGACCTTACACTAATTTTGTTTTAACTAAAATCGTTCGGCTTGTGTCATTTACAATTTTTAAGGTAGGAAGTACACAAAATAATAAATAATTAAATCTATGCACTTCTTCACTCACTTCGTGTACACGAATTTGTTTGTCGAATTTTCTGTGTTCGACGAAAATTTGTTGTCCGAAACCAAGCAGATAAAACAATGTGTATTCCGACGAACAAATTCCCCTGAAGACTTCAACTAAGTAATATTCTCCATTTTCAAAGATTTTTATTATAACCTTTTTAACATTAAACACCAGGACTCCTAGAAGCACCTGTCAACTATCGTCGTAAAATAACTTTTTTGTTTGAAATTCACAACACCGATATTACTCGAACCGAAATCATCAGAAAGGAAATTTTAAAACAAAAACAAAAATGTCGCAGAGTAAGCCCAAAAGCGTTAGTAATGCGGAAAACAAGCGGGAGGAGCAGACACAGGATTCTATGGGAAGTGGGGACGTTTTGGGCGAGGGAAAACCCGATGCGACCCCCAATACGTCCATTATAGTTGAACACGCGGATTCAGCTGGAGGAGGCGCAATACACGATGAGATAAGACCAGCAAAGGACGTAACTATTTACAATGCCTACAATATGGGGCCAGCTTTTGGCAACAAGTTCCCCTGTCCATACATACGCTATATACTGCAACGAGTGCTTACGGAGAGACTGACTAATAAGAGTTATGCTGCTGCAGATGCTGTGAAGTGGACCCGAGAAATAGCCGACGATATCAATATGAAGATGAAGGGACAGGGCCAGTACCCTCGTTACAAGCACGTGGTCAACGTAATGCTCTATCAACAGAATGGTGGTGGCTGTTTCTATGGGGCTCGTGCTATATGGGATCTTCTCTCAGATGATTATGTTACCCATGTCTTCGACGGTGGTAGTTTTGTTTGTATTGCAAGCGTGTTTGGTTGTTATACGTATTAATTAAGGCACAGAAGCACAAAGCATTAAAGTCATGGCGTTATTTTTAGAACTTTTTAAATATTAGGTGTAGATGTATGAGATCTTGGTGTGTCGTAGTAAAGCATCCTTATTTTCCTCAAATGTCCAAAAACTTACTGCCCAATATTTGTTACGTACCAGCAGAATCCATATCCCCAGCGTTCTTCATCAAAAACGTTGCGAAATGACCAGTTGTTGTTGACCAGTTTCCAAAAATGATTTTTGAGGCCCATTTCGTTTAAAATGGAAGTCGTGGTTTGAAATATTTCGTGGTCCAAAACCCTATTTTAATTTAAAAATTAGCCACGGCTAAGGATCAACATAAAAAGCAGCCATTACAGATGGATTTTCTTTTAATGATGATAGTTTTGCAACGACAATATAAGTTATACTTATATTGTCTTTGGTTTTAGGTTGTCTCCTCCGTTTCGCTGTTCGGCTCGACTATAAGGAGCTGTAAAAAATATCATTTATATCTAGTTTATTTGGATTGAAGCTAGTGGCGTACCTTGATTTATCTGGGCAGAGATGATTTTTATTAGTTCCACTTACTGTTATTGTCATTAACACGGCTCTTCTCCACACCATTGTATTGTGACCGCGGATTTATCAAAAAATTATACCCCTTCGACCCTCAAAATATACCAAATATACCAAAATATGTATGGAACATACTTTGGTATATTTTGGTATATTTCGATTTAAATTTTATCGGTAATTCCGCGGTCCGTTCGGTCACACTGTTCACTTGCGCACATGTTTGTTGTCTTTTGCATTATTTTCCTTTTACGCCGCAATTAACGTAAATAAATGACAACATGAAGGTCAAAATGATAAGTCGCAACCCGGACAACTATGTCCGGGAAACAAAGCTGCAGCAACACAAACGTGAGTCCACAAGTAGTAGCCAGCCAGGCCATTAATAAGATTCGCTGGAAATTTTAGTGCCCCGCAACTATGATCCATCACTGCATCCGCTGGAGGGTCCCAGGGAATATGTGCGTGCGCTGAATGCCACCAAACTGGATCGCGTGTTTGCCAAACCTTTTGTCTGCAATTTAAGTGGACATCGCGACGGTGTCTCCTGCTTTGGCAAACATCCCAAGCTTCTGTCCGCGCTGGCTACTGGAGCCTACGACGGCGAGGTGCGTATCTGGGACTTGGCGAATCGCGTGAGTGCCCGAAGCTTCGTGGCACACAATGGATTTGTGCGGGGAATCACGTATGCGAAGAATGGAGAACGTATCTTCACCGTCGGCGATGATAAAACCATTAAGGTTTGGAACTCACAGGCACCGGAGGTGGGCGAAGAAGAAGAGCCGGTCAACACAATACTGAGTCGATATGGTCTGCATGGCATTTCGCACAACCGCAAGGATAACAGCTTCGCCACGTGTGGCGAGGTGTGCGCCATTTGGGATGAGCAGCACAATGATCCACTGAAGACGCTTAAATGGGGAGTAGACACCCTGCACACTATTTCGTACAATCCTGTGGAGACCGATGTGCTGGCCTGCTGTGCGAGCGATCGTAGCATCATCCTGTACGATCAACGTGAGGCTCAACCGTTGCGCAAGGTGGTATTAACTATGAAGAGCAACAAGCTGGCCTGGAATCCCATGGAGGCGTTCAACTTTACAGTGGCGAACGAGGACTGCAAGTAAGTGGAGGGAAGGTGGGTCAATTGGGGGAGTCGTATAGACCTTAATTAATAACTTTCTTTGCAGTCTCTATACCTTTGACACACGTAAACTTCAAACTCCTCTAAAGGTGCACTTCGATCACGTTTCCGCCGTAACCGACGTGGATTATGCACCTACAGGAAAGGAATTTGTCTCGGCCAGCTATGACAAGACAATACGCATCTATCATGCCCATCAGAGTCATTCCCGTGACATCTACCACACCAAGCGCATGCAACATGTGGTCTGTGTTGCCTGGTCTTTGGATAATAGATATATTTTCTCTGGCTCCGACGAAATGAACGTGCGCATGTGGAAATCTAACGCATCGGAGAAGTTAGGAATCATTCGCCCAAGGGAGCGTTCCAACTTCAACTATCAGGAGGCTCTCAAGGAGAAGTACGCTGCACATCCGCAAATCAAACGCATCGCCCGTCATCGCCAGGTACCGCGCCATGTTCTCAATGCCCAGAGAAAGATGCGTGCGGTCAAAGAGAAGGACCAAGTAAAGGAGGCCAATGTGCGAAAGCACTCCAAACCCGGCAAAGTACCCTACGTCAGCGAGAAGAAGAAGCATGTACTGAAGGAAGAAGTCTAAATACGTTTATAAACCATGTAGTTAAATAAGTAAAAGTTTGGAAACGATAAGACCAAGCGGGCGATAACGATAACAGCTGGGGAAAACGTGGCCAAATGTGGAACATTTCTGTTTATAAAAGGGTGACAGCCCTGCCAGTGGGAGCTCATTGTTACGGTGCAGTGCGGTGCCAGTCGGTCGTTAAGTTTTTGTTTGATTTGTTTATACTCGCGAAGACTCGCCTCTCCTTTCGGCTCGCACGCAAAACTCGTTTACGTTTGGCACAAAAAACCCAGTTAAACATGGAAGCACTGGGCGATCTTTTGGCACCCCACAGCGAGCTTATTGCCAAGGTAGCCGGCACAATTACTACCCTGCAATTTCTATCCGGTGTCGTTCTGCTAAACGACATCCGCAAGAAGGGCAGCAGTGATGTTTATCCAGTCGGACCGTTTCTAGGCGGCGTGGTACTGTAAGTACTTGCCATGCACTGCACACACTGCCATCGAAGAGTGCATCTGTGTGGGCATTGATTAAATTTTTGAATTGTCGCCATGACACCGCAGAATCGGTTCGCTCAAGGACGCAACTAAAATCGCTTTACGTTCTATTAAATAAGACAATTGGCGATTACATCACAGGAAAATTAAAGCGGAACACTGCTCCGATCATTTCAGTCAGTCAACCATTACAATTTCTTTTGACCTTTTCATACAAGAATCTAACGTTGCTTATCGATGGCAAGCCCCAGCCGACACGTAGCTCTTATCTAAGCGTATGTAGGTATAATTTTAAAGTTCTGACTTATTATTCCGATCTGCCAGTCTGCCCAATGTGGGATAGTCGTCCGTCGCTAATCGCTTAGAGACAAGCCTCGATAAGCGACTCTCCCACCCCACGTGCTCGGAATGAGGAATCAGAGTGGGTCTCTCTGTTTTCTCGGGGGTTGGTGGTGGTAACACACACCATGTATTGTGTCAAGGGTAAGGACGCCCAGACATGCAACAGTTGGGTAAATTTAGCTGCACTACTGCAAGGTGTAGCTAGGTCAATGTTACCTTGTGGGCCTGTGTCGTTTAATTTCAGCCTACTCCAAAATATTTCACCACCGTGGAGGCATTTGTGATAATATATTGCTGATTATTTTTGTAGCCGACTTTTAATGTTATCAGTAAAGCCTGATAAATTAGCATGATTGTAATAAAACAAAATTCCTCACCTGGTCTACCACAAAACCTGTTTGACCAGAATGTTTACCTCAGTAGAATGCATTCTAAGAGATAGAAATCTTCGGCTAGTTGTATACGGATCAAAATCGCATAATTTAGTATTTTTTTTTATGGCCATGCCTAGAAAAATCTTCAGCAGAGGACTGAAGCTTCTTAGTTGCAACTTGCAATCATACTATTAATTCAATTAACTTTCTAAATGAATTGAGATAAAAGATCGTATGGGCTATACTTTGTTAATTAATTGAGTACACAGTTTTAATTGGATTCACAGAAAGAACGAAACAAAAATCCACACTTCCATTTATCCAAAACCATTTTTTCTATTACAGAACGGTTCTCAGTTTGAAGCTGGCCACTATCATGAATGATGCTGCCATGATAAACACTAATTTAATTGGATTGGTTATTAACTTTGTGTTTCTTGGCGGATTCTACTACTATGCCTCCAGTGGTAGTAGGGGGAACATCTGGAAGCTGATTGGATACGCTTCCCTATTCCTGTTGGTCTGCACTGCATATGCAAACTTCGAGGATCCCAAGAAGATTGAGTTCCGTTTAGGAATGCTAATCACGGGAATCCTTGTGTGGCTGGTGGGCTCACCGCTACTACACCTTCCTAAAATTATCGAAAAGAAGAGCACAGAGGGCATGCCATTTCCAATTATATTGTCTGGTAACCTGGTGGCCACCTCCTGGATGCTGTACGCCATCTCCATAAAGAATACTGTGATGGTGGTAAGTTGAGAGCGGAGCGGCTTTTATAAGATGAATTATATATTTTATGTACGATAAATTTTAGCTGCAAAATTTGTTGCTTCTGGTCTTGGGTGGAATTCAGCTGTCTATGTTTGCCATTTACCCGAATAAGCCAACTGCCAAGAAGCCGGCGGCCAAGAACGACAGTAAGAAGGATAAATAATTGTTGGAGCCGACTAAAAATTGATTAATGCAAAACGACATTACCAATTTATATGTAGCTAGTATCGAGAAATATTCGTATTGCATATTGCTTGAATTTACACTAAATCGCCAAAACAAAATCAAAAAACTAATTGAAATTCTTCCTATACAAATTATTTTTCTACATATATGACCGGCCAGCTGTAGGGCAGGTCGAGCGTGGCGGGCGCCCTGGGTGCCAAACTCCCGACGTGGATTGTTTTTTAAAAGGCTTTCTGCATCAAAGACCAGTCTTTGGCTGAAAAATTATAGAACATAGATCTAAAGTCGGCCCTGTACATAGCTACTAAGTACTTGCAATTTTTGACAATAATTCAAATCTTCCAATGCATATTTATAAATAAAAATAGTTAAACTGTTACAAATTCAAATTTTTTCCTCTATGTCTAGCTTTCTACTGGCACTGTGGAGTTATAATGGGCACCCAACTGGTAGATATGACGATGATAGCATAGAACCAGGGGTGCACCGCCAAATTCCTCCTGCCCTAGCAGTGTAGGAGCTCCCTCGGCTTGGATGACTTCAATCGGAACCTTCAGCAGTGAGGAGATTGCCTTCAGTTCGATGTGACCACCCCATGCATGGTTCTCGTCTATGTCTTTGCAGTATTGCTTGAACTGCTCGTCATTTAACAGATCTCCAGTCTCCGGATGGGTCATATAGCATATGAAAGACTCCTTTTGGGCGCGCACATAATTGGCCGTCTCCTTCCGCAGCTCTTGTACACTGTGGGCGGGTAGAGCATTAACAATTAACTGATGGCGCACAGCATGATACAAGCAGTCGCCATCGGAGGCTATGGAGTGCAGGGCCAGCTGTCGACTGGCCAATTTTGCTGTGATCTGTTGAACCTCGATCAATTTGAGCGATGGGCCTGCATCGGCTGCATTCTGGAGTTCCACGCGGATTTCCTCCTCGCGCTCGCGGGCCTCCCGTGCCTTCTTTTCGCGCCGCTTTTGGGCTTTAGAGACACGCTGCTGCGTTCCAAGTTCCTGTGAGTGTTTCTCTTCGTCGTCCTCGCTTTTGGCTGATAAATTTCCAATGGGCGGCGCCTCTGCAAAGGGTTGATTCTTGGGCAGCTCGGACACGTCTTTGCTGTCGTCTGCCTGTAGTTCGATTTTTTGACGCTGCTCCAGCTCATTCTCGAGGCGTGACATTTCCTCTAGGAACTCCTTTCGCTTGGTTTTGTTGTTCTTGGGCGCATTCTTCTTCATGGCTTGCAGCTTGGCCTGAAGTTCTTTGCGCTCGCGTCGATGGCGAGATGCAACATCCTCCAGATTGACCTCATTCAACTTTGATTCCAGCTCTAATATTTCCTCCCCGTTCTTGGCCATTTTCACAACGTTATTTTAATTTTAATAAAAGAAACTATGTTTTGGGTAAATTTTCGGCAGTAATAGTGTTGGCAAATGCGCAAATGTTAATAGGGCTGCCATGGTAGCCAAGCTGTATCTAGTATTTTTTAATTGGAATAAATATGAAAAATATTTAATAAGCTTATATAAAATGTACTTATGTACACATGTGTACATATGTGTACAAGTTTCCAAATTATTTGATCTGAGCTATGACTTGTGCAAAATGGCAAATATTGCCACAACTTTTAACGTTACATTAAAGATTAGTTTCAATAAGCGAAAAATACGTTCTTAATTTATAGGAAAAGCCCAGTACTCTGATCATCTAAATTTTTTGCCGACCGTATCAGAGATGATATTCGTGTGGAAACGTGATTCCATCGTTGTACCGTCTTTTGTTCCACAAAAAATAAGTTGTGTTTGGTTTTAGCCTTTTTAAAAATTTTATTGTTTTGTCTGGCATCACTGGTAGCTGACTTTTCGTAAACATTTAACTATTCTTATATTTATATATTTTTTAAGGATACTCTTTTGAATTATTTTTACAGCTAACAATTAAATAAATACATTTTTAAGTCCATTGGCTATACAAAACCACATGTATATGGAGTTTGTGACGTCACTCGCTCTCTTGTGTGGCTCTCTCGCTACAGTTTTTAATATAAGTCACACCCTCATTTTCGTGCATTGGACCGAATAGAGTTGCAGATGGCAGGAAAATGTTTAACTGTTGTGTCTTGTGGTAACTACATATCAACTAGATCGTTTTTGATTATTTTACCAAGTTTGGCGGTCACTTTGAAAATTACTTCAATTTACGTCCTACTACACAATTGTCTTCATTCTTTCTTTTATTTGTATTAACAACTTATAGCTTATTCTTACATTTAAACAATTTGTTCTAAAACAGCAAGCTCTGACATTGCTCCCGGCACTGGTGGAAAAACGAGGCGCATGGGGGGTCAAAAGGTACTTTGTGATGGAGCCCATGGAACATGAAGTGAAACGTGCATATCCAGGGACCACTGTTGCTCTTCAGCTTAATGTGGAACACCCAACGATGTAGAGTGTACTGTACTCCAGAAACGTCCACAGCAAAGCAAAGCACCTAAAACAAACGATTTAATAGGTATATGATACATATGTGTGCTCTTGCAATGGACTTCCTCGAGAACAATGGCTAGTTTAGCTTTAAAGGAATGGCGTCTGGGCGTGATTTTGGGTGATCTGTCCTCTCCTCACCTTTCGCCTGCTTGGGTTTTTTTCTACCTTGTATAGGTTAATTCTCTCTACCTTTATATTTTAATATGTAAAAACTCTCTGGTGCGATTGTATCGACTGTACGGTAGTGATCCTCGTCATCATTACTAGTAGTTGGAGATGAACTCATGGAACTTTAGCTCTTTTCCACACCACCCAGGAGGTAGAGCTTCTGGCGCATTTTTTATAAGTGGTATCCCCGATAGGTATAATCTACATACAAACATCAGCCCAAAATAACCATACTTAATCAATTTAAAATAAATAAAATGTAGTTTTTAGCATTCTTTTATTATGTTTCTGCTAAACAAAGGATTGAGGGTAAGGAACTGTATACTCGTAATTAGTGTTGCTAGTGAACTGGAATTGGATCAACCAATTCGAAATTAACAAATGGCTTAATCTAAATTATAGTCCGAAAAAGAAAATCCAAATTCATGTATGTACAGGGAGGAAGAGATTCATTCTTGCACAAGTAACAAAAATCAAAATTCCTATACAAATTTTCCAACTTTTCAATCTGCAAGTTGATTTAATTTGCATAAATGATGCTTAAAACTGCCAAGCGTTTGCTACATATTTTCAAAATCTATTGCACAAAAATATATACATTCAATGGCCAACAGTGGCAACGACTTATTTACTTCCTTAACGTGTTAATAAAAGAGAAAAACTAAACCTTAGACGAAATATTATCTAATCGTTATCAAACAAATTTATATTAATTATCGACTAAACGCACAACACGCTCGCTTATATCTAATGTGATTTTCCTATATAAAGTATAAAAGGAAGCACTGGCTAACTATGAATTAGTATCTCAGCAAGCCCTAAACAATCCGCTCAGCGCTACTAATTAGAGGCTCTTGGTAATGTTTTGGAACAAGCGACGACCCCACCAGGATTCCAGATCGAAGGGCTTGAAGTCTTGCAGCGCTGGGCTAGGTGGTTCTACCCAAACTGCCGCCGATGCGGAGGTGGCAAATGGTTTATTGGCGATGATACATTCCACAGGATTAGTAGCATTGTTGTTGTTAGCATCTGCCACTGGTTTTTCGGAGGGCTTGCCTTTTGTACTCGAATCATAGGGATTTGGTGCGACTAACATGTTCCATGCTATAAAGAAAAAAATTTCATTAAAATAAACAGTTTTTTCTGGATGCACATATGTATGTATGTACATATATAATTTTTTCGACTTACAGTCATTTATATAGCGTATGATTTCTTCATGTTGCGGCGTTATCACCTCATCCTCGATCAGCTTTGTGGGTGTTATCCGCTTTGAGGCACTCTGTTGAAAGAACGGACGCGGGATACTATTTTCCAAAAGAAATAAAATTTGAATAGCAATTTAATTAAATTTTAAATTTTGACGACGCCGCACTTATGCAAACCGTACTATGCTCAGTGAAGAACATCTGGACTATAAAAAGAAATCGCTCGAGGAAAGTGTGTGGAAAACGACAGCATGGTACTCTGCTCTGGGTACCTTGACGTACGAATATTGTTTAAAATTTAAAAACCAATAGTATCAATTATATAAAATAAATCGGTACAAGTTGGAGATATTAACCTAGGCAGCTATAACCACATGAAACTGACACGTAATGCTGATAACGAATCTTCATATGCATATGTACATATATATGTACGTATTCATAAAAAAGGTGCACATATGGAAGAAATCTTTTCGATTAGCATGAATGTATACTGTACTATACGAAATAATGATTCTCGCACCCTACAAATATCTGTTGCTGTGGCTCCCAATTATCTTGCTTAGAAGCGTGTGACGTAACGGGCGGAAAAGTCATTGCCTTTGGGGCCAGCTGATAACCGATGCTTGACCCACGTGTTGCCTCCTACTGGGAGCTCCGCTGCTCAATTAGCATAGAAGTGCTAGCTAGATCGGTCTCTTGTCTCTTCCGATAAAATGTCAAGATAAGACGAGGGTTTTCCGACACATTTCCAACATGTGCAGGCACACGTATTGTTTGCATAAGCGGTGTTCTCTTACTTGTGTTCCTCGGGACTGTTCAGATCGAAGCTGCCGTTCTTCTTGCTGCTCTCCTTGATGCTTTCGAACTTTTCAAAGTTTTGGGACAGACCTAAACGATAACGGGGAGAATGATGCGGTTGAAAATGCCGGCAAAACAATATTTAAAAAGAGAGAGATAGAGAGCGAGTGAGAGTGCGCGCTCCCGCTCAACGCATTGTTGTGACATAACAGTTCGGCAACAATTCCGTGCCCGGTTTTGGGTTTATTGTACTTTTTTATGATTGTGGAAAAGTACATTTAAATGCACTGTACATACCGCGTCGAGTTTTAGCAACAATTTTGCTGGGTCCCTTGTTGATGGTGTACATGGTTCGGTTTGGTATTTAAATGTTTAATTTAACCCTCTCTGACTTTGTTGTTGTCTGCCTGCTGCCCGCTAGATGTTTTCTGGCAACGAATTCTCCTTTGCTATTTTCGTTACTGCTTGGTTTTCTCTGTCCGTTTTGTGCCTTTTGACGTATGTAGATTAGTTTTTAAGAAATTATATGATCAGAATTTCCCCGCAGTCAGATGGTTGCCTCATCTCTTAGGCAGTTACACAATACACATTTGACTCTAGGGCACTTTGTTCGGTTCTCGCGACGTCAGACAAATCAATTGCGTTCATTTATTGGCTATAGGCAATTGGCTATTATGGTTCTAGAAGGTATCATTCGCGATTAATTGAAAGAAGAATTTGTAACGTAACATATGCCATAACAGTGAGGAACATATGGTTGTTAACGTCGACAGATTCTGTTAAATATGTATCGATATTTTTTTTTTTATTGTCAGCTGATTCAGCCGATTTTTCGTTTCGATTACAAAATTTAGAAATTCAGAAAAAGGATTTTTCACATTCCTTTTCTACTTTATTTTCCGCTCTCACTCATACATTTATACGTTGGATATATATATGTATGTTCATGTGCATATATGTATATGTCAGAAATGTACTGTACGTTTGTTTCGAACAAAATAGAAAAGAATATTAATTGCTTACAATTTTATATTATTTATATATTTTTATGTTTATATTTTATATATATATATGTATAAATATTATATTTATATATATATTTATTTATTTATATATTTTATATAATATTATGGATATTTTCACTTTGGCGCGCAGCTCTATGCTAGTGATTTTAATATTAATCAGGCAGTCTCCGGTTTTCTCATTCATACTTTTCATTTCAGGGCGCTCTGGAATCCTTTTATGTTTATGTAAGCGTAAAATGTACTGCTGTTATACCCACGCGTTAGTGCCAGCTCATACATAAAGGCCTCTGTTATGTTTAACAGAGACTTTTCGATAGCCACAGCTGTTATCTTTTTTGTTTTTGCCCTGACCAATTTTACAGATCCAATTTGAGGTTGGCTTAAATAAAAATTATTTATAAAAAGAGCACAAGCTCGATTGCCCTGGTAAGGGTGTCAAATTCATGTCAATGCTTTATTGAGTCATCTATTTTTTTCATTTTGCAATTAAGATTTGTTTAGTTGTGTAAAAAGCCGTTTACTTTTCGGCGTTTTGAAAACGGAAAAGTCTTGCATTTCACGAGAGCGCCTGACTTTTTGTTTTGAAAAGTAAATCACCATTTTTTTTTTTGGTGAAAGTGAAAACTTAAACCTTCCTAAATATGTAATATTGAGGCCTATTAATACCTATACTTATAGATATTTTCAAAATTTATTAGTATGGCTTTAAGGTCAAATTTCCTTCTTACCTTTCTTCTTCAAAGTTGAATATTTCCAAGACGGTACGCTTAAGCTATCAAGTTGTAAGGACTGATTAATAGCTGCGGGGAAAATCTTGATAGCAAGGTTGAAAATACTCAATTAATGCCTAATAAAATCAAGCTTGTACATATATACGTTAATATACATATACATATAAAAAATATAAAAGTTCTGGGATAATACTTGAGTAAAATACGTAGGCTGCTATTTAAGTTTCTCGCCTAACCATGAAAAACACAACATAGGCGTCTGAACTATTTTTTTTAAATTTTGATCAATATTTTGTATTTAAATTTAACCCTTTTTTGACCTAATTTCACAACACTTTTGGCACTCAGAAAAAGTATCTCTAAAACAGACCTTAGTCCGGGTTTTTTTTTTGCTTTGAAACAACCATACCGTCGATTATTGATTTTGTTTCAATTTTGTATTTTTACATCCATGATTCGCCACCTGTATAGATGGTAAACGCAGCCTCTGAATCACCACGATTGTATTTTTGAAAAATTTTAGATTTGTAGATTTTGTGGGTTCCCACGCCATCACACTTTTTTACCATGAGGTCATCATGGAAAATCTTATTAATATTCGTCATACTAATGCCCAAGGATACCTCAATCTCACAGTATGTGACATGATGATCTTGCTCAATCATTTCGCGCACAGCATCGATATTCTGTGGCAAAAAATTTATTTTATGCTACCTTCACGAAATTCGTTCTGCAACGAAGGACGTCCACGGTGGAATTCGCGATACCAGTCTTTTACATTGGCAATCCATGGTGCTTCCTCAATAAAAGTTTAACTAAGCTGATCTAAGCATTCTTGGCTTAAAAATCCACCTCGAATATGGTAGAAAATCATTAGAAAGACATTTTCATGTGTAAAATTCAAGCTGAATTTTTGATTTATCGTTAATTGAAATCAAACGTGGTCGTACATGAAAAAGTTGAAAAAGAAATATTCAAGTATTCTAGTCCGCACACAGGAATGTAAATGCATGTATATCTACATATGTACTATGTATTACTGCATGTGCAAAATTTTGTTGGAGCATTCTTAGATATGAGTTCAAATGTGTCTTGACAGAGATTTTATGACATTGAAAAAATATCGTTTGTGGATTATGGGACGGCTCACAAAGTACGAACTGACTACCTACGCGCGTAATTTCAGAATCATTAAAATAGGATTAAGGGCCATTTTCAGCGAAAAATTTTACAATTGGGCAGGTAATGCCATAAAATCGCAGATGTAGGAATAAATAAAGGTTTTTCCGCATGGATATTTATGACCGTCTGGAAATTGCACACCAATCAATTGCATATAAACAGTTGCCGAAGTCTAATAGAAATCAGTATCAGGCCAACAACTTGAAGCAACACAATATTTTCTTTCCGAATAATAAGTCTGAAATCATGTCGAGCACCGAGACCGAGACCTGCCAAATTTTGCAACGCCTAAACAGCTTAACAATTGTAGAAGCTCCAAGGATCGACAGCAAAAGAGAATCCTTCTCATCATTGGTACCAGCTACGCCCAGCTGCGGGGGACAAGGAAAGTTTCAAACGGAGCCTAAGAAACGGCGCAAGATAAAACTAAATCGTGTATACACCTATGAGGCGGATGCGCACTTTATCAAGGCGCGCAAGTCTTTGAACTTTTAATCAACACAACATACAACATAACAATCCCTGATGTAATCATTATATTATAAGATTTTAAATCGAATTTACGTTTCCAACACAAATACAATAAAGTATATTTTGAATATAAAAATGTTCGCGGCTTTTTGTTGTCATCGATATTTCCTGTTATTGCAGCCCTGTCCAACAGCTGAAACTCATACTTTAAACGCAAAACTGAGCAAATTCCAACTACTGACAAACAGAATTTCAATGTTGATGTTTAATTTAATTTAAACATTTTAAAACTATAAGAACAAAATATGACTGACTTTACAGTATCCAATGAGGGACTTGCGAATGAAAGTGAGCCGGTGGCCGTGGCAGAAGACCCATATCAGCAACCATCTCCAGAGTTCTTGCAGCGTAAAATCTATTTTCTCGTGGATCAGCTTAGAAAGATGCACGCAGAACTGCCAGAGTGAATTACAGCCTTGAATATTCTCTAAAATAATTAAGTAACGTTTGCTTTTGCTTACAGAAACCTGCAAACCCGAATTTCCTACGATCTACTTACAGAACTGGCCAATTGTGTGCTCAATGATAGCATTTTTGTGATAGTCAAGGCTCTAATGGAGCTCCAGCATGAGACTGAGAGGCATTTGATAAAATGCGTATGCAGGTGGTCAACGAATATGAAATTGAGGTCAATGACTGGCGGGCCAAAATTAAGGATCCCGAGGAACTGTTGCACATTTTGGGCCTAATGAAACTCAAACATTCCAAAAAACTAGTGGAGTCCGACAAGAAAATCATCGAAATTCTAGATCAAAAGGCAGGTTTGCTTAACAAACTAACCAAAGTGACTTTATTTAATAGCTCCACCTGCTTTTGCCACCAGGTTAATGACCAACAATCCACTTTGCAGAAGGCTGGTGTGCCTGGATTCTATGTCACCGAGAATCCCAAGGAGATCAAAATACAAATGTTCTTGCTGGATTTCGTTTTGCGTCTGAGTCGTCTCAAGTACGAGCCCAACAAGTAGCAGCCGGATCACAGTCCAGTGCTCCCGAAATACAGCGCTTGACTTTTTAGCCTTTTAGCCTGTCTTAAATTGGAATTTATAAACCTACAAGTTATTAACCATGATCAAATGTCTATATCGTCGTTTTAAAAACCTGTCGTGCTGCGCAGCTTATCAGTGAGGAATTGTGAGAGTCCCAAAAAGAGAGAGAGTGGAAGAACGGGGAGCATAGAGAGTGGGAGAATTTACCGAGATAAAGATAGAGATAGTGTGCCTCTTTTACTCCCGCCGAGCGTATTAAGCTGAGAGCCGTCGCTATAAATTGTGGCGACCAGGGTGTAGATGCATCAGTTCAGCTTGAAATTTCTAAAGAACACATCAAAAAAACCTTGTGGGTAAAATGTCTCTGACTATCACGACAACGGTTTCACATCCTGAGCTTAAGGATCTGGTGAGTTAATATGACTCCACAATTTCCTAGCTTTATATAAGTTTCTCAAACCCTGGCAGGGCCAGCCGGCCGGTTAGGTCATAGATAGCAGTTGAATAATGTTGAAAGCATTTGTAGCTAGGGAATTCGGTTTGTTTTGCCAATCAAGCTTAGTTGCTTGCCAACAGTCAACCTGCTCGCCACGAAATGTTTGCGCGTTTGTTTCGTAATTTCAAGGCAAGAAGAGTGAAACATAGAAATATTTTATTACAACCGTGTATTTCAGTGTGATAGTTTGGTTTTATATGTATATCTTAACTGAGTCTAGCGTATACAAAAAATTGTGAAAAACTAGAATTTTCTTGAAAAGTAGTTTTTACCATCGACCTTGGTTTTGATTTTGTAATGTGTGTGTGGAGGCAATCAGCTGTTTTGTCGAAAGCACAAAAGCACACAAAGAAAGAGAAAGCGAAATCGAAAGAGTGAATTGCTAATATAACACACGAGAAATTGTTTCAATTGACAAGAGTGCATGTTGTATGTTTGTGTTGAAAAATGCGCTGCCTGCCGGGATTCGGATACGGTCTCACATTTTTATTCTTGGTCTTCTAGGTCACACCTACAATGCAACGAAACTAAATCGAATCCAATGATTACTCACTCTTCTCTTCTTTTTATCGCCTACTTGCAGAGCACTGTTCGAAATGAACAAAAGGAGCTGAGCATATCGCCTGTACATCATGTTAACATCCTGAAAGCCACAGCGACCTTCGGGATGGGATGCTTCTGGGGAGCCGAATCGCTGTATGGTGCCACACGGGGCGTGTTGAGGACTACTGTGGGCTACTCCGGCGGCAGCTCCGAATTGCCAACGTACCGTAAAATGTAAGCTTAGAGAAACTGAACATTGATCATTCTAACCCGAACATTTTTTTCCTTCGCACACACTTATCCCGTCACTACATCTACCCAAACTCTACACCAACCACTTTCCGACGCCTTACTAACCCACAAATCTCAACAGGGGCGATCACACGGAGGTTCTGGAAATCGACTACGATCCCACAGTTATCAGCTTCAAGGAGCTGTTGGACTTGTTCTGGAACAATCATGAGTATGGCCTGACCAAACCCATGAAGCGTCAGTACGCCTCCTTGATTCTCTACCATGATGATGAGCAGAAGCAGATCGCTGAGAACTCCAAGTTGGTTGAGCAGGATCGCCGGGCACCCGAGGTCATTACTACTGAAGTGGCACCCAAGGCGAACTTTTATGCGGCCGAAGCGTAAGTTAAAACAATAGGTAATCTCCGTCAATGATAATCCACATTCTGACTTCCCTCAGTTATCACCAAAAGTACAGACTGCAGGGCCACAAGGATCTAGCCACCTCTCTAAACCTCAGCCCCACGCTATTGCAGAGCAGCTATGTGGCCACCAAACTGAATGGCTATCTGGCTGGTGTCGGGGGCGTCGAGCAATTCAAATCGGAAGTGGAAACATTAGGACTTACGCCCACTCAGCGTCAGTACTGCAACTATCACGTAGAGCAGAACGAGGGCCAGGGCCTCTATTGCTGACATGGACGTCTCTGCATAGATGTTAAGCTAATATCGTACACATAAGGGGGGTATACTTTACTGTCAGATTTTTATTTGTTTGCTAGCTTAAAACAAAATTCGTATTATGTAGATTTAGCAGTATGGAAACAAATATTAAATATATAATAAATATTTTATTAAAAAAATTATCTCAAATGGAATATACGATTCTTTCTTTCTCTTGCTTCTTTTTTACTGCTTGCATTTAACCGATAAAGCAATCTTGTTTCGCCTACGTGCTAATATTATTTGGCTTCATCCTAGGTAATTGAGAAAAAACAACAGCTTAAATAGCTGCCTAATCTGGGATGATGAACATTTGGTAGTCATATAATAATTTTGACGCATGATGATAACGATTTTGCTGGGTCATATAGCTAATGTGCTCCCATTGTGTCAACGATCTGATCGAGCCAGTCGTGAATTTCTGCATACATATAATCTTAGCTCGATTTAAGAATTACCAAGCCTGAACATTTACAGAAATTGTATGGAAAAAGTTGTAGGACCATTAAATAGAGGCAGTAATGAAAATCATTATATGGCATTGAAAATATAAAGAAATTCACATAGTCATACTTTATCTACATCTGGGGTCTGATTAGAAAAACATAGTGCTTCAAGTTCTTAATAAAATATAATTAGACGGCGTATGGGAAGTGCAAACCAAACAAAATTTGTATATCCGGGGCCTTCAACCCAAACTCTGTAGCTTTGACCGCTCTTTTATTAATTTATATTAAGCACATGGCTTCCCTCATTGAATGAATGGCAAGCCAGAGAGCTGCGACAACTATCAGACAAAGCTCTCTCCGTCTCCGTCTCCGGCTCCTCTCCTCTATCATTCGTTCATAGCGACTAGACGCCCGCGTGCGATAAAGCCAAAGCGAAAAAAGCATAGTATTTTGTTTACAGCAAAAACAAGATTTAATTTGTATTTTGTTAAATGATTTCTCTATTAAAGCATGTACCAAATCGCATGAAATTCGGTCTAGCCATACCCATTCACCTAAAGTATCTGATTCTTCAAAAATCATTAAAATCGAATCACCCACTGGTTGCTGGTAAGCTTTTGCGATTTATCGGAATCTCAATCAAGCAATCAGTATATATTTCAAGTATAGAACAGTTTGGTCTAGGAGCCATCAGCTGCCAAAATTTGAACAAAAAATCTATAGCCGTTTATCATCAGTAATTTTTACAAGATTTTTCGTTATTCGTTTCAGCCCAGAAGAGGAACAGCAGCATTTCCCAAAGCACACGAGATCGTCAGACGCGCGACGATAGACATAACAACAAAAGCTATTAATGCTTTGTTTGTATAAGTCGCACGGAATAAGTTGATACACTGGTTGTGTTTTATAGGAAAGAAGGTTCAATGAGTCTACAAAAAATGCACTTGAATATTGCACAAGTCAGTGCGTAGGGTAAGGGGGCAGACACAGGAGGTTTCTACATGCAAATGTGTACTTACATACATATGTACATGTACTATGTAATTCATATTACCCTGGCATAGTGCGGGTATTATTGTATTGTATTGTCAGACGTTTCTAATATAGAAATTAATCTCTTACTGAATTCTATACAATTTCTCATAAAATTTAATGAAATATTATGCAAGATGAAAGTTTTAGGGATGTAAGCATACCTAGTAGGTATTACCTACTTAGTGTTAGTAGTATCGAACTCAGAATCAACCGATATGCAGGGTATCAAAAGTCTCGACCACGCCTTTCTTTCTTGTTTAGCGCACACGGGCTCGCGCTACTTACATACATACATATGTATGTATGTACATATTTGCAAATCATGTAGAAACAACATGTAGAAATCCAGCCAGTCATGCATGTCTTTTGATAAGGTTTATTGGTAAAAAATATTGTATTTAACTATGTGACCCCTCATGTACATATGTACATACATATGTACAGTAGATCAGCAATTTTAGTTCACTTATCAGAAACACCAAGTCAGAGGAGACATAAAATTTAACTTATGAAACAAATATTAAATATCAGTTACATGTACACACATGCACATATGTACATTAGGCTGGGCCAAAATTGGACCAAAAATTTTTTTTTTGTTTTTTGAAAGGGACACCCCCCAGTTCTGTTCTTTGTTATTTAATAAAATTATACCATTTTTTTTAATTTTTAGTTTAATGTTTAGGGGTTGCTACCACGAATAGAAAATTAACTTTTTTGTTGACTATGGAAAAAAATAAAAATAAATTCGTCGGTTTTTTCAAATAATATTGAAACTTAGAAACTAGTTGATATTGATAATAAGGTGCTTTTATTTATTTTTTTAGTTAACGTAAAAAATTAGCTATTGGTAAAAATCAGGAACTTGTGCAGGTTTTTGGGTTCCAATAACTGACTAATGCCGATAATAATGGTATTAATATATATGCAACAGATTTCAGCGCATTTTCGAAATTATTACAAAAAAAAAGTTTGTTTAAATTGTTCTTGTTTAAAAATTTTTTGAAATTCGGTAGCAACCTCTAAAAAATAAAAAAAAATAAAATAAAAACATGTAAATTACTATTATATTTAGGGTAACAAAACTAGGGGGTGTCCCGTTTGAATTTCGGGAAAAAATTTTTTTGGCCCAGCCTAATGTACATACATACATACATACATTTGTATGCATGCGTCGTTTGAGATCAATACCGATATTAACGATTCGGGTAGTTCTCATAAAATACAACGTCATGGATTTTTGAGCACATAATAAGTAGGAAATTGTTAAAATGGGCCAAAGAATCTTTGGACAAAAGTATGGCTAATGAAATGTATGAAATCGATAATACATTTTGGTTAGTCGGAGAATAAATCTTTGCAAATTATTTCTGACAATTAGAGGAATTAACCATCAAATTTGACTTTATTTAAAATGCGCAACGGCAGAGCATTACATTCTACATTTTACATTACATGGAAAATCGAAATGACGTGTCGACGCCGATGTGTGAATTTCGTGGATCCACAGTAGTATACTCGTCTCTTTCTCACGCTTTGATGCTACAGCTGGTCCGAAAAGTAAACTTCCCAAAATGCAGTAAAATTAAAAAAAAATTTCACTTTGCACTTGAACTATTTATTTTAATGCCGCTTTGTTCATACCATACTTAAACGCATAAAAAACTTAAAACTAACACGGAAGCACTGCGATCAGATTATAATTATGCTGTCGACTTAGATTAGGAGAATTCGATTTAATTCGACTTAAATCCTCATGGACATACGTCGCTGTGGTTTCAGCGGATTTTCGGTTCTCTCAATGCGCAGACGAAGGATTTGGTTAGCTTGGAGTTCACGACGTCTACTGGACGACAGCTCCGTCCCCAGCTCGAACCCTGATTCGGTTGTCGAGTCCTTGGCAAACAGATTATGCTGTCGTATCCGGACACAACGCTTCGGTGTGTTCACCAATGGCTGAGAATGGGACTCGTCCATATTCGTCGTGTCCAACTGTTCCCCGTCTATAGTTAGCAGTTCATGGAACATATCTTCCACAGCTGTGTAGTATAGCGTAGTATTTGAGGTCATAGTGAACCTGATGCTGATGACCAACTGATAAATGAAATGCATTCGAAATGCTTGCACATGTGCATGCACAGGCCAGCCAACTCACTTTTCAACCCTCGTCAAGGACCGACTACCTGGTCATACAAAAGGATCGGATCGGCAATTGTAAGAGGAAATGGAAATGGTACTAACAACCAATTTAGTCTCCATATTGAATTTGTCACTTCGGAAAACAAATCCAAAAACCCATCATGTCTATGAATCACATTTCCCTCTTTCATTATCAGCCAAGCCTAAAGATAAAGAACGCGCTAAAAAAGTACGACAAATTCTAAATTGCCATACCTACGGCCATAGAACTCAGTCAGAACAATCGTAGATAAGGAAAAATCCCACTATGAGCATTAGGTTCGATTAGATTAAATAAAACATTTCCCGGATTCGGTTAAATTCGTTCTTTTTTTGGGAATTATTATTAATGTTGTCTATGGTATAAATTCATCGCTCCAGATCAATATTCCTTATTAAAATAGTCGCGTATGCTGCGCTTTACAATGGGCGTCAGCTGAGAGACCTGCTTCTGAATGTCTTTGGTATCCTTATCCTTGTGATAATAAACCGTGAAGTAAACAATTAATCCAATTACGACCAGCATGACAATAATAGAGCACAAAATGCTCAACAGCATTTTGCAGGCGCAGGAACAGCAGCTAAAATGGGTAATAGAGTAAGATAGTATTTTATTATGAAATATGTACATATATAGGAAAATATCAGAAGTGACATGGAAAATGATTCCTGTTATGCCGAATGAGATCAAACCCCTAATAAGCAGTGATTTTATTTAGGAAGTCAAGAAGTAGAGATAAAATGAATGAGTCAGATATCAGTCGCAGTCAGTACTTACCAACAAATAACTTTGCCGGGGCATTTGAGACATTCACAGAGAGCGTTGCACATGTTGAATGCAGCCGAGTCGGGTACTATTTATATTAATTACAAACAAGGTGTTATATATAAGTCGAATCTTAACCGAAGCTCCCTCGCCACTCGATGTGTCGTTGGCCAAAACAAATGAACAACTGAAATGTTTCTTACTCGCGTTGTCCACAAATCAGGCCGACAGGTATTGGGAAACGCAGCGAAAGCTTTAATCATATCGGTTCAAAGAGGAGAGAAAAAACAATTTATTTTACTGATAACGGGTCGGTAATAATTAACGCCAACGAGAGGTGACAAGTAGATAGGGGAAAGGTGCTTGGTTTAAGCTCAGAATATGCTTTCATATGCTATTTTTGTGGCTGTTTCCATTTGAAGTCAAATGTGGGTACCGTCGTCCTGAAAGACGGTTCCACCAAACCAAACAAAAATAATTCGACTCTTGTATCGGAATTAACATAACCTGCACAAAGCTGCAAAATACGATGACGATCTGAATGAACTTTTAAGTATTTTAAGAATCAAATACATAACCATTTATGATCTATATAACTTTATTTCTAGGTGATTCAGAAAACAGACAAGGCCCCTTGAGAAACCAGCCTATGACAGTGACAAATGGTTCTGAGTCGGAGATACCATTATAAAATCTAAACTGATTGATTAAAGCCAGAATATAACGCACCTTTTTTGGTTAGAGAAGGTTCGGATGGGAAGTTTTCTATTATTAAATGTAGATTACTAATCAACAGGAAACATTTCGTATCAAGTTCTTTAGGAGCCCTCTTGAAAGGACTATTATTCGTGATGCAAATTTTTCGGGGATTAACTTTAGCTAAATTTGTAATAGCACAAGAAATCTACAAGTAAATTATAACGCAACAATCAATGAACAAGCGCATCTTTGATAAGGTTTTACTACCAATGAATTATAAAAGCATTAGGACTCGACAAAACGAATCACCTAAGGCAGATGGTTCGATGGCATTTTGCATGGCTGAACTTCGAACAAATGCACCTAATAAGTAATATCCCGTTACGACACATAATGTTGACCAAACGACAATATCCAACATACAAAAATTGAATGTAAACAGCGAATGAACCATTCTGTTAGTCCCCATTAATGCAGGTCGCTGATATTCATTTTTTTTCAGCGACATATGAAACCAATCGCTGATCTAAGCAATTTGATGGACTTCTCTGAAATCTTATATACACCAGCAAACCACACACTTCAAGCTCAGTTTTATTCAGTCTGCATTTAAAGATGGTCACACAGATAGTTCCCTTCGTTTTGCTGGTTCTTGCTGTGGCGACTCCAAGTGCAGCGTGGCTGTTGACAAAGGCATCTGGCATCAACGAATCCAGTTACAGTGTGCGACACCTGTCGATGCATTATTCGAGAGTATTTCTCAGTGTCACCGTAAAAGGGAACGATTCGCCGACACTCATCGAGGCCCAGTGGCCAGTATCGCACTTTCCAATGCCAACCGTGATATTTCCCCACCGGGATGTACATGCGAATGGAGCTCATTCCGATTGTACTTTGCTGCAGCAAGCGCATTGGTCACAGGTGGACAGCCTCAGTCGCCTGTGGGTTCTGGATATCGGCTGGCCTGGCAGCAGATGTTCGCCCAGATTGTTTGTCTTTGATTTGATACGCAACAATGCAGAGCTTTTGAGAATTGACTGCGGTCAGCATATAGACTTCAACGACACCCAAAGCTTGGTTGTAAAATTGGGACCCAAGCCAAAGAGCTGCAAATTTGAGCGACACATATACTTTATCCTGGGTCAAGGCCCGCATATTCTGGCCTACGACATACTGGAGCAGACCTGGAAAAGTCGTTCCTTGAAGAGTCACAAGTACGAGAGTATGCAGCAATCATTCGCCATCAGGCCAATTGACTTTACTTTTGGTCGGCAGGGCGAATTAATTGTTGTGGATCTAGATGGCGGGCTCTATAGCTCCGTGGACGATCTGCAATGGGAAGAGAACTCTGCATTATCGTCCACTTCTCTAACAATGCACATACAACTTACCCGTCTGGGCACCCTTTTGGGCAAGGGTCGCAGCATGATCATGGACAGCTTGGGAACCTTGTACTATGTTATGCCCAAGTTTGGAGCGGTTGTGCGGTGTGTCCAGCTGGCTAACATCACGGCCGAAGGCAACGAAATCATCTATCTGACGTCAAAAAACATACAACAAATATTTTTTGGCAACAAAAAACAACAACTTAATACCGTGTGGGTACTAAGTGATCGTGTCTTGAAGACGCAAGATATGTGTGTCCCTGGAATGTTGTAAAGCGATATATTTTTTCTTTTATTTACAATAATTAAATGTTTCAATCAAAATTACAGCAAACAAAAATTGTAAAACCTTTCCGACACTTAATCAATACTGTTCAAAGTTTAAGCCAAAGCTGATTCGAATGTTCCCAAAAGATTCCGAATTCTTTTCGTTCCTTGCATGTTGTTTACTTGTTTTTATTTGGTGATGTGATTCGTTTTGGTTCGATAATAATGCTATATACTTAAATGGATCAAAAACAATCAAATTAATGGTTAACAGTTTGCTTGTTTAAGTAACCCATTAAAGCCTGCAATCGCTTCTTGATGTTCTTCTGATCGTCCAAAGTACAACCAAGTAGAGCGCTTTCAAATTTCTTGTCGATTGGTCCGACATCCGCCTCGGCCAGTGTATCCAGATGGCCAGACGGATCCATGGCACTACTGCAACAGGCGTTCAAGTACAGCTGGCAACGTTGGCGAGCGATCACGGGATCTCCCACTTTTATCATAGTGTCGATCAAAGAATTTATTTGACTAAGCGAATCCTCCTGAGAGCTGTCACGAACTGTGCGCACATTTAATTCGACAGTTCCCAGACGTGAACTGACTCGCTGTATGTACAACATGATCTCCTCGCGTTCGGCTACGGTTGACGGGAGGGATTACATTTTTTTCCTCTGAGGTATTGTGATAGGAATGTGTTACGTTACTTACACTCTCTCATCTTCTGAAGCATTTCGTTGCTCTTAATCAGATCCATAGACATTAAAAGGTAGTCTTTCATCTCTTGTAAATTGAGAGCATCCTTGCGAAGCTTCTCTACACGTGCATCAATCTGATCCAATATGTTAACAAATCTGAAAGTTGTTCTGAGTTGTTTAGTCATGGTTTCTAAATGTTAAATTAGTATTTACCTCTCATTGGAATTTATTGATCTGTCGCCAAGTTGGTTGAATGTTTTCAGTGCGTTCATTGGTTTTCATATGAAAAGAAACAATAAAATTTAGACTGTTAGACCGCTATGCTTCGGCTCAGCTCTCCAGTTATAGAAATATGTACATAAAGGTCTACAAATAATGACCCGAGAGCCGCTTACACACAGGTTTCGAGGCTGTGTGGGCGTCTTTCGGGGGTACTTTAGCTATCACCATTATGTTATGGAAAAAATAGTCGAATGAAGCTGGTAGCAGTGTGGAGGTGAGGAAATAAAAAAAGAAATGAAACATTTGTGCCTATCGTTTGGTGTTGTGGTCGTTACAAGTTTTAATTGATTTTATGTAGGGTAGGATGGAATAACAACCTGTCCAGTGCTCTACTGTCGTCGACTAGTCCATATGAGTTGTTGCTGCCATTGTCACTGGCGCTGGAGACTGCTGTGGATGTGGAAGCCACAGCGCCTGAACGAAGGCCGTGCAAATAGTCGAAATTCATTGATGACTCCGAGGGGGTGACGCTGGATGAGTTTTCTTGATGATGATTCTCACTGGGACGATGCGCTGATGGCGCATCAATTTCCATCTCCTGCGGCTGATCCAGAGTGAGTTTAGACTGCCAGTGCTTGCGTTTTCCAAACCAGTGTTAATCGCTCTGGATCTCCCTGCTGCTTGCTGCCTACTGTGGCTTCGGTTTTGGCCGATTGCTGGCTACTTTTGGAATGTCTTAAGCTTTTTGAGTAGGTGTCGGAGAAGTGTTTGATGCTCTTGCTTATTTTTTATATTTTGTTTATACACACACACACCACACACACGCACACGCAAGCTGTAAGAGAGTGAGAGAGAGAGAGACAGAGTGCTCATTTAGTATTTAATTACCTATCGGCTGGTGTGCTGTTAAAATATGCGTCCGGACAGGCGACACTATAGTCATCATTAGACCCCGCCCCCGGCCCCTCATCGTTCAGACAAGAAAATTGAGGAAGGAGTTCAGGGCTCTCAGGAGGCGGCGGCGTTTCTTCACTGCAGTGGCGACGTTTGCGAAAAATACTTCGCAAATTTTCCAGCATACTTTCCATGAAAGTTTCCGACTATACTCGTATGTTTTCTTTTTGTTTCTTACGTATGCTCAAATGAGCGACAATTTTGGTTAATAATCACCTAGATCGCCTCGATTCCGCCGTTCGTATGATATTTAAATATATTGATTACCTGCGGCTTGGTAACAATTTGAAGCGAGCGGTGTTTTTATTTCACGTTTTACAAAAATAATTTTTCGTTTTGACTTAAAAGTGATGTTTGGGCAGGTTTGTTTACTTTTTTATTTACCTTAAATTTATTTTCTAAGAGATGAGGCCCTGGCCTCGAGCAATTGGCTGACCCGACGACGATTTTTTGTGCTATATTTATATCGATACTTATATCGATATTTATATATTTATATCGATGTACATTTCGTGTTTTACAACACTAAAATTTATCGATAACGTAATTTCTCCAACATAATTTGAGATGGGCGATATTCATCGTATAGGACTAAACTTTCTCCGTACTTTCTCCTGGAGATGGGCGATTCATCGATGTCACTATACTATCGATGTTTTAAAATGTGTATTAGCTTGGTCTAGCTTAGTGTCTGTCTAACTTAATTTAGTTTGTAATATATTGCGCTTTTAATTAGATTCTTTGCTGAAATAATCTTCTTGTCTGGCAATTAATTTTTAAAGGAAAAAAATATTAGTGGCCTACGCTAATTACACTACTCAACACGACATTTCCGCTGTGGCCCAAAACGACTTTTTCTAATAGATTTAAATTTTATAAAGAATTATGTTTTAGTTTTTGTTTAAAGAATTGTTTAAAATCTGGTATTTATTTTCAGAGGTACTGGTTCTATTTTTCACATAACTTAAGTATTTTATTTCTGGTTGCATGTTACATTGCAGTTCTGAAACTCGACTTTTCTTGAGTTTTTAAAGTCAAAATTTCGTGAAAAAATAGCGCAAAATTATTTTCAAATTTGAACTTTTAAGCTTATGTATACCTCTTTGCGTTAGACTTGCTACCTTCTGGAGAGGAATGATGAAAGATTCCTTTCAGATCGGGGGAAAACATGAGGAATTAATGGATAAGATAAGGTGAATAGTTTAAGCAGTAGTCCAGAGCGTCGGAATAGTAAACCGGCTTAGCACCGGATAACTCTTTGGTAAACCAAGGAGGCTTCCCAGATCTAATCGGACAAGAAAGTGGGACACAAGAATCAAAAAGTGTGTCAAGTACATTGTAAAAAATGTTTGTGCCTTTCATAACGTCAGTGCACGAAAACAGAGCGGACCAATCGAAATCCCTAATGAGGTTATTAAGCTTCGTAAACTCGGCTTTACGTTCAGGCTTTACGTAGGATGATAGGAGTCTTCAGGTATAGTGAGTGGAAGGGCTCGGGTTAGCAACGCTATGTTCGGATCCGAGTTTACTGGTGGGATCGAACTAGACGAAAGATATAAATAAGTTTGTGCGGACTATATGGAGTCGATCTTAAGCTTTAAAAATCAAATTGAAGAATCTTAGTGCGGGAGGAACTGGAGCCGTTTCCTGAAAGCATCACCGAGCTTTGGTGAATACACAAGATTCAGGTTTGTCTTTTTATTTGGGGCGGCAAATTTAAATCGCGTACACACAAAGCTGTGCGCGACCACTGGCAGCTTTTTGATGCAATATCAAAGAAATAATAAAACGGACACTGCTGCAAAGTTGGATGTCCTTTCACACAGTAAATAAAAAACTCGCATCGCTGCATATGTGGATACAGATGTTGTCCGTAGCTGGGGCAATGTATGAACTCATTCCAAACAGCTACACCCGAGTTTGTGTTCGCATTAGCAGCAGGATCCTCTTCCGGAGCACCCAACGTGCATTGGGCCCTCTCCGGTACATCGCACTTTCCAGTCATCGCATTCCAATGCAGTTCCGAGCTGCACTCCTGCAGTATAGCCTGTCCATAATAGCAGATGTAGTAATTGCTACAGCTGCTGGAGCTGCCTATATAAATAATCCGATCGTTAGACTGCTGTTGCGTTAACGTGGCACAGTATGTAGCCGCATCCGTGATCATGTTGTTAAGATCGTTGTCACCAGCGTTCGGCAGAATTGTGTTTTCCATGCCGCTCTCTGTTCCGTTTCTACATCTCACATTTCCCGCTGTATCGCAGAGCTTGCTATCAGAATTGAAAAGCATTGTAGGTGGACAGGAGGCCAAGACGGCATCACCGTTCTCCACGCACAGATAAAACATTTGGCAGTCTTCAGCATGCTGCACAAATTCACCAGCCAAGTGATTGGCACACAAGCTTCCGCCATTCTGTCGTATAGTCACCGAATTAGTGGGTTTCCAGAGCTTCCAGTTTTTCTGGGCCGCGGCAATACAGCTGAGCATCAAAAAACTAGTAACTGCTGGAAGTGGAAAGACATGGATTATTTGATAAATTTACATACATTAGTTGTATCTACTTGTATTGAATTTCATTGTTGGTTCGTGTGTCAAGCTCCAGTAAAGCGAAGTTTTATTCTAATATTCGAATACCCGAAGAACTTGGCATATATGTATGCCATACAGGCGACGTCTAGATACCTCGCCCTCAATATCAGAAAATTAACATTTTCCAGTGCGTGTAGACGAAGTCGATAACGGGGCCAAAACAACAAACATTATAGATACTATTTTTTTGCACAAAAATACGTTTCTTTCCCCTTCAACCAATCGATTGATGGCATTGAGACGCAATTTCAGAACCCTAAAAAAAAGAAATACGAGATTACTTGAGAGATGAGTGGTAATTATAGTTGAAGACCTTGGTCAAGTAAATGGTCCAAATCGGTCAATGGTTGCTTTTCGCCTCCAGTTAGATACTTTAAATACAATATTACAAAGAACTGATTTTAGCACGTGTTTTGGTCTAAGGTTCACTTTTCGAAGAATATGACATGAGTTAGAGTGATTTACAACGTAGTTTGTGCGAAAATTATTTTCAAGCCCCAGCGCCCTTTGTAATGCTATTAAATTGACTTTCCAGTAAACACTTGACATATTTACATATGGGAAACATACAGAAATCTCTGACGAGGTCCACCGAGACAAAAAAATTTAATGTCTACAAAAACACATTTCCATATGATTCTGATTCAATATTATAGTCTAAATTTAATGAACGACAACTAATTAACCCAATGGACACATAATTTCATTAATTTTGACGTAAAAACCTATTCAAATAAGCGAAAATTCACTTTTTCATTTTTTTGGTATTGTTTCTTTGGGCTTAGCCATGTTTTCTATTACAATTATCTCATATAAAAAGTACATTCTTGAGAAAAGTTGTTCCCCAAAATCTTTCTAACGTATGAGACTATCTTACAAAAATACGAGAAAAATGCTTCCACTGCTAACGGTATCTTTTTAACTGTTATGAACCTAGAATTTTTGTTCCGTGCGACATGGCCGAATATGGGCTTAATTCAATTTAAGAAAAATTACGAATAATATTTGCTTATAACTATTACCATTTTAAAGAGACTTCAATGCACAATATGTATAGAAATTTGCATGAACATAGTGCCTCAACTTTCGCTGAAATATGAGTTTTAAATTGATCGCCGCGAAAACCACTTCCATATTTGTCCCGTGCGAATGGCTCGGTTTTTGACAAAATATCGAAAACGAATGGTGGCCAAAAATCGACCTTAACACCACTTATAGGATTAATCAAGAGGTGTATCATTAAGGTAAACATATTTTGAGAATCCGTCTTTGTTTAACCTTTCTACCACTTGCAATGCGTACGACTGTCCCGTTCGACTTCAGAGAAATGCCCATATGTACATACATACATATGTATGTAAATATATGTATGTACCTACATATGTTTCTAGTTTTTCTAGTTTCTTTATTATTATTATCTGTAAATCCATTTACTATTTTCTAAAACTGTTTTGATGTGAATACACCAAAGTGATCTTTACAATCAAACAATATTCCCAACGCTTAAAGTAAATACTACAGTTTTATTATCATTCAAATTGCCTCTGGTTAAAGCACTTGGCCTGGCTAAGAACCACACACGATCTTTTTTCATGGTCCCAGCCATAAAAGAAAGGACACTGTTGTACAATTAGAAATCCCAGACGACATTGGTAGAAATAATTGCAATTATCAGGATGGGGATAAATATCCATTGTATGCCTTTTGCATTGGTCCCGGGGATTATTTGTTGTTGCCTAAAAGAATATATAATTGTTTAAGGTATTGCCTATAGAAGTAAATCTTTTATCAAACCTACCAGGCATCGCACACTCTCGGGATGATCGCATTTTCCAGTGCGTGGATTAAAATGCAAAGTGGCCGCACAGTTCATGGGATACGGTTCTCCCTGATAACAAACATAGTAGTCCGTGCAAGACTTTTGATTTGCCATTAATATGATGAGGCTTTTATTATCCTCTCGGGGGCAAATACTGGCCACAATTAGCTCAACACTCGGAGGAAAGATTGTCGTGTTGCTGCCAGGTCCATCGGTGGATGTAGGTGGTGAGGTAACGTTCAGCGAAGAGACTGCTAAAGTGGTATTAAGAGTCGTGGATGCTATGGATTCGCCCACTAAAATCGATTCAGTATTGACCACTGTTAAGTTATCTGTACTAGACTCTAATCCTGTTGTGTTGTCTGTCTCCGCAGCCATTCCTGTGCTACAATCAATATCGCCCATTGGCTCACACATTTCCGTACCAGAGCTGAAGTATTCGCCATCAGGGCATTCACCATCATATGAATCATTTCCGTTACAGAAAATGTAGTGTGCACAGCTCTTTGGAGAAGAAATAAATCCCATTTCACTCCCATTGCACTCGTCAAAATCGTCCGCCTGGCATATGTCAAAAAGGAAGATCATTAGAAACAAGAAAACACAAAGCTTCGACATCTTCTCTGAATCGTTTCCAAAAGTGAACTGCTCATGTGACTGTGTAGTCAACGGGGGGTTCTGTTCTTCCCATCATTTGAGACATACAAGAATTTAATTTGCTTAAGAACACGGCTGGTATCTTCTTTATTAACGTCTCTCTAAGGAATCTTACATGAATAGCCGTATCATATGATAAGGTTTTGTCGCAATACATTGCTTTTCTAGGGTCTCGAAATGAAAATTCTGCGGGCACTGCTGCAGAAGAAGATAACCCGCTATACATTGATAGTAGTAATTACTATTGGCCGGATAAGGATAGACGCCGTTTTGGCCGCCGCTCGTCTTGCAGACTACATGGACATCGGTGCTCGAAATGGTTGTTACTGCTGCTGTTGAAGGGATATACGATGGGCTGGGAGTGGAAATCATTGTGGTCGATTTTTTATCTGGCTTGGGGTCTTCCGGTGCGACGGGTTCTGATGAAGAGGGAATGGAGATTTGCGCACTGGTTTCTCCCATTGCACCATCGCAATCAATAGGTTCCCAGCAATCCCCATTGCAATAGTAGGAATCATCTCCATTACAGTGAACAAATTCGCTGCACGCCTGGTTAGGATTTGTCACCTTGTTAATGATGACTCCCTGACATTCTTGCAGAAATGCCGCCCGCACCTGATGGGCAGGCAACAGGCAGCCAAAGACTATCAACAACTTCCACATATAGGCTTTCAACTGTTTTCATCTTCCAGGTCAGGGCCTCCTTTATAGGTGGGAATCCGGTTCGGTTTGCTCGTTTATTGATAAGGCTCTAAGCTCAATTTATTTGCTACCTTAATTGATTTTATTTGACATGACACGGGGCTAATTAAAAAAAATTGTTCCTTTACTTCGGATTTCTACGTCAGTGTACAGTCCATGGAACTCCGTATGCGTCCGCCACAAGCTCCAGTTGTGTCGTCGAATGCATATCCAAAGGGACACTGCTCCACAAGTAGAAAGCCATCTACGCAGTAGTAAAAGTAGTTACAATTTTGGGGATAGCTGAACCTTTTGGTTACTCCCTGACGACACTGCTCTCGTACGTCCAACGGCGAAGCTGTGGAGAGAGTCGTATTCGGCGACTGTGACGTTGATTTTGATGTTGATGTTGATGAATTATTAGGCAAAACGGTTGGAATATCCGAAATGATTATCTCGTCGCAAATAAAAGCAACATTGCAAGTGCTGTTGTCCACACAAAACATCGAATCCTGGCCCGAGCAGTTGATGTAAGCATAGCTGCAATTGGGCCGCGTGTTCTCTATGAATCCAAATTGGTTATTACATTCTGTAATGCTTATGCCATGGATGCCACTGGTAATAACGCTAATAACGCCAAAAACGATCAGTCCAAATTCAAACCGAAAAGGGGGCCTCATTGTCGATCTGTATGGATTCGGGGTTGTGTGCTAAGGTTTTTATAGTCAGCACTGTTCGTTCAGCCGGTGGCAATCAAGATATTTGCAATAAGTTATATTTAATTAAACGACTCTTGTCTCGACAACGCTGTAACTTATCAATAAATATCCCTCTTATCTCCTAGGTGTACACAACTCCATTGAAATGAAATGAGTTTTTCTGGCTGTTTGGGGTTTCCGGTCTACGTTTATGTTCGCCGGGAGCTTCCATAGCATTTCGCCACATTTATCTGCACACAACTCCTTCGTTCGATGTCCCAGCCATAGTAGAAGGGACACTGCTGTATTGTCAGAAATCCCTTGATGCAATAATAGAAATAATTGCATTTGTCTGGGTGCGGAAAGAACTCTGTCATGTGGGGCAGGCATTTGTGAGCCCGAGGATCTTCCAGCTGGAAAGGGAATCGAATTGAATACATTGAATAGTAAATCTCAGCTTGATCGATGTCTTTCACTAAAACCTACCTCACACTGAACGTTCTCCGGATGGTCGCATTGCCCAGTGAGTGCATTGAAGTACAACTGGTTGGTACAGTGCATTTCTATGGCATGTCCGTGATAGCAAAGATAGTAATTTGAGCATGATTCGTTGCTGGCCATTAATATGACCTGGCTGGGATCGTCGCTGATTGGACAATTCGGCTTCACCACCGGCGCAATGTTGAGGAAATCCACTTCGCTTGGCTGATCCACCGTAGGTGCTGGATCGGTTGAAGGTAGAGTGGCTGGTGTAAAGTCTTCCTCTTCTTCCTCTTCCGGTTCCTGCTCTGCGCCAGACTCGTCGACTTCATCCAGAAAGCATTGCACGTTGGCGGCATCATCACAGCCCCCCGACTCGGCATCAAAGTATTCACCATCATCGCAGTCGCCCTTCAACGAGTCCTCGCCCATGCAATACACATAAGACTGACAGCTGTCCAAACTCTGGACAAACGATTCGTCGGCCATTCCATCACATTCATCAAAGTGATCTCCATGTGACTTGCCGCTCCACAGCAAAACTAGGCAGAGGTACGACCAATATTTGGACATTTTTTGGTCTTCAGGTAAGTTCTTCAACTGAGGGAGCCTAGCAGCTTCTCCATTATATTTATGCGGATATTTTCGACACACTTGCCGAAAATACCAGTGCAAACATGCATTTCATTTTAGTCTAATTGAATACCGTTTTATCAGGAGACCTTCAAGATATGTATCTTTAGACGACTACCAGTGAGGTTCATTGTATTACAAAATATTCTAGTCTGCATGAATCACCACAGCATACGCGTACAGCACGCTGTGCTGTGCTGCTTCTCAACTGTTTGCCATTATGTCATCATTTGCGTGCAGACCAGACTCCCTTCCACATTACATACATATGTAGTTCGATGGTGCCACTTCCACTCATTTGGCTAAATGGTTTACACAAGCCGCAAAACTTTAAAATTCATATTCACTTTGTTCCCGCACAAACACACTCTTAGACCAAGTCCCCAAAAAAGCGTCAAAAGCGTGAAAGACAACGTAACAGAAATCGTTGACCTCAGCAAACGCCGCATTGTCCGTATTTTGCTTATGGATAGCACAATCGAAGGCACCGAGCAGCCACACATGCACATATGTACAATGTAATAGCGTTGCTCGACTAAGAGATACCCTTACATAATTCACATATGAATATACAGATACAGATAGAATAATGGAACGCCCTAGCGCAGAGGTCGGCAACCTTTTGAGACGGAAGAGCCAATATTCACAATTTACAAAATCTCCCATTTTTCAAAGAGCCACTCAAATGTTTGAGTTAATATTATGGTATTTGAAGAGGATCTATATTTTATTTTTATACCCGAACTCGAAGAGTTAATGGGTATCTTGTATTTGTGGTAAAAGTGGATGTGTGTAAAGCAGCGAAGGAAACGTTTCCGACCCCATAAAGTATATATATTCTTGATCAGCATCAATAGCCGACTCGACATAGCCATGTCTGTCTGTCCGTCCGTCTCGATGAGCGCCTAGATCTCAGAGACTATAAGAGCTAGAGTAAACAAATTTTGTTTCGAGACTCATGAGATATCACACTGCTACACACAAAGGACGAAAATCTATGGCAGCCACAATTTTAAGGATACGATAAGACTAAAAACTCAGTGTCGTAGAAAATGACCATATCTATCAGATTGCCGAATCTGAATCAGATCGGATTATAATTATAGCCAGAATAAAGAAATTAATTTTCATTTGCTTTCCGCACCTCCTACGGCGCTGCTAACGCAACTCATTCTCTATCTCGCTCGCACACACTCTGCCCTGTGCAATGCGCGAGCGGAGGACATGTAGAATATAAATGATAGATGTAGAATATTTTTTCTAGATGTATGTATAATCTAAATTTTAGATGTAGATGTAAAATATTTTAAAATTCTCACAAATTTATATACTGACTGAATACGGGTATAAAAGTAGAGTCGCGTCCAGAAGCGACTCGACTCACGTTCGCGAGCCGCAGGTTGCCGACCACTTACCTAGAGTATACCACTATTATGATCCAAAAATTTGGTGCAAATAAATGTCCCACACTAGTTAACTTCTCAAAAAGGAAATAGGAGTAGAGTATCCAGAGTTCGCCCCTGTGTTTCTTTTTCTTTCAGGTTTTGTTATGATATAAATCACAGAAACCTGCGATTTGCCTGAGGGTTTTTGCTTCTTCAGTTTTTGACTCTATTATTTGCACGATCATGGCGCAGACTATCGAGTGGAGTGGATCGGCTGGGACAATTTGCACAAATTCTAATTTATTGTCAAGCATTTCCACCAACGATAAGACATAAATACACTCTGCTGAGCTGGTCAGCTTTATCGTGCACCTGTAAGAGGAAAGAAAATAAAAAAAATGTTTAAAGTAAAAATAAACAAAAACCAACACGAGCACAGGTACAGATACAGATACAGATACAGGTAAGAAGTGGAAGTTCTTTATCAAAGTATTTAAACAAGTGCAAACGTAACCAATCTTCTGTTGTTGTACTGGCTTTTGTGCTATAGACATTTCTTATAAGGGATATTTGCCTTAAATGCAATCGACAGATGAACGGGAACGGATGACGGAAAGATCGAACAGAACAAAAGACAACTCAATGCACTTGGCGGGACGACGAGACGGGCACGCTGACGATATGTGGATTCAGTTGTAAAGACAAGACAACGACGCGACGTCGAAATGTCTGCTACGCTGCCTCATATTTACCCCACAGATGCTCGTATGTACATATGTATGTATGTATGTACATATGTACATGTTTCGATCTACGAATTGTATACTTAATTTACAATCCACATGTTCATTTATTTACAGCCGTGTGTTAATATCATTGGCCACCGTTTACAGATACCTTTTCATGAAGCCAAAACAAGTGGTATGAAAAATAACGATGACACGATCGACTACTCAAAATGCCGTGAGGAAGAGAAGCAACAGTGAGATCCATTATTTTATTCGGGGAAAAGTATGTGAGAAGGGTGTCTCCAAAAGACAGGTACAGAAGGGGGTTTCAAAGTGATAATGATAAACTAGGTCACTAAACTAATGTTTTTCTGGTAATATGGTTGGGCTAATTTAACACATTCACATATTTTTAGAAGCCTTGCCATATCTATGTATGTAGGTACGTATATCTTTTTTGCCCATTACTGTTTTTTTTGTTTGCACAGAAAGGCAGGAAAGTCATCTAGTTATAGTACATACACATAAGTACATACATACATATATATATGTATTATTAAACAGGAGAGTTCGAATTGTACACAATACCAAAAGCTGGGTGAGATAAGAGAACTCTCCGGGGACGCTGGGAAAGTAAAATGATCCCCAGGAATGTTAGGGAGTGACTCTTGCTACCGCCGTGATAAGCCGTTCCTTGTTCCGCAGAAATATCAAAGAGCATACAGCTCTAGCCTGAGAAAGCATTTAATGCTCGGGAGGAGAGCGTTCAACTTTCTTGAGCTATAATTGCATTTCTTACGGGTTTTACTTATTACGAAAGTACGGCAACAAATATTTACAGTGGTTTCTGTACTTTTGATAACAGGAATCACCCGCAATAACAAAAATTCATTCATAGGGGAAGTTGTTAAAATATCAAGGCAAACGGCATGACAGCAACGGAATCTAATCAAAAGTTGATGGCATAATGCTAAATTATATTTTAAAGAAAATTCAAGTGCAGATTAAAATACTGCCAGAGATAAACAAGAAACGAGCCACTAACGAGAGTGTCCAAACCAAGAGACGCCGCCCCACATTCTACTTTTCTACTTTTCAACGGCAGCTGAGTACCTTGTATCTTTACATTTCCAGGGAACACTCTGCCGCACACACACCCATCCACGAATAGACACTATAATGTGATTCACAAATCAAATAATAAATACAAAATACATACATACATACATACATATGTACATATGTATGTATGTACACATAATAAAAAGAAGCAAAATGAAGAAAAGTAAACGAGAAAACGTCAGTGGCGAAAAATGTTTGTACCAAAGCCATGCGATACAAATGTATTTCTCTCTTTCTCTCTCTCTGTCTGTCTCTATAGATATGTATATGTATATGTATCTACATATTAATACTCGTATGATATATAACTGTAAAGGCCACTTGAAGCGAGAAGCTCACGATCGGCTGTTAAGAGAATAAAAGAGAAGCGTAGAACCGAGCTAAGAGAATCGCTATCGGAATTTCTGCCTTGCAAATTAGGGGGCGGGATTAGGGTTTGGTTTCCGAAACCCATTTCCAGGGTCTGATTCTCTGTAAATAACCGCCCGGCAAATCCGAAACAAAGTCCGGCTCGATTCAAGCAACCCAACAGAAAGTAACCCCCCCTTTAAGGAGAAAAATGTGAGCTACAAATATACGGGTTCAAATGCGGCCAGCATGACGAATTATTACACACATTTAATGTACAATACAAGCGCTCACACATTCATCGCAAACAGTATATACATACACACTCGTACACAATGCACATTAATGATGTTGATGGGATCGCGATTCAAATACATTTACGCAAACAAAATATACATTGTACATAGTGTTCTTGGTGTTCTCGCAAACGTTTTTGAAACAGTAGTTTGACGAAAGCTAAGGTCAATCAAAATGGTTATCTGATATCTAGCAGCGGGCTGCAATTAACTCTCAAACCCTCTTTTACGTCCAACATAAATTCCTAAGACTATGTACATACATACTTTCATGGAAACTTTTCGCACTTCATTTCAACTTTTCTTGTTGATATTTTCTTCTCCTGGCAGTCCAAACTGCAATTTAAAATATCAAATATTGGAATATAGCAAGAACTGGTGTTGACATTGACCCCACTGAAAAATGAAGAAAAGTGTCCCAAGAGTGTCATCATCATCACTAGAAAGTTGGTCTGATATTTGTATACACTGTATCTCTCTGTGCCATCTTCCTGGTCCTCTCGTTTATAGGGAGTTTTTCAACCCAACCTAAACTTAGTTAGTCCGATTCGATTTACTATGATAATTGGAGAATTTGTCGTTTCAAAATATAAAATTACTTGTGCCCAAATTTCTTCTCAACACAGATCATTTTTGTTTTGTTTAATGCTGGATCATGTTGGATACACATGACATTCATGGGCCATTCCTATCCTAATGTATTACACAAGCATTTTGTCGTAGTTTAGTTGTCATCGTCTGACGGTGTATCTCTTGGCCAGGCAAAGGCAGCTTTAAACCGGATCTTGCTTCGAAAGTACATCACTTTATGCCGCCGACGTCGCTGCTGCAGTCTGGCCCCAAATCCGGCAGCGGTTTCAGCAGCAGCCTGCCTACCTTCAAATGACAAAGCAAAAGGCTCAGATATATGTAAGTATGTATTTGTATGGACTGCACATGTGCATAGTGTTGACAAGATCAACCTATCGCAAGCTAGAGCCAGCCCTGGGGTTGCCAAGCGGCAGCCAAAGCGGTAAGGTAACCAAAGAGGGGAACGGTACCCTCGCAGGCCAAATCAAATACCAACAAAAAATCTATAATAAAAAACAGGTTAACAAATGTTGCCGCAACGCAGCGCAGCGCGTCGGAACAAACTTGTTTTCTTTCCTATGCAGAGAGTCTCGGCTCAACGTCAAAGCCGGCTTACATTCACTTTATACCAGCTCTAAAGAGCGTGAAAGTTATCTAAAGAGATCGTTTTCTCTTTGACTCAATGAAATATATATGTATGTACATACATATGTGTACATATATTCCACAGTGTGACCGCGCACATCGAGAATTTTCATACATTAACGCTGATTTTGATTAAATTTACCTCCGAGAAGATTTGTTCACTTGATGAACTTTCTATAATATATTAACCTTTTGTTGTAATGTTGCATGCGTTGTTTTTCTGGGATGGGATGTTTTGCCTGTTGTCCATACCCTCTTTTTTGCTCACCCTTTCTTTACGAACAAGGGGTATTAGCCGAACAAGGTGGCGCTTCTCGTTCGCAACATGTTTCTAGCAACATGAGCCATAAAAATGGGCATATTGTAGCCAGAAAATGGAAAAAATGGTCTCACACAAATTTTAGCCGCGAACAATGAACAACAGAAATAGTGTCGAATTTTGCTCCGAAATCTAGTTCCGTGGAAACCACAAAGCTATCCATATTTTTGACAAAAAAATTCAGCTGAAATATAATTTATCAAAATAATATATAGTTCCGTGTTTGGATGCGGTCGCACTACCGGTACTCAAATTGTTAATAATATTAACCACACATATTAAATGCCATATGTGCCCGGCAAATCCACTGTACCATAAGCAGAGAGCAATCAAATGAAATAAATTTAAATCGCAATCCAACACAAGACACGGAAAAAACTAAATCAAATCGAAAATAATAAGTTTCGTAAAAAAAAGTGTTTCCGAAACGGAAAAAAGTTAATAATTCAATTATTGTTTAAGGCAAATATACTAAGAGGCGAAAACAGCATGCAACAAGTTGAATCCGGCCGAAAGTTGTAAACCAAGTTAGATCCGCACACAGATACACACTAATACATACGTGAACGAATTCCCGGCCCGGAACACACTACACACACACACAGTCGCAGAGAGAACCACTCAGCACACACACTCATGCAAACGAACACACACACGCAGCCCATAACAATGTCAAGTGAAAACATTCTCTGGAAGCAACAGGTTTCCCCTTAATAAGTCATCGCACAGAACTGTTCGCTCGAAAGAGAAAAGAAGAAGAGAAAAGAAAAGAAAAGAAAAAGAGTAGCGCAAAGAGAAAATATAACAAAAAATTAATAAAAAAAAGAATTTTGGCAAAGAAAATTATAAAATTTTATGAGAGTAATATAGTAATAAGCATTAAGCAGAGGTTCTTAAGTGGGTTAGCATAGAAGCGACAGAAGTGGAACCAAATTATCCCGAAAACCCAAACCGACAAATCAACAGTTCTTAGATCGCATACAAAAATTAACTTTAAAGAACCATGGAATTCTACGATGGCGACCTCAAAGATATATGGGACTCCGACTTAGATCCGGTGAGTGTTTAATTTATCAGCAGGGCATGCGTCTCTCTATCGATTGTTACTTGAGAACTTTTCTTACAGAAAATATGCTTGATATAAACTAAGAGAAGGGTAGAGAGTAGTATGGGGAAAGCTAAGGCCGAACACTTAAGCGAAACGATAAGGCAATGTTCGTCTATATTCTACGAGACACGAGTATATGTACATATGTACATACACTCGTATTGGGCTTACTCACCGAAACAGATGTGGAAATATTTCTCTTTTAGCATTTGCCTATTTGCCCGAACTGGATGAACTCTTTGAACTGTAATCTCTGACCGGAGACACGTTTAGTACAAGATTATTAAGTCATTTTTGTTCACATTTTAAGGTTTCAGGTTTCGTGTTTCCACAAAAACGAAATTGCATTTAAAAATCCAAAGAAAAACATTTTAATGACCCACATTAAGCTTATCAGTTGGCGGGTGGGGAAACGTGAACTTATTCATGAGTTGAATGCTAAGTTGATGATCGATTTGAAACGTAAGAAAAAAAAACAAATTAAGTTAGTGGTCCCTACGGATAGTTTTCCTTCTTTCTCTGCATACTAAACAGCTCGAATTTGTATGTGTGCGCGTTTACCTAAGAGAACTCCAATCTCAAAGCAGTCCCTCGAACAAACCTGTCTCCGTCTCAAAGCAGACCCATAAAAATGTCCGCTCACCAACAGACCGAATACAAAAACCTAATCGAATTGCCCGGCTACCAAACATCAGACACCTAAATATACAACACACCCAAAATCTTAGGTTGGGTCTCTTGTTTATGAACAGGCGTTCCGGGAGGAGCACGCACATTGACTCTTTACTCAAGAAAACTTTCGCAAAATGTAGTTAGATATGATATGATATGACAGAACAGGGGAGAACAAAACAGAGCCCGAAGACCATCATGGAACGGTGGGAAAAGGCAACGCAGCGACGCTCAAGGCCTTTATCTGAGCAGCTACGCTCCTCCGTTTTAGCAAGAAAAGGCAATTTTTAGTGACTTTCTGTGTTCAAATATATCAATTTACATGGTTTTGATAACAGTCGAGTGTACGAGTATTGCTGTTCGTAACTTAGAAGTTTTGCTGTCCTACAAAGTTGTTTTGTGTTGAGCGATAATGATATTTGGAGTTTTCCAAGAAATTAAAAGAAATTTATCATTATCGAGCGATTCCACCCATTTCTGTTTTGTATTTCTCTATCGCCCCCACCAAAACAATCTAGCAGTAGAAGTAGAAATGTTTCGATATAATGAAATGAACGCGTATGCGTGCTGGTGCTGCGGCTGCGTTGAGCTTCGTTTACGGAGTACAATAGATGTCGACGACGTCGTCGTCTATTGCTTATCGCTGCGGAAACAGTAATGAGTACATGTCGTTCGTCCGGCCATCCAGCCAGCCAGGCATCGGCATCGGCATCCAGCCCCTGCCTTTCACTGGTATTGCCTGTCCGTCTTTTAGGGGAAGCATGCTGAGGCACAAAATTACGGCATGCGCGGAGGAGCGTTGATAAGCGGTCGGGCTAGTCGGAGGCGCCGCTATCAGCTGGTCTAAATGCAAAGTAATGACTTTTTCGCTTGCTGCTGTTGCACTTTGCGGCGTGTTTACACGGTACACGGTACGGTCCGTCAGTGTCATTACTATTCGGAAGATAATGTGCCCCGGCGACTACCACTCGAATCTACTCTACAAAACAATGTAGACGGAATGACAGAAATAGGCCCGCTACCCGGGAAAATACGCACGTATCTTGTGTTATGTGTGTGTTTTCGACGTAAGCTCTACAATACAGCAGTGTACCCGAATGCAATTTTCTCTGTGTATTTGTGAGCGCGAATGTGTGTTCCTATGTGTGTGTATGGATTGATCTGTGTGGAAAAATTCTTTGTTCCAATACTCTTTCTCGATAAGGCTCAGGATCACTCCTCTGCAATCTATTGCTAGGAATGATAACCAAGACAGATGGGTACGAGTATACTACGGCCAATCGGTCCTTCATTCCTATCCTTTTCTCATTTTAGCGTATTTTAATAATACCTATATATTATCATTTCAAAGTCTCTTCAGGCATATCAAGAATCTTATCACAAGGTATTTTGTAACCAAAAAGCAAAAGCGAAAAAACAGATAAGGACTGAAATACTTAGTTTTGATTAGGTTAGCGCACCACTTTCCACTTCAAAAGAGGGGGGCAAAAAATATAAATGAATAATAATTATGATTCCCTGAGGTTTTTCCCCCGTTGAACCATAACAAACAAACTAAAAATAATTTGACGTGCAGATAATCAGTTTTAATAAAAGGTAGAAGCAAAATATTTGAAAAGGGTAGAATATTGGCCAGAACGATACATGGTTGTCAGGATTTATGTGCCCTCCGATAATGTCACGTGTATTTTCAAGCCGAGATTCCGATCATTTTTATCACCCCTTCCCTTTCATTACGAGATTCTTGAGTGCTTCCCCTATCAGTTGAATGCCTGGAAGAGTTCCCAGAGCAAAGTCATGATTAATGTGTCTCGCAATTGCTATATGCACCCATACATATGTATATTTTATACATATACATACATACATATGTACATATGTACGTGTGTATTAGATCGTGGAAATCGATTGATAGGGAAAAAACCAGCAACTGCTTTGATGACTGGGTCAGGTCATTCAATCTCTGGGGTTTTACATGGAAAGTCGATTGTCACGAGTTTCCTTCATCTTCAAACAACGTACATTTTCCATCGAAAGACTTAAGTATATTTTTGGTCCATTTGGGTGATAAGAAATACAAATTTTTGCTACCGAAAGCTAAAATTATTATTTTAAACTTCTCACATCTCGATGATAAGGGGCGACCAAAGCACATGGAAACAGGAAAAATGCCTCATTGGCGGATTTAGAACCATGCTAATCTTCTCTATTACTGTGTGTACAAATTCATATACACTCTTAAATTTAGTGATGCGGAAAAAGAAAAGGGTTGTGTTAAAGAAGAAAGAACTGAAATCTGAAATGAAGCCAAAAGAAGGTTAACGTGGAAACGGAACTTCGAGGCAATCGCCTCGAAAAGCAGAAACAAAGTCCAGACAAACTGTTAATGCTTAACCGTCAAAAATAATTACCTTGGGTCTACGACGAAGAAAACTGCAAATAAGAAAAACTGCAGTCGCCTTCACATAAGAATGCTGACCAACGTCAAAGCATTTCGACTTTCCTAAACGTTGTTATGGCCAAAACGGAGAGGTCTGCAGCGGGAGAGCAGCCATAAAACCAAGTTGGTTGTCTGCATGCTAAGAAGTCAGCAACGTTTTCGTCTTCCATTTAGGTAGAGACAAAAAAAAGTATTCATAATGCTAAGTTTAACATTTCTAGAGCTTTTTGTGGGCTAACTTTCGCTTATATAAGCAGAAAATGGCACCAAGTCGCCGAGAAAAGAATATACGTACATATGTATGTATTGTCCGTGCATAATGATATTAACTATTAAGTGGAGCCAATTTGACACCCTTTATGGTCCACCGTGCACCACTGTGCATGCAAATATGCAACACGTTGAGGTTAGGTTTAAGTTTCTAACGGCTTAATGCAAGGCCCGCTAGTTAAAATGCACACGAGAACAACAAAACTTAGAAAAAACGTGCTTGGCAACAGTCTGCGTTTCGACTCTCGACTCTCGAGAGCAGCATATTTGAATAACTAGTTCGGGCCATGCACGATACTTTCAATATGGTCTATAAGACGATATTCATGGCTCTCTGTTTCTGTTTCTGTGACTGTGTATGTATTGTGTATTGCTTAACTTTGACATTTCCAATAAACCGATGTGAGCGTTGCAATCTGCAAAACAGGTTAACACACACCAATCCAATCCAATCCAACGCAGAGAAGCGGGAGACTATTGCAAATTTAGCGCGCTCCAGCGGCACAATTTCTATGCCAAAAGTCGTAACATATGGCGGGCCCAGAAAAAAGCGCGCATAATTAAATTTGTGCAAGCACGACGGCCCTCTCCCATCGCCCACATACTAGTATCGGTTTACGTAGAGTGCTCCTCCTCTCTCCGTTAAAGTCCACGGCCATTCAGCTCCGTTCGCGCCCATTCATGCGAATTTTTCCACGCGCTGCGTCAAACAGGATGCGCAGTGTCCACACGAGTTCTCTTTGCCTCGCCTAGCTCTCTCTTTCAAGGCTCTCTTACCACTGACCAAGAGTGGGCGGTTGGCGATTGGCGGTCGGACAGCTGTTTGGGCTGTGTTTTTCTGACGTCAATGTCAGGACGGCGCGAAGTGGTTGTGAATTATTCATAGACTTGCAGCGAGACTACAATATGCTCCAACCCCAGGATGGAAGAGAGTTTTCTTCGGGGCTAGCTGGGTGTTTGTGTTTGGGTTGGCTTTGGTTGGGTGATGGGATGAGTACTAGTCGTGGGCGTAGGAACATATTGTGAGCGTTAATGAAGTGTTATACGATAAGTGTAACAGCAGGCATCTTGTGGCAACAGTTGGACGCATATTACAGGAAAGCAAACAAAGATATTCAAGACTTCCCAACAAAAACTTAAAGTTTGAACAGCAAAATTAGTTTCCGCTAGAAAATTTGCAGGTGTCGTCGAATTAATCGTTTGGTCAACCCCATTTATCTACCCATCGTAATAATATATCAAAGACAGTCATATGTTAAGTCCTAGAATATCGTAATTACCCAGGTACGACGCCTTTGTCAGTTTAGCTTTCCAAGAAACATTGAAAGAGAATTCATTCTGGGCTTTCAAATAAGGTCGCCCGGCTCTGACTCATCCATGAGCATTGCTAAATTGGTTTTGGCTGTTTTTTTTATACTTGTACAAATTCAGATTTAACTTCAGCTGAAGATTCGCAAGTCAAAGATTTTGTGAAAGGCACCGGCACCGTTTGCACCTTGAAACCGAAGACTATTATGATCTCTTGAAGCGCCCACAATCAGAGGGGTTTCGCGCAACACCCAAGCTATGTATGTATGTGCGAGTTATTGTAGGGACTAGAGGATAACTGAAGGCAGGAATTGTGAGTGTGTGGGTGCGTCGGGCTCTTTGGAGGAGTCTTGGACGGAATTTGATCTGTATTGGTCTCCCCCTTTTACAGTCTTTCATTTTTTTTGTTTTTTGGTTTTGGTTACTTTCACATTGGTTTCCGTTTGGCGAATAGTTGTTGGGCCGTCAGACGTGCCATGACCATGCGACTGCTTACGTACTTTCTTCATTCCTCTAACATAAACTCAAGCACAGGAAAAATACATATGTACTGCTCGTAGGTTGTTGATAAGCTAAGTCCGCATTGGACACACGCCCCCCCACTCTGCACCCCGTTCTCTGTCTCTGTCACACGCTAGAAATTACAACTATGATATGGACTTTTGTGTTTGATTTTATTTAGTTGAAATGTGGCCAAAATGAAAACTGAAACTAATCATTTTATGAATACCTAAAAGTAAAGTATGTACATATGTATGTACATATGTCCGTATTTGTAATATAATTTTTTTCGTACAATTCAGCCTTTTTTACGGGCCAATTCCCACTTTCTTTTCAAGGCAATCGAATTTGACATTTTACATTATATAATATATGTACATATATACATAGATATGTATGTATTTAGATGTATGTATGCATGTACATTAAAGCCCCATTTACATTTAACACGCTCATGAAAAACAAAACCAAAGCAAAGCAAATCATTCCAGAAAAAAAAACAACAAAAAAAACAAAAACCATAGCAATTTTTCAAGTTAAAGGCATTTCTCAGTTGACTTCGGTTTGGTTTTTTCTGCTTTTTCGAATTGTGGGAGCGAGCACCTTTCACTTTACCAACGGCGAATGATGCAGCATGGGCATAAAAATTGAAAAGAAATAAAGACTCGACTAAAAATGCTGTGCACAACACAAGGAAAGCGATATACGAGTATGTAGATGTATCTGTTTATATATGTACCATACATAACATAATGATCGTCTCCCACTCCGGCACACCGGCACATACATATACAGCTGCATTTTTGTAAATGTGAAAGGTTTTTGCTTGCTGCAACATTATTTAATCAATCCAATTTGTGGAGCAGGCAAAAAAGAAGCAAAATCGAAAAAAGGTATGGGCAAAACCATCAAAAGAAAGAAAAAAATGGAGTTAGGGAGATACGCCAAGAGAAAGAGTGAAGAAAAGAAAAGAAAAAACTATAACCAGTTTAATTATTTTATGAATTTTATGTTTGTTGCTCTTGTTCACCCTTTTTCACCTGATGGAGAAAGAGAGAGAGAGACGATGATGAGGATGAGGGGACCTGAAGGCTGTAAATTTAAATAAAATTGTATAATGAGCAGACCAACCCGGGACCCGGCAACACATACTCACACACATATGACCATATGTATGTACATATATACACACAAACATTTCTATGTTAATTTAATGCCGTAAGATAAAGAAAACCCCTCGGGCGACTATTTTGATTTTAGTTATTTTTATTGTTTTCAAAGTGGTTTGCTTGATTAGGTTACAAAATAAATGAAAAGTTCTCAAAGAACTCGCAACAGGTTTGCGCTTCACGAGTATCGACTTTGAAATGGGGTCAATCCATTGCATTTCGAAGACAGACTCCGACTCGGATTGCCACTCTGGCTCCAGCTCCGCTAGCTGGTTGAGCAATCGATTGCCCCCAAGTCAGGCTTAGGTGCTTAAGCGGTTTTTGTGGCTTAAGAGGCCTCACTTGATGCATCCAGCAGCAGGAACACACCAAGCGGCTTTCCACTTGAGAAGGCGCCCTTGGCCATTTCACCGGGCAACGGCGCTTTCGTTAAAAACACAAATCAGAGAGGCAGCAAGGCAGCAAGGGATAGAGAAAGAAACCCCACCTGAAACGTGCAACAAATGATGCTCTCCCTTCCCGCAGCTCGCATCCTACAGCAACTCACAAAAGAAGTAGCAAATGCTTTGCGAGCACTTTTGCCGTCTTTTTCTGTTGGCTTTCTTTCTTTCTTTCTTTCTTTCATCATCATCATCACCATCGCCATCATCTACAGCTACAACCAAGACAACAGCTACATGGCTCGGACACAAATACATACTGATAAGTTACACACGCGCACACCTGTGCTATGTGTGTGTGTGTGTGTGTGTGTTGCCCGTTTTGGTAGCATTTTTCAAGAATTGCTAATTCTCAACAATTCCCGAGGTTCGTTGAACTCATCATAAAGTCACACACACACCACAACCCCCACTACACAACACAGCAGGCACGCACAGACACACTCGCTTAACTTACGCCGCCTGTGCCGCCTATGCATGTATGTATGTATGTATGAACATACATGCATATGTTACCGGTGCTGCTTGCTGATTCTTGGCCTGATGTGCGGAGACGGAGACGGAGACGGCTAAAATGCGGAGAAAGCACTTGTGTATTTGTGTTTAAATGCACCGTCCAACTGAACGAGCCGAAAAATGCGAGGGCAAGCCCATTAGTAGACCATTTGTTTAATTTAATGAATCAATAAATTTATGTAAAAGCGAAGCTCGATCACAAATCAAATTTGACCCAATGAAGCCTTCATCTGGACATACCGTATAGTCTTCATACCACCCTCGCAGCACATGCAAACTTCGATATATGTACATATGTATGTATGTACATATGTACACTAAAGTGTGTATGCATGCTTAAAAATGCACGCGGAAAGCGGTAATCAATGTTTTAGTACATATGTACATACATACATATGTACACATGCCACAGAGTTAGTGGTAAGCCTGAAAAGAAGACCCACAGAAAGAGTGAGACCAGAGAAATGGTAAAGAATCCCATCTCTCATTTCCACAGACACACACGCTGTAAGCATTCCCTTTTTTATGGCCAAAACTGGATTCGATTCCATTTGAGCATGAGCCGGTGGCTTAGAACATGAACGTGAACGAGGGGCAAGCAACGCTTGAAGGCGCGCCGAGCGAGGCAGCAAATTTGTATATACAAATGTGCTTTTAAAGTAAATTACATGCACTTCGTTATCAAAAATATAGGACACATACTTATGTACATATGTACATATGTATGTCTGTACATATGCCACAGAATGCCGATTTTAAATGGGTCAACAATTTATGGCATGGCCATAGATTGGTTGGTGACAAGACAATTAAGTAAATTCAGTACAAAACCAAATCTGGCACATTGCGGATTACATCATCTGGCTTGAAATAAATTTAAGCCAAATTTATTCTGGATGTTTGCTTTTTTTGTTCGCCGCTTTTTCTGGCCGGCAAATAGAAAAAGGCGGATAACTTGTTTCCAACGTCAACAGCGGAGTTATGTGTTGCCACAAACACTTAACTTTGAATCTGCCTGCTATAATTTACTCTTCTCTTACAATTCACACACATTTTTAAATTAAAACGAAGAGAGAAAAAGTAAATTGCAAGCTGCGCGAACTCCATTAAGATTTAAAAATGACGCCAGCAGCCGCTGAGCTCAATTGGCATGGTATGTTCTTTATGTAGGCTGTCCGATAGGCACACCGTATGCTATCGACATGTCCTTTGTGAAGGCGCTGCTTTTTAGATGCAAGCCAATCGAAATGTGAATTTGCAAGTTCCATAAAATATTGACCCAACCATTGATAACTTGAATACAATTTTCTTTCTAAATTGATTGTGGAGTACAGCAACAAGCATTTCAAGGGTACGGCTGGAATCGCTGAGGCGTTGTCGACGGTAAAATGTCTTCTGATAAGATTGACAACAAAAATATATATGTACTGCATAGCCCATAGCCGCCTCATGCCATAAAAAAGGCCACATTCAAGTCAGATCTGCTGAGAATGTATTTTTCAAATAAGTAGCATACAATCATACAACCTATATACTATATGATACGAGTGTGTATGTATGTATGTATATTTTCAGAGCTATCTGCATCGCTCGTGTACTGCTGCGTTTTGGGGGTTTCGTGTGATTTTGCTATAGGTCGTATATTTTGCTATATGTATGTATGAAGTTGAGTTGTACTTTTGTTTTTTATATATAATTCGGAAATTATATAAGCGTGCTATCGCCGTGCAACACGACTATGAATGACTTTTGCACATTTACTAATTGCCAACCCAACCATTTGTATGCTTGTGCTTTTACAGGAATCCTTGAAAATTGGCGGCGATCACGATATGCACGACTGGCTGTTCGATCGCGATGTCAAAGATCCCACCGTTATACTCAATGACAAGCTCATCTCCGATGCGCTGCTCAATGGTACGCTGCCTATCAAAACCGAGCATTCCTATAGCCTTAATAGCGATGTTGATTCCCTGCCAGATTCCCCAAAAAGTCGCGCGGCCAAAATCGAGGGTAAGTATTCGCTGATAATTAATAGTGGTCGGTCGATTCGATTGCTGCTGACTTACGGTACATTTGCATAGCATATTGCATAGAGACGAGTGTGCTTATTCGTATTCTGCCAGAAAGGCCCAAAAAGCAATCCAAACACAGCTTTCAGTTGGTTTATTTAGGCCATGTACATACATACTGAAAACAACAACCATAAGAACGGCGTTGACAAGAATAACAGTTGAAAACAGTTTCTGTTCTGTTTGGTGCTGTTCTGTGTATTTTTTGTTTTTGTATTTATTGTCGCGGTAGCATTTAACAATTTAACGCAGTACTCGGGCATGAAGTTCTGTACTTTGACGCGATACGAATATCAGTGGTACGGAGAGCACAGAAAATTTTCCGTGTGTGTTTCTATACGAGTAATGAGTATGAGAGCAAACTGTGTATAATTGCTGTTGACTGCGGTCTGGTCTGGGCTTCTTTTTTCGAGCTATTATCTGTAATTTTATAGAAACCGAACTGTACAACAACTGTCTAAATAAAATTAAAATGAACCAAATTCGTGTGTGGAGCTGGAAAGAAAGTTTTTGCCAGAAAACAGAAAAACTGAAATAACAATATTTCAAATGCAAACACATGTGTGCATTGTGGGCTGGGCCGATCCGACCAGACGCGTGCCCCGGCCTTTTATTTTTATAAAGAAACGGACCGATGTTTGAATAGTTACAGAATATTATTCAAATTGTTGCACAATATTTGTGAAATCGTGGAGTACAAAACAAACAGTGCTCTAGGTCTAGAGACGTAAATATGTACAATATGTAGGTTAGACTTAACAACATTTACCCAGCATATTTGCGCACATACTCGTAGATCTGTTTCAATTAAGCGAAATCAGCCAAAAGGAACAAACAGCTACATGTGGCTACCAATTATGACATAGTCAAAGCCGAGAGCTATTTTGGGAAAAAACCAGCAACCATTAATCCGATTAAACCCGGGATAATCCCATGTAGCAACTTGAGTTAACTCGAACGTTTCTTTTTCCCTGTCCGCAGACATGGATGACGAATGTTTTCCCGCCATTTCACTGAAGTCGGCCACCAGTGTACGGGCCACCATCGATCCCAAATGCCTGACCCTGCATCCGCAGTCGCACACACCCGCCACACACAGCAGCCGCGTAAGCTGCAGTCCCGCCCTGAGCACAGAGCTGACCACAGCAGCCACTTTGACACGGGCCGGCCTCCAGACGCACGCACACCACCTGCAGACCGGGAGTAACAGCTCCAGCCACGTGGTCGCCACTATGGAACACTATCAACTACCTCACTTGTACGACAATGACTGCAGCTCGTCGTTGTCGTCGATTCGGGATGGCAGCATATCCCCGGACATATGCTCGGACATTGAGATCGACGAGTCGGCAATCAAGGATGAGCCCATGTCGCCCGACTCCAGCTGCCCCGCCAGTCCCAACTCGCAGGCAAGCAGCTCCCAGCAGCACCAGCTGAGCCTAAATCTGGCCCATCTACAGACGGAAATGCTCTTTGAGCAGAAGGTAGGCTATTCCTATAAAAACGAGGATGCAAATCGACTGTACTCATTGTGTGTTTACGCCCTAAATAGCACGGCAGCCTCTTGCTGACCAGCAGCAGCAACAATCACCTCATTAAGTCCCAGCAGAGACAGCACCAGCACCCGCTTCTTGGACAGGGCGATCTGATAATGGGCAAAATGGAGATCAAGAGCGAGAAACAAAACACCAGCAACAGCAGCACCACGAGCAGCAGCAGCTCGGGCAAGTCACATGCCTACGGCATTCCCCTGACGCCGCCATCATCTCTGCCCAGCGACGATTCCGAAGGTAACTTGACACCGGAACATTTGTTTTCGCCACTGTCGCCCAACGCTTCCGTTTCTATATCCGTGGCCAATGCAGCCAATGGCGAGTCATCGACCATGGTGCGACGAAACGTTACCGGCATCACGCGCTCTGCCAGCTGCGGCGGTTCCGGCTCCAACTCCAGCAACAGCACCACCACAACAAGGCAACCCATACACACGCCGCTGATAAGCTCCCAGCCGGTACGTTCGACAAGCTCCCGCTACCCAGCAAAAAAAAACTAATGAAATCTTTTGACATACAGAAGGGCTCTACAGGCACGCTGCTGCTGACAGAGGAGGAGAAACGCACCTTGCTGGCCGAAGGGTATCCGATACCGCAGAAGCTCCCTCTAACAAAAGCCGAAGAGAAATCGCTCAAAAAGATCCGACGAAAAATTAAAAATAAAGTAAGAAAGTACTATATTAGAAAATGCTCCAAAAAAAGCTCCTGTAAGGTAGAACCAGAACTCTAATGTGAATTCTGATTCCCTTTCATAGATCTCTGCTCAGGAAAGTCGTCGCAAAAAGAAGGAGTATATGGACCAGCTGGAGAGGCGCGTGGAAATTCTTGTCACTGAGAATCACGACTACAAGAAGCGCCTCGAGTCCCTGGAGGAGACCAATGCCAACCTACTTAGTCAGCTGCACAAATTGCAGGCCCTAGTTAGCAAGCACAATGTGAAAAAGTCCTAAGCCAGGCACCCAGGACGTGTGCCGGTTCCGTTTCTTGTTTGCCCGCCTTCCCGAAATACCTATCTATAGATATCTATACATATTTTTTTAATTTTTTGTTTCGCCTATTATTTGTGTGTGAGTTTTCATGAATTTATGTAGGAATTTTAGTCCGGCTTATTGTTAGCACAAAGCGGAAGAAATGTCTTCTTTCTTCCTACTCCGCGAGTGCTCCTACTCTGACACCCCTCGCCTCCATACATATTTCAAAAGATTTTGCACCCAGAAGCCTTTAACTAATATCATATAATTTGAATTTATGTATGTATGACCTAGCTACTTTTAGAACGTTTCTTATATATAGATATGTATATTAGTCATGCATTCCTGTTATATAAACTTTACATAGATTATGGGAACTTATCAACTCCAACTACAACCACAACAGAAACGATCGACAAGCTCAAACAATAGAAGCCAATTCAAAAAAGCATCATAAGAGAAGCTATCTAACTAACAATATTGTACTTGTAATTAAACGAAATCAACAGACCAAAAAACAAAAAACAAATGTGCAAAGAAGAAAAAGCTAACTAAATCGGATTTGGAATGCTTAAATGTGGGCTCTGTTCGTTCTGATCTGATATAAAATTACTTTTTTTATATAAGAGCAGCGATATACATATGCATACATTATGTTTTAGTAATGATTGAATGAATGAACGAAAGACTCTCGGAGTCGCATCTCTGCACTGTCTTTGGCATGACTCTTGTTCCTTTAAATGTCATTTCTCAAGCAAACGAATGATCAGAAAGTATATACCTAAACAATTCCATAATAGAGCTAGATAGAATGATTTCACAACGAACTACATACATGTATCCGCAAAAAAGCTCACCAATGTGTAGAAAGAATCTTGAACTGGTTCGCTGTCGCATTGCCTGGCCAAGTTACAAAATTTCCGAGCCAATTAAGAAAATTAATTTTTGTTTGTTAAGTTTAATATTATAAGACCTCAAAGTCCGAGGGCAGCCCCCAAATGTAATCAATTTTTTACAAAAAGGTTTTTGTTTTTAAACGAATACATTGAATTTGACTTTTTAGTGCAATTTTTTGGCATAACTAGTAATGCAGATGTTTGCGCGGTTTCCGCGGCGTTAAAAAATGAGTCATTCTAGTTTAAATTAGTTGAATTTATCTAAAAAATACTTAAGCGAAGTTTTAAGCGTAAACCGATGATTTCTTATTAAATCGATAATACGAGTACTATATATCCAAAATATTTTAGGTATTAATATATGTTTTTTTATTTGTTTGTAAACCAAGCGGAGTTGTGCAATTGTTAGTAAAATTAAACAACAATGAAAAACCTTATAGAAAAATATGGAGACACTGTCAAAGTTGACAAAGAAAAAGCTTGTGCAATGACAAAAACTTTACCTTAAAATTCGTTAAAAAAATATTTTAAAAAATAAGATATAAAAGTAGCTATCCATGTGGAAAATAAAATCGTTTTGGGATGTTTATACACAAAAGAACAGCAGTTTTAACGCATATTTTAAACTAAAACTCAAAAGGATTCAAACAAAAAACAGAAAATATACACAAAAAAATTGTAAAACTTTTGTAATTTGGAATAAGCAAGTGCAATTCAAAATAAATCGCAAACAACAATTAGAACAGCACGGATATGTTGTTTGTTTTGGTTGTTGAACATTTTACTTATTTAACCTGGGACTCCGAAAATGGGCACTGCCATCTAGATCGAGATCTACTACGAATCTAATTTTTAATGCAAAGAATAGCATTTAGGAATTTATATTGTCGCACAAAAGCAGAAGAAGAACGTCCTTTCAAAGTTGAATCGGGAGTAAAATACTCACAATACTCACATATAAATTCATTTCAACTGCAAGAATGCGTCGCTCACATTCAGGCTCCTGTTTCACTTACCTTTTGAGTTTTACGTTTTCAACCAAAACACTTCATTTTCGGTTCGATGTGATCGATGTGTTTTTCTTTTCTCATGTCCTCTCAAGAGGCCAATTTAGTGCTGTTACGCACATTCATTTAATTACTAATGCACTAAATCTTAGTGCATTGCTCCTATTCCATTTCACCAATTCTGGGATGGTACATACATAAGATTTTGTCGTTCCCATGATGAAATTATAAAAAGGGGGAAAAAGTAGTCCGTTAACAATGCTTACAATATGTGCGAGTGAAAAGGCTCAGCGCAGTAAGTATGAGTGAAACAACAATAGAGCGTATTGATTAACCCTCAGATGGACCACGGGGCTTAAAGTTGCATGTAATAAGAGTTAATGGAAAGCCAGCTACAAAAGTGAAATAAGGATAACAAATGTAATCTAATTAGGGCAGTCGAATGAATACAGATTATATGGATATTATTATTAATTAATTTTATAACCGGTACTTAATTTAATCAATCAAAAGAAAATAAAAACAATGTTGATTGCATATCTGTGCATTATCGTCCTCCAGCTCCACAGCGCCCACAAATAAGACATTTCTGCTTGCTTTAATACAACATATGAAATTTTAACAGATTTCTGTTTGTAAAGCCTAGTACTCAGATCCAAAAACTGTTTGGTAGCGAACTCATGTCATATAATTCGCTAGCGGCCATGTGGTGTGACCAGAGGTGTGCACTGCATTCCGTACGGTTACACTGCTCAGACAGATGCTTGGCTTTGTTAAAAGTTAATGAAATGCACTTCTTCGGCTGGGGTCGCTCTTCCCCAGGCATATCCTGGGCTCCCCAATATTTTATTGGCAAGGTAGTTTGTCTGACTATCAACAGCAGCAGATAGCGACACCGCCCGTGCCGACCACCGTGAGGACAACATGTTTGAAAACCATATTTGATTTATATTCATGAAAATTAATAAAAATAATATATTATAATATCCGTATAATTGTCCTTCATATAGTGCTGCATTAATTAGCTTATATTTGTGTTCATTATTTCAATATCTCATTTTGTTTTTTGCTCTCATATTGCAGTGGTTGCTTCGAACTTTCTAGCAAATTAAATGCAATTTATATAACTTTACAGGGGGGTAGAAAGATACCAGCAATTCCAGCAAATACTATGGGATACTTTTCTAGTATATACCGACCCTGTTTTTTCTGGAAAATTTCTTATCGGTTTCATACGAATATCAACCCTGATTCTGTTCGCGAGCTGTTTTTTCGGAACTGAGTACTAGGCTTAAACAAACACAGAACAGTGCAGCCGCAGAGCATGCAGTTTGACCACTTTGGTCACACTAGGCACCGAGCGGAATATACTGCGAGAACAGACTGCGAGAACATCGCTCAGGAATTTATGTTCAACAATTATTCCTGAAGCGAATGGTGCAAGATGAAGGCAAAAACTGTACGCAACATCAAAAAGAAAGATGAAAATTATTGTTTTTGGTCTTGCAACAATATATGCGCGCACCAAAACAATCACTTCACCATCAGAGTGCATCTTTTACATTGTTTAATCTTATTTGAATTTCAAAATCGGCACTGTTTACAAAACACAGCTGATTCATCAACCCTGTTTTAGCTATGTTCCAAGCAGCCCTCACGGAATAACTAGCAAATTTCTGATAGAAATTTTCAGCGGTGCTGGAGATAGGCCTTCACCCTTTTGCTTCAATCAAGTTCGCGTTAAATTGTGGTAATTTGGTGATGGAATTTTAAAAAAAAACATCGATTCTCAAAAAAAGAACCGATGTTTTTAAGAATCGATTATATCGATGTTTTAATAGATTTTTTCCCAGCTCTATATTGCGTATATTAAATTCATAGTGCAACAATTCGTCAATAATTTGAAATAATCTTTAAACGCATCAAAAACAACGTATCATGGGAAAGAAAAACAGTGAGATTAATACAAAATTGTTTTATTTAAGTAACTAACATGCTCAATTGCATTTCATTGGAATCATAGAATACAAGGAGTCTGCGAAGCCAGAGGCTGCACCACAGCAACCGCAACAACAACAACAACCACAAGGTACTACAAAGCCACACGTCTAGAATCTTCTGAATGTGTTGTACATACATATGTATGTATGTATGTACATAAGTTTCGTTTTTGTCGATAAGCTTTGTAAATACATACATACATATGTATACGAATATAGAAATCAGCAGCCGTTTGCCGTATCGGGGGAATCCCAAAATTCGCAGAGCCTCTGATAAAATCAAGCACATTTTTAGAAATGGAAGACTCTTATAAACCTAAGAATACAAAAAAAATAATTTTTTTTTAAACCGTTTTTAAGTTATTTAAGAAACTTAATTGAAATTGACAAAACTAGGCAAGAAAAAAAAATAGCACCACTTTTCCAAAATGGATTTCAAATTTTAAAAATATGCAATAATTAACGAATCTATAAGTTAACCATTTTGAACTATCAATACTTAATCTATATGCATAATTTAATATTTGGGACAGTGACCTTTTTGGCAATAACAGCTGCGCAGCGTCTTGGCATGGAATCAACTAAGTCCTGGCATCGTTTTAAGGGAATTTTCGACCAGGACTTTTTAATTTCTTCACAAAGTGATCCTATAGTGGTTGGCTTGGAAGAAGCAACTGCCTTCTTGGCGTCGACCACAGATTTTCGATGGAATTCAGATCAGGTGACTGAGCAGGCCACTCCAAAACGTACGCAGATTTTGCCCTGAACCATTCCTTTGCTTTCTTGCTGGTGTGTTTGTCCTGTTGAAAGACCCATACGAGCGGCATTTCATATTCTGCAAGGGGTAGCATTACTGTCTCGATAATATTCACGTACACCTGCTGATCCATGATGGTTTTTATCCAATGTGTTCGACCTACTCCATAGTAGGAAAAGCAGGCCCATACTACTACAATAGTTTTTGTGGTGTACTGGGGTTTGTATTCTGTATTCTTTGGACGTTTAACGTATCATCGAGATCCCTTTCCACCAAACATAACCACTTTTGACTCATCTGACCATAGAATATTCCTCCATTTTTGGTATGTTCAATCTGCATGATCCGTGGCAAACTTCATTCTCTTAGTTATATGTGTCGCGTTTAAAAGTGATACCTTTCTTGGGCTGCAGGCTTTAAGGCTATGTTGCCTAAGATATGTGCGAACTGTTAGGTCCGTCGAATTTATTTTAAGCTCTTTTTTAAGCTCGGTAGCAGGCTTGAAGGGATCCTTCTTGCTCTGACGATTCAGACTTTTGACAGGAGGGGTCATAGATCGTTTCCGTCCGCGTGTTTTAGTCTATTCTTCATAGTTTAAGGCGTTTTAAATCATTTTATTGGAGCATACTTCCTGGACCAACTTCCCTGGAAGGTTTCCATCCAATATACAATTTTTTATAAGTTCGCGCTTCTCCGCAGTGCAATGACTTTTTTAACTTTTATGATAGAAACAATGAAATCTTAGTCAGAACTTCACCAAAAAAGGCGCTAATGGTGCTATGTCTGGACGTTGATATGCAATGACTGCACCATCAAGTGGCCCATGCGACACCAAGCCGAAGCCTGTTACGCGCGGAACCCAGGCTAGAATCGCAGCCCCTCCTCCCGCCAACCGACCGGGGGGCGCTGCCGCATGACGCGCGACGCGTGTTACCGAACCGATCGCGAACATGCAGGAAAGATAGAGGTTAGACTAATGTTCGAGGAAAATTAGAGCTAAACACAACTCAAGAGCTAAACATGCAGAGATAGTTAAGAAATAGGACTAATTACGGGAAAGGTATGTTAAAATTAGTGATTTAAGAAGAGGAAGGGAATTAGTGGTGGATACTATAAGGTAGAGAGAATTATAGTCCGAGCATAAGACCCTAAACGGTTCATGCAAGGAATAATTATTTTTGGTATTTTTGGTGGCACTTTTCTTAAAATCGCCAAAAAGAAATATATAAACAGAAATTTGACGAGCGGTAGCATTGTTTTTGTTTATATGGAATACCAAACAATATAAAAAAAATTAATATTTAAAAAAATCGCAGCAGTATTTTTTGTATCAAGAACAAAATGTGTTGTAGTTGTGCTATTATTTTTTTCGCAACTGTACATATGCACGAAAAATGTTTAGTGAGATTTTAATATATATTTTTTATTTTTCACTAAAACCATGAGCAGCTGCTGGTGCGCCGGGTGCCCAGAACAGACCAACACAAACCGGTGGAGAAACGTCCACTCCCACTCCATCCACAAGCTCCGCCGCTTCTGGCTCTCAACAACAACAGAGAGGATGGCAAAAACAGGACGAACGCCAGCAGCGTCCTCAGGCCGGCCAAGGATGGGGGCAAGCAGGCGGACAACAGAGAGGACCCCAGCCACAGGGTGGCTATCAGGCACGTCCTCAGGGTCAGCAAGGACAAGCGCAATACCGCGGCCCACCACAACAGCAGGGTGGCTATCCAGGCACGTCCTCAGGGTCAGCAAGGACAAGCGCAATATCGCGGCCCACCACAACAGCAGGGTGGCTATCAGGCACGTCCTCAGGGTCAGCAAGGACAATGGCAAAACCGGGGTCCGCCACAACCAGGACGTCAGCAAGGACAGGGCCAAGGAGGCTACCAATCCCAAGGTCAGTTCCAAAGAGCCGAAGGGGGCGCGGCTCTGCCGCCTCTCCCAGCAGGCACCATGAAGCGTGGAACTTTGGGAAAACCTGGTCAAGTATCTGTCAATTATCTCGACGTTAACTTGGATAAAATGCCAGCGGTGGCCTATCACTACGATGTGAAGATCACGCCAGAGCGCCCTAAAAAGTTCTATCGTCATGCCTTTGAGCAGTATAGAATTGAGCATTTGGGCGGTGCGATTGCCGCATATGATGGACGCGCGTCGTGCTACTCAGTTGTGAAACTAAAATGCAGCTCCCAGGGTCAAGAAGTAAAAGTAAGTGTTGTTGTATATTTCCCTAAAGTTGATTTACTTTGAAATTAACCTTGCTTTCTTGTTGTTCAGGTAACAGATCGCCACGGGCGTATATTGAAATACACTCTGGAAATCAAGGAGACAGAGGACTCTGAAGTCGATTTAAACTCACTGCGAAGGTAAATGAACTGTGATATTGATCCGAATGTGTCGGCGGAGAATCGGCAATTATAATTTTCTATTTTTTCAGGTACATGAAGGATAAGATTTATGACAAGCCCATGCGAGCCTTGCAGTGTCTGGAGGTTGTGTTGGCGGCCCCTGTCATAACAGCGCTATACGCGCCGGCCGCTCTTTCTTCAAAAGGTCTGATCCCGGAAAAGCCTATGATCTTGGCGACGGGTACGAAGCTCTGGTTGGACTCTATCAAACTTTCGTGCTTGGCGATCGTCCGTTTGTCAACGTGGATATATCCCACAAGTCCTTTCCGAAGGCCATGTCGATCATCGACTATATAGAGCGGTATCATCGACAGAGAATTGATAGGAGCACAAATCTTGACTACAAGCGTTATGATATCGAATCATTCCTAAGGGGAATTAATATAGTTTACGAACCGCCTGCCTGTTTCGGCAGCGCTCCTCGCGTCTTCAAAGTCAACGGGCTTTCCAAGGCTTCAGCAAGCTCTCAGATATTTGATCTGGATGGGAAAAAACGACCGTTGCAGAGTACTACAAATCTAAGGAATATAATTTAAAGTTTCCAAACCTTCTCTGCTTGCATGTTGGTCCGCTGTTGAAATACATTTATTTGCCTATCGAACTATGTCGCATTGAGGATGGGCAGTCACTGAATGTGAGTTAAACAGCTCTTAAGCAGAGACTTCCCCTCATTCCAAATAATTTCCTGCTTTTATTTGTTTATATCATATCGCAGCGCAAGGATTCAGCAAATCAGGTGGCGGCCATGATTAAGTATGCTGCCACATCCACCAACGAGAGGAAGGCCAAGATCATCCACTTGCTTGAATTTTTCAAGCACAATTTAGATCCGACCATCGAGCGCTTTGGTATTCGTCTAGAAAACGACTTCATTGTGGTCCATACACGTACCCTTAATGCACCTCAGGTGGAGTACAAAAATAACAATTTGGCTTCGGTGCGGAACGGTTCGTGGCGCATGGATCGCATGCAATTCCTTGATCCCAAGCCGAAGCCACACAAATGGGCCATACTTTACGGTAAAATGCAGTTCAATCACGTGGCCGATTTTCAAGAATTCGTAAGTTGTGCATAGCTGGAAGCAGAATTACAAACAAAATCCTGACTAATTTTCTTCCAGGTGATTCAGCAGAGTCGCATCGTCAATGTTTGCCTTGATGCCAAGGCAGAGATTCGGATGTACAAGGATGAACGTGACCTGGATGCTCATTTCCAAGATTTCAAACGAAATCAATACGATTTGGTGTTTGTTATTATACCAAATTTCGGGGCCACGTATGATATCGTGAAGCAAAAGGCTGAGCTGCAGTATGGCGTTCTCACACAATGCATCAAGCAGGTCACAGTCGAACGTAAATTGAACCCGCAGTGTATTGGCAACGTTCTGCTTAAGGTCAATTCAAAGCTGAACGGCATCAATCACAAGCTAAAGGACGATCCGCGCACTGTGATAAAGAATGCTATGTTTTTGGGCGCCGATGTGACTCATCCATCGCCCGATCAGCGAGAAATCCCCAGTGTTGTGGGAGTGGCCGCCTCCCATGATCCATTTGGGGCTTCATATAATATGCAATATCGCTTGCAACGCTCTGCCCTGGAGGAGATCGAGGACATGGAGTCGATAACCCTTGAGCACTTGCGTGTTTATCATCAGTTCCGAAAATGTTATCCCGAGCACATAGTCTATTATCGTGATGGTGTCAGCGATGGTCAGTTCCCCAAGATCAAGAATGAAGAGCTGAGGGGTATTTCTGCGGCCTGCTGCAAGGTAATTCGGAACTCTTACAGTGAGAAACCTCGCCATTTTCTATCGTTATCGGGTTTTCGCCTTCTTTCAGATGCACATTAAGCCCAAGATTTGCTGCGTCATTGTGGTTAAACGTCATCATACGCGCTTCTTTCCGAACGGAGCTCCATCGCAATATAACAAGTTTAACAATGTTGATCCGGGAACCGTCGTCGATCGAACCATTGTCCATCCCAATGAGATGCAGTTCTTCATGGTCAGCCATCAGTCCATTCAGGGGACGGCCAAGCCGACGCGTTACAATGTGATTGAGAATACTGGCAACTTAGATATTGATCTACTGCAGCAATTGACATACAATCTTTGTCACATGTTTCCACGCTGCAACCGCGCAGTGTCTTATCCGGCTCCAGCATATTTGGCACATTTGGCTGCGGCTCGTGGTCGTGTCTATCTAACTGGGTGCGATATTAATGTTAAATATATTTCTTCTGAGGTTATATGTATATCTTGACTGTTTTTCTTACAGCGCTACCAAGTTCCGTTCTCCCCAGGAGGAGTACGCAAAGCGTTTGATTGTTCCAGAGTTCATGAAGAGAAATCCCATGTACTTCGTTTAGGCAGAAAAGTAAACACAGTTACTCTTTTGTCAATAGGAATTAAATTCAAATATGGTTATTCTTTATCATTTTTATATTTTATCACATTTCTTGAACCATAATCATATATATCATATGTTAAGGGGCACACTCTACTGCATTCATTAGTAGCATCGAAGTGAAGTTACGTCTTTAATGGCTCAAACAGAATATTGAAATTCTTTTAAATTACTAAAGACTTATTATTGTAGCTCCCAATGGAAGCAGTTTAGAGGAGCCCTTGTTTTGGGCATATTACACAATTTTAAATAATAATAATAAAATTAATCAACTGTCTAGGCTGACACGTAAAGATTTCTTAGTTTAAAGTTTGTTTATCGCGTTACATGGCGTCGAAATGGAATCTATGAGACTCTTGCAAGCGCTCCTGTTTATCCTCACGCTTCTCTTTGATGTACACCATCAATATGATTAGGATAATGACAAGGCAAGTGCCTCCAAGTGCCACAACACTCATCAGGATCAATTTACTGGGGGTCACAAACAGCTGAGCCTTCCAGTGCGATGGGTCATCCAATGGCTTGGGCACCACAATGATCTGTGAGTTAAGAATGAGCTGTGTCCAATTGCGCCATTTGCTTCCCAGGCCTACGGCCAGCTGATCTACAAAGTTGGGTGTTCGCCCCAGGCCAAAGCAGGTGTGTACGGCAGTTGGAGGGCAAACTAGGATGCCTGAGGCAACTGCACACTGCTACCACACTGCTGATCGCCATCTTAAGTCGTTGTGCTGTAGGTGATGCACTGTCCAGGGAGATTGGTTCCGTATGTACGCTTCTTCCTACCCAGAGGAGTACGACGCTCTGAATTTTGTGTATTATCCAGTCCTGTCAGAACAATAACCTTGACAAAGTTGGCATCGTAGTCGAGTGTATTGCGGAATGCAAGGGGACGGTAGCTGCCGTTCCGATTCTTCTGGATGAGAATCACATCGAGCACTCCGTCCTGATAGAATTCATAGAAGGCTCCAGCCACTGTGTTGTTTCCCATGGGTGATAGGGCGTTCCAGCGCACCTCAAATGTCCGCTTCGACGACTTCCATTCTCGAGTAGGAACGTTTGCATCACCGGTTTAGCTACGTTTAACGGCTGCAAGGTGAGGAGAAGATCAGGATAGCCCAATCATCAAATATGTATGTATGCTGCGGAAGGTCAGCTCGGTCGCTGGCTGCAAAAAACAAATTTCAGTTCAAGCGGCAAAAAATTTTAGAACCCACACACAAGCACAGTATGTGTGAATACGTGGCACACACACATTCGCAATGCTAAATCTAAAGGCTATCCCTACACCCTTGGTATAATTTTTGAGAATCAATAAGTTTTTTTAAGAAAGAATTCATGCACTTCAAACTTTTCATTGTAACGTTTTAAACCAACATACATATGATATTTTTCAAAAATAAATTTATATATTAACCGGCAGTCCTAGGCTTTTTTTTATAGTTTTGTAAAGATCATAAATTTGTGGGAGTCTTCAACCAACATATCTTGTGGAAAATGAATTCATCAATCTTGTAAAATTATATGTTTAGTGCTGAGGGTTCTAGTTAGTTAGTAATATTGAACCGAACATCAAAATCGTGAAATATGATTTCTGATCACCGCCACATCCCAATTAGCCCATTGTCGACAAAGGGGGTATTTAAATACACACATGAATATTATGAAATTTGAACAACTTTAGCTCAGTTCAGGTGAAAGAATTCGTAATAATTATTTGTTGTGAGTAAAGAGGATGGATGAATCTACAAGGGGAGTTAACAAACAATATTATTTTCGGCGGTTTAACTCAAGGGGGGTTTCATCATTTTTCGGTATATTTAGGTATATTTTTGAGGGTCAGCTGGACGTACTTTAAAAAACAACAACATAAAAATCAACAACAAAATTGTTTAAACAATAACAAACGTACTGTGGGGCGCCAAGAAGATATAGTCAAAGAGGAGACACACACACAAAAAACAAAACAACTAAAATGGCGATTTAATAGTGCTTGTTCTTTCTGTTGCATTTCTATTATTTCCTTTTCGATTCGTTTTCTGGTGAGCTATGAAAATTAATTTTTTATGGGATTCCCTTATACTAGATGCAATCCATTAATTTTTGATGACTGGCGGAGAGGCATAATTCGGTTCTGCGCAGTAGAGAAATGGAACCTCTCTTTGGCTGTGACCCCACTGTACATTTTTGTGGCGATAACGCAGTGGAATGAATGGATCACAGCGGGGACAACCTTCTCTCGTGCAGAAATTAATCAAGTGATTTGAGCTTGCATTGATGCGGTCTCCTACTGCTTGTAGTTGGCCCCTTATCGCCGCAACCAGTGGCCGTTACAGACACGCATCATTGCCAGCTGTTTACTCGGTTGTAGCTGCAGCAGCACCAGAAGCATTAGAGCGGCAGAGCCGTTGCACCCACCCACCAGTTGCCCTGCACCTCCCCCCTCCACAACCAACACAAGCAACTATCTTTTACCGGCTTAGCAACAGAATGCAATGCCACTGCAATGTTGCTGCACCGCTCTATAAATAGCAATCTTAATAGTTTTGCTGCAGCAGCAGCAGCTAAACAACTAAAGTTTCCACTCCAAATTATCAGCATCACCGGCCTGGCTCGGCCTGGCCGCCTGTGGGCAAATAATCACGCATCGTCGCCTCTTTCTCCTCCTCTGGCACACGCATACAGAAGACACAGATTCTACTTGCTTAATGATTCGCTTTAATAATTGCATTACAGCTGGCGTTCTCCTTCGATCGCCTACGTTCAGTTTGGTCTCAACGCTCAGTGCGTCCACAACGTTGCCCGATGCACGAGGATTTGGTGAAGCGGAGAGAAATTGTCAGCTGCCAGTTGGGAGGCACGTTTGCCATTATCTGTGATTTACCATGGCCGAGGAGGAGCTGGAACAGCAGCAACAGCTGGCACAGGAGAAGGACCACCGCCAGTTGCTGCTGGATACATTGATCAGACTCTGGAGCCATTATCTACATGCTGCAGAGCAAGAAGACGCGAGTGTCAAGGTTTGTACCCCTTCATTGATATGCCAAGAGCATGGAATATTCTTATTATCGCTTGTTTTCAATTCACTTTAATGACAGGACCACTGGCTCTGGCTGTTGCTGTATAACTTTCAGTTCCTGGATGATCGCACGCTGGAAGAAGCCTGGCTCAATAGGTACATAAGTGTGTTGCCATGTCTTTATAGTCTCCTCTCATGATTGATTTTCTTTGCAGCCACTTCAACCTGATGCCAGAGGAGCTTTGCTCCTATCTCCTAGAGCAGGTCTATCAAATCATCAGCGAAGCCAAGCGATCTCAGGGTAGCAGCCCAGACCAAGAGCTAGACCCAGAGACAGGGCCAGAACAACAGGACAAGTGCATCAAGCAGCTCCGTAAGCAGCATAATTTAGCGCAGGTTCGTTTCGCAGCGATAGCCACTGTCAATGGTGTCCCTCTATCAACTGCGACCATAATTGTTGATCACATTCTCTCAGCTTATACTCAGCACACCCAGTGATTGTAATAAGATTCTCGCCTTGCGTACATTTCTCACCGATAAGTTGGGTCATCATTTGCTGGCCTTCTTACTCCGCGTGGATATCAAGGCAAGTGGAAGCAGAAGATATACATATATTTATGCTAATTAAATCACTCTTTTTCCTGCAGCACATTGCTTCACAGAAGAGTCTCTGTCAGCTGTGCATCAATCTGTTCCCCAATTGCAAATGGAGTGCCACCAATCAGCCGATGCAGCCGCTCACCGGCATTGCTCAGTTCATTAGCAGCTTCTACCTCAATTCACAGAGCAAAAAGGCAGCGGCACGCCGCCAGCAGCCACCACAGAAATGTCAATTATGGAATCCCATATCCAGTGAAATAATCACAAACATTGAGGACTTCAAAAGGGTCTCGAAAAGCAGCGATGAACTGGCTTTGCTGCTCATCCAATTGCTGACACGCTGCGTGGACGCCGAGCAAGAGTCGCAGCTGAGTGTCACGGTGCACAATTTTGCACTCGGTCATCTGTGCGCCGCCGCCAGCTCAGAGTTTGAAGACAACGACATCTGCTCCCCCCGTGACAACGATGAGATCATCAAATTCGAGCTGCTTCAACTGATTGCCCATTGCGTAAACAACTTCTACGTCCACGAGCAGCAGCAGCCGAATGTCCACGACTTCAACAGCAACTTAAGCCAGCTGCTGTATGCCCTGAGGGCCAATCAAAGATGCCCCATGCTGGCGCATGGCGTGCTTTTCATTATGTTTGGCACACTGCACAATCTTGTTGACAATGGGGTCAGAGAGCTTACTCAAATCGATGTTCGAAACTTTGATGCCTGCTTTAATGTGCTGCAAGAGGCAGCAGCCAAAACGACGTCCATCTTTTTACATATCTACAAGATGCTGCTGCGTCTGACGGACAATCTATCGAGGCAGGAGCAGCACCAGCAATGCCTCATGGAGAGCAGCACATCCACGGCGCTGACCAAGCAGCAGCAGCAGCACCGCCACAAGCGACAGCGCAGCAGTCAATTGCATTGCCTGGGTAGCAGCTCCCTGAGTTGTTACTTCCAAGGCAAGCTCTACCAGCTGCTACCGTCCCTGGACTCTGAGTTACAAGAGCATAGCGTAAGAAGTCTGCTGCGCACTGGGAGCTGCTGCTGCCACTACAATGCCAGGAACTATGCCACCTGCCTGCAGCTGGCCACTCGGCTGTCGAGCACATATCAGAAATGCGCCTACAAATTCCTCCACTACAATGTGCTGCACACAATCTTTGTGAAGCATGCGCCCCAGGGGTGTCCCAGCTGCGAGGAGAAGCTCAAATCCCCGGGCTTCCATCTGGAATTGCTCAACATCTACAAGGAGAACTACAAACGACTGCTGAACACACCATCGATGCTGTTGTTTCTGAAACACTTGAAGCACATTGCCTACCTTTTGTCATACGACTTGGCCGCGGGCATTCTGGCAGAGGTGGCTCTCCCCATCTTCCGGCAGTACAAAGAGCGCAGCGAGAGTGAGGACAAGCAGCGAAGGGACACCGCTAAGCTGGCGCCCCTGCAGATACCCAGCAAACTGGACAACTATCGGGCGCTGCACGAGTGCCTGAGCATATTTGTGATGTACCTGAGTGACATTCGGCTGGTGAAGGCCTTCTACAACGAGGAGAACATACGCTATATGCAGGATCTGTTGGCCATACCCGAACTCCAGCGTGGCGTTTGCGATCTCATCAAAGTGGGCATCGACAATATCGCTTTCCTGGGTGAGAATAGCCAGGAGCAGATCACCCTCAGTCGAAGACTGATTCAACTGCAGCTAAATAGCAGCGATCGTGCCTCGCAGCTGTTTCAGGCTCTCCTCCAGAAGTGCTCCAAGCAATCGCGCAGCAAATTCTGGCTGGATGAGTCCACCGATCCTCGACCACAGCTGGCGGGGCACAAGCCCGCGGATATCCTCTACATAACGGCCCTGCAATGGACGCTGAACTTTGAGCTGCTCAAGACGAGCCAATTGTTCTACAATGAGTTTGCCAAAATCTATTCGATACCCGTGGAAATGCTGGACAACGAGGATGAGGATGTGCTGGAGCAGCTGCCATCGGAAGAGCAACAGCAGGAGACGAAGCTGCGGCGTGGCGATAAAAACATTTACGACATACTCAAGCTCAACTACAACGCCCTCGGCTGCTTCCTGTTGCTGCCCAAAACCACAATTGGAGCGGCATCAACCACAGCCACGCCCACAGTCACACCCACTTCTGTCCAGGGGGGCATCGGCATCGGCATCGGTATCGGTATCTGCGGCTCAAGTTCATTGGAAACACTCGTTTCGCATGTCTACCAGCTGCCGCCGCTCGGCATTAGTGCTCTGTCAGTGTCGACGACGACGGCTGCCAGTTCAGACTATGCGCAATCTTCGCTGGACTATGCGTCAGTGATCGATAATTACACGCGCGAATCATCGCGGGACACACCCTCGTTCCTGCAACATCTGCAGCAAGCCAGCGAGCCGGACGAGAGCATTGTTCTCTTTGATATCCACAGCCACGACGAGGGATTGATCCGGTCCTCACAGACAGAAGAATCAACAGCTGCAAATGGTCTAATCAACAAGCTGTTTAACATTGTGGGCTCTCTGTTTGGCGGCAGCGGCAGCGACAACGGCAACGGCAGTTGCGACTCACAGGAAAATCTCAACATTGAAGCGGATCTGTACTGCCTGTACGAACCGAACGGGGAATGCAAGAAACTCTTGCTCAAACTCTTTGAGGCAACGATGGCCATATGCATCAAGGGTTTCCAGAACGAGGAAGGTGTGTGCTTAACGATTGTATGCTTGGATAAGTAAAGCCAGCCGCTGAGAGAAGTGTTTCCTGGAGACAAGAGAAGGAAAGGGCATCTGTTGCGAGAGGTGTCTGTTCCGTAACACATTCCGTGGCTAATGCTTTTGCCACTAGAGTATATAGTGACAATCGCGTTGCCAGTTGCCAGTCGAGTGCCGAGTGCTAGAGGGAAGCCCCAAAAGTGCGGGACCCGGGACCATGGGGTGATGGCAAGAACAAGGCAGCACCACACACTCACACACACACACCCATTCACCTCGTATCGTGCGGTCTAATAACGGGCCCTTGTGGTTGCGGCTGAGAGTTAATTATAAGCCAGCCAGTCAGTCAGTCCAGTCCAGTCCGCTAGTTAGTTAAAGAGTCAGTCTCTGTCTCGCATAATCCGCGGCACTTACAAGCATCTATCTGCTGCTAGTACTTCTGCTGGCAGATTGAATTTCTCTCTATGTACACACGGTTACAACATCGACAGACAGATGGACAGACAACAGATACGGCGACAGATACAGAAACAGAGACAGATTGGAATACATTCCATAGAACCATAGAACCAAGAGACCGAAACACTTTTGCTTTAGCGCTCGTCCAGGGCAGACGACTTGCTCTAGTTGAAAGCGGCAGATAAGCGGCGCTATCTACATCAATCATCACACAACTAATCCACGCCAACAATCTCTCTCTCTTTGATAGTGGAGAAAATGCAGAAGCACCTGCGTAAGCTGAAGGCCATCATCCTGAGCAATGCCTCCGACAATTGGTCCGAGCATGGGGAGCAGCATGCCCGAGATAATGCTGTGATTCAGACACTGCAAACGCTCTTGAAGATTGCCGAACTGTCGAGCAACCACAACGAACCGGCGGGCGTGGTCAGCAGCCCATCGGCGGACTCCAATCAGCCTCCGCGGCCACGTGCCCGCTCCTATAACAGCGGCAGCGTGGAGCTGCCCCGATTGCAAACGGTTAAGCTGCCGGCCAAGAATTCGCTGGCCACGCCACCTACGCCCCGACGGCGACCCAACTCGAGTGAGCTCAATGTGGGCGATGCGGATTACTTCTCCACGCGTGCCTCCCTCAGCTGTGCCGCCGATAGCGAGCTGGAGCTGAGCGAGAACGAGCACGAGTTCTATCTGACGGCCGACGAGGGCTACGAGGCGGATGCCGAGATAGCGGACCTGAGTGAATCCGAGTGTGAGCTGAATGGTGGGGCAGGAATGGCGGCTAATGAGTCGTGGACTCCGTTTCAGCCATCCTCCCGGTATCGCACTCACATAATGCACCAGGGATTGAGTCAATTGGTGGTCCAGATGCTCGCCGAGCTCTCCCTGCTGTGCATGCGGCAGCCCAATGGCTGGACAGAGAGTCTCATCCAGCTGGCCAATCGATTGTTCGTCATTCGTGACTATCTGGGCGGACCACTGTGCCTGCTCAAGGGATTTGCGCCCATCCTAAGCTGCAGTGATCCCAGATTGAGGGGTGAGTAGATGCCATTTACCCCTAAATCTGATGTTTACCTTTTCCCTCCCCCAGAGCTGCAGCAATCTATACTGGAATTGATTACGCATCTGAATACACCTGAGGTGCTGCACTGCTACTACTCCATACTGACCTCCAGGCAGCCGCCGGTGGATCTGCTGATGCGACACATGCACCACATCTGCGCGGGCACACTGCGCAGGGCGCAACCCTCCATGGAGCTGGAGTTTCCCATCACCACCGATGGCAAGATTGTGATCACCTCGGAGCCGCTGATCAGCGAGCAGATCGAGCGTGTGCGACTGCAGCATCAGCAGTGCCAGACGAGCACTCTGTTCACACGGGCCGCGTGCATCTTTCCGGTGACGCAGACTCGCCTCTGGCAGCCGGAGGGCCTGACGCTGTCGCTGTGGCTGGAGTTGAGGGGCCAGCAAATTCATCGCAGCTCCATGCAGTTCAACGACGACGAGACGCGCTACTCGGGCGAGGATCTAACCGTAAGATACTCTTACCTTTTGGCCAGATCTGTGCTAACCCATCCACTGTGTGACTCCCATTCCAGAAGCTGCACCTGCTCTCACTGGGCAGCAGCCAGGCCATGGTCAGCGTGTACATCAGCCACAATATGCAGCTAGTCTTCGAGCTGGTGCGTCCCAGTGAGCAGCTGTCGCCAGTGCGCGTGGAGGAGCCCATGGAGGGCTCCGCAGAGACGTCTTCTGTGGTCTCTGCCAACACCCAGGCGAATGGGGGAACAATCCGTCAGGCGCTCAAGCAAACCAAGCTGGCTCTACTCAACAGTTTTGGCCAGATGCATCTGCTCAACGGGCATCAGGCGTCATCGGCATACTGCTCGGGCGGCTACTACGAGGGTGCCTCGGTGCAGCTGCAGCATCTGCGTCTGCCACGGCACAAGTGGATGAATCTGGTGCTTGGGCTGCAGCAGCAGGCGGACTCCCTGGAGATCTCCGTCTATCTGGATGGGCTCGAGCAGCAAACCATGCAGCTGCCCTTCCCCAATCTGCGGCAGGTAACGCGGCTGCACACGTTCCAAATGCTGGCCCTGGGCGAGGGACAGCCAGCGCGGAGTCCCAGCAGCAGCTCTTCCTCGAGGTCCACCCTGGATGGGTCTCTGCCGCGCTATGCTGTGTCCAATCTGATCCTCTTCAGGCGCCGTCTGGTGGAGCCCTCGCTCATGCTCAATCTGACGGCTATGGGACCGGACTTTACGGAGTTTACACAGTGCCAGGTAGCCAACTGGAAGCCCAACTACGGCCACTTGAATCTTGGCAAGCTCTCGTCCTCGAATTTCGGACTGCATGCAGATTGCATGCGTCAGCTGCGGCAGGCCAGAGTTCTGGTCTACACAGCCCAGCAGCCGGATCTGGTGATGAGCTACGATGCCAGCCAAGAGCTGGACATGGCCTGCTACGGCCAGCCACACGGACACATGCTCTACGGCGAACTGCTGCAGCATCAGCCGCAAACACTGCAATCGGCCACGTCCCTCAGCGGGGGCTTGTCCACGCTGCTGTATCTTTTTGCTCGGGTAAGGTTTGCTCTGCCGTATCTTTATGCTCTCTGTAATTAATTCCCGTATTTGTTGCAGGTTGTGGAGCTCAGCGGAAATGCCAATACGCAGGCCCTGGCTTTGGATCTACTGCTGCAGGTGGCCCACTCGGATGCGCAGCTGTACACGGAGTTCCATCGGCAGGACTACCTGGCACTCATCGGGTACGTGATCAAGTCGGAGAAGTGCTGCAAGGATGTGCAGCTGCTGCGTAGCATCATGAACAATGCCTGCTCCCAGACGCTGATCAGCCGGAAGGGCGACTGCCTGAATGTCAATGACAATACGATGGCCACTCTGGTCTATCCACGACTCGTGCTGGCCGTGCTGCAGCGCTACTCGGACTGGCATCGCTCGGGGGCCACCCACTCGGATGTGCTGGACATGCTGTTCCGCTGCACACTGGCCCTCACGCGGGACAAGCATCCGCAGCGGGACTTCAACATGGAGCAGCTGCAGAAGTCAGGATTGCTGGGTGCCCTGCTCAATCTGTGCAAGGTCTATGTGATAGAGTCACCCAGTCCGGTGCAGATCTCGCCCTATGCCGCCGAGTGCTTCGTGCAGATACTGGCGGTGTTTGCCGGCTCCCCGCCCGCATCCTCGCTGCTCGATGAGATCATGAAGCTGCTGCTGTTGCTGCACAAGCCCAGTGAGTGCTATGTGACCCACGATCGTGGCCACTTTTTCTTTCTGCTCACATCGCAGCAGCCGGCCAAGGAGCGCTCACTGGTGGCGGCCAACCTGAGTCGCGTGACCACATCGCTGCGACGGCAGTTGCACGTCCCGGCGCCACCAGAGCTCGAGCCAGAGCGAGCGGAGCGGATCAGGAGACTGCGTCGCCTGCATGCCACCGCATCGGACTATCGGCGGGCCGTCAATGAGTTCGAGGAGCAGCTGGAGCACATGGCCGACTGCTCGAATCTCAACAAGTCCGCCCTGCGGCTCCTCAGTCCCGTGGAGGCGAGTCGGTGGCGCATCAAGTTCAAGCGGCGGCATCCAACGAGCACCACACACAGCCCCAAGCGGAGTCCCCTGAAGATAGCCCGACGGCGCATGCAGCCGTATCCGCATCTGGGCAAGATCTGGCAGCCATCGGGCCACAGTACGCCCAGCTCGGGGCAGATGTCGGCGCTGCCCAATCGCAAGACGGATTTCTACGACCAGCCCGGGATCATTCGACTGCAGCAGCGTCTGCTCATCCTGCTCAAGGACTTTCTCTGTCTGCTGCCCGACTCCGCCGTGGATGAGGTGCTGCGCCACTATGTGAAGCTGGAGCTGCTCCTGGTGCTGGCCAATCAGCGCAGCTGTGCCGTTCGCCAGGCCATCATCCAGCTGCTGCATGTGCTGACCAAACGTTTGGGCAACGGAGAACTGGCCGCTGCCTCGAAGCTGCTGTATCCCCTGCACTTGGCCAATCAGTTGACCATCCATGGGTGCGACATATCCATGTTTGAGGCGTGTCTGGCATGGATAAGCGGTGTGCATGGCAGCCTCACGGATCTACTGAGTTGTGAGGGTCCTCTAAGGATACGCCAGCGCTTTGGATTGCAGTCACTGCTGGCCATAGCCACGACCACAGAGCCACAGAAAGTGTTTAAAGCTCTGCAGCGTCTGTATTTGCAGGTGAATTTCGTTTGCCAGTGGCATATCCTTTGTAATCCCAATGATCGTTTATCCTTTTTGAATAGAATCCCGATGATCAACTGTGTCTGGTTGAGGCTGGACTGCTTCAGTGCTCTGTCAAGGCCTTGTACAAGATCTACTCCCTGCGGTTGGGTGCACCCAATGCGGATGAGTCCATTGTGGATTTGCTGGTGCATATAGGCGATCGTGCCCTGCGCTCTGTCGGACAGATAAATGTAAGCAGCCCAGCATTAATCAAAGAAATGGCATACAAAAATTAATTCCCCCTTCGATAGCTGCTGTGGGACATACTCAATCTGTTGGCCTTCTATCAGGACAAGCAGCCACAGCAGATCGTACGCTGCTTTCGCACGGTTCAAGCCCAACTGCAGCTGGAGTGGCTGACCAAGTTGTTTGAGCCGAACAGCTTCAGGATACCCGCTCAGGCGGACTGCCCGCTCAGCCACACAGAGCTAAGGACACGCGTTGAACTGCTTATCGATCGCTGCAGTCAGTTCTTCACCGTTGGCATGGGCCAGAGCCAGACCACGGGCTCCACGTGCTACGTGGCCAGCACTCCGGAGTTGGCCCTGTTCCAGCTGCTCGTCTCCTATGGCATTTCGTGCAATCAGCGGTGCAACAATTTCATTGCCTGGGGACTGCAGCCGTCTCGTCCGCGCGACCTGCGCTCCTACATTGTGGACGCGCTGTGGAGGTCGCAGCAGGACGAGTTCCAGCGGGCCATCATCTGCGATGGCAAGATGATCAAGGCGCTGCTTTGGCTCTCGCTGCTGGAGGATATGGCGGAGCCCATCGAGAACCTGCAGCGATTGTGCGATGCCCTGGGCATCAAGGAGAACGATTCCTCATGGAATTTGGTCCACGAATTGGAACGTCTCGATCAAAGTCGCAACAATATGGCGGCCAAGCAGAAGACGCTGCTGGAGAAGACCGTCTATCGGTTTGAGCCGCTGGTGCAGCATTGCGTAGAGTCCTCGATGGTGACCACCAGGCGAATGGTGGAGTTGCAGGTGAGAAATTCAGCGGGGAACTCCTTGCAGTTCAAGTCACATGGTTTTTGTTCGTTTAAAGAATGCTGAACGCAAGCTGCTCATGTGCCACATGAGGGACTACGACGACACTTATACCTACACCAAATGGCTGGAGATTATACGTCGGATGACGCACGAGGGCGCCCCCTGGCACTGCGCAGAGCGAGCAGAATGGTAAGCTAAGACAAATTCACCATCCAAATGTTATTTGTACTCTTCTTCTTTGTAGTTCTTGGGAGCTGGACGACACGGAGGGACCATCGCGTGTGCACACCCGTCTGCGTCGCTGCCATTTGGACATCGATCGACGCTTCTTCATGAACGAGTATCGGCCGGGGCAGGGACAGCGCGAGGATACAGAGAACTATGTGCGTCCGCTGGACTATCTGATAGCCAGCTATGACCAGCAGCTAAACATATCGCTAAACTCTCAAATTCTGTACAACTTTGCGGCGAAATTTCTGCCCGTGGATGGTGAGATCGAGGGGGAGATCATCATCACCGATCTGAAGTTATACTTCCTGGCCACGTACCGCTGTCGTTACTTCAATGTGAACTGTGATATTGCGAACATAACCGAGATCTGGCTGAAGCGGTACCAGCACCAGGAGACCGCCTTCGAGATACTGCTGGACACGAACAAGTCGCTGTTCTTCTCGCTGCAGAATGCCGACGACTGGAAGATAATGCGCGATGTATTCTGTGATAAAATAGTGGCCACGCCCGATCAAACAAAAGTCCTGGGCATCACGCAGCAGTGGCGCGAGGGACTGCTCACCAACTGGGAATATCTGATGACCCTCAATCAGATTGCCGGACGTACCTACAACGATCTCATGCAGTATCCGGTCTTTCCCTGGGTACTGGCCAACTACAGCTCGGAGATATTGGATCTGCGAGAGACGCAGAACTTTCGACGCCTCGAACGGCCCATTGCCGTGCAGCTGGAGGAGAACGAAAAGCATTATATCAGCAACTACACAGTGAGGATCAGCAGTGGGCGGTGGGGGGGTGCAGTGATAAGAGTTTTAATATAAGTATGCATATTTTTTAGTACATTGACAGCACGAATACCACCATGGGATCCCTGATCCTCAAGCCGTATCACTACAGTTCGCATTATTCCAACTCTGGAACGGTGCTCCACTTCCTAGTGCGTGTGCCGCCCTTCACCAGCTACTTTCTGCGCTATCAGGACAACGATTTCGATCTGCCGGATCGCACATTTCACGCCCTGAACACCACCTGGCTACTGGCCAGCCGCGACAGTCCCACGGATGTGAAGGAGCTCATACCAGAGTTCTTTTGCCTGCCGGAGATGTTCGAGAACTTTGAGCGATTCAATTTTGGCTGTAGACAGAATGGCGAACGTGTGGAGGATGTTTCGCTGCCACCTTGGTGCCAGCGAGACTCTAGACTCTTTGTGCTGATACATCGACAGGCGCTGGAGTCGGAGCTGGTGAGGAATCAGCTGCATCATTGGATTGACTTGATCTATGGCCACAAGCAGAGCGGCGAGAGTGCCGTGGAGGCCATCAATGTCTTTCATCCGGCGGTGAGTGGAAGGGGGATGACAAATCCCACAGCTGCAGCTGCTCAAGCAATTTCTCCATTCACAGACCTACGCCGTGTTCCTGGACTCGGAGATCAGTGACCCCATCGAAAGGGAGGCGGTCAAGACAATGGTAAAGACCTACGGCCAGATGCCACGGCAGCTCTTCAAGGCCGCGCATCCATCGACCAAAGCGCTGGACTACTTGCTGGTGGACAAGCCCATTGTGTCCACGGTGCGGGGTCTGCGCTGGGGCGTGTATGTGGGTTCGCCCCAACTGAAGCCTCCCTCCTGGGCGAACATACACAAGATACCCGGCACCGAGCATTTGGTGAGCTTCAGCAACACAAATGTGGTGTACGCCCTGACGGGACGGGCGGCTGTGATGCAGGGCGCCGAACCGGACACATACAACGTAATCTCCTGGGGCTACGACGATCGCATTGTGAGGATTCAGCCGCTCAACAAACCCCAAGCGAAGCCCAAGAATCTGCTGCACAATGGAACCTTCGATGACATCACCGCCTGCGGCTGCGATGTCAACTCCAATCAGCTCTGGTTTGGCCACAAGTCCGGGCGGGTGAGTGTGTACAAGTGCGCCGGCGGATTGGACACCCAACAGCGGGCCACGGCCAAGAGTCGGCAAAGTTATGCGCGAGGCTTTAGCCTGTCGTACAACTCAGCGTTCCGCAAGATGACCAACAAGGGCATGGGTTTGGTTGGAGCAGAGGAGGCGAGTGGTGGCCTGCATGCCACTCATTCGGCTTCATCGGTGAACTCTGCTAGCAATTGCGCCAGCAGCGATGCCCTGCCGAGGGACGGGGCCGACTTGACCTGGCTGGGTCCCACCCTGCTGGTGCGGCACACGGATGAGATCACCTGCATAGCCCTGTCCGTGGAGTTCAAGATTGCTGTGACTGCAGGACGCGATGGCATTGCTGTCATCTGGGACCTCAATGAGTAGGAACATCCCCACCCTCCCCCCACAAGACTCCATTAGTCATGCTCTTTACACCATGCGTCTCTTTCTTTCAGTTGGAGCTATGTTCGCACGATTGCCCGCCCGGCGGAGATCCATCAGTCGCCCATCACGCATGTGGCCATTAGTCCCACGTTGGGCGACATTGTCACCGTGCATACGCTGCCCCAGCAGCAGCAGCAGGCGACCACAGGCAATGCGGATGCACAGCCGCAGGCAGAAGCTGCAGTAAGAACGAATTCTCTGGCTATAGCCGACGAATGCTTCGAGGTGACGGAGGAGAACCTGGATGACTTTGTCAATGTGAACGTCAATCCCAATGGCAAGTCCATACTACGCCTTCACTCGGTCAATGCCCGCTACGTACAGCATCTGGTCCACGAGGATCGCATCCAGGCCGTCTGTTACTCGTACATCAAGGAGGGAGTCGGTGTCAATGTGATTGCCACCGCTGTGGAGGGCGGCTTTGTGCGTTTCTGGTCGAGTTGGAACCTTAGTTTCGTGAGTGAAATAACAACGGGCACATCGCCCATACGAAGGTAAGAACGTTGCCCACGAAAAGGCAGTAATGGGTTCTAAATTTACTCGTCTCTTGCAGCATTAGCTACTCGACGCATCAGCATTTGGTGGTGCTGACACGAGAGTCACACATTCAGGTGTGGCAGTCCGAGGGTCTCTACGGCAATGCTCCCAAGTTTCCACAGATTGTTTACAAATGAGGAAATACAAAACAGATGAAACACCCAAAAGCATATCAATGACACGACGGACACATAAAATACTGAAAAAGCTGCTGAATCAAAGGACATTTTGAGGGGCTCCATGATCGGATATCAATCTTCGCTTGTGCTCCCATCAAAGTCTATACAATATATCAAGAAAACACTTAAGATTCTTAGGCATATATAATATACGAGTATAAGGGTCTCATAGAGCTGTAAAATACATTTTTTTGTACCAAAACTTTTTTAATTTACGCAACACACAGACTTTATATTTTTTGGTTTGTTTTCTTTCTCTTCTTTGTGCCGCATATTGATGCCTGCGCTGCCTTCAAATTGTTGATATTATCAAATAAACTATACATATGATATTTTGCCAAAAACTAATCAATTTACTTTCACGTTCAAGTACAAAACATATACAATTATGATTCACATCGAAGCGGTTATACAGCGATGTATAAATGCTAATGCTAACTAGTCTATAACTAAATACAATTTTGAGCCTGACAGACATCGCCTGGTGTCAACACTTCCAGGGCGGTGCCTTGTTGTTGCCACATCCGTTGCGTTTGCTTGGTTTGGCACCCTTTTTGGCGGTTAGGGCCAGAATCTCGTCGAGCTTGTCAAAATCGCTGGGCGACTTGCTAAGCAGCAGCTCAATATATGCCGCCAGTTTGTCCATGGGCGAGGGTGGATCCCGCTTCCCCACCGAATCCAAATTGTTCTTCTCTGTATTGTTGCTGCGCTGGGATTTGCTTGTCCTTGGAGTTTCCGGATAGACACGGGCATTATTCAGCTCGGGCGACTCGCTCTCCGTGTCACTGGCGGGCATCAGGGCATTCTGTGTGGGCGAGGTGAGAATTGCCAAGGCCTGCTGCCACTGGGCCTCCATAACACCATGCAGCTTCTCCGCAATGTCAGCCCTGGAATGGGAAACACAAAATAAATAAATACCAGATATTGTCTCTTTTTTGAGTCGTTTAAGTCTACCGCTTGTTCTTGTAGACACTGAGCTTGAGAGCCAGTTCATCGATCTTTTTGGAGGCATTGGCCAGCTGCAGGCGATACAGTTCCACCTCCTCGTCGTGCTTCTCCTGAATGAGATTCAGCTCTTGGTTGTTCTTCTCGTTGATCATTTCCAGCTGCTTCACGGCACGTTCTGCTATCAGGCGCTCTCGATCGCGTGCCTCACTTTTAAGATTCTCCTCAGATTTGTCCAGTTGATTCTGGAATTCATGCATCTTTTTCGCCACCACATTCTCCATTTGCTGCTGGTAGTGTTGCTTCAGGGATTTCTGTTGTATCTCCAGTTTTTTCTTGAGGTTTGTCTGTACAAGAATCAAATATTATTTGTTGGTTGATCAAACAGAAGGAAGAACTTTATACCTCGACTTCTGTTAGATTGGCCAGCGTCTCTTGCATTGATTTTCGCTGTGTTTCCAGAGAATCGGCTCGGGTTTTTTGCTTTTGATGATACTCTTGTAGCATTTCCTTCTGATGCCTTAGCGTGGTATTATCCGTTTCCAGCTCTTGAATCTGTGCCTTTAGCTAAACAAATAAAATTATCAATAAAAACTCTTGCTTTGGTGGTTTCTTTGCCAGAATTATGTACCTTCTCCTGCTGATAGTCGACTTTGGCGAATTTATCCCTCAATTTGTTGAGCTCTGCATGGGATAGCTCCTCGGCTCGCTTGCTGGCAAGCAGTTGCATTTCCAGTTGCTCCAACTTTTCATCCCAGTCTTTGGCCTCTTGCTGATGCCTGTCCAGATCTGCCTCCATCTTCTTGTTCTTCTCTTGGAACTTGGTGGCCAAGCCGACTGCCTGAGCCAGCTCATGCTGCAGAGCTTCCAATTTGCCATGAGAGTCACACCTTTCCGCCTCCAGCCTGTGGAGAACGTCTCGGAGTTGTTGCACCTCAAAGTTGAGACTCGCTGCAGCTTGCTGAGCCCCGTTTAGGGCTTCATCTTTGCTGCGATCCACCTCCATGGCCACTGAGATGCGCTGCTGATACTCCAGCAGCTGGGATTGTAGCGTTTGCACAGTTTTCTCCAGATGCTGACGACGCAACTGCTCCTCCTTCAGCGAGGGGCTGCACAGGAGAGGATTGGGCATGTTGTTGGCGACGACTGTACCCGCCATGCTGCTTTGGCCCCAGAGATCACTCAAGCTGATGAGTTTGTTGGGGTTGTCACTGAGGCTGCCACGGGGGCATTTAGCCGCTTCAATGGACGCCGATGTTGATGTCATACGAATGCTAGGCAAGGAAGTGGCTGCCGGATGGCCGTCATGCACGACACGGACATTTCGCAGCTGCTCATCACTGTGATGATGATGATGGTTGTGGTGATGCTGCTGCTGGCAGCGATTTGTGTTATTTTCATCCAGATAATGGTCAATCTCCATCAGAATGTTATCCTCCCCGTGGCGACGCCTCGGTGGCTCCACCGATCCACCCTTGGGCGTGGAATGCACTACGCCATGGAACTCTTTCTGCAGCCTGGTACCCGCCGTAGTCCTTACGGTGTTTGAGGAGATTGTGGAAATATCGGAGGGCACATCAAAATGTGCAGTATCGTCGCCATCTAGCCCAATGTTCTGCAGGCGTGCGTTTATCTGATTCAACTCCGATTTCTTACTGGGCGGAAGGAATTGGTATGCTGCTGTCGTGGGCACTGGCGGTGGTGGCATGACAAGTGCATCGGCTGCTGCTGCCGCGGCTGCGTTCATCTTAACTTCGTTCAGCAAACGCTGGGCGGTCTGGGTGTAGTAGTTGGGCGGTACCAGCAACAACAGATCGGTGTCGTCCGTATCGGTATCACTCATGCCTTAAACATTCTCCAACCAGCCCCAGATGCTCCTAATCCCTGACGACCTGCGGCAGATGCAATTTTTGTTGTTGGTATGGCGACGCGTAAACAATGGAGGTGACGATAGCTGTTTCGATAAGTGCATATCGGTATTTTTGTCATTGTCACAAATCGAAAATACCAAACCCATTAAATTATATGCAAGTTGTCTTTATCTGGTTAAAAACTATATTAAGGGGGCCCATAAAATGTATGCATAATTTTTGGTCACTCAAATCATTGGTTTTATTAATCATAGCAAGCTGTGCATGAGAGTCGGCTTTGAAATGCCTGTAGTCGGAAATACCGGACACGCATGAGAGTCGATTTTGAATACCAGAAATTCCATCTCAAACAGATATTGTTGTTCCGAAAACTACGCCTCAAAGTATATTTTCCCGCGCAGCGGAATACGCGTATCCTGGGATGGCAGATGTAAGCTTGAGCATAGACGGGGGGCCGGCCGTCCTGCTAGAGCCTGGCAAAGTCTACCGCATTGGCCGCAAGGAAGCATTCGAGTTCTGTGTCGCCGATGAAGTAAGTGCACACAAATTTGTTGTTCAAGCCCCAAGATGTCATTGCGTTGTTTTTAATTTGTGTGCTTTAGTCCATGGAGTTGTATCATGCTCTTGCAACCGTCTATCGCGCGGGCGTCCTTCGCGTGAATGCGCTGCTGGGCAAGGTTTTTGTAAACGACGTGGAGAACTGCAATGCGGACATAAGCCATGCGGACATGGATTCCATCGATGGAAAGGTGAAGCTACGCTTCGGTAAAGTGGAGGCCGAAGTGAAATTGGCAGATCCTCTTCAGGTACGTGTAACCCACATGAGTGTGCATGAAATGCATTTAAATATTTCAGCACCATGATAGCAGTGGATTCGGGGAAGCCCTCAAAGACACATCTGTCGATACGACAGCTGAGAGTTTGCTTATACCTGAAACGGAGGTGCAGTCGGCCAACACAAGTGCTAACACAACAGCTGACAGCTTCTTCGTGCCCGAGACCCAAGCTGTGGTCTTTGACAGCTTCACGAAGGGCGGCAAAGTTTCGCTGGGCGATGACTTCATGATACCAGAGACGCAAGATCTCCTTAGTACTCCATCTCCACCTGCAGATGTGCACAATGATCCGGGCAATTCCAACGATGGAGATGCCTCTGAAAAGGGCTCGCAGATACGCATTTCCACCCAGGACTTTAATCAATTCGATGGGGATGCACTTGACGACTTTGACTCATCAATGATACTGGGAGATGCTGTGGCGCCACTTTGCCAGATATTTGGAAAACAGATTAGGCATGGTACGTAGACGAATCCATTCAAATATCATCATTTAAGTCGTTTTTTTCACTCAGATGCCGACTCAACTGACCTTGAATTGAGTGCCTTAAATTGGTCTGCATCCAATTCCAAATGCACTGTCCTGAATAGCACCAAAGAGCGAGAAGTTGCTTGTATTACGCCAGACCTATCCGGTCAGAATCCATCTCATGATGCAGGAAATTGTACTCCTGATCTATTTGATTTGATGGTTGCTGATGGAGGCTTGCCCGAGATAACTGCCACAGCAACGCTTTGCGGCTTAAAGCAGTTGATTGTGGCCACCATAGAGACGCCAACAGCAACTCCTCTCGAAGAGGAAGATAAAGAAAACCAGGACTTTATTGTCCCTCAGAGCAAAGTGCCAGCAAGCGAATCATCATCGCACCATTACCATGAAACTAATCAGGACTTCGTTGCCACTCAGCCGTTTCCGTTTACCTTACCGCCCAAGCAGGAAGGATTGCAGGCAATCGAAACTCTTAAAGATCGCAGCGCTGGGGAGGAAACAAATCAGGATTTTATTGCCACTCAGCCATTCCCCTCTACCTCAAAGCTCAAACAAGGTGTGTTGCCATCTATCGACTCGTCTCAGGATCGCAGCAATGGGGTGGAGACGAACGAAGATTTCATTGCCACTCAGCTATTCCCCTCAAGGAATAACCTAAAAAGGTTGCACATAGCCACATCCACTAGGGATCACAGCGACAATGAAGATTCTTCCTCGGAGATCAAGCAAGCAAAATTGCAGGAATCCGATTTGCCAGACGAACACAGCTACTTCAAGATCACTCGAGATAATAAAGAAAACATTCCAGTGGAAAAAAGGGATACAGAACCCGAAGCCTCCACCGCAAGAGACGCAGCAGGTAAGAGCATCATAGAACCATACAAAGTATTGTTAATTGTTATTTTTCGTATTTAATGACAGCTCTGGATCCCCCTAAGTATGATGATATCATGGAGATGCTGCTGGAAATGGATGCAAGTCCTCCACTGCCACCTTCTGATCCAAACGAACCTCAAATTAAGTTCGTTGAGCCTTCCATTATCAAGGATGACGAGTATAATGCCAAGGTAAGTTAAGCGTACATCCCCGTGGGACTCCGTTTTACTATTCCCAAATTCCACAGGTGACCCGTATGGAATCCGTCTTTTTGGACAGGAACAACAAAAACCGTCGGCGTTTGCCGAGACTAGCCGAAGGCCCGCGTAGCCGCAAAGTCGGATCGGAGTCACCTCCACGTACTAGTAGGTTTCCAGCTCTTTTTACACACGAGTAGGCCTCGACTAATGCGGATCAAAATTACTGGGAAACCGCGTGTCGTGTCGGTGCTAAGTGAGAATTAAGTTTAAAAAAACCAAAGAAGATTACGTTTCCTTTATTTTACAAAAACCCGCAAAAGAATCGCGAATTTATTTTCAATTTTTAAGTGCTTGAACAGAAGTTAAATATTTGTATTTAAAATATTTAAGTGTAATCATAATACGTAATATAGTGGCTATAGTTTTTGGAAAAAACCGAATAATTAATAGAATGAATGCAGAATTTAATCGAAAATTTCTTCCGGCCGCACAAAATATTTTATTTATTTAATTTTTGCATTTTTGAGACATGAAGTACAACAATTAATATTTAAATGAAACCGTGCTAAGCGAGGCCTTGGTGTAAAAGAAAATAATCAACCACAATTAATACAACAATCCTGACCAACAGCAAGAAACGCATATCAACGACGCCTTTCAGATGAATCACCCAGAATCGAGCCAAGAAAGCGGCCGGCCATTGCAAAAAGCTCAGTCGAACGTAAGTTTTGGGGTTTTTAAATTTCGCTATCTTCAAGTTGCTTATTTATCCCGTTATTGCAGCTCAAAGCAAAGTAAGCCGTCCACCCCGCAATTTGTTGATTGCAGAAGAGGCTAAAAAAGCTGCCAGCAAGGAGAGTTCCCCCAAAATGCTGGCCAAGAAACGATCAAGTAACTCCAAGACTTCGACAAACACACAGCTCGAATCTGCTTCAAATTCCAAAGCTAAGAGGGAAATCAAACCCAAAAAGAGGAAGATGTTGTCACACAGGAACCACGCGGGCGACTAAGAAACGCAAAAAGCGTCAAAAAGCGTCAGGAAGAGGCAGCCGATAATGGGAATACATCCGAAGAAGAAGTCGTTGAAAAGATACCAAGCAGGCGAGGAATGCCACTGAGAAGTCTGAAACCGAAAACAAAAGTTAGTAGAAGTGAACCACAATCCAAAGCTCCTGCAACTCGGCAATTCGTGGTTAGGGTAAAAAAAGAGCAGCTAAAAAAAACGAACTCTGAAGATGAAATTGATGGACCAACTACTAGTTCTGCAGCAGCAGCAGAAGCAGCAGCACAACAAAAGGAAATGCCTGAGAAGAGGGGAAGAACAAGAAGTAGTAAGTAAAAGTGCATGGGAAATGTTTTTTGAACCCATCTTCTGGATTCAGGGAAAGCCTCTATCTCTATCTCTTTCGCTTTATAGTATAAAGTTTATACCCTGTACATAAAACGACCAGTATCCGCAGCAATTCCTATTGTGATTTAAATGATTTTCTAATTTTTCTCAGGCCAAGGCACAGGCCCGTCATCTCAAGAGAATGCCCTCAAAGGTAAATATAATTAGATAAGTGCTTTCCACGAGGATCCATCTAAAACTGATTCCGTTTTTCGTAGCAATTAACCAACATGTGAGGAAGGCAAAAGGACAAGGACAAATCAAAATAGCATTCTCGATGTGTAATCTAGTAGAGTTGGCGTCTGTTCTGAAGGCCTTAAAGCGTAAAGACCTGAACAAATATTGATGCATAAATCATTTATCTACATATATTACTCTAATATTTCAGATTCTGTGGAGAAAACGGACGATCCACTGAATTGCGACATCCTCATCATGGACAAGGGTGATCGCACGTACAAATTCCTGGTGGGAATGGCTGCCAATAAACCCATACTGTCCAGTTCCTGGCTTCAATCCATGAGGGCATCGTCTCGTGCAACTGTGAAAGCGGAACATCTCTTCTCCGATCCCAATTTCGAGAAGTTGTACAAATTTGATCCCCTAATGGCACTGCAGCATCCTCAATTGTTGAGTGGCCTAAACTTTATGCTATTCGAGGGTATCCAGCCGAATCAAAAAGAAATGAAAGGCAAGTTCTGTATTCAAATTTCCAGGCCTTTTTCCTCAATATTAAAACGTTCGTTTGCCTCCCCTTTAGCCATCATTGAATGTGCTGGTGGCAAGGTGCACGCAAAGCCGCCTGTGGTGGACCACAAAATGTATGTCATAGCTGTGGCCAAGGACATCAACCGACACAAGCGACTCTTGCGGAATCTTTCCAATGTCCAGTACATAACCACAGAGGGCATCATGAAGACCTTGGTGCAGCATAATCTGGAGCTGTTGAACGACCCAAAAGTACAAATTTCGTAAATATTTTTTTGTTCCTTGTTTTTTGTGGCCATACTCGAATATATTCCATGTTAATTTATTTGCAATTACTAAATACATCATAAGATTGTGCCTACTCCAACTTCTTTCGCTTGGATCCTGTCGGTTTGTCAAACTGCTGCCGCATGCCGCCCGCGTGCTCATTGTGGAACTTGATGTTGTTCGAGGTCTCCGCATACCAGGGACAGTCGAATTTCGTGGTATCCTGATCCACTAAATGCGTATATTTGGTGCGGCCGCAGCGACCAAAGTTCTTCACCTGCATCACCTTTGGCAGTATGGTCTTGTCGAAGTGATCCTCCAGCGTGGCCTGGGCAAAGTCACGCTTCAGCACATCGTTCTCCTCGTCCAGGTAGAAGGCACCGCGATGATAGTATTTCTGCAGGAATTTGTATTTGCCTTTGGTGGCCTTGTTGGTGACCATTTTGGGATTCTGCCGGAGCTCCTGGCGTCTTTCCTCTTCGTTCAGACCACGCACCCGATCGATTTCTATTTTCTCCCGTTCGGTGCTGCAATTGAAACATTTGGTTAGGGATCAGCATTACGTTTACTTTACGGAAATACTCACTTGTCGCGCTCTTCTCGATCCCGCTTCATTCGCTTGAGCTCGCGAAGCTTCCAAGCCTCGTACTCCACCTCGTCGTTGTCATCGTCGGTGCACACATCTTCTAGGCAGGCTTCATTCGACTCTGGCTTGGTCTTATCCAGGTCTTTCTTAACGCTGTCCTCCACCATTCGCAGGGTGGCTCGCCTCCGTTCTTTGGCCGCTCTTTTGGCCTCCGCCTCCATTTGTTTTTGTTTCTGGGCCTCGCGTTCCTTTTCCTGGATGGTCGCCCGATCTCTTTTCCTTACAAACAGCGGCTTGAGACGCGGCTCGTTGTCCTCCTCGCTTTCACTTTCCTCTTCGTATTCGGAGCTCTCTGTTTCCGAGGACTCTGACTGTTTTTCGTCCTCTTTTTGGAGCACCTCTTCCTCGCGCTGTTGCTGCAGCATTCTTGCCCTCAGCTTTGTGCGCCGACTCTCCATTTCCGTGTCACTCAGCTCCGCATCTGTGTCGGATTCGGAGGCAAGTGTAATCTTGTTGGTCCCCCGCTCGAGGTTCTTCTGCTGCTCTGCGTCCTCTTCTTCCTCCTCCTCACTGTCACTCTCCACCATCTCGGGCTCGTGGATGTGTCTGTGCCGTTCCCTTCGCTCCCGTTCCATGTCCTCCATATCCACGGGGCGTGCACGCAGGCGTCGCAGACGTGCATCATCCACCTCAGCCTCATCCCCTTCCTCGGCAGCCTTCCCGTCAGCCTTGCCTCGTCGGGCCAGCTCCATCTTGTGGCGTTCAGCCTTGTGGCGCTCCATGCGCTTTCGGGTGTCAATGAAGTCATCGTCGTCGCTCTCGTCCGAGCTGGAGTCGACGCGGGCATAGTCAGGACGCTTGCCAGATATATATCGCTGGACTTTAACTTTCTGCATTGAAATCTCGCCTGAAAAAAATCATTGTAAACAATGAAGGCATTTATTGAGATTCATAAATAGTCCGCATCGGAATTCCATTGACCTACCTTTCTCATTGCGTACGGGAATCGCACCCGCAGTGCTCTGAATGCCCGAAGGGGCTACGGGAGCACTCATCTTGTGTACAAATCTAATTTAACTTTATTTTATTTTTTTTTTACGGAAATGGCCAACCAGTGTGACCGCGAATTTATCGACAAAATATACCGTCTGCCGCTCAAAAACAAACCCAAATATACCTTCTCTTTTACATAATATACCGAGGAGAATCATATTCATAAATTTTCATATTCGATTTAATATAAAAAAATATACCAACAAATTGATGAAATATGCAATTATATACCGATATACTGTAAATTTTAACGTACAAAAGTAAGGAAATATTCCGACAGTAAACGGTCACGCTGTTTCGCCGTCATTGGTGTGTGTAACCGATAACGATAAGGCGGCGATAGCCTGGCCATTTTGAAACGAGATTCAAAATGATTCATCTGAAGATCCGCATGATTGTCTGAATGACGGAAGTGCGATGACTTAGCACCCCCTAATATGAAGCCATCAACTAATTGAGACACCAATTAACGATACATATGCGACGAGCCGAGCCGGCTGCAAATTTTAGCAATGTCAACGCCCACTCTCATCAATGTAATAAAGAATTGACTACTACGCTTTCTTTCAGACAATTCATAAATACTAATCGTTGGCAGACTTGTGTTCTTGTGTAATACGAGTATATTGAATAACAGCAAATAGGGAATTTATTCCAAAAGATATTTTGATTGATATTGCGTTTGCTTGTTCGTTGCGACAGCACGCACGCAGCACGTGTGGCCAGCTGGTTCTGTTCTTTTGTGGTTCTGTTCTTAAAGAGACATCAACGGTCGGCCCTACCAGATCAAAGTCCAATCACACACACACACACACACACACATGTCATAAGAGCGAGAGGCTCGACCAGTTTCCAGAGGCTTTTGCTTGCATTTGATATGTAAACAAACAAACTTTCCGTTGTTGCTGGTGTTGTTAGATCGTTTCGGGCCTAAACACTGCGTCGCATTTGCCAAACTGCTTTGAACTGCTTTCGGCTGGCTAGTGGAATGGCCAAGATTTACATCAGCAGGCTGTTAGTTAACTATATGGCGGGCATATTTAATTAATGCAACACGCTTCAGAGCTCAACTGCATAACTGCCACCGCCCTGGGTAATCTCTCCATCAGCCAGCCGGTAGGTGCTATCCACACTGACCTTAGAAGCCAAGGCGCTATATTTTGGTGACTTTCCGTTGGCGGGGAAGCACCTAATAAATTTGACATTAATTTGTTGATCTTCTTCTGATCTTGCTGATCATGCTGTTTTCCCCCATCAATTCCACGTACCACTGTACCGTACAGTTCCAATGTGAATTTATGGTGATTGATATTTTTTGAAGCAACCGCCAACCGGCACATTTCAATTCCAGTAAACATTACATTTTTATTAGAATTAAGCACTCGCCAGAAATAATTCCAAACGAATAATTTTCTATTAAGAGAAAGGGAGAGAAAGAGAAATATATATCTCATCAATATCATACCAGATCGAACTCGTTATCGTCGTTATCCAAGCACACCAAGCGGCAAGGCAATTGAGGCGAGGCGACAACACACACACACACACACACACACACACACACACACACACACAAAACAAAACAAAAATGAGTGATAAAATCGAGAGGCACATTATTAATTGGCGCACTTTTTGTTCCTTTGTGACTTGGCGTCTCAGTTTACTTAAAAAGTAATAAAAGAAAATATTCATACACAGGCACGGGTGTACATACATATGTACATCCATTCATCCATCCATCCATCACGCGAGCCGAAAGTAACTAAGAACACTTAACATATTGTTGCCTAACAATTCAACATTTGTATTTTGTTTACAACGCATTTCATTTAGCATTTAGCACCCCCACCCCACTGTCCACCCTCTATCAGTTGGAGTTACCTTCTGCAGAGAGCTCTGCGGAATGCTAATGGATGATTCATGCGATTCCACTTTATTGCATTTTCAGTTGAGGAATTGCAGCAGAATGGACTGGTTACATGTTTCACATTAAAATATGACTGCCAGCAGTTTATCTTACCCAAGGTTTATTTATATTTTTCCAATAGTTTAAATCACGTTTTACATCACATTACATTCAGTGGAACGAATTTCCCTATACATTTAAGATCACGGCGCTTTTTGTTTGACAACAAAGTTGAGCTGAAAGTGTTCTAAGTAATGAATTGGGTAAGGTATTGGAGGCATTCAATGTTTCGTAATCCCTCGTATATCAAGGAAGTGCTTGACTCTAAGCCATGCTATAACAAAAGTTGCATTTAAACAAGATTTTCCCCTGACGCTCACAATCGGCTATCAATTGAGCTGCACCCTCGCTCTCGGGTCTCCACTATACGAGCATCATCACGAAGCTTGTGGAGATCGGCGATGGCATATCCGGCGTCGATAGGCTTGGGCTTGAGCTGGCGCTTGCTCTTAGTTCGATCTTCGCTCTTTCTTTGGCGCCCAAAGACTGCGAAGAGAGAGAGAGAGTTGGAGCCCGTTATGTGGGGTTCTCGCAGCGTGAGCACGCTCGGTGATTTGTGATTTGGCGCTGCCTTGGCTGCCGGGGGCCTGGCCTGCCCTGGCCCGGCTTCTCGTATAAAACAGCGTAACGGCCGCTTGCAAAAGTCATTCATTTGAAAATTGTCAATACGTTCGAACTGCGATTGGAACCCACCCAGTGAAAATACAATCAAAGGAAAAGTGCTCAAAGTTCAACAATTTCACAAAGGACAACAAGCTCAAAAAAAAAATATAAAAAAATAACTAAAGATAAAATATACAAGTGATCAATCAATATATATTCATTTGGTGAACTCCAAATAAGAAATTAAAACACGTTAATGAAATACAGAAATAATCAAGGCAGCATCTTGCAAATACAATTCAGAACATTCCTAAGACACAATTCTCTATGTGCCTATCCACCTGAGTGCTGAACGAAAGACGACAACAAATAAATATACATAATTCAAGGATTGAGAAATCCGGCATCAAGGTGAGGCAGTAATTTAATACTGAGGTGAAAGCGGCTTTGGGTTGACATTGTGAACTCGTAAAATGAAAATTAAGCACACTTTCTACACCAATTAATATTTCACTTGATTCATTTTGCAATTCTCATTTACTTATGCAAGTAGTTTTCATTTAGTAAGTGCCACTTATAACCCCCAGCAGAACTGACAAACATTCAATTGTATGCCAGTGACTTTGTATGTTTTTATTATCCCTAAAAAACTAGCTACAAAAATTAAGCAACAAATTACAATTTTATTGCGAGTTCTTAAAGCAAACAAAAAAAAACAAACAGAACTAGCTGAAATCAATTTAGCGAGCCCATAAATCGATCAACGAGCAGAACTGACAAACATCTCAGATTTCTCAGACCCATTAACGGCTCTGGCTAATTAGGCAACCCCCCAGCACGCCCGCCCATGCCATTGGCCCTAACTATTGGGCAATCTTTATTAAAAAATTGTTTCAAGGTTCAAGTTTCAGCCGCAGCTTCAATTGGCGAGGACTGCTGTGTGCTTTGCTGGCACTATCTAACACCAGCTGGGACTGGGAGCTGGGAGCCATGCCGCAAATCATGTCAAATGGTTTACTTTGTTTATATGAATATTAATAAAAAATAAACCAAAACAAATCGAAAAGCCAAAGCAGACACAGAAACAAATTCCAGACATAGCAAAGCCCCGCAACAAAACCCAACGCATATCAATTGGCGGGGAGACAAGTTCGAGATATAGGAAAAAGACAAAGGCAAAGATGATATTTGCTCTGGTCAATGGGTGGAGGAGGGGCAATTAAGCGTCGTAGAACACAGCACACAGAACGCATACGACCCGTGTACGAGTACTATTCGTACAGAGAACACTGTCTCCATAGAAGGGGGGAAACGTGTTTCTCCCCGGCCCACCTCTGTGTTGGGGGAACCGTTTCGATTAGGCCGTCGCTCTGCCATGATGGCATCTTGCTGCTCTGCCCTGCCCTGCTCTGCTCTCTACTCTTGCTCTTCGCGCCAGGCCTTGCCCAGCAGTAGCTCTCTTCGGATCGTATCCGATGGATGGCAAATATCTGGCCAAAACCGGCGCGATCCGGCTCAAGCCACAAGCCACTGATATAAACCAGTTAAATTTGCTTAAATCTCAATTTCGTGGCGCGGGCGCATTTCTCACTTTTCGCTCACAACTTTGTTGCCTGTCCGTCTCGTCTGCTGCCGCCTCTTTCCCAGTATCTCAGTGTGCGTGTTTCCGTATTGCATGTGTATGTGTGTGTGTGCCACAGGAGCAGATTTTCTTTAATAGCTTGAAATTGACTGGAAAATTGGGAGCAGAGCAGGAGAAGCTACAGCCCTAAGTTCGGTTCGGTTGATTAAAATGATTGTCTCAGAGTGTTGGGCATCAATTGGATTGCTGATTGATTCGTATGCATGGGTGGCATGGTGGTGGGCTATCGGTTGCAAAATCAGTGTCGTATGATTTAACAATTGAACGCGAATATCAATCGTTTTGTGTAATGCATTAAGGGTGCTGTAATGATACTTACAACCAGGCAAACCGACCGACTAATAAATATTCATTGCTAATCCCACGATCATCGCTTGATCTTCGCTCCTAAAAGTAGCTTATAGTATATGTAGTATGTCTGAGTTCACTTTCAGTCCTAACGAAACCCTTTTTTCTCTCCCTATAACCCGAAAATCATTTACAAAAGTCTTTCGCCTTGAACGAGAGTTTCGTCGTCGTCGTCGTCATCGTCATCGTCATCGTCGCCCATTACGAAAACATATTAATAATAAAGCAATTACACCCAAATGGAATTGTTTTTTTAAGGAAATAATATATTTGTACTTGAGCATGGGAAGCTGTGGCCAATGGCCTGTCCAGCACGTAACCACCCCACCCCACCCCACCCCACCCCCTGAGTTCACGCAGAGATGAAGAAATTTCTGTGGGGGATCGTTCGCTTAATTAATTAATGGCAGCCAAAGCGACAGCCACCCACTACTGATGGAAAGCTTTTGGCATTGCCGCCTTTGGTGCAATTTCTTTTGGAGAACCTTGATCTTGCCATGATCTAAACCGTCTCGCTGCTGCTCTATTCCATTTCAGTTCGCCCATAACGTTGTGGGGCCTCAGACGGAGCGTGACCCAAGGTGTCTGTCGCATCAGTTGCTGTCGCTGTCGCTGTCCCTGTTGTCCGTTCGTTCGCATTCCCCGGCAGGATGTTCGCCACCCAGGATACCATTCTGAAGCTGCTGACTCTGTGCGCTTTGGCGCATTCTATTACCGCCTATGCGCTGCAGGAGAAGACATCCGCCTCGGGCTCTGCCCCGCTGGATGCCAGTCACAAGTATCTGATTGTGCGGGGAGAGAGTCCTGCCTCCGGCTCCAAGGAGCATGTGGACTTTGATAATGCGGCAACGCTGCTGCTGCAGGCCTACAAGTCCCAGCAGACCACCTCGCCGGATGGACTGGAGGAGTGCAGCGCGCCCAGCCACAAGCCCACCTTCTCCGGCTACGACTATGTGATCCTGCTGGGCATGCTGGTCATCTCGCTGGGCATTGGCATCTTCTACGGCTTCTTCCAGAAGGGCGGCAGCTCCTCCAACGAGTTTCTGCTCGGTTCCGAGATGAACATCTTCCCCGTGACGCTCAGCCTTACGACCAGCTTCATCACGGCCATCGAGCTGCTGGGCAACCCATCCGAGATGTACTTCCAGGGCACACAGTTCGTCCTGATTGTGATACCCATGGTGCTGGTCATACCGGTGGCTGTGAAGATCTTCTATCCCATCTACTTCAAGATGGAGCTCACCAGCTGCTACGAGTACCTGGGCATACGCTTCGGCAAGGAGATTCGTATCCTGGGCGCAGTACTCTATGTCATACAGGTGCGGCAAGAGTTATCCTCTCCACTGGAACCTCTAACTATAACCTTTCCTTGCTTTACTCCATTAGATGTGCTTCTACACTGCTGTGGCTGTGCTCGCGCCAGCCATTGCCTTGTCCAAGGCCACCGGACTGGACACCAAGATCGCTGTCGTTCTGATTTATGTGGTCTGCGTTTTTTATTCATCGCAGGGCGGCATGAAGGCTGTGGTCATTGCGGACACATTCCAGGTAAAATATCCTGAGAAAACTCTGAGAATCCTTTGGCTTATCATGGCTATCATTCCCCTTCAGGCTGCTGTCCTGGCTGTGTCGCTCGTTTTGATTGTGGGTCTCGGCAGCTACTACAGCGGCACGCCCATTCAGATCTTTCAGAAGGCCGCCGAACTCAATCGCTTGGAGTTCTTCAAGTAAGTTGAAGCAGCACGAAAGCACCCCTCGTGGATTTGCCTGCTAACTTTTGCACTCCTGCAGCATGGACCCCGATCCGACGACCCGCCACACCGTTTGGTCTGTGGTCATTGGCGGCTTCTTCTACTGGACATCGCTGTTCTGCACTAACCAGGCCTCCGTCCAGAAGTGCATGTCCCTGAAGTCCTTGAAGCTGGCCAAGATCGCCTTGGGCTTTGCCATCTTGGGTCTGATTGTCGTCTTTCTGCTCAACTTTTACACGGGCCTGATGGTCTTCACCCACTACGCTGGCTGCGATCCCCTGACGGCGGGTCGCATCTCGGCCCCGGATCAGCTGCTGCCCTTCTACGTGATCAATACGTATGAGCACATCTACTCCATTGCGGGTATCTTTGTTGCCGGCATCTTTGCGGCTAGTTTGGGGTAGGCATCCACACGGGAAGCGAAGCTGCAAGAACCATCGCTGATACTCCTCTATCTTCCCCTTTAGAACTGTGGCCTCTGCCCTCAACTCTCTGTCCGCTGTCACGTGCGAGGATCTGCTTGTCAATGGCATGAACATCAAAATCTCACCGGAGAAGGGAGCTACCTATGCCAAGTGGATGTCCCTGGGCTATGGCATTGCCTCCTTTGGTCTGGTGTTCATTGTGGAGCATCTGGGCGGCGTGCTGCAAGCGACGCTCACATTGAATGGCCTCATCGGTGGCGTCACCCTGGGTCTGTTTGTGCTCGGAATCGCCTGCAAGCAGGCCAACACCAAGGGCGCCTTCTATGGCGGTCTCCTCTCGCTGGCACTGGTGATCTTTGTGGGCGTGGTGGCGCAGATAGCCAGCGTGGAGTCACCTCCGCTGGCCACAACCATCGAGCACTGCGATTGCCATGTGAATCTGACCAGCATTATCGAGGGTTTGCTCACCGAATCGATGAATCCCATTCCACAGGAAGGTTTCACGTGAGTTTAACTTTGTTTGCACTTTAATTTTGATCTTTATTCGATGCTGTGATTCGCTTACTTGCAGTTCCTGGCCCATCTTCCGGCTGAGCTATATGTGGTACAGCATGATCGGATGCCTGTTGACAGTATTCCTGGGTTGGCTCATCTCCCTCATCATTGACTTTAATCAACGACGAAATGTCCTGAAGATCACCGGCAAGAGCGGCATCGACAATGAAGCCGTCTCCGAGGAGGTGTTCAAGAGTGACGACTCCCAATTGCAGTACACCACCAATAGCACCATAACCACCACAACCACGACCAGCACCACAGCGGTGGACCCAACCCTAGCCAACAGAACCAAAGAGACGGCAAGTGACGGCAAGGGGCATGTGAATCATGCCATACGCATCGACGATGAATAGCATCGAAATTCGAATTTTGGTTTGGGATGGGATGAATCCCCGCTCCCAATGCCACTGCACACTCCCAGTGTGGCTTCCTTGTGTGAACCGGCAACCTCTATGTACAAAATACCAGTCGCAATCCTAACTGTCCTAGTTTAGTCGCAAGAGTGATTTTTAGATTTTAAGTCAAATCCAATCTACAACCCCCTCACCCACCCGACACAGTATTCTGTGTACACACACACACACACACAAAAATCTTACTAATTTTTAACACAAAAGTGAATTTTAATTTAGTTATGTTTTAAGCAAATAAACACAAATACATATATACATATAAATATTCTTGATTACAGCCCACTGCTGACGCGTAAACCAAAAATTTAAATTTTTATTTTGATTTTCTTGTACAATATTTTCGTACATGTAGTTAGCATGTAGCATGTACTCTACGTGTAAAATACTCTACTACGTACTCTACATGTCAATTCCTAACTATGTACATCATGTAAATTTCAAGTTTTCTTTTTCGATTTTTATGTACTCTTTTGGTTCCCCCCTTTAGACCCTTTTTAGAATTTTCAAAGAAGTTTATTTCGTTTGGGAATTTAAATTCGAAAAAATATTATACACATATTAGATACAATAATTTCAATGCTTCAATAAATTTACAATTAAAACGTAAGTACATCATATATTTACAGTGATACCTCGTCTCCCGCCGAATCACGTCACACTGATCTCCTCATCGCTGTCGGAGTTCGAGTCATCGTAGTCGTCGTAGTACAGCTTCATGAACTCTGACCCCTGCTGCTGTTGCTGTTGTTGCTGTTGCTGTTGTTGCTGCTGCTGCTGCTGCTGCTGCTGCTGCTGCTGGTGATGGTGGTGCAATTGTGCGGCTGCTGCGGCGGCTGCCAGCTCCACCTCTCGCATGGCCGTGAAGTGCGTTGAGTGGTGGAGCTGCTGCTGCAGCTGCTCGAATCGCCGCTGCTTCGCCTCCTGGATGCTGCTCTCCAGCTTGAACTTAAGGTCGGCGGCCACCAGCTGCTTCTGCATCTCGGCATTGATCTTGGCCTGAAACTCGGCCGCACTGTTCGCGCCCGGCGGCGAAGAGGCAGCCGATGAAACCGTTGTGGCTGCTCCGCCCCCTGAGCAACCCGTGGGTGTGGGTGTGGCCGTGCCCGACTGATCGCTCATCTTGAGGCTGGTGAGGAGTGGGGGCGGTGAGCTCATTTGCATTCCCGCATATCCCGCAGAGGGATGACACGGCGAGCTCCTGCTGCTGACGGACTGCGGTGATTTGGGTGTGACAGCAGCCGGCGGCGGTTCATCCTTGGCAATGGCATTGCCACCGGGCGGCGGCGGCGTCACACTGCCAGTGGGCGAGAGCAGGGAGGGGGAGATCGGTGTGAGGGGTCGATCGCACTTGGCATCGGACAGATCCGGATTGGGATTGTTCTTGTTGGGCAGCGTCTGGTCGCGGGAACCGCCGCTGGCCAGCAGCTCGCGCTCCTTTGAGTTTCGCCACTTCATCCGGCGATTCTGAAACCAAATTTTCACCTGCAAACGAGAAGCGATTCAGATATGGATATGGATTAAATCTAGCAATGAAATGGGTAAATTGAGACTGTCCATCTGCGGATGGAAAGCTGTCTGTTCCAGGCAGACCAGGCAGACCAGGCAGGCAGGGATGTGGGCAAAAACTTTTCATGGCCACAGGGGCACAGGATGAGTTCCAATTCCTTCAACGTTTTCCGGTCACAAAACAACTTTATCCCCCTGACAAAAAACTTTGCTGTGGCAAATTGAAATCTACTATCCACCCACCCCGCCCTCTAAGCTCCCCCTCCCGCTCATTCCATTCTGGGTTATGTTGTCGTGTGTGTGGGCGTGGCCCTGGCCAGAGGAAAAGTTTGAACTGCAATGCCAGCGCCAGACGCCGAGCATATCCATAATAAATGCAAATTAGAGACATTTCCCCAAAAGCGGCAACAAATTGATTAGAGGCCGCACAGTGGGGCAAACGGAGTGCTGCGAAAGGGACAAAAAATGGTAGGAAATGTGGAAGGTTTTCCCTGCACTTGCAGACTATTTTTGTGTCCGCTGTTTAGGCCCCAAAAAGTTGGTCCAGCAAAAATACTGTAAGTTTCCCATCCATTCATCTCCCTCTCTCTCTCTCTCTCTCTCTCTCTCTTTCCCTTTTCATTTCTCTCTGTGTATCTCTGTGTTCCTGTTGCTTGCTGCATTTGACAGGCAAGCAGCGCAGCGGCACAGACACTTGAAGCAGATTTGCAGGATACCCTGGAGCTGGACCTGGACTTGGCCCACCACCTCGGCGACTGTTTGTGAGTTATTATGCAGTGGGTGTTGCGTCCTTGTTGTTTCTGCTGCCTCTTGTGCATGCCTATGACACAGCAGGACATTCGCACTTTGTTGCAAAAGCCAAACAATTTGCAACAATTTATGGTGTGTCCCCCCCGTACCCTGTCCAGCAACTCCCGGCACTCCTTCTTCGGTAATTAGATTGTGACTTGATGTGAAATTTTCAAGCAAATTGATGCGTGAAATTGGGAAATGGAAAGCCATTGCCGTGCCCCCTCCCCTCGTACACCCTAATCTCTAAACATTTATAAATAAATAAGCAAAGAGCAGAGCCAACAAAAAAGTTGCTGACATGTTAAACAAGCGATTAACCGCAGAGATTTCTTCGACATCGCAGCTCTACCCAGGGACACGTGCCAAGAATGTTTTCAGTTTGCTGTTCCGCTTACTTCCGGTCATTGAGTTTTCCAGCGTCAACCCAGCAAGCCAGCAGCCCACCAATACACCAATACACCAGCCATCAACCCCATACCCCCGCCTAAGCAATTGAAATAATAAGCTCAGGCGGCGATAAGATTAATGATTATGGGTCCAGCCCAAAGTCAGTCGTAACTGGGGAGTGGAGGAGGGCACAGACTTTGCTCTAGCCACCGAATGGCCACCGTCGTCATAGTCATCGTCTGTTTCTGATGGAAATTAATTATAAAGCGTGCAATTTAGTATGCCAAAGAAAGAGAGAGAGAGAGAGAGAGAGAGAGAGAGTGAGAGGCGACTCGGAAAATTGGGCAGCGTACTTCCGTTCTGTCGCAGACTTTTCTATTTATACTTTCGCTCGCTAGCTTCCAAGTTTAATGAGCTTGAAATTATGATGTTTGCCTTCGGACAACAGCAAGGGACAAAATAAAGATTACGTAGTAGAACCTGTTCCAATTAATCCGATGTGTACGAGTAATTGTGTAATTGTATAGTGGAAATTGCATAAATATCAATTGCATTCAATGGGTTCGTTCTTCCACTATTGGATCCGTGCTCGTACAGCTTGTTAACAAATATTGGCCATGTAACGACGACCCGGCCCCGGGTACGTCCGTCCCCATACATATAATTATTGTCTAACACAAAAATATTCGTTTAATTTTAGCCGGTCAGTAAATAATTAAATCTATGCAAATATTTATGGTGTGGCGACAAAAACTAAAATTCAATTGTTTTGCCTCGTAATTGGGGAAATGTTTCTCTAAAGCGTTATTCGGATAGGCGGATAAATGGGCAATAATCCAGGAATGATGATTATATAATAGAGCTTATGTTTGGGATTGTGCGAGAGGCAACAAAGGCAAAGGTTCACTGCAGATTAGTTGAGTAAAAGAGTTTTACTGCTGCTAGATATTAGATCTTCTATTAATTCCCTATTCCCTTCTATAAGTTTCTCTGCTAATCTCTTTTATTTCAATTATCATTTCAATCACAGCCAAATGAAGTTCGTAAGCGCAATTCCGGCTAAACTGTTTGCCACTTTGTTAAAGACCCACCACACATTTAATATTTTTTTCCTTGTGCTCCCTTCTGCTCTGCATTCCCCCATTCCATTCCATGGCGCGGAGAGTAAGCCAAAACGATAAGTAACATATTTTTCTGACACGCTGCCAGCATAACGCGCAAGGAATTTGTTTGAAGTTTTTATAAACCACCCAACAGCAGCAGAGAGAGAGAGAATCGCTTGGGATGGGTTGGCTTTTCTGCCATTGTGGGAGTGGGTAAGCGGGTCGTTCAGTCAGTTGGCTACAAATTGCTTGGGCCAAGTGCGGCTTGCCCTGCCCTTCTGTCCTTCTGTCTCCTCTACTACTTTTTTGCTGCCCGAAAATTGACTTTGGGCAATGAGCACAAGCTGTTGTTGCGTTGAGGGAGGATGGGAATGGAGTTGGGAATGGGAATGGGAATGAGAATGAGAATGGAGTCCCCCATTCGAGATTGTGACTTCTGCCAATCTCGTTCGGGGCAACATATGTTAACTAATGAGGCTGGGATCCGGAATACGGGATGCTTGGACTGCTCTCGGTGGTGGGCTGCTGCTGTCAAGCCATTTGGGCCCCCCGAAATGTCATTCGATATGCGGCGTAATAGCGTATTAAATAGTCTGCTACTATTTGCCAAAGTCATTTCAACAGCAGTTGGCAGTGCGTTTTGGGTTACTGCCCATCTACGATGGTCGATTTGTCCATTTGTCCTTCCCTAACCCTGCCGCTACTCCTGCCGCTCCTCGTTGTGGTTATTGTTTTAGTTGAGGGTCCAGCCAGCAGTTGAAGTGTTTGCAAAATACTTTGGATTGTGGCGGGGCGAGCATTTATTTAGCAATTTGTCAACAATTTATTTTGTAACCAAAGCTGCAAACGATGGTTTTTAATGTTCCTCAATCACGTTTTTGCACGCGTGCCAGGGTGCAGGGGTGCGAGGGAGCAGCAGCAATTGGCAAATTGGAATGAAATTTGAGTTATGAACATGTTTCGGGTGTGTTTAAGTGTTCTTTGATTGCAGACAAGTGAAATGGAAATGTAAATTGAATGGGTATTAATGGGGAATCAAGAAACGCAAGAACTTGAAGAAATCTCAAGCCAAAAGTAGAGTTAAAATAGTTGGGATGGAATACTAAAACAATGGTAAGGGAAAACTTTGTGGAATGTGGTAAACATCAATCATAAGATTATCCTTTGGAGCTGAACAAACCTTACAAAATATTGAATTAAAAAATCAAATTAGCAATCATAAAATATATTTAATTATTTAAAAGATAATTCAACCACAAGTCATGTTGTTTGGCATCTCCGAAAACTATCCTTAACTGAATATAATGGAATCATTATTTACCAGCTACTAAAAGGGATAACAAGACTCATAAACAACAAAGCAAATATCACAAAAGACCAAGCCAGGATCGAGTGTGTTAAATATCCTGCGCTCTGCAGCAAAAGGGGATTCCCATTCAGAGATTATTTATTATTCGAATTGATTTAAAGCCTCCGCCAAACGAAAGAAATCGAAATCACAAACCAAATAAAAACGAAATTCTGGAAAAGTCTGCGTACTTCCCACCCTCACACACACCGCCGTCCACAATGCTCACAATCCACACAAAGGACAAGGCAGACGAAATGAAAATAAAAATATTTATAACGTGAAAAATGCCAAAAGTGCCATATACTCGTATATAGAGAGAAGGAGAGAGAAAGTCAGAGAGGGAATGAGAGACACAGTTGGGGAGATTCCACAGTTGATTGCCGAGCGTTGGCGGGAATTTCCTTTATCCTTTATACGCTCTGCTCCGCTCTGGCATTCTGGTTCTGGTTTACGAGTATTTTTTTTTCTGCTTTCCCCCATTTTTCGACAAATCAAAAACAGACGAATTTGTTTTGGACATGACACTTAAAAAGTTGCCGGAGAGAAAGCGATAGAGAGAGAATCCCACTGCCCTCCCCCGCCAGACACGTGTGTGTGGGTGTGTCCCTGTGTCTGCGGGGGTTGCACGGTAATATCACTCTGCCTCGCGACTCCTTAAGCTCCTGGTCCATGGCCTTTTGTGTATTGATTTAAAAATGCAAATCACATTTAGCCTCAAGATGTTTTCATTTCCGCTGTTTTGGGTATGGCAGGCGCCTGCAGACAGAATCCAGCCAGCGAGCTCTTTCGCTCTTTCATCTGAAGTGTCATTAATGGCAATTAAATTTATAGCGAGCGGATTATGAGGCTGGTAACTGTCAGTTGCACTGCATTGTGAAGAGGGCGTGACTGATGGACAGAGTGTGTGGTATTATTGGAGGGTGTGTGTGTGTGTGTTATGCTTAGAAAACGATGGGAACTCAGCACAAAAGAAGCTTAGCCCGTGATGATTGTGGTTTTTAGTGTTTTGATTTGATTACTTAGCACTGGAATATCTCTGATTTATCAACTGTAGAAGCTTCGAGGCACTTTCTTTTATGCAGAATTACAAACTGCAGAAATTCCAAGCGTATTTTCCCATTCATTTGCAGCCCCTGCCATTCGCACTGCTTTATTTACTCCTATCTAACAGTTAATAACCATTAGCTACTCGGCCACGCCTTTGCACGTGACTTGCATTCCACACACAGACGGGGGAGAGAGCAACAACAAAAAAAAACGCAGACCAGAAAGTCGCCCATAAATCGCGTTTGGCTGCAATAAACGCACGCGGTTTTTGGCCACGCGATTTTGTCGAGTGCGTTTGTAAAAATCGCAATAAACGTTGCAATGAACAACACTCGAAATGATGAATCACCTGAATCCGCAACCAGCACTCAGCATCATCAATGCAACGTTTGGCGACCGACCACAAGGCACGCGACAATGGACCCGACCCCGACACCATTCCTGGCCATCTCTCATGCGCCTGGTCCTGAGCCTGGTGCTGGTCCGCTGCAGGCCACTGTAGGGCCAGTGCAATATGGGAAATATTTATGGCAGGCAGCAGTGGGTGCTGCTGGGGGGCTGCAGCAAAATGAACAACAAATGGCCGCAAAAAAGTGCAGCACAACGAACGATGAAGGCTCTTAAATCATGTTGCATACAGCTAGGCGCAATGCAATCCACTCACACTCTCTCCCACACACACACACAACACACACACTCACACTCACACTCAACCATACACCCACTCAACCTGTGTCACTCGAGTGTGAATATCCGCACTCGTTCATCACCCACACCAGCAGCACTCGAACCGTTGTCCAGTCACCCCCCAACCCACAGACCCACAGCCCCACAGCCCCACAGCCCACCAAAAGCAGCAGTCGTTAATGGAGCTCTCAGCTCTCGGTGTCGTCATCGCCGCCGGCTGGCCAACACTTTGTGTGTCCTTTGTCCTGGCTAGCAGGTTCCCAGGTCCCAGGTCCCAGTTCCATTGCTGGGTCCAGCTACCGCAAGCCGGACACCCGCTGCGATATGATTGCGAATTTTTCTGACATTTTTGCACATTTTTGTTGCTTCTGCTTTACTTCCCCACACTTTGCCTTTTGTTTTTGTCACCGTCGACATTTTCTCTCTTTTTCTCCATTTTTTGCACGTTTTTCATTTTCACAATTTGACAAACTGCAATTGATGAATGCTTTGAACTTTTCACTCAAAGATTTATGACCCGAATGGGGGGGGCTAATAATCATAAAATAATAGTAAGGGCCCAGCAGAAAGGAGCTGTCAAAGGAACCCCCAAGGCATATGTGGCTGATCTTTTGCTTGGTCAGCAGAAATTTTTACTAGCACTTTAAATAAAAACCGGATTTATGTTTTAATTCAAAAAAACTTTCCCTTGGATTCTGTTAAGTTTTCCGTATCCATTTCTGTTCCCCAACAAGTCTACAGTTGTCGTAGAACTGTCTAGATTCTAGAGCTAGACGCTGCCTGCTATACGACGTAAAAAACAGCAAATACAAACGATTTAGTGCAACTATTTATGACCCACTTCCACAGAGTAAGTCTAAACCTTACTCAATCATAACAACAAACGAAACTTGTACATTTCCGCACATGGCAAATAATTATAATCGATCTACGTTTATAAACGAGAATTACAAAATCCGTCTGAATATATTCCAAAACTAGTTAAAGCGTTGGATGGAATGCATCGCTTGCATCTTCTGGGGTCGAACCCGACCTAGGGGCATTATAAGATCATTAAGGTGTAAGTGATCGATCGATCGATACAGAAGAGGGGCGTGACATGTGCAATGAGTTGATGAATTCATGTTTCAGAATGCAACTGGACACGCTTATTGTGTGATTATGAAATTTTTATGAATCATATGCTAGCGAAAGAACAACAACAACAACTACAAAAAGAGCTGCACTAATTTGGCATGACATTGTCAGTCATCAGCAGCAGCAGCAGCATCATCAGGAGGCTGCCGCAGCCGTTGCGTCGGCTTTTGGCATCCCTTTCAATGGTGGTGACAACTCCTGGGCCTGGGTCTGGATCTGAGTCTGCTCCTGTGATTGAGTTGTGATCGATTACATTGTGACAAGACCAAATTGGCCACGCAAATTTCGCTGACATGTGAAAATGTGTCTGCGTAAAAGGTTCTTCCTCTACATTGCGCTTTCTCTTTTGCCTTGGCTCCGTTTTACAAAAATTAATTTAATTATTGCATGACACACAGAAGGGCCAGCAGAAAGGAAGAGAAATTCTCCCAACAGAATCAATGAAAGCTGCCTGTCTGTCTGTCTGCCTTCTCGGCAGAAATGAATTTCTTATAGCTCGTTATAATTTCATTATATTTCCACGCCACACAGCCCCACACAGAGCACTCCGACCTTTGCTTATATGTATATCTCTCTCTCTCTCTCACTTATATATAGTCGATATTCCAGTGGGCTGTGGGATATATACAGAGGCTGGCGCCCACCCAAGACGACCCGAGCGACTGCGCATTTCAAGGAGCAACCGCTCCCCCCACACTCCGAGTACCAGAGACCCACTCCCGAACCCCCTCCTTTGCTGCCATTTTCCACTCTGCGCAGCCATTGCCGAACCGAAGAGCTTTGCTCCCTGTTCCAGGGCGGAGTTTTATTTTCATTGTTCGCTCTTTGTTTTTTGAAGGAGTGCGAGGTACGAGATACGAGATACGAGGTACGAGTATATTTTATATTCCCGTCGCCTTTTGTTGTCTGCTTATTAAAGCTGATTTGAAAAGTTTGTCAAACGCAATTTTCATAAGCGGTTAAATATAATTTTACGAGCATAATGGCATAATTTTATGCTTATTATGCTTTTAGTCTGGTGGAGCTTATTGATTTTTTCAATGGCATATCACAGGAGATTGCTTACGGATTGCTTACACACAACACCAACGAATAAAGTGCCAGAGTTTAGCGGATAAAGTTTTGTAAAAAAATTAAATAATTTGAGGGAAGCTAATTGGGTGTCTGGTTACGGGGAAAGGATAAAGATTAAATCAAAATTAAATTAGATTTCCGTTGAATGCAAGTGGAGGAGATCAAAGGAGGCCTGGGCAACAATGTCTTCGATCGAAATGGAGGAAAAAAGTTACAAAGGGGGCACCCGGATTTGAACCAGGGACCTCTCGATCTGCAGTCGAATGCTCTACCCCTGAGCTATGCCCCCCCCCCCCCCCTCCCCTGATATATATACTATAGTAAACATATATAAACTGCATATTAGGTCCCATTTGAGAATCCTTCAAAATCGGTTTAGCTGGTATTAAAGTACCACAAGGAAGTGTCGGCCCAGTGAAGATTGCGCGTGGAAATATTCCTCAATTTAAGGCTGTTCTACGGCTTAGAACTTTTACCCTAGCTAAGTTTTTCCCAGTTTCTTATTTATAGAATATTTAAAACAAAGTAAATCATATACAAAAATGCTCCATGGTGTTTCCCGCAATCTTCAATTCAATCTCCTGCGTAATCTTCTGCAGTGAATTAATATCGAAAGGAAAACAAAAAAAGTTACAAAGGGGGCACCCGGATTTGAACCAGGGACCTCTCGATCTGCAGTCGAATGCTCTGCCCCTGAGCTATGCCCCCAGTTGATATATATCCCCAAATCTCCCCAATTAAACTCCATTATCGAATCTCACCTGAGAGTCCTTTAGGCCCAGTCTTTCGGCCAGTTTCTTGCGATCCGGCTTGCTGATGTATTTCTGCTGCTGGAAGCGCTTCTCCAGCCCCTTCCTCTGCGAGTCTGCGAACGAAAGCAACAATTATAAATTATCCATTGGGGGGGACTTGGGGTCAGTCCCACTCCACGCACCTGAGAAGACGGCACGTCGCATCATGCCACGCCGGGGCTTGCCACGCGTCGAATGGGCCCAGGGAAAGCCCTGGCCCGGCGGCAGGGGAAACACTTGGGCGCCAACTGCAATTGCAACATTGAGGAGGGTGGGGAAATGGAAATGCATTAGACCAAAACACTTGTTAATGCGCGCAGCGGGTGGGCTGGGGGCCAGGACTCTTACCACTCATGTAGGGATTGCGGCAGTGCGCCAGCAGCGAGTGCAAGTGCGGATGGTTGAGGGTGTGAGGCAGGAAGGGGGTCGGTCGGCTGGGCATGGGTTTGGCAATCACTGGATGAATCGCTGGCAGGGGTGGTGGCGGCGGTGTGGGAAGGCCACCGTGTCCAGTGTTGCCCCCGCCGCCACCCGCTTGACCGTTTAACAGTTGTTGTTGTTGCTGTTGCTGCTGCTGCTGCTTTTCTTGCGTTAATCTTCGATTGCCGTTGTCCTCGTCTCCCATGCCCATCTCCCCATGCGGTCGCCCATCCTGGCCAGAAGTCTGGCTCTGGCCATTGCTGCTGGTGCTGTGATTGTTGTCGCTATCACTAATTGTGCTGCCAGGTGACGACGACGAGGATGCGGCCGTCGTCCCTGCGGTTTGTGGTTGACAACTATTGCCAGGATGCTGCTGCTGCTGTTGCTGTTGCTGTTGCTGCTGCTGTGGGTGTGCATGAGGATGCTGCTGCTGCTGGTGTGGGTGGTGTGGATGCTGTAGATGCGGCGCCAGTTGATGCGTTAGAAATGCGGGATGCGGAAAATGGGCATGCCCAGGCGCATGATGGTGATGATGCGGCTGATGGTGATGCGGATGTTGCAACTGTGGATGCTGCTGCTGCTGCTGCTGATGGTGTTGGTGATACTGATGTGTGTGTTGTTGCATAAAGTTTTGTTGTAGATAAGGCCATATATGCTGCGGTTGCATGAATTCTGTAAGCACAAGAAGGAAGGGGGCAACCAATTAGTGGTGAATGCAATTAACTAGACTAGGTCTCAGCTTGGTTCAGGTGATTGAAATTCATCGGTTAAATGTGCGGTGGGGAAGTGGCACGCTATAAACAATTCTTTTATTTATTATATACATCTAATAGTCAAAAGAAATTAAATTAATTGAACTCCATTTCACATAATCCCCCCACCAAAACACTTTGAAGTGCCAGACTGTCAGATTGTCAGCCTTGGAACACAATCTGGCAGCTGCAAGACAGCTCCCCTTTACATTCTCAAGACAGCAACCCTTGATGCGTGTCTTGTCTTGTCTCTTTTCCAACTTTCAGACAGGCTTCTTTCCGGCGCCCCAACACCCACCCACACACACACACACACACACACACACACACACACACACACACATCGTAGCCTCCAAACAATGGCATCCGAAATCTGCTTTGAAGTGTCAGTGTGAAGTTGGCATAATTAAACCCGGCCCAAACCCCAAACCCCAAACCCCTACCCCACACACAAACACAGACACAGACAGAATCGCACCTTGAGAGCAAAGTTTGGCGCCTTTGTGTCGGTGGGGGTGAGTTTTTGGGGGACTTTGTGGCTGCATTTCATTTTCTAATTAAACACCCCAAAAAGGCAGCAGCAGACGCCATTGCTGTGGCTGTCTCGCTCACCCACGCACAAACCACACACACATACACACTGCTCCTGTCTCTCCTTTCACGCACATTTTGACAGGCTGGCAGGCTGGCAGGCTGGCATACGCTGCAGGATATGCAGGATATGATTTTAATTCGATTAGAGAAATGAAACAATTAACGTATTAACGCCTCTTTAGTTCTCTCCTGTGCTCCCCCCCCTGCTCCCCTGTATCCGCCTGTGTGTGCGTTTGTGCGGTTTGATGCCTCGCATCTTTGTGCTACACAAGTTTTTGCCAGCGGCCTGCCACTCCCCCCCAAAAATTTCCATTCTGTGGAGCCTCCATTTTCCATGTGTGTGTGCGGCGAGGTGCGGTTAAGGTTCGGCACATGTGTGCCTAATGAGCGCACAAATTAAGTTATAATTGTTCGGCTTTTGTTTGTTCTGTTTGTCGGCGGTTTGTGCCGAATTTTCTGCATCTGTGCGATGTGCGAAATGTGGAAAATATCTGCCGCTAACCGAAAGTTTTTGGTTTATGGCCTGGCCAAAAAAGTTAATCTGTGGCAGACTCTGAGGCAAAAAGGCAATTTAGTTTGGTTTGGAAATCACTCTAATTGGATCATTGATTGGGATTGGGTAATCACGAGTGTGAATGTGGATGATTCAATGAATTAGTGGGTGGGAGAAAGATTGATAAGTGGGATCGAATAGATTGGTGTGCGAGGCGTCCATGTTCCATGTGGGTAAACCTTTCCTATTATCATTTAAAGAGCAGCAAAGATTTTTTTACCTCAAATTTCATTGGGTTCCCATAAACCACTAATATATTTTATTTATTTTGTTTGTTTATTCCAATTACTCTTGTATTTCCGTTCCATTTTCATATTTTTGCACACGCTTCTTCCATAAAAAAATCACACGCAAAAATGACCCATTTTAACCCCGAAATATCTCCAATAAAATCGCATAAAAAAGAGACATAAAATATGGGAAATCAGAATGTTCAGCCCACTCATTAATATCCGAAAATAAACCGAACAACAGTAATCACATGACAATTAAAGTCCCACAATCCCGCAAATGCCAGAGAACAAAGCGGCATTCAGATGCTAAAAAACGGCCAAGGCAAAGCAAAGCTGTTACATTGACTGATGGACGATTTGTTCCGCCTACTTTTTGGTCACACAACCCCCAGCAACATAGCCCATAGCCACAATCTCATACACCACAGCCTTATACTCATCGGTGTCATCCATCCCCCGATGTAAGCAGCACGCGCAGCCGCAATGAGAGGGCAGCGGATGATCGCATCGGAAGTCTCATCGGGTATCTATCTCTGCGGAAGAGCGGAACTGGTTGTTGTTACGGCATTGTTGCTCGGAGGTTTCAGGCCCAATAATTTAAACATGATTAGGTGTGGTTGTGTTTTTACAGCCTGCCAGGCTCATCTGAGCACCGCCCTGAGGGCTTAGGGCAGAGCAGACAATAAAATGCACGGCGTAAAACTGAGGCAACTGCGAAGTAGCCAAGCAGCAGGGTTTGATTTGATCGTTGGAAACTTTTTGGCCCAGATTTGTTATTCTTTTGGCTTTTCATATTGCAATTGTATTTTGTTTATGTTTGGCATTAGCCACGGCAAATTAATTGCCAAGCCTCAATTATGGGGATCCTTTTGCTAAGCCCCTGCTCGATCGATGGCTGGATGGGATGGGATGGCTTACCATTCCTAACGCGAACTCCCTCCCGGGTATCGCCCAGGATGGCGCTGACACTGAACTTGAGGATGGGCTTGCTGTTGTTATCCTTTAGGATGGTGGTGGTGCCTGCCGCTGGGATGGTGGTCTCCTTGGGCTCCACCTTGGGCAATTTGATTGCCTGCACCTCCTCATCGTCCAGGTCCTCGTCATCCATGTGCGGCTCCTCCTCAATGTCGGCCACGATCTCATCTACCGACGAGTCATCATCGTCATCCATCTCCTCGATGCTGTCGACACTCTCGGCCCGGTGCTCCCGGCACTTATCACACTTGTAGCCACGTTTCGAGCAACTGCAGCTGTCCGGCCGTTGCACCACGGGGGACACCGACTCCGGTGGCGGCGGCGGCTCCGCGACTCCCGATTCCCCGGCACGACGCGACAGGAGCATCTCGCTCAGGCTCGACTTTAGCTGGCTCTCCGTGTAGGTCTGCTGGGCATGCAGGAGACTGTCCACGAGAAAGGCCGTTGACATTACGCTCGATTCTCGCTGGGAGTCCTTCGCTTTGGGGTTCTGCTTTAGCTACTCGTATTTATAAATCTTGCCCGTCTGTGACCGTCGCGTTCGCGTCGAGTGCTCAAATCGAACTGAACGCAGAGCCCGTTCAGACCGTGACATTATCCTCGGCGCAGGACCTCTGCAGCAGCATCTCGCAGGAGCACATCATCACATCGCATCACAGGGGGATATTTTAAGGGTTGCTCGGCGGTGGTTGGTCCGCGTCTCGTGCCCAGTCGTCGTCGTCCTCAGCTTCATCCGTATCCGTGTGGCACGTGATGCTGCCTCCTGCCTGCCTCCTTATGTACTCAATGCACACACACACACACACACACACACGCTCTCTCTCTCTCTCCTACTCTCTCTCTGGCGCTTTGGCGGTGTGCGTGCGTGTCCTGCTCGTTATTGTTGTACGCTTTTTATTTGATTTTATTTGTGTGAAAACAATAAAAATTTAATTTTCTTGTTTTGTTGCCTTTGCCGCTGCCACTGCCTTGAACTGTGCCTCCTCCGCTGTGTGTGTGTGCCTGTCGTCGCTGTTTGTGCTGGTCGAGTCTTATTAGATTTGTTGCTGCCCCACGGTGGCAGCACAGTGGGGCAAAAGGGTGCACTTTTGGGTAGAAGCTTGGGCAGGGATACTCCGAGGCACTTGATCTTTGGTTGGCTCCCTTAAACATGGAAAATACATACATAAATAATTTTGATTTGTTGTAGATCAAAACCTTAAGAGCTTTATTGATTGTTAGCAGGAATTTACTGCATTTATATTAATAGTAAAATGAGATCTCAAATCTTTTAAAATTTAAAAAATGTGTCCCGAATTTGGCTAATATTCGTAGGAATTTTACTAAAATTAAAAGTGAAACTTAATACACTTAAAATTTTTACACATATTCTGCATTTTTGAATTCCCAATCAGATTGGTTTTTTTTTTCAGAATATTTCTAAGCGATTTCATTACAAAAATGTTGTATAAAGCGAACCCCTCCCTCATCAGCTCCTATGCCCCTTTTCTGTACCTATAACTTTTGAATTTCTTTGCGCAATTTGTTGCAGGCAGCATCAGCATCCCCCATACCCAACCCCTACCCCACATCATCATCAGCATCAGCTAAAATAAAATAAAAAAAAACTGAGCCAAAGAGCCAAGGAGTCAGTAGATTAACTTTTATTATGACCGCAAATTAGTTGTCCTCGTCGACCTCGTCCTCGTCGTCGTCGTTGTCGTCGTCGTTGATGACGACAATCTACAATCGACAATGATGACTTATTTACTCAAAGTAAATGCGAGAATTTCAGCAAATCGGTTATGTAAGCAAGCTTAGAAGGGAGCTAGATGAGGGCTACGAGTGTGTGTTTGTAGGTATGTATGTATGTATGTCCTTTTGGCCTTTTGTATGACTGTGTGTGGGTGGGTAGTCCCAGTCTATTGTATAAGAACTAGACCCACACACACACATTCACACACACACACACACTCACACAGACACTGGCAAGTATGAAAAGAGACAAGGCTAGTGAGAGAAAAAGAGAGAGGAGCAACCCTTGTTGCGGCTTTTGGGCTTGGAAAAGTGCAAGTGGTTGCCCGGTTGCCCAGGCAAAGTCGGGGGCGTGGCCTCACTCGAATCGGAAACCCATCAGGGGGCGGGGGTTAGCAGGCGGAAAAGTGCTCTCCACAATAGGAAGAAGTACGATGAGGAGCGATAACAAGAGCCATGGCTGCTCCTTCCTCTTCTCGATTGTTTTGCGCTGCCATTTGTGGCTTTTTGCTTTCATATGAAGCACGCCTCAAAGGATTACCCTCCCCGCCCCCAAAAGTGGATCCATTTTGTACTTCCTCTGCCCCAGATTTACCCTCCTCTGCTGCTGCTGTTTCTGCTGCTGGCGCTACTTCTGCTGCCTCTGCTGCCTCTGCTGTTGGCGTACTGCGAGTACATAAAACATGCTCATATAAGCGTATAAATATGTGATAATAATGATTAAAAGTTCTCATCATGCCATCATCATTTATGCAAAGGATTTCTCACTGTCTCCTCACCCTGCTTCTCTCCCTCTTTGTGGGCTTGAGTGTGTTTTTTGTGTGTGTGCGTTGAAGAGTCCTTACATTTTTATTTGGCACCAACACATGACTTTAGCCGAATATTTTCCATTTTCCACAATTTGGGACGGTGACTTCTCTCTCTCTCTTTCTTTCTCTCTCTCTCTGTGCTCTTCTCTATAGAGATATGAGTATCTACAGCTCTTACGCCATGATTGCTTCATTCTTTGTAGTTGCCATAATATGAGGACAATTATTTGATAAGTGGGTTGAATGTGCAGCAGCAGCAGCTTTTCCTTCTGTTCCTGGTTCGGTTCCGTTTCCTGTTCGCATTCGTATTTGTGTGTTTTATCTGCCATTGTCATGGCGCTGCTTTTTGACAAATGAAAGGGGTCACCAAAACAGGCTTTTGTTATACACCTCCCAATGCCCCACCTCTTCCCCCTCCCATTTCCTGTACTTTTTTCATGCAGGGGGGGGGTGGGTGGGGGCAAGTGTTAAAGACAAACTTTTAATTGTTTTTCAGAGTGTTGACTTGAGTTGAGTTTATTTTCATTTTTATTCAGATTTTTGTATGGTATTTTATGGAGTTTGAGTTTTTGTTTTGTCTGTAATTTGTTTGCTGAATTGGAAATATGTAAATTATAATGCGGCTGTTATGGCTCCATGGGCTATTGGGGGGGATTATTGTGCCGTTAATGTTTGACTTTTTGTTTGGTGGGGAAGAGAAGAGAAGGCTTTTGGCATTGTGCAGAATGAATATGAAGAGATTTTTGTTTTTGTTTGTTTGATTTGGAGATGCAGCAAGTGGCTATCCATCAGATCTGAAAAGGGTTCTAAGCGAGCTCCGTAGATCAAAGCTTTGCCTCAAATAGGAACTGTTTGGATCTTTCTTTCATCTCATATGCAAACCATTCAGCTATTTCTTCTCTTCAGCAGCAGATATTTCTTTCTCCTATCTTGATATCTCACGATATCTGTTCCCTGTCTTTCTTTCAGCCTTGCCTTAAATGTTTCATTTTCCAGCAGGAAAACATGAAAGATCTTCCTCTCATATCTCTTTCTGTTTGACTCTTCAGAAACAGATTTCTCTTTCTTGCCTCTATCTTGACTCTTCAACAACAGACGTCCCCATGCATTACCAATTCCAGATATGCAGCATATGCACATCATCCTATGCTGCCACATCAAAGCTCAAACTCTTTCCATGCTCCACTTTGATTCACTTCCTTAGCCATTCCTTTTTTTCGGCAGGTAAATTCCGTTCACCAAATTCAAAGACTTTTTCTGTGTGTGTGTGCCGCAACTCGAATGCTGCCACATGCCACTCCAGTGCGAATAAACAACTTCATGGCTCCGAATGGGAATGGAATCGAATGCCATTGACAGCCGCATCATTATATGGATATCATTATCGTGTATCGTCTGCACCCCCACCCAGAAAAAAAAGGTAAAATGTCACAAGATGCTGCATGTTGGTAGGGTGTGGGGTGTGGGTTGGGGATTTTTGATGGCGTAGTGGTTGAGTGGTTGGGGGCGGTGGGGGCGTGGTTGGGCAATATAATAAAGCGCAAACATTTATACACGACACTCGATGGCAAAGGACGATATAGAAAAAGCATTCCACCAACTTAACTGTCGATATCAGCTGCTGCCATGGCCATGTCCTCCAGCCGGACTCCCCATCCCCATCCCCATCCCCATCCCCTACCCTTAGCCCTACCGCTACTGCTGCAGGCCACTCCATTCCATGGAATGAATGCGAATTCTGTTTGCTATCGATTTTCAGGACAACGTTTATTATTTTTATTATATTCGTCCGGGAACTAGGCAGGCAGAAGGGGGAATCCCCAGTGCCGAGAGAGAATCGAGTGTGTGTGTGTGTGTGTGTGTGTGTGTGTGTGGAGGGTGTCTGGGGTGGCTGGCAAATTATGGGCTTTTCATAACGTTAACAGTCGCATAAATACGCTCTTTGTGTCAGCCAAGTAGAAAAAATGCGATAAAAGATTATAAAGTGTGTGTTGTCGCTTTGGCTTTGGCTTGGCTCGGCTTGGCTTGGCTTGGCTTTTGCTGCCCACGATGTGAGGGAGAGGGTGCTCTCGCTGTAGATCGGATCGGAGTTTGTTCTCGTTTCGCGTTGGGCGTTGGGCGGCGACATCTGTTTCCGACATCTTTTAATAAAATTTTCATCTTTATTACAAAACGATTGTTTTATGCGCCCAGCCAAGTCAGCCAGCCAGCCAGTGCAGCCGGGGACACTCCATCCCCCTTCGCCTTCGCCTGCGTCTTCGCCTTCTCCTTTCAGAGGCAAATCTCAGAGCTGCCCAGAACTTCAACTTGAACTTGGACCGGAGGACGTGTCCTGCTGCCGGAAGTCCTTCAGCGAGTCGCGAGGAAGTAATTAGAATGAAGCGATTTTGGGGCCAAGTTTTTCTTCATTTTATTTCTATTTTTTATTTCCATCTACATAAAGTTTTTTATTTGCTGCAGATGGAGTTCCTGAATGGCCGAAAACAGTTTATGAAAATATTATTCGTAATTCTTTTTATTTTATTTCACTTAATTTGAGCGCACACACACACACACACACACACATCTTTTTGTTTACCCATCAATGCCTTGTATGGAAATAATTGCCAACTTTATTGGTTAATTTATGAAATTTACACATTTAATGGTTGCTATTTGTTGTTGTTGTTGTTGTTGTTGTTTTATACTCGTATGTACGTGTGTTGTGTGGTTCGGTAGTTGTGGCTTTTGCGGTGGCTCGTTTATGCATAAATACTCGTACATACATATGTACATATACATATTTATTTGTTTTTGGACAATGTTGTTGGCTGGTTGGTTGGTCGGAAAGGAGAGGAGTGGGCAGGCGAGCGTTTTGTCAGCTGAGTGGCTGTTAAGTGGGTCTGTTTGTTAGGTGCATAATGAATTGTTAATAGTTAATATTAATATTTTAATGCGAGAAGTCAAAAGGGGAAAGTGGAAACTTGTTGTGTGGCTGCTTGTTGATCAAGAAACATGGGAATGTAAATTTTAAGGAAATCGTTCATCACTGCTCTGTCTCTCTCTCTACCTTTTCTTCACTGTCTCTCTCCTTTTATCAAGTGTCTCTTTTTAAAGTATCTGTCTTTCGCTTGTCTTAGTCTATATCTCTCTATCCCTCTTTCTGTTTTTTCTTTGATTATCATACTCTAATTATGTCTCCCTACTTTTTCCAGTTTCTCTTTCTTCTGTCTCTATACTCTATTTCTCTACCTTCCTAGATTTAAACTTTTTTGAACAATATTATTTCACATAATTTATCATTCAACCATAGCAGCTCCTCTCTCTTAGGATTTTTCCACAGTACAGTTCATGGCCAGTACCCCAGTCCCCCCACTTCCACCTGATGGATGGTACATATACATATATTTTTGCAATATTATTTTTTGTAATATTTTTTTGGTTCTGTTTTGCAGCTGAAGTTCGTTGATTTTTGATGTACGCATGAGGGCGCCGATTAAGCCAACTGGAAAATTTGCCAGCCCTGCCCCCCAAACCCTTTGCCTTGGCGCCCCTCTCCCACTGCTTTCACGCCGCTCTCCATAACAGTGCAACAGCAACAAATAAATAAACAAAAGCTTTAAATGAAAACAGAGCAAAAAACGAAACAAAAAAACTCTGAAAGCTGCATAATATTCAAACAAAAGAAGGAGCAGCAAAGAGAAGGCAATTAATATTTTTTATTGCATACAAATTGCATAATTAGTCAAAACTAAATGACAGACCCGAAAAAGAAGGGTATGGACAAGGGGAAAGAGGTGGAAAAAGGAGTAAGCAGTAAGGACGGGCAAAAGGGGCGTGCAGACAACAAATGTGTTGTTGTGATTAATAAAATTACACGAAATTGCAAAGGTCCGCAAGCATCAGGGGAGCAGGGGAAGTTGCTCGCAGTCGCACTCGTAGCCCTGAAATACAACAAAATTTGACAGCTCGAAACAATTATAACAGAGGCAGACCCAAAAGCAGGCCAACAAGGAGGGTTGCTGCTCCCAGAGATCGAAATAAAAATCTGGAAAAAGGCCCATCACTTGACGCTGCGGCCAGGGAGGGAAAAAAAATACGGCCAAGGAGAGGGACTTCGGCAACGTGTGAAAGAAGGAATACTTGACTCGAGCCAGCCAAGTGAGGCGCCCAAGGACAAGACGCACAATTTTTAATTAATTTTCATGTTTCCTTGTACTCGCTGACTTATGTGACTCTCTGCGGACAATTCCTTCGATTCGAATCTATCCAGGCGTAAGTAACATTGAAATTTACGATTGCGAGTACGAGTTTGTAGTCTTCCATAGTTGTCACTGTCTTCCCTTCTAGTTTTCACACTATAATGGAAAAGTTGAGTGTAATTAGTCAAACAAATTTGTTGCAAATTTATGGGAGTTTGAAACTTACAGAAAAGAGTTGGAGTTGCATAAAGAAGATTGCTGTGTGTTTGATATCTCTGGGGAGCCACCCAAATGACAGTTCAAAAGGAGTTGCAAATCATTGTAAGCGAGTTTTAATATAATTAATTTAATTCGAAAATTAAGAGTACGACGATTGGAACTCTAATCTGTTACTCATGCTTTTCTCCTTTGATTGATCATTTAACAAGCTCCACAGCTCTCGAAATACTCTTCATTAGTTTCCTTTCTACAGCCTGTCAGTTCTTTTATTTGACTCTGCCACTTAAATCAAATTAATCTTTCCTTATAACCTGCTCAATCACCCATAACCATAGCATTTTATATCATTTCATTTCATTTCCATTGAGGGATTGATTGATATTGTCGCAACATCCACCTTCATATTGACCATGATCCCATAACAAGTTGTCAGCGGTAATTAGAGACTTTTGCCAGCTGACGCCGCAACCCCCCACCGTCCTTAGAGTGGCATCAATGTAACGCCTAGTTAGGCAACAGATGCGATGCCCTCAAATGTATGCAAAGGTCGACGCCACCACCACCACCACCACCACCAGAACAACAAAAGGGATGCTGGACCCATTTAGATACGCAGCTCTAAATTAGCGAAAGGGTGCCATTGTCATATGCGAGCACATATATAGATCGCTAGATATGCAGGGCAGGGCAGGGCAGGGCAGGGCATGGGGGATTAGACCGGGGGAAACGGAATTGGATAATGAAAATAAAATTAGTTTTGGTCACGTGCTTAGGGAAATATGAAATGATTATTTATGAAATGAGAACTGTACGATGAAGTGAGTTGAAAATATGAATTAAATTACTATTTCTAATTGGAATAGAACAACAGCAAAAAAGTCATCCGTTAACCAGATTTCAATTAACTTTCCTGCCAATACCGTGGACGCCGGATTGAGTGAAATCCTCCGGCCGCAGGCGCCACACTTTTAATTAATCCAGAGCGTAGAGGTGTGGTGTGGTGTGATTCGTGCGCCTTACTTTGAGCAGCCATGCCGGCCAGCACCTGTCACTTTTTAGCAAATCCATTGGCTGCATTTCTGATGGACACTTGGCATCTGTTTCTGACCAGGCCCACAGCGAGGCTGAGGCAACAGCAGCGGCAGCAACAAGGCAAACGTCAAACAATTTCTGCATTTGCCAGGCTTTGGTTTTTGCTCGCTCATCACAATTTTTGATTGCACAATTTAATTTCATTTTCCGATTCAATTTTTTTGCCATCCAATTCATCTCTCTCACTGTTTGCATAGGCAGCGGGGAAAGGGGAAGAAAAAGAGTGCCGTGTCAGATCAAAATAATTGTATTATTATTTACATTTATGCAAAATATATTTTTAAGTATTTTCGTAATTTTGTTTGCCCTCAGATGATTGACATTTGCTGGCTGTGCGGGACAGTACAGTGGAGTGAAGGGTTGAAGTTTCCATAATTAGAGAGCTGACTCTTTTATTTGCATTGCGGTTGAGGTAGGTTTGCGGTTGAATGCCATTCAAATGATATCATTTAAAGCCAACTAAACAATCTTGTCTCAAGCAAGTAATTGAAAAGAGCAGCGAGTGTCGAACTCTGCCAGCAAACATTTGTGCGATCTGCTCAGAGCATAAATACATATCTGGCATTGTATGCTTCTATATGTGCTGTGCGAGTACACGCATACGCATATGCCACCAGGTCAGCCGCACAGTTCAATTAAGGCTTATTAAGTGTACTCAAGAGACAGGAGCGCAGCAGAGGTTAAAACACATAAGAAAATGTGCAGAGCATATGGCTTCTCAGGGGTGGAAGAGCCCTGACTAAAACTGTATGATTACCAGATTCATTTTCATCTTGTTTGGTCTCTCAGAATTTATTTATTCTTTCAATAAATTGACTGATTAACGTATAACTGCTGAAATTCCAGAGTTTATTCTCTATTTCCTAGCCCCAGTTACCCTCGCTCCGCTCCTGCCACAGATACATGATGTTCTGGCGGCAAGAAATCTGAAAATTGAGCAATAGCAAGGGCCACAGTGTCTCTCCACATACGAGTACGAGTCATGCCGCACATTCGAGACTGAAGCTTTGCGTGTGGACGTGGACAAGCAACAAAACAGATTTCCGAACAAATAAAATATAAATATAATTAATTGAGTGCAGTGCTGTTAATCAAAAATGATAAAAACTATTGCATAATAATTATATTACAATGGAAGCAACATAATTAAATATCAGGCAAATGCGGACATCAATGGGGGAGTTCATCAGAGCCAGTCGAAAGAACCTGCCATGGGTGAGTGAAGTGCATATATCGATCAAACTGAATGACAATTGATTGTCCGATTGTGTGATTGACTAATTGGCTGACTGACTGATTGAGTGCAGCAAAAAGTGCAATAAATATAACGAGCTTTGTTGAACCATCCTCATGGAGAGGAGATGTCGGCCAATCCCCAGACCTGGAGTTGGTGTCTGCCTCAGACTCTGCCCATTTTAATGCACTGACTGACGTCGTAAAGTTTAACCAGTTCCACGTACCATAAATCGTTTACAGATTCGATCAATTATATTGCAATGGAAGAGGAGCCATTGGCAGTGCTGTAAAGCTAAGCCATAAATCGTCATTATCGACTATATTGTATGGTGGGGTCCCCATATTCATGAGTGCACTCGATAATTGCAATGGCAATCTTGTGTATAATTAATGAGAGCAGTTATCAAAGTCGGGCAAATCAGCCCTAAAAGTAGGCAACAGTTGCGGACTAACACTTACAGCGGCTCATTATGTAGCTAACATAACCATGTTAAAGCATAACATTCCCAGAGCAAAACCCCTGTTAACTGTACACATTTCAAAATATATATTCAAATTAATTGAAATTTATTTATGTACATTCATCAAAATGCAAATAAGAAATCTTCAAAATGAACATAAAAAAACAGCCCACAAATTATAACATCAAATCAGCCTCTGCGGGTAATTATTTCCATTTGAACGCCTTTAACGGCAAGACGAAAAGTTTTCATTTCATTTTCTTGGCCAAAGGCAAGAGATTTGTCTGCCTGGCATTAGCAACGATTGCGCAGAACCCTGCAGGGCTTCTTCTGTCTTCGCTGCTGTCCTTCAAGCGGTGATTGAAAGAAACATATATAAAGTTGGGAAATGCTCGTACTCTTTGGGCCCAGCTCCTCGAGTGGCCGGGCAGGGAAGGCTGGAGGGGAGGGCTGCTTCTAGGCCAGTCGGCTGTGAATTATGACCCTTGGAGCTGGCCGCTGTTTTGTAAGCCCCCCCAGTAAACCGGCTGTGCTGTGTATGAGCTGTGAGTAATTGAATTAATGGATATGTAAAAATTTCTGCACTTCGCGTCATATTTTGGCAATAATTTCGTACGCGATAGCTAGGTCATATTTCATGGGTATGGCTCGTGCTGAGGCGCTGTCGGATTTCCGATTTGTTTGGCAATGAGATGCCGTTTGATCTTCTCGATCTTTAGAGCCCGCTGGATGATGGCTGGGGGGAACCTAGAGATTCGACATCGACGACACTCGAGACCTGTTTTCGTTCAGGTGAATCAACTCGCAATGTGAAGGATGATGTGCTGTGCTGTGCTGTGCTGTGCCGTGCCGTGCTTTCCGTTGTTGTGGCCCGTTCTGGCCACACCCTTTTGAAGTTCCATGTCAGCGACACACAAGACGAGAAAAAAGCGTCGCGCATAAGGCATCTCGGGTTCAGAGTTTATACAAATTCAGCGAATGAGACACTACATCAAGGCCCCTGCCCTGTTCCTGTTTGAGTCGAGTGTTTGCCAAACAAATCCAAAGATAATTACGACTGTGAGAAAAATACCACGATAAGGGCTTGGCAGGTTCTAGGGATTCACATATAACGCCTGCATATTGACAAATGATCAATTGAAGGCGGATGATTGCTGTGAAAACAATATTGTATATCTTTGCTAATTAACTTGTTGGAAATTCTCACATTTTGAATATATTTAAAGATTTTTCTCTTTGCAGTTCTCACCCATCGCACAATTTCTTCCTAAATATATTTGTATTTTTGCCTCAACACTTCACACTTCTAGTTAAATCAACTCGACCCCCTGTTCCATCTTTTGGGGAACTTGCCCGCGGAGGGTTTAAGATCAAGTACCAACAATGATCGTGCACTTAAGATGTCTATCACAGTGTAGTTATATCGAACGTGCCGTTAACTAATCACCCATTTAAACTTTGACTCTGTCTCGGACTTGAACTTGTGCTGCGATGGGCTGTGGGCTGTGAGCTGTGGTCCGAACTTAACCGAAACCTCCGCCGCCATTCAAGTGGAGCAGTGACTTGCGGTGGCAGTTTGAATACTTTTAATGTCCCTTGTGGCCTTTTCCGCAAAATGCTGGCAATTATAATTATAAACAATATAAACTAAAATTTTTGTTTGCTCCGAAACGGCCGCAACCTGTCCGAAAACATGTGTCTGTCTGTCGCGCCAGTCTGTCGCGGACTGTAGCCACCGACTGTAGGTATCGTTGTCAAATTTTGTTTCAGCTTCTGTTTCACAATTGCAATTAAGTCGTTCTTGTCAACTGCAACCTTCAATGGAGTATGGCTTATTAGATTAAGGTCTTTTGGCCATATTCATAAGTGCAGCTGCATCCTTGGATAAAATCTGGTAACTGTGTCAGCCATTTAACTGCGGCAATTGCAGCTGCTATTTCCGAGTGCGATCCGAGCAGGGATCAAGAGGAGTTTGCTCAGCACTCGAATTGGATTTCAAGTGGATTTCGAGCCATTGCATTGAACCTTTTGCATTGAGCACAGTGGGGCCTCCTCTCAGTGGGGTAGCTTCCTTTCCGGCTAATTGTCAGCATTCAGCGGCAAGTGCCACAAAAGACGCACTTCCGCTTCGCCAGGGCACTCACTGGTCATGCTGTTTAATGTGCTGAAATCTTAAGTAAGCAAAAGGTGTCATCAATCATCAGCGGAGCTCTGTCTGAAGCCGAAGCTTATCCCAGAGCATATCATTATAGTACTCGTATACTCGTGTATGTACATTGTGCATACTCGTACTCGTACAATGTAAGGCCTAAAGATCGTTTCGTTGCAGTTTTAACAGGCATTCCTCATGCTAATTACTCGCCACTGCCTATTTTTATTAACGTTTTTGCATAAGAAAGTTATGATCTAAGACGGAACGGAACCCACTAGGCTTCTGGATGTCCTTCACTGAACGGCTAATCGGTCAATTAAAATCAATTTATTGTCAAGTTCTTGGTCATAAAACCAGTCGGTCATCTGCATACAGGTTCTGGCCAAAGATCAATAGCTGGCAGTGCGTAGTTCTACACATAGTTAATATATATTTATTGTCGGACTTACACTGCAACCCAGACAGGCCTCTGATCTGGACGGTTAAGTTGAGATCGACCATAAAAACAATTGCGCTGCCTACACAATTTTCCACTTCCACTGTTGATGGTCGTTTGAAGAGCAGGGAGAGGGGCATTTTTTTTCAGTTTTAGTGGCGTGGAAGTTTTCACAAGACTTGCCCTTCAAGCCATATGATTTGGGGTTAATTTCAGAGCAATTGATAATCCATTTCTTTAAGTGGTAGGCAGAATTAATAGGCTTGCATCCAATGACAGCCTTGGGCTCTACCGCATGCACATCCTGGATAAGAGGAATCTTTTCCAGTCCGCCGCCTCGCATGTTGCTCAGAAAAACCCCAAAAGGTCGGAAATACTAAGGAAGCGATAAAATGCCGACAAGTTTATATATTACCAGAACCCAGCGGACAGACGGACATAAAAGAAACAACAACGAACATCGTATAGTGCGGCTGACTCAGCAGAAACTCCAAAAAAAAGTTCCCCAGCGATTCGAAGTTCCAGTCTTCGGGCTAATTAATCGTAAAACCGTCGAAAGGAAAACTCAACACTGACCGAAAACCCACCTCAGAGGGTGCGAGAACAGCGACGCCGCGGCGTGCCGTCTGCGGCGGCAGTTGCGCATGCGTCTCCCTCTCTCTCTCTCTCTCTCAGGCAATTGCCAAATTTTTGTGGGCTTAAGTTGAATCTAAACTAGCAGCGAGGATTGCAGCAGGCACACACAGATACTCTCAGATAAATATATACACAGGCGGCACAGGTAGTCCGACAGTCACAGATACACTAATACAAAACAGAGCTCGGCTTAAACGCTGCCTCGTACTTAGTCGGCGTCTCCGATCGCTGCCGACTTGCTGCTGCTGCTGCCGCTGCTGTTGCTGCTGCTGCTGCTGCTGCTATACGACGTCGACGCTATAAGTCTTGGGGTTTTGAACAAAAACGTCTTGCCCCGACGACGGTCCATTCATGCGAGTTTTTCATTCCGACGCGTCAACTCTAAAACGACACATGCTCGGGACCGTGTGCGATCGTCATAAAGCACTCAGTCCACTCAGTCCTCTCCTCTCAGAGCCACTAAAAGAATCCATTCCCAAAAGTGTCTGTGCTGCAGGATAATATGTGTGTGTGACTAAACTTAAACGAAACACACACCAATTACAATTGGCTTTAAATCAATTCGTGAAGTGAGTGAATATGCGGCTGATCTGATCAGTTGCAAGCAATCCGAAATTAAACCCCGATCGCCAGATAGACTTCCTCAACCATTCCCAACTTTGGATTAGCTGTGCAGTTGCCAAGAATTCTCAAATGTAAGTGTCAGACGGGGCGGGGCGGGGCGGTGCGGTGCGGGTCGTATGAGTTATTGTTTTGCATGTTCCATGTCAGCGGGGGCGTATGTGTAATGTGCAGTAATTAATAAATATTGAATGTGTCTTGGAATATGCGCAAATGTTAATTATTGATTGCTGCTTGAGGGTTTCCGAAATAATTTAGTGTAAAATAATAATAAATTAATACGTGCATAAATTATAAATAATTTGCCTGAATAGATAAAAAATATGTTTACAGTAAATTTGCAATTCAAATCTATCAGTTGTTATAAAATTGTTTTTGTTTTTCAATCAAATGTTTGCTTATCAATTTCATCAACGGCGTGGCGTGCCCTTACATAAACCCAAATCCAAATCCAAACTCAAACAAAAACCATGCCATGCCGCACCTCTCGCCGAGTGCCCAAGTGCCGTTCAATGTGCATTTTTTGCATTAAATTGGATTACGAACATTAACGGAGCTGTCAAAAAATAGCCAATTAAGTCGACCGACAAGAGCAAATCAATTAAGCTGATTATGACTGCCGAACAATCAACAGGCAGGCCTTATCAGCCCAGTGCATGCCACAGAGATCTCACTTAGAGCTCATCTGGAGTTAGAAATGTAAGCCGAGATGTGCCAAAGCCCAGCGCCAAAGTTTGGCTTTGAAAAACCCTTCGCCAAATGAGTGGCAGTGGAATACCCCAAACCAAAATCTTCTCTTGACTTGATTTAATTTTATTTAAAAATAGTTTTCTGGTTTTTTGGTTTGTTTTTGGAGTCTGCAATTAAGTGGAAACATTTTGCAAGCTATGCAAAATAGCGGCAATGTGGTTATGAGTGTTCATTCCTCCGTTTTGTCTCTTGGCCAAATGCATATTCGGAGTCTGTTGATCAGAGCTATATTTTTTTTTTTCTGAATGTTTTTCGGTGTTATTTCGCAAGTATGCAGTCGCAGACACGTACCAACGACCTCATAACGTTGCCATTTCCCCAGCTCTGATCAGGTTTGACCCACTTGGAGGTAGGGCTCGGGTCAATGTTAAGGTGAAATTCAAACAGAAATAAAAACAGAGACACAAACCGAAATCGAAACAGAAACAAAGGTGACCGAGTGGATTTCCCTTTGCTCAGCTATTTGCATTCGGTGGTACGCAATTAGAGCTACACGAATATGGATCTTTGTTGTGTATCTGCTAAATATCACAATTGATTATTGACTAATTTGTCCGGTGCTTAAGACTATGGCTCTTAACTGAATCTTGTGAAATAGTTTATGAACTCAGCAGGCAAACAGATAAATACTCTGAAGTAAGAAAAACCATTTGGCAGAAATGAAATGGTGTGAACTTTCTGGCTTAAGAAGTGTTTCATGTATATGGAAAATTAAAAGTGACGTTTGCTTAAGCGTTATTGCATACCTAAACAATTTATCCTCTTTCCAAAAGATCATCCTAAGCCTCTCTTTGTCAATCTACGATCATCTTTAGCTTATTTCGCAATTATTCTTCCATCTAATCTTTAATTTGATAACCTTACAACACACATTTGCCATTATCTGTAAACTTCGTTCGCCTTTCCCATTTTGGCCCCCTGCAATCACGCCAACTTCTCGCTTAACCCCAATCAGTTTCACTTTCAAGCGAACCGCAGACACCAATTTTAGTGAAATTTCCAACGCTGTCTACACCTTTAGTCACTTAGCTCCAGACAGCCAGCCATCCCACCATCCATAGCTATCTACCATCCATACGCCCACCAATTGGCCAAGTCTGGGCCTGGGCCTGGGCCTGGACACAGAAGTTGTCTTAATTAACCGCAAGAGCCTCGCGGCCGAGAGAGGAAAAACGCTCTTTAAGAGCAATAGACGTCACACAAAAGGCAACAAAGTGATCGCTTTGTTGTGTGTAGTTTTTGCTGCTATTTATATTGCGTTAATTTTGGTGTTTTCTTAACCGTTAAATTGAAATATTGACACAAGCATTTTTTTGTTTGTGAATCATTTGGCTTGAACGGTGGATAGTTGTGAGGAGACAGGGGACAGGGGTTAGGGGATAGTGGATAGGGCCCCGAGGCAGGGCACACTTGCTAATACCCCGAACACACAATTCATGCATACATCCATGAAGGTGTCTTGCAGATACGTTTACATAATGAGCGAGGCATGCTCTTTAATAATAAATCGATTGGAGCCACACTGATAAGGCCGTAAAATTGGCAAATTGCCGTTTGCCGGCTTTAACGAACGCGAGACGGAGAGAGAAAAAGATCCATCAATCGCCGAGCCCCAGCAGCCGGAGGGCAGACAACCGAAACCAACTCCAAGTCACTTCAATCGAAGTCTCCAGTGACTTAGGTCAGGATTGATGTTGCCGGCAACACACACACACACACACACACACACACACACTTGTAGTCGTACGACCTTGCCAGCCTCATTTCTCTGACAACCAGATCAGACCCTGCTCAACTGGCGAATGCACGTAAAACGAGCCCAATTGATTCATGGCTGGATGGTGAAGTGCTTGCCCGAAAAAGGGTTTAATGTGCCTGAGCTCATGGCTGGGAGAGTGGGAAATTCTCGGGCGTAATTGGAGCATTTCGCGAATGCGAAAATGGTTCATAAACTATGCCCCAAAAATGTATACATTTATTTATAGAGACTGACTGACTGACGCAGAGAAAGAGAGAGAGAGAGAGAGAAAGAGTGAGAGTATATAAATTACAACATTCGACGCAGCTGCTGCTGCTGACTATTGGAAAATGTTGGCCAATAATTTTATAGTTGATGGAGCGGCCGGCCACGCTTCAGCGATTGTAGCCGCGGGGCTGGAACTGTGTCTGTGTCTGGGAGTGAGACTGCGTCTGAGACTGCGACTGAGACGGGGCTCTATGACGTTAACAACATTGTTGTTAAATTTGTTGTTGACTTAAACTCCACTTGAGCGCGTGTCAAATGCTCGGGGGCACATTAATCAAATGAAATATAAGATGAGTGAGGGAAACAGAACTCCAAAGCGGTCAAAGGGAGCATAGAAATTGATGGAGGTAAGAGAACTACATTCAAAAGAAATTAGTACAGAGAGAAATCTTAATCTGCCAAGGCACCTGCCCTCCTAAAGTAACCAAATCTTTTCTATCACCCTGAGCTGCATTCTGAACCCCTTCCAAATGTCAAGTTCGTTACCTAAGTCTTTTGTCGTGAGGCTGTGCTCTTCTTTGCGCCTTTTCTGCACACTTCCTTGGCAAATTGCATCACGTTTTGCTTTTGTTTTTGTTTTCAATTTCTCTAAACAACAATAATTATAACATGAATGTTAATGTTGAATTACTTAATGCCATTTAAATTGTTTACATCGCTCGTACTGGCTTGTAGTTGTTGTAGCATTTAGAGAACGATTTGTTGCGCTTGGCCTGGCTGGCAGAGCCATCTACTCTTGTATGCATATACGAGTATATCTACATATTTATATCTATCTATCCATCTATCTCCATTGCTTTCGATGCGTCTGCGACTGGGCCTTAATTGAGCTGAACAAAACGATGGCATAAGAGGAGCGAAGAGCCTGTGAAGGAAAGTGTGGCGGCGCTACCAAGCGTGGCAAGAGCGGAAAACTTCCAGTCAGGAGGGAGGCACATTCGAATGAATGCCCTACAATTAGAGTTAAATGAGAGGGATGGGATTGCTTCTGCTGGTTCGATTGGAAACTTCCGTAAAGTTGGTTTATCTCAATGTCAACATGCCGAAAGATGAACGAACTTTCCGAATATGAAATCGAATATTTCACCCGCCACAAAAAGGGTTTCCATAATTGCATACAATTTGCCAATCAACGCGTTCCCAACGATGGCAATTATGAAATGCCAGGCCCGTGTCCATGCCCTCTGTGGGCGCAGCTCTTTTGGCCAGCCAGCCACTGCCACTTGGCCATGGCTTATGAAGCCATTCAAGTGCCACGTCCCTTTCCACACGCTGCCAGCCATCCCGCACCGTGTAATCAGAGCCAACACAAACAACAACAAAAAGGAAGCGTTGCAGCTGATGATGCTAAAAAATTGATATTTTATATAGTATGTAATATATTTAAAGCCCCAAAAAAAATGCATATACAAATTATAAAGCCTGCCGAAAATTAAGCAAAAATTTATTAAAAATGCATAAAACGAGACGAGAGAGCAAATGTCGCACACACTCAAAACTGGATCTTGGGGGAACAGCTGAAGATAAAGTAGGAGTCTGGGGTGGGAAGTGGATGTGGATGTGGATGCAGCTGGAGAGCAGAGCCTGTTGCATTATAAATGCGAGAAAGAGAAAAGTGGCGCGTGACCTTCGCACTACTGAACAAAAAAAACCCACTTAAATGTCCAGCCAGCCAGCCACCAACACAAAATGCAACCTGAAATCTGAAGTTGTGTGAAATTATAAAAAAGCGGCAGCAAAATCCGCAGCAACAGACAGCCAGAGGCAGCCAAAACAAACAAGTGCAGACGCTGTAAGGCAGTCAGACATATGGAGAGACGAATGGAGAGAGATATATGACGGCTGCAACGAGCTGCTACTGTTTGGCAAGAAAGGCAAGTGGCAACAGCCGCAGGTGAATGAGTCAAGGAAAGCAGCGCACTTTGAATACACTTGAGAATGGATGCAAGCAAAAAGCTATCATCGAAGCATCATCATCTAAGCAGAATCCACACTTTATGAATGAATATAACAACGAAAAGTGACCGAGCTAATAATGATATTATAGTTGCTATACCAACACACCAAACCCATTCAATATAATAGCCATTAATAGTAAGTGAACCAACAGATCCAATCATTCAATTAAAGAGCAATATAAAAGTTGTTTGTCATCTCCGAATCTCGCTGTCACGCTATGAATCTCACACAAAAACACTACCAGATGAACGCCAATCTATTGTTGCCTTTTTGTACCAATCGAAAGTTTATCTGGGGTTTTGCCCAACTTGATATCCTCCACACTGACCGCATGGCAATACCCTTTCCAAGGCACCATAAAAGGCGCAGCTCTTGACTCATACTGGAACCTGCAACAGCTGCAGGTGCAAGCGGGAGAGGCGACTCCGGCAAATGCCAACGAACGCCACAGCCAGACAAAGTGGCTGAAATCAGTGGCTCAGTGGCTTAGTGGCCTGCTGGCCAGGCAACCTACTTCTGGCTCTCGGCCTGCCTCTGTCTCTGTCGCTGCTGCAACTGCAATCGAAAGTGAGACTGAGACCTGGAGCTGGGGCTGGAACTGGAGCTGGAATCGGGTTGGATATCGTCGTCAGCTGTTAGAAAGCTTCGGACATTGCAGAGCGGAGGAGCGTGTGCATGTGGCAATGTTGCAATACACATCCAGTTGCCATATAGACCACAGCACAGCACAGCACAGCTCTGGATGTGTGTGGTTATAAAACCGTATTTAGGTCAATCAAATTTCGCATTCGGCATTTTGAAATTTCTTTACGCAAATGCATGTGCTATTTTTTAATGATTTCTAACTCAAGCAAGCCCCAGTGTGAGCCAGAGCCTGTGCCACTGCCAGTGCCAGAGACTCAGTCGGTGTCTCATTTGTATTACATAATGTGCCAAAGAAGCCAGCGACCAGACCAGGCCACGCCACCGCCACCGGCACAGCCGCCGCCGCCTCTGTCCAGGTGACCAAGCCGTGGCCAATAAGCACAAAAAATTGTTAAAACGTGTTTCACTTTTATTTTTTCTCTCTGCCGTTTTGTTCCCCCACTTTGGTTTTTTTTCTACTGCAACTTCTTAATGGATTGGCGCTGGTCGTTGGCCTGCTGATGAGGCGTAAATTGTGGGAAAAGTGTCTGCGTGTGTGAGTGTGTCTGTGTCTGTGGCTGAGCTGCTAATTGGTGGGGGGTGTGGACCTTTTACATGATAACTAAATCGAATGCCAGAGCAGAGGAACACTTCCGATTCGAATGAAGTCGTTAGCGAGAAGGAGAATAACCCCTGCCGAGTGATTCCTGTTTCCCAGTCCTTTCTCTTTCCAATATCCTTGACGATTGCTTCCTTGATGGTGCGCTGCGCTGCTCTGCTCTGGTTTTTTGCAATACAAATCTTGGCAAATTAAATGCGGCCTTAATTATTTTATGCTCATTAAGCGAAAACAGCCGCCACAACAGCAACAGCAACAGCAAAATATTTGCCCTGCCAAAATGCCACAAATTAAGGCAGAGCAGAGAGTCTCAAGTGAGTCTGCAGTTTTAAAGGCAGCCTGCAATTAAAAAATATATATCCCAAGCAAAACCAAAAAACCAAAAAAACAAAAAAACAAAACAACAAATCTACTAAAACAACAAATGTAAATGTCATTAATTTCGTTAAAATATTTTGGTTTTTTTTTCTGTTTTTTTTTTTGTGTTTTTTTTGTTTTTTTTTTTTTTGTTTTTACATAATTCAGAAATCGCTCAAATGTGACAGCAGCGAGCAAAATGTTTTTGGCTAACATTTCGGTTATGTCAGAAGTCATTTAAATATAATTTGCCCTAAGATGAGATGTGGTTTTAAATGGAAATCTTTCTGTCTGAGAGAAATAAACCCTAACCGAATGAAAGTCCAATCCAAGCATAAGTCCAGACTTGCCAAAGTTCGCCGCTTAAGTCATTTGTTTTTTATTTTTTATCCGGTCTAATGTTATTCCCCCCGTAATGGAAATTTCTCTGCTAGATAACCTTGAACATGGCTACAGTTTTGCTCTATTAAATGCATACATACCCCATTCACGTTTTGTGATTCCGCTTTCGACAAGAGAGAGAGAGAGAGAGAGAGGGAGAGAGATCAGAGACCTGTCGGCGATCTTCACGTTTTCCCACCATACAATCGTCTGATATCCGTCTAATGAGTTTATTTCCATTAAGTAGCGGCATTTTCAATTAGCATATAAAAACGACCTGCGATTCAAAAGATTTACCTGTGGATCACGTAGCCAGTGACAAATGTATTTACCTCTACCCGATGGCGCATTAATCAGTGCCCTAGGCTAATAAAAATATATATTTTTATTGTTGTAAATTAATTAATGGCACGAACTGTTGTGGTTTCTGCAGTACCGGAGCTGCTGCGCCGACCAATCATAGCCAAAATCTCTGGGGGAGAGTATGCCAAGGCTGTTGGTTTTGTTAGTTCTACGACCTCCGCTTTCTAGAACCAAACCAAAACTCTTCGCACTTAAAAGGCTTAGACACTGACCCCAGGAAGCACTTGAACGACTCGGTTAGACCAATTAAATTATAATTACGCCTCATAAGTACATGCGATATGTTGTTGTTCCCCTCCACATACTCCATCTATTGCATTGAACTCGTAATCCCCCTTAACCAGTTTTATTTCCATCCGTTTTTATTGCATTGAATTGCTTTTCACTCTCTCTCTCTCTCTCTCTCTCTCTCTCTCGCTCTCTCTCCAGATAGACTTGAATTATGGGCCTGGAAAAACATTATCTGAAATATGGACGCACTGCTAGAGATCAAATACTTGACTGGGCCACCTGTGGGCGTGGTCGTCGACAACAACAGCAGCAGCAGCAGCAGCCTCTACAGCCTCAACAACAACAACAGCCGCAGTTGCAACAGACACATCAACAACAACAACAACAACAACAACCACTGCAACAACAGTCACAGCCATCCCAGGGATCATCCACTGCCACGGGGAGGCGGTCACGTCCTCATGTAACACACAGAGGAACGCCCCTCTCCATGCTGATATCGCATGGAGTTAAGATTAGTAATAGTAAGTATCTCCAACTCAAAAATAATCAATTTGCAAGTATTTTCAACAAAAAGAAACGACGAAGGCTGAGTACCTTCCCTCAGCATGATGAAATTTAGTCTTAAGCCAAAAGTATTAGCTAGAAAGTTTCTTTTGACTCTCTATGGATTTTACCTTAACCTTAATATATTATATTAAACAAAAACAAAAAATTTCCCTTCCAATGCGCTCCTATAAAAGGCTGACATAAAAAAATCTGAGAATTATCTGAAAGATTTTTCCTTATGAAAAGTCTCTCACCATCGACAGCCCACAAGTAAACGGAATTAAGGAAAAATGTTATTAAAAGCTCAATTAAGTGGCTAAAAGTCAATATCAACTGCCAAATTGGTGAGTGGCCAAGTGTCTGCTTGGCCAAAAAACTAGAGGCCCCCCAACCAGTTGCAGTTGCCAGACTTATAAAAGATAAATAGATAGCTTAAAAAATACCGCAAACTGGTCATCCAAGAACTGCAGCCGAAAAATGGAAAACAAGTCTTGAGCTGAAAGAAAAACCAGCAAACAAAAAATATAAAGGCAATCAACCTGTGCAGAGAGATGAGGAGAGGAGAGGCAGACTTGAAAAAGTCGAAAAGCCGAAAACAAAATACAAAATACTCGTACAACTAAGTAAGCAGCTAACTAACCAACAGATGTAAATCAAGGAAACACACCGATACGAGTGTAGGGGAGTTGCGACTGTAGCGTTCTTTGCAAAGCAATGGCCGACATTGCGTATACGCCGCACGGGCCCCACTCAGACAAGAGCCGAAGGCAGCCAAGTGTGCAAACAGCCAGCGAGCCAAGTAACCATGGCCAAGAACATTTGTCAAGAGAGATAAACAGACTCGAAGACTCGCAGCGAGATACTCTTGGCTCTCTGAACTTGGCTCAGACATCGGACAGGCCAGGCCAGGCCAGGCTGCTTTTCTCTTATTTTTTTTGTTCAGGTTTTTTTTTTTTTGGGTTTCGATTTCGGTTTCACATTGGCTTAGAGTCAATTTCGATTTCGATTGCGTTCTCTCGCTTATATAGAATTATATTTTCCAAGCGTTTTGCACTTGACTGTCGGCCAGTCGGCCACAACTGGCTCTATAGCCATGTTTGCTATGTGCCAATGCCTTGCTATTGGCTTTGGCACTTTGTCGGCTGTCGCCTTGCCCAGCTGATGCTCCATAGCATCCTCTCCTCATCTCTCCGCTTAGATGGCAATAATTGGGCTTAAGTACTGCTGTGATACGTGATGATCGGATAAGGATTGTAGGTACACATATACACTTTAAGAGCACTTTTTAATTAAGGCCAATTATGACGATTAAGATGCGCGAGAAGACAACTTCTAAGACATTAACGAGGTCGAGTCATTACTAAAGTCTTACCTGTTCTTCCGCCTTCAAGCTGCCGCTTTTGTGTGCTATTACAAATAGCTTTCTTGCCACTATGCTTGGGCAATTCGAATGCAATGCCTGAACATTGCCAACGGCCGCAAACAGCATTAAAAACAGAAGTGAGGCAAAGGCAAAATAAAAACTGGCAATTGAAAAATCTATGGCTAATGCCTGACCAATGCAGCAGCAGCAACAACAACAAAAACAACAACAACAGCTACTGCTAGTCGTAGTAGTAGTATCAACTGCCAAATACTCGTACTAACACAAATACTAATACACCAAGCAAATATGAAAATGTTGCCAAATCAATAGACAAGACCCCTCAAGAGTCCGAAGATATGGTGAGAGCAAGAGAGGGAGAGATAAACTGAAGCTGCAAAACGGTGAATGGGTGAATGAGTGTAGAGTGAGTGTCTGGGTGCATTCATATGAGTACTCATACTCGGATTTAAGAGGCCAGCGATAGCGAGAGTGAGTAGAGTGGCTGTCGAGTGGACATGGACATGGCTGGCTGCGGAATCGAGTATACGAACGGTAACCGAGTGGCCGAGGACTGGACCCCACATCGTGAGATTGAGCATAAATTAACACATGCAGCGCCATTCAGGCCTTTTGCTTCTGGCCAATTCTATGTCTTCCATAGAGTGGCGAAGGGGGGGGCGTCATAGCGCCAAATGTTAGCCCTGCTCAAATAGAAACAGGCGCGCCAGTGGCCGATGTCGGTGTCGGTGTCGATGCTGCCTCAAGTGCCGCCTCAAGAAGAAGAAGTTCCCACAACTGCATTGCCCCGCCGCGCCACTTTGGGATCTTTAGCAATAGCAGTTCGCTTTCGTGTATGTGTCTGCCTGTGTCTATGTGTGTGTGTGTGTCTCTCTGTGTGTGTGTGTGCTTTGCGATTATATAACCAGATGCTGGCATTAAGGCCTTGCTTAGATCGTGCTTCAGCTTTTGGCTACTCTGTGATGGAATTCGTAAGATGTTGACACACAGAAGTGAACCAACAAGAAGTCAACGAAATGCAACTTTTCAGAGATTGTTGACTCTGAGATTTTTGGGCGATTGAGATCCCAATGCTGGGAACATTGTACGTATGCGATGGTATGCAAGAACAAAAACTTTATTCCACATTCCATTACAGCAGAACTTCCTGCTTTGAATGTCAATCTGAACATTCCAACGACTCAGGAACATGCCCATTGTTCACTTTCCATTATGCGTTTCTCCCCAAGATTTCCTTTACTCTTTGCCTTTCATCTGCTGGCAAAAACTTTCCTATACATCGTTCGGCCGAGCTAACCTTCGGCTGGCGCTTCTTTTTTTCTTTATTAAGGAGCCTTTTCCGTTGGGGTCCTTATCCAGAGCAAAAATCAGCTGTAAATGCTTTAATTAAGGGCCAAAACGCGATAACTTAAACGCGAAGGCACGTCCCGGGTGGGTCAACCGGTTTTTGGGCTTGGCTTATCTTTCGTGGGACATGCCCATTGCCCTTTGTTTTCGCTTTACGTTTTTCAGCTAATTGGCTTAGGGGATCGCAGCCCGCCGATCCACCCCAGATCCACTAGCCAGCTCGCGTAGAGAGATGTGAGTTGAGTTGTGAACACGTGAATGATATGATGCAAATTGTAGTGCGTACAAGGAAGTGAATTCGGACCGTAAGGAACGGCAGTTATTTGCTTAAACAAAAGTGATTACATGCCTATAAAGCCATATAAAACAAAGATGAGGGGCAGCCAGATCCGATCTGGTATTCGCATTATTGCTGCCTGCCCCCAAAAGGCGGCACGTTCTGAAACGAAATCTCCACTCACACTCACACTCAGTCACTCACTCACTCACTCGATTGTGTGTACCTACTCGTAGGTAGTATCTCTGTCACGAGGCGTTGCAACTGTTTAGCTGGGGTCGGGTCTATTGTCGGCCCCATTGTCCGCTGAGACAACAGTTCCGCAGTTGGCAGTGTAAAAACCTCTATTGAATTATCTGCTTTGTGGCGGTTTCTGTTGGCCAAGAGCGCGCAGCAGCAGCTGCAGCTCCATAGCCTGTAATTGTGAGCGTTAATTTTAACAGGCGATTGGCAAATGTACGCCTATTCTTTTTCTTTTTGTTCCCCCACCCCCCCCGCTCTGTCTATGCAGCCAGCCAGACACAGTGCTAGAAATAGAAGCTAATCTCCAGCAAACACTCATAATGCATACTGAGAAGTAATGCACGCTCTCGACCAGAGCTTGTAATCCCCTCAGCTCCACAGCTTTACACTTTACACTTACCTGTTTCTTTTTTTGCTGTTCTTTCTGCTGTGATTGTTGTTGTTTGTGCGTGGTCTAGAAGCTCGGAAATAGTATGAATATCGCGTGCTCAGCTGTAATTGTAAAAAGAAACGAGCATATGACACCAGCGATGGGCGGTGAGGGCAGCAGAGGCGTGCCTTAAAAGGGGGGGTTCGTCTTTCAATTGGCAGAGTTTATTGCACCGCAGCATGAGAGAATTCAATGCATATCCAAATAAAATAATTGTATTATAATTCTATCTCCAATTACCTTCATCCCCTACTTTCCCTGCTGCTGCTGTGCCCGAAGAAAACATATCGCAAAGCAAAACAGAAATATATCAAAACAAAACAAAAACAAAAACCAAAACCCATCGAGCAGGTAGACGAGAAGCTTTGGCTTTGGCTTTGGCTACTGTATCTATGTGCACAAGTACAGCTTGTGAGAGATCAGCATAATTGTCAACCGTGAGGCATTCGCTGACGTATCAATTGTGTGCCAAATGTTTAGTGACCATATCGCCATAGCTGCCATAGCCCCCACCACACGCTGCCACAACGATTACGTTGCAATCGTAAAGTTCGATTGCAGTAACATGTACAATTATCGATAGCATAGCTAACGCTGGCGGTTGGGGCAATGGGAGCGCAAGAGTCAGACATGAATGGAGCTCTTTCTGAGCAAAGGCAGGGTCTTCCCTTGACCTTGAGCCCCGGACTTGCAGCTGTAAATGTTATGTGCCTCGTTTTATGACAATTTTTTATTGTTGTTGCTTCTGTTGTTGTTGTTGTTGTTGTTACACATATCGTGGTTTTTGGGGTCTTTTATTTTTGCGTAACTTTCTCTCAAACAGAGCGTCAGAGCGAGCGTCTTCAGGGTCAGTGGAACACCAAAAAGAAGCCGCTTGAACTTTGCCTGGCAACAAAAAATGCACAGGAAAAAAACAAAACAGAAAAAAACAAAACAAAAACATGTAGTATGTATGTACATATATGTATGTATGTACATACATACATATGTAATATATAATCCAACTGTGTTTTGACAGCAATTATCGCGCCCATTTTCAATGTGAGTTTAATGAATTTCAAGCTGATTTATGGCACTCACAATCTAGATGTCTGTCTCCCCTCTAGCTCTCTCCATCTCTCTCTCTCTCCCCTTTCACTGAGTTATTTTTTTTCGACATTATCGAAACTCGCTGACGTCGTTTAACTGCAGCTAAAGCAACGAAACAAGGAAGGAGAACGAACGAACGAACCGAATCGCAGCGAACCCGCAAATTGCATTTAATTAAAATGAAAACTGAAATATATGTAAAATTGATATTTATGTTTTTCCCCCAAAAATGCTTCACCTTGCACTTTTTATATACCGATGCATCGGTTTTCGGGCTATAGCTGAAAACAGTTTTTCTTGATCAGTTTGGCGATCGGTTCGTTGACTGTTTTGGGGCGCTCCGACGCCGTGCCGGAGAACCCGTTGGCATTGTACGCCCATCATCATAGCAGTCATCATAATCATCATCATTAACATCAGTTGTGTTCGTCAACGGTTTCGATATGCGACTTGCCACGCCCACTGCCACAAAATGCCAACAAGGTGATGGAAGGAAGCCCCCAGCCCCAAGCCTCAAACCTCAAACCCAAGCCCGAACCCAGAACGGGGGGCTAAGTGCATAGGCCAATTAGCAATGCATTGCCATTGCATGGGAGATGAACCGAAAACAGATTCAATTTCAATTAGTGATAAGAGAGGATCGTAAATTACCCCGCAGCTGACAGCAGAAAATGTACCCTGGCGATAAGTCGGCCAAGAGCATGAGAGACGAGACACGGGACTCGCGACGCGAGACTGTTGACCGTTGTAAATTGCGTGTGACATCCGTTAAATTGATCCATGAAATTCGCATCAAAATTACATACATATATATAAATATCAAGTGAAACTTGAGGGCAGGGTCAGGCGTGGGGAAATATCTATATCAATACTGGCAATCCAATGAAATCTTAATATACTAATCTACATATATATATAAATCTTCTTCTTTCAGATAGACTAGCTGTGATAATAATTGGTATAATTACCTTAATCTTAGGCATACTTTTAACCTCCATACCCTGGCTGGATTATTTCATACTAAAGGTAAGTCCCAAGCAAGCCCCTTCCATATGAACCTGCTCTTTTACACCTTCCTTTTCGTAGAACCTAAGGCTGTGGAATGATACATTGAGCTATCATTATTGGCAAAGACCCGGCGTCATACGACTGACCAAGGTCTACATCTATAATGTGACCAATCCAGATGGTTTCCTCAGCGGCGAGAAGCCCAAGCTCCAAGAGGTTGGTCCTTTTGTCTACAGGTGAGCACCAGCAACTCTATGAATTATAAATCTTTGCAATTGAAATATTCGTTACGCCTTTTGGGCTTACAAAGTAGATGTGTATATGTATGGATACATTTTCATGGTGGCTTTGGCAAAGTGCTCGATTGGTCATGGTTTGTTGGGAAGTGAAGTTGATGCCTTAATGACTGTAATTAGAATAGCTAAAAGCGGCTTAAAGTAATGCAATACTCGTATTGTTGGGAAATTAACTAAACAAAGAAAAACAAAATTAAATGCTCAGAATCTAGAAGGAATAATTACGAGTTTCGAGTACACTTATCAAATAAATCAAAGTTCGTTTATTAGAAAGCTAAAAATTGCTTCGCTTAAAGAACATGTAGAAGGAATTTAAACCGCTATTAAACAGCTGAAAACCATACAAAATTTGTCCTTTTTTTATGATCGATTAACTTAACAGATAATGCCTTATCGATATCAGATATCAGACTCCATTTAAACCACAACGAAAGGCTAACAATTGAATAGATGATCTTAACTAATTTTAACACCCAATCGCAGCCGATAAAGCGCCATGAACCACCATGCAATTAGTTGGCCAATTAAACCATGAGCCCACAATAAAGCGAAGCTCTCTCTCTCTATGGGAGGTGGGGCCTGGGGCTATACTTGAGATATTTCCGCTGAATGGGGATTACAACATCTATATACATACATAGATCGCGTAGTGGAAATGCAATGCAATATATAATCACAAGTTGTGAACCCGTTTAAATGAAGGATATATTTGGCGGGCAGTCAGTCCGAGTGATCAATCATCGCATTGTCCACAGTTTAAAGATTAATCTGTTTGACTACCTGGGGATGGGACTGGTACTGGTACTGGCGCCGTTGACGGGCCACAAATGAAATGACAAACGGTAGCTAACACAAAAAAAGATGCTTCAAAGTGCCTGTCATCTGTTGTTACCTTTTTTGTGTTAGCTCATTTTAATGTTCGTTTCGTTTTGACGTCTTTTTCTCTGGCTTGAACGAAACTGAACTTGACATTCAATTGCTTGGTTTTTTGTGTTGGCCCTGACTTTGGACCACGAAGCGGGGACCGCAGCACGTGACGATCGGCGCTGATGATAATTGTTTGCTTTCATTTGCCATTACAGGGAAGACATGGAGAAGGTGAATGTGAAGTTTCATGAGAATAACTACACCGTGTCATATCAGCATAAGAAGATACTGCAATTTGTTCCTGAACTGAGTATTGATAAGAACACGCCCATAGTCACGCCCAACATCCCATTGCTGGTAAGTGCAAGTGCAAGTAGCTCTCTTTCTCTCTCTTTCTCTCTCTCTGTCTCTCTCTATCTCTCTCTCCTTTCTCCTTCTTTGTGTAACCTGTTATCATTGCTTCTATTTAACGAACAGACCCTGACCAGCCTCAGTCCAAAACTGGGCTATCTGCTGTCCAAAACCATCTCCGTGGTCATCACGGCAGCCAATTTCAAGCCATTTATCAACGTGACTGCAGACCAGCTGGTATTTGGCTATGACGATGCGCTGGTGAGTCTCGCCCATCGATTCTATCCGAAACACATGCGGCCCATGGAGCGGATGGGACTCCTGTTGGGCCGCAACGGCACCCTCACCGAGGTGTCCACCATCAAGACGGGCTACGAGGGCATGGATCAGTTTGGCTACATCGATTCCCTCAATGGCATGGACCACCTTCCACACTGGAACGAGGAGCCCTGCACGAGTGTGGCCGGATCGGAGGGCTCCTTCTTCCCGCCGCGGGACATCACCAAGTCGGAGATGGTCTACATCTACGACAAGGATCTGTGCCGCATTATTCCGCTTAAGTACGATCAGACGCTCGAGAAGGATGGCATTGCCGCGGATCTGTTTCGGCTGCCCAACAACTCGTACGGGGACTCTGCCCACAATCCCGAGAACAAGTGCTTCGATTCGAACGAGTACGAGCCGGTGCGGGGTCTGCAGAACATCAGTCCGTGCCAGTACGGTGCGCCCGTGTACATATCCAATCCGCACTTCTACGATGCCCATCCGGATCTGCTGGACTCGGTGGAGGGTCTGCTGCCGAATCGCGAGAAGCATGAAACGTACTTCAAAATACAACCGGTAAGTGGATGGATAGTGGAATGAGTTCCCTGCTGAACCTTCCTATCTAACGATATTCCTCCTATGTTGCCCCAGAAACTTGGAGTACCCCTGGAGGGCAAGGTGCGCATCCAACTGAATCTGAAGGTGACGCGTGCCAAGGACGTCTATCCGGTGCGTGACTTCCGTGACTTTGTGTTTCCGGTCATGTGGCTGGAAGAGGTAAGAGATCAACACTCGAACACTTCCTCCCATCATAGCATCATTCTTTATACGATCTTTTTCTTAGGGCATCTCTGAGCTTACGCCGGCCATCAAGCGTTGGATCTATCTGGCCACCGTCATAGCCCCCAATGCCGTTCCCATTGGCTCGTATCTGATGATTGTGGGCGGCGCCTCTGCTGTGATCTTCAGCTTTGTGCGCGCCTACCAGAACTTTGTCTTTGCCCGCGATCCCACGCTGGAGATTCTCGAGATGGGACGCCGTTCCCTGCGGCGGGGCAGCAGCTTCATAGCCCACCAGCAGCACAGACTGCTGCTGCACCATCGGGATAGCTACTCCCTGCTGCGGCACGGACCCATGGCTGCCTGCATGGGAGACAACGACAGAGAGGACGCCCAGCCCATCATTGACGGCAGCCTCGAGAGCAGTTGCGGGACGACAGTCAGTCAGGAGTCATAGTTAGAGAATGAGATTTTGTTAGTGATCTAAGGGTGTGTGTGTGTGTGTGTGATTGAGTGGTTGTGTGCCTGTGTGTCTGGTAATAGTTTTAGCCTAGTTCTAGTTTCGTTCTGGCCAAAATTGTGGCATATACTTGAAGTTCTTGCCACTGGATAAGCATAATCAATAATCATGACTCAGTTTTCATTTCTACTCATCCGTTTCATCCTGTAGATAGATTTCTGTGTGTAAATTTTCGTTCTGAACAAATGCTACAAATAATTCACTAGTCAAAGTTTACAATGTGAAAAATGCGAGCGCTCATTTCTAGTTTTGTTAGACGTAACTACCTTTTAGTCATAGCTATTAACTATTTTATGTATATGTTAAATAATTTTTAGGCTGAGGATGTACGAAATTATGGATAATAATATATGAATTTTTGTAAACTGAAAGAACGATTTAGATTATGCTTGAATTTCCAGTTACTGAGAATAAGTTCCTTCAGGGCTTTTGCTTTTCCCAGCAAGGCTCGGCTCACTTGAAAGCTACTCGAAGAATCCTTTCAGAGCGAGCCCATAAATCTGCTGCCTAAGCATAAATCTCCTTGTTAACAACAGATTCTCCTGCTCCAGCCTTTGGGCAATGCCAGAAAACAATTCTCCAGTTCTTATAAATCAAAGCAAATAAAGCAGAGAACTCTGTAAAAAGTGCACTGGCAAATGGACGGCGGCAACTGCCCTCAAGCTACTGTTGATTGACGCACTTTTGACGTTTCCACAATTCCACACACAACTCAGCAGTTTACTCTGCTCGCCCACACAGCCACACGGGTCGTATGAGCAATAAATTAAACACAAGTTCTTGGAGCAGGAGACGGGGACGCCGTGTGGGTGGCTGACTGGCTGGCTGGGTGGCTAGTGCTGGCCAGGCTGCAGTGCCTTGCCTTTGTTTTGGCCCCAAGAGTGGAATAAAAAACAGCCAGAAGAAATATGATGTTTCTGCAATGTTGCCCGAAAAGTCAAGAAAAGCGTAAAAGGAAGAGAATAACTGAAAACCGAAAAAGAAAAGCATATCAAGAGAATAAAATTTCATGGCAGGCAGGAGGCAAACGGCAATCGGAAAGCGGCACACGATTGCGGCATGTGGCAGCTATAAGAAAAGCGTTTTCATTTCATTTGGCAAAAATGTTTATACAAAACCAATTTTACAATTTTCGATTCAATTTCTGTTGCTGACATTTCACTTAAACGAAAACCTTAAAGGCGCAATTCATTTCGCCTCTCCCCATTCCTTTCAGCTCTCTCTCTCTCTCTCTCTCTTTCAGTTTCTGTGTGTGTTTGTTTGCCTCAAGAGGGGGTGCCTGGAATGGGGTTGCCTTGGGAGAACAGTAACTGTAAGACTGTGGCAAAGGGCCGGGCCTGCCACTATTATCATATATAAATTGAAACAGTTTATCCACGAAAATGAACCATGAAAAACTTGTTTCGCTTCTCTAATTTCCGCCAGGCACTTGGAAATGCATAAAAAGCCGGGTGATAAACTAATATTCGCCAGCAGCATGTGCCACCAAATGCGTCATAAATGTATGCCACACACACACACACACGCACGGAAAAACACCCTACGACACTGCCACACCATCCTGCATCCCTCCACACAGCCATCCCATGCCCATCATCCAAGAGCAATATCATCGCATGAAATGGCCGCCAAACCTCAAGGACAACAAAAGTTAAAAATTCGTTTATGGCGAGCGATAAAATCGAATAAAAACAATTGGCACATCAAAATCCGCACCAAATGCCAGAGATCTTCATTGCCACTTTGAGGCAGAGTGTGTCGGAATGGGTGGTGATGGGGGGGTTGGATTTCCATGGAAAATTCGCTATGCCTGAGTAGAATTGAAAAAATTCTGGCCATATGTTGCAGGCGGCAAAAAGCAGCCAAAAGAAATGGCTGAAGTAAATAAAAATAATCGAAGCATATTGCCTGAGCAAGTCGAAGCTTATGGTACACTACAAAAATATAAAAGATGAAAGTCTACATAGTAGAAGCTTCAACCCCCCCCCCCCCCCACCCCTTGTATCTTATCTGATGTACAGCTTCCAATGATCGTGGAAATATTCTTTATGATCTCCGTTTGCTATCCAATAAAGCTTGGCATACTTTTAGGCTGAAGCTGTCTGCTTGCCGCATGAATGACGAGCCCAGCTACTTCTGCACCGATGTGGATCATTATCCATTGAAATCTCATCATAACTATCAGCATGACACATGGATCACACCCACCACGCAGCATAGAGTATCCGACAGAAGTCAAAGGAAATGACAGCTTGGGGGTTGGTCTTGGTTGCCGTTGGCTGTCGAATGCCTACCCTGGGATTCGTTTCAGGCGTCAGCTGGTTGGCCACTTAGGCCGCTGATGGAATTGCTTATGAATTATACAAGAATATTAGAACGTGCCCGGAGATCCACTTGCACTTGCCACGAATCTGTTTGCTCTATTTGGTCGCCTTGGAATATTTCAATTGCCTCCCCCATAGGAGAGAGAAAACGAAGGAAAACTTTGCTGTAAATACTTTATTGGAAAAGTATGTGCCAAATGGTTATTGGCAGGAGGTGGCCATGGGGGCTAGCGGGAACTCGGACCAGGGACAAACAAATTGGGCGCTAAGTTGGCTGTTATTGGTTTTTATGGACAGAAATAAAGGGAGCCCGCCCCGGGGCATAATTTGAGTTTTGTTTGCCCAAAAGCGGCTGACCTTGATGATGATGATGGCATAATTGAGGCTGGCATTGTGGTCGAAATGAAAATCATTCGTTATATTATTTGTATGTTTAATATTTGTACATCATTTATTGCTTATGGGCATATAATTTACAGGCAGATAATTCGCATTTCTGCATTTCCTTAGTCAGTGTTTACATTTTAGGCACAAGCTATACAAAGTGTTAAATTAGTCGGAGCTTACAACTAAAGATTGGCATTCAGTCGGGCATTCAGAGGCACGGCACAGCACTCACTCACAAACAATTATTCACTCTATTCATTCAAACACTCACACACGACAGACATAGAGAGAGAGGCCATGTAAGCACAAGGCAGCGGAAACCACAATTCAAATTCAAAACGAAACGGTTAAAAGCTGTTAGCCGTTAACCGCTAAGCTTAGCTTGGCAGGGTTGCTGTCTTTGGTGGTGTGAAACTCGGCTAACAAAAAAGAAGAAGAAGCGGCACGTCTCAGCAGCAGTGCTGCCAGATTATTTTGATTTAACTGAACGCCAAAATACTGGCAACACTGCACGCGAGGCTAACCGAAGCCGAGGATAATGACAATTTGTTTGCTTTGATTCTCAGTGATAGCGCGAAAACTGCGATATGCTGTCCTCATTGGGCGGTGCCACCAACAATATGGGCTGCAGATTCAGACCCGTAATGTGGGGATTGGATTTCCGTGAGCCTGCCAAACTAATGGCATCCGTGAGATAGGCATTGTTGATTTCACCTGCAAGAATCATGAAAGTAAGATAAGACACTGGCACTCCCATTAGAACCCATGTAATTCCCGACCTACCTTTGTAGAGCGAAGTCTGATAAAGGGGATCCGGCTGCAGACGCACGTGCCGCGTGGCCAAAATGAACGCCAAAGTGGCCAACACCACACCGTCCACGCAGCCGATAATGGCCAGGGGATAAGCCCAACGAATTCCGCAGAGACCCAGCTCGAATCGATTCGCTTCCGGGCCGCAGATCTTGCGGAAATCATCCGAATTCCAGCCAAAGGGAAAAGCACCGCAGGCCACAATCATGCACAGAGCTGGAAGACAAACAAAACGCAGAGACATGATAGAGACATCAGAAGGTACGAGTGCAACAGAAATGTGTCTGACAACAGAACGTGCTCTATTCGATATGGGGTTGGTAGATAGCTAAATAGAGCTAAGACCCACCTGATATTATTTGCAACCATCCGCAAATATAGAAAACACGCGTTGACTTCATAAACAGCAAACAGACCAACAAAAAGATGGTCATCAAGGCCAGCCCAATGGCGCCCATCATGAAGAATGTTGCCAACTATACAGAAAGATATACATATATTGAGAGAGTGTCGTTTATTATTTGTTTTTTTCCAGCTGCAATGGCCAATCCACTCACCTGAAACGAGAAGGTTGGCACCGCCAATACGTTCTCCCAGCGGCGGCGACAATTGTCAAAGATCTCATCGCGCTGACACTGCTGCCACAGACCCAGCCGGCCAGCCCCATCGTTGTCCGGATCCCCAATCCATTCTGCAACAGCACAACAAGAGGAGAGAGTTGCGTTGCTGAATTCCCTGGCAGATTTATTGTTTGTCCCACTCACCTGGCGTCACAAATGCCACAATGCCAATGATGGCATAGCAGATGGTGAAGATGGCCCAGAGCACTCCGATCGCCTTCGAGTTGCGTATGTACTTGGAGGCGTACAGATGTGTGGTGTCCACGTACTCGATCTTTGTGCCCATTTCGGTGCAGCCTCTTTGTTTGCTTGATTACTGTGTCTGCGAATGGAGTCAAGTATGGTTAAATGATGATGCTGGAAGAGGCAACCAAAGCCAACCAGAGCAGCCACAACAATTGAGTTTTTGTCGGTCATAAATCGTTTTTTAAGCTTATTAAATTGCCCAGCTCTTTCTTGGTTTGATGACCTCGCTCCCAGTAATGGCCTTAAGTCTGGTATCTAGGGCTAGTAATTGAGAGCCGGTGCGGGAGAATGATGCAAGCAGAGGATGATATATTCCCTTTCTCTGTGCAGCTACAGCAAAAGCATTTTCAAATCATTAAACATGGGTTTTTATGAAATTTTCCCCTTCACTTCAATCAAAACTCAGCTCCAAAAAAATCAACAACAACAACAACACACATTCGCATTTGCCAATTCAGCTGCGAACAACAACAATAATCGTGAAAAAAGATACAGATACAGCTTGGGGCTACACTTTTGGCAACGTTTTTACTCTCTCAAAATCGCCAAGTGGCTTATGTAAATCAAGCAGATAATTGCTTACAACCATTAGCTTTCCACGGTTGCCTCACATCTGCCACTTATTCTATGTCACAGGGAGAGACAGAGAGAGGGAGAGTGTGGAGGCCAGAGTCGGAGATCAGCGAAAGACATTATGCAAAAGATTATTGAACGGGTCTGAGGGTCTAATTTTAGCCATGATTCATGGCCCAAGCTGGCCGCCAACAACACAGCCAGGCCAGGCAGCCTATCAATAATAAACGTGTTTCGCTTTCAGTCAAATCAGATTTGTCTGAGACAAAAATGTGGCCGACTAAAATGCATTTTCATTAGCTTTTGTCTCTCCCAGTTCCCAGCCCCAAACTCCCCATTTATTATACTTCTTTTCATGAGGGAACCATGGAAATTATAACACAAAAGACTGTGACTGTGAGAAACAAGCGCTCTCCGCGCTCAATGTTGGTCAAGATTAGTTCATTAAAGTGAATTAAAACCCAAGAAAACAAAGAAAATGAGACTCAATTATGGCTCGAGTCCGAGTGCGAGGCCAAGGCAAAGCGGAATCGATTAGCATTTTAATGCTAATAACAAAAGAGAGAGTCGTTCCAGAACAAACACAGCCCAATAACATAAAGAAAAACTCCACACCCCGAGTGGCACGTGATGACTAAAGTCAATGATGCTTTTGTTGGAAAATCGTGGCCGTGAGTCACAAGGAAAGTCAAGCCTGAAAAGCGAGTCGAGTCGCTGGAAATTATAGTGTACCAGTGGAGTGTCCAGAGCCAGAGCCAGACACGGACGCAGACGCAGTCACAGTCGCTGTCACAATTGCAGACAAACCGCAGACGAATAATAATTTCCTTTATTTCTGTATTGAATTTTCTGTGTAGTAATTTGTGAGTGCATTCATTCGATGCGACTTCAGATGGATTTTCGGGCTGTACACAACTCATTCCATGGGATCGATCGTGACCGAAAAGAAAGTGACCAGCGAAAAGCCTTCTCGAGTGGAAGTACCAAAGCAGCAACGAAACACACTGCTATGACGAGGCACATATGTATAGTCCGTATGGTCAAGTCTCTTGGGTTACATCCGCTCACCGGCCGGCGGCGGCATCAGCTTCAGCTTCGGCTTCAGTTTCGAATTTCACTTACAGCCAAGAAATACGGCAAAGAAATACAGAAAAATCAAAGCTAAATTAACAGAAATAACCGAGGGACCGCCGGTACTCAACTCTTATTCGCTGGCACAGCATTTAATGAAATTTGAGGAGCCAAAATTGGAATAAGGTCAGTTGGTTAATGCCGCTGCCGATTGTTACCTTAAACGTGGCTCAAAGCTAAACTGAAATATGCCACTGCGAGTGCAATTGCATTGGCGAAAATTGCCTTGGACGGTCCGGGCGGGCTTTCTTTTTCCATCAGCCAACATTGGTCATTCATTCAATCTCCACCCGAGACTGAGACTGGGACTGAGACTGAGACCAAGATGACTTTCTACTTTGTCAAAACATAAATCTCACATTAGGCACAGACACAGACACACCACACGGGTGAGGGAGAGGTGAGTGTACCCATGTCTGTGGCGTCACCCACCCCTCACCTCACCTCACCTCACCGTCCCATTGGCCACGCACTGACAATTAATTTTCACATTTTCACAGCTTTTCCCTCCTTTGCTCGGCTAATTATGTCTAAGCGGAGGAAAAAGTATTCATTGTTCCGCATACCGCTTCGAGGGGGGGGAGTGGAGTCCGTTTTGGTCGAGTCTTGTAACTGGCTTGTTATAGCCGCATCTTATGTGTGTTTATGTGTTTGGTTTTGGCCAACAAAGTGGAACCTAAAACAAGTGGAAGACCGCCTGATGGCTTGATTAACACGCTCATACCAGCAGTAGTTGTCGGTTGCTAAATTTGAGACACCAACACAGAAAACACCCAGCCAGTAACCAGAAACTGGTTCCAAATATTTCAGAATTATGCGGAAATGGCTTATGCGCTACTATAAACATGGCTTTTGTGTTCGTTCGGCCAGAATGTTGTTTTGTTTTTATCTGGAATTCGTTTCGCTTTTGCCCATTTCTTTTGGTTCCCCTTTTGCATACTTCAATGAATGGACAGACAGACGATTTCTTTTTCAGCAGGGAGAACGAATGGGATCGAAGGAGTGAATGAGGGAGAGAGTTGAAGAACCGGCAAATGTTATTTTCCAGTCAGTTATCCAATACATATTGGACAGAATTTACAGCTGCCAACCCATTAGCCAACCCATCCAAATGTGGGCTTGGAGAATCTTCAGGTTTGTTTTCTCCACTCTCTCGATTGCTAGAGTCCAATCAGGTCCGCTCACTCATTCATGCCCCGTGCCCCGTGCCCCATGCCCAGTTCTGTGTGGTGAGGTATGTGTCTCCATTTTTAGTGCTGTTTTATTAGATCACGATTTTGATGTTGGCAAACATTTGCGCATACCAAACACAGTCAACACACCGCAAGAGAGTATCTATCCAGCAGCAGAAACAACAACTAAAACTACAATGGGGGTCCAGGTCCATACATAATAGTAACTCACACCAAGAGATTCTTCACTCCACAGACAGGGGCGCCACTTGGGGCCAAGGTGCAAAAGGGTTCTGGGGCGCTGCTAAAACCAGACACTCTAAAACATTTTCCATTCTGCGAGTCCCTTTCATTAGCTGCACCTAGCTCCATTCCCCATCTTTCTACGGGTATTATTGGAGGGGCGCCCCATTTCGATGCCCTTCAGAGCGAAGGCCGCCGCCACTGCGCCGCTGCAGAAAGCCTCAACGGAGATGTTCGTTTGCCTCAAATAACAAAAAAAAAACAACACAAAAACTGTGCCCCTTTCTGGTTTTTCACGTTACTTGAGCGCTGCTGCTGCTGTTGCACTTTCAATACGCATGGCTTCCACAAGCTTTATACATACATACATATATGCATGTGTGTTTGTGTGTGTGTGTGTGTGCGAATGTGAACGGTGCAGTTGCAGTTGCACCTTTGCAATATTGTTGCTGTGCCTAATGTTGTATTTTTTTTTAGGTTTTTCACGTTTTTATGTTGGATGAACTTTGTTGTTTTCTGCGGCATGGTTGTTGTACATTTTTTTGTTGCTTTGATATATGCTTTGCTTTTGTTGTAGAATTTTTAAATGGCATTAAGGGGCGCAGCGCAGTTTTGTCCGGCACCTTTGGCTGACATTTACTTTTGCCGTTAAGTTTGAACTTAATTCGAGATTCGCACAACATTTGCTTACAGTGCTCGAGAACTGGTTTCGCCTGGACAGCGGTTGATTTGTATCACGGCTTATATACTATATGATTATTTGTATTATAATTTGTTGCTATTGTTTGGCGTTTCTATTTGCATTAATTTGGTGAAAAACTCGCGAGTGAGCTGAATTTATTTGCAGGGGAGAGTTAGATCCGCTTCTTCTGGTAAAACCCGCTAAGAGAACCGTCGCGTTCAGCGCTTGAAATACGTGTGAGACGTTGCTGGTCGGGCTAGCCATTGGAATACCTGAAGTATGCCCGTGTTTAGTGAGCGAGAGAGTGCTGAGATATAGGGAGAGTGCAAGATCGTGGCTGCCTTCGAATAAGTGCATCGAAATTGTTGGCATTTCTTTTCAATTATTTTTCCGATGATAAAACGCAGCAAACGATTGTATTTCCCTCGAAGAATTATTGAAATTTCTCCCGCTATCGCTCAGATAGAGAGAAGAGAGAGATAAAGAGCGAGATGCATGCGAAATACCAGGTGAGGGACGGGCCTGTTTGCTACCTGCAGGATGTCGGGGAATTCCTTTGAATACTTTCTTTGTGCAAGGAAATGCCAAAGCAAACAATTGGCCTGGGAAAATCTGGCAGTGTGTGTACGAGACGTGACAAGATAAGATCAAAAGATAAATAAATGAGAAAAATGGCAGGTATTTTTCCTGCCGGTTTCATATAAAGTATGTAAATATAATAAAACTAAATCATATTTATTTCACAAATTAATATCCAATACAGGAGAACAAAAATTCTTAAATATCTTTTCAGTTTTACTAAATTTTGAAATTCAAATCACCCGCCAACTCTTATTCATCGCATAGCGTTCTGCCATCTCTAGACTTTCGATAAACAGCTGGCTATCAGCTGACTCGCTTATCGCCAATCGCACGTTTAAATAAAAAAATTATAAAAATTTCCCATTTTAGCAGATAAAACGCAAAGAAACATGACTCAAATCAGTGCGGAAGACAAACTCGACTACGTGAAGTCCAAAATTGGCGAATATCCCAACTTTCCCAAAGAGGGGATACTATTTCGGTGGGTTATGCAGAGGTTATCAGACAATCAAGGTTTGCCAGCGATTGAGAGTATGATTAATATTATCTTTATGAGCTTGCTCAACTCCCTTATCGCTCCATTAACATGTGTTGTACTTCCGTCTGTCCCATCAGCGACATATTCGGCGCCCTGACTGATCCCAAGGCCTGTGTCTATCTGAGGGATTTGCTGGTGCAGTACATAAAGCAGAGCCAGCCGGAAGTGGAGGTCATTGTGGGACTGGACTCGCGGGGTTTCCTCTTCAATCTGCTCCTGGCCACCGAACTGGGCGTGGGCTGTGCGCCCATACGCAAAAAGGGGAAGCTGGCCGGCGAGGTCGTCTCCGTTGAGTATCAACTGGAATACGGTAGCGTGAGTAGCCGCCTCATACGATCTTGTAGATATTCACTGTATATATGTATAAACAATTTCCCCTATAGGACACCTTTGAGCTGCAGCGTACGGCCATCCAGCCTGGTCAGAAAGTGGTAATTGTGGATGATCTGCTAGCCACAGGTGGTTCCCTGCTGGCCGCATCCGAGCTGGTGCGCAAAGTGGGTGGCGTTGTCCTAGAGAGCCTGGTGGTGATGGAACTGATCGGTCTCGAGGGCCGCAAGAAGCAGGACTGCAAAGTGCATTCCCTGATCAAGTACTGAGGGTTAATGCTGTTCTTCCATAACTGCATTTACTTACCTCAAAGCGGTCCCGTCCCCTTAAAATAGCAATATTTTAAACAACTTTTAACTGTTTAGTGGGTGTAAAATCAATAGTAAAATATTTTTGTATCGAATTGAATCTTGCGAATGTGTTCTATTTATGGATCAGGGTCATTGCTGTATTGTTGTAGAGATTACAAGTATCTCCTAATGAGTATCTCCACCCTCTGTGTGATTCCAAAAACTTTTGAATCCACCCACGGCCCCCTTCTGTTGCTCCAATTCAAGATAATGAAACCCTTGCATTTCACTCTCTCTCGTTCTCTCTGTCTCTCTCACTGCGCATTTTACTCTCCCTGCGTCTGGTTAAGAAAGCGACTTTTTCTCTCTCCGATAAACAAATCAAATGGCCAAACAATCAACCCAACCACCCCCCAGCAGGGTTTGCCCCGCCGCTCTGGTGGGGGGGAAGACAACTACAACAACCGTAAATAAACAAATATGCAGAAAAGTTTACCATTCGAAGTACAAATACCCTGGAAGTTCAACGACCACTGAATGGTAGTTTATGATTGTACCCTAAATCAACCCCAAAAATCAAGCAAATGGGGCCACAAATCGCAAGTAAATTATGTAGATAATAGGTGTATGGCAGGAGAATTATAACGGTTCATATATTATCGCTTATCAAGTGCACATGGACTCAAGTGAATCTTTGTCTGCTTGGCCAAACTATGCTCCAAATCATGATACCCGCTGCAAGAGGGGGCTCATGTATACATGAACAACATAAAAAGCCGAGCTCAAGGAATCGCATGCGCTGGCAGAGAAGCGGCAGCATGAAACTGAAACTGCCACGTTCTCGTGGATAGATACGAGAGTAGAGTGCAGGGTGCAGAGAGGGCATGCCTGCCTGCCTGCCTGCCTGGGCCTCTGCTCATTTCGTATTTTGTATTTTTCGCATTTGATTTCATTCGTGAAATGTGCGTCGTTCGGTGATGTCGGGCGACGGTTTGTTTTGTGTTTGGTGACTTTTCCCTTCCGTTATAATCACACAACAGCCCTCCGCCCCATACACCTTTCCCACACATTTTTGTTTGGCGAAACCATAAGAGAAAGAGTGAGAGAAGGAGAAAGAGAAAAAGAAAAAGAGGAGGCATATAATCACGGCACGCTTTGCAAATTGATATTGATTGCGCGCTTTTCTTCAATTGGCAAACAATTGAATAATAAAGAAGAAAAAAACTAACAAAATGTTGCCCACCATTGTGGTTGCTACTGCGGGGAAGACGCAACGAGAGAGAGAGAGCGATAGGTAGAGTGCTATACGGGAGAGGGGTGGTGTGGAGAAAGAGCAAAGAGCAAAGGCAAAAGGCAAAAATGCAAAAAGCAAAGCAATGGACAACACGTTACGTATACGCCTCTTACGCCCCGCATTTAGCATTTTGTTTGCCAACTTTTGGTCTCTTTTATGTGTGTGTGTGTGTGTGTGTGTGAGTGTGAGAATGTGTGCGTGTGAGTGCCTTTAATGAATTTAAAATAAATTAGAAAAAATAAACAACAATAAAAGGCCAGCCCTGAGTACTCGTATGGCAAATTGAAATGTGTTTTTGGGGAAAAACACTCTGCCTTCCTGCCCCTAAATCGCCCCTTAAAATGCACTTCCCTATAGTTGCCTAGAAAATGGAGTTGAAAATCAATAAAAAGAAGTGTTGTTTGTTGTTGCTTCCGGACTTGCAATGAAAAAACGGAAAAACGAAAGGGGAAACCCAAACCCCCCAATAGAACAGAAACAAAGAGAAAAGCGTTCAATTGTTTGGCCTAAAATATCAAGCTCGTTGCAGCGACACAATTCAGGCCAAAAGGCACTCGACCATAAAGCAGAATTGTCATCAGGCTGTCAGACACACACACACCGCCGGTTTCCACAGCTGAATGATCTATTTATCTCTTTGGTTCCTCTCCCACAATTTCTTTTTTTTTTTTGTAAGAACATTTAGCACACAAGAACTAAATTTAGCTTTCGGTTCGCAGCCATGAGCAACATTTACAAATATTGTCGCCAACTGCAGGCTCAATTTGCGGTCGCGTAGCCCCCGGAAATGTCTCATGAATATCAATAATAGATATAATATAGTGTATACTATATATATCCAAGAAAACCAATCAACAAACCAAAGAACAACCAACAAAAAGAAGAAACGATCCAAGAGAAATCAGTTCCTATGCAGCTATATTCGAGTTTAAATGAAATTGAGCAAGAGCCTGGCAAATTGTCGCACCATCCGGCGATATTTGCTCATCTTTACGGCCGTCTCGCTGCTGCTGCTGCCCCTCTCACTGGTCTACCTGGTGTGGAACGAGCAGCTGCAGAAAATACGTGGATTCGAGGTGAGTGGCGCATTGGCGCAGTGGGTCAGAGAGTGAGTGTGGGTGTGGGTGGCTTGCCAGAACGAACCACTCCAGTATCCAATTCGATAGAATGTTCCATTGTAGTTCTGTAGCCCTTTTTTGAGTGCCCAGCAAACATGTGCCCTTGCTTTTAGCTATAGATTGTATATGTATGTGTATATATATAGAAGCTTGTAGAGAATGCCTGCTCCTGCCCTGCCCCAGCCAGCCTGCCTTTTGCCCTTCATATCTATCGCCTGACTACAAACCAATTGCAGGCAATCATCGATTGCCCCCTAAGTGTCCGTCGTGTCAGTGAAACAGAGAAACCCAGAAATAGAAACCATCTGAAATTGTTATTAAAATTGTTATATATTTATGATAGATTAAGCCCCCCTTCGCAACAGCCCACTATCGCTGTATAATCATCCAAATGCTATAAACAATTTGTGTGTGAAGGGCATTAGCATCCCGATCGGAATGATCTCTATAAATACAATCCGTAAATGAGGGGCAAGTGGCAAATGGTAAATGGAATCGAAACAAATATTTCAAATTGAAAGCATTTTGTTATGGTATTGTTTATTTATCAAATTTGTTAGCAATTTGCGCATTGTTCTTGCCTTCGCACTTCGTTGCACGTTTCTCGCTTCCTTTGCTTCTCATGGGAACTGGACTGGACTGGGGATCGGATCTGATCAGCTTACACGGGTGCTAATATCCGAGAGCATTCGTTTTGACCGCCTGCTTAGGTGCAAATTAATTTGAAATTAGCTGGGGGATTTCGCCAGCTCTATCGCCTATTTGGGGTTTTAAACTGAACAAATGCTGAATAGAGTGAGAATATTCTAATAGAGCAACAATTACCGAGCACAAACATACAATGTTCTTGGATTATATTCACATAAGCTGGCCCGTAACGCCTCCGGGCACGCCCTCTGGCCAACCCAACCCTTTTGGTTAAGCCGCTTTGCCGTCGTTTGCAATGCGTTGCGTGGTCGTCGGAGACTTGAAGGCGCCCGTGCTCGACCTTGGCCAAATGGTTGGCAAAAACAGAAAATAGAAGAGGAAAACATTTGCTTAAATTACACTTAATTGCTTGTGGCATCATAAAAAAGTCATCAATGCTGACTGGGCTGGCTGACTGTCCCATGAAAATCGATTCGGTGGGGGGGGGGGGGGACTAGTTAGGACTAGGACTGCTACTGTTACTGGTACTCGTTCTGCTAGTGGGGAGACTACAATCAATAAACGTTTTCCCACTGCTAATTTGCATAACATTACCCAAATGACAAATGACAAATGCTTGGGCAGGCAGGCCCCGAAAAAAAGAGTAAAAGCTCAAGGAACACGCATATGGCATACGGCATACTGCAGCATACAGCGTACAGCGTGTTGTATGCTCTATTTTGGTTTCGTAGCTTTTGTTTTGCCCGGCATACACGCATAATTAAGCACAGCATTCCACAAAACACCCACGCACACACACACACACACACAAAACACACATACACACGCTGATAAGGCAGTAGATACGCCTCCCCTAAAATCCCAACCCCATCGCACACAACCAGCCCATTTCCGCACAGTGTACGTCATGCACATAGCGCCACTATAGATGGGAATGAGAAAGAATGTGAAGTGAACACTTTGACAAGCCGATAATGGGATACTCTTTTGGCTTTAATGGGTGTTCCCCAACCATAAATACTCAAAAACTAGCTGTGGGATCTCTGTAGAATCTCAATATATGTAAAGTAGCATTTTATAATCATTATCCTAAGAGCTTTCCCCATTCACAAATCTAGATAAAGCCTATGCCCATGTAACGAGGGGATTTATGTGTGTTTCCCACACCCTTCTGCCAAGAACAAATGTACCCCAGCCCCCGAGGCAGAGTAGATGTAACTAAAGAGCTTCCTCCCGCGTACGCGAGTAAAATGCAAAGTGGCTGCCATGACGCCAGCCTGTCCAGTGGCTGTCTGTCCCATGGCCGCAGTGCCACTTGATTCATCTGGCGATCTCTAGATGAAAGTTGACACAGCTGTCTGGTAGTTTTAATTGAGATTGCTGGCCCCCCCCCCCCCCCCGAGTGGGCGGCTGCAATTCTCTGGGACCTTGACAGTGCTTGTACATTACGCATACGCCATGTCATCTGCGCTCTTAACCCAAACTAAAATACAGATGGCAACCACATGAAACCACATTTAACTAAATACAAAGAAAACCCAAAACTGCAACTGCTTTTCTAGGCGGCCTTTAATGTGCAGCAGCAGCAGCCGCCACTTCAGCAGCAGCAACAACAGCATCAGCAGCAGCAACAGCAGCAACAGCAGCAGCAGCAGCAGCGGCAGCAACAGCAGCAGTCGCAGGGACAAACATTTCGGTATCCGGTGCTGCTGCTGAACAAGAACAAGAACAAGGAGCTTACCGTGGTGGCAACGGGCAAGACAAAGAACAAGTGGCGCTATGTTGATAAAGTAAATATGTAACCAGAACAAACACACACACACTTAAACACCCAAACACACACGCACACACACCCACACCCACACCCACAACCGCACAAACAGGGAAGAAGTATAATTAATGATGTAACCGGAGAAAATTGCGAAATAAAAGCCAAACAGAGACGAGTCTTTGCTGTTTGTTGTATTGGCAGGCCTCTGTGGGTTCGGCATTCGATTCGCATACCCCATAACCATAGTACTGCAATATATCTTATGGCTGCCATTACGTTTCATTATTGTTTCCGAATTTGTTTATCCGCCACAGGACATCAATCAGACACGCCTGCCCCTCATTCCCGAGTATGCCGTGCAGACGCTTACGCCGCAGGAAATGCTTCAGGTGGAGCAGCGCATGGATCAGCGGAGAGAGCGACTGAAGGACAAGTGTACAGCCTATGGCCTGGATGTGTTAGGTGGGTCATGGGGCAGCCACATAGAGAGAGATAGATAGATAGAGAGAGAAAGAGAGAGGAAGAACTTCTCCTTCACATCAATCTTATTTACAGGTCACGACTCGTGGCACACCCCCAACACATGGGAGTTTTTGGTCAACAAAAAATATCACATTATATGGTGAGCATAGAAATTAAACATTAGGAACAGGAACACTCCATTAATGCCACGAATGCTTGTTTAGGTGCAATGTGTTTAAGGCCGCCTCCTCATCGTGGATGTTCAACTTTAATGTTCTGGCCGGCTACTCACCCAGTTATTTGCGCAAAACCAAAAAGATTCTCCTTAATCTGGCCAGAGAACGCTATCCGCGAGTGACCCTCGACGAGGTGAGTGCCGTATCCATCTCCTATGGGTATCTCTAATGACACTTTTGCTTTCCATTTGCAGCTGCGCGAGGCGCAGAATGACTCGCTGACCTTTATCATTGCACGCAACCCCTTTGAGAGGCTGCTGAGCGCTTATCGCGATAAGATGGTGTTCGCCCTGCCCTATTCCTTCCACGACAAGCTGGGCCGCAGCATTGTGCGCAATTATCGCAAAAAGGTAAGGGAATCAAGGGAACACTCTTAAATATTACTAATGCTAATGTTAATCCCTGACAGCCCTCGCTGCTGGCTCGGGCGCCCAACACCAAGTATCCTTCGTTTCCGGAGTTTGTCAACTGGCTGCTCGACCAGGTGAAGCGGGGCAGCTTCATTGACATGCACTTTGTGGCAGCCACGTCCTTCTGCACACCCTGTCTGATACGGTTCGACATGATACTGAAGTTCGAGTCGCTCACAGAGGATCAATTATATCTAATCGAAAAGACTGGCCTCAAACGGGTGATAGCGCCCGTGTGGCGCAACATGGGCAAAGGTGGCCGCAAGACGCACGAGCTCCAGCATCAATTCTACGCCCAGCTCACAAGGACCGAAATGTTGGAGCTCTACGAGTATTACAAGTGAGTGAAGGGGTAGTACCCCCTTGATAGTGTGCTAATTACCAGCTTTTCTCTATTCCAAGATATGATTTCGAACTGTTTGACTACGATATCCAGGAGTATCTACAGGTAGCCAGACCAGACGAATCATCCGGCAGTCCAACGGCCACAAAGAATTAACCCAGCTCTAAATTCGTAGAATTTGCTAACGAAATGAATTAGTTCAACGAAAATACATATTAGCCGTCACAGTACGTAATTGCAAATGTTGATAATACTGAATGAATACAATAATAAACTTAAATATATTTAAACGAAACGAACATTTGGAATTAGTATGCCCCTTTCCCTCACTAGGGCTGCACAACCACTCACGGTTGCTTCCTCTTGCCTTTACGACAGGCTGACCGTTTACGGTCACGGGATATTTTGACGTCGACATCGAGTTCAAAGTATAATTACGGTATATCGGTATATAAAAGTATATTCAATCAAGTTCCAATATATTTTCTAGAGTAAATTAAAGTACTTTTCAAAATGACCGCCAAACTCCCGACATTTTTCGCTCTCAAATCGTGGTGGGTTTTCAAAATGTTCTCTCTTTTCCGAGGTGAAGAGAGCGAATTTCGTGGTGAAGAGAGCAAATTTCGTGGTGTGACCAACATGTATTTAACGGGAACCGTATGAAATGTAGGTTCATTGCTGCGACGTTTCATACGCGTTCCCGTTAGGAACATTTAATTTGTATGGGTAAATTTTCGGCAACATGGTTTATTTCTGAGGTGTATTTGGTATATTTACGGTGTATTTTAAAAATTATAAGGTATATTTTGGTATATTGCGGTATATTTAACGGACGATTTGAATTGGTATTTTCCTGGTGGTGACACAATTTTTAATTAGCGATGACACCGTTCTCAATCTAACCTCACTGCCTCAATCTAACCTCAATCTAACAGCACAGCTGTTCTGCCCTTATCGGTACTGCCAGCTCGGTTGAAAATGGATTGGTCTCGGTGCTGCCAGCTAGGTTGAATTAGCAGCATTGTTCTGCAACTTTGGCACGGAATGAGCAACAATCTGCTACCCTTGGGAGAAAGGATATTATAGAATTAAGATATTGCTTGTAATTTCAGGCTTCAATTAATGCAGAAACTAATCAGTCTCTGTTTTAAGGATATGAACGAAATTTCGAAGCATATGGGCACCTATAATAGGTATCCGGACCGCGATAAATATATATATAAAACACCAATTTTATGCATTAATGGTTAAATAACATGTCAATCTAATACAAATTCATTATTAATGCTTTAAAGCAGCTTGGAACAACAAATTTAACATTAATTGAAGGAAGTAAGGTATACAAATGTCCATACGCATGCGGAAACTTGGTTGACCAAGTGTGACCGGAGTTCACACTTTCGCTTAATGCTTTGGCTGTTTTTGTTTGCACCTTATTATGTAAACAATCCAATGAAGAGGAGTTCTGAAAACTAGCCAATGTTGTACAAAATTTATTGATGAATCGGATAAAATTATTTGTTTGGGGCTGAGAACAATAACATGCTAGTAATATTAAACCGAATATCAAAATCGCGATATCTGATTTTTTAACCATGATGTTCATGGCACGATTAACCCATTGTCGACCAATGGGTATTTCAATACAAGCACTTAAATGATAAAACTGGAAGAATTTTAACGTAATTTTCTTTTTTATGTAAGAGCTGCAAGGAAAATGAATAAACAGTATTATTTTTTGCGGATTAATAAAGGTGTTCTTCTGATTAAATCGTCGGGGGTTAAGTAGGCTAAGGTCGTGTTTTCCTCGGTATGTTTGGGGTATATTTTGAAAAAGAATAGGTATATTTCAGTATATTTCCCAGTCTCAGTCACACTGCTTCACTGACGCTGTTTTTCTTCTTCTTCCCCGTCCGCCGCCGCGCAATTTTTTCGTCCGGCGGAATTCGCAAATGTGTGAAAAAGAATTTAGCTGTAATAAACTAAACTAAACTAAACTAAGATTGGAATTGCCTACTTGTTGGTGTGTCTAGAGCAGCAGCATGTCAAGCTTTGTGCTGGATAAGGAGGCGTTTGTGCGTCGCGTGAAGCGTCTTTATACAGAATGGAAGGTGAGTGGGGATCTGGCGCGTCTCGGTCTGGTGTCTTGTGTCCACAGGAGCCCCGGCCCCCGAGGCAGTTCTCCCGTGATAAGTGACCTTCACATTGGGCCGAGATAAAGAAAAAGTTAACTAATATTGTGAAATTCACAAGAGAACTTGGATTTTCATGTCCCTGACTCGAGTTAGGTTATGAGGCGCGCGCGCGGAGATTACTATCGCGGCTGCCGTGTGGAGATTTTGAAATCGGCTTAAATGTGTAATTGTGTGTGTGTGTATCGTCCGCAGGCACCCAGCATTGGCCACGACGATGCGCTGAGCAATCTGGACTGCATCATGAGCGTCGTCGGCTGCGACGAGGATGTAATCTACTCAAAGTCCCTGGCCCTTCAGATCTGGCTGCTTGGCTACGAGCTGACAGACACCATCTCCGTGTTTGCCACCGATGCCATCTACTTTCTCACCAGCAAGAAGAAGATCGAGTTCCTGAAGCAGGCCCAGAACATCAGCGAAGAGGGTGTGCCTGAAATAAAGCTGCTTGTGAGGGACCGGGTAAGCAACGCAGCGACATTCCCCTGCCAAAATCAATTGAATTTCATGCTTCCTTCGCTTGGCAGACGGACAAGGATAAGGGAAACTTTGAGAAACTCATCAAGAGCATACAGAACTCGAAGAAGGGCAAGCGACTGGGCGTCTTCAGCAAGGATTCGTATCCGGGAGAGTACTGCGAGTCGTGGAAGAAGATACTGATGGAGTCCAAGTTCGAGCACGTGGACATCAGCACGATTATCGCGTATCTGATGTGCCCCAAAGATGAGTCCGAGATCAACAATATACGTAAGGCCTCACTGGTGTCGATGGATATCTTCAACAAATATCTCAAGGATGAAATTATGGACATTATCGATTCAGACAGGGTGAGTTCTCTGCTAGGATCAGCCATGACAAGATCACTCATGCAATCATCCCGATTCCCTTGCAGAAAGTGAAGCACACAAAGCTGTCGGATGGATGTGATGCCGCCATTACCGAAAAGAAGTACACCAGCGGCCTGGATCCCAGGCTACTGGACATGGCCTATCCACCCATAATTCAGTCGGGTGGATCCTACAGCCTAAAATTCTCCGCCGCTTCGGATAAGAATGTATTGCACTTTGGCGTAATCGTTTGCTCCCTGGGCGCCCGCTACAAATCGTATTGCTCCAATATATCGCGGACTTTCCTGGTCAATCCCACCGAGGCCATGCAGGAGAACTACATGTTTCTGGTAAATGTGCAGGAGGAGATTCTCAAGCTGCTCGTGCCGGGCGCCAAGCTATGCGAGGTCTATGAAAAGACACTGGGCCATGTGAAGAAGGAGAAATCCAATATGGTCGATAATCTCACAAAGACATTTGGCTTTGCCATGGGCCTGGAGTTCCGGGAGAACTCCATTGTCATTGGGCCCAAGTGTCGGGCGCTGGTCAAGAAGAATATGGTCTTCAATCTGCATGTCGGCATCTCCAATCTCACCAATCCCGAGGCTGCCGACAAGGAGGGCAAAACCTATGCCCTCTTCATAGGAGACACTGTACTGGTGGGCGAAACATCGCCGGCCAGTGTGATGACCCCCTCCAAGAAGAAGATAAAAAATGTCGGCATTTTTATCAAGGACGACAGCGAGGAAGAAGATGTGGACGACAAGAAGGCATCCAAAGAGGATCACGGCTCGGAGATCCTGGGTCGGAGTAAAAGGAACGCTGTCCTGGACTCAAAGCTGCGAAATGAGATCAACACAGAGGAGAAGCGCAAGGAGCATCAACGGGAGCTGGCGCAACAGCTGAACGCCCGGGCCAAGGAGCGTCTTGCGAAGCAGGGCAACTCCAAGGAAGTGGAGAAGGTGCGCAAGAACACAGTCTCCTACAAGTCCATCAGCCAAATGCCGCGCGAACCCGAGGTCAAGGAACTAAAGCTGTACGTGGACAAGAAATACGAGACGGTCATTATGCCCGTGTTCGGCATCCAGGTGCCCTTCCACATATCCACCATAAAGAACATCTCACAGTCCGTGGAGGGCGAGTACACATACTTGCGCATCAACTTCTTTCATCCGGGTGCCACAATGGGGCGCAATGAGGGTGGTCTGTACCCCCAGCCAGAGGCCACATTCGTTAAGGAAGTGTAAGTGTGGATCCTGCATAGATTAAACATTGGCTAATCAGCTCCATTCCCTTGCAGAACCTACCGCAGCTCGAACTTGAAGGAGCATGGCGAGTTGGCTCCTCCGTCAGCCAATCTGAACAACGCTTTCCGCCTGATCAAGGAGGTGCAGAAACGCTTCAAAACGCGCGAGGCCGAGGAGCGGGAAAAGGAGGATCTGGTCAAGCAGGATACGCTGATATTGTCCCAGAACAAGGGCAATCCCAAACTCAAAGATCTGTACATTCGACCCAATATCGTAACGAAACGAATGACGGGCAGCTTGGAGGCGCACACGAACGGCTTCCGCTACATCTCTGTGCGCGGCGACAAAGTGGATATCCTCTACAACAACATCAAGAGCGCGTTTTTCCAGCCCTGCGACGGTGAGATGATCATTCTGCTGCACTTCCACCTCAAGTATGCCATCATGTTCGGCAAAAAGAAGCACGTGGATGTCCAGTTCTACACGGAGGTGGGCGAAATCACCACAGATTTGGGCAAGCATCAGCACATGCACGATCGTGACGATTTGGCCGCAGAGCAGGCGGAACGAGAGTTGCGACACAAGCTGAAGACGGCCTTCAAGAGCTTCTGCGAGAAGGTGGAGACCATGACAAAGTCAATTGTGGAGTTCGATACGCCATTCCGTGAACTGGGCTTTCCCGGTGCGCCCTTCCGCAGTACCGTCACGCTGCAGCCCACCTCCGGATCGCTGGTTAATCTAACAGAATGGCCGCCATTCGTCATCACCCTGGACGATGTCGAGCTGGTGCACTTTGAGCGTGTCCAGTTCCATTTGCGGAACTTCGACATGATCTTTGTGTTCAAGGAGTACAACAAGAAGGTGGCCATGGTCAATGCCATTCCCATGAATATGCTGGACCACGTCAAAGAGTGGCTAAAGTGGGTTTACCATTTGAATTTTTTGTTCAATTGTGTGTTTCATTTGTGTTAATTCTTTCAGCTCTTGCGATATTCGCTACTCGGAGGGCGTTCAATCTCTCAACTGGCAAAAGATCATGAAAACGATCGTAGATGATCCGCAGGGCTTTTTCGAACAGGGCGGTTGGTCCTTCTTGGACCCCGAATCCGATGGCGAAGAGGATCATGAAACTGCCGAATCGGAAGAAGATGAAGCCTACAATCCCACAGATGCGGAAACAGATGAGGAGTCCGAGGAAGATTCCGAATACTCAGAAGCCTCCGAAGATGAGAGCGATGACAGCGATGGTAATATACTGATGCTTGTGTGTGTGTTCTCCATGACAAACCATTTACTCGTTTTCCAAAGATCTGGGCTCTGATGAAGAATCCGGCAAGGACTGGTCCGATCTGGAGCGTGAGGCGGCTGAAGAGGATCGAAATCACGATTACCAGCCCGCCGATGACAAGCGAAACGGCACGACATTCGAGTCAAAGAAGGGCGGCATGAGTTCCAAACACAGGTATGAGAGAGGCCCCAAGGGCCCACTGAATGGCGTCTAACCCAGGAATGTGACTTAACCTCAGCTCTCCTCTGTTTTATCTTTATCAATTGTTCTCCCCCCATTTACGCACACGTACACCGTACACCCGAACACAGTCGACGCGACCGCGAGGAGCAGCGATCATCGTCGTCGCCCAGTAAAAAGCATAAGTCGAATTCCTCCTCTTCCTCTTCGCATTTAAAATCCTCCAGCTCCAAACATGGCAGCTCATCTAGGTTTGTTAACGAAAACCCACCAAAAAAAAAACCAAACAACCCCAGCATCATCAGGCATAACGCAAGAGCATCGCATCCCAATACACCCCCCATATCGCATTCCACACAAATACAAATCCCATATCAAATGGGGAAATTACAACACGAAAATTGGCTTGTAGATTGGATTTTGATGTTCCGAAATTTATGAAGTACATGAAATGGTGGAAGATTATCAGAGACTTGATATAGGGACAGACCTTTCTAACTTTTTTACTCTCTTGATTTCTTCTCATTTTCTTTGACTGCATCCAAAAAAAAAATCCCCTACTTATACCACGAAAATTTCCATATCTATTTGAAAAATACTTCATAAATTAATGCGAAATTTCTTTTCAAAAACAACAACAACAAAACCAAATCATCTTCAAATGTTGCTTGCTACAAAATTACACAACAAAATTCTGCGCCCTTTGTTTGAATAATATTTTAATAATGGAACAAAAATTCTCAATCTTATTTCTTAAAGCCCTTCGAAATCGTCCAAGGATAAGTACCACAATCGGGACAAGCATCATTCCTCATCGTCTGGTCACAAGAGCAGCAACAAGAGCAAGGACAGTGATCGGAAGCGTTCGCGAGAGGACAGCCGCGACAATGGTCACAAGTCGAAGAAGTCGCGCCGTTAACTGCTATGTGTGTTTTAAACTTTCCTGTTATCAGTGTGTATCTGTTGAAAGAACCTCCCCCCCCCACCCACCCACCTATCCCCTTCAACCTGACCAGCTCCACCCTCCTTTCGCACTAATCCCCCAATCATATTTTCACCGCTTCAAAGTTGTATTACAATTTTATAAATATAACACGATAATACATGTAATAAATTAGTTTAAGATACGACTACCTACCACTGCCTTCTACTTGTTCCAGCTGCCCAAGAGCTTGCGATATACGTGCAACATGTCATCGCTGTCCTCCCTTCGAAGTCCAGAGTGCTGCTGATGCGGATGGGGATGCTCCTGCCGGGAATGGGAGTGAGGGCTAGAGACTGCGGCAGCCACACTGCCTCTTCGACGATGAGCATCGAACATGTTGCGCGTCTTGTTGATGGGATAGCGCATCTTGTTCTTCAGCCAGGTGGTGAAGGCGCGCTCGTTGTCCTGCATCTTCTTCAGCTCGTGCTCGTTGCTCTTGAGCGCCTGCTCCATCACGTATCGCTGCTTGCGGCGTTGCTTCTGCTCCCTTCGCTGCAGCTGCTGGGCACTCAGCCCGTACTCGGACATGTAGCCGGTGTAGCGAGGCAGTTTCTCCTGCAGCGAGTGGCGATGCTCGCAGCAGGTCTTGTAGTTCATGCGGATCGAGGGCGATGCTGTCGAAGCGGATTCCGAAGAAGGTGTGGGCGTGGGCTTGGCCCTGCGTCGGAAGCTGAAGCGGCGTGAATTGAAGAATGTCTTGGAGCTGGACTTGGGACAGGCAGAGGGCTCTTCGTTAGGTGGGATCGAGTCCTCCCTTTTGTAGTAAATGCTTCGCTCGTTCAGCTCAAAGTCGTCCGGGATGTAGCTGGCTACAATGATGGACAAGTCGTCATCTTCTTCTGCCTCATTCCCGTGGTCTGCTGCAGGCTGCTCTGGCGAAGGAAGTTCAGGCTGATCCTCTGCTCCGGTCAGCCTATCGATCTGTGCCTGACCCTTGGGATCCAGGGTCTTGTAGAGATTCTTGTAGGCTTGACGCAGCTTCAGGCGCGCCTCGTTCAGAGTGCGTTCCTCCTCCTCGCAGTCGGATTCGGTCAGCAGGTTGGTCAGACTCTTCTGATCCGATTCCCCATCGTCGTAGTCCTGCTCGAATGTATTCTGGCGACGATGGAGGGCGGCAGCCGTGGACAAATCGTTCTTCAGGGGCGTCTCATCATCCAGATCCGCTTCATCCACGCCGGAGAAGTCGTCTTCTTGCTCCAAAACGATGGCGTCCTCAGGGGCAGGCTTCTGTGGGACTTCTGTGAGGTCTAGGATTTCCTCACATATTTCCTCCTCCACCTCCACTTCGGACTCTTCCGTTGAGGGTTCTGCCATCGTCATTGCCTCCATTGGCTTCATGACCAGCTCTGGAGTTGGAGCTGGAAGCGGAGGAAGCTCCTCTTCTGCTATGGGCTTCAGCTTCAGTTGCGTCAACTGCTGGAGCAGTTCGTCAGGGGGACTGGGACTCTGCTCGTTCGCCTGCTCCCCCGTGGGCTCGTAGTCCTCCAAGTTCAGGGCGAAGGAAACTTTGGTCACCTTGCCGTTGCCATTGGTGGCCTCGTCGGGGGCAAAGAGCTCCTTGTTGGCCTCCTTGATCTTGTCCACAATGTTGTACTCGTTGACCGGCTTCAGGACTGCGGAATAATCCATCAATAGAGACATGTTGCTGGCAGCAGTGGCGACTTACAATAGACTTCGCAATCCTCGTCCGACTCCGGCTCGTGCTCGCTCATCTCTGTCGGCGGCTTTCGCATCGATTCCCTTCGAGTGCTGCGATATTTTTAGACGCCACACAGGATTTATGATTCGCAGGCGCCAAAACTTTCCATTTCGTGGCGTGCAAAAGCGGCAAAGCACAGCACAGAGGAGCCGCAATGCCCGCTCAGGGCCCCGTCACAGGCCAAGCACCCATTAAAGTCTAATGAACTTGGGATATGGATATGGGGATGTGCACTCCAGACATTAGCGGCTGCTCCTCCGACTCCACCCGCTGCCGCTGCCTCTGCGGTTATGGCCATGCCATCAGGCATTTCAATGGCGCCCGTTGCCTTTGCCGTTGCCAGGCTGCCAGCCGCACGCTCTGGATGTCCTCTTGTTTGATCGATGCCTGGTGACAAATTGTCTCTTCTAGACGGGGGTTGACTTGGATTGGATGGGTAAGTGATTGAATGGGGAATACAAATGATGGAAATGATGGTTGATTGGTTGGTTGGTTGGTTGGATAGAAACAAGAAACGCTGCCTTCGCTTGGCTTTTATTTCCATGCACTTTATTCCATTTCATTGCCATACTTACTATACATTCCTAAGCAGCACATTTAAAGCTTAATCATCAACGGCGGCCGCACCGAGTCGGGGTCGGATCGGATCGGGTCGGGTAAGGGTCGGGTCGAGGTAACAATTATACGTACAATATTCAAATTCAATTCAAATAAGTTCGAAGCTAGAAAAATAATCGATTCGTTTCGGGGCGAGGCGGGGCGGGGCTGGGGAGACGCACAACACCAATATAATTAAACCTATTAGAGCCAACGTTAACTTTGTGTTGAGCAAAAGTACAAGTACATATTCCATTCCATTCCAAAGCCATTGCCAATTTGATTGTTTCATACATATAATATAATATAATATCATTTCGTTTCGTTTCATCCGCATCGCCATTGGCCAAAGGCAACTGAAATACTTATCTTATCCATTAAACTAAGAGTACCCTCGAGTGGGGCTTTGGAGTTGGGTTGAGAGCTGGAGCGTGTCCACAGTGCGTTTCATAAGTGTTCAGTTATGTTAACGTTCGATCTTTGTTCAGTTATGGAATAAATAAGGAAATTGGTTTGGTTAAGCTACACAATTAATAATTGGAATGTTTAGAATAGAATAGTAATAGAATTTCAACAAGACAATACTGATTGAAGCGCTTAGAACCACCAGTTTAGGCCAAGTTTGGGAGTCGACTTTTCTCTCTTACAGCTTTGAAACGCACTGTAGTCTTGTGGGTAATGATGGATTTCAATGGGAATGCCGCAAATTAAAGATAAATGTTATCGCAATACTTTTAGCCATTCAAAGAAATCAATTTCCCAAAGATATGGCAGCAAACAAAAGAAAATAAACGAAAGAAATGATAATTCACGTTGAAAAAAAAAACAATAAACAGTTGATAAATTATTTCTTATCACTATCATAAGTTGGATAGCGCAAAAACATAAATAAATATAATGAATCGAATACTTGAACCCAGTCAAAGTTTACTTTGCTGATGAACATCCTTCATCTTGAATAAACGATATAAAATAAATGATACATAATTAAAATCAGGTTCTTCAAAAATAATATTATTTAATATGCATAAAAACCAACATTAAATAGGAAAGTATACATACAAAAGTCAGAAAAAAAACTACACAGATATACAAAACTAAACACATACATTAAAATTTTGTGTACATTTTGGAAAAGATAAAGTATTCCTGTATTATATTAGATTAGGCCATAAATCGTATTTATGTGTGTTGTTTCATTAAATTTATTCTTATTTTTGTTGTGTTTTTAAATGTTTTCGTTTTGTTTTAGCTTTTCGTATTAATACAACCATATTCAGCATTTCTTAAAAAAGAAATTATACAACATTAAGAACTAAACGGATGAGAGGTGTGTAAGTGTGTGAGGAGGTGATTCAGTGTCAGTGTCAGTTTCAGGAAATGTTAATGACTGTGAGATGTAATTTTATTAGAGGACGGGTCGGGTATTTAAGAATGCGGGGGGGATAAAGGCGGAATAGAGTCGCGTCATCACTACATTATATTCATAAAAAGAACGTATTGCAATATCGGGGGCATGGGCATCGACTTAGATCACTAGAACGAGTAGTAGCTAGGTATTATCATGGGGTTTTGCTTAAGAGTTCTCTCGCCTTACAATCCGCTAAATCATAATCGTTATTCGACGTTGACTAAAGTCTAGTTCTAGTTCTTTAAGGCGCATCCCTGGACAGACGCTCACTAATCATATAGTACATAGATTCGTGGGTTTTTGGGGGTGAGTTTCTTTTGTTGGAAAGTCGTAAAACATCGATTGTTTGCTTATTTGGTGCAATTAAATTTCAATAAATTACATTACAATTTATACGTATATATATATATATATAATATGTTATAACTCTAGCGATTCCTCAACTTGTTAGCATCATATACAAAGTCTTTCTCTTGTGTTTTTACTACTTTTTATCTCATTTGCTTAAATCAATTTCGAGGGTACGTATGAATTGTTTTGCACTTTCTTCTGGGATTCGGGGGACATACAAAAACATTTTACTGAGTATAATTCTTGTAAAATATATATATATATATATCATTTATATAAATATATTGCTAAATTTCGATTCGGGTTTTGAGGGTTTTTTTTCGGGGCGTTTTGTCTAAACGAAATTTTTGCCGCTTAACACAAAAAACGTACGTTACACAAAACGAGTTTGGGGTTATTTACGATACAGAACATAAAGAGTCGCTTACAGAAAATATAAACAAATGTATAGATTTATATTTATAGACAGGGGATCTCCTACTCCCTCTCTCTCTCTGTCTGTCTGCTCATCTCTCTTTGCCTCTCCTGTCTGCTGTTGGATCAACCAATGCACTCCGCCGCAGCTGCTCTGCTTTGTTTATGTGAACAGGGGCAGGTGATAGAAGTCGAACCCTCGATAGCCTTTGGCTGCCAGCCAAATGTAGACGACATGGTAGGCTCCTGGTATAAAGCAAATGAGTCCAGCGACAAAGAACACAACACCCTGCGATGTGTTCTGCGGATCGGCAATGGCAAAGGTGCCCATCACAAAGAGCCCTGTGCCCACAATCAGCAACGTGAAGGCGGCCAGCACTGTGCGCCAGTTCTCGCGCACCTTCGGATGCCGCCAGCAGTATGTGTTGGTCTCCTCCGTGGGCAGATTTCCATATTCCTGGATCAGCGAATCGCTGTCCCTGGAGGTTGTGTCTTCGGCGTATTTGTTATAGCCCCTGGGGAGGATAGAGAGGGAAAGAGCATTACAATCAAATAAACAATTTAAAGCGATTTAAAAAGCTCTTATCAATCAAATTGAGGGGTTATCGCGGGTTTGGACTGCCGCCAAAAGCAAGACGCAATCAATTATTGCATATAATACTCGATTATATTGGCAACGAAGACCGACAAGTGCAGACGAGGCTGGCTTGGCTGTTGAGCTGTTAACTGGTTCCAGCTGACCGCAGGCGAAGGCCATACGACCCCCCCCCCTTGCGGGACAGCGCTTCAATCTCTTCAAGAAATGAGAAACCTTTATGACGAAATTTATGCGCAATGATTTTTTTTTTACAATTGAATGCCAAATTAGGCTGGACGTCTGCATTTATAATCTCAATAATTACATACATACATATGGTTGTTGTTGTTGCTGTTTGCTGTTGCGACACGCCATGCATTGGTAATGGGAGAGCAAAAGAAATGAATGGAAGGAAGGCAAGAAGCACGCACGCGCCTGCGGCAACAAAGTTTAGGTAAATTATTCAAGTGTTTAGGTGCTTCCGGCGGGAATAAGGAAGTGCGACTTGAAGAAGGTAGAGAGACCACAATGTAGGGTGCATCTGGCAGTGCCAACAGCTGCTTGTCTGCTTCTTTTGTGATTCACAAAGAGAACGAACTCCAAAATGGTGCCAATAACAGCCCACGCATGCAAACACAACCACACCACAGAGATCAGATCACACATCAGAATGAGACCAGCGAACAAGACCAGACCCGTTTTTGGCATCACATCACATCGCATGGCATGGCATGGCCACTGCCCCACTCACTTTGGATCCTGTATGCGTATGGATACATCTTCGGTGGAGCGACCTTGTTTTCCGCTCCGCATGGGTGTGGATATCACTGTGGAGCCATAGACGCGTATCGCCTCGTCTGTTTCCTCCTCGAAAGCGTCGTGTATGGAGAAGCCCCTCGCCGCCCCGTTATTGTACATATTTTTACGGCTGCCTGCTGCTATTGTTGTGTATTATTAACGATATACGTAGTAAGTGCCAACGATGGCGCACTGTGGCCGTTGAGGGAGAGAAAAGCGGCGCACTTTCAATGCTACTTTGAATTCATTTTTCCGCACACCGTATTCGGGCTATGTTCGACGCTTTTTCTGTAGCTCGTAACCGCACCGAAAATGATTTTTCTTTATATTTTGTGTTTCTTTATATTTTTTATTTTTAATATGACCAGTGTGACCGCGGATTTATTGACAAATTAGCCCGTCTGACCCTCAGAAATAAACCTTATTATTTTTAAAAAATACTGTAAATATACCGATGAAAAAAAAAGAACTGTTTATAAATACTTCTTGTAGATCCTGTTTGATTAAAAAAAATATTACCACTATATCTTTCACCTGAACTTTGCTTAAATTCTTTAAGTTTTATAACTTTCATGGGAATATCCTCTGGTCGACAATGGGCTAATCTTTTTTCAGTCCATGATAGGAAATCATATTCCTCGATTTTAATATTCGATTCAATATTACTAGCTACCAAGGACTCTCAACACTGGACACATAATTTTATCCAATAGATGAATCAATTTTGTACAAGGTTTGGCTAATTTTAAGGACTCCTTTTTTAGATTGTTTTTAAAACAAGTTTTCACAAAAAGGTCTACAAAAATTACCGATTCAAAGAGAGCCATAACCGGTTCGAATACGCGCCGAAGTAGAATTGTTTGAAAGGTGTGAGTGCAATGCAGTGGAATACATTTATTTTTTATTTTTAATACAAGAGACAAACTAGGGATGTTAATATATTGATATATCAAAGTATCTATAGCTATATCGATGTATGTAGCTCAAGCGAGTGTACTGTATTGTATGCGCCATCTGTTGATAGTTACGTGAATTAATTCCTCGACCCAGGGATGATATGCCGTTTTTTCCGACATTTTTGAAAAAAAGGTCAAACTCTCAGGAATTCACAAGTTGCAGCTCTATTGTCGCCTCCTCCTCTTCACTGACGTTTGAGTGCAGCAGGAGGTGGATTGGCAGCATTGGCTGTGGCAGTGGAATTGACGGCGGTAGCGATGCTACCACTGGAGACAGCGGTGAATGCGGCCAGTGCATCGCGATTCAATGGCTTAATGCAGCTCTGCTTGATGTTGATGATCGTCCCCGTGGCAGGGATTGTGCGAGCGGCCACCAGGCCAAATGGCCTGCTGCCGATGCCACTGATGCTGCCGATGGGCGTTAGCGAGGAGAGCGGCAGAATGGGCCCGGTAATGGAGGTGGCGGATGTGCTGCTGGTGGATTGGATGGCGGGATTGGACGAGGAGCTCGTTGTCGTCGTCTTGCCCGCCCCCGATATGCTGGGATCGTTGTAGCGCGTCCGCTTGTTCTGCAGCTTGGTGACCCAGCATTCGGTGGCCCGTCGCCGGGCATTGGCACAGATATTGTCCGTCGAGGACTCTCTGGATGCCGAATGGGGGAACAGCCCTGCCTCCGACTTGTCTCTCGGGAAGGGAATGTGGCGGCGCTCCTCCTGTGTCTGAATCGACATCTGGCGATACGATTCGATCTGCTTCATGCGCTGCACATTGCACACGGCTGCATTCACCAGATCGCCAGCCGCACTGCCAGGAATCGTCTTTGCGTGGGCGGCGGTGGCGTTTACCAAGATATCGCTGCGCGACTGCGTCTTTGATTGCGTGAGGATCTGCTCTTTCAGTGCCTGGGCCTGGCTGGCGTCGGTGATGGTGCTGGTGGTGGGGGTAGTGCCAGTGATTCCGGCATTTTTGTTCTGCTTAGCCCTTAAATGCTGAAGCTCCTCGGGCGAACGCTGCTTGCGGAACTCATGGACCAGTGGATAGATATGCTGTATGGCGGATTCCACGTCATTTACGCTGGCGGCTATAATTCGGATAGAGTTGAATGTAGAGAGAGCCAGAGAGACTGGGGACTGGAGACTGGAACCTCACCTGTCACCGTTATGCTTCCCGTGGAGAAGATCTTCAGCGTGGCCTTTGGCATCCGCATCTTGTACGTTACACCCGGATGCAGCTCCGGCTCGTAGCTGGCATTCTGACGATGCTTAGTCGAGAAATTGACAATCTTAATGGCCCAGGGCATGCTGCAGGTGCCCAGAACATTTACGACCCGAAAATTCGTAAAGCGTGTGGGAAAACCGAGTTTCCCCAAGCAACGGGCATACCGCCTGGCTGCCACTTTGGCCTTCAGAATGAGAATGGGATTGGATTAGGGATTTTCTTTCAGGGCGATATTGCTGGTTGCACCTACCATTATCTCAGAGGTGGCGCCTGTGCAGGTGATCCTGCCGGATGACCAAATGGAAGCCGTCGTATACGGACGTCGCAGCTTCATGGTCACCATTCCGTTCTCCCTGCGATACTCCACATTGGAGCCACGCAGCGCAATGTCCCGTAGCTTGAGGTGGCATCGCACACTGAACGTGCACACCACATTGTTGATCACAATGTCCAGCTCTGGCTCGTCAGCCTCTGCTATCTGTTCTGGGGGCTGCTGTTGGTTGCTGACAGGAGCAACTTTTGCTGGCTGGGTGTCTGCCTCTTCTGCTGTGGGCTCCTTTTTGGTAATTGCTTCCGATTTGATAACAGTAAAGGTGCAGTTATCCAGCAGCATGTTCGGTTGCTCCGTTTTGATGCGCATGCCATTGGGTACGACAGCCACTCTGCCGTTCGCATGGAGATCCCCATTGGCGGTTGGCTTACGCTGCTGCTGCTGGTGCACCAGTGTGGTGCCGGCGGAGACGCCGCCTTTGCTAAACTGCGAAAAGTATCGCACGCCACCGCCAGTGGCCGACGCAGGCGCCGGCTTGAGGATTGGCTTCAGATTGGCCATCGGTATGTTAACCATTTCGTTTTGCATCAGCGACGAAAAGGAGGATACTATGGGGAATGTCGTCGACGTCTCGTGCGGATAGAGATGCTGGGCCCCTGTGTGCAGCCTCTGGTATTGAATGAATCTCTCTCTCTGCTGTTCTAGCTCCCAGTTTGCCTGCGCCTGCTGGCGATTCAGTTCCTCCTTCTCCTTATTTAGCCGTCTGAGCTCGTTGAATGTACGCTGCTCCTGCTCTTTCTCCAAATGCGCTTTCTCCTCGATTTGTTTCCACTTCTTCTGCAGCTCTGATTTTCTATCCCTATCCGCCTCTTCGCGGAGCCGCTTCGCCTCCGATTCTTTCTGCACCAAGATCTGGTGCTCAAAGTCTGTCCTCAGGGCCGCCAATCGTTTCGCGGACTTGGCCTCCTCCTCGTGCTTTCTCTGCTTGAGCTTCTCGTCAAGGAGCAGCCCCTGCTCTTGGGCTCGCAAGTTTTCCTGCTGCCGTAATGCTCGCTCGGCGTCACTCTGCTCCGCCGCCTTCGTACGTAGTTCGAGCAGCCGCAATATCTCTGCTCCTTGCCTTTCAGACGTCTTTTTGGCCCAACGTTCTAGGAGCTCTGCTATCGATAGATGTTCTAGCGATTCAGCCGACTCAGACGCCTCCTCGCCACCGTCCTCGTCACCGCCGGGAACCCTCTTACTGTAGGTTTTTTCGCCGGTCATCGGGTCCGAGCATTCGTGTAGGACCTACCTACCTAGTTTTTCGTGATCGTCGCTAAATTGTGATGTTTGTTTCACGAATTTCTTAAAAGTGGGCTGGCTGTGACATGATGTCTAAAAAAATGGCATTTTACACTAATATTTACATGAATCAGTGTAACCGTAATGACGTATACCGTAACATACCGAAAATGTATGAAAATATACCTTCAACTCGATTTCGACGTCAAAATATACCGAAAACGGTCACCCTGGTCGTGCGTATATTTTATCGCTACGTCCGCGGTCACACTGATTTATATTTACTTTCATTTTCTCGATGAAATTAAATTATTTTAAAAAATTGTGAAATAGTGGTGAGCAACTGTTAAATAGAAGGCCCGCCAAGATGTCGCGCCACAGGATTGTACGGACGATGGACTACAACGACGAATACGATGGTTACGATGACGTCTACGGACACTCTATTGATGATGACCACTGCATTTCGCCCACAGATGCCCAGCAATGGCTCTACGACCGGCAGCGCGGCAGGCAGAGCATCTCCGCGTTCATCAGCAAGAACAAGGACATCAAGGAGGAGGGGGAGCAGGACGACGAAGCCGAGGACGAGGCCTACGAGAAGGCCAGACGCGACTCGGAAAGCTTCCAGATGCCCGAACTGGACGAGATGGAGCAGGCCAAGCTGAGCTCATGCGTGGACGAGGTGCGGAGTGTGGTGGGCGACGCCGTGTCCGAGCGCCGCATTGTGGAGACCTCCATGAAGTTTGAATTCGACATACAGAAGATTCTGGACGAGATCCTGAACGAGGAGACCAAGAAGACGGAAAAGCCTGCGCTCCGACCGAAGGTGCCGGTCCCCATTGCAGCGACGATCGTGAAGTCTGCCAGCAAGCCCACGCCCCCGGCAAAGATCAGCCTAAAGGAGCCTCGGCGTGGCTTTGAAATAGCTTCTCCCAAGCTGCCGTCCTCCCCTGTCGTCTCCGGCAGGAACACCCCCGTGGAGGTGGGGGAAAACGATTTGTCACGCACTTCCGCCAGCCTCTTCAAGGTCTCCAAGGACCAGGCCCAGCGCAACGCCCAGCAACTGTACGAGAAGGAGCGATCCGACCAGAAGAGCCACATCCACATGATCGTCATCGGCCATGTGGATGCGGGAAAGAGCACGCTGATGGGCCACCTGCTGTACGACACGGGCAACGTGTCGCAGCGCGTGATGCACAAGCACGAGCAGGAGTCAAAGAAGCTGGGCAAGCAGAGCTTCATGTACGCCTGGGTTCTGGACGAGACCGGCGAGGAGCGGGCCCGAGGTATCACCATGGACGTGGGACAGTCGCGCATCGAGACAAAGACAAAGATTGTGACGCTGCTGGATGCGCCTGGGCACAAAGATTTCATACCCAACATGATCTCCGGTGCCACACAGGCGGATGTGGCCCTCCTGGTGGTGGATGCCACGCGGGGCGAATTCGAGTCTGGCTTCGAGCTGGGCGGACAGACGCGGGAGCATGCCATCCTGGTGCGTTCGCTGGGAGTCAACCAGCTGGGCGTGGTCATCAACAAGCTGGACACTGTCGGCTGGTCCCAGGAGCGTTTCACGGAGATTGTCGCCAAACTGAAGTCCTTCCTCAAGCAGGCGGGCTTCAAGGACTCGGATGTCAGTTTCACGCCCTGCTCTGGCCTCACCGGCGAGAATCTCACCAAGACAGCCCAGGAGGCCGCACTCACCAGCTGGTACAGTGGTCGCCCTCTGCTGGACGTGATCGAGAACTTCAAGATACCGGAGCGCGCCATCGACAGGCCGCTGCGGATGTCCGTCTCGGATATCTACAAGGGCACTGGATCGGGATTCTGCATTTCCGGGAGAGTTGAGACTGGTGTGATGTGTGTTAACGACAAGGTGCTGGTCGGCGCCAGCCGGGAGCAGGCGCAGGTCAAGGTCCTAACCATGGACGAGTTCTCCCAGACGAGCGTCTTTGCGGGCGATCAGATTTCGGTGACGCTGGCCGGCGTGGATATCAACAACATAACCGTCGGCTGCATCATCAGCGACCCGCAGACACCCATTCCCGTGACGACACGCTTCCAGGCCCGCATCATCGTCTTCAGCGTCAAGGTGCCCATCACTATGGGGTATCCGGTGCTGCTCCACCACCAGTCGCTCATCGAGCCGGCTGTGGTCTGCAAACTGACGGCATCCATACACAAGAGCACCGGCGAGGTGGTCAAGAAGAAGCCGCGCTGCCTGGGCAACAACTCATGCGCCCTGGTCGAGCTGGAGACGAGTCGCCCCATTTGCATAGAGCGCTACGCCGACTTCAAGGAACTGGGACGCATCATGTTGCGGGTGGCTGGAGTGACGATTGCCGCTGGAATGGTCACAAAAATACGTTGAAGGGGCTGCTGAATTTTATAAATTTTAGTTACACATTAATATTTGTTGTTTTGCTAAATATAGTTTGAAAAGACGTTCGTACAGCGAGCTGGTGTCTATTTCGGTATATTTCTAAGGGTCCGACGGTCACACTGCATACCACTAAATGGCCATTTTACAACACTAACCACCCACCAACAACACTATTTTCGGTGCGGGTTACGGGCGAGAAAATTGTAATTTTGCCTAGAATTAAAACGTTATCAATACCACAAAGCACGAGAATTCGCGGCCATTGACGTTTTCTTGGCTTTATCCAGAAACCAGCAACCATATCTGCCCCCGAGTCGCAGTTAAACAACAAAAAAGGTAAAACTCCGAATAGAGTTGCCTGCCAGCATGCGGGTGCATTGTGAAGTTTTATATAGGCACTAGGTGTTATACACACTTTAGATAAACATTGGTGACCCGAATAAATACAGTCGGCGTGGTTTTCATTTAAAAAGTGCGCAAATTCCGAAACAATTCCAGCCACAAGTTCTGCCGACGGCAGCGCGCTGCTTGACAACTCTAAAAATGAATCATAAAAGACCAAGATAGAGCGAGAACACGACCAACAAAAAAAGAGTGCAGCCAGCACCAGCATACAAACCAAAAACCAACCCAAAACCAAACCAAAAACGAAACGCAACAAACGAATTTACAGTGCAATCGAGCTATATTTAAAATACAACAAATTGCTTTCTTTACTCCCCACAGTGCGCTCTCGGTAACAGCAACAACAGTGACAACGGCAGGCGGTGGCAGCGGCAGTGGAAAAGCAGAAGCGCCAGCGGAAATTTCTTTTTATCGCTGAAAGCAACAATTGACGGAACGCACGCACCTCCACGAGAACCTGAGCGGAAAGAGCGAGGGAGAGGCACAAACACTCATACACACACACACACACACCAACACAAGTTCTCTCTCCACACTCACACACAGACACACACTCGTACACGGCACAAAGGTTATCATCAATAACAGAACCAACAACAAAATTACTTTAAATATATATATATATACATATAACGTTCAAAAAACAAACAAAAAACGTTCTACAAGAACAACCACAAAACTGCAACCGAAAAGCAATCGCCGAACAACGCCTAAACTACTGATTTTTTGTGAGAGAGACAGAGAGACCAAGACCAAGACCTAGAACGAGAGAGTGAGAAGTGACTAAGAGAGGAGTGAGAGAGAGAGAGCCGCACCGCGTTTTAAAATTAAACATTTTGCAACTTCAATAACTCCAAGAGGAATTTGTAACTAGAAACCCACCTGAACCCGAGCGTTACCTACCGCCTACCTGCTTTTTGGGTCTTACACAAACTACAGCTACAGTGAGAAATGCGTGAATACAAAATTGTGGTTCTGGGCAGCGGCGGCGTGGGCAAGTCCGCCCTCACAGTGCAGTTTGTGCAGTGCATTTTCGTGGAGAAGTATGACCCCACCATCGAGGACAGCTACCGCAAGCAGGTGGAGGTGGACGGGCAGCAGTGCATGCTGGAGATCCTCGACACGGCAGGCACGGAGCAGTTCACAGCCATGCGGGATCTGTATATGAAGAACGGTCAGGGATTCGTGTTGGTGTACTCGATAACGGCGCAGTCAACGTTCAATGACCTGCAGGACCTGCGCGAGCAGATACTGAGGGTAAAGGATACGGACGATGTGCCCATGGTGCTGGTGGGCAACAAGTGCGATCTCGAGGAGGAGCGGGTCGTCGGCAAGGAGCTGGGCAAGAGCCTGGCCAACCAGTTCAATTGCGCCTTCATGGAGACCTCAGCCAAAGCCAAAGTGAATGTGAATGATATTTTCTACGATTTGGTTAGGCAGATCAATAAGAAGTCACCCGAAAAGAAACAAAAGAAACCGAAAAAGTCCCTATGTGTTCTGCTATAAGACTTCCAACAAAACAAAAAAAAGTGTAAGAGAAACAAAACAAAACAAAAGAGAGAGGATAGTTGAGAGAAGGGAAGGGAAGAGGAGTAGGGAGGAGAACAAGTATAAGAGTAAAATTAAAAACATTTTCAATTTTTTTCCGTTCTTGTTTCGTTTTCGATCCGAATGCAATATGCAATTATACAATACAACACAATATTAAGATTGTCAAACAAACAAAAAAGAGAAATTGAGATAACCAATCTACTATATATACAATACAAAAGCAAAAGCAAAAAAAAAACGTACATATGCTGACAATGTTTTATAACTGTTTAAAGTTTTTGTAATTATTACTATTTACTACTATTATGATTGTACTATTTTTCGCTGATTAACCATTAATCAATATGGGGAATTATTTAATATACTTATACACACACACACATATATATATTATACATATTTGTCGTTCGTTTTTGAGCCGTTTTTTAAATTATGCAACAAATGAAACATTCGTAAACTAAAACATTCGTATTTATTGATTATTTTCGATTATACTCTATACACAATACGTCTTATATACAACAAAACAAAAACAAAGAAACAGCAAGTAATATCTATTAATAGAGCCGTATACCTAATGTCATGTCGTTGCTCTTCTACCAATTGCAAAAACAAAGAACTAACAAAACAAAAGGAAAACCAATTCAACTCAAAATCAAATTAAGCTAAATATTAACTTGTACTAGCCTGATAGATGATTGATGATGATGATGATATGATGAATCCACATAAAAGCAAATAAAATTGAGAAACAACAAGTAAAAACATGTATAAGAACATATTTTATAAAAATATTGTCTGCAAATGATGTCAAAATGTTGCAAACAACCAGAAGAAGAGTAAATGAGATGATCCATTTAGTAACTAGTTTAAAACAAATTTACAAGTAATTGTTTAATACGATCGATCAATCCAAAATTGAAAACAGCACCTCCATACACACCCAAACACACACACACACACACACATGCATGCTACATCCCAACATATATATACAAAAATACACACACACACACACATACACTCCGGCACGCTCTCAGAGAGCCAATACCAAGGCGTAAAGACGGAAGTGGGACACACAGACATTGACCAGGAAATGGCGCAGTTGCATGTTCTGATAGCCACTTCCGCATCCTTTTTGTGGATCAGAAGAAAGATCATCCGGCAGGAACCTAGAAAAAGGAATAAAGCCACAAATTCTAGTATATCTATGCATAAGAAATGGTCGTGTGAATCCCAAAATGAAAAGAAACCTAAAAACGAAGTAAATTTATAAATATTTCATAATAAACATTGCATACAAATAAACATAAACATAAACTTCGCGTAGTAACCAATATGCCCTTAAATCAAAGTCTAAACACAGCCAACAACCAACATTGAAACTAATTAAAAACCTAAGCCCAAGCGTATATATTATATACATACATATATGATAAAAGATACAAATCATTTTTGAATATAATAATGAATAAAAAAAAAACCCAACCGTTACAATAACATAATGTAATAATGAGCGTGTGAAATGAATGTAATTGAAAAACCATTTTTTCGAACTTGTTCGAGTAAGGTCGCCCGTCCGCTCAGGATCTGCGATACTTCAGAACAGAAGTGTTGTCAGTCCTGAAGTCGAGGGTGAAGTAACTCAACAGGTTCGAGCATCTTTTAATTATTAATAAATGTATTATGTTTATAAAAAATTAAAAAGGAAATGCAAAAACAAAATAAAAATTAAATAAATTCAACTATGAACGGGCCCAAGTCATTTGGGGGTGGTGGAGGAGAAAAACACTTTCAATTGAAATTTTGAAATATCTGTATTTGATACTTGGAATAGTAATACAAGGTAGTTATTCAAATATTTTTACATACAATTACATCAAATAGCCGGCTGCCTTTTATAATTATCATAATGTTTTGCTACTTTATAGCACGCATATTCACTGAAAGATCCTCCATAGGTTCGGAGCTACTTGAAGGTTTGTCATCCATGGGGAGCTGCATTTGATATGGTGTCTGGACACGAATGCATAGTTTTTAAAGACTCGACTTGTCGGGATACGTACATATGTATAGTATAATAGCCATGCATAGAGTGGAAGCCAGTTAAGCGCCAGGACCACATTGATTTTAAAAAGGGAGAAATAGTTTTGGTTTACATGAATATTTAGCTTCGATTACTGTACAATAAGTTGGTTTTTGGGTTTCTTTATAATGACTAGGTTTTTGGGCTAAGCAAAGTGTTCTACAGAGATTTCTATTCTTGGTGTGATGCTCAATCAATTAACGCATTCAATAATCAGTCAAACTTTGTGTGCTGCAAACTCTCGGGGCTCTAAAGGAACCCCCGGTTCATGTCTTCTTTAAAAATTAACAATAAAACTTAATTTTGCTAATTTGGCAACAAATAAAATGTATACAAATCATATTGTAAATGGGGAATATTGCACTGGGATGTTAACGAGGGGTAAAAATTGCACTTTTGGTTATAATGTGTAGGGCGGGGGTGTTTAAAAACTAGAATAATACAATTATTTCGCATCTTTTTTTTTGAGATTGGGAGGAGATTTCGTTCTTGCTTAGAGATTACATTAAAGGAGATTACTAGCGCACGTGATCGTCACGGTATGGCCATTGAGATAAGATAACAAAATGCTGGACCCCGTACGCGCCTCACTTGCGTAGCTGCAACTGGCCCTGCTGCTGCTGTTGCTGGGATTGCGCTTGGCTCGACAGCTGCTGCTGTTGTTGCTGCTGCTGATGATGGTGATGGTCCTCATCGTCGCTGGGCTCCTCGCGCAACGGCAATGAGTCGATTTGCTTGGCAGTGGTCACCTTTTTATTGCGCTGCCAGGTAAAGACGCGTGCCATTTGTAGGAATTTCTTGCGCGACATCTTGCCCATGTTCTTGAGACGCTCCTGAAACGGGGCATCGTCCTCGCCCTTGGTCTTGCCCGTCTGCTCCTTCTCGAGGGCGTTCATGAAGTCTTGATTCCAGCGCAATTGATTCATAAACTCCTCGTTCTGCAGCATAAGGGCAAACTGCTCGTCTGGCAGCTCAAAGTCCTGCTGGCCAGCAGCAGGTGCAATGCGTAGAAAGCCTGGCGGAAGCACACCCAGAATGGGTGGGTTCCAGCGACGGGCTGTGCTGCTGCTCTGACTCCTCTTTGTGGGCGTATTGTTCTGGCTATTGATCCTATTGGAGGAGCCCAGTGGCCGCATCTTGGGCGAGGCACCCGTATTGTGATGATTCGGCGAAGCGCTGGCGGTGGCGGTTAGTAAAGCGCCAGCACTGGCTGCTGCGGCAGCTGCACCGCTGTCCCCAATGCCATCCGTGGTGTCAACGAGCTGGACATTGCGCCGTAGGTCTTTGTCCGAATCGTTGAGGTTGATGAGACTCTGTTGTGGGGAGACATTAGCATCCAGTTCATTGCGCAGTTTTTCGTTCTGTCACATGCGGTTAGGTTAGTATAGTATAGTAGCTGCTGTTAGTATACACAAGCAAACGCACACACGGACCCCTTACCTGATTGTCTATGGACATGGCCAATAGGGCATCTATTGTCTGATCCACGGCGCCCAGATTGGCCCGCAGTATGGCCTCAATCACCTCGCGATCGATGTCGGGAAACATCTTCTTGAAATCGGCCATGGCCTGCGAAAATTCCAGTTGCAGCGTCGACATTTCGAAAAATAAAAATATTTTTCGCCCCTCCAGTGCGACCGCGGATTTATCGGTAAAATATACCATCTGACCCTCAGAAATATACCGTACTATACCAAAAAATTGATTAAATATATTATTTAATATACCGATGTATGAACGAACTTAACCCACTTAACCCCCCACTATTTAAACAGGTGAACAAAATGATTTAAGCCGCGGAACTTATAACGGTTTGTCCAACTTTACTGACAAATTAAAACGACCACGATATCAGAAAAAGGAACCACAGCACCACAATCGAGAGTTCAGACTTCAGACTTGTATCTGTAAGATAATCTTGTTTCTTTAGGATACTCTCGTATCTGTAAGATATTTTTTAATATCGATACAGCCAACCGACACAATTCAAATTAGTCGGTGGAAATCAGATTTTGAACGACATTTCAAATTAGATTTGTACTGCTGCTGTGGCTTCTGGTACTGAGGGTGGGTGCGGATATACTCGAGGCCCTTAGGATGGCAGCTGGGATTTGTTACTTTAATTAAATAACGTGTATTCATTACATCTTTGAGAAAATATTCTGTTCCTCAAAGGCATTTTAAGCCATTAAAAAATGGATTTTAATTCCATATTGTTGCGCATGCAGTGCGCACTGGTGATGACTGGATCAATAAATCACAATCAAATGCATTTTATGTGGGTTTCTGTACATTTTATGGATGGCATGGTGGAAGCCTTACCCTCACGTGATTGTCTCAACTGCTGATAATTGTCAGGCACGTGCTTGCTTCGGTTCCGGCATGAAGAGTAGAGTCAATTCCGTCTGTCGCGCTTTAATAAGTGTCAATTAGCACTGATATGATTGTGGCTTGATACTCTATCAGCGATACTATGCTGCCAAAAAAGACTGACGCTTATCTATGTACGAGTATATCTGTCGGACAAGTGATGATTCTGATTATACCACCCCCATCGATTCCGGGTGATGTAACCATAAAAATTAATTTAATCACATTGTCTACAAATTAAGCGTGGGCGAGAGATATAAGCCAACTTTCTATATACATATGTATGTATGTATGATCAGACAAAAGGTCAGGCGTGTCAATATACTAGATTTAGTTGGAATAATCAACATTATTTTTGGCAGCATTTCTAGACAAAATTAATTACTGTCTGCGGGAATTTTGTACAGGATGAGACGCATATAACATTAAAATTGGGGAATGGTACGACGGGGGGAATTCTTTATATTATAAGTAACATTTTTTTGCTGCCAAAACATGTACTTAAAACATGCAAAAATTAATTTTGTCCTGCCACCCACCGTTAAATTTAACTTTGGGTTTCTGTGTGACTAAATCTCTAGTAGATATTGCATCACATTATTCCGCCGAACGATCTCACAGAGCAGAGGGGTCTGAGGTCTGACTTATAGCATAAAAGATAACATCAGCTTGGTTATCTCTGCGATGGACAAGTGTAAATTTCAACGCTATTTTTAGATGAATTTTCGTAAATGCGAGTTTATTTTAGTTCGTCTTGTTGGGTCAACACTTTTTGTTGATATCAGCTTAAAACACACATGACAGAGATGCCCTTACCTGATGAGGGAACCCAACAAACCCATAATCATGTGATTCTATAGCTTCTTCTGGTGAATTTGCATGAGTTTGCAATATCCGCTAAACATTTCAACATCCGCTGCTAAGCTCTTAGAAAAAACTGCGAACCGACATTGACCCAATTAACTTTTGAAATGTTCTAGCAAAATCATTGCGAGTTTAATGACCTATAATTGAAAGTGATGGGGGCATTGATCTTCTGGGAATTCAACAAATTTACGCGTACTAACGTACAGTTTATAGATTGTGTCCAAAAGCCTTGACTCCAGATCCTTGGCAAACTGCTGCGGGAGTCGAGTCAATGAACCAAGCGAGGGAGTAAACGTAAGACCCCAGAGAACAGTGCGTGATAATTAAGTGTCACAAATGAGACTTAATCTCTAGATCTGCAGTGCCTGTACAAACTAATGTGCCCAACACTTTATGCTGTAGCGCAGTCAGAGTTTTCGGTTGTTTAAATTTATATGGCTTGATCATAAATCTTGTCTTTATCGGCCGATTTGTCAAAAGCGTGGCACGGTACACAATCGGTACAGGCCGAGACCGACCACAACCGACTTAATTCACTTTCTGTTGAGTCCCGAGCCGAGAGGAACGCACGAACCGTAGTACTACGAGATCGAACCGATCAGATCCGACCCAATCTGAAGTGTTTAGTTTTCGAACACACCGTAAAGAAGAACGTCGCGAACGCCAATTGATTGTTCTCAAATTTAAGCGAGCAAAAGTATAATTATAATAACTTTTCAAGTGCTCCCGTTCACCCATTCACAACACTCCCACAAAACGCCCACAAGAACATTGGAACCTACCTACCTCCGCCCCCTCCCAATACCTCCCCCAAAACACTTTTGTAACATCCGAAGTGTCGTCGGGTTTCGGTCGCCTTTTTGGTGTCGTTGTGGTCGTGTTACCGCGTTGTTAGCCAGGTCTACGAGTATTTTTACCTGTTGATTTACCCTTTTTGTGCGTCGCTCTTCAAGCGCCTATATAAACAAGTGCTCTCAACGGATTTGCGTTTATTCTGCATTGTCACACCTAACGCTCAAGATTCCCCCAGCGGAGCAAGAAAAGAAAAAGAGAACACTTTGAATCTGAATTATTTCATGAATATTTTGTGGACATTTCATAAATATTAATAGACAACAAAAGTACCCAACATTATTTAGTAAAAAAGTACATTTCCAGTAAAAAAGTACAGTTACAGTGAAAAGTGCTAAAAGGAATAAAAAGAAGCTCACAATTTTCAGAATTTGTGCAAATCTTTGAAAGAACTTGAATTACTTGAAAAGGAGTTGCATTTTTAAGAGGTGAGTTTCGGTATTATTATCCATATTTACATCATGCATACATACAAACATACATATGTATGTATCCATATATAAATAATGACCAGGGGGCATTTTTTTTTTATATTCTAATAAATATCTAGAATACATATTAAGCTATACCAATCTCAGTCCAATCCTGGCCTTCTTTTGCCTATTTCTAAGCTAATTTTGCATAATTTGAATTCTCAAATATGCAAAAACGATTCATTAGGTTCCATTAGACTGGCGCCGAGAAAATGTACTTTTCGCCTATTGATAAGGGGCACATTCATATATTTATTTATATTTTTATACGACATTCAAATTATCAGCAAACATTTATACAATGTCATTTCATTGCGGGATTTTCGATTAAAATTCATTTCAATTAAAGAAATTTTTGTAGTCGGCTTATCAGCGCTGGAACGGAGGGAAAGATGTTCAATGGAAAGTCTCGTGAATCAAGAATCATTTATAAAATGCGTAGTTTTTATTTGATTTGCCGTTGGTTGGTTGCTGGTGGTGGGGGGATTCCAACTTAGATTTCGATTCAGATCCAGATAGCTTTTGTTTACAGTGCTCGAAGCAGAAGCAGAAGCAAAAGGAAAAAGAGGGCGTGTCAATCGTAGATGTGAACTTATTGTCGTTGATAAGAAAGTATTGAAAGCTCTGCGCTCTCTGTGTGTTGGTGTTCGTTGTGGTCCGATATTTTATGACGTGCCCGATGACGCACTTTATTGTGGGGCAAATAAAAGAACGAAGACCATTTTTACGATTTTATTATTATATGTATATGCCGCGATTGATGATACGATTTGGGTCACAGCAGCAAAGACCCCCCCCCAGCCTAGCTATGATGCGAATTTCGTTGATAATTTGTTTATTTTTACATAGTTTAATCTTTAGATTGGCCAACAAATAAATCAAAATAATAATGAAAAATTCCGACTGGTGGAATTTTGTATAAAATATTTTTCGGAAATTTCTCCCATTCTCTCGAAAGGTAAATAAAACTAGTTACTGCCTGTTCTTCGCATTTATAAGTAACATCATAATTTGGCCATAACTTGTCATCGTCTTATCGCTTATCGATCATTGTTCATGGTTTCAGCTTTTTAATAACCATCCATCGAAATCGAACCCTCACGAACCATGGGGCAGCTGTCAAATAAATTCGACACTCCATCCCCATCCCCAGCCCCATTTCACCCTGCATAGTTTTTATGGTTGGTGGCCTGTTTAACGATTGGGCGTGGCACTTGCACCGCTCGAGAGTTCAATGAAACTTGTACGCGCCTGGCCTTGACTCTAATAATAAATGGAATAGAGATGAATCTTGGCTGGGGATCGCCATGAATTAGCCACGACACCCAATGCATTATCAGCTCCACACCACACGACCGCCGAACGCAGAACACCGAAAACGCAAACATTTTAATGTTCATTGTGCCATTAAAATGCGTTTGCTGCGATTACGCTGCCGCTGGCACTGCTGCCATCAATCATCAATCATCCTGGTAGCAATCGCCGAGCGTGTAAGTCACGAAACGGATGACATTGCTCGGCAAAAGATTATCGCCGTGCACTTGAGATTCAAGTCAGGAGAAATACGTTTCAGGGAGGCGGGCCATGGGAAGGGGAAGCGGTCAGATCTAGCTCTGTCGGCAACAACAAAAAACTGAAAGATGAAAAGTATTTTTGGCTTTGGATTTTTGATAAGTTGAATTCGTAAGTAGATGGGAATATATTGCCAGTTGCGGGGCGATATCAAAAAGATTTGTGAGGGAAACAGAGAGTTCTAGAACGAAAGAAAGTGATAGGGGAAAATAATAATAGATTAAAGAGTTTAATTCCATTTTTCTCTGGGCTTAGTTTTGCTCATTTATAACCAATACTTTGCCCCCCTTAATCTCACATAGTTTACCGCATTTATCTGCAACTGTTTCACTGCATCTTCATTAAGTAGTTTTATTTCTTTTAAAAAAACCTTCATTAATCACAATTGAACCTTCGCCGTTTCTCACTGCTTACTGCTCACTGCTGCTGCCCACCCCTAAGCACTAAACACCCTAAATGACTTGTAATTTTTAACACTCAAAAGCCAACCCACCCACAACATTAACCCACTCACCGTTCACCTTTAACATTCTGGCCAGCTGCTGGCTGGCGTCAGAGCTTAAGCTTCAGCTTAATTAGGCATTAATATTTCATAAATGTCAATTAAGGGATGTCTCACAGAGTCACAGACACAGAGAGAGAGAGAGAGGAGGGAGCTGTAGTCCGTGGCATATCAAATGATGATATTGCAATGTGACCTGATTTCAAGAGCAGGCATCAAAGAAGCCTTTTCCATTTATAGACCCAAAATGGAATGGGCTAAAGTCAAAACTTTCAACTGAAGCGTATCCTAGATTTCATTGAGAAAGGGAACAAAATGCAACGTGACTGCCAGTTGTGAAGTGAAGCCAACACCTTGAGTGGGCAGCAGCCGAAACCCCTCGCAACATTTGCGCATATTTTGAAAACTTTGTGTTGTTTGTAATGGGAAACCCTTTGCGTAAGCACTGAATGGGCGCGAGGGTTGGCCCAAGGGGGGGGCGGTGCTTAATTGTTCTGGCCAAATTGTTGTTTGCACTTTCCACACAAATATTCATACGTTTTGTGGCCTTTCAATTCCGCAGTACATGATGTCCACAACGTGCGGCTGCTCACTCGTCCAGTGGGGCATTGTCATTGTGCTGCTGTCAGCTGCCACCGGGCCGGGATATGCCATGCCACGTACTGGGCTGCCAACGCAGTTGTTGTTCAGCGAACTGCTTGGAGCGGGTGGCAATGAGGACAACACCTATTATGGCGAGCAATTGGTGAGTGATAGATGGCCGTTTATTGAGGCACCTACATGGAGACTAAGCCACCTGTTTGTTCGCCCATTGACTTTTAGAAGTACCAGCAGCAGCAACAACAGCAGGAACAGAAACAGCAGCGACTGCCTTCGTTTGCCAGGAAGTGGCCCTCGCTGAGGGATCTCCTGCTGACCGCTGACTATGAGGAACTTGGCGTGCCACAGGATAGCAATGAGCGAGAGCTGGTCACCAGTTCCCGTCTGCTGGCCCGTCTGCACAGGCTCAGCGAGAATGGAGGCGGCGAGCAGCTGCACTACAACCTGGTCAACGATCTAACCGACATGCCCACCAAGAAGGTCCACGGTCCCTCCTATCTCAAAGAGCACAACACCAAAAAGAATGTGCAATGTAAGTAAACGATCCACAATCTACATATATTAAGATATATCTACAAATACTATCTTCAATGTGGCATGATTGACTAATTTTTTGATTCGAAACATTTTTATTTTCATGATTTTTATTTGGTCCCAAAAAAATTAGTTCGTAAACAATGTAAGTGTAGCATGAAGCAATTCCCAAACCTATTTCCGACAACTAACATTTGTTTATATTTTTGGTTTTCCGTAGACATGTCGCCGTGCCACTTTAAGATCTGCAACATGGGCCGCAAGCGCAATGCCGGCTCCTATGTACCCTACTGAAGCGATCTGAAGAGCAGAACTTCCAGAAATAATGAAAACTTAACCCCATCTCTCCCTCTAAACTAACAAAAAAGAAAAACCAACCAAAAGCAGCCAAAGTAAAATAAAAGCAGAACAATTAACAGAATTTGCATTGTCACAGATTTGTGGAACGCGTTCAAATAATGCCAAGTATTGTCTATTGATTTAGTTTGAGAATTAGTAATTATGATTATAATGTATTTAAAACACATGTCTCGACACACTCACACACACACACACACACACACACACATTACACCACACACAAAAAAAATCTCCCCTTATCTCTCCCGTCTTGTCTCTCTTTCCCTCACCCCCCATATGAACACATACAAAGTATTTCCATACTAGTTATATGAATATTATCTATGATTATTGTTGTATTCGAAATACATATTAAGCAAAATCTATATATTACAAAATATTTATTAAAAACTACAAAAAAAATCAAAACAAAAAAATTATATATGGCCAAGTTTCCTGAATAAAATATATAAATAAATGTTTATTATGGTATTCAAGGACCCGAAAGGGGTCACCCAAAATTTTATCGGAATCATTTTAGTTTTTTTATTCAAATCAACGACTTATGAAGCCCCCAAAAGCAGGCAACGTTTTCGGAGAGAGTGAATCTTGTGTGCCAAAAAGTAAAGTCTGCTCTCAGGCTGCGCTGGTAATATATGTAGCTTGGAATTGCTGATTTCGTAGCTTTACGGCACACTTTTAAAGGATAAAGATATTACTTTAGGATACTTTATTTTATGAAAGATTTTGGAGCTCTTTAAAGCTCTTTTTATTATTTTTATTTTGGGTATTTTCTATTAGTTCATATACTTTTTCAAATCCATTCAGATTATTGTGTACACACCTGTACACCTGTCCCACAAGTTCATTTGCTGCTTTTACCCTTCAGGCGATTGCTTTACATGTAAATTATGAGGTGGGCCACCGAGAACCATTAAAACTGCTCTAAAGTGTGTGTTTAATGGATTTAATGTTTTTTTTAGTTTTAATTATGTGTTAGTTATTGATTGAGTTGCTCATTGCATTAATAACATATGCAGGCGTGAGAACCCATGAACGACACTTTCATCTGAGTTTCAGATCATATCACGCAGCCATCTCTGGCAGTAGCCCATAATCCGAGTCATGTATAGACCGACCCCCAGGTTGCGGTTGCAAAGGCCAAGTGCCACTGCAATTTGTTCGGAAAAGTCAGCTCAGAAGCTGGTAAGCTGGTGGGCTGGTGGGCGTTGCACGTTTCCATTGGCGGAACCATCAGAACTCTCTGGCTACAGGATATGAAATATTGAAATCGATCGCGTTTATGGTTAGCAACTTAATGTCATGGCGTCGGCGCCGTTAGCCATAAAAAACGAAACGAACTGAAAAGTAAAACCAGAGAGCAAACAGTCAGCACATTCGACTGTTTGGTAGTAAACGCCCAAACGCGTTCACAGGCTGTGAGAAAAATGTTAAACAGCTGGGCAGATCGAATCTGAATCCAAATTCGAGTAGTAGTTGTAGTTGTACTGACTGACGTGGCTGGCTGACCGCCAGAGACCTTCGACTGTGTACCTCACATTTATGCTCTTTAACAGCTTACACGAAGTGCATTTCGATCCGTTCGCAATTACCGACTCTCAAGTGATTCATGCTCAGCTATAACCTGTACACACTTGCAATACATACATATGTACATCTGTTGTGTCTGTTCTATTTGAATGCAAATTCTATTGTAATTAAACGTGCTCTGCCTGATTCGTCGACAAATTGCTTGGCTGCTGTCGGAGATGTAGATGCTCGAGAATTATGAGCCGAACATGTCAATATACGACTACTTGTCGAGAGATCGCAGCTAATCGGATAAGCTTCCCACGTAGCTCAGTGGCGGATCAGTTGGATGATAATTGGGCCACACACAGGCGTAAATGGCTGCTTGTGATGCGTTCAACTAATTGGATAGTAATGCTTATAAGATTCCAATTATTTCTTAATCCAAGTACATCAATCAACGCGCTACCTGCCTCATTTAAAATTTATATTAAGTTATAGAAACAATTTTCAAATCATTTCAATAGCTTTTCCACACACACACACAATCAATTTTTGGTTACCCAGTGCCACCGAAACGAACTTGAGGCTGAAAATTATACTTAAGCTGCCTCCGCGGGGAGTCAGTGGCTCACCATCCTCACACCTCACGGATAATTAAGCATCAAAGTGCTTAGCTTGGGCTTCGGCGCAGTCAAGGTCACATACTAATTGATCAGCGGAGCCAAGCAGAGCCAAGCAGAGCCACGTAAACTGACGAAAGTAAAAGTAAACCAAATACGAGCACGAGCATGAGTATGAGTACGGGTACGGGTACGGGTACGAGGGAATAATACTTATAGAGTTGATCATTTAATTAACTTAATTCAGTTGTTTAAGTCGCCTGTTAATTGGACTTTCAAATCTGAAATGGCGCCGTCTTAGGCCCTCGCAAAATGTTCATAAACTTTTCAACTCTAGTGCTGTGGGGCTGCTCTGTTCAGAATTAAATTGGAATCGTAACACAAATTGCCTGGGCTGTGCCTGATGGGTGGGGATCGTGGCATTTCTCACACACTCCGCGTGGCCTGACTCAATCCCTCGTGTGAGAAAATTTTTGACTGCAACTGCAAGTGCCACTGCAACTGCAACTGCCACAGCCCAGCCACAGAGCCGCAAGACAATCGCAATTGTTTCGGGCCGCCTGTCTGCACTGCACCAGATATGCGCGGGTTTTATTATTATTTGTATGGTTCTGAAACGGCATTGACAAGGCCACACTTGGAGTCGCAGTCGGAGTTGGAGCTGGAGTATGATGAAGTGCCAGGGCACTGAAATGAAATGTTGCTGCCTCAAGTGAATGCATTAGGCAAAGTGTTTTTGCTGCATTGCCTCTAAAATGTGTAATTTTCGTAGCCGGATTCCCAAATGTGATCAAGCCATAAAGATTTCTTGTAGAGGCACCAAAATGAGAAGTACAAACCAGATATTGGCTAAGATTGAATTAACGACGCACTTGACATTTGCCAAGACCAGTACCAGCCTATGTCTCAGTCTCAGCCTCTGTCGACGTGTGCCAAGCATTTGTCCAACTCATTGAATTGCTTGCAATCATTTTCATTCATACATTCATTTATTCATTCATTCATTCATGGCACAAAACGTGCGTAAACGCACAACTCGTTTCGGTGGGCAAAAGCGGAAAAATAATGTCAAGCTGGCCAAACAACTCTGCGGAAAACCCATAACAAAAATGGCAGTTAACAAGTTGCCTGAGTAAACGTGAAAATCTCCACTCCACTCGTGCTCCACTGGTGCTACACGATGAACTTGACACATTTTTGGCGGTGCTTCAGACAGTGCAAACATTGTGCAAATGAACTCATTGCAAGACGGGACTGTTGCACAACACATACTTGATGGCTAATTACAGCAACGATTGCCACAATTGTCCGGCCATTAGAGAGGGCGAGCGAGAGAGAGAGAGAGAGAGAGACCAGACGAGACCCATCCCCAAATGGGGGCACATTCAAATGGCGTAGCTCCATTAATCATATCGCCTGTCCATGTCTGCCTGGGCGTTGCAATGCTTCTCACACACTCGCCAGACATAAAAAAACACACCACAAAATGAATTGCCTTTTAATATCAAAGATTATAAGCCAAGAACTGTCGATCAATTTGGTCAAGATATTTGTCGATACCTCCTCGTATATTTATTTATGACTTATGTCTGCACGAAATTGAAATGAATGTTTTGAGGTGTGTTGTTCGGCTTTTGTTTTTCATATTATTAATGATCCATTAAGTGTGGAGAAAAAACACAATTTAAATTGGGGTTATTTCTAGTAAGAACTAATCAGCTTCCGCATTTGTGTCTAATGAATGTCTATCGAGATGAGATATACATATGTTTTACCTTAATTATGGCTGCTATTTGTGGAATATATGTACATCAATATGTAATAGGCGGAAGGAAGAGTTTTTTAGTGTTTTTTTTGCACGCAAATATCAGTGCAAAAAGCAAAGTTAATGAATCCATACATATATGAATCTCTTACAGACAAAATAAAGTGCCTTCTATTCACTCTAATTGTAAGGTTATGTATTTCGGTGCCTCACAGCTACATCAAAGTGAATGGCCATCAATTAGCCAAAGGCTCACACAAAATGTCAACTCAATTTCGACCGGCAGCCCATCAAACGCAATAGATTTAATTATCATCTCCGCCTGTCTGCAATTGCAGTGGAGATTCGAGCGTGGAGTCAGCCAACCAAAGTCTTGTTACCCGGCATCAAAATGATGGCTAATTGTTATTTTTGCATATGCATTCAGGCGGCTGCTTGCATGTTGTTTGATCACACAGAGAGCGAGAAACTAAAAGAGAGATAGACAGAGAGAGGGAGAGAGTGAATGAGAGACCTTACATAATAATCTAGTTAACAAATTGTGTCATGTGGAGCTGCTAGCAACCGAGTAACCGAGTAACCGACTCAACTGTCTCGATATCCACGGCGCCTGCATCCAAGCGAAATCCGACAGAGCAGCTGCAGACGCCTGGTCTATCCAGCCGCCACTTTCGAAAGTCTTTTGCCCCCTCCCCACCCAAGAGAGAGAGGAGAGAGGGGGAGAGAGAATAGAAATAGAGGACTTGCATAACCCAGACAGGGGACAAAACGGTACTATCGCGAGGGTGTTGGCCTACGACTGCATATAAAAAAGTCATTAAAATATTTAAAAATAAATAATCCCCATCAAGCAAAGCAATCTGCTGTGCATAGTAAAACCTCACGAATTTGCTCCTTGGGGGCGGCCCACAAATGGTCAGCCAACCAGGCAACCAGACATCCAGCCTAAATATGATAGATCTTCAAAGGGTGGGTGAGGGGAGGGAGGGGGCACAGAGCTCCACTTTAGGGAGCGACAATCATGGTTTAGGCTTTGGGGTGTGTCCAGTCAAAATGTAAATCTTGGAAAATGGGGGGAGGGAAAAGCTGACTGTGGCTCTGTCTCTGTCCGCTGGCAATTGTGGGTTAATGGGTGAATGTGCTGTTTGAACTACATTACAATGGATAATCAGTTAGTGGTTCGGGCCGGCCTGTTTGCTGGCTCTAACCCGTTGGATTGGTAGTTATGCCAAGTGGCAAAATATTTGTAATGCAAAAAGCAAACAAAAGACTTGGGCAACATTTGAAGGAAATTATAGGAATATTTGTGCATTAAAGATATTTCAGCACTCCCCCCAGCTATGATTGAGCTCAAGCACCCATTGTTCTTTGTGGAGTTTCTCTAGAATCTTCAGTCGAATCAACAATTTGAAGTTCATAAACCAGGAACACGCCTTCCGCCAGCCACGAACGGACCACCTCTGGCATGTACTCCTGTCGGGTATATGTAGGTCTCATGTGAACCGCTGGACTAGCAGACATGTCTGGAAATTGAATTTACTGAATGTTGGCGATAGAAACAAGGCGTCGACACCCACGCAGCCAGCGGCAGAGCCAGAGAGTTCCCCAGAGAGTCAAAAGGTACTACGATATAACCGACTTCAATCTTTGATTACAGGGCAGCCACACGTCAGTTGTGCAAGAAGCGATTGCCAACAATTGTGCTGCGGTTAACCAAAGGGAGGAGGAGAAGTTGCACAGACACAGATCATAAGAAGCGGCATCTGAGACATCTCTGTTGTGGTTTTGCCACTCAACAAATGGTTGCAACAACACAAAGTCCAATCGGCTTATATCGCTCTCTACGTAGAGGCAGGATCTTAAGTTGGTGCCTAGAATAATGCTAAGCCGGATATGTACATGGCAATGAGAACAATGCGATAAACATTATGGACATGCCTTTCTGAACAATGAACAGAGATCTCCGACATTATCGAGAGCCAATAAATCAGCAAACTGAGCCACAAATTTCAACAGCAACAGCAACTGCGACTGCGACTACGTTTACGTTTACGAGTACGACTGTGAGTACGAGTATGACAATGGGCAAACAATTACAAAACCATATAAAAGCGAATTCGATACGAGAAATCTAAAGCGGAAATTTTGTAAAGCTGCCACGCCCCCTCTTCGGCCCATAGCCCCAGAGTCTCTGCACGGGCTCCATGGGATCGTGGTGGTGAATGCATTGCGAAAATGTTGGGGCAAAACAAAAACAAAAACCGAAACCACCGAATGCAAGCCAAATTCGACCTAAGAGGCCTGTTCCAGCCCCAGCTCCAGCTCCAGCTCCGCGCTGGTCATGGCAAATTGCCTTGGAGTGTCTCCATTCTAAGCCTGGCCAAAGCCCGAAGGTCGTCGTTCGTTCGGTCTTCGGTATCCAGTCCAAGCCTCTGTTTTGGGTCGAACAATGGAGGTGATCTATGTAAATTTCGAGCGACATAATTGCATGGATTAAGCTGTTGTCTGTTTGCTGACTGTGTATCTCTGCCACCCCGCCACCCCCCCCCCCCCCCCAAACAAATATATAATTGGACAGCTGATAAGGCGCACGCCCACTGAAAGAGCTGTCAGAGAACCCAAATCCCGCATTAAAATCTACAATTTTCGAAAATTGTTTGTAAAGGAAAAGCGTAAAGTCCACAGCGGCCACAACAATACAAAAAACGAGAAGGAACGTGTGAGTCGCTTCTGGACGCGACTCTACTTTTATACCCGTACTCAGTCAGTATATAAATTTATGAGCTTATGATTGAAATTAAAAAAAATTTTTAATTTTACATTTAAATTTTTTGCTACATTTGTTAACTACATCTACATGTAAAATGTAGATAATACATCTAGAACAAATATTCTACATCTGCCATTTAGATTCTACATCTCCTCCGCTAGGGGTTGCTCGCGCATTGCACAGGGCAGAGTGTGTGCGAGCGAGACAGAGAATGAATAGCGTAAGCAGTGCCAGAGGAGGTGGGGGAAGCAACTGAAAATTAATTTCTTTATTCTGGCTATAATAATGATCCGATCTGGTTCAGATTCGGCAATCTGATAGATATGGTCATTCTCACGATACTGCGTTTTGTTTTTCGTATCTTCAAATTGTGGATGCAAGATTTTCGTCCTTTGTGAAGGCGGAAGGGGGCGGGGCGAAATTTTGAAATACACTTGTAACAGTGTGATATCACATGAGTCTGGGAAAAAATTTCGTTGCTCTAGCTTCTATAGTCTCTGAGAACGAGGCGCTCATCAAGACGGACAGACGGACAGACGGACAGACGGACAGACGGACAGACAGACAGACAGACAGAGACTCGGCTATTGATGCTGATCAAGAATATATATACTTTATGGGGTCGGAAAATTTTCCTTCTCTGTGTTACACACATCGACTTTTACCACAAATACAGTATACCCCTTAACTCTTTTTGAGTACGGGTATAAAAATTCAATCAAATTGAAATCGAATTTTTGGGCTTTAACCCATAAACAATTCGACCTTGCGGTTGTCTTACGTGTTTTTGTGGGTGCACTTTAGCCACCGAAAGCCCGAAAAGTGGCTCAAAGTGGTGCAGCGGGAAGTTGGAAAGATTTTCTTTAAAGATTTCATGGAACACTGTTCCCTCTAAAACTGTATGACAAGCATATTCCATGATTTCATTAATCAATTAAGCTTTTCTTACCCTTTGTTCAGTGATTGCATTTTGATTTCCAATGAATACCGATCCGCGTTCTGTTCAAGGTCAGACATTTGTTCAATTACTGCAGTTAATACAATTCCCCCTTTTTGTTTCATTGTGGTTGCCACAGCCACAGCAATTTGTGTGGCATTTGCAAAGATCGGTAGGTACATTGTACATAGGTAGCCGCTGGTCAAAAAATCATGAGTGAGTAAATGTTAATTGCCATGAGTCGATCGCAGGTTGTGTGTTTTGTGTTTCAATACCTTAATTACAATTGGAATTTTGCATAATTAATTTAAATTATAACCCAGGCCATAGTCACAGTCTGCTGTTGACTTGTGAACCGACTTCCACATCTGGGGGGAATGTTGCGCAAAACATCTGACAGAACAAAAATTAAAATCAAACGAATGACTTGGGCAACGAACTTGTTTCGCATATTGCTGCCGCATGTTGCACACACAACTAGAAAAGCTGCAAACATTTGCCACTCAATCAGCAACAAGGCAACGCACACAAATTGCTTTAATTACAACAAATTTGCTTGAATATATATCAACCTAAGGCATTTCTGAGCAAAAAAAAAACACTCAGAGAAATCGTTAAAAAAGAAGAATGCAGAAAACACTCTGAAGTTTTTTAAATATGCAAATAAACAAAGGAATTATTTGGTAAAATTTATTCCAGTTCTGTTTTAGTTGTGCACAAATTTCTTTCAGTGTTGGCTAATGCTCTCTGACTTTTTACCTGACACCTCCAAATCATGACGACTGCAGCTAGAAAAATATACCTAGATCTGCACTACTCCACTCTACTCTACAGCACTGCACTCCACTCAGCCTCAAGTGACCAGCCCCAGAGAACTCATGACGAGCCAAGATTGAGCCAAGATTGCGACTGCTTCGGGCCACTTGGGCGTTGCATTTCTGCGAATCCGGCTGTTGCTCGGATTGCATCGGATCGGATCTGGTCTGGTCTGGTCTGGGTGGTCTGCCGGCTTCTGGAACTTCTCGCCCTGACTCATAGATTCATATGTGGAACGGATCTACGTGTAGTACTGCAATCTTTGAATGGCATAGCATGGGGCTCCGGTGAATAATTAAATCAAAAAGGAAACGAACCGTATGACCAAATTTTGTTATTGTCATTGTTGGGTCAAGACTGGTCTGGTTTAAGCACTGAACTAAGAGTGCGCTTGGTGATTGTCCGTGGGATTTGCACACATTTAAGTAACGGGTTTAGTTGAATCTAGGAAATGCAACTTCTTATTAAGGAAGTGAATAGGGTAATAAAACCTGTTTCATTTAGAGTAAGTAGTAGGAACTTTTCATGAGAGTTTTAGAGCAATCAGTCTGGGATCTATGAAGGATCTAACGCTGCCCAAACATGGCTCAATCATCCATCAAAAAGCAATCAATTATTGCATTTTTCACAGATCCAATCAGACTCTAATCCAATTCGATTCATTAGCTCTGGTGGTGAGTCATTTTCAAGTTTCTCCTTTACGTTTTGTTTACCCTGTGCCTTCCCCCTTTGCTGACTCCGCTCCTGTGTCGATTACAACTGTTAGTGATCCGTTACACGTCGTTTGCTGCTGGTCGTCGCTTTGTCGTGATAACCTTGAGATGATTGCTTCAATTTTAGTTTTAGTACAGCCCAGATTAGGACAGACAACCAAACAGACACGTAGATAGAGACTGAACAGACAGTCAAAGTTGAGCTTAATAATTTATTAAATGAGACAAAGCAGGGCAAGTACATCGCATAAGACTAGAGACTAGAGTCAGAAAATATGCCATAAAACATAAAACAAAGCGAGGCAGAGCTCGAAAATATGACAAAACAAAGTACTTTTTGGCCTGGTAATGAGTCAGGGTTGCATTGGAGGAGTTTTGGCCGTAATGATGTGGCGCCATGCTGCGCCCCACTTCGGCAACGTCTTCAACGGAGGCCCCACTCCCCTCTCTGGTTTAATAAGCAAAACGGCCTACATGGCAATTAAAAAATATACAACAAAAATACTCTTAGCATTAGCAACATTAAGTGGAAGCTCTGATCGACGACGCCCAGCATTCAGGCGGAGGGAACAAGAAAAATCCATAGAACATAGACAAAATATTGCATGGGAGAGCCACGGCGAACAAATTGCAACATGCTACAATCTGATGGCAGGGCAGGGGCAGGGGCAGAGTCTGGGGGCTGGGGCAACACCTCCGCCCAACAAAAATGCAATTTTTAGTTGCCATAGAAGCCATTGTTTTGTTTTATACACAAATATATTTAGTTGGTGGCTAATTTTATTCGTGCTCGAGGATTTTTCTATGCGAGGGAGCAGTCAGATGGGAGATTCGAGAGGCCATTTCAATTAATCGTGATGGGGCGATGGAAACGAATACTCATAGATAGTTAAGCTAATTTAGTTATAGACTGATCATGATTTCATAATTAATATGATTTGTTAATGCATAATAAATGGGGATTGTTATTGTTTCTCCTGCACTTACTCAGACTCCAATATATTTTCGGTCGAATTTTCTTACCTATTTAATTAGGGTTTTGGGCTGTCGTATGTTTCCCATAGTACTCCCTTTTGTCAACACAATTCCCAACTATTGTTCCCCTTCCAGTCTGTGTGTGTCGATCAACAGTTATCTCACAAATCAGACAGCTTCCAGTCAAAGCAGAGAGAGCAACAAACCGCAGCAGCAGAGACAGTAATAATACAAGGTGTGCTAATGTGAGGGTGTGCTCCCCTCATTTCGATTGGCTAATTATAGCCACTACTCAGTGTCTCTGCACTCATTGCTGGAGCGCTCTCCTGAAAGTACCTCACCTTTATTAGGCACACCTTGGCAGCAGTGCTCTACATCTAACTGAACTTCACTCTCGTTTTTCATACAGCACAAAAATACTGCGAGACAGCGTTGACGTTGGCGTTGGCTTCGACGTTGCTGTTGGCGGAGAGCAACTTCTTGTACTTCTCTTCTGCGCAGCGGCAGCCGCTGCTTCGCTTTGCTTCGTTGTTTTTGCTATTGCTGACCGATTCGCTCGCTTTGGCTTCAACTTTGGCTCTCTTCGGTTTGGGGCTTGCTGTAGTTCGTGGGGCCGCTCGGGCGTTGTCTTGCATATAAAAGCGGGCTCCTTCTGGTTCTAGTTATCAGTTGAATCCAGCTCAACCCATCGCATACACTCGCGGCTCTTAGCAAACCAAACTCCAAAAACTCCAAAAACTCCAAAAAACCATTCAAATGGCTTTCTTCAAAGTGAGTGAAAAAGGATCAATCGAGTGACGACACACCAATATCCTTTCGCTGTTCTCGTGTTCATGTGCTCAAACCTAACCCCCACTCCCCCTCCTTATTGTGCTCTTTCTCCTGTGTACAGTCCCTAATCTGCCTGGCTGTCCTCAGCGTTGCCTCCGCCGGTGTCCTGCACGGCGGTGCTGGTCTCTACGCCTCCGCCCCAGGAATCTATGGTGGCCATGGACATCCTGATGAGGGAATTGACTATCATGTGAGTATGCGAACATTGCCATTCCAACACCGTCTGGTCTGGTCTGGCCTGTGGGCCAGGGTCGTGGGCCTGTGCTTTTGACATTTGGAGATTTTCCCACGACTGTCCATTAGCATAGCCCGCGGCAGTGGCGGCGACGTCGCTGTTGCAAGTGTTGTTGGTGGCGTGTGGCATGCACATTAAACTAACACCTGGATCTTGTACCATCCACAGGCGTACCCCAAGTACCACTACAACTACGGCGTAGCCGACTCCCACACCGGCGATGTCAAGTCCCAGCATGAGGTGCGCGACGGTGATGTTGTGAAGGGATCCTACTCCCTGGTGGAGCCCGATGGTTCGGTGCGCACCGTGGAGTACACCGCCGATGACCACAACGGCTTCAACGCAGTGGTGCACAAGACTGCCCCCACCATCCATCATTCCGCACCCGCTGTCATCTCCCATGCCGCTCCAGTGCTGGCCCATTCCGCCCCACTGCTGTCCCATGGCCCGTCCATTGCTCACCATCTGTCTGCCGCTCCCGCTGTGCCCTATGGCGGCTCTCTGGCGCATCATGCCGCCGTGCCCGCCTACGGTTATGCCACCCACAACGCCCACGCGCATGTGGCCCACTACTAAGGAGGATGGAGGCAGGATGACCAGCCACCCACTTGCTACCACACTACCACCACCCGCACCACACCACTCACTCTTCTGTAATTTATTAAGCACGTTGACGACCTCACAAAAAACCCGAATGGAAAACGGATGATCGATCCACTGATGAAGCCTGATCCAATACTCAGAACAGAATCAAGTCATGTCCATCATTACCATGTGTATATAAGAGCGAGGGAGAGGGTGCAATCAGCCCACCTCTCTCTCTCTGGCTCGCACTCTATCACCAACTCTATGCATCTGTCTGTCTCCCTCACAACAACCCATTGCCGTCTCTGTCTCAGCTTTCGCGCAATTCTCTTTTTGTTTGTAATATTTTAAACTTCTCTTTTTGTTGTACAAAAAAGCGAGTAAAGAACGATGAAAGCCCCAGCAGCGCAGCCCATCATGCCACGCCCACACGACACCAACCTGAAAAAAAGATGAAGAAAAAATGAACAAAAACCAATAAAAAAATGAACAATCTATACATATATTGTATTATAAAAAAAAACAAAGCATTTGTGTCTAATTTAAGTTAAAAGCTGAATACAAAATGTAGTGAATGACAAAAACCCAACACACCCCTTTCCATCAACGGTTCTGAGTGGATCATGCATACAGTCATGAATACATTCACTTTCCGCTGGCAATTGATTCTATTTCCTATTTATAATTATGATTGCAATAATTTATGAAAGTTATAGAAATTGATGGGTAGCTCCACTCACTAAACATCATGTCCGTTGATTGACAATTATCGAGTTGGATTATTTGTGGGCGGTAGGTGGAAAAGGTGAAGGTAAGCACTGCCAATTAATTAGCATTAAATTAATAAACAACAAGGTATTATTATCTGTAAATTGAAGAACACTGTCTGCTAATGTCTCTGTCAAATTGAGACACGTACATGTTGATCGGTCGATGGATTCGGAGTCCCCTTGACATACATTTTGAAAACAATATTGCTCTTCTGATTGTGGCAATAAGAGCTAGTAAACCATTAGCAAAAAATTGTATATGTATTTTTAGGGATTTATTATGGAAAATACTAAACTAAAACACTAAAATGGACGAAGCCTCATTCTGCTCAGGTTTAAAGTTGATTGCAATTAATTTTAGCAAGTTTAAATAACAGCACGGAAGAGACAAATCAAATGACACTTCTTAATATCTAGAAATAGCTCAAATATTCGGAAGGATCCACAATCTCAGGTATAAAGTTTCCTAGTTGTCTAAAGCGGAATCCATAGGCAGCTTTTGGGCTCCATTAATTCAGAAGTTAAAGCTGAGCTTTAAAGCGTTCCGGCAGCAACGTTAGACAAGCGTTTGATATGTCTGTATACTTTTGGGCCATTTTCTTAGATACCTTTGGAGTAATCTACTTTTTAGCTACAAAATATTTAAAGAAATGCCATTTTATTATCATGCAACGGGCGTGGGAGTACTACTAAAAAAAAAAAGGTGAACAGTGCACATTCAAGAAAGGGGACTTGAGAACGAATAACTATTGGTTTTATTATGAATGAGCCATTAGCCTTAGCCTAAAACTTGAAAAATTTCTATCTAATAATAACTTTATCATTCTCAGATATTTGTATAACTTTTCCCACTGATTCCCAACTCCATTTCAGATTTCACTCTGAGCAATTGTTCATAACTATTACAGGTAGCTGCCATCTGGCAATGTCAATGGTAGTCGCTCGCTAAACCCTATCATTTTACGCACTTTTCTCCCCTTTGAAGTAAACCACAAATAGATGCCTCTGCTTTTTCTGTCGGTAAACAAGCTGCCAGCCAGTGCGGTCACAAGTTCGGGGGCGTCTCTCTCTCTCTCCTCTACGAAAGACAATAAAGCATAACTTTGAAACATTTAAGTCAGAAGAGATGCTTCCGCATGCAACAAATCTAGTCATTTCCGTCACTTTTAACGTGCGAACCGCCAGCAACAAAGCGAAATATTGATCTCTTAATGGGCACAACGTGGACCGGGCTAAACAAATGTCTAACAATCCGCATAGAGACAACACCCATGAAAACAGTGCAATGGGCGATGGGCGGGGGAAGAAGCGTTTATCCGAGATCTGGGATCAGCGAAGCGTTTAAATGTACGCAAAACCGAAAAAAACAAAAGGGTAAATATCTCATACGTGGAGTCCATTAATTAGCTGAAGTCTAAATGCGACCGAAGAACTGAATCCGACAGTTGCCGCCTTTGGGGCGCGGATTCAACCAAAACAGCAGCAGTTAAGGTCAGGCTGCTGGGAAATGCCGGAAGGAAGTTTCCGCTGGCTAACTAGATCCAACTCATGTATGGAGAGTACTTCTACTTCCCACCCCCTTCCCCTCCTGAGATTTTGGTGTGCCAAAACTCCAATGTAACTCCGCTCAATGCCGAATAGAATGGAAACTGGAATCGGAGTCAGAGTACGTGCATCTATGTACATTGTACATGCAGTGCTCCAATAACCTTTAGTTGGCCAGCAACTTCTTCATCGATGAATGACAGTTACTAAAGTTTTAGTTTTCAATTCTAGCTGTTTCTTTTTCCAGAGTTTCAAGAGACTCCAACTAGTGGACATTCAAAATGACTGCCTCAATAAACTGTCGCCAACACGTGCTCTCTATATGGTATCGATTGCAGTCTCTGTCTACGAGTATCTCTCTGTGTTGCGGCAGCATTAAGATGCAACCTCAAAGATATGCATCGATCGATGGCGATACAATTTATAGATAATAAAATAGCTACTGGTTTGGTTTGCTTAGGGGAGATGTAGAGGATGAGATGATGCTTGTACTCTGGCTTGTCACACCGAGAGATTTGTTTTGTGGCTGTGTGGCACAGTGTGAAACGATTGCTGATAAATTTGTTACAATCATGTAAAATTGATACTCAAATCTATAAATGGAGAACATTTTTAAAAGAGTTGGCAGCAAATATAAATGGAATTACGGATACGCAGGGTTCTCCCATGCAGAGAAACTTTCTTGCCAACATCCCATCCCATTAATAAAAACCCCTCTCTAAACCACTGTAAAAACGTTAAATGTCGTCTGGCTGTCTGCGTAATTGAAAAATTCCATTAATTAATGAATAATGTTGTTCAAGTACCGATCGGACATAACCAAATAGAATTTAAGTAGAGGCGCGCATAAATAATGGAAAATTCATGGCATTATGTCGCTGGAGAGAAGAGAGCCAGAGCCAGAGCGAGAGCTGTGCATAATCACGGCCCACCACCGACTGTCAGAGTCAATTATATAACAATGTTAACTGGATTATTTGAGCCGTTAATTTGAGGCATGGCAAACAGTCTGCAACAAATTGGCTGAAAAGGTGCGAAGAATTCGCTTGAAATTTATAGCAAAGCCCAGGCCCAGAGATGGAGAGCCCGCGAGCCCCATTCATTTGCATTTTATTACAGCGAACGCATTTGCCACGGGTCATACTGTAACACAGGGCTCCCTGGCTAACAATGGTCACTCAATTGGAGATGCGGCAGTGCGCTGGGGCACTCAACCATGGCCAACTAAGGGCGACAACAATGACAGGCAGCAGCAGCAGCAGCAAGCAATGAGCAAGTAGCAAAGAGTAGCACACCGTCCGCCCACACTCGACGGCTTGACTTGCAACATTCGCACCTTGGCCGGATAGTCATTCCAGAGTCATTTCATTCCCCATGTTCATGTTGCAAGCCAGCCCCTTGTCGAACGTTGCCGAGTGCCCTGTCCGCTGGCTCTCCATTGTCAAATTAGTCGGTGTGCAAACAAGCTGGAATTAGGTGACCGAAAGTAAACCAAGTCAAAGTCACAATTCCGCGGCGGAGAGGGGAGCCATTTTAGCAATGATCCAAGCTGCTTAAAGCCAAATGTGCGGCCTCATGGCAAAAATTGCACTGCCGATTCCCTTGAGTGCCGCACTTGACTGCAGAATGGGTTTGGGTTGTGCGGTGCGGTGCTATTCAATCTGAAAGCGGGGTTTCCAGAGAGAAGAGACATTGTCCATTCTGGAAGGAAGGCTATAGATGAATTTCTAAAAGTAGCTTCAAAGGATTTCAATCTATAGAAAAAAATCTGCAAAGAGCTATTTATTCAAGTAATTTTTTCATTCAGTCCATTCAGTCCAGCTAGAGCCCATAAAACCCCTGTCTAAAATGCCCTTCACCTAGACCTATCCAAAATCATTAATATCCCCTCTACTTATTTATGAATATTTGGCATGTTTTTCCTCAACTATTAAATATATTTAAGTTAATTCCGAAAAAGCGAAACAATGCATGCCCAGCCACGCACATGTGTCATGATGTCTACTTACAGGCCAACCAAAAAGAACTAGAAAAAAACAAAACACACCGACTGCATATGGAAAACCTTCGGAAAATGCCGACAATCGTTGGTTGGTTGAATTTTCCCAAGTCTAGGTAGCAAAATACTTTGGCGGCATGCAAATTGACTTAATCTAGTATTTAGTTTTACAAAAACCGCAGTCGAAGCCAAAAAAAAATTGGAGACAATTGTTTCCATGCCACTCTGAAGGTTGTTTCAGGCCTTTTTTTCCAGTTTCCATAGGAGGTTTTTCTGCCTTTTCTTCTTTTTTTTTTGTTTGCTGGTCAGGTCAGTTTCAGATTATGGCTGAAGCTCTCCCTCCGCGCGTTTAATTAGAGTCTTTAGCATCGCCCCTCGCAGCGGTTAATTATGTGAAAATCCACAAGAAATGTTGACCCGAACATTACATTAAAGTAGCTTACATTACGAGTGCTATTAGAGCCGCAAAAACTTGCACAAATCATTGTCGACTCTTTTGCGGTTTGACAATATTTAAAATTAGTTTGGTTGTCTAACAGACAGACCGCAATTGGCACGTTCTCGTTGCGGTTCAAGGATGTGCACCAACGTAAAGATTATTGATTGAAAATCTGTCTCAGTTTTGGGGTTTTCGTTTGTTTGGGAAGCTGTCAGAAAATTGAATGTTAAAGCAGCAGTCATGACCCAAGCGACATCCCTAGCCATCAACGTATTTAAATTATTCCACACTATACGAGTGTCTTCTTTTGTATCTCTAGAAACCCCTTGCCTAATGCCTACTGCCTAATGCTAATCAAAAGGTCAGTTCTATAACCAGCTAAGGAATACGATTCATTTAATTTGCAGATTGTCATAAATCGTTCGTTCTTAAGCGACTTTTGCTTTCATTTGAGGCCTGGGCCAGAATGGCAGCCGCGTCTACAGTCTCGAGTCTCTGGCATAATGCGCTTGACCTTCGGGCTGAATGCTGAGAGCCATAGAGACCCCCATAGAGCGGGGGTCCAGTGGCAGCAGTTTTTACTGTAGTTGGCTGCCATTGAAGTAGATCACTGAGAATTTCGCATGTGCCAAATAACTAGAGCCCTCGTATTGTGCTACGCGAACTGCAATTGCCAGTTGCAACTTGACCCGATTCGTATTTGATTTAGTTTGAGTTTCGATTCTTAGAGACTTGGCGATTAATTTCTGTTTCTGTTTCAGTTTCGATTTCTGTGTTTTTATTACTTGATTGAGAATTAAGTTGTTAACTCAATTGGTTTTGCTTTTGGGCCCAACAATCATTTCTTGCAGAAATCAAGGAAATTCATGATTAACTCGAATGATTAATCTCGCATAATTCTGAATAGAAGTGACTGTCTGGGAGACGTCATGGGATTGGTGGCTGATTTTGAGAAATGTGTCGCCAATCGGTAGACAACAAACAACAACAACAACGACACCCCATTCAGTCTGTGGGCCGCCGTGCCACCCCATTCAGTGGAGCAACATCCCATGGCTGCCACTCCATGCTGCAACATCCAGCTTCATTCACATGGCACCACCATGGCCCAGCAAGAGCGGGAGCAGAGTCTGTAGCAAAAGAGTGTGGAAGAGTGTGGCAGACTGTTGCGGAAAGGCAGCAGCGCTGTGGCAGAGCTGGAGCACCGCCGTGGGGGCAGCCAGCATTCGCCACAGTTGACTGACTGAGAAATCAGAAGTCTTGGCATTGTGGTGGCTCTGTCGACTGCTCTGCCGCGCTGACTGCTCTGTTGACTGCTCTGCCGACTGCTCTGCCAGTGGGTTTCGCACATTTTCGCGCTTATTTAATGGAAACTGGCTTTCAGAACCGCCACAGTATTCCGGGCAACTTCGCAGCGTTTGTATCTAGTGCCGTTGAAATACTACAAGTAAATCTTCAAAAAAAATAACTCAAATCCCTCATCTCCACCATCCGTGCTCCGTGTTTGCTAACGAACTTTGTTTCTGTGTTTTATTTTTAGCAAATATTTTCCATATTTCAATTCAACTTTGAAACAGCAAATAAATAACCCAATTTAAACCAATAAAATGGCAAATATCTTGTGCTTTGTGATCCTTTCGTTGGCTCTGTTCGCCAGTGTGGCTGTGGCACGACCAGGATATGCTCTGGACTACTATGTGAGTTATTATTCGAATAAAATAAGGACTATAAAGTGTGAACAGATAGACAACAAAAAATAGTTTACCAATGTGAAAGAACGTGGGAATCCAGTCAAGGACCTTCATGGTCCACCGAAAGTGAAAAAACACTTAAGAAATACTTATTTAAGTCACTCTCTTGAATTATGGGATGCTGGCTCATATAAAAGAATTCTTTCAAGTCCGAATCTGTGTATCAGGGAACCAGTTCCTACTTCCTTTTTCATTTAAAATAATTTTTTATATTTTTCTGCATCAGGATCATCCCAAGTATGCCTTTAACTATGGCGTGGCCGATCACACCACAGGAGATGTGAAGTCTCAGCATGAGACCCGCGATGGAGATGTAGTCAAGGGTAATACTAATGGAACAGCACCATCTAGGAATTTTATTAACTATTATTTCTATGCGGTTAACTCTCCTCCTGCAGGCCAGTACTCTTTGGTTGAGCCTGATGGTTCCATACGCACTGTGGACTACACGGCGGACTCCATACATGGCTTCAATGCGGTTGTGACCAAGTCCGGACCCACTGTTCATGCCCAGGCTCTGGTGGCCAAGCCAATTGTGGCCCACAAGCCCATACTCAGCCACTATGAGCCGCAGCCGCACTACGTGAATCATGTGGCACCTGTGGCCGCTGCCCCACTGGTGGTGGCTGCCTCCCCGGCGCCCTATGGTGAGTTTTCTCGGAAAGAGGCAGGTTTTTTACGGTTCTTAGTTTGAGGGATTAGCAGAGCACTTCACCTCAATTTCACCTTGGTGGCACTTCTTCTTCTTCGCACCGAAACCCACTCCCAAATAGTAGCTGATATTCGCATTGTGGTTCCAGTTCCACCCACCCAATTCCACCTGATCTCTGCTTGCTCTTCTAGGCATGAACACCTATCGCATGCTAAAGCTGTTCAGGCGTCATGCCAACTATCTGAACAATCAATATCGCAAATTGCGCCCAGACGAAGACGCTGATGCTGTTGATGATGCTCTTGATGATGATGATGATGATCTTGGAGTTGATTACTATTCAGCAGCCTACTGAGTCTGCCTCTAAGTCTCTGAGTGTTTGTCGCTGCCTTCTTTTGTACTGAATATCTTACCATAATTCCATTGTAATCATCGATTTCTAGCTTGAGTCTGGGTGGCAGCTGCATTGGTTGCAAATTCATTTAATAAATTTCATTTGGACGCATCATATATCACATCATACAAATATACGTGCCCAGTCGTGCGGCTAAGCTGAATCACTTGCTAATAGCCGGTACGGGGCGGAACAGTGGCCGACAAATGTGTAACATAACATGGTTGACTAATCCACGGCACGCCCATCAAACGGTTACCTCACTTTTCGGCTGCGATCTGAGCCAAAGATCTCTGGGCTTTGTTTTTGTGTGCAGTCTGCACTTTCGGTTCGTATTTCCCACAGAGATTATGTCAGTGCATCATCTTTCCAGCAAACAAAAAATACAGCACAGCCACAACACATTTTTCATGGAAAATTGTTGCCTCTTCTTCAGAAAATTTCCATACCCCCCAGCCCCTATCAGCACTCACAACCCATAAAGACTTCAACATAATTTTCTCAATGTCGCAATGCTTTGTTTTTGGAGTGCTTGGGAAATGAATACATTGGTGAATGCATGTGAAAACTCATAATTGTTGTGGGTGCTGCGGTGCAATTTTAATTGAGAATTATCAGCGAAACGCACAGCAAAAGAAATCAACGCCCAAAACAAAAGACTTGGGCAGCGAACTTAATCACAGGCTCGTTTTTGCATACAAAACGTGGAAAAAGAAAAGACCAATAGAAAAGCAAGGTAAAAAAGAAAAAGATACCCTTACATAGCCCTCCAAAATATATTATTCCCTTTGAAGATATTATCATCAGAATCTGTGCAACATTTCAGCCTAAAATATATCTTTACCCTTTAGAAAATAGTTCTTCACATGGCAAACAACTAATCAAAGTCATAAATACCCTCTTTAAGGGTACAAAAACTTAATATCTAATAGCTGAACAGCACCTGTGACCAATTGACTTAACAAAATTCGTGCAAAAAAACGTATTGGCAACGCGCAAAAAAAAGTGACCAGCCAAAAGAAATTGCCAAGAAAATTGTTTGTTCAGCATTGACAATTGTATTTTGTTGGCTTTGTTTGCTTTGTGGAGCTACTTACCAGCAAAAGCAACGAAAATGGTCGGCAACAGCTGTTACCACACTTTGTTTGTTTTTTTTGTCGGTCATTATTGCAACAAGAGGCAGAGTAATCGAAATAAATATAAGCCAGCCACCACCAATAAACCCCACTGCCCGTGCTAATGTCTGAATCTATTCAATCTTCAAGTGTCCAAGCATTACGCCCCAGCGCCCCAAGCTGCTCCCATCCACTACGACTATGACGATGGCTACTACAACCAGGGACAGCAGTACGAGTACATTCCCCAGTACGACTCCGGCAACTACGGACACTATGCGAGTCCCTATGCGGGCCACTACTAAAGCCACACACACACACTCTGCGAAATTACTTCTTAGTTTTGTTAAGCAAATTTAGTTCTTACTCTTTCCCCCCAAAACAATTGGATGGTTCGGATGCTCTCAGTGCAGCTTGCATTAAGAACTTTGAGATCTACGCTGAGATCTGCGCCACCAACGAAGAGGACAACGATGAGGTTAATCTTACTTAAGTTATGTGAAAATTTCTGTATAATAAAGTTTCGGTAAAGATCTTTTTATAAGTGGAAATATGACAATAGCTGTGTTTTTCTTTTAGCCAGAAGAGATAAAGATAATAATCTATTAAATGATGAAGCAAAAGCCAACAATTATGCTTTTATTTTGGAATAAATATAAAAAATCAACTTTAAATTAAACATAAAAGAAGTCAAGACATGCACATTCTTACTTTGACTACAAACCAAAGACAGAGAATGCATTTATAATGGAATCGTATACTTTCTGAGTAGCAGTTGCATCCTGCTTTGTCATACCTTAAATACCGACCAATACAAGGCAATGGTTCTGATTGCCTCCTTCCCTTTGCATTCGATTCTCTCCCTTGCGGCACCTCCTGCATTTATAGGTTGAAAGTTTAAGGCTAAACATAATTTTGGAGTTGGCCGGAGGATCAGGACTGGCTTTATAGTCGATATTTTGGCTGCTGGCTGAGTTTAATATCCGTCTAGCTGGATAGACAAGATCTAACCAAATTCAAACTTTTTTATTATGTTCATTGCTACGCCTCTGCCATTTGTAATGAGCAGATGTCTTTATTCGGCTTTGAGAGCCCTCCATGTTGGCGTCACAATTTACACTTTCGCATTAATGAAGTCTGTTTGCACTACCCAATTGGCCAGACCTAAATCGACGTGTCTCATGGCCAATTGAACGCGCTGAAAGCTCTATTTCATTTGCGGCTGCAATGGAAAATACGAGTATAGCCATACGGTGAGTATTTTAAAAGTTTGCTGTTTCCTTTCGGGCCATTCCCACAAAGATTTATGTTGACAAAAACTGTTCACGGTCTGCAAAATTTGCATCTGCTTACATAAGCTTCTGTTTGCTTTATTTCTATTTTTCTTTCGTCTGCTTTCTTTTTGGCTATTCATTTGGATGGCCCATTTGTGTGGCTTAATTGGCTCTCAAGACATTTCTTCCGGTGGCTTTGGCCTGACCCGCGAACTGGTCAAAAGTGGTAACAGCTGCTAGACGAACAGAAGCTTTGCGCCAAATAAAAAGCTTGGCTCGAAGGCAGGGTTTTGTCTACACTTAAGTTCGGAAGCAGCACAAATTTCATAGGCTACTTTGGGGCGTGTTTAAAGGCAGGGAAAATAAAGCAAACTTTTCAACTTAAATGCATATTAAACTTAAACTTAAACCATAAAACGAATAATAGGTTGATTTGTCCGATTCGCTGTCATGTTCAATGATGGCAACGCTTCAACGTATACTTAATGTTTCAGCGGAATATCACTCATACGTCAGGGGTATCGCTGCAGCAAGTTATGGCCTATCCATTCCATAATCTTGATTGCTGCTAATCTGCGTACACGAAAACCACATAGTATTAACTAAACTGAACGTTTGGCTTACCAAACAAATTGAATTTCGATTTGATCTTAATAACTGTTAATGGCCAAGCTGGCCAAGCTGTAATTGCAACCAGTCGTACGGCCAGAGACATTGCACAACGGATGTTGGTGTCGTTGCAGTTCGTTACAAACTGGAAGCGTCTTCTTAGTGTCATGTTTGTGGCCCAAGGTTAGAGCCAGACCAAGAACTGGTAACCGGCCGCAAACACTTCTCGCAGCCCGCGATGCTTTGCATAAAACTAAGATTAGCTCGTTCAATAAGCGTACGAGTGCGAGTGCGGGTATATGTATGCGATCGGGGTTGCATGAGTTATGAGATGCATTTGCAGCAGAAAGTATTAAAATAGATTGCTCCAGTGTGTGATTGCATCAGGCGGGTGACCAGATCCAGAAACCAGATAGCGTCCAGCCAGAGTCCAGAGCCAGAAACGAGACCGAGTCCAGAGATCAGCCACAAACCAGACAGAGTCCAGCCAGAGCTAGAGCTAGAGCCACAGCCAGATATAGACTTGCATAATCCCCCCCACACTCATTTGGGCGCATTAAGATTGAATTAAAATCGTTCGGATTTTTCGGGTCCCAATGAAAGTGACAATTAAAAAAAAAACTTCAACTAAAATTGTAACTGTAACTACAAAAAAAAAATAGAAATAGTTTATTTTTTGTTGTTTTTTGTTGTTTTGCCACTGCCAGATGTTGACGGCTCGTCGTCGTCGCTTGCATTTCCTCGCGCGCCCAGCCAGAGGAGAGGTTTAGGCCTCAAGCCAGAGCTAGAGCTAGAGCCAGAGACGGAGGCAGAGTATGAACCCGAGCCCGGCCCGGCACTGCCCGGCCAGAGACGTCAAACCTCAATTATAGCTAACGCCGGCAGCAGCAGCAGCAGCAGCAGCAGCAGCCTGCTCGACTCCTATGTATGTATAAACATATGGGCATATAGTATATATGGCTGGATATACAATAAGTATATATGGCAGCGGCACAGGTTGCCCAAGTGGACAATTTAATGTGGCTGTCATGTTAAATGCCAGCCAATAATTTAAGCCTCATTTTTGGGGGTAACTAAGAAATGTTTCAGTTGGGTGGTGCACCAAAGTCAAGTAAAAATTGCAGACAAATTTCACAATTAAAAACAAAACAAAATTCTGTACAGGAAAAGTTAAATCACTCTGCAATGGTAAGAAATGGGAAAACGAATTAAAATATCAGCTGACACAATTTTTGCGCTAATTCTCTGGCTGCAATCAAATGATTATAAATTTCTTTTAAATTTTGATTTATTATAGACGAAAAAACTATGTAGCAATAGCAATAGCAAACTTCAATCTCATTTTATTAATAGCCAATTGAAGATAATTTGCCATGATTACTTCCGACTAGAGGCGAAAACAAACCAACTTATTAATTGTGCCCCCAACCACGTGCCCCAAAACCCACTCAAAGACGATTCGCATTTAAAACAATTTTTCTGCAACCGCAAATAAATCTTATTTTGTTTTTGTTGTTGTTGTTCAACTCTCAAACTCTCTTGAACTCCATTTTGCGGTTTTCTTTGAATATTATGCTTTGTAGAGATAATAATTTTATTTTCTTGTGTTTTTTTTTGTTTTGTTTTCGTAGAAGCTTTACAAAATTAAGGCATAATCGTTTACTAAGCTGCGATCTTCTGAAAACCGGCTGAGCCGAAAGCTCTTTGCCATCTCAGTGTATTATTGATGATTATTATAGCTTCTATTGTGGATTGTGGCTGCCATTGTGGCTGCTGCCTAGATGGTTGCCAAATTTTAGCATTCATATATTGCAAAACACCTCTTTCGATTCTTTTGGCTGCTGCTGGACGAACAGCTTTCAACATGCAAAATCCACAAAATCCACACGACGACCCTTTCAAAGTGATTGTCGTCGCGGGGCATCGCATCCCGAGGCACGTTTTTGTGTTTTGTGTTTGGTGTTTGTTTGTCTGTAAATATATTGCAAAATGAGTTGTAAACATGTACGAGATGGTTGTCATTGACTCATGAAATAACGTACTAGAACGTCGTGGCAGGTGGGTAGACGAGGTGGTACTTAGTAGTGGGGTATCAAAAGGGGTAGTTCGGGCCTAGGAAGTGAGGATCTAAAGGGTTAAATTCGCTATTATATTCAGTAAAACAGTCACTTTGGTATCCATCTAGCAATTATTCGATTGTAGCAACCTAAAGTGAGTGACTTAATTCCCACGTGGAAGTTCCCTTAATCTCTAGCCTTATATACCCCCAACACACCCTCTCTCGTTACATTCACAGCCGCCTGGTCGCTTCGTCAGCTCCACATGATGCGTCACTTTTACTATCAGCATTGAAAAATCTTCGTTTTGCTCGCAAAAAAAAAAACCAACAAAAAAATATCTAAAGGAAATAAAAACAACAAAAAATCTAAACAAAAAAAGGAGAAGAAAAACAACAAAAAATAATACAGAATAAAGGCGAACATCGTTTGCCGATTTTACAGCTGACGAGCGAAAGACAGACATAGCAGATGGGGGGTGCTACGGGTTATGGTTATTATTGCAATGGATTTTCGAATTTTGCAAGGCTTTATGTGGTGCCTGCCTGCCTGCCAGCCTCTAGTGGCTGCTGCTGCTGCTGCTGCCACAAAGGTGGAGGCAGAGGCAGTGGCAGAGTGCAGTTTTGTTGCCTGTTTTTGTGCCTTTTTGGCTGGATTGTGTGATGTTTGAAACTAATTTGCGGTTACAAGCGCGGTCGGGGCTCGTTATTCTGTGTGTGTGTGTGTGTGTGTGTGTGTGTGTGCTCGGAGTACCCAGAGTAGTCTGGGGTGCACCAAAGTGCGGCATCATGCCCTTTTGTTGTTTGCCTGGGTGCTTATTGAATCCGATTCGGGCCATGAGGCACTATGGTATGGACTTGCAATTATTGTTCGCTGCCAGAGCAGAGCAAAAAGTTAATTAAATCACATCGAGGCGAGGAAGAATTGCACCAGAGAATGATCTAATTTTGCACAAAACAAATACGATTACTCATAGATATACCAATAGATGCAGATACAGATACACTGTACATAGAGTTATGTTTTTTTTTTCTGTTTTTCATTCGAGGGGTATGTAATTATGTCTTGCCACGATTTTCGTGCTGTCAGAGAATTCTCTTCACCCCAAAGTTGACAATCTAAAATTTCAAGACAGATCTCATCTGCCTCCGCAGAATTGGGGAGGGAGTTGGAGGATGGGGGACTGGGTGAGCGTTGATAAACCCAGACAGAGTGCACTCCAAACACTTCAGAGCCCGCGTGGCGGCTAAGCAAAGTGGTTCAGTTTTCAAGTGTTTGCCATTGATATTGCTGCCTACACATACAGTCTGCTGCTGCAACGCTGCAACGTGCTGCTGCAACCCGTACAGCGGCAAAAGTAAGTGGCACCCTGTTGAAGGAAGTACCAGTGTAGCAGTACTCTTTAATCTGTTTTGGACTTTCATTTCTCAACAAATACTCAAAAACATAATGATGAAAAATCGCATTAAAACAAACCCAGAAATCTGTAACAATTACTCATTGAATTTCAATTTGCATAAAGCAAGGTTCAAAAATAACATAAATTGCCAGACATCGTCTGGGGTTACTCAATCAGTTTTAGTTTCAGTTTTAATTTCAGTTGCAACTTGCAGTTGCAGTTGCTGTGGCAGTGGCAGGTTGCAGTTCCCCTTCGATTGGCCCAGGCAACAACTTTCATATGCAAAACAAAATTCTCCATGATTTTCCATGAACTTCACTTTGCATGCCCGCCAGATTTTCCATTTCGATCGGAGGTTTCTTTTTATTTTGTCAATTTTTCATTTTATTTTAGCTTTCAGCAAGTTGTGGCCTTTTTCCGCAATTGTCGCGAACAATTGTCATTGTCATTGCTGTTGCTGCTGCTGCTGTTGTTGCTTTTGTTGCTGCTGTTGCTGCTTGGGGCTCCTATATTTTTTTTCCATTATTTTTAGCTGCTTTTTTTCGGCATTTGGCCCGACTTGAGATTTATATTTACCCGCTGCCCATTTGGAGCACATTATGTAAATTTTCTGTACATTTAAAACGGGTTCGCAGCGTTTTAAACTTTGTCGGTTGTTGCTGCCTGCTGTTGCTGCCTCCTGTTGTAGCTGCCTCTTTGTTGCTGCTGCCTCCATTCGCATTCCCATTCCCGGTCCCTTTCGCGATTCGTATCGCATTCGAGTGCTTTTTCGGAGCTGTCCTAGCCATGCATTTTAATTGGTAAGTGCAGCGACACGACCAAGCCAGGAAAGGCCTTAAAGGCCTTCAGCCGCGACAGTCCCTGACGGCTTGGCTGACTTGCCAAAGAAAGGTCCACAAGCCGAACGCTGAAGCGAAGTGGTCACGAGAGCGGCCTTGAACGGCATCTTCTTCTTTGTACCCCTGACATTATGTAAGCGACTCGACAGAGCCAGCGCAGCTATTTAGAAGGGGAAGTGGAGTGGTGTGGTGTGGTGTGGTGTGGAGCGCAGCTACTGGTCTTGAAATGGAGTATAAATGCGGAAGGAATACCAGAAAATGCGAGTGCGGGTAGCAGGAGTACTAAGACCACAAAGGAGTAAGCAAGATATAGCAGGATTTCTTATAGAGAACACATTATAGACACAGCATTAATATTTATTGCTTATAGCCAATCCGTGCCTCAAGCCATAACCGTTATTGGTTGTAACCGCTTAAAATCATAGGCAACCGATTGGGACAGCCATTATAAATTATACATGATTTATTTCTTAGACTTGAGAATTTCAAATGTTTCACTCTCTTTAATAAGATTCCATATCCTTATAGCAATCCCAATCTATCTGTTCTATTCATATACAAATCTTGGGACTTCTTTTTTGATCCTTTACTCTGATCTCGAGTCTCTCCATTATTGAGAAATCCTTAATGTACAATTAGTTCGACTTTAACTCACTTCCATTTTAATTGTTTTAACCCACTCTTAAGTAGTTTCTGTCTCTCTCTCTCTCTCTCTCTCTCGGTTTTCTTCCAACAATTCTCTCTCTCTCCGCTTACAGTTTCCACATTTCTTTCGCTGCCTCTCCCCCCTTTAAGCAGCAGGGCAATTAACTGAACTTTGTCGTAACTTCCCCCATTTACAACCTAACGGTAGCTTAGCATTGGCGACGACATTGGCAACGATGGGGCAGGCAGCAGGCAGCAAGCAGCCTCCAGCGACAGCAGCAACAAAAACCATAATGATTTATATAAAGATAGCAGCAAATAGTCGTAGCACCGCGACTAAGGTTAAAGCGTTGGGCCCCCACTTGAACACGATGCCCGGCGACAGTCGCACTCGCAGTCACCCCTTCCCTCCCCCTCTTTGCGATTCCGATTATTCCGATTTACGGAAGGGGAGGGATCCAAGTATCCAAGTATCCAAGCATCGCATCAAATCGTATCTCGAATGCAGGCATCGAGCGTGGAGCAGCGTTATGTGAGACAAGCACCCGCATAGCTGAGACTTGCGAATGGTCACCGAACGTCGGAGTGGGGCAGAGGGAGAGAGGGAGGGCGGGGTGGTTGGACGGGACTCACTCGGAGGGGAAGTGCCACTCGGCGGTGGCAGTAGTGTTCATTATATAAACAAAGCAAGGAAAACAAGAAATCTGGCAACAAATCAATAGAAAAAAGTGCTTTTATTTGATGGGGGAACAACGAGAGAGCGAGATAAAACTGCGCCAATTCGGTTTCCGACCAGCAGCAAGCAGCAAGCAGACACTTACTTGACTAACTGACTGACTGACTGACCGAATGAGATCGGAGATCGTAGATCGGCGTCCGACCAGACAGACACTGGACTACTCTTACGACTCGTAGTGCCACTCCGTACTCCATACTCCGATTCCGATTCCAAGTCGATCCAGTTATGAATAAACATTTGCCGCATGTTTGTGCCTGGCTTAATGGAGGCGCGTGCGTCTGCGTTTTGGATTCGTAAGAGAAATGAAAATCGTTTGTTGTCTGCTGCTACACACACACTTTTTATTTCTCTTGCCATTTGATTTCATTCCATTTCATTTTCATTTTCATTTTCGTTTTCATTTCATAGCAATTAGCAAGTCAAAAGGAAACAAGTTGTCCTGTCCAACTCCCCAGTTGCAGGTCGAGTTTTTGCCCAATTGCATTTTGGCATTTAACCAGCGTCGTCGTCGTCGTCGTCGGAGATGGGCCAAAAACGTGCCCTGACCCACCATAGATTATCCGTTCGATTCCTGTGAATTATGGGACTCGAACTCTGCAATTAACGAACGTTTCTGGAGGTTTTGCTTGACTGCATTTTCAAGCTGTACCCCAAAGGGATTTCAGGCATATTTATCTGGACAGCATTGCACAATCCGACAGGGGGGGGCGTATGCGTAGTGCAGCCTTTGGCCAATCGAAAGTTGCTTCCTAATTAGACAATTTCTCTATTACTGCAGAGAATTCGATGGGGAGAGCCCAGCTGCAAGTCTCTGGGTTTTCCTTTCACAAAGATCTGTCCGCCTTTTTTGCGGACAATTACAGCTGTAACTAATCAAAAGGGCATTGATTTTTATGAACTGTTGAGCATCCCAAATGGAAGACCTGAACGTGGACGATGGTTGTGGCGATGGCGATGGCGACGGCGACGGCGATGGCGATGGCGTCACCTGCTGTTCAAATCTTTGCATTTGCAGTGAAACGTGCTGCAAAAAAGTGCAGAAGAAAAACGCAAAACACAAAACAAAAACAACGTTAACCATCATGATGCAAGAGAGAAAGAAAGTTTGCAACTCGTGCCTCATAAACGGCAATCTCCGGCCAGAGCCAAACCCATGAAAATCTCAGCATCAAATAGCAACAACAACAAAAAAGGGACCCAGGCGCCTGGGTCAGGCCAATCCATTCGAGGCCCCCCCGAGTCACGTTAGGGCATGTTAGCCAACCGCCAGAGATCGGCGTCGGAGATGGAGTTTTGGCCATCCATCCATAATGCATATAATGCATATTGCCTGCCGTTCAGTTTTTCTGTCCGCTGTTTTCGCGGTTTTTCTGCATTTTTGTTTTGTTTTGTTTTTGTTTTTATCGAGTGCTCGCTTTTTGACACTAAATTGCCTTGACTAAATCCATGTCCATGGCGGCGATGGCTTTTACCTCTAACGAAGTGTGAAAGATGCCTGGTCTTTGATTCGATTTGATTGCCCAACTGAGGCATGCACTCCACACCACAGCACACATCACCACACTGTGCTGCAAGGTTCGTTTTTGCTGCTGCTCCTGCTCCTGCTCCAGTGCTGTTGCTGCTGCTTGCACCGTGAAGATGTAGTTAACAACGTGACTATGTAATCAGCATCAGCCACTTGCCACTTGCCACTACATCAGCGCTAGGAAGTTGCTCCGCTTCGAGCTTTCAATCGCTGCTGCAACTGCAACTCTGCTGTAAAGTGCAAATGATTTTCACCCCGGCCACACCTTCTGGTCAGCCTTTTGGACAGCCCCCATCTGACACGGCTGTCGTTTCGTTACGTTTCTAATCAAATTAATTTCGGCAGCAACTCATGACCACGTGTCCGGTCAGGATGGCATTTGGCTACCTCTTACTCTGCCTCTGGCTGCGTCTATGGCTGCTCCTACAGATTGCGCATGCGCAGCGTGTGATGGCCGCCTACATTGAAACTTACAACGACTATGGCCACAATCATGATGAGCAAAGGGTGAGTGTGGAAACCAGCTATAAATCTATCAATTCGTGACTCTTCCCTGTCTCTGTGTCTCCCAAACAGCTCCACTACTCCCATCAATATCACATTTCCGATTTGAAGAGCCAGGTGCACATCCTGCATCGAGAACAGCGTCAGGGTGATCATGTCCTTGGCACATACAGCCACCTGGAGCCTGGGGGCTACATACGCAGCGTTCATTATGAAGTGCGTGGACCCCATCAGGGCTTCAAGGCTGTCATTCAGCAGCGAACGGCCCACAGTCGAGTGCATCAGTCGCTGGAGTTTCGGCGTAAGCAACCGCCTCGGGCCCTGCCCTGGCGGAGCCTGTGGCATTTGTGGTTTAAACCGGACCCCCAACCAACCAAAAAGCGGTCTCTGGTCCAGCGTATTTGTCTCATTTCACGCATCCTACAGTAAATAACAAAATGTTTAATTGTCTTGCAATGAATTCGCTGAAATGTTAAGTGAATTTCGAACTTGAAATTCAAATTGATTTCGGGAGGAGTACATGAAATTTGAACGCAAAATTGTATGAATTATAAAATGTACGAGTGCATACATAATTTTAGATAGTAAATTAATCAACGTGCATGAATCATTTGGCAGTGAATCGAGGTTTTATTTTCGAAGAGCTATTGCAGGGGCAGACCATGGCAGAACTTACCTTAAAGTTAATTCACATTGCTCATTTTCTAAAGCACCTCAAACTTGAAACTTGAAATTACCTTTAGTTAAATATTAACTTAACTTAGTGTGTTCTATAAGCCAGGAAATTGCTGCTCTGCTGATGCTAATGTTGGCTCACTTTTCAAGCCATGCATTTCGAGCTTAATTATAATTAATGAACACCGTCGGGGCGCTATTGTTGAGTTATATCTGTGGCAGGCGGCGAGCCATTAAACGTAAGCAAACATGCTCATAAAACCCGTTGACAATCCAAGCCACCGTAAACGGCACCCCACTGTAGGAATATATTTCATACATATTTAAGGTGCAGTTAAACAAAACGAATTATTGTATTTTTGTTGGTTCAATATTTCGTGCTAATTATATTGTTTCCATGGCGGGTACTGCTGCTGCTGCTGCTGCTGCTGCCTTTGACGTCGACGTCTGGTGGTCAGGGTCCGGGTCTGCGACCACAGGCCGCTCTATGATCAGCGGTAAATGATGGCCCAGTGGCCGCCGTTCAACGACACTGCTAATTGCTCTCTGGCTAATTGCGAGGGGTTGTCTTTCGGCTTGCTTGCTTTGTGCCTTTTTGCCGAGTTTCGTGTGCCCGTAGGCTATGAAAAGTCGCTCAAGAAAGTGCCAATCAGTGGGCTCTGGGGCTCCGTTATTTCATTTGACAGCTCACCTTGTCCCGTTTGACCTTTTTGTGGTGACCCCTGGAGGCAATTAAAAGACACTTTAGGCGCCATCTCACTCACGCTCTCTTGGCGGTTTCCACACACATGCTAAGTCCCTCCCACCCCGCCTCTAGTTCGTTGCCCAAGTCTTTTGTGTTTCGCCGAAAGGTTGTACCCGGGGGTAATAGTTGATTATATTTAGGGCCATACTGCTGCATTTTTATGCGACAGAGCTTACGAGTGCATTGAGTGCCTACTGATTTATATAAACAGACGATTCGTTTCAGCTCTTTCTGTTCAATCTGAGACTTTAGAGGGGTAATTTGACTAATTTTAAATGTACTTTTCTTCGCCACTATGGCTCGATGGGAACTCCATAAATACGAAACTTCGTTTTCTTTCCACACTTCTCATTATCAGAGGGTTCCTTGAAGAGTATTTACCCCATTAGCAGTTGGTTTATAGTCGAAAGTTCGACTCTAGCATAGCTTCAATTGGGTTTTATTACGGGGTGTTTTTTTAATCTTTATTAATAGTTATTTACAACATTTTGTGGGCAAGTCTTAAGCTTAACTTTTGTTTCGTGTGTATTTTTTTTTTTCTCTCTTTTTTATATTTTTTTGTTGGCCCGCCCCGCTGCTCAACTGGTCTGTAACGAGTTTTGCAGCTCCTGCTCCTGCTTCTTGGCCAGCTTCTCCTTCTGCTTCTCCATCTCCAGATGCAGCTGGTGGAGCCGCTTCTGCTTGGTGAGCTTCTTCAGGTGGGCGCTCTTCTCGTGTGCCACCTTGTAATTGGCAATTGTTGTGGGCTGTATTGCCGATGATGTTGAGCTGGTGTCTGCGTCTGATGTGGCAGATGTTGGGCTGGGACTGGGACTGGGAGTGGGACTGGTGCTGGTGCTGGGTGCTGGCGTTGTGGTACTTGTAGTAGTTGTTGTTGTTGATGTAGTGGATGTTGTTGAGGAACTGGAAGGCAGAGCCTGCTGCTGCTGCTGCTGTTGCTGGGCCTGTGCTGCCTCTTCTTCGAGCTGCTTCTCGAGCTGCGCCTGCCACTCCAAGGCCTTCTCCTCCACAGGCAGCTGCTGCAACTGCAACGAGATGATGTATGCGATTATGACATGGACATGGACATGGAATCATGGACATGATTGCAGATGATTGTGAAAGGGAGAGTGAGCGGGATGTGTACGATTACGAGTGGCAAGAAAAGCATTTACAAAAGCAGTTTTTTCTCGTGGGGTTTTGTGTTTTTTTTTGGTTTTTTTTTGTTTTTATGTGAGGCTTGGCTTTAATCTCTTGTACAATTTCTACATAGATCTAAATGCATATCAGGTAGGTGTACGTATGTATATATCAGTAGGTGTATATGTATGTTTATCAGTAGCGGAGATACCGCTTGCGGCTCTCGTATTGCCTTACATAGTTCCAGGGATACGCATGCTTGGCCGCCTTCTCGTAGGCCTTGTACTTCTTTGTCTTCGCATTGTACTTGCCCTGCAGCTTGTCGGGCAGCACAATGGCCGTGTACTTGATGCCCACACCGGGTACGTACTGTGCCGCCAGTCCGGGCACCGATGTGACTCCTGCACTGTGCACCGAGCTGGCCAGCTGTCCATAGTTGATGGAGTTGCCCCTGGGCGGCTGATTGTTGTAGTTGGGTGGGGCATAGGGTCCGGCGGGTATGGCCCAGGTGCGAGGACGGGATGGCGGTGGCAAGACGTACCTGAAAGAGTGAAAGGCAAACAGATCAAAAGGTGAGACTCCCATCCTTCCTCCTCCTCCTGAATCTCTCTCTCTCTCTTCCCCTTTAGACACTTACACATAGAGATTGGGATTGGGTGTGTCATTGCTTTGATCCTCCCAGACGGGCGCCGGCTCGCGGTACGGCTTCCGCGGCGGCTGTGGCGTGGTTCGTGGCGGCGGCGGCACTATCGGTCCCGTGTTCGTGCCCCAGTCCACTCGTATGGCCTGCGTCTGTAGGCCGAGGCTGGCGACTGTGACTAGCAGCAGGCATGGAGTGAGCTGCGAAAACAATTAACGTAACGAATTGAGCGGGTTACAAGGGAGAATCTTCATCGTGTGCTTTGCATTATCGTGTTTGACAAATTGTTACATGGCTGTGAACAAACGGCCTTCAAAGGTGGCCCCCCGACCGCCCCCCCAATTCATCTCAATTTGCGCATAAAACTCGCTTCACCTTATCAAATCGGTATCGAAATCAAATCGAAAACCACATCGATATTAATTAAAAAAGCTTTATATAGTCGCATGGCAAATTGTGAGAGACAACAACACTCTGGACTTGAACTCGATTCGAGTTGAATCTCGTATGTAATAATGACAATTACAACAAGTAATTCCCTGCTCCATACACCTCCCCGCCCCCTATCACCAATTCCAAAACAATGTCAAGTGTTAAATTGCCGCAGCTGTTTTGTGTATAAATAGAGAGCCTCAATTGTTTCTTGATTTGTTGTTTGAAGTAAAATGTTGAATGTTGAAAAAGTGCTGAAATGTTCCAAGAAATTGTTACTCCATTGCCTTGCACTTTGGCACTTTGTGCCGCCTCTGAATTATAATTATTTATACATATTAATGGGCCCACTGTTTGTTGGGTTAATTGAATGCTTTTCATTGAATCATTTGCTCGCATAATAGATTTATTGTTGATTAATTACATTCAATTCAATTCGCTTCGATTTTAATGCGATTCGTTATTGTTTGACACTTTTTCTGCTTGGGTCTGTTCTGCTCTTTCTGCGACTCTCAAATCGATTACAATGGACACAACACAACGCAACCCGCTGCAGAATGCGACATTATTTATTATTCTGCACTGCCTTGTAGTTATTTTTATTGCCGTCTGGGTGTTTGGTTAACTAATGACCCATTAGGAAGTGTCTATGGGGCGAGAGCCGCACCGCGCCAACAAAACGCACCCGAAACGTGGGCCAACGCGGTACAGCAGCGGGTGTGGAGCGGGCGAAACCTTTACTCCAAAGATTGGTCAACAGTTGTGTCATAGCTGGCATTTACTATACTGCCCGCTAAGGAGGACAGGCATCTGGCAACAAATTTGTCAGCACAAGAAAATGCCAAAAATGGTATCAATAACAGAGATTTATAGATTCCTCCATTGAATAGCTGGAAAACGATGGAGGATTGTTTTGGGTTTGGTGTAAGCCATGGGAGTGGTTTTACGAAAGATGGATAAATATTTACATTGAAATATGAGTAGATTTCGATATGATTGACTTGTAAGTGGTAGGATTCTTATATGGTCCGTGGCATGGGCACTTTTCTGGTCAAGGTCTTAAATAGAATTACATCGAAAGGTTCTGTAGATGTCATCCAAAGGTTGCTTAAAGTTTTCTTGCGGAAGAAACTCTGATGAGAACTCTGATGAATAGCTATGGATAAATACTTGTAAAAATACAAGTATTCCTATAAAGGTATTCCCACATAGAAGTTGGTAGGTGGCTAACATTCTTGCCAAATGATTTACGACATTGACATTGTAGGTTGGGTCTAGGTAGTGGAATCAAGAACATTAACTATTTCCTTATTAAGAAATTTAATAGAAAGAACTTGGGGAGGGTTGGGCTATAAAGATTTATAGGTTACTCAATTGTTTGCCGGGAAAGTAGCCTACTGGCCGCATGCATAACTCGAAGCTCTATTTTCATCATGCAAATTCGTAATCCACTGCCATCTCCAACTCCACCTCTCCTCTACATTTGTATGCCTATCGACACCGACATGCAAGTCCAACGATTTTGTTTATTTTTTTGTTACACAAGATTCCATGCAAACCAATCGTCAGCCTTGTTTTGGCTGCAACTTTTTTATGATATCTTATGAGAGACTTAAAAAACTGACTCCACCAATCGGTTAAGTAGAGTAAATCCTACAAAAACAAAAATAAATAAAAGCAGCCAGAAAATAATTGTCATGTGCTGTGTGCATCGATCGTCGATCGTCGATCGTCAAATTGTGGCCTTGATTTCAGCATGCTTTTACGATTGCACACAGCAATGAGACACAGACAGACAGAGCTGAGTGGAGCCCGAACAAGTACGGGTGCGGGTATTGCTGCAACCCGCATTGGCAATATGCCAATAGTCGTACCTATGCCGTGTGCATAACAAAATAAATACTTGTCAATGCAAAATCGTCAATCAATTAGCCAAATCGAGCCCCAGACCGTCCGTCGACAATCGACTCTCTGCCTGTTGGCGCTATGTTGGAGCATCATAATTGCTGGCATTTTGTCGTGGCACGATCCAGCCATAGCCAGCATTAAGGTTAGGCACTGGCACTGGCACTGGATGACGTCAAAATTCGATTCATGTGTCATGGAGGAGGAGTTGGTGTGAGGCTTTGGCATAAACCTTTTAATGGCTCCAGTTTGACAAGAGCTGCTATTAAGTAGCATGAGTAGCATGCCATAAACTCGAATTTGTGTAACAATGGTCGCCTTGCTGCTGGCTGGTCGTTGCTCGTTGCTCATTGTTCGTGTCACTTCCGACAGACATAATGGGCTCGAGACCCTGAACTTGAGAGAACCAGCTAGACAGCTGGGTCCTCCCCCCCCCCCCCTTCCTAGGAAACCGCCAAAAACAGCCCAAGCGTGTTGCTAGTTTTCTTCTGGCTGGTATCTTTATGGCGTAATGAATCCAAGAATTGCGCCGTTTGCAAAAGTGTTTTGTTTGCAGTTGAACGAACTGCCGGAATGGCAGACTCTCCTCTTGTGGGTTGCCTTAATTGGATGGGGCGGCACTCCTTCCGCTCTGCTCCGCTCCGCTCCGTTTCGATCTTGATCTCCTTTTTGATCTGAGGCGTTTACCGAAATTCTGCTCACTAATTAAAAACAATCAATAAAAGCCCCGCGCAAGTAAACGTAATCGTAATCGTAATCGTCGCTCGTACCACACTCGATCCATTACAGAGCAGACCACGGCATTACACCGCATTATCATTAACTTTGATTAACGCAGTTTAGTACGAAAATAATCATTTATTATCAAATGACTGGCCCGGCCGGCAAACAGCAACAGCAACGAGCTGCAGCTATGCTTATGCCCTGGCTATAGGTTTTTTTTTGTTTTGGTTTGGTTGCTTTGTTTTCCGATCTAAGCTCAAATTAAGTGCTTAGTCAGAAAAAAAGAAACAATATTTTTGCGAAATTTTGTGCAGCCCAAAATGTATTTTTTTTGGGTCAAGCTTAGATTTAATTTAATATGGAAAAAAGCAGCCTCCTTAGCCAGCTGTTTGGTGTGTGTGTATGTCTGTGTCTGTCTGTCTGTCTGTGTATGTCTGTGGTGTGGCCTAACCACTGACTAAGCAGCTGTGGCTGTGCCCCTCGGACAAATCGCTTGAGATCTCCCGTGCAGCCTCCGTGCGGTGCGGCTCTGTCTCCTAGTAAATCTCTTTTATTGCACAACATTATCAGAGATACTCGTGGCATACTTGTGGCAGTCCCAGTTCCAGTCCCAGTTTCAGTCCCAGTCGACGGAATCGTTCAAAAACAAAAGCCAGACAAAATTTTAACGCTTGCATTTGGCGTGTTCAAATTGTAATTCGATAATAAGTATGCCATAATCATTTTTTAAACGCCTTAATTGAAATAATTTATATTGGCTTATGGGGCTTATGGGGGTAGCCCCAATCGACCTACTCCACTATCCCCTATCCCCTATCCCCACACCCATCACATATTTCGTTGGATACTGCTCGTGGGGTGGGTCGTGCGGGCTGTAAAACTGCAATTTAATTATGAATATGGCCTATCGTATTTCTTGTATTGGGGAATATTCGGGTTAGATCGTTATGTAGCTTCATTTGTGAATTGCATTTTTCGCAATGCGGGTAAAAGTTGAAGCTGTGACGCTGATATGATAAATGGTTATTCCCTGCTAAATTAACACTCGTACACTCTTGTGTGGGGGCGATGAAAGTAAGTCAATGATTCGGCTATTGAGGAATTGGGGTTAGCGGGGTTCATAGCCACAGCAACCAAAGAGCAGCAGTGACAGCGATCTGATTAATGGAAGAGAAGTGGAGTTAAGTAAAGGGCAAAGCCGCTCATTCATCAATCAAAATGCTTTCAACACACACAACACGACTATGGGGGAGAATGTGAGGAGGAGAGTGGGCACATGTAGTGCATGTGGATTTGAGAGTAGGAGATCTTGAATGGATTACTCCAAGCTATAAGCGGCTTATTTGATTATTTATTGCATTGATCTTCTTTATATAAAAGCGTTAATAATGCTATTCGAAACAGTTAAAAGCATTAGAGGGGGATTATAAGTATCTATGCATCAGATCTTGGGATGTCAGAAAAGATTACCAAAAGTATCCATGAAGAATATCATTTATTTATTTGTAGATGATCAAAAGAAGATGAACAAAAGAAGAGGATCAAATGTGAATAATCCAAAGAAGATGCTCCAAAGTAGTTTCTCCGAATCAATTGATAAACAGGAGATATATAATTTAAATGATTTCTGTTTGCTGATATAAGTGGAAACATCGGTGTAACATTCGTTTGATCAGCTTGTTATTTGATCAGAATGCAGATTTGTAATTACATAGCGCTGCTACATTGCCGTACATATATCAAACAAAGTCAGAGCTACATTCGATGGTGGGTGTGTGCTCTGCCGAATGCGTCAGCGGGAAAATATCATCCATAAATCTGGCTTTCCACTTACGCGAATCCGTGTATCTCTTGTCCGAACTTAATCGTAAATTTTACATCTTAATGGGTTCTGGTGCAGAACGTGAGAAGACATCCGGCAGATCACTGAACTGGCTCCAACTACTCGTACAGTGCGGTGCGGTGCGGTGCTGTGCGGTGCGGTGTGGTGTGTTGCGGGTATATGCCTGACTGACCGTCGCGACGGTCGGCCGGTCTGTCTCCATCTACAGCTGACCTTCGCTCGAATCGAGAATCATAAATAAAGGGTTTAAGAATTGCAGCAGCAACTTGGCGAATGACTTCATCTGCCTGAAGTCGAACAGCCGAAGCGTGTCACGTAATTAGCTGCTTTATTACAACGTTGACTGGGCCATCTGGCCGCTGGCTCATTTGCATATAAAGTGCTTGCCTAGCCTCCGATTCAGATTCAGATTCACTCTCGACTTAAGATTTAGATTCAGCTTCAGTTTTTCCAGCCATACACACACGTACATACTCGTACATATCCATCTTCATCAGGCGGTGCGGCGGAGAAGTTCAAGGCTTGGCAAATTGTCGCTCACTCAATGCAACAACCGCAGCAAACCATCCATCAATTAACTCGCAGCGGCCTTGATAAATCAGAGAACAAAACAACCAGACAACATGGCACATTGCCAGTAGTTGCGCCCCCCCTGCCTACCAGGCAGCCTCCCTTTGGTGCCTGCCACCCTCGGAGCGCATTAAAAAGCTGGCGTTAAATTTGAACATGGCTCTTTGACGCCAGACCATTATTTTGTGGCTCAATCCGATCCCCTCGCCTGGCTTGATGTAGTTTCGTTTTACTTTTTGGCTGCGCTCATTTGTCACAGCGCAAACTTGTTTAAATTTTTGATATTTTCGCCAGCTTTAAGCATTTGTTTGCCAATATTTTGCTGGCACTACACTTAGTTAGCAGTGCAGACGTGTCTCTTAGCTCTCTCCTATCGCCTATACAGGATAGCTACCGGAAGAGTTTTCATACAAAATAAAGACCTGCAAGGGTATACAAAACTTGGGCTACAAAAGTTAGCCTTCCATTTTGTTTGCTTGTCTATCATTAGACTCAGTTTTCATTGCATTTGTTTGGCAGTACAAAGTGCCTATAACAAATATAATATTCAATTCAAGCTTCCTCATCAGTCAGAAGCCATGCAGTTCAACCAGGCCTAACCTTGTGCGGGGAGAACGTACAGCACCACACAAGCAAGCCCCTTTGATCTCTGCGTGGATCTCAGCAAATTGGTGGCTCAGTGGATTGGTGTTCCGCTGGATCGTTGGATCGTTGGAAGATGTGTCTTGAATTATGATAGTTGATTGGCAGCGATTTGTCTTGGCTTCGGTGAAGGTGGCTTCGTGTCTTTCATATTTGTTCACATTTTAGAATGTCTAAGCATCATCCAGCCAACACTTGGCTATTGCATAGTTAAGTCAAGTGTTTGGCAACCGAATGGATATTAAAAAAAATGTTGAAATCCGTTGAGGGTGCTTCATAAATATTCGTTGACAGTAAATGGGCCATTGAGATAGCAGAATGCCCCTTAACTTTCCATCTCTATTTTCGAATAGAGATTTCTATGTTTCAATCTCTTTCAAATCTATTGTTGTATATCTATTCAATTTGCATACTTTCCAAGCCTTAAGAAATATTTGTTCGAGTATGATTATGCACTTTGATTAATTGCCACAATGTTCCCATGCTATTTGTGGCGGAGTTCAGCCCAAGTCAAGTCCACATCCCCAAAACAAAAGAATATTCAACAATGTCGATAAAATCGATGGCCAACAAACAAACAAAACCAAATAAAATAAAAAATAAATATAAAAAAAATAAAATGATTTGCGAGTCAAATAACAAAATTTATAAGCAAACCAGACGTGGGAGTCAATCAGCCAAATAAATTGGCGCAACAAAAATACGAGACGAATAAAAAAAAGGTACACACAAAAATTCCAGAAGGTAATAATATATAAGTAGACATCATGTTGATTTCAATTACGTTGGCAAAATGCTTGCCTGCTCTGCCCTGCCCTGCCTTGCCAAATTAATGCGCATTTTGAACCTGCTCAATGGGGTTAATGAAATTTCGCGATGAATCTACGATATTCATAAGCAAATTTCTTGTTTCTCGTAGATCCCTCACCTCACCCTCAATTGGCAATGACTCCGTGGGTGGATGATTCTACTTACAAGTAGTCAGTCATTGTTCAGACGAGTTCGTTCCCAGCCAAAACTGACGGGGCAGAAAATTTGACCTTTTTCGCGGCTAAAGCTGATTTCACTCTGACGGACAGAACATGCAAGGGGCGTAGGTGGCCCGGCTTTTAATTAACGCATCAAATTGACAAATTAAATATGTACCTCCTTACAGAAGCGCTTACAGAAGCTGTGGCAGGCAGCAGCATCACGAATGTTAACAGCTTCTCTCCGAAGTGCCCTCAGTGAACTTGGCTGCGAGTGGATATACGAGTATTTTAATGAAACTATGCCTAAAAAAAACTATAAATTTAACCCATGTATAATTCAGTTTTAAAGCAAACCCTCTGCAGCTGTGAATGTTCTCTGGAATTTGGCCAAAAGTGAACTCCACTTTTATCCCATTGAAATCTTGGAAAGCAAATTTCATCAATCTTTTTTGTCAGTTTCAGGAATTTTTTGGTTAATTGTCAATTATTCTAGGCTAGATTCCAATCTTCATAAATAAGTCTTAGGGTATGCCCCAGGGTAAACAAATGTTTTTTTGTCAGTGTTACCCATTTCTGGTTTATGCTGGCCACTCGGCTGCCTGTTGCCTGGCTGATTGACTCCATCTCGATAGCAGAGGCTCATTGAATTTCTGGCATTTTGGGCGGCACAGTTTCGCAAAAAAAACAGAGAAAAAGTGGTGGAAAAAGACCGAGACCGAGTAGAAAAAACCTTCGAGACGTAATAACTTGCATTTTGAGTAGGCACTCAAATGCGTCTCGCCGTGGTCGATCGTTTGGTTCGCTTGGTGGCCCCGACTAACCTGGGCGCTAATCATAAATCTGCAAACGCAACTGCAAGTCAAGACGCCTAATCAGCGGTTACAGACCCCAAAAGTTAATGCCTGTCAGGCAGTTAAGTGTTTTGAACTTTTCGACTGGAATGTTGTGAAAATGGGGGGAGAGACAAAAATAAATAAATCGTAACAAATCGAATCGAAACGAATCGAATCAATCGAGTGCAAAACAATGGACTCCATCGCTGGGCCCAAGACAATGGATCGATTGGATTTGTGTTCAGGAGGTCAATGTGCTACCGTTAGAGTTGAAACAAAAATTATAGTTTTGAACCATACCAAAGGCCCCATATTGATTGTTTTCTAAACAAACCAAAATCGCCTGTTAATTTGTATTATTAGGGGCTTTGTTGGCATTTCTGCATAAAATAAACATTAGCCAGGGTATGTAATGCTGTTAACAATTATGTATTTGTCAATCCAATGCGATAAATTTGAATTACAATCAAAATGATATCCGAAAGTGCATGAAAAATCACTTCGCTAGGCTTTTGTGGAGTGTTGAAAGCGATATTAATTATATATTTTGGTTTTCATTTGGAGCTTAAGATCATGCAACACCAATTTGGAATTTGAATCTTTGGATGCGTTTGAGGAAGTCATTTTAAATTAACAAAAAATATATGAAATGAGTAAATGGCATATTAATAAATATACTTATGCTTGTCTGCGGTGCGGTGCGGTGCGGTTCGGCTCGGGGCTCATCATACATACATATATACATACATATAATCGAATACGTTAATTACTTAAATGATGTTGCACAAAGTATTTGTGCCTTTGCCTTTTGCCTGCCGTTTATTTTGACAATTAATGACGCTGATTTCACCAAGACCATACAGACGAGTGTGAGTGTGTCTGTGTGTGTTCGAATTTCGTTTCCGGTGAGACATCAGACTCCACACAAGCCACAAAAGTCATTATATAAACAAACTTGCCACAAAATAATATACTATACGCACACAATGATGCGTACAGAACAAATACTCGTAAGAATTGACGACACCACACACCAAGCTTAATTTGTGGGTCATTGCCTTGTCGATTGCTGACTTACAACAAAAGAAAGAGAGACATACGTTTCTTTGTGGCTTGTCCTTGGGCTAACAGAAATTATGGGAATCCACTTGGGCATTTAATATGTATATTAATGATGGTTTTAATAACATATTTAAGAGTAGAAATGTTCTCACAGCTACGAGTATGAATGAAAAGAAAATTTTGTTTCTGTTCCGCAATTATGGGAATACTTTGGGAGCTTTTATGAGTCATATTTAATAACATATTTAAGTAAACATGAGTGAAGCAATGTTCCCACATATTATAATATTTTTAAGAATAATTTTCTACATACGTGTAAGTCGCAATAGCAAACCCTTTGCCGTAAGTACTTCCCCAAATTATCAGAGAAAATTTTCTCACACATATCCAAAATATTTTATTATAAAGTAAATTTCAAACCCTAAGTACTCTTACTTCTGTTCCCCTTCCCCACCATACGAGCATGAGGATGAGGCAAGGTCCAATGACACGAATGCCTGCGGCTGCGCCTGCGCCAGAGCCCTGATATCTAATTAATGCAGTTGTCTGGCGTGTGTGACAATTTCTGTTGTTCAGTGTGCACACCGATTTAATTACTTACTCCAAAAAATTATGTGTGAGAAACAAAATATTCGAAATGTGCATAAATATATTGTATTTGCTTTGATTGAGCCAGAGCACAAAACAAACAAAACAAAAACAAAAAACAATCAACTGTTAATTTCGGGACATACACGTGTTTGAACTCATTTACTGAACGGAAATAAATTTGGAATAAATAAAATAATAATTGAAAAAAATTACTTACCATTTTGTTATTTGATATGTTCAAATGAAACTCGAAGCTTCTAAGACGATCAGCTGCAAAAATATTATATTTGAAATGTGTGTTAAAAGTGATTTTCGGATTTGACAAACAAACAAACAAACACTTTGAGGGTCGCAATGCGAGTAGCACAGAAAGTTGTTTGGGATATTCACAGAGATTTGGCATTAGTTTTTCTAGCAACCGATCGATCGACTGACTGACTGACTGGTCAGTCAGCCTCAATCAAACATCATTCCCCCACCCCGCCCCGCCCCCACTCCAAAACAGACAGACGAGACGCGTCAGATGCCTGGTAATTGTAGACGACTCTGGCATATCGAATGACATGTGGGACAATATCAAATCAGATTTAAAGTAAATATCAAATGGAACGGGCCCAAGCCCGCTGCCGCACAGCGCCGCCTTTCATTATGCAATCCCATTACTTAGTTGGACCCTAGTGAATGGTTATTTTTTTGGATTTTTTGTCGCTGATTGTGTTGGCGATGGCGATGGCGATGACGATGTCAGTTTGGCGTCTCAATTGCCAAGCGCCAGTCGGTCCGTCCAATGGCGGCACATTAGGGTATCGAGAGCGAGATCGCTCCAAAAATGGATAGGGGCAGCCTGATAACAGAAAACGGACACTACTTTTGGGCGGTGTCCATTGATGGCGGGGGTGACCGTACATGACCGAATGACGGACTGACGACGACCTAGTCGCTGGCAAAAGACACGATCTGTCGCGCATGCGTAAACATTGGAACCAATTTAAATGTCCATTTTCTTGAAAATTTAAGGTACGAGTAATTTTCAATTGCCTTTGGGGTCTTGCGGTCGGTTTTTTTGGTCCGCGAACCAACCCAACCAACCACCGTAGAGTGTCGCAAATATGTAGCCAAATGTTGGCCACATGCCACGCATTTTAAGTGGTTCGGCTAACTCTTTCGTTTTGGCATCGTAAATATCCCTGAGACTGCGTCTCTTTGAAGAAGGCGTGCTAGTATGTGGTTTACGAGCCTAAGCCGGACCCAGAGCCAGACCCAGACGCTGATGCAGACGCAGAACAGGCCCAGACGCAGACGCAAACGCAGACAACGCCAACTACCACGCGAGCCCATGTCACGGCTAACACTCGGAACGTGACTATATAGAAGTATGATGTGTGAACGCCTCAGAGCTATCAGTACTGGAGGAACGTAGCCGAATCTTTGGGATGGAGGTCACGCACTAATCGCAGCCTAGAATCTGTCAAAACCCGTTTTCGAGGTGTACTCGTAACCTTAAGTCCGAGGCTCTTAGGCTCTTGTGCATAAATTAAATTTAAATGTTTATATTACAGATAAACTAGTTGAGGATGCGGCATGGTGTTCAATTTATTACGTCGTCTGTTAATACCAAAACCAAAACATAAAAAACTCTCAGCATCACTTTGTGAGGGGTTCAACTCTTGACAAAAACGCCAAACCAATTTGAGCAAATTAACAAGGTTTTTATAATCACACTTTTGCGCTCTCTCGCTTGGTTTTTTTATACATATTCATAGTCATATTCATAGTCATGGGTGGGCAACACCCAACTTCAAGTACCAACAATTATCTAAGAAAATGTTTCCGGCACATTAAAAAGGAGAAAAAACTATAAGGCGTACATATGTATGTATAAGTAGATGGAATAAAATAAACTATAAGTACAAGTATGTGCACTCCTATTATATGGTTAGCATGCATTATGGCCTTTTATTTCACTCATTTCAATGTTGTTGCATTTAAAAACGGCAATGAGCATTAACAAATTTTATATTTTGTACTTTCAGTCAGGTTTTCTGTTCCCTTCCCTTCCTTTTTATATTTTGTTGGCCAGGTGAAAGATTCATGGGCGAATGGTTTAATTTATGGCGTTTTGAGAAAACTGATTTTTCCTTCAGATTCGCTTTTTGGCTATACATATTTCTTTTGACAAATGTTTTGTTGGAGTGCGTGCCAGAAAATGGCTGGAAAAACGCCTTCAATTTTTTTATTTATCTTTTGTGGAATTGATTTATTTATTTGCATAAATTTAACACGCCTGCGACGGCAACAGCCCCAGACCCACTCGAAGGCGTAGTCCAAGTCTGAGTCGAAGTTTTGGATTGGGAGGAGAGCCTGGAGGCTGTAAATTGTCTGCATTGCTGCACGCAAGTTTGTTGCCCAAGTCTTTTGTTTCTTGTTTCGTACTCCTTTTTTATTGGTTTTTCGAGTGTCGTTCGTATATGGTTTTTTTTTTTAGCACTTCACGAGAACCTCACAATTGCGAATTGTTAGCACGGGTTTCGTTTGTTTGTTGGCTTTGCATCATCCCATTGACACGGCGGCACATACTTTGCTGGTTACAGATGGATGGACGAGTATTATCTCCTGCTATGGGTAAGCTGCTGCTGCTGCTGCTGTTGCAAGTTGCGAGTATGTATCTTTGAACCGAAGTTAGCGCTAAGGCGTGACAAAACAGTTGGAAGACCCGGGCCGCACTGAAAGCAGCGAATGTGGTAGCATCAGCACAAAGTCTCCGTCTCCCGGTTTTTCATTTTCGTCGGGCGCCTCCATCTGGTCATCAGCTGGTTTCGCGAACGAACCCCAAGACCGAACAACAGCCCGAACCCCCAGCCCGAGCCCCATGTCCGAACTCCACCAACTCGACCCCAAGAGGAGCGCTGTTTTGCTCGCTTTTTGTTTCGCTTACAAAAATGTTGCCAGAGAGCTTGTTTTCCGCCAGCAACATTGTGGCTAGGGCCGCTTCCGGCTGCTGCTGCTGCGGGTGCGCAACATGCTGCTAGTCTGCAGCTAAATGTTGAACAAATAATTTAATTGATTTTTGTATTGATATTTAAGCCATATAAATGCTGTTAGATGAGTATAAATTAATACTCCAAAATATGCAATGTAATTCAAAATTAATGATAATTTTAAAGATATTTATGAAGCGGCACAGCAGGAATCCTTCGTTAAAATGTTCATAAAACAAGCTAAATAAATAAATATAAAAACCATACATATATACATATATATATGTATAATATATAGGTGTGGTTGAATGCGAAAAGTGTATAAATAAATACTTAAATATATATTTTAATTAAAAATAAATGATAATTTTAATCGTATTTATGACGTGGCTTAGCAGGAATGGGAAATGAAACCCCCAGCTTTGGGATTTCCTTTTTTTAGATATTATCGTTTTTACAGAATTATTGGAGTTTATGTGGGGGTTTTGTTTAGTAAAGTAAGACCCACCCTCCCAAAAGTAAGAGTGGAAAAAGCTCTTGGCTCTTTTTAGTCCCATCTTTCGGTATGGTATAGGGTGGGTGGGCATCCCTGACCTCTTTTAACAAATCATTCAGTGATAACGCTCACACAGAGACACTCTCACACTCGTACTCGTACCTGTACTCCAACCGCACTTGACTCACATTACAGAGAGCGATTACGTGAGCGACATTGAAATCGGATATAGTCAGGTCTTTACGCATGAGCTGAAGGCTGACATATTTTAATTTCTTTCATTAAACATTTCAAAGCGGCCTACCCCCACACACACACACACACACACACACACACACTCCCGCGTGAACATGGCTGGAGTGGCGGTGGCGGTGGCGGTGGCGTGGAGTGGTTGTCCCCATCAATTTGATTGGATGTCAACCGATTTAACTGATTTTATTGCTTGGCCAAGTTAATGAGCTCCAACTTGCAGCATGTCCGACATGCAGTCCACTCATTATCGACTGCCTAATGTTAATGCAAAATATTTGTGTATATTTTGCATTTATTAAATTTTATTTTATGAGTTCAGAGTGATTTTTAATGCAAATAAAGACAGAGAGCTTTGGCTTTGGGCTTGGGCTTGAGCTTGCGGCGAGGATTTGTTTCCTCATTAAAATACAACAAAAATTAATTTAAGTGTTTCTTTTGGTCAGGCGCGATAGTTCAGGTCAATTAAATTGTAAACGTAATTAAAATGGCATATCAATCAACTGGACCATTGATTAGCATACACAAGTTTTTGCCATTATGTGTGTGTCTATGTATGTATGTATGTATGTGTCGTATCTTTCATTCTCGAATAGTAAATCAACAGAAATGTCTGTTAAGATCACTTGGGCTTGACAAGTTGCCTTTGGTCTGGTCTGGGTCTGAGCTGTGCTGTGCTGCTTAGAGGTCCATGGCAGGGTGGGGTGGGGTGCTCCTAACTCTGGCACAACTCACAGATCATTGCTGGGCAAAACAGGTCTTACAAAAGATTATTATCGCTTTTTATGGTGTTTTTATCGTTTTTACAGCATTTTCGTATGTCTTTATGATTGATCTGGTGAAGTTTTGAGACTTTTTTTTTGTTTTTTTTTTTTTTTGGCTAAACTCTGACTTGCTGCTGGTCTTTATTTTTTTTGGGTGAGAGTGTGGGAGAATTTTTGGCAACGCCAGCGGACGCAGCCTAATCGGATTTGATAATTTTGATAAATTGGTATTGAAAGTGAGCGGTTAATATGTGTATATGGTAATTTAACGGGTAGTACCCGCGTATGGGTCTGGCTTAGAGCGAGTGATTGGATTGAAAGTGGGTTGGGAGATCTGGTCGTATCTTTGCTGGAATCAAACTCCACCCAGTTCTGAAGATCGTTGCTCATTTTTGTCTGGTTTCAGAAATGTACTCGGCAACCCTGTACCCTATATACGATTACCGTTACGCTGACAGAGTTGCGGCGGCAATGAATTAACCATGAACGTTCGTTCGACAGGCGTCTACCAAGATTCGCATTGTTTTCCTCCACCTGTCATAATTCATACGAATATCCAATGAAAGCCAGCGTCACCTACCACCTACCACACTGTTGGGTGGTTGATGTTGTTTTTGTTGTTAACGTTGTCGCCTTTGACGGCCTACGAATATGCAAATTCCAAACACTGAAATATTGATATTGAACGGCTGACTGACTGCAACAGAGTATGTCAGAGCCGAGAGAACAGTCAGAACAAACCAAGCGAACAGCCGCAAAAAGTCAGAGCTAATAACCCAGCTAACCCAGCAATGACTTCGGTTCGCATTTATCTTTATGAGGAATGGGGTTGGTTATTGGAAACGCAGCCGATAACAGACAAGGGAGTACTGCGGAGTGGAGCGACCACGTTTACGAGTCATTGGCAATATCTCCAAAGCTGATACGCTCGTTTAAATTAGTTGTTTATGTAACACATACATTTCATTTCAATTCATTTGTGGTGTTATTATTAAAACGAGATTTCCAACTGCATTTGCACACAATCAAGTGCAATAATTTATGATAAATTGCAATTTAATCAGAAGAATAAAATATAATCGACGGCACAAGACAAAAGCCCCCACATTGAAAGCCACAGAGTCAAAGCCACAGCCACAGCCCCTGCCAAAGCCAAAGCCAAACCCAAACCCAAAGTAATTTCTTTTAATTAACAATATGTTAATCGATTGGTGTGCTCCCTTTTCAGATACAGCTACAGGTTCGAGCAGGCCAGACAGACACAATTTCAGGTTCAGATCTCACAGTCGCAGAATCAATTTCAGGTTCAACAAACAGTGTAACTAATTTGCAGAAAGCAAAAGAAGGAATTATTATCGGGATTTTGCCAATGAAACTTGGTATTGATCCCCCTTTCAAAGCCGTCAACCGGCTGTCGAGTTTTTGTCGCGGCATTAAGCGTATCGGATATGATTGAACGTATAATTAATGGTCGAGGGATTAGCGACAAGTACAAGCCACACATATTGGATGGATGCTGTACAGCCGCTGGCAACAAATTAATCAACACATACGATACGAGTACGAGTACGAGTACAAGGCGGGGTGTGTGTGGGTGTCTAGACCATATGGAGATGCAGAGACAGAGACACGTAGAGATGTGGAGTGGTAGCACAAAGCAAATGAAGCTGGTTCTGAAAGGAGTTTGGCCCCAGAGCACAAAACATAAGTCAATCCATCAAGGCCACTCCACTACTCGTAGCAAGAGGGTGTGGGGTATAGGGGGGTACAACTTATCAGATTCGATATCCTTACCAGCGCATGATGTAAGCCTTCCCTCCTCTGTCTGATGTCTGTCTCATTATTGAGTTGAATAAATCCGAAAACAACAATCAAATCAAATCAAATCAATTTAATTTTATAATTTTATAACCTGTTCAGCATTAAGGTTCATTTCATTGTGGCTACCACCTACCTACCCTACCATATGCAAAACATCGGGCAAATGAACTTCCCACCTGATGCTAAAAATATTCACCTACATATTTCCGATGATATTTCGACTATAATTAGAGCTTCATTCAAAAAAAAAAAAAAGAAAACATTTTTAATATTCATATAAGCATAACAATGACAAATTAAAGTAAAATGCATTCCCCGAAGCAGGAAAAACAGACACGATACATACACAGATACAATATACACAGTTAACGACGATTGAAACCAGGAAAGACAAAAAATAGACGAGGAAAAAATAACAATATATGTTTCATATTTATAAACTACGACAATGGCAATTAGTGGAGACGTTCCATTCCAGGCGCCGCTAGTCCTGCTGCGCTGTGGTCTCCTCCAAATTGCAGAAGACATTCCGCATTTTGTCCAGATCGGGGGGCGCCGTATCAGGGTTGCGTATCCACATGATGTAGGCCTGCTTGTCGGTGCGCGTCAGGGGCTTGAAGTTGCGCGGATTCTGTGCCTCCTCGTCCTGCAGCTTGGAGTTGTAGCGTGCGTAGAGAAAGATGCGATAGCGCCAATTGTCGAAGGTCTGCTTCCACTCGGTCACATGCTTGATTGCGCCCTGGGGCACCGCATTCAACAGATTGGCCAGCTTCATCCAGTAGGGATCCAGCACGGGATCGTTGCGCCGATGATCGTTGATGAATTGATGCTGCTGCAGAAAGTGCACGTAGAGTTCTTTCTGTCGCTTAGACATGCGTTCCTTGCGTTCTGTGGAATCCAAATAGAAATTAGCGACACATAGCTATAGAGCATCGCGCGGACTCCACTTACGTCGAATGTTATTGGTGGTAGTCTGGCCATGGGCCATGCTGAAGACCTGCGGTTGGGCTGCCAAAGCGTGCCCTCCAGCGGCTGCCTGCTGCTGCTGTTGCTGCTCCTCTTGCTGCTGCTGCTGCAGGAGAGCCAAATGCTGTTGCTGCTGCTGCAAGTGCTGGTGTTGTTGCTGCTGCTGGATCATGTACTCGTGCTGGATGCGCTCCTGAATCAGCTGCTGCTGCTCTTCCTCGTGCTGCTGCTGCTGATGTTGCAACTGATGATGGTGGGAGGTTGGTGGCGGTGGCAAAGGCAAGGCCGATGGCAAAGGCAATGGCGGTGGTGGCAGCTGCTGTGAGTGCGGCGAATCCGGCAGCTCGTCCTGTGTATCGTAGTCCATCTTCGGGCTGCAGGCCTCATAGGCGGGCATACCCAGATCCGCCGAGGCCGCTCCACTGCTGCTTGTCTTCTCGATGCGATATTTCATGCTCCCCTCGTGCTCCTCGTCCTCGCACGGTGGCATGGCCAAAATGGGAGTGGGTGTCGTGTCCAATACGCTGCTAGGCTGGCATAGGTTCGTGGGCTCCTCTGGTGTGGGCGAGTCGTTCAGTATTTTCTGTTCCGCGCAACGGCACTGGCGATTCAAGACGTAGCTATCCAAGGCCACATCGTACACTGCAAGAGGAAAGCATAACATTAAAACAGATGCACAGAGCAAAGGCAAATTCTAAGAACTAGACAATGAAGATGTCAAGCGATGTGCTTTGGGCGTTTGTTTTGTAGTTTTTTAGCTTAAACATATTGTATTTTGCGCTTAGCATTAGTTAAAGTACACATTAACAGTTTTGTATATTGCACATTGTAGATCCCCAAATCAATAATCGTAGCTATTGGTGGCCGTTGTGGCCTCATCCAGAGGCACAAACAGATCCATTTTCTCATAGTCCTGCGGTGCTATGTGCTTGTGACTTGTCCACATGGCATAGGCCTTCTGATCGGTGGCAGTGAGCGGCTTAAAGTTCTTCGGATCACTCGTCTCCGACATGCTCAGCTTGGAGTTGTAGCGTGTGTACATGAAAATGCGATAGCGCCAGGCATCGAAGGTCTGCTTCCAGTCCTCCACATTCTTCACAGCCCCCTGCGGCACACTGTTCAACATATGCGCCAATTTCGCCCACAGCGGTTCGGTGAGGCCATCATGCCGACGATGGTTCGACAGCATGCAGGGATTGTCCTCGAAGAATTTCACATACAGCTCTTTTTGATCCTTGGACATGCGTTCGCCACGTTCTTTAAAGGAAAATAGTTTGATTAGGGAATTGATCAAGGGACAGATGGCAGATGTTTCTCTCACTTCTAAACCGACTCATCAGCCCCGGCGTGTAGGCCGACTGCTGTGAGGGATTCGGCGCATTCATCGGCGGCAAACTGTGCGTGTAGTTCGGAAAGATTTGCTGCGTCGGCAACGCGTGCTGCAGTGCGACTGCCTGCTGTTGCTGATGCTGTTGCTGCTGCTGCTGGTGATGATGCTCTTGCCGCGCCAGAAACCGGGACGCCCTTGCTATCCGGTCCACCTCCGACTCGGACTCCGCTTTGGGTATGATGTCCATGGGATCGATGGACTGCGTCAGCGATTCGGGCGTTCGCTCCGCATAGGTTTGTGTGAGACGCAGCTTCTGAGAGCTATCCGCATGATCTGAGCTGGAGGTGTTGGCCTGCTGCTCCAGTGGCGAATCCACTGGCTCATGGCACACGCCCAATGCTGGCGAATTTGGCTGCGAGGTGGGCACATAGTCGTGCGTGTGATGGGAGGCACTCTCACTCGAACGCTGCGGCAGTGGCACATGGTGCTGCAGAGGATGATGCTGTTGCTGCTGCTGCTGTTGCTGTTGCTGCTTCAGTACAGCCATCGAGCAGGAAGGCTCATAGGACAGCATCTCCTTGGCATGACCTTCGTCGAGGGCTGCAAAGGGAAGCATTATACAATTTGGGTTTTATTACAAATGGCAAATTTCCATAGACTTACAAGCAAAAGCACGTTTACGGCTGCCGCGTCTATACATACACAACAGATCTGATCTATATATATACATATATGGTTTTGGGGTTTCTTGACTCCGAGTCGCTTAAACGCTAATTGAAACGCGGCTTAGCTGCTCTATACGCTATACATGTGAGTATTTACCTTGACTGATTTCTATAACGAAATTGGTAAGGTCGTGCCTTTGGGCCAGATAGTGCAGCAACAGCTCGTCGGGTATGTTAAAGCCAATTTTCTTGTTGCGAAACTCGAAATTGTATATCCCGAAGGCGGCACGCACTGGAAAATGCAACAAATATTATTTGTATAACCATTTCGGCGGGCTAGCGGCACTTCCTCGGCCGCCACTCTGCACTGGAACTGGAATACACACAGACTCGGAGGGCGATGCAATTAAGTTTTACGACCTGACCTGGCCGTGGGCCGCCCGCCCCATCCATCCAGGGCGCAGCCATCCAGCTATCGAAATATGCTTACCAACGTTCTTCAGGTCCCATATGTTAAGATTTCGATTCTCCTCGGGCACGCCAATCATGAGCAGCTTCTTTGTGTCGCGAAACTGAAACGGAATTATAATGCCCGACCGCAGCACCATTTTCAATGCGCCACACACACACACGATTTTCACAGTTTTTCATAAATTTTCCACGTTCTTTTTGTGGTTATCTTCCGTAATTGTTTTGGTCTCGGGCTCTCTGTTTTGTCCCTTCCTTCGTCAGAATGAATATCGATATTTATATTATCGATATTTGGATGTAATTTCGTGTTTTACAACACTAAAATTTATCGATAACGTAATTTCTCCAACGTATTCATCGTATAGGACTAAACTTTCTCCGTACTTTCTCCTGGAGATGGGCGATTCATCGTAATTCTCGGCGCGCGCGCCCGCCAGATTTGAAATCTGCAAGGAAGGGCAGAATATTCAAAAAAAGATAAGAATATTACAAAAATCTCGAAATAAAATGATTTTTTTAGCTTAAACATTTGGTTTGGTTTTATTAAAGTTTAGCAAAGGTATCCTTTTCGGCTTTGCTGAGTTTGGCATATCGGTTCATAAAGCTAATATATAGAACAGAGCCGGCCTAAGTCATTTGCGCCGAGATTTAAATCTAATTTAAGTAAAAAGTACGATTCGATTCGACAATCAAGTGCCAGTTTAATTAAATCTAAAAAGTGCCAATTCCAAATTACCAAAAGAAGTTGCAAGCCAAGCCAAGCCGAGGCAAATTGCCAAATTGCTAAATTTGGCTATTAAGAGGAAGAAAAAACGCCCTGCCCCCTGGCCTATAATAAGAAAATCAAAAAGAGATAAAAAGAATATAATACAGGTGAAAATCTAATTAATATCTAATCTAAGGAAATCAATCTAATTAGTATAAGCCGCAGCGCGCGCCGCGCAGCACACACACAACCGACCAACTCATATTCGTGTGTGTGTGTGTGTGTGTGTGTGTGTGTGTGTGTGTGTGTGTGTAGGGTATGGGTCAGTGCCCCAAGGGTCAATGTACTGTACTGTACTGTTTTCGCATTATTTAAATTAACTGTATTCCCTGGTGGCATATCATATCTCATTCGCCTTCTCTCCGTCTTTGTGCAACTGAATCTGCCACTTGGCTCTGTCATTCTGTTGCAAGATCCTCTATGCCCCATGCGTCCTATGCAAATGCCAATTGTTCTGGTTATAGGCAGCATCACATTCGAGGGTATCCTATCCTATCCACATGCCACATCCCAGTCCCAGCAATGATCAGTTTTTCGGTTGGGTTGCATGTTCTCGCTCTCTGTGGCTTTGGCAATGTAATTTATGGCATGCCCCACATTTAATTGCAGGAACAGGAAGATGCCTGCCACACCACACACAAAAACCCTTAGATTATATTTAGATTCAACAAAATACTTGTCCAGAATGAGATTGATTGTAATTAACCGCATTATTCATTCCACAGTGTTTCCTGCTTCGCCCTGTCCTGGTCTACATATATAGCCCGGCCCCATCATGAGTAACCATACCCCCAATATGTATATAGCTATGTTCTCATTATTTCGTGGGTTTGTTAAAATCCCATTCCCAAGGGATAAAATAAAGAGAGCCATTCGTCGAGTAGATCAACCGGACAAAAATACAGACTTAAAGAATGGCATACTAAATATGCTGTCGAATTTAAGACATTTTAATGAAGAATATGTCATATATATGGATGAATACCATTTGAAAAAAATGCGACACTTTGATTACAAACACTGGAAAGTTTTGGCCATAGCGGCCTTCAATATAGATGGAACAAATTTCCATTACTTATATCTTCGGGTGGTTCCCGTAATTAATCATCAATCGAAACTAGATAAAGTAATTATCGATGATACACTAAAGTTAGTGCTACAAACTATTGTAAATTTCGGACTTTCCAGAAAACTGGTGGCGGTAATTTCGGGCCATTGTCCGGCAAATTGGTTTGGCATATCAAATGCCGCCACCCAGTACCCAGTCTTATGGGACATTTTTCACATGAGAGGCCGAATGAATAGAAATCACAATCACTCAGACGTGTTATTAGAAGAGCTCTACAACCATGAATTTACAACCAGTAATTGGCAATGTAAATTCGCAGAAATACCGAGCAGACTGAAATCAATGCCAGAGCACTTAATGCCAGAAAGTTTAAAAACACGTTATTACATACAGGCTTGTAACCTAAAGGCAATGGTTAATCGACACTTTTCCCAATCGGAAGATCCATTAAAATTGGATAAAATAAATTGTGTGAAATTCGAATTCAAGAGGGAAGGTTTGGCCAAAAATGTAGCAGATATTGTTAAATTTGTCCATTTAACACATAAAAATGATATACGCCCCTATAATCTAATGTATTTTTTGACCTGCGTATACGGGATAATGGTTACATTAAAAACCACATAGTAAAATACTTGGAAATCTTTAAAAAATTAATTTTATTTACTTATAAGATTACTCATCTGTCCCCAAGCATATCCTGCTTGGAACATATATGGCTACCTAGCTCTCATAAAGCTCAATAATTTGGAAGGGACCCTCTTTTGGCTCTTTTTTTGTCCTTTGAAAAATAACGAAATAACTGACAACATGGTTGCTATAGTTGGGTGCGGGTGTTCCTGTCACGCATAATGGATCGAATCGGATGGGAACGGATAAGATCGTTTGTACCGTAAGTAGTATCTTTTATCTTTGTTTCCCATATACTCTACTCACTCACTCTCTTCCTCCACAGAAATCCGATCAAATACTGTACTGGCTTGTCTTGTGGATATCTGCGGGACGGGACTGGTAGCTGGCTTAGTTTGAATATAATGCTTCAGAAAACAACGCTATTAGAGGAAAGGTCGCCATTAACATCGGAAGACTGATGCAAAAAGTCTGCCAAGCTGGACGAAATTAGTGGTGTGGCTGGCAATGGAATCCAACGCTTCGATCTGAGATGGGACACACAGTATGTGGCTCCAGTGCACACCAACCGATGGATCGCGCAGTCTCCCATCTGTACCGCTTCGTGGCTGCTGTTCGAGCCGTTGCTCAGGTCGTAGTATCTACAGAAAAGCAGTACAACCAGAAATAATAGTACAATTTTAGTTAGATAAATCCATTTAATATATTAATTGTATAAATTAATTATTTCGATAAGTAAATTTATCAACGAATTTGTAATTTATAATATAATTTAAAATTATATCCCGATTGTAACTAAAATTTAACAAAGATAATGACAAAGAATCTGGGTTTTAGTATGTTTTTTTGGGAAGGCATGCGGAAGGCAATTGTCCCAGTGTTGAATTTCGCGCCAACTTTTTTGCTCAGAGAATGTTAAAAAATCCCACCATTCCAGTCGCATCTTAACATTAACATTTAGCAAGAGAGAGCTTTTAGCAAGAGAGAGAGAGGCGCTCAGCTTTCGTTAAGTTTCGTTAAGCTGCTAAGTTTCGTTAAGTGCGTATGAAATAAAGATTCATTGTTGCTTTATTTCATACGCACTTAACGATAGATACATTTGATTCGTATGGGAAAATTTCCGGCAACATGGAAAATGATTTAGCAGCATTGTTCTGCAACTTTGGCATTAAATGCGCAACAAGACTGCTACCCTTGAGAGTAAGGATATTATAGAATTGAGGTAATGTGTGTAATTTCAGGCTCCAATTTATGCAGAAACTAATCAGTCTCTGTTTTAAAGATATAAACGAAATTTTGAAGCATATGGGCACCAAATATAGGTATCGGGACCGGGATAAATTTATATATAAAACACCAATTTTATGCATTAAATGGTTAAATAACATGTCAATCTAATACAAATTCAATTTAATGTTTCAAAGCAGCTTTGATAAACAAATGTAACACCAATTAAAGGAAATAGGGTGTACAAATGTTCATACGCATGCAGACTCTTAATTGACCAGCAACATTGACGTCACAATCCGGTTCACACTTTCATTTTTTGATTTGACCGTTTTTGTTTGAACCTTATTATGTAAGTAATCCACTAAACAGGATTTCTAAAAACTAACCAATCTTGTACAAAATTGATTGAGGAATTGGATAAAACTATTTTATTAGGTTTGAAAGGGCTAACTTGCTAGTAATATTAAACCGAATATCAAAATCATGGAATACGATTTCAATCAATAAATTATAACGTTATCCCATTGTCGACCAGGGGGTATTTAATATATCCACGAAATTTATGTAACTTTAACATATTTTACTCATTACAGTCAAAGATGTCAGTGGTAATTTTTGATTTTTAAGTAAAGAGGAGGATGGAGCTACAAGGAAACCTTCACAAACAGTATTATTTTCCGCGGTTTAACAAAGTGTGCTCAACTTTTTAAATAGAGAAGTGTTCAGTGGGTTAAGTCTCTTTTGGTCGCCGGATAGGGTTGTCAAATATTTGAAAAATATCATAACGATATGAAATATATCGATATATTCGATATTTTTGATATTTTTTTGTTTTTTAACATAACAGCAATCCTGAAATTGAATTCCCATACAGAAAAGACAACAATTTTTCATATCCCATATCTTATTTATATTTTTTCGTTTTCATATACATAGGTATTAAATTCTAATAAACTAAAACATATTCAAGGAAGCATCCAAGGAGCTGGTCTTCATACAGATACATATAACTCAATAAAAAAAACTAAGCTTTCGCGCGAATTCTTCGACCGGGGCACATACACCTAGACTCAAACACACACACAACGATACATTTGTGTAAGTGTTTGTGGTTATTTTGGTTAAAAACACAGGCTTGTTAAAAGTATGAAAACCTGCTACATCACATTTCTCTCACGCTCGGACGTAATGCTTTTCTACACTACAGTTTGTAGAGGAATACGACTATAACAAAATGGCTCAAAATTTTAGCAAAAGTGTGTTTGCAGATCACAGCAGACCGCCTGCACATTTATTTCACCACGCGAAACTTTGTATTTGTTTTTGAAAATGTAGGTAGCATTGTATTTCTGTGTGTGTGTGTTTTAGGTGTATGTGCTCCAAAATTCAGATTTCAGATTTAGTTTGCGAACTTTCCAGTTTTTTCAGTAAAATCTGAAAAATAATTCCCTGCAGAAGACATGTCGAACATATCAAAATATATCGAAATATATCAAAAATAAAAATATATATTGATATTTTGCCAAAAAAATATCCCGATATAAATATATTTTTTTTTTGTGAAAATATCGATATATTGATATTTTTATTTATTTTTGACAACCCTATTAGAACAGCTGGTTATAGAAACTGAAACTAAAAACAAGTTATTTGTTATTAATTTAAGACCACAACCAGTGCAAACCGAATTTTGAACATTTTCAGTGCCAAAAGTGCTGCGCTGCCGTTCTACATTCTCGAAAATGCTAGAAAATTGCCAGAGATACCACATGGTACTGGGTCTGGGCGCCCTCACAATCGTGACCATACTGGTGCTCATCATAGAATCCCGCTACGCAGCCGAAGGTCCTCGCAGGAGAGAGCAGCAGTTCCTGATCGAAAACAATTCGACTTGCTGGCGCCACGAACCGTATAGCGTTGTCCAGGAGTGTCATCCTTGCTCGGAGTTCGACATAGTGAGCCGGAGTCTGGGCGTCTGCATACACACCCATTACAAGGAGGTGCTACGTTGTAAGAGCGGCGAAATTGTGACCAAGAGCTGCGACCGTGTTGCCCTCATCGAGCAGCGCAACTTCATTAAGTTCGAGTCCGCCTGCTTTGTGCTGGGCGTGCTCAGCTACCTCATCGGCTATGCCAGGGATCGAGTGCTGTCCCGCCGAACCTACCTGAAGATTGAACGACAGCTGAACCGGGTGCAGTAGCGCCGCCGACAATTGAACGATCGATGATACTCAGTGCATGTGGGGAAGGTACATACATTATTTAATTTTTAGTATTAAGTACATTATACACTTGAAATACCTTGTTAAAATTCATTTCGCTAATACTAGAGGGAAAATATTGCAAGTTGTGGAATGCTTGTTTGTGGCAGGGGTAGGACGATGTCGCCACCACACACACGCCGCCATTTCGTGGGCGGTGATGGGGGCGCATCTGGTCAACACAATTTGGTGCTAATAATATGTATAACATTTTGATTCGTTAATAACAATATTCGGATACCTGCAAGACATCTTTTTGGATTGTTAAAACACCCAAAAATGGGAATTTCTTTGATCGATTGCAGTAATACCCGCCCGGTAACACTTGGGCTGGGCGCCCAACACTTCAATTGCGCCAGTCGGGTATTAGGTCGGGCTCCACGCCCTTGGCAGCCGTTGGCATCGCTGGTGGCGCCACTGTGGGCAAGGCTGGCGGTGGCGGTGACATCTGCGCCTCCAGTGTCTCCTCGCTGGTGGTGCTCGCATTGCTGCACGCCTTCAGCGAGTTGTCCGTCATGGGCAGTGGTTTGGCCACGCCGATGCGCACCACTCCCTTGGAAGCACCCTTCAGGGCCTGCACGGCCTGGTCCAGTGAGGCGTTCTCGAGGTTTATGGAATTGACAAACAGCAGGCGATCGCCTGGTATCAGACGTCCGTCCAACTGGGCCACGCCTCCCGGCACCAGCGAACGGATGACAATCAGTGTGTCATTGGGGTCCAGCGGATCCTGGTAGTCCAGTATGGAGAAACCCAGGCCGCGGTCTCCTTTGACAAGTTCGATGATTTGCGGATTTGATGACCACATGGCCAGCCCGGTCAGTGGCTCCAAGGAGCGCGATTTCAGCTTGGTGAACGAGTTGGCAGCAGCGGCCACCGAATCGGCGTCGGCCACAGAGCCAGCGGTGGCCAAGCTGCCATCGGACTTGGCCTTCACCAGGCGATCCGTGGCAGGCAAAAGATTCTCAAAGTTATTGCTCAGCTTCTTCAGGGTGTCGTCGGAGAAGGGCAGCAGGGAGGTGTTCTTGTTCCGGCCGCACACCATGCGCACGTCCAGCGGCAGTTCCTTCAATATGGCCACCACCTCCAAGTGATTCATGCCCAGCAGACGCTCGCCATTGACCTCCAGCAACTCGTCGCCGGAACGGAGCACCGCATTAACGCCCACAGGACCGTCGGGCAGAATGGAGCGTATGTAGTGGTGGGGTCGCACCTCTCGCCCACCCTCCACATCGACGGTTCCCTCAAGCGAGATGCCCAGACCGCCGACGGCAAACTTTTTGATTTGTGCCACAATAACCTCCACATCGGAGCCGACAATCTTTTGCCACTTGCGAATGATTTCCGTTTCCGCTTCGTCGGTGAGCTCCGGATCGGTGTAGTACTTGTGACGGGTAATGACGGCACCATTCTTGGTATGCACCGGCGGCGCCTGCAGCAGAATGAAAAGCGTTTTGAAAATGATTCTTCAGCGTATTCTAGAGATGACTCACCTCGATTTTGTCGGCCAACGGCACAACATCCGTGGGTATAATCTTCGTGGAGCCATCCAGAGAATCCCTGACAGCCACCAGCTGCTTTCCCGCACCGAAGGTACTCAGCGTGGTCGTGGTCATTGTGGTCGTCGAGGGCGGAGTGGTCATGAAAGCCTCCGGCGCTGGCAGGGCTTCATCTTCCAGCTCTCTGGTGAGGCTGCGGGAGGGTGTTGTGGTGGCCGATGTAGAGGATGTGGTGGTGCCCACGGGTGTGGGCAGTGGCGCCCGAGAGGGTGTGCCTGGGGCACTGGATGGCAGTTGGTCGTTGGCAGCGATGGCCTGTTGCAGTTGCTCGTACTTGGGACCACGCAGATAGCGTTCCAGTCGTAGGTTAACCACTTGACCAGACTTCTTGAGCAGCTCGACCGCCTGGTGATTGGAGTAGCCCTGCAGGGACTGCCCGTCCACCTCGATGATGCGATCGTTGACTCGAATGCGTCCACTCAGATCGGCCGCTGAGCCCGGCGAGACGCTCTTCACAAAGATGCCCGACAGCTCCTCCTTCTCGCACACGTAGCCGGCAATGGTGATGCCCAAGCCGTTGGCGTCCTTTTTCAGCTCCACCTGCAGCTTTTCCGTTTCGGGCAGGGCCAGCAGCTCCTCCAGATCGATGGTGGGATCGATGAGCATTGACGTCTCGCCGCGGTACACAAAGCGATCGTCCTCCGTCGTGGTCTGCGGCGTGGAAGCTGTGGAGCTCTCGCCAAAGATCTCCGGATATCCGGTGGAGATAAGGTAGCGCTCCAGCTCGGCCGGATCGACGAGAACACGCGTCGGAACGACCGCACAGCCCGGCTCTAAGGCATACTGAGGTGTTGGCACATTTTGCTCGATGGGACGGGCCACAACGAGCCGGACATGAGTCCCCGACTGACGCAGCACGGCAGCCACCTGCTCCGAGACCATCTCGTGCAGGTTCACGTCTCCAATTTGGAGAATATGATCTCCAGAGCGAAGGCGTCCGTCCCTATCCGCCACGCCGCCAGGCAGTATTGTCTTGACAATCACACCCGAATTCCTCGCTCCAATAATGCCGAATCCCAGCCCCGTGCCATCGTTGACCAACTCGATGGCCTGGATCTGGGCATAGTCCGTGGCGTACAGATCCGCTGCAGTCGCCGTCTTGGAGTTCTGGCTCTGCGGACGTTGCTCCTCGCCCGTGGACTTGTCCGGACTGCCGGGCGCCGAGTGCGAGTTTGGCGATCTGGTGTTGGCCGATATGGATTGTTGGTCCTCAAAGTCATACATCACTTCGCCGCCATTGAGGCTCAGGACAAGATTGCCAGCCACATCGATATCGAAATCATTGGGCAGCATGGACGGATGCTGGCCCAGCTGGGCATTCAGCTCGGAGAGAGAGTCCTGCACGTGGACAATGGTGCGGAAGACGGGGTCCTGCAGGATGCCCAGAATGGTGTTCAGGCTCTCCGCCGTCTGCATTTGCAGCTTGGGGTCATCGCTCTCGTCGATGCCCTTTTTGACGGCCTCGATTTGCTGCAAGGCGCTGGAAATGTCTGCACTCAGATGCATCGTCGTTGCTGTTCCACTTTTGGGCGCGGCCTGCTGCAGCCACTGGAGCGTATTCTACTTCCGTTTTGTTTCGATTCGTTGGTGGAGGGGGGGCGTGTGCTGTTGGCACACTTAGTCCGTAGTACGTACAAAAATGGGCAATCGAATCGTAAGTGGAGCAGCTCCCGTCACTTTTCGCTTATAAATGTGTGCCTCCACGTTCTCGAATGATATCACTCTGCTCTAATGGGCCTTGTTATGCGCTGGTTTTGCAATTGATTTTTAATTATCCCACAAAATGTCTAGATGGAACGACCATCGATGGTTTTGCAGCCCTATTTTGAATTTTGTCTGCCGTTCGCCAGCACCTGAACTAGTCGCTCATGAACGGGACTGGTTGAGGCATATGAGCTGCTGCGCTGATAAACCTATTTTTTGGTACGTCTGCAAATGTATTTTTAAGTACCACATACTGTACTATACATATGCGTAAATGTAAAATTGTAAAATATGCAATTACAATATGAAAATTGTAGAATGTGAAGCTTGCGCTAACTAATTTCGTGCCACTGTAGTTCAGTGAACTGATTCCAATGAACTGTTTACTTTTCTGTAGCCCTGGCAATCAGCTGTTTGCCATTTGTTATGAAATTTTAAATTAAAACAATTTAATTTGCTAATTACTAATTACAAGAAACTGGAAGGGGAAGAACAGATCACACACTCGTGTGTGAAGCAAAATTGGACGCCCAATAGTGTAGAATTGATTAATAATAAGAAAGATTATTAAACTTGCAACATTTCTTGCTGGAAATGTATATTGCGGGGGCTTTGAACTCAAACGGATATAATTTATTTTAAAAAATACTTGAAATTTCTTAAGTTTTACAGGGCACAAATCGCCCTACATCATGAATCTTTCTTCCTCCTCTTGCAGTTCCACTTCCATCTTGTGGAACTCACGGAAGAACTCGCGCGTCATGCACTTCATTGTGGGCGTCAAGTAGGTGGGGAAAATATCTGCAATTAAATAAAACACAGCAATTAGTTTTTGGCGGGAATTCTAAGCCAGGCAGACGCTTGACGCACAATTAAACTCAATTATGAGGTCCCCGAATTGGTCAATTTTCTTGTTGGCCTCCTTGATCGCAGTCACTGCATCCAGATTGCGGCACTTGGGCAGACCCTCCAATGGAATCACCTTGCTGTAGCCCGGTTGGACCACATCCGTGATGACGATCTTCAGCTGGCGCTTGTCCAGCGTGGAGATGAAGAAATGAAGCCAGTCAGTGCCTGGCTAATGTCAATGTCATAGCGATAGACAAGATCGTGAAGGTTGCGGCGCTCAAAGTCCGGATGCGGCTTGTCGGCGACTATGAAGATAATGTCGCCTGGAATTGAGGCGGGATAACGATCCCCCTCCTCCTTGAAGCAGAATCGTGTGCCAGCCGTAGTGCCTGGGGCAATGATCAGCTTGAGCGTGTGCTTGCGCTTCTCCAGTCGCGACTCATTGGCGTCGACAATCTCCTGGCGCCACACATGCATCAGCTTCACACAGCCCGAGCGCACCTCCTCCAGGGAAAGCTCAATAATCTTCTCCGTATCGGCATCCTTGCTGCGTACCCCAATCCCCAGATTCTTGGTGGCATACAGACTGGGCGGATCGGTTATGGCATCGATGACATTGGCATATGGCGAGTAGCTGGCAAAGACGCCTTCGTAGACCTTCATGTGTTCGCCGTGATATTGATACGGCGGAAAGTAGCCATTGGGCAGCATCACGCCCTGAAAGAGACCCGCCTCGCCGTAGCGGTCGTAAATGGCGCGATACAGATCGTTGCCCAGCACATCAAAGGCCATGTTGACGTAGGCCCATTGCTTGGTCTCTGCCATGGGCGCCAGATGCGTCAGTCGTCCCTCCTGGGCGAGGGGCACAAAGTCCTGCGCATCCTTCTTGTCCCTGTGCGGACAGAGACGTATGGCGAGGCGACGATAGGCCAGTGTAATCTGCTGCTTGGTGGCACTTCTCGGCATATCGAGCACCGCATAGTAGTCCAGCTCCGGACGATTCATTTTGCAACAGAATTTGGTTTATTTGTGGGATTTAATTACGTTAAGAATGTGACAGGGGAGAGGCAGACGACAGACAGGCGACAGGCAAAGCGTACTGAGAATTTAGCTGACTTTATTCAAATTATATACAAAAACTCAACTTGGAAAGGCTTCGGATGAATGAATTTGGGTATTATATGCGTGTGTGTGCAGGGGTTGTGGGGCAGGACGTTAAGATTAGACTTATAGTGAAGATGGAACAGGCAAAACACGATTTGCCTCTGGCAATCAGTCAACATCTTCGGTGCTGACGCCAGTGTAGATGGGCTCCTCCTTGGCACTTTCCGACTTGGCATCGTCGGTCTTTTCCACGCTGGCAACGCCGGCAGTTCCAGCACCAGTAGCAGTGCCAGCAGCAGCAGCATCCGTTTCTTCCTCATCGTCGGCTCCTTGTGGCATGTCGGCAGCGTTTGGTACCCACAGGCCCGAGTCGACGCAACGCTTCATATGATGCTTGGCCACATCCACGGGCATTGCGGCAATGGTCTTTTGCAGCAGCTCCACGTCACGCGACTCGAAACAGGCTTTTAGCTCCTGCAAAGCAAATCGTTTTGTTTGGTTAACAAATTTACATATGTATGTGGGAAACGCTGATTTCTAACTTACGTCGGGCAGGGATTCAAAGACATCGGCTGGGTCCAAGCCACCGGGGCCCATGCGCTCTTGGCGGTCCTCCTCCTCTGCCTGCGCCATGGCCTCCGCAACCTTTTCCTGTGCTCGCTTTTGGATTCGCTCCTTGAAACCCTTTATCTCGCTCTCAAACTGTTGGCGGTACTCGGGCAGACAGGACTGGATCTTTGAGAAGAACGAGCTGACACAGGCGCGTGGATCTACATCCAGCTGCTTGGCCAGCTCGAGAATGTACTGCATGCAGATGCACTGATGGGCCACGTGAGCCATCAGTTCGTGCTTCTCTTCCATCTCCAGGTTGATTGACCAAATGACCAGATAGTTGGCCGTCTCATCGCACACCAACTGCAGATGCTCTTGGAGGAAGCGCTTGGAGTCGTCGTATTTGCGCAGCATTCCGTATTGTTTGCACAGTTTCTCGTTCTCCTTGACGAACTGCTTCATGCGCTGCTCGCGCTCCTCCTCCGACAGGTTCTCGTCTGGCTTGCGACCGGCCTTCTTATTGATGACTGTCTTCTCGAAGCCCGGCTTGCTGATTGTGTCCACATTCCAGGGCGTTTTCTTTTCCTTCTTCAACACTTCGTTCTCCACGCGATCCAGTTCCTTGCCCTCGTTCTCGATCTTCTCCAGCTCTTTCTGCACAGGATTGCTGATGAATTACTGGCTGAATTTATGGCATTGGGCAGTCACTTACCTTAAGGGCGGCTTCATCGCCATCTTTTTTGCTGATGCGCTCCTTGACATCCAGGAGGCGAGCCAGGATGCTTTGTCGTTTCATCTTCATCTCCTCCTTCTCCTTGTCCATTTCCTCCATGCGCTCCACCCGCGCCTGGTGCCGCCAGCGGAACAGGGAAGGGGTGTCAATGTTCGGGTGCGTGTCGTCCTCATCATCCGAAATCTGCAAAGTGCACGCGGGGTAGGCGCCGGCTTTTAAACACACTTCCATACGCTAATATCGTTCGCACTCACCTCAATGTTCTTCCATTTACTGTAGTCAACCATTTTAATAGCTTTGTTTAAGTTAATTTTTCGTAAAATTCTTTTTTTGCTTTTTCACGTCTCAGAGCAGTGAGTATCAGTGCTGCTAATTTTTCAGCAGGAAAAAGCCGTTTCTGACTTGAACCAGAAACAAAAAAAGCTAAAAATTTCCAGGAAAATAATAAAATAAGCGGAATTTTTGGGTTCACTAATTTAGTTTTTTTACAGTATTAGCTCCATTAACTCATCATACTTTATGCAAGATCGTGTCAAGTTCACTGAATTTAGACTAAACCAGAATGATCTGGCCAAAATTTGTATATAAGTATACGTGACACCACAAAGTAGCGCTGTTGTTTTTCCCATCTTAATAAGTTTATGTCGCTATATTGGCGTTCAATTTCTGCAATATTTTCAACTTTAAGCTACTCCAATATGTCCAGAATTCCCGCTTCCCGTTGGTCTTAAAAAAAGCCAGATTTTTCGGGGAAAAAAGCGGAATCGGCAGCACTGGTGAGTATACCGAAATATGAAATATTAAAAATATACCGAAATATACTGACGGACACGACAAAATGCGACGATATTCCTCGATTGTGATATTCGGTTTAATATTAACAGCTAGTTAGCCGTCTCAGCCCATAACAAATAATTTTATACAATTCCTCAATAAAGTTTGTACATGATTGGCTAGTCTTCAGAACTTCTTTTCATGGGATTGTCAAAACAAAACCGGTCAAAACACTTTGCTCGTATCTCTTTGGTTATATTGGTCTTAATAGAGATGGCCAACTCCGGAGTTCCGAAAACGATTATTTTACCAACTCCGGAGTTGAGGGAAAAATTTCGGAATTTTTGTGCACTGAATGCAGTTTGTCGGTCATTTTAAAAAGTACTTTAATATAGCTTAAAAAGTCGATTGGAACTTGACTAAATATACTTGTTTATATCTATGTACCGTAAATATACTTTATTTTGACATCCCCTATCGTGAGTGTCGTGTCAAGTGCTTCGTGGGCAAGTGCTGGAAAGTGCCTGGTGGTAAAAGCGCGATCGCCATTGACACAAATTCGAAATTGGGACATCAGGCTAAGGTTAATGCATTCAAAAGACAAACAATGCAAATCAACAGGAAACTAAAACTCTAGCCCCAATGTAAATAGGGGCGTGGTCGATACGGGGCGTGTCCGCATGCATGCCTAATGCCAATGTCTGGTTCTAAAAGGCCATGGACACGAAAATTCCTCACAGTTTCTCTAAGATGGCCAACTATTACAGACGTAAAAGGATGCGGTATTCCACAATGCCAAGCCCATCAACAGTGGCAATGCCCAAGCTTATCTGTACGGTGTACGCAAGTACTCCATTGGTCTGGCCGAGCGCTTGGACGCTGACTACCAGCCACCACCCAATGAAAGGAAAAAGAGCTCGGACAGCACGGGCTCCAATAATCCAGAATTTACGCCAGTGAGTTGAATCATTTGATCATTTGGTGCGTTGCTTAATGTGATTGTCCCTTGCTTTCCCCAGAGCGTTTTCTATAGGAATATTGCGCCTGTAAATTGGTTTCTGCGCATCATTGGTGTCCTACCCATTGTCCGACGTGGTCCGGCCCGTGCCAAGTTCGAAATGAGCTCGGCCTCGTTTGTCTACTCGGTGGTTTTCTTCATGCTGCTGGCGGTGAGTTCTTTGGGCTGTTTTAAGCATCAATTCACAGAGGTATTTCTCTTCGCCCCCAGTGCTATGTGGGCTATGTGGCCAACAATCGCATTCACATTGTACGCTCCCTGAGCGGCCCCTTCGAGGAGGCGGTGATTGCGTATCTGTTTCTGGTCAACATTCTGCCAATTATGATTATACCGATACTCTGGTATGAGGCGAGGAAGATTGCCAAGCTTTTCAACGACTGGGATGACTTTGAGGTGCTCTACTATCAGATCTCCGGGCACAGCCTGCCGCTGCGTCTGCGCCAAAAGGCCCTCTACATTGCCATTGTGTTGCCCATTCTGTCGGTGCTGTCGGTGGTGATTACCCACATTACCATGTCGGATTTGAACATCAATCAGGTGGTGCCGTACTGCATTCTGGACAATCTGACGGCCATGCTGGGCGCTTGGTGGTTCCTGATTTGCGAGGCCATGAGCATTACGGCTCACCTGCTGGCGGAGCGTTTCCAGAAGGCTCTCAAGCACATTGGTCCCGCCGCCATGGTGGCCGACTACCGGGTGCTCTGGCTACGGCTGAGCAAGCTCACACGGGACACGGGCAACGCCATGTGCTATACGTTTGTCTTTATGAGCCTGTACCTGTTCTTCATCATCACCCTGTCGATTTACGGCCTGATGTCGCAGCTCTCGGAGGGATTCGGCATCAAGGACATTGGACTGACCATCACGGCCCTCTGGAACATTGGACTGCTCTTCTACATCTGCGATGAGGCCCACTACGCCTCGGTGAATGTGCGCACCAATTTCCAGAAGAAACTGCTCATGGTCGAACTCAATTGGATGAACTCGGATGCCCAGACGGAGATCAATATGTTTCTGCGTGCCACCGAAATGAATCCCTCGACCATCAACTGCGGCGGTTTCTTCGATGTGAACCGGAGTCTGTTCAAGGGTCTGCTCACCACAATGGTCACGTATCTGGTGGTGCTGCTGCAGTTCCAAATAAGCATACCCACGGACAAGGGCGACTCGGATGGCGGCACAAATGTGACAGTGGTGGACATGCTCATGGATAGTCTGGGCAATGATATGACTCTAGTGAGCGCCACCAGCAGTCGTTCCACAGCCACAGCAGCAAACACAACGCCAACGCCAGCAGCTAGCACTAAGCATGGTCGTGGCCACAGGGGATAAGCAAACCCCCTCGTTTATTTTGGTACGCACCATTGGCCAAATAGTAGAAATATTTCCGTCCTTTTTTTTGTTGAGGGTTTCCTCTGTTTATTTGTTTTGCTAACTTTATTTAAGTGTTGAAGTTTAATTAACGACATACACAAACTACACGGATGATATTTATATTTAGATTTATAGGTTCGGCTAAGCACTACTACCATAAAAATAGTTTATGAACTGTTTATGCCAACAAAAGATATGGCTGATCCGAGTTGATCAAGTTGGGTTGCACACAGGGGGCTGCATATGTATGTTAATAGGCCTCTCGATCCGTTCGTTGGCTATCTAAAATAGTATCGATCCATTGGCTATCTAAAATAGTATCGGTCCATTGGCTATCTAAAATAGTACACTGCTGTTTCCATATCACACAAATTTTGGAAAGAAAGAAAACCAAAAAAAGAACAAAAGAACAGAACCAGAATTTGTAATACAATTTCCAAGACACCTTTTTGGATAGGGAAGTTTAACGCTCATTTAGTATTTGATCCATAGCCAGGAGTTACGATAGATCTGCTCGGATTTATTTCTGTCCATCGGGGGATTCGGTGAGTATATGCTTGTAGCCATTGCTGCCCAAGTACATGTGCTCGCGACGGAAATGATAGGGAATCTGACAAAGAAAAAATGAATTTAAATAATACCCAGCTATAGGAGGTAGATCTTCACTTACGGCTCCTGGTGCTGGACAGGGTATGGCCACAGTGGCAATCTCCCGCAGCTTGTTTATGGTGCGCAAACTCTGATAGAAGCTGTGCATTGAATACCACTTGATGCAGTCCATGCTGAGCACAGAATACCAGAACATTACTGGGGGATAGATATCAAAGGCTTAGAGTCATGATATGTACATGGAATACGAAATTAAAAAAAACTCACAGAAGGGCACATTGCCGCAAAATAACATTGTCAGCTTGGTGTCGCGCAGCATAAAGATTAGCACACCCCAGGCCCCAATAGCCAGGAACTCGGCCACCAGCCAGGGTATGATCAAGCCCGGTCGACTCTTGTGCACCCCAAAGAACAGCGAGATACAGCACACAGAATAGACGGAAGAGAGACCAACCATAATGTATAGGAACTTCTCTATGGCATCCGACAGCTGTGCGGCCGAGCGGAGTCTCAGATCGTTGTGATAGGGTGCCAAGGAGTAGAAGCCATTATCCTTCTGATCCAATATATCCAAATCAAGCAAACGATGGATCTGCTCCGCATGGGCCAGGCAGAGCAGCATAAAGAATAAAAAACAATGGGAAACCAGCTGGGGAAGAGACAGACCAGGTAGAGAGAAACATTAGAAAAAGCTTCAAAAGCGATCTTTTTGTGCGCCTTGCAATTCCCAACTGGTTTTGGATGTGCTTTCATGGACTTGCCGCACATTGAGCTTCTTGCCTCAAAAAGGGTATCCGAGTCAGGGTTGCTATCACCAATTAGCAAGCCGAGTCGCACTGCGCCTTGGGACCATCATTCGCCACCTTCGGGAGGCGGGTGGCGAGTTTCCAATCTGCTCGCCACTTCGTTGGATCATCCCTATGTGCCCAGTGGGGTATGGCTTTGCATATCCGAGGCTCAATTTTTGAATGTGGGGCTTGACAGCTGCACCTTGCAATGGTTCGTTTGGTAACGGACCTGTGCGCTGCGCCCCACCTGATTAATGCATTTGATTACATAAAGAGCCCATCCTTTACACTAGTTTTTACACTCTGCTGCACTCACCAATTGAAATATGCTCGTGAGCATGGCAGTTGTCCTTAAATTCTTGGGTGTTAGCGGCGCCTTTAGGTTGTTCCAGAGGCGACGGCAACAGCTATTAAATTTAAGCGTGGCAAGCAGCATTTTTCGTAGATTTTCCTTAACGTTTTTAACTTGGGTTGCTCTGCTGCTCGTTGCTGTCCAATCAATTTATGGATTTTTTTCGTTTTCACACAAAATGCGTCGCAACTGCTCCGCTGATGTTTCGTTTCGTCATGCAATTGAGGTTTTTGGCTTGGTTTGTTGTCTCGCCCTGTCGCTTGTCGCCGCGGAAGGGAATGTTTAATTGGGGCACACAGCACACCACCCACGCAACCGAAAAAGCTTTTCCAGCAGTGCCTGTGCCTGTGGCCTGTGCTTGTGGGTCAAATTGCACTAGGAAAAACACAGCGCGAGGTCTGGCTGGGTTTTCATCATTTTGTTTGACTTATACTATTCTCTAAGGGAGGTGGGGGGGGGCTTTGTTTTGGGCCACTTTTCCCACGGAGCTTGAGCTTTTGTGCGCGCGACTCTCAGCCCTTGGGGCCGCAAATAAGCTTCCGCACTTCAGCATTTGATTCAAACTTTGATGTTGAGTCATTATTTGGGGTTGATTTTTATCGCGCGAAATTTGAAGAGCTTTTTGCCCGTTGGTCAAAGCTGCCGCCAGAGTTGCCACATCGCGGCACTAAGAAAGCAATTAAACTTGGCGCTCCATCCAACTCCCCTTCCGTACCCACCATGCCGACCCCACTCAGCCCGTTGCTATGATAAATTTTTGCATTTTAAAAGTCAATTTACACTGAACTATAAAAATGTAACATAAATTTTGCCAAAGCAGCTCATAAAACTCCCGTCATGTAGCTCTGGGGGCAAGGCAGTCGTAGTCGTCGGCAAGCGAAGGGAATCAAAGTCGTGTCGTTGCCACTGGGCAACCCATACTCATCCTCAATCCTCGGCAGCAGCAGTCGTCTGTTCAACGATGGCGCTCCCGCTGCATGGCCAGCTACTTGTGGGCCCTTAATTGATTGTTTTTCTACGAGCTTCGAGCGGAGAGGCTGCCTGCCTGCCTGCCTGCCAAATGGAAACTGATGCCGATGCCGATGCTGGTGAGGATGTGGACTCCAAGATCAGAGAGTGCTCACAATGTTGGCCTGGCTGCTTGGTTGCTTGGATGATGAAGACCTCAGGGGCAAAATATTCGACGTTGCTTTTTTTTTGCGGGCTTGTTATCATTGGGCGTGTTTTATTAACTTTTAAGCTGCCATGCACGCGAGGGGCCATAAAAGTGCAACTGGCGGTGGCGCAACAGCAGCAACAACAACTACAAAACAAAAAAAATCCAAAAGTCAATTAAAAATTTTTTACATTTGTTTGCACACAAAGAACTTCAGTCGAGGAGGACTTTCAAGGAGTCCCAGAACAGAACAGAACAGAAGAGAACAGAGCCCGAACCGAACCAAACCAAACCAAACCTGGCGCGATAATCATAACTGCAAAAAAGTAAGAAAACTACGCGCAGGCGTCGCCCGGCGATAATTTATGGCCCCAGTGGAACCAGGGCCAGGTTGCAGGTGAGTTGAGTTGAGTTGAGTGTATTGAAATATCATCTTGCAACCATTTGCCGTTCAATTTGCGTTCGCAACGCTCTTTTGATTGGTTTTTCCCAACCCCATGCCCTGCCGAGGACTCTGACTCCGACTACAAATTGATTGCCTTAAAGTAACTTGTAAAATGCATCTAAGAGTTGGCCGGGCAACTTACCCTCTGGAGTCAACTGCTCTTCCTCTGGTGGTGGCTTCTCTTTCAGCAAAAAAACAGAAGCAACATTACAAATGTGTGGCGTTATTGCCACGGGGGAGGAGCGCGCAAACTGCAGCAAGCATTCAACGTGGACCGCAAAGTCGACTGCTTTTGATTAAAAAAAAAAAACCCAAGGAGTGGGAGATCAACTGAGATTCGAGAGGTGGATCTGTAGACTGTGGTGGGGGGTGGCAGGGACTGGGTAGCGCTACCCAAAAGCAATCGCCGTTTGTTAACAAGCATTTCAGCGCATGACAATTGGCATGCACACCTCCGGGCCATTAATATGCAACCGATGCTGACACATTTGGAGCTGCAGCCTCTTGTCAGAGTCCAGACCGCAGAGCGAAGTGGAGCAAACGAAGGTAGATTTAATCACAGAAAATCTTATGAACATAAATAACATTTCCGCGACTTATTTGCACAATTTGTTTGCCTGTTTTGACAGTCAGGCTTGCAGGCTATCCAAAAGATTGTTGGGGTGGGTCGTGGAGTGGGAGAGAGAGTGTAGTATGCAGACATGTGTAACTCGTTTAGCAATTACATACATGGAAAGCAATAACAGGGGAATTGCATTTTAGTTTTAATATCTAAACGGATCACGAATAAAATCACCCCCCCCCCCAACACACACACACACACACACACACAAAATGCTTCCTCCTCCTATCATTTACATAATTTTGGCTAAACATTTCACACCTCTCAATGCATCCACACACTGAAGCCCGAAGCCCCAAGCCCCGCCATGGGGAAGCGTTGTCACGTTTTCGGATACGGATTCGCATGTTTACCCAAAATATCAATTGTCGCACATATTTGCATAGGCCAAACAGAACGGAGAGAGAGGACAGAACGGGGGATTGTGGGGCACCAACTGCCGCTGCTGCGTATTGTCATCTGCATGCCGCTCCGCCTCGTATAAATTTTGCAGCCCCCAACCCATCGAATCGATGACTTTTGTCGCGCATTTTTGCGGCACGGCACGGCAGGGCAGGACAGGGCAGGGCACTCTTGTCATGTCAGTCAGTTTTTGGTGGTGATGATGATGAAGATGTTAGCATTTCCGATTAAACATGCAACCATGCCCCCATAAACTGCACCCCTCGGTGGTGCACACACTCAAGTCTCAAGGGGGCTGTTCAATTGTGTCAATTGAACGCCTTTTATGCCACACCAACTCTAACCTCCCACCCCTGCCAGCGGCTCAGTGGTTCATTGAGTTGGTCCTGCCGCACGTTGGGCATATTAATTATTGCAGGGGATGCCAAAAGGATTCAAATAGATCGGCAGCATCAGAGCTGCTGTTGGCTGTTGGCTGCTGGCTGCTGTGGCACACACACACAAGTGTTAATTACGCCCCGAATGCAATGTGGGCGTGGGCAGATTGGATGTGTCGCATCCATTCCATCCGATCGAATGGATTCATTCGTGCATTTGCAAAATGCATGCTCGCTTTACGCTTATCAAACATGATTATTACTAGTCACAGCCTCCCTTCGCCCGTCGCCGCCTGTCTAAATATTGGAAATTGACAATATGCCAGCGATGCTTAAATGGTTTACAGATGCCGATGAATGGCGGAGAAGGATGTTGCTCGTATAGACGGATGCTGAAGGATACTCGTACTTGTGCGGGTGTCTACGTTTACAAGCAAACATTAGCTGAAACATGGATCAAGGCAGGCTGCTTCATGTCTGATATGGGCGGAGTTTTCGGATCCAATAAATTGTTATTTAATTTAGAGTACTCGCAGGGAATAAATATCACTCTGAAATATAGAAGGACACCCTTTAGCAGGCATATGCCGCCAGGGGCTATAATCATTTTCCCCCAATATATATTTATTTTTAGCTAATAACTGCTAGCCCATTGGCTGCCCCTTGGCTGTATCTAATCAGTGATGTGCTAAAGGTAAAAATATATCCAAAAATTGCATCACAGCTTTGGCTTAAAGACCCTCGGCTTGCTGCTGCATGGACTTGGACTAGTCTGTGTGTCTGTCAGGAGCTGCGCTGGTCTGGCAAATATCCTTGATATCATTTAGTCAACTGGAAAAAATTCAATCAGCATACTTGGCAAATATTCAACAACGTTGTGGATGTTGGATGTCGACAGGCAGGCAGGCAGGCAGGCAGGCGATTGTTTGACTGAATGAGCATAGTGGGTGGTGGTTAGGGCCTCGTACTGGTAGCCCGCTAGGGGGTGGTGTAGTAGTCCTAGGGCTGCTGGGGACCGTGTTCGCTGCATAAATCAACAGCAAATAAATGCTGATACGCTGAAAGTTCGTCTTGGGATGCTTTTGGCTGAAACAAAAAATCATGCGAAGCGGAAACGAACAAAAAGTACAAAAGGAACAGAACAGAGCACAGAACACAGAGCACAGTGAGAGAAAAGAAAAGCGAGTGGAAGAGAGGAAAAATTCGCATTCGATAATTGAATTTTCCCGTGGAGGGAATAGGAATAGAAAGAAAGAAAAAAATATCTAAAGAGAAAGAGAGTGGGCGAGGGAGGAGCAGCAGTGGGTAGGTTGAATCCCCCAAGCAGGCAGCGTGTCCAGCGATGCATGCGTCGCACGTAGCCCCGAGGAGGCAGGCAGTCGAATGGGTAGCTCCAGATGGAGCGAGGAGGAACTCAGCAGCTACAGCTGAACCAGAGAGATGGAGCTGCTGCCATATTATGTGCACAATAAATAGACGTGATCAGCATGAGCAAGGTGAGGGAGCATCGCTGTCGTTCTCGTCTCCAACGTCGTTGCCCTTGCGCTTGGCTGAGCGGCCACATCGCTGGCTGCATGCTGAGAAGTAGCTGCGATTTCAGGGTGGTGAAGGGGTGAAGGGGAGCCACATGCCTCGAGTGGCAGCAGCAGGACCGGTAGAAGGCAGCGAAGGAAGCACTTGAGAGGATGTTGACTGAGTTTTTCTTCAGCTTTTTCTTTTTATTTTTTTTGCCGACTGTTTCCGGCTTTTGTTGCACGAAAAGTGCTCGACAGAATCTTTTGTCCGTCCGTTCATCCGCCTGTGTGTCTCTGCGTGTCTGCTTGTGGGTGTTCGCTCTGGGGGTGGTACGAGCTAAGTATGCCCCACACCCACCACCGTTGGCTCCTCTTTCAACCGCCCCTCGAGATGTTGAAACTTCCGAAAAACAAGGCGCCGCTAAACTTTTTTTTATGCTAACTTACTTTGTAGTTTCTTCTTATTTGCAACTTTGATTTTTGTTTATTTTTGCTTTCAACCCTCACACAGCAAAAACAAAAAAATAACAAAAAAGGAAGCTCCAAGCTGGGGTGGAATAAGCGCACACCCACACACACACACACAACCCCTAAGATGGCTAAGGGAGACGGAGAGCGAAAGAGACACAGAGAAAATGGCGGCAAGCGCTGCCTTCAACTTTGAAACATTTCTTGACATGGAAAATTTCCTTGGACTTTGTTTTTCCTCCGCCTGCTGCCTCCTTTCGAGGCTTTAAAATGCGCCATTTTCTTGTTTGCAGACCCCAAGGCCTACCCTGCCAGCCCCTCAGCTTTCGGTATCCCCTGCCAACCGGAAGTTTTATGAATTTTCTACAAAGCATTTTTTGCTGTCATCCTCTGGATGTCCTTTGGGTTTCCCATCTTCGTTTTCGTTTGCCTTTTGGAATAATGTCTCTGCCGCTGCCGATGCTGGGAATCACTGCAGTGTGAATAATGACAAAAAGCCGAGCCAAGGAAGTGGAGGAAATTGTTCTTGGTGCTGGTGCTGCTTCTGGTGCTGCTGCTGGTGCTTGTGCTGCTGCTGCTGCGTCAGGAAATATTCATAAAAAATCATCATGAAATTCTGGAGCTGAGAAATACTTGTGAGTCTCTCTTGGCTGTCATGCGGGCTGGAATCAAACGAATTTCAAACATTTCATTTCAAGACAATTAAAACCTAACTAAAAATGGGACAATGACATTATGTCACCCTTTCTTTTAGAGGTTTTTTGATGAAATTAATGAAGTTATTAGGCGCGTCAATGAAGGTCAACGAATTGACATTTAATGAAGAGAGAAGAGCCCGGGCCCGCACTCTGCAGAAATGATCTTTTAATTGCCAAGGAGAGCGAGCACCTAACTGCAATTAGCTTTAAACATCAAATTCTGGTACACATATTGCCGGGCTGATGATAATGATGTTGCCCTGGACAATTGACAGAGCATGAAGCGTGGAATTAATGTGTGGAAACTAATTAGAGAGTGTCATTTGTTGAAAGGGTTGAAGAAGGTCATTAAAACAGGGACATTTTCTGAGAAGGTTCTCATTTTGCTTATAAAATGATGTAAAATGTAAGTAATAATAATTTGCACAGCATCATTTTGTCATAATGTTCGTTGATATTTCCTGAAAGACAAATTCAAAATTAAACGGATACAATCCCGGTTCGCGTTCCCGTTAGATACATTTGATTTGAATGGGAAAATGTTCGGCAACATGGAGAAATGAATTAGCAGCATTGTTCTGCAACTTTGGCACGGAATGAGCAACAGATCTGCATACCTTAGGATCATGGATATTATAGAATTGAGATATTGTTTGTAATTTCAGCCCACAATTAATGCAGAAACTACTCAGTCTCTATTTTAAGGATATACATGAAATTTTGAGACATATAGGCACCAATAATATCGGGACTTGGATAAATATATACATAAAACACCAATTATATGCATTAATGGGTAAATAACATGTCAATCTAACACAATTTAATTTTTAATGTTTCAAAGCAGCTTGGAAAAACAAATGTAACACTAAGTAAAGGAAATAGGGTGTACAAATGTCCATACGCATGCACAAACTTGACTGACCAGCAACATTGACGTCACATTCCAGTACACATTTTCATTTGATGCTTTGGCCGCTTTTGTTTGAACCTTACTATGTAAAAAATACAATAAAAATTATATCTGAAAACTAGACAATCTTGTACAAAATTGATTGAGGAATTGGTTAAATTGTTTTTGTTAGGTCTGAAAGGGCTAACTTGCTAGTAATATGAGACCGAATATCAAAATCATGGAATACGATTTCAATCAATAAAATAGAACGTTATCCCATTGTCGACCAGGGGGTATTTAGTATTTCCACGAAATTTATGTAACTTTACCATATTTTACGCATTACAGGTGAAAGATGTCGGTGTTCATTTTTGTTTTGTAAGTAAATAGGAGGATGGAGCTGCAAGGAACCTTCACAATGAGTATTATTTTCCGCGGTTTAACAAGGGGTGCTCAACTTTTTAAATAGAGGAGGGCTAAGTGGGTTAAGTCTCGTTTGATCGCCTCGCCGGATTTTGAGTAGGCTTAATAACACTATTTTCCGCGGTCGTTTCGGTTCTGGTTGTGTCCTAACTTCGTGCTTCGTGTTATTTCTAAACAATGCAAAATTCTGCGGAAATGGAGGCGGAGCAAGAGGTGATTGAGTACGAAACTCTTTGGGAGTTCTTGAAGAAAATTAAAATGGAATCTGTGTTTGAGGACTTGAAAGGTAAGCGATAAGACAAACTAAACCATTCTTGTACACATAGGAACATTATTCACAAATCCACACACATGATAATACACATGCAAACACTCGAACATGATTGATCATGATCAAAACGCACCAGAAACAAAAATAAGACGCCTGAAACGCCGGTTTTACATAAATACACAGACACACGCATACATACATACACATGTAGATGCAAGTTTTTGCTTGCGGATCTGTTCATTTTATTACTGTTCTTTTCTGTTTTCTGTGTCTTCGTTCTGTTCTTATTCCGAAAGATAGCTTCTGCTTGCCGAATTTTAAAGACGCATTGTTTGTACCACGTGTGTATGTATGTATCTATGTATGTATGAATGTCAACATTATTCAAGGCTGTCGCAAAACATTTTATAACAGGGTCCGCGCTTTACTTGTACACATGTACATATGTACATATGTTCATATGTATGTATGCATGTGTATGCACATGCGCGGCCCGCTTATATCAATAGGTTAGAAGAGTTCGAATGCATGTGGGGAGGAGATTAATAATTAATATGCGTATGCATATGTATGTACATACATTTTTATGTAAATATTTACTTCTTCGCTTTACTATTTCTTTATATTATCTGTTGCACTCGAACTTCAAAATTGTTTTTTTAGAGTTTCTTCCCATAATTTCATGACTGTATTTTAGCGTAGATTTGATTGCAAATTAGTTGAATGAAACCTTTAAAGTAGCTTTGTACAAAAAAAATATTGTATCCAAATATATCCAATTTCCAGCTGCAGAAGTCACATACGATCGCTTGAAGTTTTTGAACAGTGAGGATGTCAAAGACGCCATACGTTTAGTAGGCCCCCGTGCCGAATTTCGTGAAAGAATTTTAATGATGAAACGGACAGAGGTAAATAAATGTAGGTACACAGATACAGAGACCTATGTACATCAACTAACAATACATTCGAGACTTACATACAAACTACATACAAACCATTACGTTTTTCCTCTCTTTTGATTACAGTTTGGACACATTAAGGGACACATCGACTTTAAAGTACAGCACAAAGTAATTTGTATAAAAAAATCACACTTCGCTTGTCAATAATACTTTTGCATTGTTTAGAATTTTGAACAACTTATAAATAGGTCTCCTGAGGGACTGACTGTGCTTCAGGATTTCAAAACTAAAAATTCTCTCAGTCAAGAACAGAGAGATTCGATGGTCAAACTTCTCATAGGTGAAGTCGATACCAATCGCAATGCCATCAAAATGCAAACATTATGCACTTTACTTGACGAAATAGTAGCTGTATTTCCATCTGAAGAATCCAGGAAGGTAATTTCCAGTTTGTGCAAGTTGAGCCCGTTTTTATTTGCTTAAGAAATATGCGTTCAATTTTTTTTTAGATTTTCCGAGCTTTGGAACTGCATCCTTTATTTTTTGGCCCGAATGGAATGCCAAAGTATTTGTTTAAGGATATATGCTAAATAAGTTTACAAAATACATTCAGTAATATTCATTCTCGTAAATGATTTAAGAATATCTCTTCGAAATTTGTTAGTTTAAGGACAATCCAACGAAATATGTTTTATGTTAGGGGAGTTGTATTCCTGTGTTTGGAACTTTGGAACTGCATCCTCTATTTTTTGGCCTGAATGGAATGCCAAAGTATTTGTTTAAAGATATATGCTAAATAAGTTTTCACAACATTACAAAATACATTCAGTAATATTCATCCTCGTAGATGATTTAAGAATATCTCTTCGAAATTTGTTACTTTAAGGACAATCCAACGAAATATGTTTTATGTTAGGGGAGTTGTATTCCTGTGTTTGGAACTTTGGAACTGCATCCTCTATTTTTTGGCCTGAATGGAATGCCAAAGTATTTGTTTAAAGATATATGCTAAATAAGTTTTCACAACATTACAAAATACATTCAGTAATATTCATCCTCGTAGATGATTTAAGAATATCTCTTCGAAATTTGTTACTTTAAGGACAATCAAACGAAATATGTTTTATGTTAGGGGAGTTGTATTCCTGTATTTGTTTCTGCAACACGCTCAAACGAAAAAAGAGCTCATTTAAATTCTGATTCGATGGTTATTAAAATAATGTTGCATTCTAACCTCTTGAACTTTGTATTTTCCTTAAAGTTTAGCCATTTCCCTTGCTATTTAGTTAGTTTTTTTATTGGTTGGGTTTGGTTTCTCAGGAGAATCAGCATAAATTATGCACGCCCACTTGCGAATGCAGTTCGTGCGTGTGTCTCCCTCCCGCTGTCTCACATCATCACTCTCTGTGCTGTTGCACGTGCCTCGCCTCTCGGCGGCATGGGCCGTGTACACAGTACAGGTGCGAGGCGACGCGACGCACAATTAAGCGGCAAGTGGCAGGGCTCGGAGGATGCTCAAGGACTGCGCCTGGGCTGCTTATTGAATTTTCATATTTTATGCCTGGGACTGGGACTCGCTCAACTATGTAAAGTGAATTTGATAAACGAATTAGGCATCTCGCTGGCTCGAAACTTTTGCCAAACAAACAAATCAACAGCAGCAGAAAAAAATAAAATAAAATAAAGTGCCACGCCACGCCCCCGCCCCGGGAGTGGCGCCTCAGCAGGGGGTCCGGGTACCCTTCAGTGGGCGGGTCGGGACATAATCGAATTTATTTGTCTGAGGCTGAGGGTTTTCTTTTGGGCCAAAGTTTTTCGCAAAGCTTGCAGCGGTTTCCAGCAGCTACTCTCCGGGTTTTCGAGTTCATCCTCCCCATGGCCCTTCCCTGTCGTCGTAACCACATTTGCACACGCTCGTCCTCACACGAGATTTGATTTTATTTGGTTGCTAAAATTTTGTGCTGCGGATCCGGATCGGGCTGCTCTTCCAACTGCTGCTGTGTAAAATTAGCAGCATAAGATTGGATTATCTTTATGTGTTGTACAACTTGCTCGAGTCGAGTATCTGCTCTCAACTCTCAACTCGCATCGTATCCGCATCCCCGAACCGTAGTTCGACCCTTTTTTTCCAGTGGCACAGACATCGCCGCCCTGTGATTATATATGTGGAAGCACGTGCCACGATTAGGCGAACGGCGTTGCGTTGAAGCGTGAGACGATGGCGGGCTGGAGGCGGAGAGTCGGAGGCGACACTTTTGTTGAATTGCTAATTTACTTAAAGTCAGCCTTTCTTTCGGTTGAGTGGAGGCCAGCGGTAGCGGTAGCGTTTCCCCTCTCTGAATTGGATTAGGTCGAGAGTGGCATCAGTTTTCGGGCATTGCCTTTCCAGATGCGAGCTGATAACGGAAATAATGGTTGCATTATGGGGTTAGTCACACGATTTAATGCGATTCAATGGGTGTATCATTGGAACTGTTTACACGAGCCTCAGAACGGTACGAATTCAAAGATCTCTTCATATTTCTGATATCAGTTATGTTTTACCCTGCCCGTAATTCATCTCACAGAGGGGGAGGGACTTTCCCAGCTGCTCTGGCAACCACACGAAACCCCTCTCTAATTGGAACCCCATTGGCTTAACCTGGCTCTATAATATAGCCATCTCCATCCGCTTCTCGGACTGCGGCTATAAAGTCAATTAATCGACTAAAGTGCGGGATAATAATTCAGAGCTCAGAGAAACCGCGACAACCGCCAAAAAGCGGCGAGCACCTCGAGACGTCTCTATATAAATGGGCGCCCCGGACTGGGCAAGGGAATTGGATGGGGAATGGGTATGAGTATGGGGGGCTCTTGCCAGTCAATGTTTGTGGTGGTGTTGTGGTATGGTGCCTGGTGCCTCGCGCCTTTTTGCTGTTTGTTTTTGATGTTGATGAATGTCGGTTGCCACAACTTTCTGCTCTTTCTGGTTGTTGTTTTAGTTGGGTATACAAACTCGGGGCAGGGTACCTTTTTATTTTCTGACCGTTTTCCGTTGTTCTCGTTTAATGTTTTCATTTTGTGGATTTGTCGGTTGTTATGTTGCGTGCTGCTTGATGCATGTTCCCTCACATTTCATGGACCTAAAGAGTGTGAGAGAGCGAGAGGAAGAGATCCACTTAACCTCGTGATTGATATGTTGCAATAATTCTTATCAAACAATGACCAAACAGCAATGAAAAATCGACCGCAGCGCCTTTCCCATAGATGGATATCACAACCCGCCTCCGCCCCAAAAGTCAAAGGAACCAAAGCTCAATGAGAAAACATTTTCAAAATTTCGTGTGTGCACAATTCTCACTTTTGTAAACAGTATTAAGAAATATTAATTTTCATTTATCATTTTGATTGAGCGATCAAATCACAAGAGACGAAGACGAGTCTCGATTCCCTCGCTGTCGCTGCTTCTCTCTTTGACTCTTAATCTCCGTTTGTTTTCTCGTGTGATTTCTTTATTATGATAGCAGAGATTCTCTTTTAATGATCTTTCGTCGTCTTGATTTATGATCTCCAAACACAAAACCCAAAGTCCAAGTGGAATCGAGAGACCATCCTAACCTCAGCTTTTGGCCGCAAGGTGTCGAAACTGCAACCGTTGGGGGGGGCAGGGGCCATCGGCCATCGCCATCCCGTGGCCTGGGAAAGGGAGCACACACGACTGCTTGTGGGCGTGGATTGGCCTGAAAATGTATGTTAAATCGTTTCCCAGGCTTTGCGAGTAGACTTAGAGTAGTCTTGGGAGGTAGGAAGTGTGTTTAAAAAACCAAAAGGTGATTGAATTTGATTGAATTTTAAGCTTTAAAAGGCTACGGAAATCAAATTGTATGAGTTATGAGTATGGCAGATTGGAGGAAGCTGAAAATCCTTGAGATTCCTAACATTTACGTATCATTACTATCCTTAAACAGTATGAGTATTATTTGGAATCATTTTAGAGTGTGAAAATATCCCTCAAGCTAGGCATTTTTATGATCTCTGAAGCACTGCTCCCGCCCTGCTTCCACCCACCTCCTACACACCCCCTTCCGTGGCACACGAGTGCCGTGCCGCGTCAACTCTCTCTCGACTTTTGTTCTTTTCTTTCCTGTTCAGCCCAAGACTTAACTTAATTATACCCTGTAAATGGGCGTTCAAGTTGTGCAATCCCTTTTGGCCTTTTGAGAACCAGAGGGTTTGGGTTTGGGTGCTGGGAAGGGGGTGGGTGGGTTTCGTCTGATTTCCTGCCGCCAGCGAGTGAAAAGAACCTTTTGTAAGCCGCTTAGATCCCGAGGGGTTCCCCGTTCGGCGAGAGAGGTCCCTGGGACCAGCTTTATCGACTAACAAATGCTGCAAGCGTGCAAATTAAAATTCGGTTTTGTGGTTGCCACACTTGCATAACACCCCGTACTCCACACAAACAGACACACACACACACACACACACACAAACAGATACGGCGTGTGGTGCCACCACCAGCGCAGCGTCACCGACGTGGCAAACAACCCACACTCGAGAGAGAGTACCACACTTAACCACATAGAGACATGTGCTCTATAATTTATTTTGACATGTTTGCCAACACATTTCAATTGATTTTATTGTTGTGTTGCTCGGCAGAGTCGACTGCGACTATATAAAAATGAAATAAAAATAAACTGGAATCAGATGAAATGTATCACAATTATTGAAATATGAGAACCTTGCTCCATAACGCCCTTCACACAGGCAGATACATACATACGTACTCGTACATACATATGTGTGCATGTAGTTATCCCCGTGATGGACTCCCTCATTTGACAAAAAAAAAAAAACCACAAAGCAGACAGAACAGATCCAGCTCCTCCTTCCTAGGCAACTCCCTCGCTGACAAATAGTTTTGCGGATTTGAAAATTAACAAATTGAATTAAATGCGCGACTGGGCAGCAGAACAGAAACCAACCAGAAACCAACCCTGGCAACCAGTACCCGTTCCCCTCTCCTCTGGCACTCTGGTACTTGTTTCTCTCCCTCTGTCTCTCCCTCCCTCCAGCCAGTAGTTTAGTTTTATTTTCGGTTGCATTTACGCCTGTTTGCATTCTCTGGTTGGGTTTTTGAGTCTGTCATAAATGTAACAAACAATTTTGCATATTTTTGTTGTCTGCGCGATAATCATCGCGATGTGATAATCGCTACAAACGAGTATGTGTCATCATGTGGCAAATTGTGGCAATTGTTGTTAATGATTAGGCCATGTAAAAAAAATTATACAGATCAATGGCCTTTGATTGCGGTTACAGTTTGCTGCTGGGGTTTGCTATTTGGCAGGTGGTCTGGTCTCTAGGGGGTCTCTCTCTCTCTCTATGGGGATGTAACATCTAAAGGGTAGCGTCTAGCAACGAATTTAAAGCAAAACCGGATAAACTTTTCTTGTGAGATTATTGTAAAAATTCAAAATTTTTGATATTTTTGCATATTTAAAAGCAAACAATTTGCATGTAAATACTCATACAAATATTGTACATATGGGCGAGTATGTAAGGGGAAAAAGTTCTTGTGTGTTTGCTAAAGCATATGTCTGTACGACCATCTGTGTGTGTGTGTGTGTGTGTGTTTGTATTTGTGATGCCTTGCCTTCGCCAGTGAAAATATTCGACAATATTTTCCAACAGCCAAAGCAAACATCAAAAGGATTGAAGCAAACGAATGCCAAATGCTCTGAATGAAATCAGTTAGGAGAGATTTTGGTTGGGGTATAGGCGTTCGAATGGATTCGATTTGGGAATAGATAAGGAAGGATTGGCAGATTGAAAGTAAAAAGGAATCATAAGTGTTTCAATAGAAAGGTTCCGTATAGCTGCAATTAATTCCGGGATAGGATGGTTCCTATTAGGATCGAAGGAAACCAATAAGAACTACTCTACTCCATCAGTTTACCAACTTGCTTCGAGGATACTCTATTCTCTGTCTCCCAGCCCTTCGTCTAGACCTCTTTGGCTGGCAGTAAATATGCATTTTGTTGAATTTTCCATTTCCCATTTCCATTTGGACAACCATTTTGCGCATTTTTATGTTGTTTATTTTTGGCAGCTTTTTAAAAAAACATCAGAACTTTTCATTTACATATTCGCTTTGTAAAGAGACACAGAACGACACAGAGAGACAGAGAGAGAGAGAGAGATAGAGATAGAGGGAAGCGGAGAAAAGACAGAGACAGGGAGAGAAGTGTGAGAGCTCTCTCTGGCCTGTGTCCCTGTGTATCCTTCGGAACGTTTGCCACATTTTCGCTTGGTGCCGAAAATTTGCATAATATGCAAATGATGCCAGCCACCAGGAGTGGCGCCACAGAGCCCCAGCTCCATCTACTGGGGGACGGGAGTCCTTGGTGGCGGGCATGAGGAAGGATGAGCTACCTCGGTTACCGCTGTGGCTTTTTGTGGTCCTTTGCGATATCATATTTATTAAAAGGATTATTGGTGCTTCACTGGCATATCCTGTTAGCGCTGCTCAACCATCAACCCACCAGCAGGGAGTCAGCCAGCCAGCCAGCCACCTCCTCCCAGTGGCATTCACCACCCACACCACCACTCCCCCCCTGTCGCATTTATGCAAATGAACAACGGCTGCCTTTTGTTTCAGGTACTACCAGCCCCACCCCACCCCATTCCATTGAAAATATGTTGAGCCACAGAAATGTTCTTCTTTTTGTTGCTTTCTTTTTATCCATGGCGGTTCAGCGCCATATTTGATTTAAAAGTTGACGCCAAATTGTTCAAAGTAAAAAAATTACTAAAATACAATTAAAATACCACGAAACGGTGGGAGCAGTTCCCTTTAAAACTTCGGGGGAATTTTCTTCTTCTGCGGGGAGGTTGGTGGATGGGGGCGCTCCTCTGTTCACACCTGGCACTTAGCGCCTGCCGACCGAAGACGGCGCCATCTTTGGACTTGGCGCTTTGTTACGATTTTCACTCTATTTACTTGGATTTTCTCACCTCCGAACTCGGTTTAGTTCTAATGAAGTTGAACATTTTATTTTATGGGTTTTATGGGGCACAGCACACACAGAGCCTGGGATAGCGCCCCTTCAATTGGTGTGGTAAGATTTCGATGGGTATGGTAAGGATTTGGGACTTGCGATTTTGGGATGTTAAGGATGGCTATGGGAATCAGTTTATGGGGATTTCCTGATAAGTTGGGTTTTGTTTTTGGGTAGTGTGATAATTGATTTGTCTTATTTTTTTGCCTTGCTCAAATATACAAACGAAAATCCATTGGAGTAATAACTTTCCATATGGGAGCGGGAACTATTGAAGAATACGAAAAACTACGAATTTATCAAAGAATTCTGAAGCAAAAGTGGCTCTTAATTCTTGTAATACCTTTATGCGATATCCTCTATCCTTTGAAAACATTCATCTACCACTTTGAGCACTGATTTCTTGAATTTAACCCTCAATCTTAAAGCTGAAATCCCGACACTCCACTCCACTCCACTCCAGGGTGACCCGAAACCAGACCAGACCCATTTTAAAGTCTTCCATTTTCCCCCATTTAGTATGTCAATTCAAGAGTCCGGGACACATGACATATTGTAGCAAGTGGAAATTGCTCAATGCCTGGCGGCCCCCAAACCACTCCATTAAATGCCGCCCAATCCACATATTCAGAGGCTGCCTCTTGCCACATGACGTGACACCCACATGTGGCACTAACACCGCCAATTTGACGCCGACTGTGTGTGTGTGTGTGTGTGTGTGTCTCTCTGTATGCCTGTGTGTGTGTGTGCTGTGATTCCCCCCTCCGTGTATGGCTCCTCTCTGTGGCAACACTTGTCAGTCATTTTACGAAAATGTTAAAGTATCAAAATCATTCGAATGGCGTTGAGAATGTTTGACAGTTCATAAATGCTCGACGCTTGACTTGCATAAATATTTTGCACGGCCTCTCGAATACCACAGAGGGGAGAAGAGTGGCGGTGTGATGGAGAGGGGGGCATGTGTGTGTGTGTGCTGTTGGAGCACTTGAAAAAGTTTCCATCCAAAATGCGAAAAGTCAAACAAACGTCCGCGCCGAGGCAGTCATTTTACAGTTTCAGTATTTCGGATATCTCTCGCATCAGTCGCCTGGTCCGTCGTCCATGGCATAGCGTAGCATTTTCCTCTTTCATGGTTGCCATTTTGTTTTGAAATCCATAAAAAAAAAAAAACACCGAAGAAGAAACAGCAGCAAAAACAACAGTAAAGTTTCCCCCGTTTTCTCTTTGCTTTTGTTTCGCTTTTCAACGCTCTTCACTTGTTGTTTCTGTTGGGCGCTTTTTGCTTCGTTTTATTTTTGTTTTCTCTCGGCTTCGGCGCATGCGCACACCAACAGTCACTCAAAAAAGTCACTCAACAGCTAACTAGGGGCGTGGCTTGGACTCTACTCTACTCGTAGGTGTGCTCGTGTGCGTGTGGCACACTCTCCCCTGTGTGTGTGTGTATCTCTTTGGTAGTGTGTTTCTGTGTAATTCTGCTTTTCAGCTGCCAAAAAACAGCTGTTAAAAGACAGAGTGAGACGGACAAGGAGATACAGAGAGGAGAGCGTTGAGTTATGTCTAAAATGTTGCTTCCTCTGATGTTGTGGGCCTTTTTCTTTATTCGATGGCCAGCGCCAGAGCAGAGCTCTCTGTTCGTGGAATTTCGACTGCCAGGAGGCGTCGTTGTCGTTGTCGTCGTCGCACGTTCCAAGGCGATCCTATTCCTATGTGCCCCTAGCGCCGGCAAAACAATTCAAGAGGCTGAAAATGGCAAAGGTTTTTGTGGTTCTGAAATAAGTGAAAACCTTAGGGCTGCTCGAAATTACATACATATGTAATTTGTATGAGAAAGATATCAAATGAAGGTGTTATATAGCTTTAAGCAGAGTTTCCAAACACTTTTGATACACCACAGGTGTGTGAAGGGCTATAAAATATTATGTTCCTTAAGAAATTTAATTATTTCAGGGCATTGAAAAAGTTGAAGATCTTACAAAAATGTTTATTTGTATTTTAATGGGAGAGGCTATATATTTTAATTGGTTTTAATTTAATTTGTATCTTCCAAATCCTAAAAAAATTCTCATGTTCCTACGACTGCTCTTTGGCTAACTAGACTAAAATTAAAATTAGCACGTGATATGGTTAGATGATATTTAAGATCATTTGAACTTGTTGTTGGTTTTTTGCACAAGCATATTGCGGTTATAAATCAGAGATTATGCCTTGGAGTGTGGCCTTTGATTTGACTTATTACTGAATAAATGACTAAAATATTATAAGTTTTAGTTGATTTTGTGCTATTTGTTGCTGTTAAAATATTCAATAAAGGTAATCAATGACTTCTTCGATTAAAGATATCTTAGATTTCGAGCACTTTTTCCGCTTGAAACTTCAAGATTTATACTTCTTAGCGAGCATCCGTTGCAACTACCATCCACAATCCACCCAACCACTCCATCATAGAATACCTGCCATAATTCATTTTTAAAGCTTAATCCTCCACCTGTTCCCATTCGCATCTCTGCTGAAATTCACTTCAACCTCAAGCCGCGCGTTCCCGTTACGCGTCCGTTTGTCATACACCATCAAGTGGAAGAGTAGTGGGGGGGACAAGGTGCTTGTGGCAGGCGCCTAACAATTCACTTCCGCGTCTACAACCATTTCCGCTGCACTATTCAACAAAACAAAGGGAAAGTCCAGCAAAAGAAAGAAGCAAAGCAAAGAGAAGAGACGAAAGCGAGCAAAACGCAAATAAATAATATCAAAAGCTGCGAAAGAGTCAAAAGTACACACGGAAAACAACAAAAAACAACACGGCGACAGGAAAAAGGTGAAAAATTCATGTTGGAGCTTACGCGGCTGCCACATGCAAAAGTTCGAGCACTGCCCCACGTCGCTGCCCTGTGCCCTGTGCCCGTGCCCCCGCAATATTGATGGCTTCTGCACACGAAACGGGAGAAGAAAACAACAAAAGTATGACGCGATTAGAATCTGTAATTAGTTTTCGTGTATCTGCAATTGTTGTTGCTGTTTGTTTGCTGTTTGCACTGCGATGTGTGGCAGCGGGGGTGGGTGTGTGTGTGTGTGTGGCAGGGTTGGTGGGAATTGCACTTGTTTGGCGGCAAAACTTAAAAAGGCGTTAAAATGTGTGCCCCAACGCTTCTGACACGCGATGTGTGCCTCAGTCGCATCAGCAGCAGCAACAACTTGGGGGCGGACTGCTGTGCCTTCAGCTTGATGAATGGCTTAGAAGATGCAACAAGAGGCACAGAAAAACAGCAAGCAGCAGCAGCCAGGCTGGCCTCTTGAAAGCCAATTGCCGCTGTTTGCCACTGGCGCTGAATGCAGCCGACAAATTGAAAAGTCAACAGGCGGAACACGGCAAAAAACGGAGTATGCGGAAAGGGTATGCGGGAAGTCTGAAGGGTATTCGGAATGTAAAGTTATCGTAGGGAATTCCAGGGCGTGAAAGATCTGTTCAGCATTGCTCTCCCGCCTCCCTCCCCTCTACCAACCACTCTTATTGCACGCTTTTTGGCATGGTCATCGTTTAAATTATATCGATTTCGTATCATAATCAAATGTTTGCTGCTTGTCGTTTGGCGGCATCATCATCAGGCGAGAATAACAACTACAAAAACAACGGCAGCAGCAACAGCAACAACAGTAATCAACGCACGACAACAGCAGCAACAACAACAACCAACAACAACCAACAAACAACATGCAACAGCAGCAACAACAATGGCAAACAGTAGTGGCAACAAACAGGCTCATTTGCATATTTACCAAAGACACACTCGCCCACAAACACATGCATATACATATGTACATATATATTCGTTGATATATATATATGTGTATATAGGGAGCCCATTCTGTCTGTGTATGTGTGGGCATGCCAAAATATACGATATCGTATGCTCATAATAAGTATCTGATAAGTAATGATATACAAACACAGATACAAAAGCTATAGATACTCGCACAAGCAGCAAGCAGCGTGAAAGCATCCACGAGAGTGTCTGTCTGTGCTGTGTCTGTGTCTGTGTGTGTGTGTGTGTATGTCGGAGATAAATGCATTCACAAAATGGCTGCATGCCACAGAGCCAACACACACATACACAGGCAAACATTGGGGACGACCGTTATGCAAAGTGCAATGGCTGCAGTTGTTGCAACAACATGGATGGATGCCGCTATTGCTTTTGCACTTTGCATTGGCTGCTGCTGCTTCAGACCAGCTCTCGTTTGGCTTTGTGGCGCATTTTTGGTGTAACACAAAGTGCACACACACACACACACACACACACACACAGAGAGCAAACCAAAGTCAATGGCAACAGGAAGTGCAACCAGCCACAGCCACAGCAATCCCCAACAACCAGCCACAAGCCACCGAAACGAGAGCCAACAATTTAATGCCATTAAAAGTGCAGCAAAGAAAGAAAATAAAGTTTGCAGATGTAAAATAGATGTAGGATCTGTATAGATTAAGGACAGATGGGAAAAGGAACCCCATAGCCAGATATGTACATACCCCCCAAAAGCCATTCCTATATGACCTTGGGAGGTCTTTCAAATACAACTATTATCCAAAATACAATACCATTACAGCACATAAGCCTCGATAAACCTTAAACTTTAAGCATTCAGAGATACTTATTCTCATTTTGCAGCGATGATCACCCGCTACCCCCTCTCCCTCTCTGACGCACAGCAACTCATCTGCGCCTTCAGGGTTCAAAAATAACATTTTAGTAGAGCTGCGTTATCAAAATTCATAAACGATTAAACATTTAAAAGCCCATAAGAGACATTGAAGATTTTCATAAAAAATCGATTTAACTTTGTTGCGCCGTGCCGCCCCACGCTTCCCATTGTGTTCGGCGGTCCAGAGCTGAGTTGCTCCGATCGGCCGGGGACTGGCATTAATATTAAATAAATCTACAAATCTATGGGTAGTGTGTGTGTGTGCGTATATGGTAGGTTTTTTTTGTCTTTCTGGTTAAACAATAAAACACACAAAAGAGATTTTTCAACGCAAAAGCCACAGAAATAGACACAGAAATAGACACAGACACAGAAAGACAGAGAATTAATATGGGGGGATGACGCTAGGGCCAAAGAGCGGACAAAATTAAAAGCGCAAGCTCAAACAGAGGCAATTAATCAAAATTTCTTTGGGTCCACTCTGATAACTCTATTATGCACGGTCCATTCCGTGCAGGAGAGGGAAGGGGACGGAGACATTTTAGTAGCAAGTAGATATGGATTTACAAGCATTTAACATTTTCTTTCTCCGCTCGGGTTGTCCAGATTCCCAATGCGATTACATGGGCCCCTCCCTTTCTTCGGCTGGGGCTGCCGTTGTTCTCCCCATTTATCTAGATGTGGCAACTTGTCAACAGGTTGCCACAGACGTTACCCGATACGGCGGGAGACTTTCCCAAGTCAAACCAAAAACTAAAAAGAAATGGAAATCGGTAGGGCTACAATTTATCTGAGCAGCGGGATCGGGCATAAATTAACTTGTTACACCGCACCATGGGAAAGGAGAGTGAGAGAGTGAGAGAGATTTCTCTATGGCCAGGAGGTAGATTCAACACAAATGTATCTTTGAGATTGTATCTTACCACAGGAACCGTGCGGAACAGAGGGGGTGAGGGAGCATTTGGATTCCCAAAAGCCATTGTAATTACCGGATTAAGGACACGTGCCGGCAGCTTCCTTTTGACTCAATGCCCTCCGTGTGCACTTGGCTGTTTCATCTTTTGTTTACTCGACTCCGACTCCTCGCCACCATATCGTACGACACGACACGCTCTCCCCTCTTTCCCCTCTCAGTTGTAAGCCGCGTGCGAGTCTCACTTGATTTAATCATAACTATATGCGATCTATCTAAGGCGCAGACAATTTGTATGCCCAACGCATTAAAAATCAATCAAACGAAATTAACAAGTTAACAATGAGCCAAAGACACAGTAATGTGGGAAGCACCCCGGGCCAAATGAGCTACGAGCATAGCCAGGATCTGGCAGAGACCTGGAAACTGGACTCAATCATTGTGCAATTATGCGACAATGCCGGGGACACTGTCCCCTGCCCCCGTTCCGTCCGTCCATCCCTGTGACACAGAAAAAGTCAACGAGCATCGGATGGAGAGGGACTGTAACCATAGCTCGAGGGCTCTCGACTCATTTGCTTTGATTCTTTTTAGCAATTTGCGTGGGATTCAGGGACTAAAATGCCCCCGAGGATTCCATTCGATTCGAATTATCCATGCCCCCACCCCAGAAACCATATTTCACGCTCATTTCTGGTGGGGGAGGGCAGGGGAGTTCGAATAACATTAGATATTGCTCTAGTTTTATGACGCACTCCAAAAGGGTTTTTCGAATACAGTTAAAACCATTCTTAAAAATAGATAAAAACCTGAAAAACCAATAAACCTTATAATTTGTACTCGTATGAGGGTGATGTGCCTGAAATGACTCTATTCTTTGGAATTTTATTTTTTAATTAAACCCTCCCCACCGCCCCACTCCACGCGCCATCAGGTGGAATAGTTTTTTAATTGATTTTCTATAAACAAGAATCTAGTTTGGAATTATTTCCTAAATATCTATCCATCCATCTATCTATCTTTTTGTTGTTGTTGTTTTTGTTTTATTTTTGTGTGTGTGTTTGGGTCCATTAAAATAAGAGCTTCCCGCGAATTTGATGGCTCTTTAATGTGTTGCAGGCTAGGGTTATGTATGCTGGGTATGCGGAACCACTAGACTACAACCACGATCCATGATCTATGATGATCATTTATGCAAAGAAAAAACATAAATAAAAAAATCACTTTTTGGAGTGTCATAAAAACTGGAACAAAGTGTCAAGCGGGTTTCGTATATGGCGTGTAGCACGTTCCATGATTAAATTGTGATTAATGTGAAGAGGTTTTAAAATCGAAAAAAAAGCTCCATTTGTGCAACTGGAAAACGAAGAACTAACATTTAACTATATTCCTTTCCTCACATTATCCATTACAACCCACAGAACGAACCCCCCATCCCATTTAGTTTTCTGTCTAATAAACCGCACAACTCTTTTGGTTTCTACTTAACAATCGGACACACATATTTATGGGGCTGGCTTCTGCAACCCACCCACAGATGGGCTACCTCAAATCAAATCTATGGCCGTGGCAACAATGTGGCGGCGCCTCGGCCATTTGCCAATTTTATGGCCCATCCCGACACACAATTTTCCAGTCGAGTGCGGAAATGCGCGCATCATTCGACGGCTGACGACTTGGAACTTGAACTGTGGATGGGACTACGGGAAACTGTGGACTGTGAAGTGGACTTGGATTCCAAGCTGCAACTGGAGTCCAGTGCACCTTTCCAATGCCATAAAATGTTGAAAAGAACGGGTAGGGTATCTTTTCGGGTTCTCCGTCTCCGTTGCGGTTTTGAGGCTATCAGCGCGATGGCATCATTGTAATAGACTCTTCACAGTGCGCTTTTTTATGATGCTTACAAGCATTTCAACAAGTTTTACAGCTTTTCCACTAAAAAGCCAGCCCCCGAAAAGTTGTCGGCCCACAAATCTTCATGGCGCTCCTCTCGCTCCGCATTCAAAATGAAAATCCAAGAAGAGAACCGAAAGACAGAGATGCAGACGCAGACGCAGACCCAGACCCTCTTCTACTCTGTCCGTCCCGTCCCTGAAAAGCAAAAGAAATCAATTCGAAATGAGCCATTAAATGCTGCTAAACACGCGGGCATTTTCCACCGTTTCCACCGTTTCCACAGTTTCCACCGGTGGCTACGGTCGCTCTCCGGATGGATGGGTTGGCCTTTGGGTTCTGCCTCCCGACGACGACTCTCCGGTCCAGCCATAAATTTCCAACAAAAGAATGTAACCCAAGGCCTGAGAGTCATCGGTTCGGCAGGTTTTTTTTTTGGTTTTTCGGTGTTTCGGTCTCGGTTTCCCGTTCGATAGCAGCAGTCCCGATTTCTTCTGAATAAATTAAAATTAAAATAAAAAATCTGTTGTATGTTTTTGCTGCTCCAAACGTGGGAAATGTGTTCATCGCCCAGGGGCAGAGATACATTTTGGAACTTCTTCTTATGGCTTACTCGTACGCCCGCTTTTCCCATTTCCATCTCCTTATGCTTTTCTTTTTCCCTTTTTCTATCATTTTTTCGGTGTGTGCACAACATCATTTATTGTTATTTTAATTTGATGATCTCTTTAAAGTGCAATAGAGCCAAAAAGCCTGACCAATGTAATGTCAATGATGTCATAATATCTGCATAACCAAAAGAAACGAAAAAAAGTGAAAAGATAAGCAACAGCAGTCGACGGTCTGTCTACCCTCATCGTACCTGTCCTGTCGTGTACTTTGTCAGCTAAGCATGACCAACTGATCTAATTAGGATATTATGTCACTTACTGGCGACATACTGGAGACTCGTATCCGGGGGGCGATATGCGAAAAGGGTGAGCGCAAAAGGGAAGCCAAAAAGATGGGGAGAAATGAAAGATCGGAAAGAGACAGCCATATTTCTGCTTTAAGGGAAAGGATCTTCACGATCTTTCTTTCCCTTTTTAATTTGAGTATTTGTATCTGAGAACTTTCCTTTGGGGTAGATGGAAGTGATACAGCGCAATTCTCAGCCCCAAATGCATTGCCCATATCGTACCTTATTCAACCGAACTCTTTATAAAATAGAGTGATGGAATTATATCAAGAGCTCAGTCATGGCTTGGCCAGCTTCGGCTGGATGCCTAGCTCTCTCTCCTGCCTTATCTCTGGGGCTCCACTTGTAAGTTGTCACCTGGCCGGTCAGCCACTAGCTCAATGTAAGCACCCGGCTAAGCTTCCACTTCCACTTGCCCACACCAGTCTCAGAAGCTGTCAATCCAGACCCTCAACCCTCTCCGCAGTTCCTTAAAATTCCAGCTAAATATGCGCGCCACTCCGATAAGATTTTTCCTCCTTACATGACGATCCGCTCGAAGCTGGGGACCAGCAGTAGTCAACGATTCAGGCAGCTAGGCAGCTCGGCAGCTCCCAATCTCAATCGCCAGGCCATTTCCATTTCCATTTCGATTCTCATCTGGTGCTCACATTTGACATTTCGAAGCGAGCATATTTCTCTCAAGTCTATGCCGCATGGGCCGCCAAATTGGTATTAAATTACTCACTTTGGTGATAATCGAAATGGACACGACACGATTACAGCAACAACAGAGTTAGCCCAAAGGGGTAACGGGCGGGGGGGGGGGGGATAGAATGCATGCATGCTGCCATGGGATCCCACTGTGAACCAGTTCTTTGGTCTGGCCGGAGATCGTAAAGAAAGTAAAAATATTGAGACGCAGACAAGTTGAAAATGCCACCACATCACATTTTGAGCGTTTTCAAAACGATCAATTTTGTAGATAAGACAAGGTAGGGTCCATGTCCGTCCCCACAGTCCATCTGAGTTCTCCATCTGCAGCAGCAGCAGCAGCGGCAGCAGCAGTGGTTTTGGAATGGATCCCCAGGTATGCGATCGGAGGCAGTTCTGACCGAACAACTATATTAAAACGGGGTAAAGTGAGTGAGAGAGCGGATGGTTCGAGGTGTTGCCTGTTCTGTCCTGTCCCTGTCCGTGTCCCTGTCCTGTCCTCTCCGTTCAGGCAGGGTCCAGTGCAATCTCAACATGTGTCAAATTGGGCAACTAACTGACTAATCTCACGTACAAACAGAGGAGCAGGCAGGCAGTCGAACAAGTGTTATTATTTCTCTAAATGCTCGGGATCAAAACAATTCAACTGTCAAATGAAAGTACCCAAAAAGGAATCGAAACCTCCCCCCTCACCCCCTATTCGTAGAATGGGCAAACGGAAATCCTATTTGCATTTCAAACATTGCAATCCAGGGACTATTAAAAACAAATATTTGTGGGCACTACAAAAGGGCAAGGGATGCGGTTTAATGAGAGGGTTAGACTATGTGTTACTCATTTGTTGTTTAGGGGAAGGTTTCAGGAAGGATTTATTAAGTGTAGCGTGGAAGTAGATTTTTTGGTATAAAAAATGCAATCTAAGACAAGCAAAAGAAGACAGAGAAATAGGTACAAAGAATAATGAAAAATATATTACAATAAAATACAATTAACGGCAAAGAGTTCCACAACTTCTTTCCTATACTATTAAAGTGGCCTTCCCTATAATATTGCACCATAAATGTATCTGAAATAAAAAAAATCGACATTGAACTGCAATGAAACCCAATATACCCTCACAATATATCCACTGCTGGATAGCAAACAAAAAAAAAAGGATCAAGGCGCGAACACAAAGTGAACATATGTATTAGACGGTGGACACCCCTTTTGGCTGCCTAATCCTGCAGCTCTGCAGCACACTCTCCCCCATCCCGCCCGCCTGAAGTCCTGTAGCTCCTGACTCTGCCCGCACAGTGGACATCGGAGTGGAATCCGAGCTCGAACTATCCCTGGCAGCGTTTCCGCCTTGACAATTTGTACAATTGTCGCTCAATTTATATAGTATGAAAAGGAGGTTGAACGGTGGCTGATCGAGGGGGTGGGTGAGTGCTGACAGGGGGCATGTGGCATGAGGCATGAGCAAACGAACAACTTCCGATTACAACTTCATTTGTAAATGTTTCCTTCGAACAATTTTTATCCACACACACACACAGAAACACAATGCCCTTTGGCACACGTGCCCCCGCCACCGCCACCAACACCAACGCAGAGGCCAGCCGAGCCACCGAATGGGTTTTTGTTTGTAGTCGTCCTTGTCGAGGAGGGTAGGAGGGAGGGTGTGCGAGTGCGAGTGCAAGTCCCACCAACCCACATCTGTCAACTTCAATGAAGTGTCGAATGGGAAGTTCATCATCATCAACATCAACGAAATCATCATCATTCAGAAATAGTTGCCGTTCTGATTCCTCAGAACTCGCTCAACATTTTACTTTTACTTTTCCTTTTTTTTTGTTTTCTGTTTTCTGTTATTTGTTTCTGTTACTGTTTTTATTGCCGGCTGCTGTGCAGGGAATTGGTGCACACCCCCCTCGCCACACACACACACACACAGTACGGTAATGTGGGAGGTGTGGGAGTTACGTAAATTAAGCCTCTGGTGTATTTGGATCCCCCAGATTTGGCCACGCTTTAACTCCCTCTCTCGCTCTGTTGCTCTGCTTCTTTCGATGTTTCTCTCTTTGAAGGCTGCTAATCACTTTAACATACATTTGCATTGCATTTACACGCATTTTGACCCTCATTAATGACTTGGCAACGCCGACGTGTAGCCCTAGGGGTAAGGTCCCTTTTTGTTTTTTGTTCAATGGTTTTGCGTTGATGCGTAAGGTTACGGGAGTCAAACGTTGTGGTGGTTGGGGGTGGCTGTGGCTGTGGGGTGTAATAACTTTATTATCTGCGATATTGTTTAACAACTTTTTATCTATTTTTCTTGGAAAACACTTGGGGTGTGCAGTGGTAGGGGAAGGGTAGAATGGCTGGATGGGTAAGGAATATATCAAAGATTATGCGGTTTTCGTGAATGTTAATGTAGGTCTAGGGACTATATCAGAATAATAGAAGTTTCCTTTACACATTCCTCAAGTATTATTCTTTCTTAACACCCCTGAAACCTGCTCCTGCAAAAACACTCTTGGCGACCCCTTTACCATCCCACAATCTTCTCACTTCCTTGCAGGTTTTATTCCTCAACTTTTGGTGACAAGTTTTCCGGCAACTTGAGAAATTTCGCGCATTCTACGCGTTCAAACAATGAACTGAACTGGTTGAAGGGATTGAATTCTTCTTCCGCTCTCGTCTCTGACAACAGTTTAGGATTTCGCTGGCAGCTGCCGCATGCCTCTACCTCTGCCTCATCCCGCATACCTATCTCTCTCCTGTCAGTGGCTCATTTCTATTCTTTGGGTATTTTCTTGGGCTGTTTTCGTTACAATTTTAGATTTTAGATGCGGGCTCCTGCTGCTGCTGAGTTTCATTGTGTTTCTTTGAGTTTGTGTTTTTTTTGCGTCGAAAAACTTTTGTTTACTTGGCAAATAGAGAGGACTTGCAACCACCCACACCTACTCGTGCACCCACTTTTAGCCATAGAAAAAGTTGCCACATGCCAAAAACTAAGCGACTGTTTAGTTGCTTTCCCCCCTACAGCCTCTCCCTACCCTCTCTCACTCTCTCTCTGTGTTTCTGGAAAGTTGTGTAAAGTTTTTGTTGCAACAAAGTTTTTGTTATGCTTCCTCCTCCTCGTTGCCATCATCATCATCGTCGGCGTCATCGTTGGATCTGTTGTACTTGTTGTACTTTCCAGCAATTTTTTCACAGTTGAATTCACAGAAATTTGTCACGTTTGTTATTTTTGCGAGACGAGAGTTTCGGCTTGTATTTACCCAACTGATTTTGATAACATTCGTGCCACATAGGAAATCCATTTCGAGCAACTCTTTGCCCCCTGTGTGACACGGGGCAACGGGCCACGCCCCGTGTGGTGCCGATGCGCCCATAAATCGCAGACACGAGCATTTTGTCCTTTATAAAGTCTAATCCGCATTTATTTTATGCTCGGCTACAAATCGTCGCTTTAATAGTGTCACCATGAGTTATTGGAGCAGATCCTCCATATCTTTGCTCTGCTCCCCCCTCCCCCACTCTGCATAAGCCACCTCTCTCTCTCTTTGTGCTCTCTTCCCTGCTTTTCTCTTCCCTGTGGGATCTGCCCCAACAAATAACAAAAATAAATGCATGCATTAGTTAATGTCCAGTCGTTGTCGTTGTCGTTGTCCCTGCCCCTCACACACACACACACACACGCACGCACACATACGGGGGCAACAACGGCAACCGTTTGAGACGCGGATCGCAGCAGGATGCAGTTTATAAGCGAACCGAATCGAGCATCCAGTTGCTCTTGCCCCACTTGCCCCACCTGATGCCTCTTGTCGTTGTCGTCCGTCGTCGTCTTCGAAGGCGGCGGCGTCGCTTAAGCCAATTCAAAACGGTGGCCGCTGATCTCCTACTCTGCTCTCTGGTCTCCAGATACAGCTCCGATTCCGATTGTGATTCTCCATCTCCATGTGGAGCTTCCAACGGTGGACGTTGCTCGCGTATTACATTTCGCGCTCGATAAATCTCCGCTGCCTGCCCGCCCGACACATATTTCATATCAACGCAGATACTCCCCAGAATAGTGGGTCAAAATATGATTTAAAATTGTTACAAACTTAAGAGCCAAAGAGGAATTTTGAAAAAGGAAAATAAAAATAGTTTGGTATTGGATTCGAGGTATATTTGATGGAAGGAAACTATTCGTGAGTTATTTTGTCATTTAATATTTTTACAAGTAAAAATATATCTCTCAAAAAGTAATTCCTAGTGGTATGAATTTCGTAATTCTATCTTTTAAATCCTATATTATTTGCTCCACACATATTTCTGCATTTCGAACTTTGAAAGAAGAATTGTTCAGCTTTGAAGTTTTTAAAAGATTTTCTCTCTGAACCTTTAAACGAATTCCTATCAAAAAAGTATTTTAGAAATTCTCAAAATCATTAGAAAACAAAATTCTAGTGTACTTACACTCATCACAAGTCTTATACATAAGTTTCTTAATTCGTTAAGGGTTTTCCCATCTTCACCATATCTCATGCCACTGTGCGTAGAAACGTCGCGCGGTTGCGCATCATAAAGCAAATTTCATTTTGAATTATTTTCTTATATTTTCCTTACTTATTCCAGCGATTCTTTCTCTCTGCGTTTTTTTTTCTTCCCCCATTTTGGCCAGCTTGTTGTTGAGACGTATTGTGCTCCACAGAGTGGTGGAGTGGAGCGCGGCTCTCTGTGCGGCAGAAAGGTGTTAATGATGATCATCATTATAGTCATCATCATCTTCAGCGAAAGAATCAGCAGCATACGAGACTCTGTATAGACTCTGTATGCTATTGTGTGCCTCTGTGTGTGTGTGTGTGTGTGTGTGTGTGTGTGTCAGCTGCCCCATTGATGGGGCCAGAAACGTTCAGAACGTTCTTAAGTAAAATTTAGGAGCTTTTCGGTATCTCCTGTCGCCCTGTCTGCCGTGTCTCCACTGGGTTGGGGGGGGGGAGACTGTGCGCACTTTAAGTTGATTTGCTGTGGCGATCATAATTCACTCGGTGGCTCGAAAGGATAGCCCGGCTAGCCGCCCCTTGGACGCGATAACTTAGGGATTTCAATATGTACGGGTATGTCGGCATCTCGTGAGAGTTGAAAATTGTCATAATTTATGAAATTAAACCATGAAAATATTTACTCATCAGTAGCTCAAAGGTACGAAGTGCCAGAGTTCCTCCAGGGGAGTAGCACGAGTCTCTCTCACTGTCTCTTTGGTTCCTTGCTCATTAATTCGGAAAGTGAGGCAAAACCTCGAAGACAAAACCAATGTTGTTTGCGGTGGATATGTTGCAGCCACCCGAAAGTGGCTAATAAAGCAAATCTTGTTGACAATACTCGATGGTAAGGGACTACAGTCGAATGCAGCAGCAGCAGCAGCAGAACTCTGTCTGCTTTTGGCTGAGCTCTACATGGAAATTTCGCCAATTAACACCTTTTAGCATGTTGGCCAAAAGACGACAACGGCAGTGGTCGATGCAGCAGCAGCAGCAGCAGGAGGCGACAACAACAGCAACATCATCGACTGCGTTAATTAAAATTATACTAAAAGCGGCAACAGCCAGCAGCAGCTGCTGTTGCTCTTGCAGAACAGAGATAGAGAGAGAGAGAGAGAGGGAAGCAGCAGTAGCACAGCCATAAGAATGAGAAATGTGGCAAGAGACAACACACGAGGCGGCACACAAACATTCGCCTGTCGCTCAGCTATTAATATATATAAAATGGCAAATATACGATTAGCCAATTTTTTCTTACGTACCCCTGCAACATGTTGCTGCTCGACTGGAGCGCATAGTAAATATTGACAAGCAGCAGCAGCAGCAGCAACAGCAGCAACATAACCACCGATCCGATCCCATCCGATCCACAGACTGGTGCCAGAGCCAGAGCAACATGAATATCGCACCTTGTAAACTCATTTGCGCGTACGTGTTGAAACAAATGTTTGCGGGGGGTATGAGTAAGTAAAATAAAAAAAAATTGCCATCCAAAAAGCCAAAACAACAGCAACATCAGCGGCAGCAATTGGTGATTGCAGCGTGACACGAATTGCACCCTCGAAGCAAGTGATTTTATTGGGGTTCTATTAGAGACAAGAATCTGGATCTCACTTCCAACTTAATCAGTCCTAAACAACAGCAACATTTAAGGCAGTGATAGCTACAATCATTCAAGATTGAAGCGCACTCTAAAGGAAGCCTTAGCGTCTACTTTTTAAAGGCCTTTAGGGTTCTTCTAGTCTGGTCACGCCCCCATCTTTAGTGGCACAGAACAACAGCAAACAGTTCCCAAAACAGTTCCCGTCCCGCCGGCAACAAATGTTGCATTGGCAATTGCCATAAGTCAGACAGCGGCAGGCAGCGGCAGGCAGCAGCAGCGCCCCAAAAGAAACTGCAACTGCAGCGCGGTAGCAACATGGCCACGCCACAGGAGTGAATTTCATTGCATGCAGTTTATGTGCGGCCTAATGGGGATGTTGTTGTTGCTGCTGCTGCTGTTGTTGCTGTTGCCCCTCCTGGTGATGGTGATGGGAAGCCACCAGCAACACGTCCATCTTCATCATGGACAACGGGTGAGCTCTGCTCTCCTGGCTTCTGGCTTCTGTCTCCTGGCTGGCCTTCTTCCTCGTTTTGCCCTGCTGTGCACTTGGCGTTTGTCTGGTTTTGTTTTTTTTTTTGTTTTTCGGCACCATGACACCAGCAGAGCAGCCCACACTGCCCCACTGTCCACCGATCCCCTCCACCTTTATGCAAATGCTGCTGCTGCGTCTGCCAATGCCACTGCTTCCACTGCTGTTGCTGCTGCTGCTGCTGCGTGTCAATGCAAACTTTGCTGACTTGCATGCGAATGTTGCCTGCACAAACATTGAGGTGTACTGCCAAAGTTGTCGTCATACTCGTAGTCGGAGGAGTCGCCGTTGTCGTCCCCATGTCCATGTTGTTTCTGTTGGTCTTGTCTTGTGCTGTTTGTGTTGCAGCAGCAGCAGCAGCAGCAGCGGTTGTGGCTGCCACCGCCTGGCTTGTTGGCCTGTGCGACCACAGCTGGGTGTCCTGGCCGCCGCCGCGCGTACTGTTAAGCAAACTCTGAGGCAGAGGCAAAGGCACAGGCACAGGCAAAGGGCAAGGGATTCTCATTCTCGCATCGGCAAATGGAAATTGGACTTGGCCATGGCCCAGAGGATTGAACAGTAGTCCGAGTGCGTATCAGTGCTGCCATAAAGTTGAATAAATAAAACTGCTATAGGAAAGCTCCTATAATTTCTTTGAACTATGTTTAAATGCGTGAGAGATATCTCTCTGGAGTAGTGTGATATTATCTTAAGGAACCCACTGACCAAGGAACCTTTTTATATCTCCGTTTTCTTCTTCCCAGTTCTCCACTTTAGCTTTAGCTCTTTACTGGCTAGCTCTTTTTTGGCTATAAATTAACAAAAACTCTCAGCACTGATGTGCGTAAGTTGTCGATGCCTCGAATACCTGTGTCCCAGCCCCCAGCTCGCTCCCCCATTCGGTGTTACATTTTTACGTGCTCCAACGCCCAATGATGGCACACAGAGCAATGCTGACTGCTTGCTGCTTGCCTGCTGCTGCTGTTGATGAAGAGGGTGAGGAAGCTGGACAGTTGACCACCGGCCAACGCCTACGCAGGCAGTCGGAATCGGAATCTGCGGGGCACTGCAGCATGATAAATGTCCGATCCCCTGCCTAGGTGTAGCACGGCTCTCGGTCTCTGTGTACGTGCCTGACAGCCGTGAGGCAGGGACCTGCCCCTGCATAGCCAAGAATTTAACTTGGGGTTGCCTTATGCAGTGCCCCTCGAGTGTGACGCCTCTGACTGGCTGAAATAGAACGTGTGCCAGCGCGAGTCATGTGGTGAGGATTTTGGCACCGAGCTTTTTGCGCCCCCTCCAAAATCAATTAAAATGCCAAGCGGCATGAGTCACACACACACACACACACACGACGGAGACGGAGACGGAGCAGACCCGGAGACCCATCAGATGAGCGCTGAGATTGGTCCTCAGAAAGTGTTGAAAGCCCTGCCTGGCAGAAGGCTGGGCCATCTTTTGTTTGGGACCTCCTCGAAAGGCTGATCTGACGATGACGACCATGACGACGATGCTGATGATGCCTGGCGATGATGGGCCAATAGCCAGAAATTACAAAGCTTATTGCATTGTTGGTGGGACGGGGTGAGGTGGCATTGGGCAGGGGGCAGGGGGTCGGGGGGGGACATGTTGCATGAAACGAGCGTTGAGTTGTGTTGTCAGTTGCATGTGGTACGAGTATAAAAATTTGCATACCCAATCATCGAGAGGCAATCCTCACACTTGACCCCGTTTCTTGACTCCCCTCCCGACTCGCCCCCCGACTCTGGCACGTTCTGTAATCGATCATCAATGCTTAAAGTGGCCGCCGCCACAGCCGCTGTTCATCAAAGATATACATATGTATATCGACGATCCAAGCTCCAAGATCGAAGACCAACAAAGCGCATACCACAAATATCAATTAATTTCAGCGGGCCATGCCAGGGCAGGGGCAGGGGCAGGGCAGCGCGTGAAGCGCGGACGTGAAAAGGCCAACAAAATCGTAATAAGTCAATGCCTCTGATGGACACTGAGACTGAGATCGAAGTTCTGGAACTTGAGACCTTTTTCACTGCCTATTGATAAACACAAATAATTTTGTAGCAGGATGGGGACTCTGTCTTCGTCTCTTGTGTGTGTGTGTGTGTGTGTGTGTCTCTCTCTCTGTATCTCTCACTCTGCGAGTCACAATCATCATCAATCGGTTAAGAAAATATTTAACAAGTGTTTGAATGATTTTGAAAAATGATGTGCAGCATGTGCAAGAACAGCAACAGCGACAGCAACAGACCAACAGCCCAGCCAACAGCTACAGCCTCGAGACCAAAGTCGTCTACAAATTATTGCACGCGATCGCTCATTTCCAGCAGAAATAACACAAACACGGCAGCAAGCAGCAGCAGCAGCAGCAGCAGCAAGCAGAACCAAAACCACTCGGCGGACCGGACGAGGTAACAGGAGGAGGGCCCGCAAAGAGGCCCGCGGAGCAGGCAGGCCAGGCAGGCAGGCAGGCCAAAAACTCGAGTTGCCAGTTTCCAATCTTGAATGCGATGTAGATATAGCAAATAAGATATGGCTGGGGCATGTCATGAGGCTCGCGACTGTGAAAACATCTCAATGGCAAAAGTATCACATCATTCATAATTTCATTGCCGTAGAGAAGAGCATGGGATTGTACTCTCGTATCATGGGGATCGAGATCGAGGGGCAGGGCAACACACACAGAGAGAGAGAGAGAGAGAGTCTGGCAACAGGCTGGGGAGGGGGGTGGGGCACCACTGGGAATTGAGTTGTTGTACCTTGCCACGAAAATCTCTCGCTTCAAGTGTTGAATGTTTGCTCAAATAACAACAAAAACACAAGCAACCAGGCAACAGATCTCAAGATCTCAGATCTGTCTCTCTCTTTCTATCGGTCTCTTGGGAGATGTCTTGGGGGCGCGGTGAAATTTGACAAATGAAGCGAGATGCCGGAGTAGGAGACCGAACAACAACAACACAAAAACGTATACGATATGTATAATACTCGTAGCACTGATAGCAACCCGTGTTTTCAAGTCTGTAGCCCGGAGTGATCATTATTAATGATGACGATTTGTTGATATTTTTGTAACGTGCTGTGGAAAGCCCTTCTTGCCTCGTCTGCAATGCGATCGCACAATTAAAAACCAACAACAGAAATTACAAACAAGTGCAGTACCCCAACAGACCAGACCAGACCAGTCCAGACCAGAGACTCTGTTGCCCTGCTGCCCTGTCCTCTCCAAATGTCCAAGTCATTGGAATCCGCCTTCTCACATTCTCAGTCGAATAGCCCTTTACGAATGATACCCCCGTCAATCGATCCCTTCCTCTTCGATCCCAATAAGCATGATCATCATGATGATCTTCCAACACACAAATTGCTTTATCCGAACAGCTGCTGTTTCTGCTGCTGCAGGAAGGAAATCTTTGCATAATCTAGGCTTATAATTCAATTAATACTCGCACTCGTCCCTCTCTGTGCACTTAACGCCCAAACTTGAAGTGCAACACTAGAATGCAACCACATGACTGGCAACATGAGTGTCCGATCGTCCCAAGTGCAGCAAATGGGTAGATGGGAGATGATGATGGGCCAAGATCGTCGTCACACTGTCTGCTGCAGATGCTTTAGTTGATCCATCGGTGAATGGGCACAGGTACAGGTACAGATACAGGTACAGGTTTGATGATGAAGCTGCACCGGAAATCGATTTCGAGTGTTGCCCAAAGAGATCGCTCGCAGCATTAGCAAATGATAGAAACTGAGGCCTGAAAAAAAGAATTATAAAGGGAAAGTGTACTAAACGTTCTCTTTGAACATTAAAGAGCACATTTAATGTTTGAGCTCCAACCCAATCCCCAATTTTATATAAACAAAAATGCATTCAAATTTCTTTTATAAAATGTTTTGTTTTTTTTCCATTCATTCTTTTTAATTGATTTCGGTTCATCATTAATTGTATTTCATTATAATTTGTGTTAACTAAATTTTAGTTTTTTGTTTAGTTTTTCTTTTTGTTTTTGTTTCCGTTTCGTATCCATTGTGGCTATCATTATTATTTACAAATGCCATGTGGCTGGGCAGCTACATATAGATAGTATATATTTATAGCGATTTTTATACATTTAAAAAACAAGAAAATAAACAATAACAACGTTTCTCATGGTAGGTATACGATAAGATAATCATAGGATAGGCATATACACATGTTTGTATGTATGTACATATGTATGTATAAATATATTACAGGAGCCTTGGCAAGCAGTTTTCATCAATCTTCAAATCTTATTAAACAAAAATGATAGTTCCATTTATGTACGAGGCGGGGGGGGGGTGGGGCGAAACACTTAGCGACTATCGAATATTAAACTAAATTAAATTTAAATTTCATTTAAATTAAATTAACTAAGCTGCAGCTTCTTACACTACAATGCAGGAATGTTTGTTTGTTTGTTTGTTTGTTTTTGTTTTGTTTTGTCTTTCTGTTTGTGGTGTTTTTTTTATATATGAGATTTCTGGTACGATGCTTGATGGAGGATGCTCAAAGCCTAACTGGAGGGTGGGGAATGCTATGGTATCATGTTTTTTTTCTTTTGCTGGGTTTGTTTTCATTTCATATGCAAGCGTTCACATACAATTTTGACTAGGAAAGGACGTTTAGCGTTTTGATGATGGTGTGCTTTGAGATTGATAGATTTAAATCTATCCCTTAGATATACGTAGAGGCGTGCCCCCGCTAGCGATGGGCTCGTGCTGGCGAGGACTGCTCTAGTCACACCTCACTGGGCATGCAATGCACATTCGAGTCCTGCGACATCTCATCCATGGAGGATTCTGTAGAAGGAAATATGAATTAGGAATCATAGCTGTGGAATGGCTTGGGTTAGGGTTAAAGATCATTGCAGATCGTTTCAAGAATCGTTTTGCCTTACCATGCGTCGGGTATAGACCCGCTTTAGAGCCATTCATATGCATTGGATTCTGTGCGTTATTCTGAAATGAATACGTTAACTGCAGGTTAATATGACGCGCAAATGAGCTTCCTTCCGGTTCGCGTACTGCAATCAAAAATCGTTTGTTGAAAGAAGAAAGAAAAACAGAAGAAATTGTGAATACTGGGTGTTAGCATCTTATAATCTTTTTGTTGCTTGGAGGATACTTCAAGTGGCCGTCTATCTGCCTCTCTCTCTCTACTTGTACAGGATACTGGATAGTGGTTTCTAGTGGGTACTACAGTGGTTTCTGTTGGGGCGTGGGGTCTAGGGGGGAGAGCATGCTGCACTAATCCACTACTTACTTTTATTCTTACCAGCATGTATGTGTTTTTTCTGACGCGCACGCGAATTCTGGAACCACACTTGCGTCACACGCTTGCTCAGACCGGTCACCGATGCAATGCGCTCCAAATCCTGGCCATCCGGATTACTGTCAATCTGAAAGTTGGCCTGCAGCACTTGCAATTGCTCCTCGGTGAAGGTGGTGCGTACACGTTTCGTTTTACTCTTGTGATAACCATCACCATCACAGCCCTCTGCAAAGAGTCAAGAGAGAAAAATGAAGAACAAAATTCGAATGAGAATCAGAATCAGAATCAGAATCATAAATGGGAATCATTCGTAGGGCAGCCAGACGAGACGACTTATATGGTGGGGTCCACTACTGGACTTGGGGTCTAAAAGCATTTTGACATCCAACCAAATTGAAAATGTCAAAAAGTGTTTATAGTTTATAGTACTTTACAGACGCAACATCTTGGTGGTCTCTGGAGTAGGGGGAACGACATTCTCAAGCCGATCACGTCGTCTCAGGGGCAGAGCCGGAGCCGAAGCCGAAGCCGAAGCCAGACCTGACCTGAGATGAAGAGTTTGGTTTTGTGTTTTACGATTGTGACACGATTTCATCAGGGGAAGAAGGTTGCTTTAGGTCCTGGTCTTGGGTCTTAGGTCTTGGGTCTACTGGCTACTGGCGACCGACTGGCGCTAAGTTCTTCCTCTGTTACTCTGTTTTCACTGTACTTAAAAACAGTGAAGCGTTCCAAATTGGCAACCGATTCCGGCCACTGAAGCGTGCATCATGTTTTCAACTTGTTGTTGCCGTTGTTGTTTTTCGTTGATGTTTTATGCTCTTTAGGGGCGCTCTGCTGTGTTCTGTTCTGTTCTGTTTTATGTTTTCTGATTTCAATTCGCTTACCGTCACTTGAGGTGGTGCCACCCTCGACCGTTTCCAGATAATGAGCCTTGCAGAGCACCCGGTCATCCATGAGGGCAAACTGTTCCCCGGTGGACAATTGGCGTCCACACTGATCGCAGGCAAAGCAGGCCAGATGAAAGACCAAATCCCTGGCACGTCTCACCCAGTCCGAGGCGGAGATGCCGCGACAGCATTTCGAACATTTGGCGCCAAAACTTCTGTAATTAAAAAGCGACAGAGAGCGGATATTGTAATCAGTTTTGTTATAGGTTTTACATAGCGTACGGGGTACGGGTATTCCTTGGAATATATGTATGTATGTATATTGAAGATTGATTTTCCAAGCGGAAGTAGTGGGGTCTGCTCTCTTCTCTCTTTCTTTCTTTCTGTCTCTGCAGCGTTTTTCCAAATGAGTTGGCAACTTTTGGTAGCTTATTGTTAGCCTTTAAGCTTATTTTTACAACAGCCCCCAACAATGTATGGCATGGGAGGGGGTGGGGTGTGTATGTGTATGTGTATGGAGCATGACTCGGACGTGAGTTTGTGGACCTGGACCTGGCTTTGAGTAGGAGATGGAGCCCTGCTGTTGTATGATGTCTCCATCGGGCAATGCACACTTAAAATTCTTAACTTGAAAAATAAATATTTTTACAGCATCTCACGGCGCGTCTGTTTGTTTATTTTCATTTGGTTCGACGTCGACACCGTTTTTCTACGACTCTCTTTCTCCACCTTGGCATCCATCCCCATCCCCATCCCCCCACCCCACCAACTACCATCTATCTCTGGCTGTATCTTTTTGTGTATAAATGTATCTGTAAGATACTTTTGCTTGCAAGTTGCAATGGTGTTGGAAAAGTTTTCATTTTGGCTGCTGCGGCTGCATCTTTTGTCGCTGTTGACTTTATGGATTAAGTCGCAAACGTTGTCGAATTGTTACAATTATCTCTGGAACTCTGGAAGATGTGTGGGAAAACTATTTGGAAAACACTTGTGCACACACACAAGCACACCATACAAGATGGAAAATCAATTGGAATTTCCCAAAAACAAAATACGCGCGTACAACAGGGAAAGTTCATTGAGGAACAAAGATGGATGTGTGGGGCATCAGAACTGCACAAGTACTATACATAGTAGATGGTGGCACTCACTTGCTGTAGTCGGCCTTGCAGTAGACCTGCCTCTCCCGGATGAAGCACGACTGCTGGCGGTCCAAGGGGCACATGCACATGCAGCATCTGAGGCAATGGGCGTGCCACGAGCAGCCGCCAACCTCGAGAAAGAATCGATCCGAGATTGGTTCGCCACACGCTGCGCAGGAACGCAGCTCAGTCTGTAACCAAAAAGGAAATAGTGGATTATTAGTTAGAATTACTAGCTTTAGTTATAGTACGAGTATAATGCATATCTATCTTCATCTGTTCTATGCAAATTGTCTTTGGCTTTATGATCAGACAAGACACCGCAGCACCGCAACACAGAGAACCGGATCGGATCGAATGGGTTCGAATGGGATCGAATTCCGCTTAGTACGATCTCTGTAGTATCGTATCCGACAAACCGTAGCGCCTCCGTCGGACCGGACTGTTTCTTCTTTTGTTGTGCCTTCAAATGAAATCGTTCAATAAATCTGGCAAATGTCCCGGCGGCTTCTGTTTTATTTCTCGGCTGCAGCATTTAACTTATGTATATTTAAAAACAAAACAAAAAATCTCAATAGCCACAAAAGACCAGCGCCAATAACAGCATCGCATCGGCAATCTTATCACAGACGAGTTTCGTTCGACTTTTTTTTAACGTACGATTTGTATTTGTATTGTGATGATGTTGTTTTTGCTCTTTTTCCAAAATTTAACCATAAATTTAAAAATGTTATGCTAATTGTTTGTTGCCCCGTATTTTGTTGCTGGTGCGACGACAACTGCTTCAGGTCTGCCAGGTCTATCCCCAAAATGTGAAATTTATAGACCCATCTGGCCCGATCGATCGATCTTATGAATATTCAAGATCTCGCCTGCATGTTACGCCGTTTTAAATGAGTGTTTCAAACAAATTTTATTGCGTTTCATAAAGTACCAAAAGACACCGAACCGAAACCAAAACCAAAACCAAAACTCAACCAAACAAAAACAAAAACATGGAGGGATTTTTTAATTGATTTTTTAGTATGCTGCGATGGCAAGTGTCAATTTCGACAATTATTTTAACAGCTGTAAAAAATCTGCATCAAATTGCAGTCACTTATTAATGGAGAGCTTCAATTAGGCGTGTATTATCCACAAAATGTATAATTCAGTTGGGGAATATTAAATATAGTCGTTATGGGTATGCAAAATTATTATTTCAAATATGTCTGGGGTTCAATCTCAAGGTTTAGTATAGGAGGATTATGATGGGAATGAGTTTTAATGGCTCTCTAGCTTCGTATAATATAAATAAAATGGAAATGAATATCTAAGAACTCTCAAGTTGAGAGTCTCAACCAATTGTAGAAATGAAGATTCATAGCCTACACGACTGTGCCATATCTGAAGCGTTCTCATACTCCCATATGCTGCCCGAAATTTAGCAACGATTCATCTATCAATCACTCTACTTAATTCTTTTCCCATTAGTCTGTCCAGCAAGTAAACCGCCATTGCGAGAACATTTCAGCTTTAATGATAATTCCCTCTCATTATCCCTCACTTGATGGTACAGAAAACATTTCAATTACTTGATCTGGTTATTGTTGATTTTGATGAGCAATGTCGGAGCGCATTTTTGTCTGTGCTGTATAAAATTCAATGCAATACTTGAAGCATTTAATTAATGGCCAGCATTTTGCATGTATGTACTCGTTTATTTCAGTCATTAATAAAAAAAAGCGCGCGAGTGAGAAGGATATGGAGAGAGAAAGAAAAGCCAAATAAACCGCGACGGGAACGGCCACAAATTGTTTTTCCATTAATCACAACAAAATGGTTTTATTTTGCAAAATACCCTAGAAGAGGGTGCTACGATTTGAATGAGATTTTTGCTGCTATGGAGGAAAGTTTGAGAAGGTAACAAATTTGTCACTTGCTTATGGAATATATCTTCTAGTTTAAGAGATACATATCATATATTTTCTTCCCCTGTATTGCTATTATTTATTTATGGTTCAGTATCCTTTGTACTGGCACTCTTTCCTTTTTTTATGCATCTGCTAGGGTATCCTCTACTTCGACTCCTTTGGCTAGTTTTCCATTACTTGCTTGCTGCTTTTTATGATATACTTACGCCGCAAATTGCTGTTGGCAAAACAATTGTCGTTTAACTTTAAACGGAAGCCGATGTTAACCTGGCTGACGAATGTGTCTCTTTTTTTTTTGGCCGGCAACCACAAACGGAAAAGTGCCATTGACAGGGAATAAATACCGAGTATTTATAAATTTAAACAAATAAATACATATTTAAACAGAAACTTGTGGCCGTGACTAGGCCCAAAGGCAAAGCGGGCGCAGCAGATCAAAGGGCTGCCCCGAAAGCTGCGACTAAAGCAATTTATAAAACAATAAACGAACCGAAAGGTGAAAACCCAGAAGCCAGAGCGGTATCGGTACTCGTCGTAATAGATATCTATGAGAATAATTTATGACAGTCCACGAAATCACACAAAAACTATCAGATACAAATGTATCTGCGGCAGGGCCCTCTGGATCTGGGCTGTGGTTGGGTTGGGGTTGGGGTTGAGTTTGAGGTTGAAATTCCATTGAAATCTGACAGAAGAAATGTGCAATATGGACGCCATCATCGGTGGCGCAACATGTGTGTATCTGTGAGAGATACATGGTACATGTGTGCGTGCGTGGCAGCTATAACTACATCCTAACATGGCCGATGGGCTGTTCATTGCTTTGGTGTGCGCACGCCTGCCCCCCGGCCCATGGTCCACGGTCCCTTGCCACTGCCACAACCGCTGCCATTTAACTTTTCAACTGTGCGCTGTGCTGTGCTGCGTGTGACACGTTTAATGGCAGCAGTAGGCTGCCACTTTGCCTCACTCCCCTAGGGGTGCCCCCCTACCCTACTACTACTCCCTACTCTCCCATCCCCTACTCTCCTCTGTGCCCTCAACGAGCCTGCGCGTTGACTGAATATGCCCCTGCCCCTGTGCCTGTCCATGCCACAGCCTGTCACTTTCGTTTAACTTTTCACATTGCGCGCCCGAAAAACACAACCAGGAGCCGCCGCAGCCTTGCCACGCGGGGTGAGGGGCTGCATTCGAGGGGTGTTTTTAGCAATTTGTTTTCCCAACGCCCGTTATAACACACACACACACACAGACGCACACACAGATGCAGATGCAGAGGCTGTGTGGCAAGGCCAGACATTGACTTGACTGGGGGACCAAAAAATATACTAGCCCCGTCTTCTGGTAGTTCGGTTGTCCTCGGCTGTTGCCATTGTTGTAGATACATATGCAATTGTTGTTGTCATGTCTATGCCCACTTTTGAAAATATGTCAGATGTCAGACAGCGGCAGAGGGACGGACGGACACACATTTCCCCCGTTCCACGTATCTCGTGGAGATTCAGGAATGGCATGTCATACAAGAGGAGAAGGAGGAGGAGGAGAGAGGCAGGCGACACCCATTTGAAGTGGCATTTTTGGCGAGCATGTCATTTGACTGTAATTTACTCGTGAGTGTCGTGTTCTGGGTTGCGGTTGACTCACGTGAGTGTTGTTTGGGTGTGTGAGATGCATAAATCTATCTGGCCATGAATTTTAAATGGGTTTCTTTGTTGCAAGAAGTTTAGAATTTGTGGCAAGTTAGGCCAAAGTGTGACACAGCTTAAAGGGGAAGGAAAATGCTTGACTAGGGCAGAGCTTGAAGTAGATATCTGAAGAGCTTCCCTTTTATAAGCATTCATTGTATTTATGCCTACATAAATCCTTTGCTAATATACACATTATAGTCAGAGCTGTATATGAAGCTGAGGGTCGGATCCCAGCGTATCTTACCAAGCATCAAAGATTTCCCGCACCGATAGTGAGTGATGAATTTGCGAAGATCTCTGCGGGTGTCGTAAAGTAGCCAGCCAGTTATCGGTGGGATTGAGGCTAGTTCTGGCCCTGTTCCTTTTTTCCATTCCCCACTATTTTTTATGATTATTATTTGCTATGAATACTCGTACTGCACTCGCACTCGCACTCACACTCACACTCAGTGTTATATAAGCACTCCCTTTGGCTGGCCCTCATAAAAATTCCACAATTTAAAACTTGCACCTTGCAACTTTTGGCTCGAAATGTCGTAAATAACACTGTCGGGCGGCAGGCAGGGCCAGCCATATAAAGGTGGAAAAACAAAAGGCAAAGATAGAACTATAAAAAGAGACGGACGACAGCCGACAGACGATGGGAAGAGCGGCGGGACGCTGAAGAGTATGCAATAAAATTTACAATCTGCTGCCCCTCTGCAGGGGATCCACAAAACGGTGTGTTTGAGTGTGTGTGTGATAGAGTCAAGCAGAGAACCTGATCCACAAGGCAGATGATCTCGGCAGTAACTGCAACCGGTAGCCGAAAGGGGCACGAAAACTATATCATCTTCAGAAAAGAGAGCGCTCTCTCTTCCTCTTGAGAGGAGACACGCCTAGAAGATCGATTACCCGAAAAACGCACGACAATCTTTCACGTCATTGCGCAAATTGAGCGATCATCATCATCACACTCTGAATCGATCGATGGATGGATCTATGAATCAGTGAATCGCTCGATCGATAGATGGATGGAGGGATGGAGGGATGACAAAAGCCCTTGACAGACTCTGCCACACACTCAATTGGTTTCTGTGGTTGTGACTTGTCATCTCTTCGCCTTGGCTATCCACCGTGAGAATGTTGCGCTCCCAAATAAAAAAAAAAAAAACTAAAGATTCAAGAAAGAAAGAAAAAACCCAAACAAAGCCGCTTGATAGCAACAACATTGACAATGGGTGGCGGGGTATGTATATATTTCAGCTGATATCGTAGCAGTTATGACAACAACTTGAGCACTTGTCACTTGAACAGATTTTGGCGAATGTTTTCCTAAGGCCTTTCAATCTTACGATCGCTCGATCGTTCATATTTAAGCTGCTTTTCAATACAAAAATACGAGGAACAGCAACAGCAAATTGCAGCGAAGGCTAAACCCAAAAAACCGTAATAAAAAGAGCACCAAAAATAAAACTATACATATACAAACATATACATATACATATATATATACTCGAACTACTACCAATATTTGTATTGTGTAAACTCTTTTTAGTTGATTTATATGCCATGAAAATTTTCAACGGGCGTCTGTGTCAAATAAATATATAAATAATATTTTTTCTTTTTCTGTTTTTTCTGTGTCTGGTTTTCTTATTGTTTCGTTGACTTTCGAAAAAGGCGTATCGCTTTTTAATTAGAGCTACTTTTTTTGTGTTATCAGGCCTGGCTGACTAGGCGTGGGCTTTATTGTATTTAATATACATCGAATTATGCTAAAATATTACTACCAAAAAGGAGAATAACATTTTACACGTCGGCGTTTGTTTGGCGTTAAGTTCAGATCATCGTATCGTATCTGATTGTTATTTAATGACCCCACGAACTGCTCTTTATGAATGGAGGACGCCCACGATCGACAGACAGACAGACAAAAAAAAAAAGGGGGAAAAAGAGAATCATCTGTGGAATATCCATAATACGCGCACGCTCCATAAATTGGATAAATGTTTACAAATATTTCATCGGGAAACGGTTAATGGTAATGTCGCTGACGGGACTCGATGGCTTCTTTTTCCCTCTGTCTGCCCTCCCTATGCATTTATATGTATATGTATTTGTATATCTGTAGTCTATAGCTGTGGCTGTTGTCGCGCCCATTGATCCAATCAAATTGATGGGCGGCTATAACAGAGCAGGGGAACCGACACACAGCCGCAGTCGCAGTTGCAGTTGCAGTCACAGCCACAGCAATGAAAAGGGCAGACTTTTCTATAGGAATACAGTGAATATTGACTACAGTTTATGGAGAGTTTATGGGCTACTAAAATGGGTTTGCTTATCAAAGGTGCGCAGTGTATGGGATTCTTGACTGGGTGCATTCTGATGGGTACTCTCAGAGATCTACTTATAATTTTGCCAGTATAAATTTGCCAGCGTAAATTAAACTATATATTTCCCATTCTCCCCAAATCATTCTCTCGCCTTGTGGTTCCTCTCAACGAATCCCCACTGTATGCTGTATCCAACTGATGCACATATCCACTGCACAAAACATGTTACGACTGTGTGTATATGTGTGTGTGTGTGGTGTGATGTGCATCTCTCCGGCAAACTTAATTACCGCTTTATGTCAATGGTCCAGCGTGTTTTTGCTAAATTTATCAGCGTTATTAAATTTTATCACTGGCGACAAAATGTGCATATGCCATTCAATTTTCACAACATATTCGCACATCGCACGCAGGCCTTATAGAGAGAGACAAATAGAGATAGAGATAGAGAGAGAGAGAGAGAGAGAGAGTAGGCGTTGGGGGGCTTTCAGCCTAGGCAAATATTATGATGGCAGACAGCTCGTCGCACGAATAGGTAATCCAAAGAGTGAGAGAGGGAGCAATGTGGGGGGACAGGGCGACAGTCTTGTTGTTGGTGTTGTTTCGGGCCTAACATTGGCGTAACATCGTAAAATATTTTACGGCCAAATGGATTCGAGGCAGAGTTGCCAACGTTTTTATGGCGGCGGCGGTCCCAAACAACGAAATGTTCTGCGATCTGCAGCTGTCTCAAGCGCTAAGTGGCCCATTGACAATTGCCAAAAAAGTAACTAAAATACAAATGTTATTCTTAAAGAAATAATATACAAGCGATCATTAAAATGCCAAACCCCAAAGAGACACACGAAAATATTGTGAAAAAAAAAACAAATTAAAATTTTATACATAAATAAAAAAGACAAAGACTCATCTCAGCTCTGGCGGTTAAGCAGTGTATTCCAGGGAGGGGACAGGGTATCAGCCAGTATCTCAGTGTTCCAGAGTATCCATGTGTATCCCCCCAGTGTTGACAAGTTATTGCCCAAAGAGCGGCGACGACTTAAAATGTCGCACTTTATTACACTACAAAACACAAAACACAACTCAACTCAACTCAGACTCAGCCACAGGCTACAGCCTGAGAGACTCATCGAGATGATCTTCGTTTTGGGTTCTGTTCGGTTGGGATATCAGTTGTGGGGACTGGTTGGGGTTTTACAGCCCCAAGATGCTGTTCATTCTTGTTGTAGTTGTTGGCAAACACCGGGCTTTGTGTCCGTCCGCTCCCAGCCGCATTTTTTTTCCTTCTTTTTTATTATAACTGTTGACTGCTGCTCGCATACGAAATAAATTTCATTTTAATACTTTCTTCGTTTTAGTTTTCGTATATTTTATTTAATGGTGGGTATCCAGTGTTTGATCCGAAAGTGATTTGCATAACGGACAAAGAGACTGACACTGTTCTCACGTTATTCCCACCGAAAGATTATCCACTCAAGAACTCGTATACTCGCAGAGCGAGTCCCCCCAGTCCCCAGTCCCCCGCTCGTAGGTCTCTAGTATAGAGATCGACGGTTGATCGATCGCTCGACTTATGCAGCTAATACCGTTTTTGGGAGCTTCTATAGCTGCCGCTGGAAATGGAATTGGTGATGGTGATGGAGAGGGAGTTAGAGTTCGAGTTGAAGATGAAGCTCCTGGACGGCCACTTCCACTGACCATAAACATAGACAGGTGGCAATGTTCATTTGCATAGACAACGTTTCGATATTAAATTTCAAAGCGAACGACCAGCGTCAACGGCATTCCAACAACATTAAAAATACAAAAAAAATATAAAAAAACCAACAAAAAGCGCGTTGGAAGGTGGAAGGAAAAAAAACAACCAAACAAACTCTACTGGTGGCACTCTGAAAATGGCTATACGATTGGCTTCTGGTCGCCCCCCGGTCTATGACGATTATCTAGAGACACCGAAAATGATTTCCTGAACTTGTTTCGTGTTTTAATCATTTTCGGCTTTCGGCAGCTGCCCAAAAACCTAAGCCCCGAACCCAAGTCGAGCTTGTAAATTATATACACGTCCCGGGAGCGATACAAGCTTTTGTTTTTTGGGGATTTCTTTTTAATGGGAGCATGTCAGGGAGTAACTTTTTGAATGCAAGAAGTCATTGAATAGATAAATAATAATCGTTTTAACTTCCATACAAAACTCCAACTTGGGAAATTTTCCTTCTAGATATAGATCTACTACAATCGATTTAAATATATATCTATTCATGGAAATTTATTCGCCTGTAGCAATGTCGCATCAAATTATGCTTGATATCTCCTCTCATATATGTACATACATTTATTGGCCCTTAATTAAAGATAATCTCTATCGAATTTGTTGTGAATGCATAAAGAATGGCAAGTTATTGCGTTACTTTGTATAATTGAGCGCCCTGTGGCTCTACAATTTGTTAAGCAATAAATTCCACTTCAAGATATGCATATAAAATTGGGTTTCCTAAATGGACTTGGCAACCCTATAGGCAGTACAACAACAATTTCAATTGCCATTTTTTGTTTCATTAATAAATTCGCAAACTTTTGTTTCTTTTTGTATTTTTATTATTTCTATTTATTGCTTGCATAAATTTATATGGGAATATAATTAAACGACAGTTGTGCAAATAATTTCTAGCTAGAGAGAAAATCCCCCCACGCAGAGGGTTCTCTCTGTGTCTCTCTCTCTCTCTCACTCTGAGTCTCTCGGAGTGGATACGCGCTGTTTGAGTGCCAATAAATCGCTTATAAATCGCCCGCAAGTATCTCAAACATTTTCGACACGCGTTTTTCTTGTTTTGTATCTCTCTTTTTTGCATCTTTTTTTTTGTTTGCTTCGCATTTTTAAGGCATTCATCATAAAGTCGTCGCGGCGGGGTCTGTTGAGGGTCGGAGTCGGAGTCCGAGTGAATCCGAAACCGAAAATCCGTAATGCCTTTGTCTTTTCGTCAACATGTCACAGCCACTAAACATCAATAAGTTGGCTTTTTATTGATTTCGTTTTTCATTTGTGAAGTTTGTCTCTGTTTTACAGCTCATCTTTGTGCAGAGTTTTTAGGGGGATTTTGTGTATTGATTTCTTACTTTTTATTGGGCATTGGCCACAATTAATTAGCTAAATCTGCATTTTGCATAAATTACCAAATAATATTTTCATATTTCCACTCGCACGCAGTCCTCCTCCTCTCAACCCAATCCCAATGCAAATTTGATTTTGTTCCTCTCGTTTTTTTTTTGTTTTTTATGGGGCAATAAATCAAGTCTGAAGCGGCTTTTTTTTTTGTGGGCCACCGCCAAAGTTCTAACTGATAATTTATTTGGTCTATGGGACAGAGGTGACTTTGAATGATTTTAGCGGTGCTTTTCAAACGTTATCGAAACTAGTTTCGAGGTAGTCTCTTCTTCTCTTCAGAACTACTACTCATTCCGGCTACTGTGCCACAGATCACCATCGATAAGAGCTGCTCTTTTGGCCAATTTGCAATTGTCAAACAATTAAATAACAATATTTTCAGACACACACGGATGGATGGCCATTTCAGAGCAGGCAGCAGCAGAGCAACATTGAACATTTATTTTGCCAAGCGATGGATGTTTTTGGGTAATTTTTTGTGGGGGCCAACAATCGATTGGTTTGTCGTTAGGCAAGGCCAGGAAATGGGGCCAGCAGCTAGGACCGGAAGGAGCACCAGAAGCAGGACTGGGACCAGTACCAGCACCAGGAGAATGGATAGAGCTCCTTAGGGGGTTGCTGTTGGACAGAGGCCTGCATGGCGCACAGCCCTAAATAATTTAGGGGCGGGTTTTTTGGGTAGATTGTGTCTTTCTGTTTTTCTCTTATTTTTTTTTTTTGGGTTCCAGCAGGAGACAGGAGTTAGAATGATTTGTGGCATTTTACAATTTTATTTGCTTCTCCTGCCCCTGCCCCATGGCCATGCATCATTTGTAAGCCAACTAAGCGTCCTTTAAGGACTATTTTGTGGATGCACTCAAACGAACAATGGAAGACACTCGACTCGACTCCTCGACTCGATTCGACTCTCCTCAAGACAATTTCTTTTGTGCGGTTTTGTGCCTTTCTGCCATCTCCTGCCCTCTCCTGTCCTGCCCTGCTGCCTTCTGCATTTGATGTTCATTCGAAGGGGATTTTTCACATTTACCTGCTAAAAGTGCTGCTGAGATTTTGACACGTTTCTCCCTAGAGAATGCCACAGAGATCGGGGAAAATTGCAGTTCGCATGCGCAACCCAAACCCAAAAACCAAGAAGAGGACCAAAAACTGACCAAATCTATGTTTATCTGTGTGCAGGCCCTCTTGAGAGATCTATTGTCTCTATGCAATGTTCGTGGGGGCATAAACAAAGGTGTGATATTTGTTTCTCTTTTGTCCCTGATCGGGGCAATTGGCTCAAGTCAAGATGCATTTTTTGGCTTGTCCATTGTTCCGCCTGGAGAGGGCCGAGGCGTAGCCTTCTTGTCAGCATTGTCACGCCATACAGACGTCGACGCCGCCCTGACAATTAGACAGTTTCCGATATTGGACACTGGACACTGGGCACTCGATGCATATGGGCATTGTCAAGCCAATTATGATCAGTGTATGGTGAAAAATCTGTCTCTAGCTGACCGCTGCAGCGGTCCAGCAGCTGTTTTTTTTCATCTTTAAAGATGCAACTGGCACGCGCTTGGACCAGGGTTTCTTGTGTGGGATTTGGCAGACAATACGAAGAGTTAGGCGTGTAATCTACCAAAAGGTGTTTTGTTCAGCATTCAAAGGTAATCAGTAGTTTGCAGATATGGCAAGTCGGTGAGAAGTTGGGAATTAGCTTCGATTTATTACGATTATCATGTTTAGATTGTGGTGTTTGATACTATTCTGTATTATTTTGGCAATTGTTTAATTAGTTAAGTTAATCAGAAATTATTGTAAACGATTACTAGCTTATTTTCTGAAGCAAGAACTCTGCTAGGGAATGGTCAAAACTTAGCTTTTTATTTTACTAGTCAGAACAAGCAATCGTAATAGATCTAGGAAGAGCTCTGCCTAACTTTAAAACTGTCTTGTAGAATTTTCAAGAACTAAACTATGAAAATCCCGAATCTTTAGATAATTCCTACACTTACATATAACTTGAAGTATAATCCATTAAAACTGATAGAATTGTTCCCTTTTAACACTCTGAACTCACACATATGTATATTCCTGCTATTCCGCATTAACTTTAACCAAACCAAAATTTATATAAATACAAATCAAAGTAAAAATCTTCACTAATCCCTAAGCTAAAACCCAACTCAAATCTTCAGCTCTTGCCACAAATTAAAGAAAAACAAGCCGCCACAGATCATTGCATGAGGATCCCATATGAGAGGAAGGCGTCAACAAGTTTTTACACAAAACTTTTGTAATATTTATGGGGGGTTTCTTTCTTTTTCTATTTTTTCTTCTTTTTTTCACTTATTAATGAAAAATCATTTATTGAAATATGTATGGGTATGGGTATTTTGTTGTTGTTGTTTTTTATAGTGGCTTTGCATTTAAACGCTTAAATATTTATGCCTTTTTTATATCTCTTTCTCCCGACCCGATACGTACTACCTAAGAGCAGGCAGAAGAAAGACCCCAGCATATACATTGTTGAATATTCATAAGCAAGCGCCTAGTGGCGTCATTTTCGGATTTGTATTTGGGGATTGAGATGGGGATGGGAATGGTTATGGTTATGGCTATGGTTATGGGGATTTGGATTGGGATGAGAAGAGTAGCAGCCGAAAGAGCCGAGAACAACTGGGGCGGGGTCAAGATCGATGATGTCAAGAAAAGGTCTTTGGCCAGCGGCTTAGAACTGTTGACATTCGATTTTCTTGGGTCTCTAAGCCCTGAATTTGTTTGCGGTTGTAAGCGGCTTCGACTTATGTAGGATCTCCCGCTGTTCTCACACTGACAGTTATCTTGGCTATTCTTCGATCCGAGATGGAGGAGTTTGCCCCGAGAATCTATAACACTTTCGGTCGAGTGGGGGCCAGAGCAATAAGCGTCAGCACCTTGTCCAATTTGCTATGGTAATGAAAATTACATTGGTCGAACAAAGCCATGGCAAATCGATCATCGCCGAGCATAAATCATGATCAATTCTCTGCAGACTCATGGCAAAATACACTCGCCTCTCGGTTCGTATAGTAAGTACACGCAAAACCCGAATAAAAATATATAAAAATCCTGTGGGTGGTTCACACACAAAAAAAAACTCACAGCACTCACAGCGGGTGCAAAAATCGATTAAACGTTTTAGCCCCAAAAAAGAACCGGATAAAAATGAAATTTTTTTTTTTGTTGAATGAACATTGGAATTGAGCAACATCATTCAGGCGACACGATCAATGCAACATCGAGAGAAAATGTTTAGCTAATGTTCAACTGAATATCAACTTTTTTGTGTGCCCGGGGTTGGGGTTTTGGATTGGCGTCCACTGCACAGATACTCGTACACAGATCGCAGCTCAGATGAGCTTCAGAAATACTTTTTGATTCACTCAAAAGTGTGGGCTGGCCTGTGCTGTGTGTATGATGTGAGACGGTCGTCATTCCTGCGATATGCACCCCCAACTGTGCGATTTGTGTGCTTTTCATATTCACCGCGATCCGATGTGGTTTTTGGTCTCTGTTTTGGAAACTCATCGTTTTCCAGCGGTTATTAGTGTGATCAGATCGCTTTGCTTTTGAAATTGAATTGGATCTCGATCGGAATCTGAATCTAAATCTGGATTTCGAGTTTAAAATCGTTGTCTCAGCGCTCCCCCCCCCCCCCCACACACACACACACACACACACACACGCACGCTGCCATATCTAATGGTTGGCCTGACTGACGCCGCCTGTTGCGTTTTCTGGCCCAAATGCTCTCAGCGGGTTAACAAACTAAACAACAAAAATCATTTTATGGGTCATTGCGAGTTGTCTTGTCTTACATGTGCACCAATTAAAAAGGAAAGCAAAATCATAAGCTCCCTGGCTGTGCGGGTGGAATATGGTAGGAATATATTCAGATATTGAGTATGGGAAGAGCACAGTTACACATCTCTAACGGAGCTTTAAATCAAGATAAATAATAGTTAGACTCTCAATGTGATATGACATGTTTTAAGACAAGTTATCTATCATTTATCAATCTTGTGTAGGCCATAACTAAACGATTTGTGTTCATATTAAAATCACAAGTTTCTCTAATATAAAGTTTCCATGTATTTTTCAAAGTTCTAAACATTTCCAAACGTATTCTCTGGTATTGTCCCAATTGATTTTTACATCTTCTATGCATTCAGAAATTATCATTTACTTCAGCTATATTTCAAACATATTTTCTATAGGCATTTGCCATCTGTAATCCCCCACAACTATCGACCTAAACTCACCTTCATTTTAATTGCCTCCACAATTTTGGCGGTTTTTAATCCAAGTCTTTTGCACAAAATTCTTTAGCCAGCTTTAGTCGAACTGGACCCTAGAGTGTGGCGTGTAGATCTTAGCGGGTTGCAGATCTAAGGACGACTTGATCAGTGTTTGTCAAGCGTCCAACAGCTGTCACTGGCCTCATAAGATGCTGCTTATATAATATGCTGCTGCTATAAATAAACACCGACCGATATGATGTATCCGATGGATCAATTTGCGAGCGTTTGCAACATTTTCATTGATTAGCACATTCGTTAACAGTTCACTCTGCCGTCGGCTGTATGGATGTTGGTAGTAGATGTTGCGGCTTTTCGTACTGGGAGCGCAGGCGGCCAGGCGGTCGGGCGGGTCACCTTATCAAGAGCGACGCGTACGCGTGTCGCGATAACACGTTAGGGCCAAGAACGACGGCAATCGTGGCTCAGACGAAAAGAGCCACAAGCCAGAACCAGAGAATACGTTTTCAGAGCGGTATCTGAGCGGAGCTGAGCGGACGCGACGTTGTTACAGCTTCGAGGCCACTGCGTAAACTGCCGGTGCTCTAGCCACACGGATCTGACGGCAGCATTGGATGTGATGTGTCTGTGACGATGACGCCCGGCTTCCATATGCCCATAGCATACGGCAAAAACACCACCACAACACGCACACATTCACATATAGAGCACACCACCACCACAGCAACAGCAGCTCCGAATTTCGACTCGAAAACCCGCTCAACTGGTTCTCGAGCCACAGCTGTCGTCTCGGGGATGTTGGTGATTGGTTGCCATGACTGCCTCCGGGTCGGCGGGCAACGCCCCCTTTCGGAACGAGTTTCCGCTTGTCGTCCCCCATTTTGAGTGGTTTCGAATGGCTCTCGCATCGCATCGCACCACCAGCAGCACCAGAGCACCACTGCGCGCGGCCAATTGAGTGCGCCGGCGCGTGCCGGTGCCATTGGATGGGTGGGTGTTGTTGTTGCTTCTGCTGCTGTTGCCACACTCTGTCTCAGTGGATGTATGAAGAGTGTTATGCCCCAGTGGATAGATGGATGAATGGATGGATGGAGAGCGGAACTCGGACGCGGCCGCACTTGACTTTTTTGGGGTCAAACCGCTTGACAGGGGGAGGCGGCTGCCATGCCATGCCAGTTGACAGTTGTGAATGTTGTTGAATACTTTATTCGCTTTTTTTGATGAGTATTTTTTCATTTAATGGAATGCCAGATACTCGTATGATAGTTGACTAGAGCTTCCTGCATGGAGAACATTTAAGTTAAGGGAAAATTTAATTTGTGTAACATTTAAAGGTGGTAAGGCGATGAGGGTGGGGTGGGTGGTGGGTGGATATGTTTGCAGTCCGATAGATAGCTGATAGATAAGTTAAAAGAGAATAAGAGAAACAATTCCTATATTTAATTGCTAGAGGTACTCGCAAATTTATTTTAATGCAAAAATTCCACTTCTACTATCTTTCCAAGTTCGTATCTCAGTAAAACTTTAAATAATTTTACTTAAAAATGGTCTTCAAGTTTTAACTTAAATATATGTTCAAAGCTCGGTACAAGGAACCAATCGAATGTCACTCAAAGATCAGTCTGAAGTTCCGCATATTCTGATCTGTTGCACTTTGATTAGTTTCCTCCGTTTTCGTCCATTTTTTAGTCCCCAAAAGCATTGTAAGCTTGAAGCTATTCCATCAGTTAGGCTGGATCTGGATCTCCGTTTGTAGCCATAATTTTTCAGCATCTGTTGCCCTGTACTCGATTCTCCTTTGGAGTGTGCTGCCGTTTAAAGCCGCTTGGCATTCAATTGGCATTTTGCTGTCGCCATTCGCCAGCATCTCCTCCCACTACCGCTCGCTTCATTTCATCAGCAACACGATTCTCCTTCTTCTTTTTTTTTTGCAGGGCCCTGCTCACGTTATTTAAGGATTAACATCATTTTATGCTGCCTCGCAATGCCTTTTTTGCAGGATTAAATGCTGCCGTCTGTTGGCAGTTCTCTCAGCCTCAGCCTCTGCCTGTTCCGCACCACACCACACCCCACTCCATCCCCTTTCACTCCTTTGAATTGATTGCATTGCACTTTTTCCTGTGGCTGGTGTTGTTGTTGCATAGTTTGCGCTGATGCGCCGCCTCCATGGGGCAGGGGCTGGCTCCCTTTCGTTTCCTCATCCTCGTGAGTGCTCCCTCTTTTCTGGCTACAAAGTGATTTTTATGGCTTTTCGTTGAGTCTGTATGGGTGGTGTATCTGTGTGTGTATGCAAATGTTTGCTCTTGTGTGTGTGTGTGTGTGTGTGTGTGTGTGAGTGCATGCACTTTGATGTTTCCGCATTACAAAGGCGGCACTTTAATGGCCACTCGCATGCTCGTATATCAAACGAGAGGAAAGCTTGACGGCAGCTCAAAGCTTTAACACGCATAACACGCCCCGTGGTGGGCCCCTCCTTAGAGAAACGATAAAGCAAAAGATAAATAATATAGATGTGGGGTTATCTGGGTAGGATACTAATGCCTAGATTATCGAGAGATAGAGATGGTTGGACAAAGGAGAGATCTTGGAAATTATAAAGGAATAAGTGAGTGATGGAAATATATTGTAGAATGCAGAGACATGGTATATAAGGGAATAACTTGCAGATACTATAACTTTCAGGGAAGATCAAATAAAACACAGAGAACACATATTAAGATGTGCTAAGAGGTTACAGCAAGAGACACAGAAATCCATACGAAACAGTAATAGATTCCTTTGGTTTTATCTAACATCTAACAGCCACATCGATGCGCAGCCTTTCACTTATCCCTGGCCACATCTGCCCCTAAATCGACTCGATCGAAGAGGTCACTAAATTGATTAACAGTAGCCCCATACCACAATCCTTAGCCGCAGAGTGAAAGAGAGACGACAGTTGAAGCTGTCAACGCTTCAGCCTTTCCCGGAATGCCTTCCATTTACATGCCATAATTTTCAAATGTCACCCGTTTACAAAAGCCTTGACCATTTGATTTCGACCGCCTCTGGGCAGTAGGGTTTTTGGCCTTTCCCTCGCATTGTTTTGGATCGGAACAGGTTGAACCTCGGGCATCGAGCATCGGGCCTGGGGCAACGCCACCGCAAGCAGACTACCTGCAACGCGAACCCTAAATGAACTCATCCTTTTCATTTCTTTCTTTGTTCGATCCATAGACCAGCGATATAATATTTATTTGGATCTTTATTGAGCTGCAACCTGTCGTTGGGTCTTGGGACTCCCTCTCTCTATCTCTCTCTCTATATTTCTCTCTGTCTCTCGGGGTCTTCCCATTTTGCTGGCAGATTTATGTGCTGCTCCTCCACTAAGATATCATCGAAAGATACCATCGAAGGGCTGGCTGCCCAACTCTCTCACTGCCTTTGATCGTTGGAAATTTCAGGGTAATTTGTTGGCTCTGCTCTTCCTCTAGCCCAAAAACTGTTGGTGGCATGTTCGTTGGACTGCTACCTATCGCGCGTGTTATGAAGATGTTAACCCCTGGACTATGTCTTAATTGTTCAGGGGTTAGAGCCACAGACACAGGGCATTTTGAGCGAATGTTCCATAGAAATACACCTACATATACGAGTAATATTCGGGGCCACGTCTGTTTGCATAATTCCTGTCCTGTGCCTGTTTGCTCAAGTTTTATGACCGCTTTGCTAACATGTGCCATGGGATATCATTTTGTGGTAGTAAAACGACAGTCGAATGCGTTCTCAAACTCCATAAATCATCGGAACATGGTCGGCATAGAATTAATGTTAAATGTGCTCTGGCGGGGGACACTCTGGATGAACATTTATTTTCTGTATTTCCGATAGGAAACTTCGTGTTTCCTTTCCAACACCCCACCCCACACCCAATTGCAAAACTCAATTTTCATTGCTTTTTTTCTTCGTTCTCCTTATACATTATAGTATATATATATGTATATATATATTTGTAATAACTCTCTAGTGTATATATATAAATTAAAATAAATAAATACATTTTGTTGGTTTGTGATTTTTTTTTTTTGTATTTTTCTTGTTTTTTGTTGTTGTTGTTGTTTAATAATAGTTATCATTAGCATCATCATCATCATCATCAATGATCATCATTATCGTTATCATTAGAATAATCCTTGTCGGTAAAAACTCCGCTCATTTTTGTCTGTCTTTATATCTCATTGCATGCTCGGGTTGTTCGAGTTGTTCTGGTTGTTGTCGCAGTTGTTGCAGTTTTGTCGTGTTGTATAATTAGTTTTACGTTTTTAATAGAATCGGATCGACTTATCATGATGCGCAGTAATAATAATAATAATAATAATAATAATAATAATAATAATAGCAATAATAATATACTGTATAACATACTCTATTTTTAGTTACCTTTCGGTCTGCCCATAGGTTCATTCCCATCTACCTCACACTACCCCTCATCCTTCGTAACATGTTTTACTCGTTCAACATTTTTTGTGATTTTTTTTCTTACTTTTTCTTTCTATAACAAACAGAGCAACAAACAAAGAAATGCACAACAGTAGCAAATGTTCGATATTTCAGGATACTTTTGATATTCTTCTTAGCCATCTTCACATCCTCTTGCGATCTGTCTACTCTCCTTGGGGGGACTACTAGGCCAACAAAGCGTTTTCTGTGTTCATATGTGGTACAATACGATTTTGTGCTTATTGATATTCCATTTGTTTTTTGTTTCTGTTTTTATTTCGGTTTCAGTTTCGATTTCCTTTTTTGGTTTTTTTTTTGTTTTTGTTTCGAATCTTGAGCGGTTTTTTGTTTGTTCACTAACTTATTTGGTACTTTGTTTGTTTGTATCTTGTATGTTTTTGTATTGCAAAGTTGTATTGGTTATAATGCTATATATATATGTATATAGTATGTATGTATATGATTTATCAAGCTGAGTTTCTAATGCACCTTATTGTGAAAGCTTTCCATACTCGTACTCGTACTTAGGTTAATGTTAAATGGTTCATGGTTCATGGTTCATCCACCCACCAAACTATCCACCACCGCCACCACCTCTCTATACGCCACCGCTGCCGCATGGTCTGTGGTCCGTGGTCCGTTTACCGTGGTTCTCCCGTCATAAGAGTTTTACTTTCTATGGCCACTACGTGATTGGAAATGATAAATGATCAATTGCTTTCGACCGATACGGATTACCGCCCCCTAACCTATATACTTAATACCTAGATGTATATATATATATATATATGTGTATGTATACTATATACTATATATACTCGTAGTCGCACTTTAGATTGTGGTTTGTAAATTATTGTTATGTACATTTAGACATACGATACAGTTCTAGTAGAAGTTTCCGACTGAGTTGTGGGAGAGAGAAGTTCTGCCATTGCTTTTCGAGTTTCGTTGTACAAAAGCAAATCATAAGCCTTAAAGTAGATAGATAGATATAGATATTGTTTGTGTGTGTTTCGGAGCGATCAGATCAGGCTTGGTTCTAGGCACAACAAAATGTTTTGAGAGTACTGCATACAGGCAGACATACATACAGCCATACATACGAGAATGTATGTATGTGGAAATATGTGAAAATGTTAAATGATAACGAAAAGGCAACACAAGTTATTGTAACTTTAACTAATCATGTGGTTTTTCTTTTTATTATTATATTTTTCGATTTTCGCATTTTTTGTTGGTTTTTTTTCTTTTTTGTATTGTTTTGTTTGTTTCACTTGCCTATATATCGTATTATTAGATGGTACATATACATATGTAGTTTTATACGCTAAGCTAATTATTTTGTTTAACAATAAATGTATAGCTGCTTGGCTCTCCGTCCTTTTCCATCTTTCTCCATCTCCAATATCTTTCTTCTCCATAAATCGTTCTTAGTTTTTATTTTTATTTTTGTTTGTTTAACGAAAGTTGTTTTTGTTTTGCTGCAGCTTCTTTGCATTAAGGAACAGAAAAATTATAAAAGAAATTCTATTTCGAAAACAAAATAAACGTAATAGTAGCGAATAATTCATGAATGAAAGAAATAGTTAACAAAAAGTTTGTGTAATATAACTTAGAAAATTAGAAAATAATAAGAATTGACTTCCTAAATCATAGATATATATAGTATTTATATTATATACTTTTTTTTTGTAATAAACAGATTTAGTTGATTGTGTTCTTGTTGTTGTGGTTGTTGTTTTCGAGACTACTATTCGTCAAAGAGCTTTACACAAAATTTTGCAAAACAAAATTAGATATAAGACTCTTGCCCCCAAATCTGGCGGCAGATACGCCGTGTAGCTCGAGTCCCAGGTCCAGGTTAAGGTTCAGGTGTCGCGTCAGTGGATGGAGTGGAGTCGAGTCGAGTCGAGTGGAGTATCTCTCTCTGGCTTTTGCTACTGCTTTCGGTTGAGATTTCTAACATAATTAAAACGGATTCAATTAAACACACCAAAGCAAGACGACATCTAGAATTTTGTTTTGTCTTTTGATTTCGGGTTTTTTGGTAGCAGCTTTGGAAAATATAATTTATATAAAATCATAGTGGGTCGGGGCCTTCGCTTTCTTCTACTGGAAGGATATTCTCTCTCTCTCTCAGTTTGGATGCGGGTTGGACGCGAGAGCTCACTCAAAAGCAATGATGGGTGTTTTTTTTGTTTTTCTTTTAGGAATATGCTAATATCAGCAAGAAAGGGTCTGGAAGTCAGTGTGTTTATGTGAGTCACGTTCGTCTGCAGGTCCTAGTCCGTTCTTGTTTTTGTTTTTGTAGGGGCTGTCGTTGTGTGTGTTTAGTTAATTATTGCTTTACCGGGTACTCGTTTGTAGTTTATTAAAGACTATTTTTATAATGGCACAAAATATACAGCATTCATATTTCTCATCTTTCGGTTATCGGTTCTCCTTTCTTCTGTTGCTTGCGGCGACTGCTATTGTAGCTATATCGTACAATACTCCTTATGTATATATATATATATATATAAATATATATATACATATATGTATATATGTAGAGGCTATATGCTATATGCTATGATGGTTTTAATCCCCATTTCTGTTACTGTTTCTGCGGAAGATTCTGTTTAGATTGTGGTGTGTTTGCTGTGTTGTGGTTTGGTTTGATTTGCTGACACTGATTCTTCAGTTATATGTCCCTGTCCCAGCGTTCGCTTGCAGCTGCTACCAATACTCGTGTATGCGCCACCACTATCCGCTATCGCTCTCTGTTCCGGATCTTCTGCTCTGCCACAGATCTCTGGCGATCGCCTTCTGCTCTTCCCGCTCTCGTTTTCGCTCTGTTCCTTTTTGCTTTTCATTTCTTCTTTCTTCTTTTTGTCATCTACTTTATGTTCCACTAGATTAGGTTGCTATTTATCTTTATCTTAGGTATGCCGTTATGTGTATGTAGTTTTTTTCGCTTTATCTGCTTTTTATCTGGGGGGATGTTATTTTTTTTGTAGGCGTCCTTCCGGTGGATGGCTTTACCGCGGACGCGATCCTTTGTAGTTGGGATTCGGATGACGGCTGGGATGACGAGCTGTAGGAAGAAACGAATATTAGCTGGAAGATATGGCACTGCAAAGAACTCCTCCACTCACCTTGTATCATCATTGTGGGATACATGCCGGCCATCTGCGCCATCTGCGGCCTGATATCGTTAGACGGCGAGCGTCGGCTGTTGGGCAGGGCCACCGATGGCTGCAAAAGAATCATTTCAATTTATAACTTAACCAATTTAAAGGTTAATAAATATTAATTCCACTTACATGCGCAAAGTACGCCTGGCCATACTTAAAGTATACGCCGGATGCCCCATTCGGATTGTATCCGCCGAGGGCGGCACTCAGCACCGCCGCTGTGGCCTGTTGCCCGGCTGCTCCGGCTGCTGCTGCGGCGGCGGCACTGTGATGCAGCTGAGCTGGAATGTGCGAGGCGCGTGGTCCGCCGGCGCCAGCATTGTTGCCGCCACCATTTGAGCCACCGCCGCCACCTCCCATGTAGATCGAGGGCGGTGAGGCGTTCATGGTAGCGCCCGTGGCCTGATCGAGTACGACATAGCCGCCGGTATGGCTGACCATGGCCGAAGCTGGAGCGGCATTCGGTGTGTTGGCGGCACTGTTGTTGTTGCTGCTGACAATACTGTTCGGCGAATTGTTGCTGCTCTCGTGGCTGCCATTGCCCCCGCCGCCGCCTCCTCCACCATTGGCGCTGGGCGAATTCCGCTGCGAGACGCTGCGCCGATAGTCCGTGTTCATGGACTTCTGGCTGCGGAAGCTAGCGGCTGCCGCATTGAGGCGCACCGGGGGCTTGGACTCGTAGCTGGAGCCGCCGCCTCCGCCTGGATTCGAGGGCGGGGCGTAGCTGGGCGGTGGTCCACTGATGAGAGGCAGCTGATTGGGCTTGCCCTCGCGCTTGTTCATCACATGTGGTGGCGGTCCGCGATGATGGTACGGCGGGGCTGACGAGGAGAGGGGTCCACCGCCGCCTCCTGCGCCGCCCAGGCTGATGCTGGGCGAGGCACGGGGCGTGGGCTCGTTGTTGGAGTTCAGCAAGGGCGTCTTGGCGCCCGACGGAATGCCGCTCAATGGCACCGAGTGCCGGGGATTGTAGCCGCCCGGATGGTACGGCTTGCGCGGTGGTCCGGACGAGCCGCCGCCGTTGTTGTTGCGCTTCTCGTAGGACGTGGCATAGCCACCCTCGTTGCTGCTCTGGTAGTAGTGCGGCGTGGAGCTGTTGCTGTGGTAGCCACCGCCACCTCCACCGCCGCCGCCGCTGCTGCTGCCAGTGCTGCTGTTATTCGGAGCTGGCGGAGTGCTGAACAACGGCGCCTGACGTCCTGGGGCCGCGGGTGTGCTGGGAGCCGACTGCGAGGCACCCGGATCCACGGATCCCGCCGGATAGAAGGGAGCCGCTGTGATCAGTGTGTGGTGCGGAGCCGACTGCGACTGGGGCAGTGGCTGCTGCTGCTGCTGCTGCACCACCTGGGCTCCGGGCTGAGATCCCGCCTGGCCGACAGCTGCTGCTGCCGCCGCATAGGGGAAGATGTTCGTTGGGATCGGGCCCGTGGCATGCTGCGCTGGCAGAATATAGCAATGTGCGCCAGCCGCGGCCGCTGCAGCAGCGGCACTGAGATCTTGACTGCCCGCCCCTCCGCCATGGGCCAGGGTCAGTGTCGGGAGCGCATGATATGTCGTTGTGCCTCCAGAGGGAGCAGCGATGAGCTGTGTGGCGCCCGGACCCGGATGATGGGCCGCAGTGGCGTGTCCCACGGATGTCGGCGGGTAGCTGGGATTGTAGTGAATGGAGCCGCCTCCGGGCGTGCGCTTCACTCGGGATCCTCCACCGCCGCCTCCTCCCCCACCAGTCATGTAGCCGGACGTGGTCACCACTTGTCCCCCGTTGCCGGCCTGCTGCTGGTGGTGGTGGTGGTGATGGTGCTGGGCTGCGGACACCGTGGGCGGTCCAGCCGCTGAGGCAGTCGCATGCCCCGGCAGACTCTGTCCCGGCAGTGCCTGTGTGGGGGCTCCCTGTCCGCCCGGTGGCTGGGCAGTGGCCACCATTGGCGCGGCAGCCACCGCTTGCTGCGGCACGTAGTAGGGTATCGGGTGGTAGTATGGGTAGGAGTATTGGAACGGATACGAGGCCATCGGCAGCTGCTGCAGCTGCGGGCCGCCCGGTTCGCTGGAGTAGATCAGCGGTGCCTGGTATATGGGTGCTCCGTTGTGACCTGCGGCCGCAAACTGTGCTCCTGGATAGGCCGCTGCGGCTGGCATCGGCATCACTGCGGTGGCCGGTCCACCCGGGCCCGCCTGGTAGATGGCCTGGGCCTGGATGAGACCCTCGCGCTGCTGCTGGGCCGGATCGAAGACAGGTATCATGTAGGTGCCGCCGGACAGCTCACCGCCGGCCTCCGGCGAGGCGAACAGCGTCTGTCCGGGCGGATGGGTGCTCGTCGTCAGTTGGAAGAGCGGCTGGGTGCCGGCACCGGCGCTGGTCACACCCGGTTGCGGGTAGGCGGCATACACCATACCCTGGGGCACAGCATAGATGCTGCCATCGGGCTGTGGAGGTGGAGAGGATGAGAAGGATTAGCTTTTGCATAGATGGAAAATGGCATGCTTAATGCTTACCCCCTGCTGATATGTGGTGGCGCAGTAAGGAGCCGCCCCATTCGGGGTGGTGGTGGTGTGAAAGACCGTGGATCCATCTGGCGCCTGGTAGCTCTGCGTGTACGTCCAGGTGGTCTTTGGCTCCTCGACGGGCACGCCCTGGCTGATGCCCTGCAGATGGCTGACGGGCTTCGCCTCGCACTGGCTGTAGGGCGTCGAGCTGGGCGACACAGACTGGACATCGCAGTTCATCTGCGTGGCAACGACGACTGGCAGCGGTGTCTGACTGCTGCTGGGCGGCATCTCGGCAGTGCCCGAGGACGACGTGGACGAGGCAGAGGTGGATGGTGCCGGGAGCGGCTCGTCCGGCTCCTCCTCTTCGATGGCGGCTGCCTCCATTTCCTTTTCGACAGCGGCACAGCAGGCCGGTATATTCGGACTGGTGGCCTGGTTCTTGTACTTTTGCACCTCGATGCGATCGTAGTTCTTGGTGGAGGTCGAGGTCGTAATGCTCAGGCAGGCCGTGGCACTGGCCAGGCTGCTATCACAATCGTCGCCCGGCTTGATGCTGACAACGTCATTGCTGGGTAGTTGCTGTTGCTGCGGTTGCTGTGGAAGCTGCTGTGGCAGCAATGGTATCTGCTGTTGTGGCAGTTGCTGTGGGATCGACACCTGCGGTTGCTGCTGTACGAGCGGCGGCTGTTGTGGCACCAGCGGCTGCTGTGGGATCTGCTGTGGAAGCGATTGCTGTTGCTGCGGCTGCACTGGAAGTTGTTGCTGCTGCGGTGGCAGCGGCTGCTGTTCGCTAATCATGTAACCAGATTCGTAACCCTCGGAGCAGTCCAAGCCCGGCGACTGCACCTCCTCGGCATAGCTTTCTGTGGGGCTGCAGGACTGCTCATTTGTGGCATACACCTGCTGCTGCTGCTGCTGTGGAGGTGGCTGCTGCTGCTGTTGCTGTGGCGGCGGCTGCTGGTGATGCTGCTGCTGCTGCTGCTGCTGTTGTTGTTGTGGGGGCGGCGGCTGGTGTGGCGATGCCCGGCGATAGTTGGAGTAGCTGCCGGAGTTATTGTTCCCGGACTGATACTGGTTGCCCGCATGTTGGAGCGCCTGATTGGGCGGCAAATTGGACGGGTCGTAGTGGTAGATGGAACTGTAAAGTCGAGGAAAAATTATTAAAGATCTGCAAGCAGCTTTCGTTTCACATAAATTGGGATTCAGTGTCATTTGGTTTTTCTCGCTCGGCGGCATGCAACGTTCGAATAGACAATTGACGAAAAAAAAGAACCAAGTAAAAAGTGTATAAAGGAAAGTACAGTCAGCTCAAGCGGTCTGCTGACAGAGTTGCCACAGTTTTTGCAGTGTGCGTGTGTGTGTTTATAGGTTTGGGTGTGGGTGTGGGTGTGGGTGTGTGAGTGTTAGCACGACGAGACGGCAGCGGCAGCGACAGCGACAGACACTTAGTATTTTAAAAAGTATTTTAAATCGAAAAGAAAAAAAAAAACATCAACATCAACAGAATTGGTTTATTTTGGTTGCAATTTGAACAAACAACAATTAGGTTAAGACAAGTGACAAGACAACAACACTGGCAGACACTGGTACAGGACACACATCATTCATTCATTCAATCAATCGCTGAATGATGTGATGTGACAATATGGAGAGGTGAAGAGTGGAATACTCCAGAGTGGAAAGAGTGGAAGAGAGCGACGCCCTGTGGTGGTATGTGATGAGTGGAGTTTTGGTGTTGTTTGTGGGTGTGGAGCGATGAGCGAGAGAATAGCGATAGATATTGAGATTGAGATTGAGAGAGGGTGAGACGAATATTTTCGATAGCAGTTGGTGTTTTGCATTTGGTGTCGGTTTTGATTAATTTATCGAGTAGTTTTCGAGTTTTAGGCAGATAATTTACAAAAACAACATCAACAAGTCGTCACAGAACAAATAAAAGCTAGTTATAATAGCATATTTCACACGTTAATAATAGTATTGTATATATATGAAAAAAAAAACTAACAAACTAACAAACAAACAGACGTATATATATTGTATGTATATATAGGTATTAAGAATAATCTATATGGTTATTACTAAAATGGCTAAACATTTGCGAGTTCTTTAAGCGAAAATGCAAGGTGGTTTTGTTGATTATATATCCTCATGTATATATATATATATATATATATCCTGAATAGACAAAAACCAAAAATATACTCATATATTTAGGAAATAAAAGAAAACTAATTGACTTTTTGTATGTCTTATTAGGAGTGTTGAAAATAAGTTAAACTGTGAAACTCGTTTGAATGAATCAGAAGGGACACATCAATACCCGGTAATCAGTTTCTAAATAAGAATTTGTACATCTCTATGATTACTCATTCAATTTAATTCGATTGGAATGCTGCCTGAATACAAAAATACACATGAACAAACGGAAAAGGTAAATATATAATTTTACATTAAAAAAAAATATCTCTGACACTCCCTTTATCTCTCGATTCTTGTTAAACATAATATTTCAAAGATAAAACTACTAAAATTAAACCTCCAACTCTGGCATTAAGCCGCTTGTCCTGGCCTGTCTGTCGCTTTGTTATGTTCTGCTGTTGGGTTTAGTGTCGAAATCGAAATAAAACTAGAACAAAACGTAACGTAACGCATAAAGTATAACGTATAACTTAAGGACCAAAAGCATTGCGATAATTGTTTGTTGCTTTGTTTGGAAAGAAATAGGCTTAAAATTTTGCAGCGATTTTCATTTGTATTTTCTATTTGTTTGTGTGGTTAAAATTTGTTTCGTTTTTTTTGTGGTTTAGTTTTTGTAAATTACCCGTCTGCATTGACAATTGGTTGGAGGGTTTGCGGATCAATGAGGAGGCTGCCAATTGGCACATTCGAAATGTCTGTGACGGCCCACACCAGTCCCGATGATGTCCCTGAGCAATTGGACGCCGATGACGCCGACGAGGATGAGGACGAAGACGATGCTGCTGCTGCTGCTGCGGCTGCTGCTGTTGTGGATGCTGCCTGCTGTTGGTATGAAGCGGAGCCTCCACCGCCACCCCCTACCAATCCTAATCCCAATCCCATGCCCATGCGATTCGGGATTGGCTGACTGAGCTCCGGTGTCTGCCGGTCGCTGCCGTAGCCGGTGGGCGAGGGCGTGACGGAATCGGAGCGCACCGACTGGGTGCGTGTCTTGTAGCTGGAGTTGGTTGGAGGGTGGTAGGAATTTTGGTTTTAAATGTTGGTTGGTTGGTTGGTTGATTGGTTGGTTGTTTCGTTTCGTTTTGTGATCGTTTTTGTCGCGGGGATATTCGCGTTTTGTTCGGTTTTACGGTCAGATATAATTTATAAAAAATGTAGCGAGAGCGATTGGATTGGATTGGATTGGTTGGGAATGAGGATGTGGAATCGGCTAGAAAGTGGCATCGGGCTTGCTGCTGCAAGTACTACTCACCCACTGCTGGAAGGAGACAGCCGCCAGGCTGTGCTGTTGCTGCCAGTCGAGTCCTGTTTGGCAAAGCCACCGCGTCCGCTCTTGATCGAGTTGCTGGAATCGCCGCGTGGCAAAGAGTTGCCACCGCCACCGCCATTGCCTCCTCCGCCAGGACCACCAGCACTGGGCGGTCCACCATAGTTGCCAAAGTTATGGGACTTGGGCACTGCACCACCCGAACGCATGCCGTCACGTGATTCCGTCGACTGTGGAATGAAATTTTGCTTAGTTTAGGTGGATATTTCATATGTGTAGCTATCGGATCGTACATTCTGCATTTGCAGCATCTTTCCATTGGGCCGCTTGGGCCGCGGTGGCTGTGATTGCTTCTGCTGCTGCTGCTGCTGCTGCTGCTGCTGTTGCTCCCATCCGCCATAGCAATCCTCATCGCCATAATCCTGTGTGCCCGTGCGGCTAAAGATGCGACTACGCGCCCGATCATAATCCTCCTCGCGCTCCTCAAAGCTCTTGGCCTTGCGATCGAGCATCACACGCTCGGGACAGAGATACGGCGACTGGCGTACCTCATCGAAGCTGTGCGTGTCCCGCTTGAGAATTGACTTGCGTACATCATCGCGCACTAGCGATTGGAAGCGGATCTGCAGGGCACAAGTAAAGTTGGAGTAGAGATTTTAAGCAGAATACAATCCTAGATCCACGTACCTCTGGTATGCGTGTACCCTTTGTGGCAGCCACAATCACACACTGCTGTGTCTCTGTGTCCACATTATGCTCCATTCCAAAGAACGCAGCCGTGCGATGGATCAGCATGCGATTATACGAGGAAGCCGGTGGAAAACGGAACTCACAATCGTGTCTAAAAATATATATAGAGAGAAATATATATATATACAGACAAATGTACAGTGAGAAATGAATGAAAACTCATGGAGGGAGAGGCGGAAAAACTCACCCATTATCCTGTATGAAATCGATTAGATCCTTCTCGATTTTCAAGAGTATATTGCGATCCTTGGGATTCTTATTGAGCGTATCGCGAAAGAACATCAGCAGATCGGTGCCTCCGAAATCGGTGTAGTGCTCGCTCGAGTTCTCTGATTGATGAAAGACTAAAATCAGTGAGTGACATGAGCCGGGTGATGGGCCACAGTTTGCGATGCCGCGAAAGATGCCACTTACCGCGCGATATGAAGCCCGATGTGTTGTTGCTCGAATTGTTTGAATTGCAATTGTTGGGCATGCCACCGCCTCCGCCTCCGCCATTTGCACCTCCACCAAATCCGCGTTCGCGTTCACCTCCACCGCCGCCGTCAATGCTGCCGGACGAACTGCCGCCAATATTCTTCAAGCGTGGCTTATTCCCCTTCGAATTGGTATTGGCGCGATGCTTCTTGCCACCGCCTCCGCCTCTGGTCCCCTCGTAGTGGTAGCTCTCCTCGTCATGGTTATTGCTGAGATTACTATTCTGGCTGGACATCTCATGGCGTTCGTGGCGCTCGTGACGATCCGCGGCCTTGTAGTTCATTCCCGAATTGTAGATGACATTTGCGCTAGAGTTGTTGTTGCTGTGATGCTTGTTGTTGTCCAGTCCATTGGCCTTCATATCCACCACGAATTTCTTGTTATTGTTGTACTCCATGCCGCTGCCATTGCTGTTGGTGCGATTGTGCTGTCCGCCGCCTCCAGATTTCTTGGGCGGCGACAACTTGGAAACTCTGCCTCATTGCTGAGTGGCATATTCTGTGGTGGCTTTGGCGGCGTCTGGTGCTGTGGCGGCTGCTGCTGCTGCTGTTGTTGCTGTTGCTGACTAGTGACAATCACGGCAGGTGTCTCCATTAGCGGGGAATTACCCCGAATTCCGGATGATTGTGCTTTGCTGTTGTTGTTGTTGTTGTTGTTATTATTATTATTATTGTTGTTGTGCTCGTAGGGTTCCCCCTGGAACTGCTGCTGGGGCTCGGAGGCAGCTCTCGGCGTTGGCGTGCGTGGAGGCGATGTGGACTCACGCATGGCATGACTGCGTGTGAGATGTTTGCCCTTCATGTTACCCTGTAAAACAAAGAACATGCGCATGAGGTGGGGGTAGCAATTAGTTTCAAATTAGTTACAAAATTGAATGCCAAAGTTGAAGGGAAGGAAGGGGAAGGAGTTGCCTGCTCAGAGCCCTGTGTTCCATGATGCAATTGTTGGCTCATTCAAATGTTAAAACACACACACACACACACACATAACAGTGGAAAACGGCAAAAGGTTAGAGGCGGAAAACTCCTCCTCCATTCTCTGTTGCCTTTTGACATTTTTGCGGCACGTGAAGGACAAAGAGAGTCGCTCAGCCATCGTTCAGGTTCAGTCAATGAGTCAGTCAGCCAGTTCAAGTCCATCCATTAATTTCATTTTTTTTACTATTTGTTTGCCTCTCCATTGATTTTCCACCCAAGCCTCGAATCTACTGAATCGACTGACAGACGACTGACATCATTAATCAGTTGTTGTTCAAGTCACTGAAAGTCACTCGAAATTGCTGGCAAAGTCCTTAATTAACACTTGATGGAGGAACACATACTTGGACCCACCACCTCTCCAGTTGCAATCTCTTCTATCCCCAAAACCCCCAAAACTAAACATCTAGGAATTATCACTACTTCCTTGAGAAATCTTTTCTTACCATTTAAACTAAAAAGACCATAAAGTTCTAGCCCTAAGAAAATTCTTTGAATTCAAAAACCGATTTCCTGGAATACTAAAAACCAAAACTTTTAATGTTTAATTTTTTGTTTTGGGTGAAAAATCAATAAATCGACCTTGGGCGCCACGCAGCAGCAGCAGCAGCTCCAAAAATTTGTGGTTGGCCCGAGCGCACATAAACAATGATTGACGATAAATCCTGCATGAGCGGAGTTAACTAAGGCAACCACAGACCTGCAGACCCACTGCCACCCCCACAAACACACACATAAACCTTGAACTTTGTTGGCAGAAAAAACAGAGAGAGAGCGTGCTGTCTGGGATTGTGGGGGGAGACAGGCAGGCAGCCAGCAATCAGAAACACGTTTGCCAACAATTGCTGCAACTCTTTGGGACTATCATCGTCCGTAGGGGTCGATTGGTGGAATTTCCAGGCATAACCGATTCCTAGAAATGCACACAAACAACGACACAGACATCCCCCCTCGACAATCCCAATCGCAATTGCACTCTCCCAATCCCCCACAATCCCTGGGTTGCATTTGTACTACTCCCACTATAGTACCATCCCCCATTTTGCTCCATTCAGATTTTGCCAGTGACCTGACCCACTTTAATAGACGGTTTTTGGGCGTGTATCCTTTGCTGGAGAGTTCAGTTCATGGCTGCTGCACTTATGTATCTGCATCAAAAAGAGACAGAGAGAGGGAGAGAGCGAGGAAGCACCGAGTCGAGTGTCGAGAGCAGCGAGAGAATGCAACATAAGTTGACACCTGACTGACCTGACCTATATACTCCATTCCATCGCAATATCTACGCGTGTTATACACATATGTATAAACTTCTCTTAGCCCCAAAGTGACTGACTGACTGACTGACGAAAGGATAGATGAACGCAAAGAAGGGATACTTAAAGTTATTCTTCCTATAAAAAAACTTACTCGTCGATTGCCAAAACTATTTTGTCTTCCCAAATTGGCAGCACCGCCGTTTCCGTTTCCGCTTTGAGAATCTTCACAGCTGTTGTTGCTGTTGTTTGTTGCACTCGCTGTTGCCGTTGGGCCTATGGCCACAACCGATGATGAGGTGATGGCTGCCGTTGCTGTAGATGAAGCACCCGATCCTGTTCCCGATGGCGATCCTGTGATTGTTACAGCTCCTACTCCAACTGGTAATCCTGTTTGGGGCGTATTTGAGGCAACGGCGGCAGCGTTGTTGGCACTGGCAACAACTACAACGGCGGCCGCAGCGGCCGCTGATGATGAGGCAGAAGCGGCAGAGGATATATTGGTTGGAATATTCGTAGCTAGGGCTACTTGAGATTTTGTGGAACTCATAATCACAGTTTATGTCAAGTGTACTGCAAACAACAAAGAATAAAGGCTAGAATTAGTTGGGTAATTAGATTGTCATATAGATAATTATAGTTTAAATAAATAGTTAATATAGGTATTAAAACTTTTGTATACTCATGGGGGTAATCGAAGAAGCAACTTTCTTGGAAACTTTTCTAATAGAATTTCACTTCCAAATGTTTCTGGTAATTTACTGACAAAATTTCGAATACGATTTTGGTGTTATCTCAGTTTTTACAGCATAGTTTTTTTTTTTAACTTCTTAATTTTGACTGTCTTTTCGTAATCAGATTGACTGATTCTTCAATGCAGCTTTTTGAATTTGGTATAATTCCAACAACAATAATAGCAAAACAGCAAGCGTTCAGTCTGCATGTGGTTGCATTCTCGGGCTCGAGAGCGATCACATTTATTATGTTTTCAAAGTCTCGGGCATTCTCATTCGGACTAGTTGCCAGCAAGGGAATTATTTAACGCACAGACTAATGGGATGCATTTTTCCACAGCCTTCTTCTAAGATTTTGCCTCCCCTTATGATTATAAGAAATAAAAAAAAATTGTTTCTTAGACCTTTACCTCAATGAGTGTTTTAGACTATTGCATTTTGTTTATACGGTTTTTATGTAGCTCCGAAAACAGTTGTTTTCAAGGTTCTCCTCCACCTACTGCTTTCACTTCCTGTGTTCTCTCTCGTCCGTTTGATTTGTTAGTTGTTGTCTTTTCTCATAAGAATTAATACATAGTTCTTAGATGGCTTTTGTTTTTGTTCTTATGTATATTTTATACGAGTATTTTTATTTTTATACGAATAAAATCATATTTTTCGAAAAGATTTTGCGGCAGTGAAGTTGATAGAAATATTTATGTTGCATACAAAAAGTAGAGTAGAAACGAAGAAACTTCGGAACTGCGAAAAAGTCTTCAGTTTTCAGAATTGCTTTTAGATAATTTTGTGCGACTTAGTTTAGGATCTCTCTCTTTAGTTTTTTTGTTAAGAGACAAGGCTTTGCGATTATGTAGATAAATAGTTATTGTTGTTTGGAGTTTCGTAGCAAAAAGTGTTGTTTGAGAAAAATAAATAAAAACACTACTTTTCGTATTTACTTTAGGTTAATTTTTGTGTAGGTTTTAATTGAATTTAAAACTTGATTCTTTGTCGATTTGTTTTTAGTTTTTTATAACGTTTTTTTTTATCACATTTACACCATATCACCGAAAATCAGAAGCTCATCCTCTCACGCGCTTTTTTTGCTTTGGTCTCTTCTTGCACTTCTCTTGGATTTTCTCAATTATTTGTTGTTTAAAAATTAATTTATGCACTAAACACTTAATGGCTATATTCTATAATTAATTTATATATAATATATATACTATATATATTTTGTTTGTTTGTATGTATGTATATTGTATAGTTAAAAATATTTTAGTTAAAGCTTTTCTTTCTTTCTTTCTCTTTTTTTCTGTTGTTTTTTTTTTTGCTGTTGATTTTCCTCCTTGTGTTTATTTCCCCTTTTTGTTTTTGTTGTTTGTTGTTTAGCTTTTCAGCATTTTTGGTTGTTGTTCTTTATAGAGTTCTTGAGGTTTTGTGAGGACTTCCTTGATTTGTTGTTTGTGGCACACATTTTTATTCTTGCTGCAAGTTTGAAGGAAAACGTTTGATTACAAGTTGAGGGCTTTTCCACGAGAAAAAAAACGCGCACGCGATACACACAGAACGAGAGAGAGAGAGGAAGAAAAAGAGAGAGGCACCAAGGCAGGGAGAGATAGATTGTGTAAACCCTTACGCACACCAATAAACAATATGACCTTGTTTACGATTTATTTTGATATTCAAAACTGCAAAGAGAGACAGCGAGAGAATATTTCCTGATGCGAATTTTGCCCTCGGCAAAATAAATATTTTTGCATGATTAAAAGGGTGGATACCACCCCTCTCTTTCCATGTGGGGTATCCTTAAGCATACGCCATCTCCCTGGACTGGTTTCTGGTTCAACATTTCGCTGGTAATTATGTATCTTTGATTGCTACACTTTTTAGGTAGCTAATTTTGTTCCCATTCTTTCAACAAAAGGGTTGCTGGACAGCCAAAAATCTTCTGGGATTCTGATGGTTATCATTCGAGTTGAATGGACTTTTGCATAAGCAAATTGAGTCGGTGTTTGAGAGGGTAAGGACAAGAATTTTTGATGAACAACAGGATAATTTTCAGTGACAACATTTGAGGCAGATCTTCTTCCAAAAGAAGACCAAACTTCAAAGTTTGGCTGTGTTAAATCTCTGCAGAGCCAAGCACAGTTTAAGAACCTACAAAATAACTTCATTTGGAAAAAGTAAGGAAGTTCCAGGCCTTCTCCAACTCGTTTGACCTTTCCTTTAACCAAAATCCACTTAGTAAACCCATTCATATTTTTCCTTTTCCTTTCCTTTTCTTTTTTCTTTTGCTTTCTTGGTGAGCATTAAATGGAATAACAAGCACCAAATCCGCAACAAATAATTACAAAAGCAAAAAAGAAAACCTATAGATGAATGAAGGTCTGAGTGCACTCCCCAAAACACCCCCACTTTTCCACCTGACCAAATAGCGAATGTCATGTCAGTCGCATTGAATCTTATATTCTGGGAAATACCCGCGAAAATGGCGAAAAAGGTGGAATGGCAGAGAAGCGGAATAAGAATAAGATTTGGAAAAGAGGCAGAGGCACAGGCAGGTGACAGATGACGTAGCCGCCTTAAAAAAAAACACGCATACGACGTGTGGCACACGACCAAAACGAAGCTGATGCGCCTTCGTATTTTCTGAGGGAGAGGTAAAATTTAGGCAAAGTTCGCCAAAGCAAAATTTGGGACAAAACTCAGGCAAATGCATTCTGGAGAGGAGCGGAAGTGGGGGTATAGAAGATAGAGCAGGAGTAGGGCTAGAAGAGGAGCACCAAGGGGAATCCAGTGCATGTGGCACGCTGATGGCCTGGCCTTCCTTCGTCTGTTTACAGCTGCTCTCACACACGGTAAAAGCTTCGTTCTACTAGGAAATGTGTTGCGGTGTGTCTCACCAGAGAGAGAGCGAGCGAGAGTGGCGCTCGAGAGAGAGAAAGCGCAAAAGCTGTAGGGCGCTTGCGTGGGAGAAAGCACATTCGCGTGCCTGCACTTTAAGAAGCTCGCGAGCCAGGCAGGAAATGCAATGATGGCAAAAAGGAATGGGCCACAAAAATGAGGCACTGAAAAAACCCCAACAGCAAAGGCGACCAAATAGACGACATGGGGCGTGCATAGAAGAGAGAGAAATTATTGTAATTTGTTGACATGCTTGATGATATGTTCCGCCAAAGATTCTATTCCGCTACTAGCTCCGCTATATGTCTTTTGAAGCGTCACCGAATGGAAAGATTCCCTCTTTTCATCTACGAAAGAGAAACGAAGGCAATCCGAGCGCACACACACGAGCCGAAACACGAGCAAGAGTTCCGTTTGCCCCTGCCATTATTCTTTTTGGTTCGTTTGGCTTTTGTATGTGTGTGTGGAAAACGTGTAGCACTGCCTGTGACTGTGTGTATGTACAATATAAAACACCAAAAACGTCCTAAAAGAGGAAGAATCCACACACAAAAAAAAAATTTTTAAGTGGAAATAGAAGAAAGAAATTTTCTTTCAAATCAAATGAAAATTCCTTGGGAACGCAACGGGAAAATCAGGCAAAAGATGTATTTTTTTCGTGCACCAAACTTTTTTGAACATAATTTCTTTTCTGCTTTGTTTTTTAACATTTTTGTACTCTTTTTTTGTGCACATTTTGAGTTGAGCTTTTTTTTATGCACATTTTTTGTAAACGTTTTCCACTTTTGTACACTTTCTTTTGCACAAACAGACGAGTGTATAATTAAAGCACTTTTTACCCGGCACTGGGGGGATTTTTTTTTTTACTTTTTTCCCTCCGATTTATGCTCGTACTTCAGTTATTTTGGGGCTCTGTCTGCAGTTTCTTATCTGCTTTATTTGGATTCCGTTTTCAAAATCCGTTTCCAAATTCCGATTTCTTTCTGTTTTATTTATTGCTTCGCGCGTGCCATTTTCCATCAGCTTTTCTATCCACCCCACCGAACCACCGCCACAAGCCCCAACCACCGCCACCCCACATCCCCTCACATCACACTATGCCTCTCTCTCTCTCTCTCTTGCACACACTCTTTTGCTTGGTTCGTGCTCGCACTCGCTCTCTCTTTTTGTTATTTTTGTATTTTTTCACAAAAACTAATTTCTTGGGCCTGCTGCCCCGCTTCCTTGCCTCCGTTCTCTTCTTGCTTCATTGTGAAAATGTATTTTTAAGCTCCTTCTGCTGCTGCTGCTAGTCCGCTTCTTCTATCGTGTGCCTGCTGCTGCTGCTGCTCCTCCTCTTCTTCTATAGAATCTTTGTGGTGGTGTTGCTGCTCCGCTTCTTCTATCTGTGCTTCTGTTGGTGCTGATTCTGATGGTCTTCTGGTAGTACGGTTGACAATGACAACGTTGACGACGGCTGCGACTGCGACGACGACAAGCGCTGCGCTCCGCTGGCAGACATTATGGGAACACGACCGAATGGATACTGGGTACTGGGGCATCGCATGCTGAAAGTCCCACAGAAAATCATCGCCACGCTTCGCTCTCTCTCTATTAACGGGGAGCAGCTCTCTCTCGTTCCTTTGTGCTTTCCACATGTATATGTATGCATAAAAGGGTGGCAAAAGTGAGAGAGCGAGTGCGTAAAAGCTTTGGTCGGAAAACAGGTTAAAGCGTACACTGTGTATCTCCCCTCGCACTCGCTCTGTCTCTCTCTCTCTCTCTATCTCTCTGTCTGTCTGTCTGTCTCTGTGTTGAGTTTGGTTTTGATAATGTCCCATGGCCCAGAGCTAAAATGTTTATTGGGGTGGCATTTGGCAGCTCACTACCCCCTTCTACCCCTAGTTATTCCCTTGTTGCTGGTTGTCCTTCTTCCTGGTGCGTATACATATACCAACCAACTGCAGTTGTTCTTGTTGTTCAGTTATTCCATCCTCCTTCTCCTTTGTTTTACCCCGCACATTGTTTCCTCTTCTATCTCCTGTTCGTTCTTTGGCTTCCAAGCAGGCCATCATAAGACCTTGGACATGGTGTGCGCTTGTATGCGTATGAGCAAGAGAGACAGCTAGAGCCAGGGAACAGGAATGCTTTCCGAGGGGGGGAAAGGTTGGGGTTGGCAGAATAAAACTTTGTTAAAGCTGAGAAGTATTGGGGATGGGATGAATTTTTATGCTCTACCTGAAATCATCAAAATTCAATTTTAATTGAATCTAAATATAAAAAAAAAATAGTGACATTTTTCCATCACACCAATCGAATTCTGTCACTTCAAAACGTGTTTTAATCGAATTGTTTATGTGAAAAAGCTGCAAGCAAACACTGGGAAAATAGTTGTGATAAAGGGGAAACGAGAGAGGGAGAGGGAGTCCTGTTGACTAGGGGATGCCCCTTAAGGTGTTTTAGCTTCGGAACGATCACATCAGAAGTTGTTTAAAGTTGATTACCATTATAATTTTAGTATATGCATTTATCATTCTACAAATTTTCCCTAACTATTCCCATATTTTGCCAAAAACTTCAGTACACTTAAATATTATCATACTTTTCATTCTACGAATCAATAAATAAGTCATTTTTGTCAGCCATTCGCATATTTTAAGCCATCATTCATACCCTGTATCTCTAGAAAAATCTCACCAATTCAATTACCAACATAAATCAGTGCCAAATTGACCAAAAAAGTGGCCATCAATTGAAGCAATCTCCATTTCTCCTACTCCCACTTCTATCATCCCTTTCATCCCGCTTTATATACGATTTTCTCCCTCCCTCTCTCTCTCTCCAGCTCTCTTTCTATTCGTTTTTGTAGTCCACTTTGGGTATCTGTCAATTTGGAGACTGAAATTGCATTGCATTGGATTTGTAACGGAAAATGCAAGCTATTTTATTTTCTCTACTCCATCAATGTTCTCCCACTCTGTTTACACTATTACAAGTCCCCCTTCCTCCACTGCTCCTCCTTCTCTCTATTGCTATTCGCCTGTGCCACTATTTCTCTTCTTTTTATCTCCTTTCCCCCTCCTACCTCTGACCATACTCGAATATTCAAATGAATGATAAATGCATTCATCATTTGAGTGGACCGTGAAAGGAAAGCTTCTAGAATTTCCACACTTTAAAGAAGCAAAGCTGAACTAGAGAGAGAGTAGAGAGTAGAAGAGTAGAAGAGTAAGAGGTGGAAATAGTTGAATGTAGAACGCAAAATAAGTAGAGGCAGATCCTTCAAAGGGACAATCATTGTTGCAGCTTACCACGAGTATAATGGAAACTCAGAAATAATCTTCACCTCTCTGTCTCCGCTCTCCTCTCTATATACAAGGTTCTCCTGCGTGCACCCCATTTTCAGTGGCACTGGTAAATGCCGCACGAGTGCATCCCACAAACTTTCAGATAGAGTCAGGTGAAGCATGCCCCAGATTCCACAACACACACACACACACACACAACACAGATACCTCCTTCAACCCCAAAGTATGCAACATAATTGTTGGGCAAACAACGCAATAGAAGCGAAAACATGGTCCAAAGGGACCTTGAATTTGAATTCAATCAAAGTTTTGGTGTTTTGGTAAAATTCCAAAAGGAACCCCTGCCCCCTGCAGCAGCTTCCTGCCGCTGAAACCGCTTTACCCCTGAAGCTCCTTCTATAATTCTCCGTCCCTTACTACACCCCTCTCTCCACTCATCTCTCCATTGAAATTACAAAATAATTTACATCGATTAGGCATCGAACTCTCTCCCTCTCTCTCTCACTCCCCTTGGGGCATCGTCGTCTTTCTCCGCTCCTTTCAGCAGCAGCAGCAGCAGCTCTCCAGGGGAGTAGGCGAGAGGGTTGGGGGCGGATGCGTTTACCCTCAAATGCGTCGTAATAAATAATTTATGCAAAATGCCCCCCAAAGCGAGGCGGAACGAAATGGAAACGAAACGAGACGAAACGAAATTTAGCCATCTACCGTTGTTGCTTGGAAAGAGGCTGAACGCGAGAGAGCACGAGACTGTTGCTCCTCTCCCGCTCTCTCTCTCTCGGGAGCAGCAGTACGAGCACGAGCCCTGTAACGGTTAATGTAATTGCATATTCGTGAATGTCGCGCCTTTGCCTGCAATTACGACATCTTATTTGGGTCAACACACGCAGAGATTGCTCTCAGCGGGAGAGCAAAGGAGAGCGCAGCGGAGAGAGCGCGCTCGAAGAGCTTAAGCCACCGCCGCCGCCACTGCTGCTGCTGCTTTGCCACTGTCGCACGTGTGAGCTTAAAAGCGCAACGCATTTCGAGGCCAAGTGCTGCTGCCCCAGCGCTGAGGCTGCATCGTCTGTCACTTCCGCAGGCAACTGCAATCCATGGCCCCCCATCCCCCCCCCACCAAATAGTGGGCGGGGGAGGCTCCTTTAGGGGGGAGTACTATGACCAGTGGGTGTGGCCTAGTGGATGGATGCCCCAGTTTGGTTAGACAGAAAGAGAGACATATACACACACAGGCACGCACACACACACACCGATTGAAAGAGATAGCAAGATGAGCCAAAAGTGCCAGTCATTAAATCCTTTAGTATTAATCCTTGTGGGCAATATCCCAGAGAAAATCTAATCTAATTAGCCGACAAATGCCAAAGAACAGTTAACTCTTGCCATAGAATCCTCTCCCCCCTCCTAGAAGGCGATGGGGGCACGTTTTATGGCGCAATTAAAATGCTAAATGCTTTACGACATCGCCTCCAGGGAAGAGGAAGGAAGGAGGCTGGGGGTTGGGAGGTCCTTTAATTAATTTGCCCGTCGCACAGGCTAGAACATGCCGTGTCGTCGTCGTCGGCCATGAAAGGTGTTAACAATAAACGCCTGGCTAAGGCTAAGGAGGCACACGACACAGGCACAGACACAGACAAGCACAGAGACAGGCACAAACGTGAGGCAAGGACAAGACTATAACATCCTTTCACTCTACCGCTTGACCCAGACAACAACAAGAGTCAACGCAGACACACAGACGGACAGGACAGAGCGAGCCATGGAGATGAGTCCCTGGCCGGAGCCACCCCCAAGAGAAGTCTTCATTTAGGGGCTCCTTACAAGACCCTGCAACACCCTGCTGCCTACTGATTATGCCCCGCTTTGATGGATGTCTCTTGGCTGTCGGTCCTCCTGCTGGGAGGCCCCGCAATCATGCTGGGGCTTGTGTGTGTCGCTCCTCCTCTCCTTACTCTTCCGCTTTTCAGCTGACACATGGCGAAAACTTTTAAGGCCAGGCCCGAGAGCAACATTTCGAGTCCTGCGACACACTCACTCACTCACTCACTCACTGAGAGACAAGAGCATAAAAAGCTAAGCTAAGCACAACAGACAGCGACACGGAGGGAGGGTAAGACTAGAATAATGTCATATAAAAGGGGAAGAAAGTTAAAGCTACGTGTTTGATCTTTAAGATGCTCGATACTCGGATTTTTAAGTAGAAATTAACATTAGAGGAAGTTTCTGAAAGAAATTTGAACTTTTCTTTAATCTGACTAACATATGTAATTATTCCATTGCAATGAACTTTGGTGTATCAATATAAAATATCATCATTTAATATCGTACTAAACCTCATTTTCATATTTTTAAAGTTGCAGATACTAAAAGCTGCCACTCACAAGAGTAAGGTCCACAAAATGTATGACATTAGCTTCCAAATATGCAGGTATTTATACAGATTAAGCTCTCCAGATCTACCCCACTCTCAATTCTGTTGCTTTAGCTATCCCTAAGCCTCCTTTGCAGGGTATCTATCCCAAACCTAAGCTTAAGCACCATCATAAAAGTTGTTCAAACTAGACTAGAAGATGTCCTGTAAATGGTAAGATAAAATGAAACTGGAGAATACAAATTTTAAATAAATACAGCACCAACTTTCCGTCTTCTCTCGGCTTGCAACCAACTCCCCCCTGCCAAAGCCATTCATTTGGCATATGAAAAATTCTACTTGCATACACAAAGGGGCACTGGGGAGCCAGCATTTGGGGCCATTTGATTGTTGGAACACTGTCTACGGCTAGGACTACGCCTACGCCCTGTGCGACCTGTGCAAAGGAGATTCATGCCACGTAGCCAAAGTCACCTGCGGGAATTATGAAATATGCAAAAAGCATCTGCACGGTGAAGGCCTCTAGGCAGGTGGCTACTGTCGGTCCCTTGTTCCCAACCTGCCACACAGCACTCCGTCTCCCCATGACGGAATAGAATTTCGCTAGGCAACGCAAGTTTGTCTGCGGCAGATGTGGGACCGGGACACGCCTTGGGGCTTGGGGCCAAATCAAAACGAAAACTGGCATAACCGATGCGATGTGATGGGGATGTGATGTGATGTGTCGTCTGCTCTTATCACAGACGATTATTCATAAGATGCAGCAGCAACAACAACAACAACAAAAGAAGATGAGGATGCCAAATGCTAGAATGTATTTTAGAAATTGTTTAATACTCGGAAAATGGCAACAAATAGCAAATGGCATGAGCACAAAGGCAATAAATTAATTTACACAAATTCCAACACAACATTCTCTCAAATGAAAAATGTTTCTTTAAGTCAAAAATATTGTGTGTGTTGCACACAGAAGAATCGAACGAACGAAGCGAATCCGAGCGAAGAACACACAAAAATTACTAACTAAACAGCAAAAACAAATCGAATCCAAGACGACAACAACGACGACGACGCAGACATTTTGTTTATAGCACTAGAACTTTATCGTCATCATTCGGATCTGATCCCATTGAATGGCGTACATCAGTAGATATGTACATAGAACAAAAGTGTCGGCGACATGATGCAAAAAACATATTAAATTACACCAAGCGAAGTTTGTTTGGATTATCGGTGAATACAAAACTGCTGATTCCCACCAATAACTCTATTACGAATGATCCAGATAGTTTTTTGCAAATATTTCACTTGATCATTCACATTCTGTAGTTTCAGTTTATGGGTCTCTCAAACGTTGCAAACATCTTGGAATTATTAAAATACCCTCTATAAAAGCATTTATTATCAAAAATCACTGAAGTATTAAGCTATTTTCCTTTAAACATAAGAACATTTCTCACGTAAAGCTGTGCAAGTATTGCAACATATCCATAAGGAATATATTTACTTTATGGAATCCTAAAGAGTCCATATTCACTGTAAGTGAATAAAACTTTCAAAAATCCCTGAAAGCGCAAAAAGCAGTCTATTTCTCCCGTAAAGCAGTTCATGCATCGCTTACAAGCAGTGCAGGCTCGTGGAAAAATTTTCAATATTTCCCCCTTTCTTTTCACAGTTACAGCGATACTCTAGCCAACAAATTAATGTCATACCCTTGCCCGGGGTTTAGTGTGGGGTTTGCCGCAAGACAGAGAGAGGGCGAGAGAGACCCAACTGACGACATGATCGCTACGCCACCAATGTAAATGAAAAGGCAAGGAGGTGGGAGCGACTAGGAGTACGATATGGCGGCGGCTGCGGCAGTGGCAGTGGCGGCGGCTATAGCCAGGCTGGTCGGATGATTCGCAAAATAGATTTTCAATAAAAACCCACTCGAAAAACGCCGACAATGGCGGACGCAGGCCAAAAGAGCCATTTCGAATCTATTTTAAACACAAACAAAAGCATTTCTATAAAGCCCCGCAGCAGGCCCCATTAACAGGAAGAAGAAGAGTGTTACAGAAGATGTCGTGACGGAGGGAGAGACCGGGGGGGCGCTGCTGCAAAATGATATGTCACAGAAACTTGTGGGTTCTATGGCCACTGGAATCGTTTTTCATCAAAATTTACACACATTTCTGATTGAGACTCGTACCATAAATACCAAACAGATTTTCCAATAAAGTGCCTGAAATTTGAGACCACTCCAGACCTCAAAACTCACTCACATCGCGCCGAGTGGCGCCTTTCGGGCTCGGCTCCATGTTGTGGTGCAACACACACAAAAAAAAATGCAGCGGCAGCCGGCGCTCGCTGACGATCCGATCCGTAAGAAGACAAAGATTCTACGCATTAAACTCACGAAATTAGTCAGCAGAATGCACCAACCAATTGCATTTAATGCTTTGAATAGTTTTTCGATTGTTTTACTTGAAAAAAACTCACCTTTTTCAGTTCTGCTGCTGGCCATTGTAGGTTTGCGTTTTTGGTTGACGGGCGACTCTCTGTTGATTGATTGACTTCACTGCAGTGCGGTGCGGATAAACTGGAGCAGGGGGCTGCTGGATATTGTTGCAGTTAGTGACTGGGGGCTGTCCGGTGTTTGCGCCTGGCCTTTTAGTTTGTTTAGTGCTTTGTAGCAGCAGCTGGCGCTGCTTTTTCACTCGCAGTGCGACCGCGGAAAATAGTGTTGTTGGTGGGTGTTTGTTAGTGTAAATTAGAGCTGGAGAATCTTCGATGTTAACATCGAGGTTATCGATGTTTGAGTTTTCGCTGCAGACACCGATGATTTTTCTCAAACACCGATGTTTTAGTTAAATAGAATAGTTTTCATCTTTCATATTTAAATGATTACAGAGATTAAAAAGTTGATTTTTAGTTGTATATACTAAATAATATACATATATGGAACGGTATATACACTTTTTATATACATTAATGTATTCACATATACAATTTAACCCACTAAGGGCTGCTTCTAGACGGCTTGATGAATTTTTCATATGCCACCCTTATTACGATAGTTTATTGAAACAATAATAATGGGTTAAGCTTACACAAAATCCGGCGATCAAACGAGACTTAACACACTTAACACTCCTCTATTTCAAAAGTTGAGCACCCCTTATTAAACCGCGGAAAATAATACTGTTTGTGAAGGTTCCTTGTAACTCCATCCTTTACTTACAAAACAAAAATGAACACTGACATCTTTCACCTGTAATGCGTAAAATATGTTAAAGTTACATACATTTCGTGGAAATACTAAATAGCCCCCTGGTCAACAATGGGATAACGTTCCATTTTATTGATTAAAATACGATTTCAATGATTTTGATATTCGGTTTAATATTACTAGCAAGTTAGCCCTTTCAGACCGATCTCTGTTTTGTGGGAAAAGAACGGCACACGAGAAAACTTGAAAAATGTAATATCAAAATAGGACCCTCAGAAATATACCGAAGAAAAAAAGGACTTAGCCCACTAAAGCTCCTCTTTTTCAGCTGGCGAGCAAAGCGCGCTTGAATTTGATTTTCGTTAAAATAATTAAACTTTTTATTGCGAGCCTGTATTTCGACACAATTCGCATATTTATTATACATTTAAATACAATTCGCAATAGGATTTCGAGTAAACATTTAAAAATAAGGCAAACGGCAATTCGCAACATAATTTTTAGAGTGCAAGAGTGCTATGAACAATTTTTGGATTTCTTGAGTTTTCTTGTCTTTGGTGCGAGATATTTAGTTTAAGCTATTTATGGATGTATTTAGTTCAACTTGGTGGTACGGCAGTAGTTAACATAATTCTTGGAATACATTTCCCAGCGCAACATTATCCTCTTTCGGGTTTTTTCTTCACTTTAGCGGAATTTTACAATAATAATTTATTTATGATTTCGATTTCGACACAATTCATTTTAGTTACGGCTTGCCGCGGTCTGGCAGACAACTCTTTATGCTTAAATTTAAGTTGGTAATTCCTTCATTTTATAGATCGCCTCTCCGGATGAGTAGCGTACTGTTGGTACGTTCGGTTTTTGTCACACGATTTGTTCAATTTTTGTTGTTGTTGTTGTTTAATGACTTATCTAAACTAGCTCCAATCGCTTCATCTCCTTGAAGAGCTCATGACCCATTTTGGCTGGACTCCTGGTCACAATCACGCCAGCCTTCTCCAGGGCGGCGATCTTATCGTTGGCACCGCCCTTGCCGCCAGAGATGATAGCACCGGCATGGCCCATACGACGGCCGGGTGGCGCCGAAACTCCAGCAATGAACGAGACTACAGGCTTGGCCTTGATACCCTGTAAAAGATCAAGACCAAAAATCAGAAGAGTTCCTTTATGTCATACGGAAATTATGGCTCTTACCGTATTGAACTCCGTGAGATAATCAGCAGCCTTCTCCTCGGCAACACCACCGATCTCACCGATCAGAATGATACCCTTGGTGTCGGGATCCTTGAGGAAGACCTCCAGACAGTCGATAAAGTCAGTGCCGTTGAACGGATCACCGCCAATGCCCACGCAGAGGGTCTGGCCGAGACCCACTTCGGTGGTTTGGTGCACGGCCTCGTAGGTCAAGGTCCCCGAGCGGGAGACAACACCGATCTTGCCGCGCTTGTGTATGTGACCCGGCATGATGCCAATCTTGCACTGCAAACAAGAGAATGAAGAGAGAGAGAGAGAGAGAGATAGAGATAGAGGGTATTGTAAGTTAAGGTCCAACCGGTTCATGCGTCAGGCGCAAAGAGATAAGCCGCATAAACAATGACAATCAGAGGAGAGCGCGACCAGTGACCGAATCGATCGATTGAACTTTGCACCCAATATACATAACTGGCGCTTATCTCTTTGGGGCGCCTCTGGCACGGCAATGTACGAACCTGTTCGGGCGCAATGATGCCCGGGCAGTTGGGTCCCACTAGACGGGATTTGCTCTGGCTAATCAGAGCATGCTTGACCTTGACCATATCATGCTGTGGCACACCCTCCGTTATGCAGACAATGAGTGGGATCTCAGCATCGAGAGCTTCGATAATGGCAGCTGCGGCGCCAGGTGGTGGCACATAGATGACAGTAGCATGTGGATCCGTTGCCTTCTTGGCCTCGGCGACTGAGGCGAACACGGGCAGACCGAGATGCTGGGTGCCGCCCTTCTTGGGCGAAATTCCGCCAACGAGCTTGGTCCCGTACTCCAGAGCCTGCTGACTGTGGAAGGTGCCCTGCTTGCCGGTGAAGCCCTGGCAGATCACCTTCGAGTCGCCCGTCAGCTTCAGGTTGCCTCGCGTCTTGTTGTATTGCGAATTGCAGCGGACGCCGGCCACGAAGCCATCTAAAGAAGGCAAAAACCGAGACAAACAGGAGAGAATGATTGTGATTTCCATTATCAATTATCAGCTGTTTGTGTGTCTGTGTCTGTAATTATGTTAAAACTTTGTTTGTTCGTTGGGTCACATGCGGGACCTTGAACAGTCGCACCACCCTCCTCCTGCCACCCCCTCCTATCGGACAGTGCACCCACAGCAGCAGCTGCTACTGCTTCTTCTTGCCTCCAGCCACGTCGCTTTCGCTGGCATATTACGACAGTTTATTAATTCCAATTGAACCAGATTGATTCTCATTAGTCGCAGGCATACAGCCACCTGTAATGTGCTGATACCTGTATGTTTGATCTCCTTTTTCAAACCCCATAAATCCATCGAAGTTATATAATTATGCGGGGCCGCTGACTATGTTTCGCAATAGTCTCGGATTCTTACCTCGCACTTTCAGCAGCGCTCTCATCGATGCAGCCATTTTATCTGTGTGTTGCGGTTGTGCGATAAAAGCTGTGCAAACTGCCTGCTAATGGTTTTAAACGCGTTTAATTAATGCGAGAAGAGGCGGCGCGGCTGTTTGTTCCACTGTAAAACCTAGCTCTGATCTGGCAGCGCTTGCACCAGCGTTGCCACTTTCCGATAATAAAATAATCAATGAAATTATGAAAGTTATCGGTGAAATAATGAAAGTTATCAATGAAATAATGAAAGTTATCTGTGAAATTATGAAGGTTATCAATGAAATAATGAAAGTTATCAATTACGAAAAAACGCGCAATTTTGCACGAGTTTCGGTATTGCCGAAGCTGGCGCTGAACGGTCACACCAGCAGGTCAGCCAGAGATTTTGAATCCACATTTCATCGACTGAACCTTCATTTTATTGAGAAATTAAAGCAAAGGACAGTTTAAATATATATTGCCTCACTTTAGACCTAACGGTGGTTAACTTATACGTTGGGCTTAAACATAAACTACGTAAACCGCGTATTTAATCTCTACAAATATCAGAGTTTTCTCGTCTCATCTCGTCAATGTTTTTAAAACTTTCCTAAGGCCAAAAATGGGTACAAAATATACATACGTTTTGTATCAAAGTAATCTTCTCGTTTTCTTCATCATTTTGCTTTTGAACGGAGGGCTATGGTCTGTTATTTTTGTTGCCAGTCTCTTTCTTGGGTCTTGTTCATACTTAAAATGTACTTAATTAAAACGCTCATCGGAGATCAGTGACTCAATGTCCTGCTCCGACAGGAGCTGGTCACGATTAAACGCATTCTCTTCGCCCTTCAGCAGACGCTGATAGACCTGAATGGCCCGTCCAGTGCGCAACTGGCGATGCTGCAATAGAGAGGCAAGATTAGGTGGCTGGGCGCCCAGGGCATTGGACCAATCGTTCAAGAGGGCCTGGGACTCGTCCATTTGGATTACCTCTGCATGCTCGATGCTGTGCAGCAGCTTGTAGTTGGCCAGAAAGTCGCCAATCTTCTCAGTTAGCGAATCGAACAGCACCACATGCGTGGGCAGGGCAGTGCGTGGATGGATCGGTATGTGAGAGTTCAGCCAGTGATTGGGCGACTCATAAAAGCGATCGGCTTCATCCTGAAAGTTCTCCTGATTCTTCAGATTCGGCTCGCAGGTCAGGAAGCGCATGGTGACATTCTCGTGAATGTGACTGGATTTGATTACAGAAACAGGCAAAAGATTAGCTTCGGGCCGCAGAAAGTAATCCGACGTTCACTCACCTGTAAAACGGTGTCGAGTGGCATGGCATCAGGAAGAGTATATTGGCCCGCTGTTCACGCTCATCGCGATATTCCTGGGCAATATCCCTCAGTTTGGGCATCAGATCGATGGGTCCCTTCTGGTGCACCGTGCTCAAGTACCAGGCGGGCAGCACATTTCCCAACAAAATCACAAATGCGGTGCACCAGAGCATTGTCGATGAAGCACGATAGCTCCAGCGGGACAGAGCATCCACGGTCACGTACAGGCACAGCGGCAGCAGCGGAGACACAAAACGGAATTCCTTATGCTCCACGGTACTCAGGACGACCAAAGTGAGCAAAATCGTAATCAGCAGTTGCTTGCTAATCTCGTACTTTTCCGATTTGCGGACCGTCTCCATGATGGCGTAAATAAACGGAAGCGTGTTGATGCCCAACACTGTGGGCAGGCCGACGGTGAAGTACCAATGCCACGGATGCGAGCCATAGAAGCTGCCAATGTTGTTGAAAATGTTGTACTTGAGGAACTCGTACGGCGTCACAATGAGCTTGCCGTGCCAGTACGTGTCGATGGCAATGCCCAAGCCGGCAACAAGTAAACTGAAAGAAAATACAAAGCATTGGTAACGAATCTATGGCCCAAGAAGGCTCCAGCCACTCACCCGATGAGCAAGAAACGCTTCAGTATCAACTCCACCACAGACTGGCGACTCTTGCGAAGATGATAGATCGATAGGGGCACCCAGATAACAGCAGCCGTTGGACGCAGGAAGCAACAGATGGCCGCGGGCCACAAATATGCGGTTCCCTCTCCATGCCAGGGGAAGTAACTCAATGCAATCGTGGTCAGCGATGCCTCCAAGGTGTTGGCCAGGGTTCGCGAGCCCGTGTAGAACCAGAACCAAGGTACCAAGATCAGAAACAAGGCCCACTTACGCTTGCCCGTCCACACATAGAAGCGATAGTCGGAGTAGGCCGTCAATGTGGCCTGAAGGATGCGCGGCAGCAGCACCAGCAACTGAACGCTGTCCAGATGGAGCAGGGCCAGCACTTTGTACAGTCCGGCAATCAGCAGGGGATACACATAGCTGCGTATGCCCTGGACCCACTCCCACGTCAGGTAGCCATAGCTGGAAAAAAGAAAAAAAAAAATTTGTTTAGCACCTGATCCTGAGAATCGTTGGAGTGGCCGGGCTGTCGTCGTTGTCACCTACCCAAAGGTCAGTTTGTGGGCCACCTCCAGGCTCTGCCAGTATTCGTCGGGCACGTAGTAGGTCTTCACCACGAAAACGGAAGCCCAGCGAACGGCCAGAATCAGGCCAAATACGTACAGCAGATTCATCACTGCGGGGGGGAGAGCACCACACTGCGTGCGAGTGGCGAGCGCGTGTGCTAGTCGTAGGGCTAGTTTTGGTACAGCAGCGTTGCTGTTGCTGTCAACTGAAATGAATAATGGTCGTTGGCCGTACAGCATTTACATATTTATATTTTGAACATTTGTTTCTTGCGGCAATCGAACCTAACCTTAAAGGCGTCCACCGTCAGAGGCGAGGCCGGCCGTGGCGACGAGGTGCGTGTATATATGTTTTAAAAGGCGCTACACTGTCGTTTGTAGCCACAATATTTTGTCTATTTTAGCGACGAAAACGAAAGAAAATGTTTTTGGCGGCCTAAAAATAACGCGAACAGAAGAGCAAAGCAAAATTGTGGAAAACGACGCCGACGCAGGGCTGCGCAGGGCTGCAGTGAACCGATACATCGCCAGATCACCCAGCCGATATGTGGCCGATGCGGCGTATCGCCGTTTCACGTTTCTCGTGCAAGCCTTCCGCCCCCCGAAATTATATCCGGGGAAAACCACCTAAAAATATTTTGGCGAAAATGTTTGGCAAATATCTGGCCATTACGAATATTCTGGGGTCAGGACTGTTGCTGGTGGCCGGCGATGCTGTTACACAACAATACGAAAAAGCTATGCATAAGAAATTATTCGACTATAACCGTTCGGGATGCATGTTCGTAACTGGTTTGGTTGTTGGCCCAGTGCAGCATACATTCTACAGTCGCCTAGATCGATACCTGCCGGATTCAAGGCGCATTACTGCAGTGAAGAAGATCTTTTTCGATCAGTTGTTCATGTCGCCCACCTATATCTTTCTGTTCTTCTATGTGTCCAGCCTGATGGAGGGCAAAACCATCACGGATTCAAATGCAGAAATTCGCGAGAAATTCTTGTACACCTGGATGCTCGACTGTATGATCTGGCCATGCGTACAGTATCTGAATTTTCGCTTTCTGAATCCCAGGCATCGCGTGGTCTTCATAAACGTGACCAACTGTATGTACATTGTCTTGCTCTCCTATATAAAGCACGATATGGGTGCGAATAATCCAAATCCTAAAATAAAAGATAAATCTGATTAGAACATGCAGCTGAGGCGAAATTGTGTTTATAAATTGTCTTTAATCAACGTTTTTAGCACTAATTTTGAATCATTAAGCTTAAAATTTTGTATCCATAAATTAAGTCGGCAATAGCGATTTCAAATAGTTCCAAACACGGCCAAGAAGAAATAGGATTACAAAATTGTTCATTAAAATTTGTTACTTCAGTTGTAACAGTGCCTGTTCTTTTCGCCACCACTGTACAGCGTCCACACATCGATTTTTATTTCAAACCAACCCTTCAAAATGATAACGTAGCGTAAATTAAATGGAAAAAGAAGAAAAATACAATACACAAAGTGGAACGGAATACGGTAGGGAGACGAGCGTTAATTTTAAATTGTCTGCCTGTCCGCCTGTAGGGCAGTGCAGTGCAGAATGTTGACAGTCCGCTGTCTGCGGCTGCTGCCCGGTGGCCAGAATCATCTGCGCCCGCTTCTAGCCAAACAAATCGATGTACCTGCCGCCCATCAGCGTTCCTTTGCAGCGCTCTCCAGAGTTGTCCGGGCACGAGCACCTGCTGATGTAATCGCTGGAAGAGCATGTGGCCGACGAATGATCAGCGGCAAGACGGGCGAGCCGCTGACACTGCTCCTCCATCGCTGGACAAAGCTGGCGTGGAGCAATATGTTCGGCAAGTATCTGCTGGTCACCAATGTGCTAGGCTCCGGCCTGCTCATGGTCGTGGGCGATGTGATTGCCCAGGAGTACGAGTATCGCAGGGGACTGCGGCGACACGATCGCTACGATATGGACCGCATGAAGCGCATGTTCGTGGCCGGCGCACTGCAGGGACCGATGCACCACTACGTCTACAACTGGATGGATCGCATTATGCCGGCCAGAACGATGAAGAACATTGCCAAGAAGATACTCATCGATCAGCTGGTCATGTCACCCGCCTGCATTCTGATATTCTTCTACTCTGTGTGCTATCTGGAGGGCCAAACGCTCGAGTCGACAAACAAGGAGCTGACTGGGAAATTTCCCTACATCTATCTGCTGGACTGGATGACCTGGCCGGCGGCACAGTATCTCAACTTTCGTTACCTGGACACCAAATATCGCGTTACGTTCGTGAACATCTGCACGGCCGTCTACAATGTGCTAATCTCGTACATGAAGCATGACTTTGGCATACATTTGCCACTGGAGCTGGAAACACAACCGTCATTCGTTGAATCACTCAGCCAGGGCTTAAGAGCGCCCACGGCAACAGCACCACCCAAAGGCTCAACAAAGTCCGAAACAGACATCGAAACCACAGAAAAGTCAGCACTAATCACCTTCGTACTTTTTGTGATACTGATAAACGGATCCACAAAATTCTTAAGTCTACGACGACGTTGTATAACTATATGTGCACCAAACTTGTGAATAGAAAAGATAGAGGCTATAAGTAAAAAGCAAAAAAAGAGTAAACTTAACATATATTTCCTTGATACTCCTAATCACTTGATCTCAATGGTCTCCACCGGCTGGATGCCAAAGATGTGTTGGGCCAGCATTAGCTGCTCCTGGGTGATAAAGTTTGCCAGCAATGTGATAATATTCTCATTGCAGCGGGCAATCTGTTGCCGTGTGATGGTCTTAAACTCATCCCTGGCACCCTTGTCCGCTCCCCGAGTACCAATGCGACGCGGCGGAACGCTGCCCGTACCACCGCCTGATACACCTGTGGGTGAACCGGTTAGCTCGAAATTAGAGTCCTCCAGCTGCGAGTTCCATATGTGCGAGAGCTCCTCGATCAAATCGATGGATATGATGTAGGTGGAAAGGGTACGCAGATTGAATGACTTACGCTGCTTGATCACACTGAAGATCTGCTGGGTGAGGCGCGTGTCGTTGAGGAGATTTAACTGCTGCAGCACCAGGAGATCACCGAGCAGACGATCCGAACAGTTGGGCTCATAAACCTGTCGACCGATGCGACTAACGATGGCTCCCGTGCAGTACTGAACGAGGGCGGCGCGAGTCAGTGGCAGAAAGACCATGTGACGATGACCCTTAAGCGTCATGTTCTCCAACAGATGGCCATTTGTGGCGGGAAGTTCGCCAATGACCTTCAGTATGCACTGGAAGCCCTGGAGCTAAGGGGGAGGAAGACAATCGTGAGAAGGATTAGCGAAGGGAATGAGGGACACGGATCTACTCACAGTCATGCTACCCTGCATCAGATTGAGACTGAGGATCTGCAGGCTCTGCACCAAACTGCTCTGCGTAGTCATTTCCCCCATCAGCTTGTTGGCCTCGTCCCGATGGCCAAAGTAAATGGCCAGATCGAAGAGGAAGCGCGATATCCATGGCGCCAGCGGCAGGGCCACCATCAACTGGCTAAAATCCCGCTGAAACTGATCCGTGTTCAGCAGCTGCCAGCACTGGGCCGCGTGCAGAAAGGCATTCGACAGATCCGGACTGATTGGCGTTGTCAGCGAGAACTTGGGCGGCTCCATGCTCTGGTCCTCAGAGCCATCGATGAATCCTTCGACCAGCACATGACTGACGTCCGCATCATCGATGCGCAGCCTGCAGTTGCGTATGTAGCCATAAAGCGAGTAAATGAATAGGGTGGTGGCATAGAAGAGGACCTTCGAACTGCCCGGTGGACTGGCGGACAGGATGTCCACCAGCTTCTCCCAGTACACGTTCTGGCTGCACTGCTTGCTGAACGGAAGGAATGGTTCCCAGCCCATCATCTGGCCGCAGAGCATCAAAACTTTGAATATGGTCTTCCAGGGGTCCGCTGGTTCCGTCTCCGAATCCATTATCTTCCGCAGATAATACTCCAAAGAGTTGGTGTAGAGCCTGCAGGCCAGCACTGGCAAGAGCTCTGGCGGCTTGTGCTGTATCATTGGCAGAACATCCTCCACCAGTATGCGTTGATACACATCCGGATCCGTTGTCATGCCCTCGGCAAGAAGCTCGAGCAGACGCGGTGCATGCGTTGTGACCGACTTGGGGAATTTCTTGAACATCAGTATGTAAATGCAGATGCACTGCTCCAAATCATCGCCGCAGTGGTTGATGGTGTGCATGAATATGTTGTGCTGCACATCGGGCGTTAAATGTTTGTACATCTTCACAAAGAACTCCTGCTCCGGCGTGTTCTCATTCTCGTTTCTCAGGGCAGTGGTCAGGGCGTTTATCTCTTGCCACAGCTCTGCGTGTCGATTTGGAAATTTTGTGGCACTGCAACAGGCATTCATCTATAGTTAATATTGCATTTAAATCGGCCCACTTACTCACATCACACTGAAACACTTGGCCGCCTCCTCGTAGTTCTTGCCATCGCGCTCAAATAGGTACGCCTCGTACTGCACATTGAATGCACTGGGGTACAACGCCTTGGCCGTTAGGATCCAGGCCTGCGCTCCACCCGGATCGCTCTTTCGCCGGCTCTGCGCCTGCTTAACTACGTACAATTCATTTTCCTCATTGTCCGTCATTATTTTTCGTCAACAAAACATTTAGCCGGCAGCTCTTCAAAGCAGTGTTGCCAAACGCGCGCGCTTTTCCCGCCAGATCTAGCTTTTTTGAAAACAGTGGTTAGCGGGATGCGACAGTCAAGTGGTTTTATTTGGTTCTCGGCGGCTTTTTTAATTAATTTATAACTATCCGATGCGATTCAAATTCTGCATTCTGGTATGCTGATGAATATATGTATACATTTTTTATGGGATAGGTTTCCTTGTTGAAATATTTTAGTTTTACGAATTTTTTAATTCGCAGCACTGCTTAACTGTCTCTGCATGCACAGCACTGTTAAGTGTATTTTACAGCCCTAGACCAAAATTTCGTGATTTTTTGAGTTTTTGCAAAGTTACGTTTAATATATCGTGCGACTAAATAAAGAAAATAAGCTAAATTATATATATTGCACAGATGAGATAAGCAATCGTATCAACACGATGGCGGTAACAAAGCGAATGGAAATTCGAATGTATGGATAGAACAACAGACAATTTCCTTATAAATGCAGTCGTGTCAAAAAGTTGTGATCATTCTTGGCTGGAAGGAAAGACTTGGTGCAAACGCTCTGGGAATAACGAATAATGACACAAAGCGTATATACATACTATATGAAAACGTAGCATGCCGATTTGGATTGTCATATTGTCAAATATTGTCATCCCCAAGAGTCAGAATCGAAAAAGCAAAATTCATACGTAAACAGTAAAATGTCCGAAATTAAAACAGAACCCAAAATCAGAGACGGCCCCTCAACATCTGGGGCACAACAGCAGCAACAGCAGCAAGGATCTGCTTCAGCCACCGACAAGCGACCAGAACGAGGTGGGTATTTCATACCTGTTGTTTGTTCCAATTTGTAATCTATAAGTTGTATTTACTCTCCACTCACCTATGGCATTCCCCCTATCCCATCCATCGTTAGCGAAGGCTGCGAGAATGTTCTAGTAGTAAGAATTATAAGTTTAGTGTTAAATTTATGATAAATGTGTACGCACCATACATATGTATGAATGTACAACATATGTATGTAGTATAACTATATCCATTGATTTATCTTACATTCGCTGTCTCTATTTTCATTTGGGTTTCGTACTTTGTAGCTGTAACAGTATACTTTGCGTAACGGTAACCACTGGACACGCACATTCGTAAATAATTGACCGCGATTTCGAGTTGATTTCCGTTTTCTGTGTGTATTTTTCGTATGTAGTGAATAAACTTTTGAGTTCTGTATTTGCATCCATCCATCCCGCACGCAGCAGGTTAAAACACAATCACCCAACTAACTAATATTTGTATATCATAGAGAGCACACAGAAATAACACATTGAACACACCCAAAAAAAAAACACCAATCAGACCGAAGTTCTTATTACAGCGGCTGGGACCAAGCGACGTCTGCTGATCGAGACGATCCCTAAGGAGAACACAGAGCCGCCTCTTGATGTCGAAAATGCCACACCGGAGGCTGTGCCGCTGCATATGCGCCAACTGCTGGACCAATGTGCGGGCGAAGATCGCAAAATCACGCCCGCCGAACTGCTGACGGTGCTCGTCTACCTGGTGGCCATGGAGAGCGGCTTTGTGGAGGTTGAGACTTACAGCCAGAAGCGACACAAGCTCCAGCCCGTGCCCACCTTGAGCAGCTTTCATGCCGGCAACGTGCGGCTTCTCAGCCTCGAGCCGCTCCACTATACGGTTGGATTCGATGACACCGTCTTCACCTTCAATTTGCGCACGCTGCATGACAAGCATGCAACGGAGGAGGCCGCCCTGGTGGCAATCACCCAGTCGCGCCTTAGGGCCGTGCATCTCGGCGATCAGCTGATGGTTAGCCTAAGTCCCCCGGTGTCCTCAAAGCTCCCGGGCTATAGCATAGCTCTTACGATCGCACGCTATGTCCTCAACATTCAGGTGAAGGGAAAACCGATCTACAATCGCTTTCGCAAGCTGAACAATTTGTCCTATCTGCTGAAGCAGAACGTCTTTCATCCGATGCGCAGCCAGCAGCTCATGCAGATCAATCAACAGCTGCAGCCCTCTCTCATGGGCTTGCCCCAAGGAGCTGCACCACGAGATATTTCTTGCCAGCGCGCTCAAATAGGTACGCCTCGTACTGCACATTGAATGCACTAGGGTACAACGCCTTGGCCGTTAGGATCCAGGCCTGCGTTGCACCCGGATCGCTCTTTCGCCGGCTCTGCGCCTTCTTAACGACGTACAATTCATTTTCCTCATTGTCCGTCATTATTTATCGTCAACAAAACATTTAGGCGGCAGCTCTTCAAAGCAGTGTTGCCAAACGCGCGCGCTTTTCCCGCTAGATCTAGCTTTTTTGAAAACAGCTGTTAGCGGGATGCGACAGTCAAGTGGTTTTATTTGGTTCACGGCGGCTTTTTTTAATTCGCAGCACTGCTTAGCTGTCTCTGTATGCACAGCACTGTTAAGTGTATTTTACAACCCTAGACCAACATAATTTTGTAATATTTTCAACATTACGTTTATGTTTACATATATTATCGTCGTGGACTCAATAAAGAAAATAAGCTAAATTATATATATTGCACAGATGAGATAAGCAATCGTATCAACACGTTGGCGGTGACAAAGCGAATGGAAATGCGAATGAATAATTGCAAGTATTTCGTTGTACATGGCATCTTCTAGAAAATGTGTGCAATTAATAAAAGAATTCGTCGGATAGAACAACAGACAATTTCCTTATAAATGCAGTCGTGTCAAAAAGTTGTGATCATTCTTGGCTGGAAGGAAAGACTTGGTCCAAACGCTCTGGGAATAACGTGACACAAAGCGTATATATATATAGTATATGAAAACGTAGCATGCCGATTTGGATTGTCATGTTGTCAAATATTGTCATCACCAAGAGAATCGAAAAAGCAAAATTCATACGTAAACAGTAAAATGTCCGAAATTAAAACAGAACCCAAAATCAGAGACGGCCCCTCAACATCTGGGGCACAACAGCAGCGCAGCAGCAGCAGCAGCAAGAATCTGCTTCAGCCACCGACAAGCGACCAGAACGAGGTGGGTATTTCATACCTGTTGTTTGTTCCAATTTGTAATCTATAAGTTGTATTTACTCTCCACTCACCTATGGCATTCCCCCTATCCCATCCATCGTTAGCGAAGGCTGCGAGAATGTTCTAGTAGTAAGAATTATAAGTTTAGTGTTTAATTTATGATAAATGTGTACGCACCATACATATGTATGAATGTACAACATATGTATGTAGTATAACTATATCCATTGATTTATCTTACATCGCTGTCTCTATTTTCATTTGGGTTTCGTACTTTGTAGTTGTAACAGTATACTTTGCGTAACGGTAACCACTGGACACGCACATTCGTAAATAATTGACCGCGATTTCGAGTTGATTTCCGTTTTCTGTGTGTATTTTTCGTATGTAGTGAATAAACTTTTGAGTTCTGTATTTGCATCCATCCATCCCGCACGCAGCAGGTTAGTTTCTTCTTGTAATTTTCCTCATTTAAATACCAAACCAAACAAAAACACAATGACCCAACTTACTAATCTTTGTATATTCATAGAGAGCACACAGAAATAACACATTGAACACACCCAAAAAAAAAACACCAATCAGACCAAAGTTCTTATTGAAAAAACAAAAACCAAACCCCTCATTACAGCGGCTGGGACCAAGCGACGTCTGCTGATCGAGACGATCCCTAAGGAGAACACAGAGCCGCCTCTTGATGTCGAAAATGCCACACCGGAGGCTGTGCCGCTGCATATGCGCCAACTGCTGGACCAATGTGCGGGCGAAGATCGCAAAATCACGCCCGCCGAACTGCTGACGGTGCTCGTCTACCTGGTGGCCATGGAGAGCGGCTTTGTGGAGGTTGAGACTTACAGCCAGAAGCGACACAAGCTCCAGCCCGTGCCCACCTTGAGCAGCTTTCATGCCGGCAACGTGCGGCTTCTCAGCCTCGAGCCGCTCCACTATACGGTTGGATTCGATGACACCGTCTTCACCTTCAATTTGCGCACGCTGCATGACAAGCATGCAACGGAGGAGGCCGCCCTGGTGGCAATCACCCAGTCGCGCCTTAGGGCCGTGCATCTCGGCGATCAGCTGATGGTTAGCCTAAGTCCCCCGGTGTCCTCAAAGCTCCCGGGCTATAGCATAGCTCTTACGATCGCACGCTATGTCCTCAACATTCAGGTGAAGGGAAAACCGATCTACAATCGCTTTCGCAAGCTGAACAATTTGTCCTATCTGCTGAAGCAGAACGTCTTTCATCCGATGCGCAGCCAGCAGCTCATGCAGATCAATCAACAGCTGCAGCCCTCTCTCATGGGCTTGCCCCAAGGAGCTGCACCAGGAGATATTTCGGTATCTCAATCGCGCGCAATTGAATACGGTAGGCAAGGTTAACAGTCGTCTGAATTACCTTAGCAAAAGGACACTTGCTCGTCGTAACGCGGCTCGAAGTTAGGGATCTTTCGTTTATATCTGTGAAATTAATTTTTTTGGTTTATGAAAGTTGTTAAAATAAAAATGTTGTGTTTAAGGAATTCTAGGGGTTGAGTAGAAAGGATTATATTTAAGGATCTGGATGAACGTTTCCTAAAAAATACCCTAGGAATCTTAATAATATGATATAATAATAATGTACTAATCTATTTAAACTATGTATAAAATATCGAATAAAATTAAAAATAATTTATGACTAAAAGAAGGGAACAAATAACGCATTAAAAATAAAGAAAAAACATACAAGTTACCATGGCAAAGAAAAAAATAATTTTATTATTTTTTTTTTTTAAATCACTTAAAAATATATGTTATTGTTATGCACCTTATATCCTTACCGCCTGCATGTTTTTGTGTTCTTTTCATTTTTGCATTTACCATTCAGTTGTGGAGCCCACAACGCCATCGTCTGAATCATGTGATTCCTATAATATATTTGAGCCAACGCCAACACCAATGCCATTGGACTGCATCAGCATTAAGAGCAGTGCCAGCAATTACTTCTACGATCGTGATACTGTAGGTAAGTCGAAACATACATATGTTCATACCATATACATATATACCCTACATACCGCTAAACATATACCCTGCTTATGCTGAAAGAGAGTAGTGCCCGAATTGAGTGTGTGAGAGAGGGGTACACGCCCCTAAACGAGTCGGCCCTTAACCACAGAAGTGCAGAATGTGTAACAAGCGGCTCCAGCAGCCAAAACAAACTCAGAGGAGCCACAAGCACATCCCACATAACCCACACCACACCACGATTCAATTTTTTATGCGCACGCAAAATCCACAAAACCCACGCGAACATCACGACACCAACATCCAGAGGACACCCCCTTTTTAAAGGCCCTCCCCCTCACGCCAACCCATTGGAAATTTCCCCTTTTTTCGGTTGGGGATAGCATCCACAATTTGTGAACTTCTCCCTCGTCGGCGTCGGCAACAGCGACGACACTTGCTGCTCATTGCTGGGCTCCTATTTCGTGTTTATATTACGATATCGACTTTCTCGGCGACCTTATCACTGAAATAATAAAAATAAAAGGAGAATCAGGGAAAACACACACACACACACACACACACAGCTTCACTGGGGAAAAGTCCCCACTGCACTTTTCTCCGTGCCACCACCTTATGTTTTTGGGGGCTTTCCCTTGGGTCCTGTCGAAATTATCCTGCTACAACTTTATCAAAATAACGAAAAACAGTGACAAATGCATAAATAAATTATAACAACAACAACAACAACAAAAAGAAAAAGAAAAGCATGCATATTCCTTTGGGTCGGCTCTCACTCTATCGCTCTCTCCCTGTCACTCTATCTCCATCTCCCTTACTCTCATTCCCACGCCTCTCTGTTGAGCTCAATCTCTATCTGACAGCTTCACAATTTTATTTTTAAACATTGCTTGCGCCTCCTGAAAAGCTCTCGAGAGTAAAAGCTTGTGTAGCCTGCTGGCTGGCTGCTCTTGAACGGATGGGTCCTCGTCCTCGGCCCCCAGGAGCAGCTGTTTGCCTCGGCTGCCGCCCCGTACTTCCCGATGGTTGGGTGAATGAACCCCAGAGACGTGGGCGTCAGTGGGCCGCATGCATCTCAAGGGCACAGTGGGCTAAGAAACCGACATAAACTACTCATAATATAAAAAATTGATTAGATTTCGATTTTTACTGCTTTCAAAACTGGTTATTTCCTGAAACGTACTCTTCTTCGATTTTCTTATCGCACTTAGAACTAATGAGTGTTGGCATTTATTTTTTATGTGTATATATTGCCTTGTTTCGTTTATCGGTATGAAAAATCCATTTTATTTATTGCCTATTGTACAATGTTTTGGAACGTACTAGAACCTTGTATGAATCAACATTTAGTTTGAATATCGTGGGAAACACACTTGAAATATTTAGGTAGACAATTCTTTATTTATGAATAGGCTTCGAAAATGTACATACATACATATGTACATAATAGAAAAATTCAAGAATTAAAGAAAAATATTCAAGTATGTATCATTTTTGCTGCATTAATTATTCAAAAATTTAAAGTATTCATCCAGGATTTTGTTGTGGTTAATAAACGACTTCTTGTTTGAAATATAAATATGAATAACAATTTTTTACTTTAGTTTAGTTTCTTAATACAAATGTACATATACATATGTATGTATGTACATACATATGTACAATATGATTAATATTATATTTTTAATTTTTTTTTATTTAATTATCCTTGTTTTATAAACATAGACTAAAGTTTAAACCAATGCAAACTAAATCTCCCACTGTGCGCTCGTCACTGATGTTAAACTGTGCCAAAGTTTTCATTGCTGCTGCGCCTCTCTATCCCTCCGCCTGCTTATGCTCTGTCTCTGTCTCTCTCATCGTGTTTGCTGTTCTAGCTCTAACTGTGTTTTCTGTTGTTGCCATTACTTTTACGAGTATATTCGCAACGGTAAACAGAATGGGCAGGGGCTGTGGCTGTGAGTGGCAAAACATACGCTTTTGATGGGATGCAAGTATCAACAGAACAGAAGAAGCTGCATCCCACACTCGCCCACACTCCTCCATCACCCCCTTCCACTCTCTCACTCTCACTCTCCCACTTATCTGTGCTTTCACTCTCTCTGTGTCTCTGGGAAACTCTCTCTCTCTCTCTCTGTCTCTCTCGCAGTTGATTGCGCTTTTGGCAGCAGCAGCAGCAGGCAGCACCAGGCTACACGGACGATAGCTTTTTCACAGGATAACAAAGCTCCGTGCAATCAGTCGTCGTACTTTAGCTTAACGTCTCTGGTCGGTTCAAGCGTTACTTTAACTCTCCACTGGAGAAACTTTGTCACGAGAGAGTGACTGAGTGAGTGAGCGATTTGCTCTACCCTCCCCCAGTTCCGTTCGTGTCCGTGTTCGCTTCGCGTTGATTTAAGGCCTCTCCGTTCGTTGGGAAGTAGGTCCCCTGGCTCTGACACACATACGCAGTGGTTTTCCCTCTCTCCCGCTTTTCTATAAATAAGAGCATCCGTTGGTGCCAGCCATCAGCTGGTTGGACCAAGGACCCTGCCTGGACAGCCCAAACAGTGCTACGTCTCGCGACTCTTCTTCTCAATTGCTGGCCAATTTGGCCTAAAGACGTGCGAGATGGCTTAATTGGAACGCCAAAAACGCCGCGTGACCCCCCCGCATTGTGATTGTCGCGTCCTTGGCACGCGGAATGCCAAATGAGTTGAGTGGAAATTCACGTATACTCGTATCATTCGTCGCACAGAACAGTTTACCCTCAAGCTGGATTATAGCGGCGACAGCAACGGACCCTGGGAGAAGCAGACCCAGAGCCAGAGCGCAGTACCATCGACTGGCAGTGGCAGTGGCAATGGCGATAATGTTGCCACAGGGCCAGGCAAAAGCAATGAGCAGCTGCAGCATGATCTGTTGCAGCAGCTACAGCAGCAATTTCAAATGGCTGCCGTGCACCAGCACCAGCAACAGCAGCAGCAGCGACAGTTTCTGCAACATCAGCACTCACATCCTCCATTTCAAACCCCGTTGCAACAGCAGCAGGGGCAGCAGCAGCAAAAGCACCAGCAGCAGCAGCAGAACACCCATCCGCATCAGTCGCATCATCCGCCGTTGCAACATCACCTGTCGTTAGGTGGCGCCCCAGTGGCCTATCAGCAATTTCAGATGCAATTTTTGCAGCACCAGCACCAGCAGCAGCAACAGCAACAGAACTCCACAGCCACGCCCACCGCCCGCCATTGTCAGTACTCGACACCGCAGCATCATTATCGCTCGACTCCCTCATCCGCCACGTCATCCACATCCGTGTCAACAGGCATTCGACGTCGGACCCTCAGCCATGTGGCACGTTCCTATTCCCTGTGCACCTCCACAGGTGCAGCAGCCGCAGCAGGAGGTGGTGGCGGTGCTGCCTCCTCGGCTGCCACTCTACCCACAACATCGACGACCATCACATCATCCGCATCCTCGTCCGCAGCAGCAGCAGCGGCGGCAGCGTCCAGTGGCAACCATTTGAGCATTGGAGGGCATCGCCACCACAAGACAGGCCGTTGTCGCAGCCCCATAATGCTATGCCACAGCCACAGCGACGGGGAGTTTCCCATGTATCGAGGTGAGTCCGGGCGCGCCAGGGTTCCGGGTCGGATGTGAGTCGTGTCCGCGTGTCAGGAAGCTGCAGGACATTTTGATAGCTTAATTAGCTGCATCCAGGGTGTCCGTCAATCTGGTGGGGAGGGGGGGGGCATCGTGTAGCATTCATGCAATTATTTGATGGATGCAACAGTTTGACAGGAGCAGCAAAATTGCAATTGCGGTAGGGGAGTTCAAACGGGAATTGGATGTCACGGTTGAGAGAGTTTTTCCTAGAATTTGTGCACGGCTACTGAATAAGTTTTTGTGCCTTTTCAATCCCATTATTCTGTGAATTCTATTAATTGTGTAGACATATGTAGCGTAGATCTTAAACAAGATATACATATACATATGTAGATAAGTCAAACGTTGTGCAAAAAAGTTTTTCAGCTACTAATACGTCACCCAGACAACGTTCACGGGGACTCCCAAAAATACAAATTTGACAAATCGAATAAAATGTTGGGAAAACCCCCTAAGCTACCGCAGTCAGAAATGAAAGAAAAAATCAGAGTTGGAATTTTTTTTTTGTCGCTGTGTGTACATTAAATTGTTTTGGGTATAATATTCTTCAGAATTATCTGCTCTAAACTCTTAAATCATCTTCTACTTCAGCTCTAATAAATTTCTCTTAATGCTTCACACTTTCTCCTTTATAATTAATATCTAATAATCCCATAGAGCACAAACATTGCATAAAAGTATTCCCCAAAAGTGTACAACAATTATGATGCAGAGTTCAAATACGAAAACCCATCCAATTATTGTGTTTTGCCCGATCATTTCCTAATCCCTGTCACCATAATAAGCACTTTCCAATGCAGCAGCTAATTTTCATACTTATATGCGCCCCCCCTGCAATTTGTGTTAAATAAGGATAATCCCATAGTACATGCGACTGACTGCAGTGCACTCTCCATTGATGGTTTTTAGGTTTAGCCAATGCCAATTTCGATTCACTGCCTGTCATCTCTCGCTCTGCAGTAATCGTAATAAAAGTCCTTTCTTTTGTCTGTTGGTCCCTTTTTTTTTTACTTTTGAATTTTCCCTTTTTCGTTTTCCTTCCATTTGGCACTTTTTTGTTTTGCTTGTTCGTTTGGTGTGAAACTTAATTAAATTACAGCTTGAAGAGGATTTCCCTCCGCTTTCTCACTCGCAAGTTCAAAGCGCAATGTGTCGCAACATCCTGCCATTCTGGCTCACCCACTCACCCTCTCTCTGCCCCTCTCTACCTCTCTCTCTCTCTCTCTGTGTCTTTCTGTCTCTGTTTAGCTCGCCTGCTGCTGCGTCTTACTTGCACACACATGTGTGTTGGCTGGTCTAAATGTGCTTTAAATGATGGAATCGATTTGGTAACATTTGATGAGCTTGTCTCAAAGGCGACAGCTGCAAGGGGGTCCTATCCTCCGTCTGTCCTCCACTCCACTCATGTGGGTCCTTACGACATTGCGGGTGTTCGCGTGGAATCAAATTAGCTAAAGGAAAGGGCGTTCGAGGGGAAATCAACTTTTCGTGTGTCGTTAAATGTTCTACAAAATGTTTTTCCCCCAAAAACAAAACAAAAATCGTATATCCCAAGTGGAAATTCATAAAAATTTCATTTGAAACTTGTGTGCCTTTTTTTTTTGCATATAAAATTTATATGAAATTTTTGGTTTATGTTTTAATGGTTTTCAAAGAACAAAAGTTTTAAGGGCACAAAAATTTGGAATTTTAAATAAATTTAAAGATAAAAACAAAAATTTAAGCGCGTGCCTGTAGGTGCCTGTAGGTTTTTCTAAAGCTAAAATTCCTTAATATTTTTTGCTTTTTAATTATTTATTTTATTTCTTCTCAAAATCCGTTTAAAACATATGGATACCCTGTGCCATATATTTAGTGGAATTAAATGACTGCAATTCTTTTAAGCTGATGAAATTAATACGCTCCGCTAGTTTTTAATATGTATTTCCCACATGACTTATCCAGCAAATATGGACAAATATTGGTAATATTTCATTGCCATTGCAGCAGTCTCACCCATTCCCCCCCATCGCTCCTACAACATTTTTTTCCCTGTTCTGTTTGTGCTGTGTGTGTTCTTTCCCCTTTTTTTCTTTCCTCTTTTTGTTGTGTGTTTGCTGTCAATATGGCGCCATTTATGACAAACTGTGCAACGATGGCAACGACAGCTTCCTCTGCTTTAATCACACAAGGACCCTACACTCTCTGCTTGCCCCCCTTTCTCTCTGTGGATCCCCTCTGTGGATGTGGATGTGTCGAAACATAATGACTCCATGGCGTGTCTTTAGAGTTTGAGTTAATGTTTCGCGTATTGATTTCGCAGCCCTTTCCTCGAAATCACACACACACACACACACACATCCAATGCCTTGGCAACCATCCCAGTCCTCGTGTGCTGGCAGAGAAGGCTTTTGGGGGCAACAGCATCCGCATCCGCAGCAAGTTGGCCAAGTAATTAAGGTTCTTGTAGCGTTGGCGGTTGCCTTCGCGATGCCTGAATGGCTGGCTGGTGCTGGTGCTGCTGCTGGTGCTTCCTCCCTCAGGAGAAACGAACGTGCACGAAATCTAAATTTAATTTGAAACTTGTGCCAAACGAAAGGAAAATACGAATTAAATGAAATATTTGTTGTGCATGAGTTTTCTTTCCATTGACGTCATTTGTAGGTGGGATGATGATGCGGCAATCTGTGGGAATACTCGTACGTACGTACATATATCTGTCGAAACAAATGGAAAGATTAATGGATAGATGGAGTGGCGGATAGATAGAATGATGTTATGCATCGATTTACACACAAATGTTACCAATAGACGAAGGACAGATAAAGGGAAGCAGTTGAAGTGCGAGAGATTTAGTGGATAGATAAATAAAGCAATGAAGTAACGTATAAAATTAAATATAGAAAAATGTAATGATTATTCGTTGGTTAGATATATCTACGATATTTGTAGATATATAAAGGAGATGCAGGCAAAGCCTTCAAAAAATTGTAAATCAAATCAAACACCGTTTTGGAGATCATTTAGTTCCCCATCCACTCACACAAATGATTGCAAATTAACTTTACAATTCTTCACCACATTTTTTGAGCTCTTACAAAATCAATTTTCCTGCCAAATCGAATTGAAAATTTCGACTCTGTCCGCTGGCCAAAAACTTAATTTGAGTTTTTACCAACAGAAAAGCGCTCCAAACAAATTTGACATTGAATTAAGGTCTGGGATTTCACTTTTTCTTTGGCAACAACAACCAAAACGAATACAAATGAAACCCCAGGAAAATTACCATGAAAATGCGCAGCGATGGGGCAAGATTATCTTTATGTTTTTTGTGGCTGGAGAACAGACACCACAGTGGGCAAAAGCGAGCCAAATCAAATGTGTATGTGTGTGTGAGTCCTTGAACCTTGAGGACACACTCTGGCTGGGCCGCCCCTCTAGCCGCAATTGTTTTTCTCCACGCTTCGGTTTTCTCTCACCAAACCACTTGAGTTTTCCCCAAAGTCACATCAGACAAAACAAAACAAAACAAAACAAGGGAAAACCCACAAATAAAATGGAAACAGAAGAACGTCTAAATTCAATGGCCTAAGCTTTTGATACCCTTAAAGATTGATTGGACTTATGTACATATGTTCTACTATATATTCTAGTGCTACGATTTAGCTAAACATCTATACAACTAGTGGGAGCTGAAAATTGTTGAGTTTTTGTAGGAATATCAGTGGAGGTAGAAGAAGTTTTTCAACAATATTTTTTAAATCATGTTTGCTATGGCAGCTATTGGATATAGTATAAAGACTCGAACATGCTTTTAAAAAGCAATTTTATTCAAAAATTAATTTTTCAAGTTTTTTTTTAATTAATCATTTTTGCATCAAAGACTTGAATTTTGAAAGATTTTTCCTATGGTAGCTATATATGGAATATGTATTTTATACCGATTTTTATTATTTTTAACTAAGCTTTAGATCTTTATATAAAAGTTCACTAAATTCTCTTTAGAATCAAAAGGTACTCCTCACATAACATTTCTATCCCAACCGATCCTCCCTAGGATCCTCTGATTCCCTTACTTTGTAAACATTAAATCGAGCATCAATTCGAACTAACCCTCTGCAAAGAGTACACCCAAACACCAAGTCAAAAGGTAACCAAGAACAACAGTGAAAGAAGAGACACCGTAGAGACAGCAGGTCCGGAGGGCCGGACCACAAAATGACCAACTTAAGCCTCAATTTGTGTTCTGCCCATCATGGTGATGGGGACTGGGTATAGCTGGGGATGTGTGGGTGGGGTCAGGGCAGAGGTAGAGGTAGAGGTAAGGTTACTAGTCGGTTCGACTACCTTTCTGTCAAATTGCCTGGCTTAAAAATTTAATGCTCTTCGCTTATTTGAAAACAATCAAAGTTCCATTTCCGTTTTGTCATTTTGCTGTGGGCAACCACCGGACACCAGCCCCTACCCCCGCCTCACTTTTTGCATGGCGGTTATTTATTTATACGCTTGACCCGGTTAACTGATGTCCATGATAGGATACCGCCCACATAATTTTCGTTCCTTTTTTTCTGCTCTCCTCTCTGCTTCCTAAGCTTCTGCCTGCACCTGAGCTTGGGCTTCTGCCTTCCCTTATGCCTGAGCTTCTGCCGTGCCCTGTGCCTGCGCTACTTCATGCGCTTTTCCTTCCCTTTGGTTGGCCATCATTTGCTTTGCTGCTATCTGGTCGTGTGCTGCAGATGATTGCAGCTCCTGCAGTGGAGGCACTTGAGGCACTCTCTCCCTCCTGCACCTCCTGCTCCTCCTCCTCACGCTCTGCTTATTGAGTCGCGGACGCAGTAAATGACAATAAAAGCGGCTACTCATACGCCATGTTGTCCGTATGAAACGGTTTTCAATGTAATTACCGTTCAACAGCCACACGAAGGGTGAGAACTTAACGTAGAAAATTAATGGAGGTGGCAGCTTAATGGTTTAAGGGGGCTTATGGTGGTGTTGAAACTGTGTGCAACGGCAGAGAGAATTCCCTATGCAAACTTTCAGGTTTGCTGACTTTTTGGACATGGATCCAGAGCCAGCGACAAGTTTTCATTGGCCAAAAGTCACAAGAAAGTTTTGTTGATAGAAAACTTTAAGTTTTTTGGTAAAAAAAAAAGGGAAGGAATTTCAAAGTGAATGAAAAGAGCAGCCAATGACAGCCATGAAAGATATGCTACGAAATTAGTTACCAAACAAATTATAAACGGAAAAAAGTGATGGTAGAAAATGGAAAAAAATAATTTAAAATTTATAGGAAAATTAAAAGAAAAATTTTTTCTTTGCCCCCAAAGTAACTTTTTCCAACTTTTTCCAAATTGCACTCAAAAATAGTTAGTTAAAATTCAAAACCAAAATTCACGTCTCACTTTTGGCTTTTTTTTAGCTTTCTTGTGGCAGCATTACTCATACCATCTGGCCCATGTATGGATGACCCACAATTCGTTTAGCATTCTATTGATTTATGTGGGTTTTATGTTTTGCTGTTGCATTCTTCTGCCGTCCCCCAGAGACCTTCGCGGATTCTTCTTTGGGGCCCAGTGAGTGACCAGAGCAGACCTCCCTCACTCAATGGCAGACAAAGCCAGAACCCAAGCAGAACCAGAACTTAGCACACCCATTGTCCGAGTGCAACACTCACTGCCCTGCCTGTCTGCCCCATTGTGACGGTTTTTTTTGTATTTTTTGGAACGCGTTTTGCAATTGATTTTAGTTGTGAGCGAACCTCTAACGGCAATGGTTGAGAAAATTCCTTTTAAAGCAGCAACAAAAATAATATAAATCGAATAAAAATCGATTATACGCCACGTTGAACGCAGTCAAAAGTAAAAGAGAACAATTTTCGAGCTGTTGTTGTGCTGCGGTTCGGTTTCCCGCGGATTCAATTTAACGCCAGACTTGAGTTTAACGTGTATGTGCTGGAAGATATAAGATATAAAGTTGTGAGAAAAGGGAAAGCAAAGATACACCCACAGAGGAGCGCAGCAGCAGCAGGAGATAGATGGATTGCTGCTCTTGAAGGAACGTTAAAGACAGAGCAAGAGCTACACTCAAAGATACAGAAGGAGAGCGAGTCTCCCATTAAACGCTAGAAAAGAAGGCCTGGCCCTCAATCAACGCTAGAAAAGAATCGTTGAGCCGCCCCGATTGATAGATGAATTGCCTTTTCAATTGAGATGCCATCGAGGCTTCGCTTTGGCTGTCAACGACGCTTCACCTCCTGCCTGCTGCTGTTGCTCATCAGAACCTTGATTTGTGCCTGCTAATAGGCAAACTCAAAGCCTTCACAGCCTCAGCCTAGTCCCAGCCTCACGACTCGAGTCTTCCTTTCGGGCTGGCAGGATGTTTCGCAAGCGAAAACAACAGCAATTACGACTTAAGCCTCGACCCAGCGAACGGAAACGGAAATTGTTGTTCTGCATTTTTAACAGAGGTTCGCAATCCTTGGCAAACTGTTGTTCATTTCATTCAGCACTCCCCTCCACTCTCACTCTCTGGCAATGAATTTTTAATGCGTAGGCGTTAAGTCCAGGACCCACAATTACACATACTCCACACACACACACACAGACACATACATATATCCCACTTCAAAGGGGACAGAAAAAGAATCCTTTAACCCATTTTCCACGAAATGGAAACCCCGTTTTCCGAGGCGTAATCACTTGTTGAGTGCTTCGTCCTTGGGTCCTTGGTAGATGGCTAATAGTCGAGCAATTAATTTACACCTCGCACCCCGCTTTAGGGCCATCATTAATCAGCGGCGAAATTTGATAAGCGCCATGATTTAATCATCAATTCGAGCCAAAAACAGAACAGCGAAAAATTGCTCATGAAATTCATCAAATTTCCTTAATTTTTTTCCTGCGCAAATATTTACATATTTAATAGATTGATTGGTGGCGGTGGGAGAGTGGGAATGGAATAATATCCATGCCTGAGGAGAGAATTTTCATTTAGATTTTTGTTGATTTAATAATGTCTTTCCTTTCAATTATTTCACACTTTAAACTATTTTATTTGCATAACTGAAAATTTTTCATCAATTATTAACCTATCTACTGTCTCGTCTTTACATCTTTTTACATCTTTTTACATCTTTTCTTCCTTGAAATTTCCTCTCGATTGACCTCTATATTGTCTTTTAACTATCTGCTGACAGTCAGGGCCATCCATCCATTTTAATTTGATTTGACTTCAGTTATTTGCTTATTTCTATGGCCACAAACAACAAAAAAAAGCACAAAAAACATTCCCCAAAAAGACACATAAATACACAAAAAAAAAGACCAATGAAGTGGCAAATTCACATGCCCTACCATTGCAAAGGTTGACAAAGTGGGGTATAAGGGCTTGGAGAAGAGTTTGGACTTGGCTTTGCAATTAAAGAATGGGGAAGAATGAATAAGGGAAAAGTTATATATTATTCATTAAAGTGTTTTTAGATTCAAAACCCAGAAATCATGGCAATATTTAGTCCAGAATATATTTGTATCAATTCTTGGTTATTTTTCGTTCTTTTTTTGGTTATTTCTACGATAATTCTATTTATTTATTTCCAAAATAAAATTTCGCAGAAATCGATGAGTGCACAGTTTTGTCACTCAATGTAGGCGCAAACTAAGAAATATTTCCACATAAAAGTGAAAGAAAATTAAATACAGAGCTCTAATTTTCTATCGGTTTAAGTCCTTAAGAATCTTCCATTTCTAGGGTCTCTCCATTGTTACTTTTCCAAGATTAATGGGTCAGAGTTCCTTCTTCTTATGGCTCCCCTTTCCACCCAGAGAAACGGCTGACCATGAGGGCATCTCTGCATTCGTCGTATCTTTATTAGTCGCTCATTTTCTGTTGGTATTTACCTGCTGGCGAAGAGACTTGCCCACAGAGACAAACACTTGACTTTATTTAACCTGAATTATTCTGCCAATTTCTCATGCCTGAATCTCTCTTTCTCTCTCTCTTTCTATCTCTTTTGCAGGTAAGTCTAGCATCTGACATTGATGGACTACATCCAAGCCCGCACCCGCACCACACACCCACACACATGAGGAGGATAATGAGGCGAATCCCAGGTTCGTGTGCGGATTTTCAAAAGAAAAGCGAAGGAGTAGGAAGCGAGGGACTTCTTTTGGCTCTCCCCTCGAAATGTATGAAATGACTTTTGACATTCCCCAGTTTCCAGCGATATTTGGCGTGCGTGGGTGTACGTTTACTTATGGGACAGGCGGTACCTTTTTTTTGCGTGGGATTTTTCTTCTCTATTGGGGCTCTTCTGCTCTATTGATGTCTGTGGCAGGAGTCGCCTCCTCCTGCTATTCTTTTCTATGAAGTCTGCGGCAGGCGTCAACTCTTCCTCTTGCGAGCGGATGTGGTAGGCGTTGTCGCCTCTGCTCCCCTATAATTCTGTGGCAGACGTCGGCTCCCGTCCTCTATGCAGGATGTGGTAGGCGTTGCCTCCTTCCCTCTATCAAGGATGTGGTAGGCGTCGGCTTCCTTCCTCAATGGAAGTCTATGGTTAGGCGTCGCCTCCTGTGGCTTACCGTCATCCCACCTCGATGCAAATTAGATTTGGATTTCGAAATTTTTCCATATATCTCAAAGTTTGTTCTAAGCTTATTCCCAGGCAGGAACAAAAAATAAAAAAAATATATATAAAAAAAATCGCAAAGTTTCCACATGGCGATGATGATGCCTCCTGCTGATGACGGCTTTTATCCTCTCTATCCCCTCTCCCCCGCCTCTCACGCAACGTACAGTGGGGGTTTTCCTTCGCACAGTGGGATGTATGGAATGGGAATGAAAACAGTTGCCTGTTTGTTCTTGAGCGGAGAACAAAGACAAAGCTCAAAGAAAAACAATGGGGTAACAATGGAAAATTAAGTGAAAAGTTTATTGCTTCTCTTTTAAATTTGAGAGCTTCAGAGGTGGAAGGTTAAATGGCAAAAACACTCATTTGGGGGCTAGAAATTATGATAATAAATGTCTTTTAATTATTTCGAGTACTTCCGATGTGCTTTATCCTCCAATCTTTGTCTCGTTTTACCTATTTTATGTATCTTATTTCAACGTATATTTTTTATCGAAATTCTTTGCTCTTGTTGTCTCCTATTCTCACTCTATCCTTCCGCCTTCCTTGCTCTCGAATTTCCCCCAATTCCCCCTTCTTCAGCCAATCAGGAATAACTTGTGCAGCCAATTTCCTTGCTTATCTAAATGCATTTGCATTTGTTCCGTGCACACAACCAAACCCACTCGTATTTATGATTATTTCCTACACAGTTTTCCTTTACGTATTCATCATTTGGACGCAGTTTTCCTTTTCATTTTTTTTGTTATCATTGCGACCCAATTTTCGTTTTCGTTTGCATTTTGAATGCTCCTTTTGCTGTGCTTGGTTGTGGCATTTGCATTTGCAGCCAATTCCAGACCACGGTGCACAATGCGCCTGAAAGCATGCCACACACACTGCACTCATACAAACACAGACGTGTAATCACACCCACACACACATATGCATTATGCAAATGGACGACTAAGAAAAGAAAAGAATGGAATGGAACGGAAAGTGTGAGTGCGGGGGAATGCCGTGGAAAGATACGCCAAGTGGAACCTGAAGTAAAGTCCATGCAGCATCTTCCCCTCTTGTCTCTCCCACCCACTCTTGTTCACTCTCTCTCTCTCTCTCTATCTTGACTACACTTAACCCAATGCGTGCTCGGGACAACATGCGGCAACTTAGTTGCCATAATTTGCACATTTTAGCAAACGATGCAAATGCCGACGCATGCCACCAACAGATGCCCAACGAGCACCCCACCCCACCCCTGCACTCTCTCCATTGCCAGAATGCTGTGTATCTGCCTGCCACTTGCAACATGATATACGAGGCGAATGCTTTTGATAGCCTCAACGGAAATTGCAAAGTCAGAAACCAAACGGCAAATTCGTAAATATTTTAAAATCTGCAGCACACCCCTGCCCATATCCCCTTGCTCCAGCAACCACTTTAAGCCTCTCTTGCACTCCTTTTACCCATCACTTTCACCCACTTCCCTCCCCTCAGTTCTCCTGCCTCTCAATGCAAATGACAGCAAATAGTTTTCGGCTTCTTTCGTTTTCTCTCCATCAGGAATTATCAGTTTTATTTGTTCATTAGGTTGTCATCGAGGATTATCGTACAGTAAACACTCTTCGAGTACAGTGGACACTCCATAAAAAGTCTGAGCATCCATTTAACGTCTCAGATACAGAGAGCTGTAGGGATAGCCCGCACTGTAGGCATAGGGCGAGGCGCCATACACGCCGCTGGTGTAGGGCGAGGCGTAAACACCGCCAGTGTAGGCGGCATAGGGCGTGGCTGCCACATAGGGCGTGGCTGCGCTGTAGGCGGTCAGAAATTGAGGCTTGGCAGCGACCAAAGCGACGACGGCGAAAAGGCACAGAGCGAACTGAAAGAGAGGAGTTGAATGAGATTTCAATTCACAGGAGCAGCGCCAAGGATCTCCACTGATCTTGGTTGGGGCGGTTTCTCTGCTGTACTCACAAACTTGAACATCTTGGTAGGATATTGTTGTGGCTGCTGGTTGAACAGAAACTGATATGATTTACCAACCCCAAAGGTAGTCGCTTATATAGTCAAAGTTTTTGTTTATTTTTCGATAGGTAGGAGCTCTGTGTACTCTGCAGAAGCTTCAGCAGGAGGGGAGTGTGTGCGGTAGGTCACTCTTGACCGTGGCACGTTCCCCCCGTTTCTGTTTCTGTGTCTGCTTTGGGGCTACTGTTTTTGGGGGGTGGTGGAGGTCTTCGTTTAATTTCGCTTTTTGGCCCCCAATGTCTCGTCTTTATGGCTGCTTTGTGATTCGTGCGTTGCATTACTAATAAAGGTTTCGTTTATCTAAGCAAAAGCGTGGGCGGGGGATGAATCCTATGAATGTGGCTTACGGGTAGGGAAGTATCTATTGTTTGTGGGCGGCATAAAACGGAAGCAATCTGAAATTCCCCAACCCAAATGCAATTTGACCTTTGCCAATGTTAATTTGTTGAGACAATTATCGTTATAGCTGGCGGGGCTAAAGAGGTTCTCCAAGAAAGATTGGAAATTCTGGGAACAGTTCCTTTGAATCCCTTTTCTTGGTAGCACAACACAACGAAACCTTTCCCTTTCCTCTCCTTCCCACGCTTTCTGCTTGCTTCACCCTTCTGCATTTCCTTTGTTTTGCTGCAGTTTATTCTACTACTTATTTTTTTGGCATTATTAACTGCCTTGGGTTACCCTTCCTGAGGGTTTTTTTTTTGGCAAAGATAACTGACTGAAACTAGAAACAGAAGCATCTTAATTCATTATTTTATTTATTGCATCACTGTATTATACTCGTCTAGCTCTCATGGTTAACATCTTTTATAACTTGCATAATTTTACTTCAAACTAATAATCAATCATCCAATTCCAATCCCTATGTACATACATAGGTACCTCAGCAGCCATAGGGAATATCAAATAATGCAGAGTATCCCCAGCTTCGTTTTCTGATAATAGTTTTTTCCACTTTTATATTTTTCTGTTTCTTTGTTCCAGTTTTCACTCGACAAAACATTCAATTTGTCAAGTTGTAAAATTAAAGCAGCTTCTCGGCTCTCCCCTTCTTCAACCCCTCTCTTTGTTCATTCTTCTATTGTTGCAGTCTCTTCTTCTTCTTCATCTTCAGCTTCTTCGTTCTTCCCTTTTTTTTGGCTGTTGTGCATTTTGCATCTAAAATACAATACATATAAATTAAGTTGGAAATGAATGGGTAGCTCTTTAATCAGGATTCTCAAGTTAATTTTGTTGAAGGATAGTCGCGTGGGTGGTGTATGGGTGGGAGGTGTATGAATTGTATGGAATATGAAATGCAAGGGGGGATTTTTGGTAATGAGAGTAGGAGGAGATGAGATGAAACGCCAAGGCGAAATTAACCCAATTTTTTAAATGAATCTTTCTTTTAATTTAATTTTAACAATAGATAAACCTATCCAAAACAGTGCCACAAAGTCTTAGTGTGCATTGTTTCTCCCCTTAAGAAAAGTGAATATTTTCCACTTAATATCGCAAAATTACAGTTTTATTATATTCTCAACAGTTGCACATTCACTTGGTTTATTTTTTCTACAGTTCAATCCGCTCGGCAACAATTTCAAATTCCCCTGAGTTTCGCGCCTACAGTTTTACATGAACTATTACAGTTTTGTATTATCACAAATTCTATTGCCAACAGTTGAACATGAACTTCAATGATAAAACCGCAATTTTCATTCTTAAATCCCAAATTTCACTTTTTCATTCACTAATTTTCCCTACAGTTTCGCATTCTTCGGCACAGAGTTTTATCTAGCTTTACAGTTGTTAAGTCAGGGCAGCAGTCAGAAGGCAACCTTTTTCTCGCATGCTATAAATGACAGTAGCTCTAAAACTGATCAAACCCAATGACTCTGCAAGCCACTTGAGCGCCTCAAACTGTTGTCAATTTTGCTCTCTCTTATCTTATGTTTCCTCTCTTTATGTTCGCTCTCTTGCGACCTGCGCTCTGCTATACATTTGCCGGCATTTTTGCATTCTGAAAACAAGACAAAAATACAAACAAAATTCCTGCGCCAACGTCACCCCGTCCCACTCGCCTTAGCAGCCCTACCACACAACAGGCAGCATAACTAGAGCGAATTATACTTCCGTTTTCTGTCTCATACACTTCAATGGAAAATACTGTGATATTCAGCATTACGGACACTCCTCATGGAGGGACATGTACCTTAGCCAGACAGCTGCCATAACTTCATAATTTTCATGAACACTGCAACGATGTGCTTCCGTCTAAGGGGAACTTCACTGTACCCATGTACATTTATATACATATTTGTGTATCTGTCTGTGCGAGTGTGCAATAGTTTCCAAATGAAAACCAAAATAAAATGTAGGTCTAAAAATAGTAGACGCCATCCGCCACTTTGGAAAATTCTTGAAAGATTTCCCCTATTGTTTATTGTATTTTAAGTGTGTGTGTGTGTGTGTGTGTGAATGTGGAAAAACAAAGTAAAATTGCTTTTAAAGTGTTTTTTTTTTATCATCAGCGACTGCTTCTGGAAATCGTTGTGTGGCTCATAGGGGAAGACTTTGCTACAGTTTGATGATGGTTGTTGGTTGGGAGGGGGGATGTAGTGCGTGCAAAAATATTCTTTGCTTCTTTCTAGTCATCGTTAATTTTACGTTGGAATGTAAATGGATTTTCAATGATACATAATTTCGAAATTTTCCAGACACAATTTCCATTAAATTTTGGCGAAAAGGGGTGGGGTGGGTGATTATGAAGGTGTGTGGGGTGAGGATTTATTGGCATCATCACTGGCTTATAATTGCGACCTATAGGATCAGTGAACAATTGGCGAGATTAACTCTAAGAAGGAATTGAAGCACAGCAATTGAAAGGGTATCAAATCTGCGATCCACAAAATTAGACCTCTAACTTTGTTTTCGTTTGTTGTTGCTGGCAACATTTTTGTTTTTGCTGTGCAGAATGTTGATATGGTTTCTCTTTATTTCTCTTCGTTCTGCTTCTCTTTCTTGATAGTCAAAATTTTGATGAAAACATGATAAAACAGGGTGGTGTGTTCTCTCTCTTTAGGGTCTTAGAACAAACAAAATAAGCCCCGAAAGAGAGCGCGTTGCGGGAACACCACCTTTCTATAGTTTCAGCATGCGCAAAAATGAGCATTTCGCTCTCCCGACAGCAAGCATGAGAAAAGAAACTCGACGCGTTTGGGCAAATTTAAAAGTAAACAGCTGATTTGGTATTAGTGTGGATGTCGTGTGGATTTCGTGTGGAATGTATTTGAATTCTCTATTCTCTCTGTCGCGCGCGTTGCGTTCGCTCCGTTTTGTGCCGCCAAACGTCGAAAATTAGCTTAAAAAAAGGGAAAAAAATTAATAGTTAGTTCGAATTAAAGTTAATTTCACGGCTATAAACAAATTTCTAGCCAACGGCAAAATTTAGAAGCGGCTTTGTTTTTTTCGGTTTTTCCGCCTTTTACGTTTTCGTTTTGTTTTTGCGGCGCGTCGCTTGGCGTTTTTCCGTTCGTGTGTGCGTACGTGTGTGTGTTAGTTTTTGCTTAATAAATTATTAGTAAATAAAAGAAAAGCAAATAACAAACTGCGAAATTGTTATTGCAGTAGCCCCACCAACAACAAGTGTAAGTGTGTGTGTGTGTGTGTGTTAGAGTGATAGGAAAAGCAAGATGCCTTCCAAAAGAATGTGAGAAAGAAGAAGAAGAAAAGGCAGCGATAGCGAACTCTCTGCTTCGCTGCCCTTGAGTGAAAAAGAGACAGCAAATGATGATCAATTTAACATTTTTCATCAATAAAAAAATCAGTGGAATTTCAAACACAAATCGAAAAACAAAGTGCAAAAGGCAACAACAAATAAGCGATACAACAACCGCGCGCGCCCAAAAAGGAAAATCCGGTTTTACAACTTCTGACACAAGCGGCGTCGTCGTCGTCGTGACGCAGCAGCTGACGTCGCATTCTCAGCCGACTGCGACTGCGCTGCCCGCTCAATGCATTTCGATGCAGAAACACACTAAATAGTTTCTGTGTATTTCTGTGCTTAAACAGAATGGAGTGTGTGGGAATAAAAGAAATATGAGAAAATATGGTAAATAATAGGCAACAACAATTCTGTGAGCCAGCGATTGGCGGTGACGTAGCCCAGACAGGTGTGATCGCATGGCAAACAACAACAAAAAAAAAAACAAAAACAATAGCAACAACTGCTATACCACAGCAACAACAACAGTTATATGCTTTGTTTTGTTTTTGGTGTACAAAAACAACACACGTGCGGTTCGGAATGTTTTTTGTTTGGGAGAAAAACATAAAAAATTCAACAAAAAGTGAAATCAATAACAAAAAATCAAGAAAGTAAGAAGAGGAGAGCCATAAAAATATCAATAACAAAACGAGGAAGAGGAATAGGAGAAAGAGAAAGAGAGAGCCATAATCAAAGCATAAACAAATAATAACAGTTAGGCATGGCCGAGAGAGCGGGACAGAGCGTTTTTCCTGTAGTATAATTAATTTCCCTTTTGCGAAATTGAATTTTTACACGAAGTAAAGCAAAGTGGAAAAATGTACGGTAATCGTTTTCTGTGCGTGCCTTATCTTATCCGTAAACACCGTTAATGATGTTGCAATCCATTGAATACAGAAAAACCCCGTAACAATTGTTTCCTTATCGAATAGTGGGAGCGAGTGAGAGAGAGAGAGAGAGAGAGAGAGAGGAGAGGGACCGTGCGATAGGAAGAGCTTACTTCATTATTTCCTTTTCGTTTTTTTCTTTGCTCCTTCTGCTGCGGTATGGAGCCCAACAAATATTTTTATCTACTTACAATGTCGTCTAGACGGATTCTCTGTGCCCCTCTTGCACTTGCTGTGGGTGAGGTTGTCTCTTCGTCGTCTTCTTCTTCTTCTTTTTGATAGTATGTCGCCTCCCATCTCCTTCTTACTCAGCGACTGTATGCTTGTGTGTGTGTGTGTGTGTGTGTGTATCCCAAGAGTGGAGAAATGTTTGACACCCTCTGGCTGCTTTTACTACTTTTTGTTGTGCTCCACTCCCCATATCTCTTCTCTCCCATTCTGCCAACGACTTTCGACCCCCAACATAATCCCGTTATATACAACTTTTCTACCCTTCCCCCTAGGACATAGCACAGCTTCCCCCTCAAGCTGAGTGCCTGCCCAAAAGCCACCCCCCAAAAAGAAAACGCATTCTCTCTTTTATTGCCTTTTGCTGTTCATTCTCCATCCCGCTGGTGCTCGTGGTGCTGCTGCGCTGCTTTGCTCGGCTTTGTTGTTGTGGGCGCCGTTTGCGCGCAAATTAAAATTTATGGGAACATACTGAACGCACTAACTGTGACACCCCTCTCTGCCTCACTCCCCCTCTCATCGGTCTGTCTCTCTTGCGCTTTGGGGAACAGAACTTTTGCTGCCTTTGGACTCTGCCACCAACAAAAACAACAACAACTACTACAATGAGAGGCTGTCGTCTCCCCTCTGCTGCTGCTGTCTGTCCATTGGTTTTTGCTGTCTGCTGCTGTATTGCTTTTGTTGTATTTGCTGTCTGCTGCTGTTTTGCTTTTGTTGTATTTGCTGCTGCTTTGTTGGTGCATTGTAGGCAGAGACAGAGAGAGAGAGAGAGAGAGAGAGAGAGAGCGACACACGGCACAGGCAGAGCAGCGGTTTCCTCTGCCGCCGCTGCAGCCGCCCTGTGTTCCATTAGCAGCAGCCGCCAGCCACCCCGAACACTTGTATTTGTGGATTGTTGTGCAGTGTAAATGACGGCACAGTGGGATGTCATGAGCATACAGCTGGCAAACATGGTTGCTCCAAAGTGCATCATTGCATTCCCAATTATCATCCCACTGTGCACTGGCAGTGACGGCACAGTGATACGGAATTAGCCTGGGAACCTTCGTTAATTTGTTTTCCCTGAAACTCTCTGCATGGCCCACACATCTGCCAAGGCAATTAAGTCTTCCCATTTTATTGGGAAATTTAACACCTGCATTCCACTGTGCAGAGTCTCGCTTCGTAGCGACAGAGGCAGCAGTAGCAGAAAGCAGCAGCTGCTGGTCAAAGAGTTTATTGTTGTTGGGTTTTTTGCTGATACTTCTGTTACTGCGGCTGCTGTTTGCCCTAACTGTCTCTCTCTCTCTCTCGCGCTGCTGTACTCTTAAGTTTCGCTCTCTTTGAGCAAAGTTTTTGCGCCTGCTGCTGCGTTTACATATTGGCAGAGACGCTTTTAAAAACACACAGATTTGTTCGAACTGAAATAAAGTTCTGCTTCCTCTTCGACTCCCCCTCTCCTATATGCTACGCTGCCATTATTTTTTTTGCTCTTAATTGGATTTGATTGCTTTTGGCTGTCGGCTGTGACGGCGCCACTCCAAACGAAATCTCTTTGAATCTGTGCTGCTGCTGCTGCTACCACAAATCGCATTAGTTTCGTTTTTGTCTCCAGTTATTTCTCAGCGCTTTCCCTTCTCGATTCCCCATTTTTTTTTTTTTGCACACCCATTGTTTGCCTTGGTCCCCGCGCGCTGTGCGTCCCTTTCTGGCCCATGGGAATGTATGGCGTTAAACTAGTGAACTGTAAATGAGGTTCAATGAACTTGCCTGCAGGTTAGAGAGGGATAGACACAGAGCCTATTCTCTCTAGGCTTTGCTTCTCCCTCTTCTCCTCCTCCGACTTCTTCTTTCTCTTCATATTTAATATTCGCTCGCTGACGCTGACGTTGCACATGTGCAATATGCCGCTCTCTGTTGCTCCCCGTCTCTTACTACCCTATTCATATCTATTCCCTCCCCCTCTCTGTAGAGCAACGCATTTGCTAATTCAATCGTCTGCCTGTCTGTCCCACTCGCTCTTCTCTATAGTATTTGCCTGAATGGAGGAGCGGCCCGTTAAACCTAATGTTGAGAGCATAGAAACGATAGAGTCGACTAGAGGATACCCAGTGTTATGGAAATATTCTGGAAAATGATGAAAAAGTTTATGTATTTTCGCCTATAATAACTATTTAATTTGGATGAACTTTGGTGAAACGGTAGATGATATTCTAATAGTTTTTGTCCAAATACATATACTCTTTTATCACCTGCGATTTACAGGTATTAAAAGTTTGCCCATTGTAATTGTTGCTGCTCTACATTCATTCTTTGCTCCCCCTCTCCCTTGCTCACTCATTCTTAAATGCCCGCCTGGCCGCCTTTTTAATGGGCGTCGCGCGCCAAATCCACAACAAAAATGAAGAAAAATCAAGCAACTAAAAACAGAATGTAAGCTAACGAGGGAAAAGTCAGTGCACTGGAACAACCACCACAGCCACAACAACTATGGTTCCCCTCCCCCTCCCATCACAAGCCTAGTGTTACAGTTAGTTAAGATTTCGCCCAACACTTTTCATCGGTTTGGTTCTGTTCTGCTTACCAATTTCTACTTTGATAGATGTTTTGTGGGCCACAAACAAAGTATCCACAAAGAGAAGAAATATCTTTAAAATGTTCTTTCATATTTCCGGAGAAATATGTACAACTTAAAGGGAACGAAAACATGTCTAGGGGGCGGAGCAGTGCGGGGCGAAAGATGAACACGCACATGGAATACCAATTCGCCGTAGTTTTTGGCCCTCTTCTTTGGGCCGCAGCTTCGCCTGCGAGTGAGTGTGCGAACAGAACAGACAATCCCTTTTATCTGGTCTCTCCTCCCTTTCTGGTTCTGTATTTTTGTGTATCCTGTCATCAACCTCTTTTCCTACCTTTCCACTATTCCGCTTACCTGTGCAGTTTGCGTGTTCTTACGTCTCCTCTCTCTCTCTCTCTCTGGCACTCCTCTCCTTCTCGTTCGATGGCACTTCTACCTGCTTTTTCAATCTGCATTCCAATAAGAGAAGTTATTTTCTTCCAACTTGAACTCCGTCTGACACGCAGAGCTGCCAACTCATTGCATTTGACCTTTTTTTGGGGTGGAGGATTGGAAAGGATTTCTGTGATTGTCTGAGATGCTGAAGGGATTTCTACAATGTCTGCAATTCACACTCTACTTTGAAGCATGAGATTTGCCTCGATATTCATGCAATTTATTGGATTATCTTGAGACTTTTGCCATTTCCCATAGCCCCTTGGATATCTAGATATCTAAAAGAGCTTAACTGGGGTATAACTCAGCTCTCTGCGCCCAATCTCACCCTCTCTGTCTCTCTCCACTTGGTTACACTCGATTTCCCTACGAGGCACTTCAGTTTGAGACCCCTTTTACACTGTTTCTTTCTCGTTTTGTGGCTGCATTTCCTTTGTTGCCTTTGGGGCATCCTTTAACGGAGCTCCCAGCCACTCTGCTCCTCCTGTCGCTTTCTGTTCGTTTTGTCTTTTGTTTCAGTTCAAGTGGCCAGTGGCATTGCCACATGAGAGGATGCTCCATTTCCTAGGATTTCCATTTGGATCTCTCCCTTCAGCCATTCATACGCTTCCTCCAGAGAGTCTCTTCCATCTTCAAGAGCTCTCCTACTTCGTACATCTCACTTCCATCTTTACCAGCTGGCAGCAGTGGTAACGTTTTTGATGATGACATCGACAAGTGGCCATGCCTCCGCCTGTTCTTGTTGTTGCTTTTGCTTTTGCATTTGCGGTTTGCAGCTGGTGTTTGGTTGGTTGTTTGGTTGGTGGGGCATGCCACTCTGCTGGGGCGCACTGCTTGCCTCAGCATTGCTGCATTTTCAGTTAATTTTCATCAAATTGAAAACATTTTGCTGAATGGCACTTGCTCCAGTGGTTGTCGGTTGATTGTTGGTTGTTTGCTGTTGAATTTGGGTTGATTGTGCGGTTATTCGCTGTGTAGATTAACCGAAAGAGTTGCTAAAGTGTTGAAGAAGCTTTAACTAAGGTTAACATCTGGCAAAGTGTAAATTTTAATGTTGATTTTGGTATGACTTTGGATTTTAATATAATATCATTTGATATTATGTCAATATTATGGTAAATTGTTAAAGAAAGGCAAAATCATAGGACAAAGCGTTAATATAAATTATAAAATATATATAAAATATCGAAAATATTATTGTACAGCGTTGAAAAATGGTTTTTTTGAGAGATAAAATAGAGAACTACTATACAGTTTTGGGTTGAGATTTTGCATCTCAAAGGAGTTCAAATATTATAAATGTTGTGACGATGTCACAGAAGTAACATCTTTAAAAAGTAATCGACTCCTATCGATTTTTAATCGCTCTATCATTGGGAATCGTCGAAATTCAAACAAATTTAAACCAAGGATTAAATCGGAAAAAAGTTATCTACTGTTATCGATTATCTATCGCTAAATAATTAAAATCATTAACAAAATACAGTTCTCAAAGTGTCTCGAAAAGTGTCAAAGAAGTTGTAAACAAGAAGACGAAAGTATCAGCTGTTTGTTGTTGCCTCTTGCCACTTGACTGTGCCACAACGCCATCTCTATAACAAGTGTTCTAATTGCAGCAATTAACCAACAAGTGGAGTAACCAGCAGCTAAGCACAAAAAAGTGAAACCTATACAAAAAAAGTGACACGCAAAAAAAGTGAAGTGCAGTAACAACCCACGCACGCGAGGCTGTTCCCGGGTTTCCCCATTTCCTTGCTAATTAGTGCGCCGCACAAAAGTCACGTGACAAATGGGGGGCAAACGATAGACAGAAATTTCCATTCACGCAACAGAAGAGGAACCTTTCTGCCGGATACAGGCCACTGCCCTACAGCGAGACACCGCCATGTCGCTGCGAAGCAACAAGTTGCAGAGCCAGCAATCGACGGCCAGCAATGGGAGTGGCAACAGCAGCGGGAGTGGCAGCGGCGGCGGCGGCGGTGGCACGGGGCAACAGTTGCAACATCCGCCGATGGCCTACCAGCAGCAGCAGCAACAACTGCTAGCACAACTGCAGCAGCAGCACAAATTCCAGGCCCAGGCACAGGCTCAGGCCCATGGGAAGTACGGCCCATCCCCCTCGCAGATGGGGAGCAACACCAGTCGCAATAATCTGGCCACACTGGTGGCGGCCATCAATGGATCGCACGATCCAACGGTAGGAACGCCCGGCGGTGGAGTCGGCTATCAATTGTCGCCGGCGGCCGCGTCACGGGTGGCCCATGCACCGCCCCACTCTCCACTGGGTCCGCCCTCGTACAGTGCCGCCACCGCCCAATCGGCCTTCACCTACTACGGCCAGCATCCGGCATCCCAGCACCAGATGCACCACTCCACCTACCACCCCCAGCAGCAGCAGCAACAGCAGCAACAGCAGTCGCTGCCTCCGCCCGATCTCACGGATGGCATTGATCTCCCCGGATCCCATGGATCTCCGCCGGATTCGCCCAGTGCCGCCGCTGCGGCGGATCTCGAGCAGCAGCTGTGCGTCGTGGCCAAGATGCAAAAGTCGGTGACCATCACGGTGACGCCGCAGCGTAGCAACTCCATGGATTTCCTCAACTTTGAGGAGAAGCGCCAGCTGATCGCCTCCTCGCTCTCCCTCTCCGACATTCTGCACAGCAACAGTGGAGCCAACCAGCAGGCCAAGGAGGCAGCGGCTGCGGCGGGAATGTCGATCAATGGGAGTCAGTGTGGTAAGTTTTGAATTTCACCACGGAATGGGGGCAATGGGAATGGGAATGGAATTGGGAACAGGATAAAGCAGCGAATGATAGGCCCCAAAAAAGAGGGTCAGAAAAGGACTGTAAAAGGGACATGGAGTGGCATACAAATATAGAACAGAAATAACCAAACAAATGTTATATTTTTTTCTATATTTCACTTCTTTTTCCGCCATAAATTGTTTCTGTTTTTTACGCTTTTATGCAGAACGGAAACGTGTTTTTATATTCTCTCTGGTTTTTCTCTCGCCCATTTTTCTGTTTGCCCAGCGACGTGCCCCAAAACGGTTCACTGCACTTGACAGAAGCGAAGTGGTGGGGGAAGTGCGAAGAGAGGGGCGTGCGTTGGTGTGGGTGGGGCCATACCGTGGGTTTGTCAACGCTTTTGTCTGTTTGCCCCCAGGCAAAACAATACCCCAGATAGCAGATAAAGGGACGGGACAGACAGCAGCGCAGTGAGATGTGTGGCAGGTGTGGCAGCAAGAGGGAACGGGCAGAAGGGCGAACTGTGATGGAATGTGTAAAGCAAACAACAAAATTTAAAGAGATTACATTTTCAGTTTAATTTATTATTACATTTCTCTACTCCATCCGATCAGCCTCTGTGTTTATGTGGCACTAATTCAACAAGTCATCATCATAATGTCCGCCCTGTATCGCACAATATCAGATTACCATGACATGTCAATACAAACCTACCATATTAGACGACAGTCGTGGACATAAATTTCCCACTTAACCCACTTACCCACTGCCCTGCTCTGTGCTCCACTGTGCTCTCTGCTACGCCAACCTCTACTTTGCTTTGCTTTGCAGCTTAGTTTAGTTTCCGTCTTGCTTTACCTTGCGCCACACCTCCCATGTGATAGACAAGGCCCCGCCGCCCCCTCCGATCGGAGTTGTGTGACTCATAATCAGGCATCATCAATCAAAGCAGAAACACAAATTTAAGCAGATGTCCATAGGGGAATTGTAGGAGGAAGAGTGGAAATAGAGAAAGAAACGCAACAAAAAAAACTATAAATAAATCTGCTTCTGAAGACGACTGGCGTATTCTCTCACACAAATCGTTGAAGAGTTGTGGATACCAGCGCTAGATTTCTCTTCATTGCAAAATCAGCATACCCTCTGCAAGGGTATGTATAAATACGAGTATCAGCAGTTGCTAGGAGATAAAGAAAAGCAACAAAAACCGCAAGACAAGCAAAGACACGTCGCAGCAGCAGCAGCAGCAGCAGCAGCAGCAGCAGCAGCAGCAGCAACTATTGGGAGAGCATCTATTTTTAGCAAATTAACAAACTTTGGGAACATCACGCTCTCGCACTCTCCCGCTCCCTCCTCTATCTGTCTTTTATTGGCATTAAAAGATGCAATTAAAATGCTTTGCATTTGCTTTTGTTTCTGTCTCTCACCCTGTCCGTTTGATGTTGGAGATTTCAAGTTCAAGTGGAGAATTGTTATTGCTTTTTAATGCGTCTCTCATGAGGGCACGTGTGTCTGCGAGAGTGAGAGAGAGAGAGAGAGAGAGAGGGAGTTATGGACGGAGTGGGAGTGCGGGAGAGTTTAAGTTTTGCTGCTTATGCATAATTCAGTGTGTCAATGGAGAGGCGATGACGATGAATCATTCGCCTTCAATCGCGTGTGTGTGTGTGTGTGAGTGTGTGTGGTGGGGTGCGCGTGGTCAACGTCTTTGGAATTGCTTAGCATTTCTGATACCCTTTCATTTACTGGATTTACTAGATTCCGATAGAAGGCTTGCAATGCATTTTGGAACCTGTAAGACGTAGCCACGTCCGTTTCTCCTTTTGTTTATTTATCCATAAATTTTGTTTTACTCTGCGTATGGTAACATTTAATCCCAAAGGGTATCTAGAGCTTCGTTTTGCCACTTTCCACCTTTCTTTCTTGTCTTTGTTGCCTGACTGCCTTTCCGATTAACCACATTCCTTGAATATTTTTGCAATTATTGTAAACGAATAATTGCCTACGCTTAAATGTTGTTATTTGTTACTTTCATTCGCTGGTGATGTGATGTTTAAATTGTTAAACATTTATATAAGGTTTCGCTTATATCAGAGATATGTACATACACACGTACACACGTACGTATCTTGCAGTCATCATTCATCTCGGGATCGGTTCCCATACGGCAATAAAAATCCCCTCCATATGATTGGGGATATTCTTTCCCAATTGATTTGTTGAAATTGTAAAATCAATAAACAACAAAAAGAAAAAAAAATGCGAGCAATTTACGATGGCAATTATAATTCGAGCACGCAAAAAAAGAAAGACAGAGTGGAACAACAAATTGCCATCTATAAAGCATAAATCGAAATAACAGTTAGATCCAATTCCCCCTGCAACCAGTTCGTGTCCCCTTTTCTACGTACAGTTCAAGCGTTTTTCAATTTCATTTCAATTCATCAAACTGTTCATTTCCCATGTCAATAACTCGACATAGCAGGGAATAATTCTTTGTGCAAGGTGTGTTTTGTATAAGGTGCAATATTTATAGATTAGATCTCTCAGAAGGTATTCGAAATGCCGCAATTATTAACTTTAAAGTCGGGCAGTGCCTCACCTTATACAAAGCACACCTTGTGTCGCTCTGCCCAGCTGTACAAATCGATTTTCTTTTGTTATTTTGGTGCTTTTACCCATACGCCTATCCATAATCCATGGGCAGCCGTCCATGGAGTCTACTAAAAATTTTATTGAATTCGAATTCCATTATTGTTTTTTTCTCGCTTTTCATTTGCCAATTCGAGTCGGTTCTGCAGTTGCCGTTCATTAGCTGTAAAAATATGAGTAGAAAAATGAATGACAGCCTAGAGGGGGTGTAGTGTGCAGAGGGGGGACTCAGGAGAGTTGAGAGTGCAGAGCAGACAGACACACAGTAGCCAAATGACGACAGCAGCAGCAACAACAGTAAGCAGACAAAGTAAGCACGACAATGAGAATGAAGAAGAGTGCTAGCTTAACCCTAGAATATACAGCGGTGACTTTTGTTTTGGTAGTTGTACCATATATGGTAAAGTTCCTAAAAATACTAAAGAAAGTAACTTTTCAGTCTTTTGTTCCCCTATTAAATAAACCCTACTAGGGTTAAAGTTGAACTTGAAACTTGACATATGAAGAGGCGGCGGCCCTAGCAGTAGTGCTGGTGAGAGAGTGTGTGTGTGTGTGTGTGTGTGTGTGTGTGAGAAGAGTTGAGGGCCTTGTCCATGTGTAATTTTTTATATGGAGTGGGTGGAGGGGGTATGTGCTATTTATAAACCATAAAAGCAGGTAGCCTGTACATGGAAGCTGTTCGAGAGCATACACTCCACTCCACTCCACCCCACTGCCACCCTCTACCTCTTGACATTCCATTGACTTCCAAATTTAGTTTCCATTTTTGTTGTTTTTCTTTTCTCTCTGTATGACGAATATTGAAAGCAAATTTGGACATGCCTTTTGTCTCTTTTTGCCCCACACTTCTGCCCATATTGGTTTCTTTTATGGGCCTCTGCTAATCGAACGGTATTAATCAATAAAATGATTAGAATTCTCCTATTTTTGGTCTGTCTGCGAAGAGGGGATTGACGGGAGGCGTTCGGGGAGTGTTATTCATATTCTTACGTAACGTTTCAACACTTTTTTCTGTACGGTTCTTTGTGGGAGGTTTTTTTTTTCGTTGCTTGTGTGTGGAGGAGGTGCTAATGGAGCTCAGGCCAGAGAGATGATTACCGATGAAAGATGATTACTTATTATGATTGCTACCTTCAAAGTAGATAAATTTCCACACATTGTGAGTTCTTAAGTTACGTGATTTTTGCGATAAGAAGCAAAGCTTTTTGCATACATACATATTTCAGACAAGTTTTGATATCGCTCTTACTCACCGATTGGATCGGTCTTCTTGTTGGCTTTTGTTCAAAGTGGAAAGACCTAAGCGATAAGAATTGTTTGCATAAAACGTGTCTTTTCATATGATATGATAAATAAAAGATAAAGTAAAGATTGCTCAAGGGACTGTCCCACTTGCTAAATGACAAAATAGGTGCTAATAAAAGTTTATGTTTTGGAATACGGGCAACTTGTTTGAGTATTTAAAAGGTTTTGTTTTGTATATTACATTATATTATATTACCTATGAATATAAAAACGAATCAGAGTACATAATCCTTATTTTAACTGCATGCCATGCCATTTTTTTGTTGTTACACAATGGCCCTATTTTTTTTTTCTGTTTGGACACTCAAAATCAAAGTTTATTCGACATTTTTTAGACCCTAACTAAACCGTGACGGAACTTAATCTTCATATGCCAGCTTTCATCACTAATTCCAACCCGAAAAATCCCACAATCGAAAGATACGTATAATCTACGGAAACAATCAAATTTAAATAAAGAGTTCAAGATACACATCAATGGGAGGGGGGTCTCTGTGGCTCCAAGCTTAAACTTTGTTTAACAACGTTTCGAAAGCCTTTTAACACATTTACTGCCGCATGGCATTTCAACAGCTAAACATAGAAACGAAAGAGAAACCTGAAAACCAGCAACAAATCGAAGCCATGACCCATTGATGATCTGGCGGAAGAGATGATTGATGGATGAAGGGCCCTCAAAGCAGTGCACTGCTTAGTGACAGTTACTAGGGCCGCTACTAAACGATCCATCAACCATCAACCAGACGCCAGACACAACAAAAAACATGTCTTATTCGATGGCCATTAATCAGGGAAGTTTGTATGTTAATCGGTCAATCTATAAAGTTCAACTTTTTGTTGGTGGGAAAACGAACGAATACAAAGCCTTTTTGCAATCAAAAGAACTTCCAACTTTATTGAAAATAATTGCAATTTTACTTGATATAAAGGGGAAATATATGTATCTGTCAGTTTTCATTCGAATGGGCCGCTTAATTAATGAGCAAGAGCAATGCAAATGATTGCCAGACAGTCGGATGGAGGAAGCAGCATTGCAGGTCAAGAGATTTCTTGCAGTCCATCCACGGAATTGATATCAATTGCTGGTCTGACTGCCTGTCTCTCTGCACTGACAAATCTCACACTCCAACGCGCTCTCGTTTGCAGTACAGTCTGTTTAAAATGTGTCAAAGTAAGTTGTCATTCATTTCCGCTTGTCTGTCATCTTTATCCGCTGCAGACTTTTGCCAGACATTGGTCCCAGGTGTTTCTGCCTCTATTTGAGTTTGCATTTATCTTGCTCAGAGCCAGCCTGTCTATTGCTCCTTTCTCTGACTGTCTCCCTCTGCCTATCCTATTCCTATTCCTTTATCTGCCCTGGCTGTTTGCCAATTTGACAGCTAAAAAGTTTGAGCCCAGGCAGGACAAAGTTTTATGTCAGTTGATAGCGATGCGGCGGCAGGGCATGAGATAGAGAAACGGCAACAAATTTCAATTAACTTTTGTTAAAATTTATCTTTCAATGAACATTAAATGTAATACAAATCAAACAGCTGATTACGGGAGATGAATTTTACAAGAAAATTGATAAATAGATTCGAAATTAGTTTTTAATAAAATTAAATATAAACATAGAAGATTTTCTTGATATATATGAGCAATTTTTTGGATTTTTGGTTGTTCCAGAAAGTTAATGGAGTTTTGTGTCAAGTAAATAAATGGTAAAGCTATCGCTTAATCGCGGTGTAACACCTTTTCTGACACCTAAAAACGTATAAACCGGTAATTTATAGACCTGTCGAAAACCCACAGAAAGAACTCTCTTTATAAGGTTTGTTCTGCTGTTATTTGCTCAGTCTCCAAAAAATTTAAATTAAAAGTTGAACAAACCCTGACACACATTTGTGCAAATTGTTTGCCGTGCTGCTGCTGATAAAACAAATGCAAAAAAAATAATAAATATTCAGAGAGAGAGAGAGAAAAAAAAGCTAAAATGTTCAAGGATTTTACACAACAATTTTTATGTTAATTGAAATTCAGACATAAAAAAGTTTTATTTGTCTGGGGTTTATTTGTGCTGTAAGTTTTAGGCAAATATTTGGTTTGCTTTGGATTCGATTTTGGTTAAGAGCTGGAAGAAGGAGGGGGAGGCCGTTGAACTATTGTTTGAATCACTTGAGAGCGGAGGAGGGTCTTAGATCTTGAAAATGGGATTTCTTCGGAGAGAAAAATGTGCCCAGGCAACACTTTGGACTTTTCCTTAGCCTTTTTTATACTCATTTTTCTTGGCTTCAATTCTCCCTCTTGCTTTACCCTTATTCTACTTTTTTCGAAGTTTATTTTTCTCCCTTTTCTTTACTTAAGTGCTGCCCAATTCCCCAGTACCCTCATGGGTCAATTAAGCCCCAATGTTCATTTCTATTTCTAGTCATAAGAATCTTTGATTAGATGTCAAATGTCATTGTAATTAGCCGCAGCTTTATAGAAAGGGGCATGCCTCATAGAACCCAGTTGCACGTGTCCGGCGATGAATAGAGCTTTTAACGATTTATAGCCAATCATTTAATATGCAATTTGTTATTGTTTATTTGTGGGTTTCGATCCACCATTCACTCGGATGATTCATTGTCATTCATCCATTATTCATATGGAACTTTTATTGGAATTGTCTCCATGGAGTGGCACCTGCAGTGTCGCTCTTTCTCTCTTTCTCTCTTTCTCTATATCTCCCTTTCTCTTTGTATCGTTTTCGTTTAATTTTCAACGATTGTTATCCGCACGAATTTCCACCAATTACGAGTGGAAAGAGAGTGAGTGAGAGAGAGAGAAGAGAAAGAGGGTAAAGCAACGGGCGACACATTTCTGAAAATTGGTTTCATAATTGACTTTGACATAGACGCCAAGCAATTTGTTTGGGAAAATAATGGGGATTATGGCTGGGAATGGGATGGAAAATCAGTTGGTGGGGTATGGAAACTCGTATGAGAAAAATCGGTTGTGGGAGATAAATGAAAATTTAGTTCTATAATGCGGTGGGCGAATGGAAAATGCAATTACAGATGTGGCAGAGAGCAGAGAGTGGAATCTCCAGTTAGAACTTTTGATTGGTTTTAGCAGGTGGGCAGTGTTTGAGTGTGTGCCACAAAGTTGCATACAAGTTGAAATTAAATGAATTTCCATTCAATGGGAGATTTCAATTGGAATTGAATGGAAATTAATCAGGAAATTTCAATGGAAACAACAGAATGTCGAAGAGAATTCATTAAAAGTGTAAAAGATACTGAAAAGTCAATTAAAGAGCCAGTGGGAATTGAAATAAATTCACGTTATCTGCATGAATAAAACATTAATATGAATCTAGACATTTTTCACACTCTTAAAAGAACAATCTTTACCCACATTCCCCATCTCATATATGTATGTATGTACAATCACCTCTTATCTCTCAATGTCCATTCAACATTTACCCAATAAATTAATGTATCTATAGATTTCAATGGCTTATAGATACGCCGATCCATCCATATCCATCCAATGTCAAACAACTATCTCTATCTATTGGCATGAAGCATGAATGCGTAGCTTGTCATTGCCTACGTGAGTGCGTTATGCTTCAATGATGGATACACTCATGCATATTCGTTCATTCATTCAATCACTCATTCGCTTGAACACTGAAACTGAACAAATACACGCCCTAGGAGACACGCCCCCTGCCCGACTGCCTGGGAGGCACCTTTTTGCTGTGCGCAATGTTGCGTATACGTAATGGGATTTTAACATTTTCTGTGCATGTGCATTTCCTCCCTCCCACCACCAAAAACCTACGGGCCATGAGGCATGACCAAAGCAGGCGCCGAATCTTTTACTCGTTTCCTCTTTTTTTACCTCTACCTCTACACCTCCTGCCCCTCTTTTCCACCGGTTCTCACTCGGTTCCCCCACTCTTTTCCTTTTCGATTCGATTGCACATTCGATTAAAATTAATTCCAGGCTTCATATTGCAATCCAAAAATCAGCATTAGACAGAGACACAGCCAAAGTCAGAAATTGGCTAAAATTTTTGTATTGTGCCTTGCGTGTGCTGCTCTCTCGCTGTAATTGCATTTCCAGCCATCAATTAGCGAGGAGTGACCTTCGACATGTGGATTTTTAGTGTATCCCCTGTAAAAAGTGGGTATTCGAATTTTGCAACAGCATGTAGAAGGAAACAACTATTGGGAGGCTATAAAGAGGAAGAATTTAATGCGGATTATCTTTCATCTATATTTGTACTCATGAGAACTATATATTTCCTCTGTATTTTCCTCTGGCTATCTGGGAATTTGGAATTGAGAAGAGCATCTACCTTGATGTACCTCAAAACGTAATTTCAAAAATTAAAAGTGAACAAAATCCCCTTTAATTTGCATGAGGTGCAAACAAGCTACAGATATTCCGTGCAACAAAATGTTCAATTGTTGTTGCTGCTTGTAAAATTTGTTACACTTTTTCTTTCTTTTTCAGAGTCCGACTGTCGGGTGTTTGTTTCACTTTCTTGGGATCAGCTTGAACCTGTCTGACATTTGCCTCATCTAACACTTTTTCATCTCTTTATTTTGTACGCCCCTACCCTCCTTTTGTAATTAACTTTTGGTTTTTCTTTGCGGCGATTTCTTTTGGGGGGATTTTCTTGTGGGATTTTTCGCTTTTGACAAGTTGTGTCAATCCAAGTGTCGCCCGATGTCTGTCTGTCAGTTTTCCTATCTACCCTGTCGCTCTCTTTCATAATTTATTTGACTGACAAAATATACAACACTTGTCGCATGCTTTAGTCTCACTTTTTCACTCTTTCCAAGTCGTATAAATTATTTATACATCTCCCGATCTTTTTTTAGTTGTTTCTCTGCCATTTTTTCTCGCCCCTTCGCTACCTCTTATTTTATTTGAACAAATTGTTGAGCATATCACGTTGTGCAAATAAATTTGTTGTCGTCAATCCTATAGTTATTATTCATTTATTTTTTGCTGCTGTATTTTCTGTTGTCGCTGTTATATTTGCAGTGCGGTTATCAGCAGCAGAGCGACTTTGTTTATTCAAAAGCGAGCCGGACCGGAGACGGAGCCACAACACGACGACAATTGACATAAGTTTACATAAGATCTTGTCTGTAGTTCGTTTATATCTCGTACTACTACGATTCGTACCCTGCAAATGCAAGTCTTGGTGGGAATTGCAAAATTCTTGAGTTTTTCTGCGGGATTCGTGGGAATGTGATGAATATGCAGTGCATGGCAATACGATATGGATATGATAGAAATGAATATATATTGTGTGGGAATCTGTGGAATGGGGTAAGGGAGTAGAGGAATTGTGGGAGTACAACTTAGGCTAGGGATAGGAGAAAAGTACGGAACCAAAGTGTGTAAATAAAGACCACTACAAAAATAAAAAAAAAAACGATTATAAAATGAAAATGATTTAAAATGAATATTTGAACAATTTTCCTCCAAGGATTTGCATATAAATTTAAAGTGGAAATTCAGATAATACCCTAACCCTTTATCGCATACGAACAATATGCATAATTCTGGTAACAATTTATTTGAACAATTTATACGCGCGCATATCTAATGGATTTTTTGTCAGGGTCTCGTGCGAGAGGCAGAGAGGGAGCATTCTTAATCCTTGACTTTGCAGACATTTGGCCTCCTGTTTATGGCTTGTTTTTGCCGCAAGAACATGGTATAACCCTCAGCCCCAATGGAGCCCCAATGGAGCCCTCTCTGCTGTGCTCCAGTCATACGCTACTCTTGTAACCCTCTCGAATAGCCCCCCCCCCTTCTGTTGTACCCCTGCAAATAAGAAGAAAAACACTTCTTTTAGCTAGAGTCAGCCATATTTATTGTGGATTTTTCTGTCTCCCTCTCGGTTTTGGCCCTCAAGTGCGCGCGTCTGGTGGGCGCCAAAAAAAAAACCAAATAACAGAAAAGATACAGAAAAAAATACCACTGGAGCGAGAAAAAGCAACAATAAAAACTGCAACAATTACTACAACAATTAATGCAACAGTAAATACGAAAACTGCAACTAATACCAACAAGAGGAACTTCTACAACGACACAACCAAAGCAACTAAAAAAGTTACACCAAAACCAAACACAATCTGCGCACAAAAACTCCAGCAACAACAACAATACCCTACACTATACCCTACAACAATGACAGCAAAACGTACAACAACCACAATGACGACAACTTTCGCGAAAACCCGTTTTCCATGCGTTCACTCGCATAGCATTACTTTATCTTTATTTTTTTTTGCTGTTTTACCGCGCCCTTCACTTGCTTTTGTTGTAGCTGTTGCCGTTGAATACTGTTGTTGTTTTTGTAGTTTTTTTAGAAGCCAAAATCTTGAAAACTTTGCGATGGAAGCTGCTGCTGCTAGTTGCTGGCTGCTGCATTCATTCAAACGTCGACAACGACGAAGCTGCTCCCCAAAAACAGGTTTTTTTTCTCCCCATATGGAAAAAAGCTTAAAAAAAAGAGAAGAAATAAAATTATTATATGACGACAACGACAACGACAACGTCGACGTTGACTGAGCAGCAGCTCTTCCGCGCTCACCCGCTGTGTTGTGGATTTTTGTTGTTGTTATTGTTGTATTTTTGCATACAGTTTTGCTTTATTTTCTTTGACTTTTCTCGTCTCTTTTTTTCCCACACAAAATTCTGGCCTCCTGGCCATACAAAAATAAGCAGAAAAAGCGAAGAAATTGTTTTTGGGAAACTACAGAGAATCGTTTGGTTTCTTTGTTGTTGTTGGTTTTGGCCACAACAATTTTTGGTCTCGTGCTGGGAATGTAAAATGGAACAGGGGCATAGGACGGGGAAAGGAACGTGGAATGGCACGGGGTACCTGCAAACTCTGATGATCTGTAGAGGGTATAATGGCTTTTGGGCAAAAGATGTGACACGATTTTGGGTAAAGATTCTAGCTATAATAAATGATCAAAAAAATTGTAGAATATAAAGAGAAACTATGTAGGGAATGTATGTAAAAGCGAAGGATATTTCTTCGTGTATGCTTTCAACATCAGAAATTCCTAACATGTGTCTCTTCCCCCACATTTGCCATTCATCCTCCGTCCTTCAATCCTCTGCCCCCTGCACCCTTTTGTCTTTTTTTTTGTTGGCGCCATTCGAAATGAGCCAAAGATATTTCTTTCCTTCCTTATTGTTGTTCTCGCTGTCACAGTGTGACCCCCCTCTGGGGGTTTTCCTGCTTCTGTGGTGGCGGCTGATTCTTGCAAAAGTTTTCCGCTTCAAATTGACACAGAAGCGACTTAAAGATGTTGTACTTTCAATCCGCCCACAGCCCACTCCTTCCCCCGTCACTATATTATGTAACTTGAAGCATGGCAGCCTCTGGTTCTGCGGCTTCTGCTGCTTCTGTTGACCAACAATTGACCACAATTGGAGCACTAGCACTAGCACTCCATTGCCCAGTTGGCTCAGTGGCTGAGGCCCAGTTAATGGAGAACAAACGAATGAGAAGGCAAGAAGAGATCATCATGGAAGCCAAATAGTTGTTGTTGCTGCTGCTGCTGGCCCATTTGCAGTAGTTTTACAGTTGTCTCTGGCTACGTTTTGCACTCCCTCCTTATACCTCTGCTGCTACTCTCCCTTCTTCCTGAGCTCGCTAAACATACTCCTCCTCATGGTCTCTTTAAGCATTTTCTGTTTCCCCTCTTCACCAGCCATTTCTGTTCCCCCTCTTCTCCAGCCTTTTTCTGTTTCCCCTCTCTGGCTTAGTTTTTTTTTTGTGTGCTTTTATTCGTATGTATTTCTATTTCCCTTCCCTCTCCATTACCTTGCACATTCGTAGGTAGCCTAATTTCAACGCTTCAATGCAGGCAGGCACTTCAAAGTGTGTGTGTGGGAGTGTGTGCGTTCAATTGTGTGCATGAGCGGAGTGTGTGTGCGTGTGTGTGTGACAAAGCTTATCTGTGGGCAGCATCAACGTCAACAGCTTCACGGCAGACAGAGGGAGACAGCACCAGACAGACAAGAGGCTGAGGCAGGTAATACTAAAGAAAAGGTAAGGCAGTGCAGACAGAAGATCTCTTTGAGAGAAATTATTACACATCAGCCGCAGCTGAGGTCTGTTGTCTGAATGGGAAATTTTGGCATTCGAAGATCGGGATAGCCATACCGTGTTGTTTATCTGTAGATCCACCATGCGGTACCGCCATGTGCTTGAATGTCTCTAAGGGTGTTTTTCTGGACTCACCTTATTTTTGCGTATATGTACCTTGCACTGAAGCCTGACTTTTAAAGATAAGTAAAGTCAGCAAGAGGTTGCCAGTGGCAGCCATGGGCGAGGCAGACACTCAGAGGGAGCGGCGTCCCCAGTGTTGGTTCAGGAGTCGTCCAGCCACACAGCATGAGACGACATTTCTTTTGCTGTTTTTGACTCTCCTTTTGCCTTTGTCCCTGCAGTCTGTCCCTTATCTACCTTTCATTCGGCTGGCTTTCTCCAGCTATCCCCCTGCACTCTCTCTCTCTCTCTCTCTGTCTCACATTCAGCAATTGTTTGCCTTAGAAATTTCCTAAAGCCAAATGCAAATAGCAGTAAAGGAATTTCCATGTTTGTCTAGTCCCTAAAAAAAGGGGAGAATTTCCGCCCAGAAGGAATCTCTTTGGGGCTTTGATTTGTTGTTTGTGAATATCATTGAGAAATGATGAAAATCTATGGAAATTGCCACACCAAATAAAACAAAGATGCAAAATATTTCCCATTAAAACAATCAATATGAAATGGTATCTTGGGCATTTGCACCTATAATTTTTCTTCACTTGTTACCCACATAATTAAGTAAAAGCCCTTGGTAAAATCTTGAGAAAATCACGAATTTATTTCTGTTCACTGGTCGATTTCCCATTTGTATGCAATGCTGAATGCTGCAGCTATTAAAATGTTTCCAAAGAATTGTAAACAACTTTTTTTTGTGGGGTGGTGTGGAGGGGGGGAACAGAAACTCGCTTTGAATTCCTAATTTCCAAGAGAGCAAAAGATGATTGCAGCACAAAAGGCAGCAACGAGTGGCCACAATAAATGCTGCCAGTGCCACTGCCGCTGCTTTGCCTTGCAATTCGTACAATTTTTCAGCAGCAACAACATTCCGCTATGCCAAATGCTCCATGCCCCATTCCTCATGCCCCATGCCCCATGCCGCATGCCGCACAATGCCGGTAAAAGTAGGCGAACCACAGCCACTGCCGGTGGCCCCAAAATGGGCGGAACGCCTTTTTCCGCTTCCGTGAAACGTTTTGATTGAAATGCCGGAGATACATGCTAATTGTTGTCTCTCTTCTCTCTCTCTCTCTCTTTGCAGCTAAGAAACAGAATGGAGCTGCCATACGCACAAATAGCCTCGGTTCGGGCACCCGCACTCCGCCCCTGGAGCGGAAGAGCAAATTGAGCGCCCTGGGACGCTTCTTCAAGCCCTGGAAGTGGCGACGGAAAAAGAAGAGCGAAAAGTTTGAAGCGGCCTCCAAATGTAAGTTTTTTTTCTCAGCACATCCAAAGATTCTTCTAATCCTCATGTATCTTTTGGGTATCCTCTGTGTATTTTTGCAGCTTTGGAGCGCAAGATTTCTGTGCGTGCCAATCGGGATGAGCTGGTGCAAAAGGGGATACTGCTGCCGGAGAGTCCGCTGGGGAATATCCCGGAACCGGGTAAGTTTTTCTGAGCTTAAAAGTTTTGTTTTGTATAGGAATTAGTTATGGTAGTTGGATAGTTTTGAAGTCCAGGAGAGGAATTTTACATGAAAGTTGTCTTAATTCAAGGCATGTTAACCTGGAAGGGAATCTTTTTTTTTTTTTTTTATTAAAGAAAGTCTTTTGTACGAAGAAATATCATCGGAGGTTACGGAACTATTTTATTCTTTTACTAAAGGAAGCTTCAAGCTGATTTCTTTGAATTATTTATAACATGTGAAAATGCACCTTCTTTAAGTTTCCTACAGGTTTAACTTGAAACCATCTCCTAAAGAGCACTTCTCCAAACCCCAAAGAAAAATTACTCAAACCATCCTCAAAACATCTTCCAAAAAGCAGCTGAAATTACCTCCAAAAACACCTCAAATCCTCTCAAAACGTTCTTTTTACCTTTACCTTTTGCTACCTCTGGCTACCATTGACTTTCCACTAATTTTTCCCACCAACTCTCTTCAGAATTGGCACTAGTGATACTCTCAATTTTCCTCTAGTATTTTCTCCCCCACACTGGTTCTCTTCCGGTTTCGCTTCACTTTTCCACTCACTATTTCCATCACATTTTTCCTCACTGTTGCAAGTTTCTTAAACATATTTGATGAGCGAAAGAAGAGCCAGAAACCATAGCGGAAATTGGCCATAAGCCACGCACGATTTAGCCAACTCTGTTGGCTTATACAAAGCAACCCACCCCCTTTCCCCTTGAATCTACAACCGCCCCTTCCACTCTAGCAAACGATTTGCCAGACAGCTTTGCACTTTGCTAAATTGTTTGCTAAAACGCAAAGAAGAGTCGGGAGTCGCGTCGAGCGTCTTGTCTTCCTTCCGCCTTGCGCTGATATGAGGCGTGACAGGCAACAAGACGAAGACGTCAATTGGTCAAAGGGAGGGCGGAGAAAGAGGAGAAAGAAGGCGGAGGAGAAACCCACTAAGAAGGAGGCGCCTTGTCACAGGCCGCTGTCGTCGCTGTGTCGCGACGCGTCGCTTAAATGCCAATTAATCAGTTTGCTCAACCGACGGCTAATTGTCTAAAGACCCAAAGCAAAATCAAAGAAATTGCAGAAGAAGAAAAAGTGAAGTAGAAGGCGCAGGAGGAGAAAGAAGGAGAATAGAACGCGAAGTGCATTCAAATGAGAGACAGACAGAGAGAGAGGATGAGAGAGAGGGAGGCGAGACCCGAACCTGCCTCAACTTGATGCCGCGTGTGGCAGTCCCTGAAAAGCACTTAGTTTCGCCACTCGCCCACAGATGGCGCGTTAGTTAGTGAAAGTTTATGTTAGGGAAAAGCTTTTTGCAGACAAAAGTTTACCAGTGAAAGAAAGAAAGCTTTTATGAATGACTTGTGGTTCTCTCTCCATTCTCTTTTCCGTTATTTCTTTTGCAGGCGAGGAGTCGTACTACAACAATGGAGGAGGAGGTGGAGCCACCGCCAATGGCTCTTTACTCAGCTCAGCCGTCCACAATAATTCCATGAATCAGGCCAATAATTCCATAAATGCCACCACCTATGGCACGGCAGGGAATCCCCTCATTTCCGCCAGCCAGCAGCAGCAGCAGCAGCAGTTGCAACAGCAACAGCAACAGCAGCAGCAGCATGGTCTTCCTAATTCGATTTCCGTGCAACAGTTCAACGGAGGAGCCGGCGGCCAGCCACAGAATTCCATGGCCAATGGCTGCCTCATTGGTGGCGGAGGAGGAGGAGGAGGAGGTGGAGGAGCAGGTGGGGATGGCTCGTCGGACACATCCTCATTGAGTGGCGGTGTGCCCCATTCGCAGTCGGCGCCACAGCAATTGGGCGTAGGCCAGCAGCCGCCGCCGCCTTTGACACCGTTGGCGCAGCATCATCAGGCGCTGGCACAGCAGCTGCAGCAGCGATTCGCCATCAGCAATAATAATGGTGAGTACTACTATATAATCAACTATATAAGAGTGAGTGTGGAATGAAAATGATTGAAATGAATGAATATTAGATCTAGAAAAACGCTCTTAAAATGGGATTTTGTTTCATGTGTTTTTTTCTGAGTGATCTTCAAACGGTCAGCCGAAAAGTAGGCAAGGAAATATGTTACACTTATGCGTAAAGCAGTCGAAAAGTACTTGCTCTTCCACTTAATTTTCGAATATATATTTATCCCCTACTGCTCTAAGAAATTAAGTAGAATAATTATTTCTATTGGGATCCACTATCTGTTAATTATTTAATTGCTCTTTAGTTATTAAGTGCGAAAAGAACGAAAAAACAGTCCAAACAGATGAACCGAAATATGGCCTTGTTCTCTTGGGGAATGCAGTTTGCAATTGTAATCTGACTTTTATGCACATACATATGTATATCTTTCTCTCTTAGCTTATACAGCCATCTCTCTTTTTATCATATATGAACATATCTCTGTATAATCACAGACTACTGTCTGCCCTTAATGTTCTACTTGATTGTCATACCCATAAGCCATAAATTAGAGACACTTGAAGCCCATTTAAGCTCAGTTAACGCCTAGTTAAGACCCTCCCACACACACCCATACCACATAATGTGCCACTGGCAGACGATTTTGGTGTGCTTGCTTTTTCAGTTTTTAAATGTTTATCGCTTGTTTGTTAAATTTTTAGCCGAATAAAATGGGAGGAATCTTAGATAAAAAACGTTGATGCGTGTGCCAAAAGGGGTGGAGCAAGAGAGGAAAGAGTGGGAGTGGGAATGGAATGGATTAAGGCCTAAAAACAGGTTAAATTTTCACGAAGCTGCTTTTTAGTTGATTTGCCTTTGAAGCTTTTTATTGTCACTGCCTGCTGCCTGCTGCTGCAGCTGCTCTCTCATTCGCACTTTTATAGAAGCTGCAACCGGCATAAACGCGCGCTCTCTCTCTCTCACTTTGACTCTCTTGATGCGCACGTTTTGTGCTTTTGTTTGTTTTGCGTTACATGAAGAGGGACGAGAGCGGCAGGGGGGCCGTGTGGGAGCCAGCAATAAATAATGGCGTGAGAGAGCAAGTGCATGGCTCTCTTGCTCTCTCTCTCTTGTTGTTGCTTTTGCTTGTGCGCTCGCTCTCTTTCGTTGTGCTTTTGTTATTATTGCCGTCGCTCTCTCAGATTATAGCACATGCCTTATAGCAAACTTTATTCCGCTTGAATCGCGTCTGGCGTTTATTCCGGCCGTCAGTTAACAGTAAAACGCGTCGCGTCGTCCTCCTACCGATGCGTCTGAAAATATAACAGAAAATTATATCCCCAAGAAATACCGATATTATGTGAAAGAAATACCCAAAAGAAATATGCACAATTAAGTGTGCTTTCAGCTTAGATCCAAACGGGGTTTACTGTACCTCTCCCCAAGTGGGGTTTACAGAGGCTTACTGTACCCCATGAATCGTCGTGGTGTACTGTAGCACTCGCAGTGTCTCAGTGTGTTTTTGTGTGTGTGTTTGCGTGTATTCGAGTGCTTTATAGAAATACGTAATTTACGAATGTAATAATAATAATATCTACATAATATATAGCACACAATCCACAAATAATACTTAGTTATAGTGAATCAACTATCTAAAACAACGTAAAATAAATATAAAGTAATTGCAACTAAATGTTTCGACCAGAAAATCATTTCCAAGTTCATTTAGTATTTTGTGTGTTACCTTTCGCTTTTTGTGCTTCGATTCGTGTGGCAGAGGGTTGGTGTGGAGGAGGGTGGTGGGATGTCCAAAGAGAATGCCGGGTACGAATATTCTGCACCGGAGTAAACAAATATTAATCTACGAGGAAGTAAATGTTTGAATTGCCAAATAGTTTAAACAGAAGACCGAATATCGTTTGTTTTATGGGTGGAAAGATGCTAAGGGGGAAGAGCTTGTTGGAAATTTGAGTAAATATGTCAGAAAATAAATGATGGATATTAGAGTTGCAAAGAATTCATATTTTAGACCTTTTAGGAAAACTTTTGGAAAGGAAATTCTTTTGAAATTCAACTGGATGTCGCGAAGAATAGAATTTTTAATACTTTGAAACATTTTCCATACGTATCGTAGGGTTATATTTACTGGTTTATATCGTAATAGCAAGACTAATCGGATTTCGCAGTAGAAACAAACATATTTTAGGCATTTTTCTAAGAATCTCCAAGAGTTTTGAATGTAAAATCCTAAAAAAAAAACAACAAGAATTCATTGAAAATTCGCTTGGAAAATGTTTAATTCGATATTAAAGTAGTCAGTAATTAAGGCAGTGCTCGGAAGGCAGTCTCATATTTCCATAACTTTAGTTAGTAGCAAAACAGCAAAGAAGTCCAAGAATCCAATGGAATTATCAGGCTTTATGTTTAAGGGTTTCATGAACATCAAAGCTTCCAGTAATCGCGGATGCCCCATAGATTCACATCATAATTTCGCCCCTAGAAATTCCCTAACATATCATTCCTTTTCCCTTTTGTAAAGTTCATAAAAATTTAAATGAAATGCAGTTGAAATTAACTTTTGCTCTGTAAACAAAACAATGAGAGAACTCTTGACCCAAGGGAGAGAGCGTGTCAGGGAGAGAGGGAGAGCAAAAAAAAAGGAAAAAAAATGTTCAGTTGTTGCAAGTTTTTCCGCCCACCACGAAAGCGAAACAAAAATATTTTTATTTCAAAAAGTGGGAAAAAATAACAAAAGAATTTTTTGTGTAAATGCAACATGCCAGTAAGGGAGATGGGGAGCAGAAAAAGAGGGGTACCGGAATAGGGACAGGGACAGACAGAGAGAGAGAGAGAGAGAAGAAAGAAAAGTGAAACAGCTAGGGAGCGCGGATAAGTGGAAAAGCAGGAAAATTAAACACAGTTTCCCCTTGTTTTCCACTGTTTTCCTCACCTCGAAATACATTTTAAATTTATATGTGTGTCCGTCTACAGGGTGCTTCCTGCCACACTTTAGCCCTCAGCACCCCCCTGCAGGACACTGCTTATCCACCCCTCCTCTTCCTGCCTCTTTGGGGGCTCTCTTGTACGCATTGCCACGCCATAAATTGCGCTCATGCCTGCTGCTGCTACTGCCTGAACGTCAGGAAGTCGTTGGAGCTGTCAAAAGGTTGGGGCGCACCCAAAGGGTGTGTGTTTGATGGGAGAAAAAGGCAGCGTCAGACAGGAGCAGAGAGGTGGCAACGTGCAACAAAACTTTAATTTTCCGTCATTCCACTTTAGCAGGGCTTTTCTTTGCTCACATTACGCATACGCCGCGTTGTCGGACGGTCGTAAAAGTGTTGCCTACCATTGGGCGGACAGCCACGTCCTCTCTATTTATTTTGCCTCTCTCTCGCTGTTAAAAGAAGTTCTCTCTCTCTCTCTCTCTGTATCCTTTTTTTACGCTCTCTAATATTTTTGCACATTTTTCTCTCTTTCCATTGTTTTGCTTTGGTTTTTCTCATTTCTGTCTGCTCTCAAAGCAGAAAAATATCTGTAAATTTATTTTAAATGAGTCCAATACTTTCAAAATATTTATTTTAAGTATAAATTGGTATTAAGTATTATTTTTATATCAATTCAAGAATATTTTCTTTAATTATTCAATTTATTCGTCTTGTTTTTATCCTGCTTTGGTTTCCTCGTTATTTTCTTGCACTGTTTTTACTGCTGTTTTTTTTTTTTTTATTTGGAGGTCCCTTTCTGTTGTTTTTTCTCGTATTTTTGTGGCGGCTGCATCCCATGCTGGGGTCGTCTACCTTTTTCCTGTTTTTGCATCCCCTGTTTTCAATGTATTGGTGTATGTGCAAAGAGGTTCTGTTTATGTGTGGATATTTGAGATTTGATTTTGAAAATGATTTTCCCAACCAATTGGCTTTATTTCTTGTAAATTGTGTAGCATTTTTATCAGTGATATTTGCTTCATTTATGTGGTTTTGAGGCTTTGATACCTCTTCTATACTCTGAAGCATTCTTTCTTCCCTCGAAACAGTTGCGGTAGGTCACGCACTCTGTAATGAGAGCCGGCAGGCGGGCACTCCATGGGGGTGCCCCTTGTGGCTTAAAGCTCACAGGGGATTACCCTAGTGAGTTTTAATGGCCATTAGGGCTACATTTTAATGGCCAAGAGGCTATTAGAGGAAACTGAAAGTTTGTAGGAAAAAGAAAGATAAATATATATCAGAATTTGTATTATCTAATATTGGCCTAGAAATAGCCATCCCTGATATCTGCGCCGCATTCTAATCTAATAATGATTCTCTGGCTTCTTTTTCCGAGACTTGGAGAAGAAAGAGAACCGCAAATATATAACAAGATAAGCAACGATGAAGTTTATATGTATCTATGAATCTGTATCTCTTTGTATATTTATATGTATGTCTGTATGTAGTGTAACATCCATTGCTAATTGAGTCAGGCTGATAATGCAATTAAATGTGTGGCATTGCGGGCATGACGTGACGGTGTTGCTGAGGATTGAAAGATTGCCTCAGCAATCTTCTCCTCGCCTTTCTTGGTCTTTGGGTTTGCTGCTGACTCATCGAATAATCGGAAGAGCGTAAAGGAGAGATAGAGGGGGAGTGTTGATAGGAGCGGAGCCGTGCTACAAGGAGAACTTTGATTGGGTTATAATCGTATTTTGTGGAAGTAAAGTAAAAGTCTTATGAAAGATACAGCTACTTAAAAGATACTCCCCCTAAAGATACGCTCTTGAAATATATGCATACAAACATTAAAGACATATCTATAAGATTTTTATCTACAAAATACAGCCATAATATTTACTCTCTCTAAAGATATTCCTCTGAAAGATAGTACCCTAAAAGATACTGCCATTATAGCACCCATGCAAATTCTTAGACTCTAGAAGTTTTATGGAAATCTTTAGGAACAGTTCCTTAGATAAATATAAAGTGAAATTTGGAAAGAATTTGCTCCATTCATATCTCCATATAGTAGCAAATGTAAATGGTTCAACTAAATATAAATAGCTACAACTAGCTATATAAAACTTGTGTGAAATGATTCTCGTATAAAGAAAATACACATTAGCTTGAATGATGTTTGAAATCCACTCCAACTGAAAACGATAACCGCTTATGGAATCTCTGTCTTACTATTTGGCTCAAATATTTGTTCTACTAATAAATACCCCCAGTGAATGGTGGCTTACCTCAACTATTTTCCAGCATTTCCATTGCCGCCTCAGTTGAGGAGGTCACATGATGTATGAGAATTCATTTCAATTTGTTTATACACCCACTGCCATTGCCACCTACCATCCGCTGTCTCTGTATTATAATTGAAATTAATGTGGAAAATACACAGCACATATCTATCTCTATCTCTATCTCCATCTCGTTTCTATTTGTTGTTTGCTTTGGCTATGCATCGATTTTCATTCAACGTTTCGTTTGCCACCTGCTCTCTGCCCCGATCGAGGGGACGGGTGAGAGGTATGTGAATGTGAATTTAATTTGGCTAATTAAAATGGCCTAAAACCAAACCCAAACCTATCTTCAACCCCAAAACTGAGGCTCTGGCCATGTCAATAGCCAAATCGAGTGACCAAATAGAGACGTAGACGTATGCCACACCCCGAAATTGTTGGCTTGAATTGTTGCATGTTTTCTGCTCATTTGGATATCCATTTCCATCCAGACGCCAATGCGAAAGCCCCCAGACAATGTTTTCCACGCTTTTCTTTTTCATTGTTTTGCTCCAGAGTGGCTACTCCTCCTCCTTCTCCTCCTGCAGGGTGGTCTTTTTTGGACTTTTTGGCTAATTTGTTGAACAAATTTATATATTTTTATGGACGAACATTCGACCCTCGCGAGCTCTCATTAATTAGGAAATTCTTTTGCGCCTGCTTTTCCGATTTATTGTTTTTTTTTCCACACAAATTCTTCTGTGTAAACATATTCCCTATGTGTTGCAGAGAGGGGCGGGGCAGAGGTACATATCTTGTAGCCGAAAAACAAACTGCAAAATTTTCATGCTAACAAGAGAAAACAAGCGAAAAATTGTTAATTTTTCATGGTATACCCTGTATAATTTTGGTTTGTTTGATTTCTAGGGGAGTTTGTGGTGTGCATAAGAAGAAAATTTGACATGGGATTGTATGGGAAACTTCTGTAATATTTCCTGATTTTTTGGGAACTGGAAATATTACAAATTACCTTCTTTTTTTTCTTTCTTTTTTCAATTGAATTTCTTTATAAACTCTACGATTACCTACCCAAATAGTATACCCAATCAAAAATGCTTTTGCCTTCAATTAATAGGGTATTCCACATTCGTTTTCCCCCATCTTACTTTCATTTCCTTCTTGGCACATGCTTGCACAGTGCTTGCGTTTCGCCATTTCCAGCAAGAGATGGCAACAATTTCCGAGATACATTTTTAAAGGCGCCATAAAAGTCGAAATGATGACAATGTCAATGTCTTGCCCCCGCTGCTGTTTCTGTTGCTGCTGTTGCTGCTATGGCATGTGCTACTGACCTCCAGCCGGGGCCATAAAATCCGACATCTACGACACAGACCCCAAAGACAGAGATACAAAGATACAGATACAAAATGATACACAGTAATACAAATACAGAGAAAAAAATCGTACCAGAATGATATATTAAAACAGAAATCTGTGTGTGTGTGTGTGTGGTGGGCGCCGCAGAATCAATTATAATTCTCGCGCGCGCAAAAAAAAACAAAAAAATAATCAAAAAAAAAACATTCACTTTTATGGTGGCGTATACTTGATGTCCCTCGTTTGTCCGCTCGCTGCTTGATTTTCCCATATTTGTTCTTGTTTTTTCTCTCGTTTTTTATTTCATGTTTAATTATGAACAATTGGTTGGGTTGGGGTATGAGAGAACAGGGCGGATTTGGGGAGATTGGGCGCGAAATTCGTCTCACTGCAACTTCCGGTATTTCATTTCTCATTTGTCAGGCGGCTGACATCAGTTTGCCCCTTGCTGTTTTCCCTGCTTTTTCCCATTCATTCTCTCGGAATCCCATTGAATATTCTTGATTCTGATGGACCTCTCCTACCTCCCACTCTCTCCTTTCCTTTTCGATTGTCTCTGCTCTCCCCCTTCGCTCTCTTTTGTTTCCATGAATTAAATTTAAATTGAAATTTTGCGGTGTTTGTGGGTGGGTGTCTGTGCGTGTGGATTTTTCATCAATGCAGTCACAACTTTTGTGCCTTTTCCCTGCCATTGATGCTCTTTTGATACCCTGGGAGAGAGGGTATAATGAGTCGGAGATGTTTTTGGAATGCAGAGAAGAAAAATTCTTCGATTTTGAACCAAATTTACAGCAGAATCAAAATGGTTTTAGGTATTCCTCAGTGTTTAAGCTGTTCTTATGTCAGGGTATCAAACCTTTCGGTCCCCATAACATCTTGTCTTTTTTTTTTTTTTTTGATGGGCGTCCATCGGCTTGTGCCTTGGCGTTCCATGGCGTGCCTGTCGCATTGGCTTGCGGATAATCTTTATCAATTTGTGCCACTGACAGTGGCACTGCCTCTTCTGTGTGCCACTTGCCTCCTCTTCGGTCTGTCTTTTATTGCCTTTTATTTATGGACAATGGGCTGCCTTATTTAAGTAAATATAGCGACAATACACAAGCCATTCTTCAATTCGAAGTGGAAGTGGGTGTGGGTTTGGATGTTGCTGCTGCTGTTGATACTTTCCATTCGAAACTGAAATTAAAACCAGAATTTGGTCGCAGATGTCTCAAGTGGGTTCAAAGATTGAGATTGTATGTTTTGTGACGTTTTCATTCTCAGAATTCAGCTGAAGATGTTTTAATTTTGGCTTCGTATTCTTATGGTGGAAATTTATGTGATTTGTAAGTGTTTTTTATGAAGCTTAAGCTGTGATATCCATAGGTTTTTCGACGGAAACTGTTACTGAAGAAAGGAACTTTCTACTACGTTGGAACTTTAATTTCTAAAAGATTTTTGTTGCATTTTATCTGCCTGGTAATTGTCTCTCTCTTCCCCAAATGAATGACGAATTCTGTTTTGCACATTCCATGGTAATACATTACCCCCCAAAAGTAAATGACCTTGTTGCTCATTCCCTGCCATAAATCCATCTTAATTTATCAAACGGAATTCCCCCGTCCAAAAAATACTCTCGAATTTTGATGCACAAAAAGCGTTTACCCCAACAACAAAAAGACAACAAACGTTTTGTGAATAATTTGACATAATTATGAAACAATTTTAATTGGTTTTCCCTTAACCTGTCCATGTCAGTGATTCGTTTGTGATATTATAAATTAAAACATGAAACAACAACCGCACAATCAATGCAAATAATATTAAATGCAATTTAAAACTTAAAAAAAATTCAACCAAAAATCAACAACCAAAAAGCCGCAACGAATGAAATCATCGAAAATCGGGCAAAATTTTCCAACATCAAAGTAAAAAGATAAAGTGCAGAAAGATAGGGAGAATGGGAGACGAGACAATGGAAATCAAATCAGAGAATCAGCAAGACAAGGAAACCAAACAAATATTCAGTGATAATCAATAATAAAAACAAAAACAACAAATACTTGAAGTAAAATCAAGTTGTAGGGCTTTACTAGCTGTAGAAAAACTATTGAGAACTCAAGGAGCTAAGCTAAATCAATAAAAAAAGAACAAATAATAATACTCTCAAATAACCATCCATACAAAATAAATAACGTAACATCCAATCCAACAGATATGTACATATGATAGCCACAATCCAATCTAAGCGATCATATAACAAACAATCTATAAGATAATACATAGAACATCCACAATCTATGAGAAATAAACATCCAACCTATAAGAAAAAACATCATATAAAACCAATAATAAAAAAAAAATCATAGAAATCTATGAGAATATATTGTGATAAAAGTCAAGTGTAAATCAAAGAAAAGAGTGAAAGGAAAAAACGCTACTCAGAACAACGATAGTGGGTGACGTGCAAGTGTTTTATAGTGGATGATATGTGGGGAAGAAGGTGTACTAATACTAGCACCGTACTAATAAATAAATATTTCATGAAGCTTATTGCATAAATTGCCGTTAACCGGTGTGAACCGTTAACCGTTAGTCGGTTAAGTGTGATAAGGTCCGACGCAAAGGCCTCATAAACACAGATTGTGTGTTAAATAATACATGCATATGCGATAGACAGAGAGAAAGAGAGATAGAGAGTACGAAAGCACAATCAGAAGGAGACAACAGCAGCACCAGGAGACAGAAGACACAGCACAAAAAAAGAGAGAGACTGACAAAAAGATAGAGGAGAGGAACTGCCGCCTGCCCTGCCATATATTCAACTCAAATCCCGATGTCGTTCACTTATCCAAGACTTCAACAACAACAACAGCAGCAGCAACAACGATAAGGAGGAGGAGGAAGAGGAGGAGGAGAACCGGAGAAAAAGGCTGCAAGAAAGAGCAGGGCAAAGAGACGGAAGAGGCTGCGTGAGTGAAAGAGCAGGCGAGAGAGAGACAAAAGCGAAGGCACCTTGAAGGCGACATCAAAGCCACGCTGATGATGGGCTACATCATGGGTTGTGCTTGTTTCAAAGGTAATGAATAATCATACGTACGCGACTAAGAGCTTAAGGATGTGAACATAGTATAGTAGTATATGCGACTATGAATATAGTTTCAAATAAGAGGTTATAAATTGGTTATTCCCATTCGAAAGTGTAACTTTGGAGTAATCGGCTTCCCTCTAGAATGGATTATGTTTTTCAGGGTATACAATATTCAGAGGACTTCTTTAGGGTACAAGCAATTCGATTTGCAGCATTCCCTGGCGTTACTCTCCCCTAACCCGCTACCGCCACATCCTCCCCCGCCATTCGCATTCGTTGCTTCCTTCCGCTCATTAGGCACCTCTCTCAACGCATTGCGCCTCGGGGCTGATGCTGCTGCTCTCCTTTTTCACTTGCTTTTCTGCCTTCCTCCTTCTGTTCTTACCGCTCGTTCTCTTGCGTATTCCTTTTTTGTGCCGTCTTTCTATACACGCATTTTCGCATTTTTCTATGCAACGTCATTGACGACGTCACGGAGAGGAGAGTAACTAAAAATTTGATTGCGAGAGAAAGAAAAGGAAATCCTGCGCAAGGAGAATGAATGCTCTCTCTCACTCTCTATCTCTATCTATCTCTCTCAATCGATGTTATGGTTTAACATTTTATTATGGCAACTTTTCTGTTCTGTTGTTGTTACTGCATTTTCCCTCTGCTACTTTTCCTAACTTTTATTTGTTTTTCTTTTGATTTTTGGGTGTTCTTTTTCTCATGCTGGTTTTCCTTCCATCTGACTTTTTATACTTTTCTCCCTGCCTTTTCCTCCTTTCTCTCCTCTTTCCGGTGTTTTTTGTGTGAATTATTCCGATAGATACGTCTTTTTGAGTGCAATGAGATTTTGATGTTGCCTTTTGCACTTGCCTTTCCTTTCCTTTGCTGTTGTTGTTTTTTGTTTTTTGTTGCTCGTTTAAAATGATTCAGTCCTTGAGTCCTGCTTGTTTATCTTTCGACAGGATATGCACGTGGGATGTTGTTGATTCGTTCGTTCGAGAGATGAGGTGAGGTGAGGTGAGGGACTGAGAATGGGAGAACTCTTTTCACTTGTAGAAATGATTTGTTATGTGGCTTTTGTGCTGAAAACTGTTCCTCTGATTTGTTGTGGTTTTGAGTTATTTAAATGAATTCTTAAGAGAGTTTTCGGTTTTTTTTTAAAGCCGAATTTCTTTTGATATTTAAAGCGACTTTTAAATTTATTTCGTGTGTTTTTTTTTTGTGAATATTTTTAAAAACATATTCCACATCTTTGAGATGCTTCTTGTGTGCATTTCTGCACGTTCTTGGAGTATTTTCTGTGTTTGGAATTTCTTTGGAGATGGAGAATTTCTTTGGACCATAACCTCCTCATTCTCTGTCACGGTATTCCCTATGGCTCGAGCTTCACGTGGTGGCTCCTGCCTTCTCTTCGCAGCTCTTCTGTTGGTTTGCATTCCATAAGCCACAAAGCACTTAACCCTTGCTTCTAACCCACACTCTTACCCTACCCTGTCCCTGTCCCTTACTCTTTCTATTTCGCCCTTACTCTCCTTACACTCTTGTCTCTCTGCATGTTTCTCTGCCTCTTGAACTCGTGGCACGCACATTGCAAGTCTAACCTTTCACATTTATGCATTTTCCTCTGGTTTCAACCACACCCCTCTACTGCTCTACTGCTCGACCTTTCTTCAGCTTCTTCTCTCTGTTTTCCTGTCTCTGTATCTCCCTCTTTCTCTCTGCATTTCTCTCTGTATCACTAGATAGTTAGTTTTATTCAATTTTAGCGCTATTTTTACTGATGCAATTTTCCTCAGCGCGTAGCGGCGACAACACTACACGGAAGCCGCGGAAATCGAGACAACAACCCAACCAGCGAGAATGTGCCAAAGAGAAGGAGGAACAGGGAGTGTGTGTGTGTGTGAGAGATACAGTGGGGTGTGGGGAGCGTCGGGTGCAGTGGAGGATGCCTAAGTGCTTGGCCCATTAAAGTATGCAATCATTTTGCGGTTAGTTGACCTTTTCTGTGACTCCTAGAAACGGGGAGTGCTGCTACACCTCCATCTGCTCCTCCTCTTGTGCCTGTCCTCATCCTTATCTTCTCTTCACCGTTCGCTTAACCCCTCTCTCTCTCTCTCTCTCTGTCTCTGTCTCTCTTGCCCCTGCCCTGTGTGGTTTTGCCCCCCTTAAACCACTTTGCGCCAATCCTTCCCTACCATCTGAAACCATTTCTTAACAAGATTAACGAGTCTTCAGGATTCCTTAAACTATAACGACCTTCTGCCTTACCCTACCCTTCGCCCAAGCATTTGCCCTCCCCGTGCTCCCCTTTTACCCACCTTGTGTAATTGGACACGAATTTCCCCCCACTATTTTCCTACTCAAATCTTTCATCTTTGACATTCCGTCAATATATATTCTTTTGCCTTTTTTCATTCATAAACAAATTAGTGGCATTTGCTGCTGCTGTTGCTGCTTCTTCTAAGCCACATGCCGCACCACACAATTAAAAGGGGAAAACACACATGCAGCCACGCCCACTACCCCCCAAAACAGTTTCCACCTCCCCTTCTTTGCCTTCTTTAGAAGCTTCGTATAAATAAATAAATAAATAAACAAGCGTTTAATTGAACCGGAAATTATTTGTGGGTGTGTGTGGGAGGTTGGGCGGTTTTCTCCCTCTCCCATTCATTGAGTACTCATGTGTGTGTGTGTTTGTGTGTAGGTATATTCATGAATTAATGTGTGAATGCATTCAGTGTGTGTGGGTTTCTTATTGAATTTTTGTGCTGTTCATTTTTATTTAGTCAAGTTTTACGAGTAGTTTGCTGCTCTCATGTCATGGCTGTCTCTCTGCCCTCTACTTTGCGTTTCAGCTCTTGAAACTTGTTTGTCCAGTGGTGTTTATCAGTGTGCGGGCGAAAGAGAGACGGGGTTATCTATTAGAGTGAGATTATGGAGAGGGAAAAGGGTGTTAGGTTGCCAGAGACGAGCGTCGACAAGATTACATGCCAGTTAGCTGGCTGACTGGCTGGCTGGTTGGCTACTCGCTCGCATGCTTGCTTCTTGTTTGCTTAACTCTTTATACATACGAAGAGAAGCAATACACATTGAGTACATAGTAAACAAATATACTTGTTCATATGTATATGTACTTACATATATTAGTTTGTCTGATTAGTTTATGGTATACCCCACTTGGTAAAGCAGTGCGGGACTACAGCGGCATAGACATTAAAGAGAGTGCAGGGCAGGGCAGGGCAGGGTACTCGTATTAATCTTTACGTTTATTGCACAATTTCCTTAAATTGTTGTCGTTTCTGTTGTTAGTTTTCAAAGACGCTTCTTAGTTGCATTTAATAGTTTCTTTGCCTATTTTCATTGCTTTTTTTTTCGCAGTTTATTCCTAAAGTTTCTGCTAAGTTTTACCGCAATAGTTTTTCCTTGTCATATTTCTCGTTCAAAGCTCATTGATTTCTTTTTGCAGATGCTTTTTACATATTTCCTTTCTATCGTTCCAACGCAGTTTTCTTATGTTTCTCTCTATGCTAAGTTGCCTTATTTGTGGCTTTCGTCAGTCTCTTCCAACTCCTTCTTTAAAGCCTTTTTTTTTGTATTTCCTAGAGCATTCATTCGTCTTCTACGAGTATACCCTGATAAACCACTTTATTTTCCATATTATATGCCCCATTTCCCCATTAATGTGCAACCTCTCGCGCATTAGCGTGATACTTCCACTGCGATGCACGTGTCTGTGTGTGTGTGTGGGCAGTAAATTACCGTTGACATTTGATTGCATGCAGTGCACGCCCTTCCACTGTCACTGCCACGCCCACTTGTTGCCACCCAAAAACTATCTGCACTATAATCATAAGAAGGGAAATACATATAAAGGCTCAAAATGTGCTGAAGGATCGCTTTAGTACCCTGCAATATGTCCTCCCGCCTGGTGGTGGCTTTCAATCGAACGGTCGTGGAGTATTTCCGTGAGACGAGCCTCAATGGATTCGGATTGTTGTATTTTATAAGGAAACGTCGCGTGCAGCGTATCTTTTGGTTTTCCTTCATCTGCTGTGGCCTGTTCTTTGCGGGATATTCGGTATTTGCAATGATATTCGAACTGCTGGATAACTCTACAATAACAGATCTATCCGAGAGAGATTTTGGGGAGGAAAGTGGCTTGAAGTTTCCTTCGATTGGGCTATGCTGTGGCTATCGATTCAGCAAGAGAAAGATGCGGGAATATACACAGATGTTTTCCAATTCGAGTGACAAATCATTGGGTTATTGGTGGCAGAAGATACATTTGCTAGAGGGTTACATGGATCCCATGTTTGTGGAGGCAGAAGAAGCCAAAGAACTGCACGAATCTCTGGGATTTTTGGGAGATGTGCGCTCTCATTTGTTGAATCTAATGCCCGCTTGTGTTTCTTTGATACTCCAATGTCAGCAGAATCGTGTAACCATTAATTGCTCAGAGATATTCCAGCTACAAGCCACAAATTATGGACACTGTTGTGTCTTAAGGGATAGGCATATCACGGGAGAACTTTTCCTGTCACTGGACACCTCCCAAGAAGATGAATTTCCAATGGAGAAGAGCAGCAGTTTTCCTGGTTTCCATATGCATATTTCCAGTTGGTTGGGCAGAATAACCATTGGCCAGGGCGAAAATTCACTCGTGGAAGTGAATGTCATGGAACTTGAGGCTAATGCGGAGCTACGCGAATATCCTGTGGACCGACGTGACTGTTATTTTCCCCATGAGGGTGACAGCAGGGAAAAGTGTCTGCAGGAGTGCAGGATCAAGGCCTCTCTAATGAATTGTCAGTGTGTGCCATATCCCTTTGAGAGAGATGCGAAATTAAAGCAAAAGTATTGCACGCTAGAGGACATTGCCTGTATGCAAATGGTAGAGGGTAAGAGTCTTGGTCTAAGCTCCCCTCTCTTTCCTCCCTTATGTATCATTTTCCCCTAGTAAATTGGTCCCCAAATCAGTGCCCGCAATGCCTGCCGCTCTGCAATCAAATGTTGTACAGTCTGCACAAAAGTATCCTCGGTTATATGCATCCCTTTAGGAGTACTCTTGTGCTACGCTTTAAGGCTCCCCGCTGGAGAAACTATGCGCAGGATAAACACTATCATTGGTACCACATTTTGTGTACGGAAATTGTCTCTAAACGCAGGAGTTTTTCTTTTAATTTACGGCTTTCTTTTGCAGCAAATATTGGCGGTGTTTTGGGCATTTGCATTGGCTGTTCGTTCATCAGTGGCTTTGAGTTGATTTACTTTATGCTCTTTCGCTTTTGGTCAAACTTTCGTCAGCAGCAGCAAGTAAACAAATAAATTTTACATATCTTTGTCTGAGGAAATAATAAATGAAAGAAAAGACTAGATTTGTGTGTAATTTAAGGGATAGTTTACAGGGGATGTGCGCCGTGTGCCGATCATCAAGGTTAAGTGGTCTACAGAGCCTCCTTTCGCTACATCGCCTTGGCAGGGGAGGGACGCCCCTTGATGACAACTGAACAACACAGAGAACTGTCTCTTTTTCTCCCACACTTCCCTCCCTCCACCACTGCTTCTATCTGTGTTTGTGTACCTGTGTGTATGTCTCTTGTACCTTTCTTAAGTGCACTTCAGCGTGTGTGCGTTTTTATTACTGTCTTGTATTGATTTTCTTTTTCTTAGACACAGCGCACAACATTTTTTATTCTTTACTGAAAATCTAATTCTATATTTTTTCTTTTCTTTGCAGGTGAGTTTTACCCTTAAGGCAAATTTTTGGATTTTGTAATACTTATTTTTAGAGTAAGTAAAAAACGTTGAAAATATGAATTTTTGTGTGTTTGTGCCAGTTACAGTGGGACTTAACAGAATGTTAAGTGTCAGTATAAGCTTTGTTGAAGCTTTCTATGGCAAAAAACTTTGCTAAAATAAGCTCTGGTGTGGGGAAAAAGCTCTCTGGGTAAGCTTTCACTTGAAGAATTTTACCGTTGAAAAAGTCTCAAAATGATTTGTAATGTTCTTCCTTTTCCATGATTTTGAATGGCATTTTTTAACTGCCACACAAATCATTTTCAATCGATTGAAATATAACAAAAGGAAATATATAATGGGTGTCCATGTATTGAGATTTATTTTCTTTGATATTTAATACATATCATGCGCCACATTATACAGGGAAAATTGCAATCTAAGCAGCACCCTAGGCTCCTCCTATTTAATAGACCTCCTTCGGCTTAGCCACAGATTCACGCCCACATTTTCTGTGAAAAGATTCTCGACCGCCCCCACTTTCTTTATCTTTCTCTCTTCATGGCGTGTGTGCGAAGGGCGAATGTCTCCATTAATTTTAAAACCGCCAACTTATCTCAGGCCGCGTCATGCTCCTAAGTGATTTTCCTCAAGCAGCACTGCTTCGCTGATTTACCGCCCATGAAAGACGATGGGGGATAAGAAGGACATCCACTCCACTCCACTTCACTCCACTCCACTGCATACCCTATAGATTCCACATAGGCAAGGACATGCCGGACGTCCTTCACCTTCGCGTGGCACTCACACATCTCTCCTGTTCTGCTCTGTGCCGAAAAAAACAAAAAAAAGAAACGGAGCAGCACACAAAAAAATGTATACATAAATATCTCTCTGAAGAAGAACCTTCGGCAGCAGCAGCAGCAGCAGACATTCCTTTTTAAAGTAGGTATTTCGCATGTGGCTTTGCTTCGCCCTGACATTATTCTATACATTTATTTTTTGCCTCGTCTGATGAGCTGCTGATCAAAGGCATTCCTCTCCCGCCCCACAGCCATACAAGGCCACCGTTTGTGGATGGGGGCGGGAGCGGAGGTGGGAAAATTAGAATTGGTCCTTTAGCTAATGTGTGTCATCTTACAGTCAATTGGAATAGTTTTGATTTAGTTAAGGTCGATTGGTAGCTGGCTTTAGATGTGAAAAAAGGTGACAGATTCGTTGACTTTAGGTTTGTGTTTATTTTCTTGGATAATTTTAGGTTGATTTTCTTCGAAAGATGCTTTTAAGAGCAAAGTTTTTATTTGAACAGAAATTTCGACTAATTTTCCACAAAAAAGTTTGAATAAAAATCTTTTAAAATCTGTAAATGCAAATGCTGTGCATTTTCTTACAAAATTAGTCACATTTCAAAGGTTTTATTGTATGAACATGTCGTATAGTATTTACAATATCAATAAAATGCAGAATTTATGTATCTGCTTTCGATATTTGCATAGAAAAATCGTAAAATATCGATCATCTTTAAGCTTCTTACCCACTGCTTACGGAATTTAAGCCCCATACAACCTGCTTCGTTTTCAACTGCTTGAACACACATTTGCCCATGCTTAAAAATTCCTCAACTTGGCCGTTTCGTGTTGCTGTTGTCCTGCGTGGCTGAGTGGCTGCATTGAATATTGTCGACTCCGTTTCCGATTGGATGCCAACCTTGGGGTATACTCATCACATGAGGAAACAAGACCCAGCGCACCCTGCCCCATGCCTCAATCTATATAAAATTTTCCCAAAAAGTGAACCGCAATGCCAAGTCCTGCCTGTGGATGTTGCTGCTTGTCATCTCATTTGCATAATTCTAATATGGAACATTTTTGGCCAATTCCCATTCTCCGACCAGTGTCCACCCACCCACACAGACAGAGCCACAGGACACACTTTATCTGCTGCAGACACACACAGAGGGACACCCCATGGCTCGACACACGTAGTAGTCACATTTTAGGTCCTGGGGGCCAGCAGAAGATTTGCATAAATAAATGTTGTAGTTGTTGCTTCGTGGCTCCTGCTGTTGTGGACTGTCCGTTCCGCCTGTCAACGTAAATTACGGCCATTTGATTTCGGGGCAATTACAACGCATTTTTGTGCAACAATCTCTCGTTCTTTGTGCGCCCCGTGCCCCTTATGCCCCCCTGCCCATACCTTTTTGATTTATATTCCATTCGTGGACTTTTTTTTGGGTGGGGGCAATTTCAATTTCATTTTTGCAACATTCGACATGTCGTTGAGAAAGTTAATTATGAGGAGGATTATCCTTGGACTTGTCTGCAGTGTCCTCTTGTCATTCTGTCCTGTCGCCCTGCTCCTTTTTTGACTATTTATTGCCCCAGTATTTTGTGTGTTGCATATCTCTGTTTCTGTCTGCAGGATTTCCGTTGTCGTCTGTCGCCGGAATCCATTGTTCCCCCGTCTGTGAGAGAATATTTCGGTTTTTGTTTTGGTGTGTGTGTGTGTCTTTGTGTTTGTGTTTGGTCAGGCGAAGGTTGCAACATTGTGGCACCACCAACCAACCGAGAAGGTAGACAACCTTGGCCATGACAAGGACTCTACTTTTTGTACTGCTTTTTTTTTGTTTTTTTTTTCTTTTTTGCTTCTTTTGTGCTTTGCTTTCTTGAGGTTTTCCTTTTTTAGTTCGAGTATATTTTTCAAAGATTTGTCCTACTCTGGGTTTTTTCTTTAAATTTGCATTCCATTTTCCCTTTCTTCGTTTTTCCGCTTTGCTAACTGAAAATGATTATCATTTGTTTTCGTTAAGCTCCGAAATGTCCAAATAGCCAAAGAGCCGCAGAGCCAACAAGTTGTGGCAGCTCATAAAAATGAATTACTTGCGTGCACTCCCAAGGATTTTTCTCTTTAGTTTATCCTCAGCTTTTGCCTGGAGGATAGATTCCAAGAGATAACTATGGCTCCTAGGGGAGGTTATGGTAGGTGAATGATATACATTTATTTATGATTTGCGACCATATTCAAGTGACTTTTAAAAAGGAAATGGCATAAAGGTTGGCCTGAAGGAAGTACCCAAGCTGAGCGGAAGATATTTTCTTGTAATTTAAAAGTATAATTTGGCGCACATTTCGAGGTTCTATCCTTGCCAAACATCTTAAACATTTTCGGTATGTGGGAGTACTGTTATTCCGATTAAATCTCATACAACTTTTAATCATTGTAAATTCCACCTTCCCATCCTTAGGTTTTCTTCTCCTTTAGAATAATTTCACATAATTCGTAATCGATTTAAAGATGGAAGAGAGCCTGCCTTTTCCTCTTACATGCCTCGATTTCCTTACTTCCTTTTGATTTACATGATTTACTTATCCACTCGCTAACCGATTTTCCGCTTGTGTCCCCAGACCATGTTGCTGTCAAAGCTTCTCCGTTGCCACCCACGCAAAAAAATAAACCTCAGGATTTCCATCGAATTTTTTTTTCTTGCCTGAACTGAAACTCTGTTTTCCATAGGATTTTTCTTCTGCCTGAACGTCTACTTTGTATCGGATTTTCTGCTTTTCAGCACCTCCGCGCACCGCTCAACAGATTTGCTTCACTTTCCAGAATTAGGAGGCCAGTCAATACTCTGCCGTTCGTACCTTTTGACCATTGTATAAGTCCCCAAATCTTATGCAAATTTTCACTCTCTCTGTCTATTGAGGAAGGACACCCTCCAGGGATGCGGTTGAGGAATGGACTGCCATTGCGACGGAAAACGGTCCATTCAATCAAACGTTGACATTGCCTCCTCGTGGCAGTTATCCGCATCATCCGTTGACGTTGTCATTGTCATTCGAAGAGGGGGGATTTGGTGTACACAGGGGAAGGGCAATGTAGATGAGGGGACTTTAAAGCGGTTTTATTTATGCAACGGCATGTGCTTGGAGGAGCCCAGCTTTTTGTTTTGGGGGGTGACGGCAGCCCTGTTTCCTAACCAAATTTCGAATGCAAATTTTTGCACGTGCCCAGGATTTCTACCCCAGCGTCTTTGTGTGTGGGCGTGGTGGCAAAGAAAAACCTTCCTTTGGCTGCATTTAATTATTAAAATTTAATTTGGCCAATTCACTGGCGTTCGCTCTGCTCTTTGCTGCTGCCACTCACGCTCCCACGAAGAAGGTGATTTCTCACACTATTTTCGCTCTCTCCCTCTTGCTGTGTGTGGGTGGCTTATGAATATTATGAGGGCATACGCCCCGTTAGCCCGGCTTAAACTAGTTGAAAATTTTCCTCCTCGGGCTGCCTTTTGTCTTTCGCTTTGTGGTGCAAACAACCTGTTTGCATCCTTTGAAAAGAAAAACTATCACAAAATTATGGCACTAAAATAGTTTTTCCACAAAAAAAGGAGAGAAATGAGAGGAGAAGGAAGGAGCTTTGGGATTGTAGTAGGGAAAAGTATTGGGAAAAGTGTGACAGAGAGTGTATTAACTCATCTAAGGACCCACAGACGATTGTTATTCCTGTTGCTTGCTCCCCGAGCACTCTCTTTCTCCTTTCTCTCACTTGTTCTCTGTTTGTTGATACATTTTTGATAACTTGCGTCACTTGCATTTTAAATGAAAAAAAAAAAAAAACAAACGTCGCAAGAAGAGCGCAACCGAAAGTCAAGTGTCGAATTAAGAGAGAGACACTAAAAGAGAGATTAGAGAGTGTGGAAAGCTTTTAGGGAGAGCTTTTAACAGCACGTGCGACCACTGTCGGCAAAAAGCGAATTCAAGTTCAAGTCTCACACACAAAACATTGAAAATCCAAGTTCAGAGGCGCTTCAAGGCTTGCACTCTCTGTCTCTGTCTCTCTCTCGTTCTCACTTATCGGAGAGAGTATACCGCTGTCTCTTTCTATACCACCCCGCTCTTTCTCACTCACTCTCTCTCTCTCTCTCTCTTTCTAACTGCGTGTGCGTGTATTTTTGTGATTATGTAAGCAGTTTATTGTTGTTGGTTTCGTCTTTTGTGTTGTTATTTTTAGTTCTTGTTGTCTCCCTCTTTTCTTTAGCATTTATTTTGGTATTTTATGTTTGTTTTCCCTATTTGGAGTACTTATTAATTATTTATTTTGGTATTTTTGTTTACTTTTTTATTTTTAGAATATTTATTTACTTTGGTACTTTTGTAACCCCCCCCCCCATATCTTTAGTATTTATTTACTTTGGTATATTTGTAACCCTCTTTTATTGTATAAATATTTTTGTTGTAATTTTTTCTCTGGTTCTTTTTTTTAATTATTATTTCTTACTTCATTTTTTTTGCGGCAAACAATTTTCAATTGCATTTTCTGCTTTTTGTTGTTGTTGCTATTTTCTGGTATCTTTTGCTGGTATTTATTTTTCATTTTCCTTGGAATTTATTCTCCGCTGGCGGCCATCCTTTTTGTGATTGTTGTCTGTCGACCGCCGCCGTTGCTGCTGCTGCCCATCCTCCCTTTGTGTCGGGTTGGGCCTTGTCAATGGAGAAGGGAAAAAGAAAAACAATAAACGGAAGGACGTTCGCCATATAGTTTGTCGCTTGCTGTCCACTGTCCCTGTCCACTGTCCCTGGTTCATCTCTCTTTCTCATTTTAGAGCAATGAAATATCTTTCCGTTCCTTTCTACTGCCCTGAATATAGCTCCCTTTCTTTTCTTTCTCTGTGAAATATTTACCAGACTCTTTCTTTCCCTTTGAAACATATCTCTTTATGCTGTCCTTAAACAATCCACTCCGCGCGCCCCATATTGCGTGGATGCCATGCATATTTTAGCCAAGAATCCATAAACTTGTGTGTTTCCCCTTCATAAACTTGTGTGTTTCTCCTTCACAACAAGAAGAAGAAGAAGAAGGAAGGTCTCATCTGTGTGCCTCGCATTTGTTGCGCATTCAAGATGAACTTTGATTTGGTTTCCCCCCACGAGGGAGCAGAGCAGTCCACGTCCTTGATTAGCTTTTGGTTTGTTCTGTTGTGCTGTTGTGTTTTGTCCTTCGAATGGAAATTCCATGGTGCATCCATTGATGAGAAATATGACTAAGAGTATGTGGCATATTTTCAATGCAAATCAATGTCCGTATGGGTCATATTTTTAGACGATGTTTAACCTTCAGTCAGGGCCCACTTCCTGCTGCCACAATGCTGTTGGTATTGTGATGCTGTGACAATGATGTCGCTTGACATTGATTGGGGAGGAGGCGTAGTCACAGCCATAGGCACAGGAATACGACAAGGGCATGGCCAAGGACATGGACAGCCAGGAAACAGAGGCGACAGTCGACTTTGGTGCCCATCACAACAATATGAGTGAAGTGTTTGTTCATCAGAGAGCCACCATTTTCCACACTTCTCCAGCGCTCCTTAGGCCATCATTCGAGCTACTCGTAGGTCTCATCTGGAGCTTCCTTTAGGACCCATTTCGAGCTGCTTTTAGCCCACTCCTGGTGCTCCCCTTTAAGCCTCTTTCTCTGCGCTAATGACTCTGCCCCCCAAAAATGCTGGCTCGTGGCACTACTAATTTGCTGCCTTGTGTCCTGCCACATGCCATTCTGGTATTAATTTCATTTTTGGCTCTCTCTTGGAAAACTGCTATTTGTGCGCTTTTCTTTCCACTTAATTACAATAATTCATCAACTTGTTTTTCCACTGTCTATAGAAAATGCGGCCATAAAAGGAGGAGCCAGTCAAACCACCAACCAGTTTCCATCCTTTGTTGGGGTTTTTATTGTTCGCAAATTGTATGCTTAATGTTGCTATTTGTAGTGGGGGTGCATTGGGGGTTTGGGTTTAAGTTCCTTGATATTTGATTATTTATTTTTGGCTTGCGGTTTGTAGCCACTGCCACTGATGGCTGCTGCTGATTGTGTGGCTGCTGCTGTTGCAGATTGCAGATGGATGTGCAACAGGCAAACACAAACATAAATAGCCATGAGGCACGGACGAACATGGCCATGACCATGGCACATGGCAATTGCAGCAGAGCGTGTGGCAGCGGTGGAATCATCATCGTCGTCGTCATTTGCTGCATTGACGCACACACAAAACATCCTCGCCTTCCCCTGCCTCTGTCTCTGCCACACTCCCACTCCCTACTGCATTTGCCCCTGTCCCTGCCACACTGCCTCTGAGTAGCCGCAATATTCCTCCCTATTTGTTGATTTCAATCAGACGACGACTGCGGTGTGCATTAACGGAGCAGAGCAGAGCGGGAAACGGACGGAATGGGACGGAACAGGACGGACTATGACGAGGACCAGGACACGGCAGGACTCGATTGAGCCGGGCCAACAAACAGGCATAAACAAAGCACACACACACAGCCATACAGAAAGACCGACCACAGCCAACGGAAGAGCGAGAGCAAGAGATAAGGAAAAAGCTTTTATTCTTTGCTATTGCTAAGAGAGCTTTTTCGCTCTTTCAATATTTTGATTTCAGAGATGCTCATGGGAATGAAAAGGGGGATACTTAGAAACACGCAATATCCATAACAGTTAGAGGAATATTCCGAGACATTCAGGGGAATATTGAATTAAATGTATTCAGAGAAATAATATATTTATCGATAGAAATTAAAGCTTTCAAAGATCTTGAAATCGAATCTATGCTGCAGAATATGTGAACTCATGGAGAACTCATGAAATTCATGTTAAATAAATAATGTGGTGTTTTGGTAGATGGTTGATGTAGCTTTTGTGGAAGAACTCTTAAATTATATTCAATAAATATAACCAAACTCCAATGATCGATTTTCTATTCCATTTTACATGAATAACTTAGTTAATAAAAGTGGAAAGTGGAATTGGTGATCATAATATAGAAATATGTTGATAGAATTAATTTATTAAGAAGTTTCTATTGAAGAAAATTGTTATGGACTTCGATAAGTAGCATCGAAAGATATGAAAATATCTTAAGCTCTATATTGACCATAATTTAGGCATATATAAATCTATAAATCAGTATTTTTAATGTTCATAGCTGTATTATTTTTTCCTCCAACGAAATTATTTTTTTTTGGTTTATGCTCTAGATGTTCCCCTATTTAATTCCATAGTTTTTTTCGTCAGTTCTTCCGCTTATATAATGCGTTCTCTTTGGCTTCAATTTCAATTATAAACTTTGTTAAATCTCCTAAATTATTCAACTGAAAGGCGACATTCTAACCCCATTCCATCCAAAGGCTTGAAAAGTGTCATTAATAATTGCCTTATGGCGCCATTGTCTTGCAACATTGTGTGGCTAATTGACAGGCCAACGTGCAGCAGCAGCAGCATTAGTTCTCTTTTAAGAGAGAATTCACACTCTGCAATCACTCTTTCTCTTTGTCTTCCATTTGGTTGGAATGGTGGAAAAAGCTCTCTCTTTCTCTCTCTCTTTTCTTATCAGCGGCTGATGCTGTCGCTGCTGCTGCTGCCTTTGGTGGTGTCTCCACTTGTCTTGGGTGGCACGACGCGTCCTCTGTGTGTGGTTTCGCGTCGCTGTCGCTGCTTGTTTGCGCGCTCTGCTGTGCCGCCGTGTTGTAGCCATAGCCGTTGCCGTTGCCGTCGCCGTGTCATGAAAAACATTTGGACGGCTTCCGTTTGGCATCAGTTTGTTGGCAATTCTCGAGCCCGTCGGCCGCAACAGCACACAGTCCCCAAAGCATAAGAAAATCTTGAAAAACTTGGACAAAGAGAGACAGCAGAGCATCGATCAGCAGCAGCAACAGCAACGTGCAACACGAACAAAAACATTCTCCACTAAAAAGCGCAACAAAAGACACAAGAAATGTTTATCAAACAAATAAGCAACGAAACATATGTGATGTGATACGAAGAATCCAACGCGACTTTTCGGTTTTTCATTGAGTTGTTGTTTTCTCCCCCCAAACCCCTCGTTTGACTTTTCCCTCGGTTTTACCACCCATTCCTGATTTTTGGTAATTTTCGTCAATTTTTTTTTACGAGCTGCTAAACTGTTTATCAGAGAGTGTGTGTGTGTGTAAAAAAGTTAATTTAACAATTTTTATGTCCGCACAAAAGTATTTGGCCTACGTTTTTATGACATTTTATTTTATTTCAATGGGAAAATATATAAAATAAATTATCTGAGAGAGAAAGAGAGAGTGGATCATAAATTTTAAAATTAAACAACAAGTGCATTGACTTTTGTGCCCCCTCAAAATCTAAATAAAAGAAAGAGGATCGGCGGCAGAGAAGAGCCAAAATATCCAAGGCACAAAGTCAAGGTGTTTTTGCCACCCGACTATGAAAATCCAATAAATTCTTGTTAATGTTTTCAACAAATTTGAGTGTATTTTTATGCGTAATTTATGCAAACGACAAAAACGAAAATATCAACAATGTAAAATAAAAATATATTCAAAATTTGTGTGCTTTGAAATAACAAAAAAAGAAAATTGTGAAAACGTAAGGGAAATTGTGCGGGAAAATAAGGTATTTTCAAGATATGGAAATTGTTGTTTAAGTAAAAGCTGATTCTTCTACTGTCTTAAGAGGGTTTTGACAGGGTTTTCTTAAAACTAAATAAATATCATAAAGGCGCATACAATTAGCCAGTAGTTAAAGTTTCTTCGGCTAAATTTCTAATTTTTCCACAATTAAACAATCTGATGAAATCTAATGAAAATAGATTTAAAATCTAAATTCCATAGAAAATTCTGTAAAAATGTACAATAAATGAAATTCTTTTGCCTTAAAAATGTTTAAATTAACAATAAAAAAAGTTTCACTTGCAATTACTTAACAGAATATATTATTTTCAAATAATCCCCCAAAATCAATCAATTTTTCGATTTAAAAGTCAATTGGAATAAATAATCGTTTGAAAGCGATTGTGTTTCCCTGTTATAATACTCTCTTTAATCGCATTAGTGATGGATACTGGTCTATAAGTTTTTTCCCCCAACACACACAGAAAATAAATGCGAAATAATGAAAACAAATGTTTGCTTTTTGGAGAATCAGCTTTTCCTCTAACACACACACTCCCCGGAATACACACACACACACACACTTACATTCTCTTTGTGCCACGCCCCTCTATGTTAGAAATTGCCATTCAATTATAAGTTTTATTTGCGACTAAGAAAAGTAAATCACCGAAAATTTCAATTTGATTTCGAGGCACAGAAGAATAAACAGGAAGGAAAACCACTCACATGAGACATTATTCATGGGTGATGTGGGGGATGGAAAAAGTTTTGCAATTAGGAGAAATCGAAGCTCAATCGAGAGATGAGACAGTGAGCGAGGATAGAGAGGGAGGATACAGATGGATAAATAGGAGAAGAAAATGCCGCTTCAAGTGGAAAATTCTACATCGTTATCCACTGGTCTACTCCACAATTATTATTTACTTGGAGAACTTGTGTTCTCTCTCTCTTTCCCTGTAAACCAGAGGAATACGCACCTGGGGAGAGGCACGTGTATCACTCAGATACATAAATAATAATAAAGGAGAGGCAAGGGAGGCAATAGCAAATGGCCATCGATATCCGGTGGATGCCACAGCAGCATCTGCTGTGGATGCCATATTCTGGAGTGTCCTTCAGAGCAAGAAATAGATAGAGAGGCAGGGGAAGTCCTGTCTTTTCTCCAGAGGTTTCTGGTCCTAGCTCGTTCGAGTAGGGGAAAAAAACCTAAGCATCGGCTTATTTGTTGCTGCCACATCCCCCTACGACCCCGCAAAAAGCTTACGTGACTTTTGTGGCATGCTCTGGCATAATTCTTTCTTCGTTTTCCATTTGCCCCTCCCGCCCCCTGTCTGCTGCTTTTCGGGTGCTCTTGCAAGTGAAATTAATGAAGCAGTTCATCTGACACTGAATTGATTGGCTTATTGCGCAGGCAACTCGATAGCCGCCATGGCATCCATCCCCTGCCAAAGGCGCCACCAGCCGAATCTAACAGCTGCTACCAGTATCTGGAATTTCTGTCTCGCAGAGTGTCGTCCCATACTTTTTGCAGTTGCTGTAGCTGTCTCCTAGGACTACGATTGGGGATAAGTGGAGTGCGATGACAGGACATTTCTCTGCTTGATTGCATGCCTCATTTGTCTCTGTTTCTGTCTTGGCCCCAGCATATGGAAGAGAGACCTATTCTCTCATAATTGAATTCCCATCAAAACCGCAAATAACATCAAAATTACATTATCTCTATCTGCACTTTCTCTCTCTCTCTATATATATATCAATGCCATTTCTCTCTCTCTCTCTCTCTGTCTCTTAATTGCAAAACATTTCAGACATTTCAGTCACGTTTCAATGGCAGCATCAATATGCCACACCACCAAATCCAACCGACACTCAACCCCTCAATCCATCAATATTTGGCATCCAAAAGCTACTCCTCTTTTATTTTTATTTTTATTTTGTGTGTTGGGTATTTTGTTGCTGGCCTTCCTCAACTTTTTTATTCGCCTTTGAACCATTAATTTTTTGGTTGCCAAAAACATTTACATAATAGCATTAGGAATCAGAGGGATGGTATGGAGTTGAGTGTGGTGGCCATGTCCCATTCTCCTAGAGTCATTTGTTTGATTAGCAATTTCCATTGGGGCGTGACACAAACACTTGCGGGGAAAACTTGTAGCAAAGAAAAAAGCTCTCAAAGAAGATTAAAAGTATTTGCTATTATTTTTGTTCAAAACAGAAAGAAATAATCCCAAAAGGAGAAGAGACATTGAAAAGTTACTAAGCAACAACAAAAAAGAACATACTAAATATTGTGTTTCCTGCAACAAAAATTCAAATCTACAATAAATACCAAGAAAAATACAACAACAAAAAACATCATAAATAATACGGAAAATCTACAATAAATACAAAAAACAATACCAACAAAAACTACGATTTTAACAGAAGGAAAAAAAAACACGAAGAAATCTACTTGAACGGTTAACAAAACTTGCAAATTAATGTCAACTACGGGTCGGTTGTTCTACTATACACAAGGATTAACTATAAACTAAACTAAACAACTAAAATACTAAATACTATATATACCATACATATATATACCACATAACTATACAGATATATTTATCTACAAGCAAAGAAAAAAGACAAAAGCAGTTAAAGAGGCTTTCAAACTAAATAAACACTAAAAACATTCAATGTGAACAAAAATTCAATTTTAAACAATAGACATAAAAAGTATATACAATATATATATATATATATATAAATATTCAATAAAAATACCAAAAAGAACGCTTACAGTTTGAACGTTACAAAATACCAAAAAAAGTAAAAATATTTTTAAAAGAAAATTAAATATTTAGCATACAAAAACTAAGCCAAACAAGCAACAAAGTCAACTAAATAAGTAAATATTTGTTAATTACAATACTAAAAACCCAAGCAAAGCAACAATAAAGAGAAACGAGAACGGAACATCAAAAGCAAAAGAGATAGCGAGATAGCTAAGCAACAGAGGGAAATAGCAAAACACTAAAAAACAAAAATAAAACAAAAAAGGAACACAAAAGATACAAAACGCAGAAATTGAAAGCTTCCATTTATTGAAAAAATATAAACACTACAAATACAAAAGAGATATATCCGGAATATATATATATATATATATATATATATATACACACGATATATATATATATGCATAAAAGTTACTATTTTCTATAAATTTATCAAAGATCAAAGCTATATATATATACATGTTTGAGCCAACTTTGGGGCTATATTTACAACAATAAGCAAATCTATATAAAAAGACATCAAAATATAAATACAATTTGGAGGCCACACAAATGCTGCAATACGAAACAGCCTGCAGTCATCAACAGCAACAGCAACAACAAGAGAAACAGATCTTGCAACAAGATCAACAGCAGCAACAAAACTTGCAACAATTGCGCCAACAACAGCTGCCACAGCAGCGTAAACAAACCTACAAAGAATATTTGCAGCAGCATCAGCAGCAAAAGCAACAACAGCAGCAGCAACAGGGTAGCAAACAGCCCGTACGCATCTTTCGTGTGCATTATATCCGTTTAAATTCCAAAGACGGCGTACCGTCAATCAATCGCCAGGCGGCTGCTGCGTCCGCCGGATCCGGGAATCAAAACAGCGGTGGAGGCAGCACAACAAATGGCTCCAAAATGAAGACAATTGCCCCGAATATACGTCGGAGGCGACGCTGCGATAAGCATCACCTGGAGCTCTACTGCAATGAGACGACAACACCGCCGACGCCGCCAATGCCAATGCCCTCCAGCAGCCACAGTCACAGCTGCAGCACAAGCGGAATCACCACCAGCAGCAGCAGCACCAGCACTTGCCACCAACTGAAGCCCGTGGCTGGGGGATTGCGGCTGAGGGAATGCATCACGGCACCGTCAACGGCCGCCAGTTCTCCAGTGGATGAGCACATGTGTATACCGGCGCCGCCCATCACACCGCCGCCGGCCTTCCTCACCGAAGGATATAAGCGATCCAGCACCTCGGTGTCCACCTCGGCCTTGCCCAGTGCCACCAGCAGCAGTGGCGGTGGCAGCAACCATGAGACGAAACAGCAGACACCACAGCGGACACCCAGCCAGACGCAGATTCAGCTGCAGCGACAGTCACTGTTGGCCACCACGACGACAATGCCGATGCGGCAGCAAAAACCATTTCCAATTGTTGGCAAACTTTCAGCTGGCATCAGTGGAGGAGGAAATGCGAGTGGAGGAAGTAAGCCACGGACAACGGCCACCATAGCGGTCACATTGAACAGCGGCAGCAACAAGCCACGTGCCACGGTCAAGCGGAGTTTAGGTAAGCGGATGTGGCAGAGAGCTTAAGCGAGGAGAAGGAATCGGGCAGGAATTCCCCACAGAATCCTCCTTCAAAGTATGCTATGAAACATGGCCGATGGGCATTGCAACGTTTTATGGCAACGGCCATAAAGTGGGGGACTGTGCCACAGTGTTTGTGTGTGTGTGTATGTGTGTGGCAGAGTCTTTAAGAGTGTGTGTGTGATGGGCGTGTGTGTGTGATGGGTGTGGTCAAGCCATAAAGACGACCAAATTGCAGCTGCGTCCAAAGAGGCGTGTTACCAAAATGGCATGGGAAGGGGGGGATGTGTGGCGTGTGGCATGTGGCTGGGAGTATAGCGCGATGCCTTTTGTGGGTGTGGTTGGGTGTGAGCGATTAGGCTTAAGCTTGCAACTTTATTGAAAAGTTTTATGCTGCAAACAGCACTGAAAGCGAGGGAGATTTACAGTGAAAAGGGAGGGAGGGAGGGAGCAGCATGGTGATTGAGCGGGAGAGTGGCTGAAAGCGGCGAATATTTAGAGCGTAAGTAGACGGCATATTTGTGCTTAAATAAAGCTACAAAACTGTCGATCCATGAGAACATTTAATGGTCTATGAAGAAAGTACCGAAAGTACTTGGCTTTAAAGTGAAAGTACATTTAATGATTCCTCAATGGTTGCACGCTGTTGATGGTTTCCGATGGCTGCTGCTGCTCTCAGAAAAAGTAGTGGCGTCTATGGGGAATAACTTCAATTTCCTCATTTATATTGATTAATATATCTTAATAGAATTAATTCCTTAATTAATTTTAAATTCTGTGGGCTCTTTCTATTGAGGATTTCCTAGGCTTTTCGCACCATAAAATCTCCCATGTAAAATCAGCTCTCAAGAATAAAAGTTTTCTTCCACTATAAAAAAATAAAGAAATGAAAAAGTGAGGCAATCAACATGACGGACAGACAAGACAGGCAATTGCCCCCATGCGTCCATGCAACTATTTTATTTGATTCCGCGTGTAAATAGCTCCATTATTGGGTGGAACAAGCAGACCAGAGAGACGTGTCGGTGTCACATCTGTCTGTCTCTCTGTCTGTCTGTCTGTCTGTAGTCTTTGCCACACTTTTCCCCACTGATACTGATACCATGGAGGCAAGGAGGCATCTGTATATGCAAATGTTGAACATCAGAATGGAGCAGATCAGAGCAGAACGGAGGGAGTGGTGAAAATGTCAATAAAAATAAGTTTCAATGCAATTGTCGCCTCCTTTCGTATTTCGTATGTCGATAGTTGATTGCATTTGCGCTGCTGAGGCCAGAAATTGCATATTGAGGAGGAGCATTTCAGGCAGGAGAGGGAAATGGAAGCAGGGACAAGCACAGAGAGGATGCAGACGGTTCGTGATGCCCTCGGGGGAATATAAAAAACCATAAATTTTATGGTTTTGGGGAAAATTGTATTCTCATATTTCGATTTGGAATATAATGGAAAGTTTTCTCATTTCTAGAGAATTTTCTCAAACTCAAGGTATACTCTTACAATAAATAATTTCCTTGGCTGTGAATGCTTTTCCTTGTTATCCGGCCCCCAAAAATTCACTTGTGTTTTTCAGAGTTTCCTCTAGTTCTTTGGGCAATTTCTGTACCTATTAGGCTAATGATTTTAGACCATAAATTGCATAAGTTACGAATACCAGAATACCAGATTCTGTTCTGTCGAGAGTTTGAGTCGAGAGGCTTACACGAGTTTGCCAAAAATTCTGTGTGTGGAGGCCATGAAAGGCAGCAGCAGCAGCAGCAGCAGCAGGGATTTCATAATAGATTGATGGAGAAGTGGGTGAAGAAGAAGGAGAAGCTGAATCCAGGCCAGAGGCAACACCGCAAAAAGGGGCGGCAGGTAAGGTAGATGAAGCAGAGTGGCAGTGGCAGTGGCCGAGTGCATGTTATGAAATATTCAATCAAATAAACAATTTTCAAGCCATAAATCCGACCAAACAGTCAAGGCTTGGGCTGCCTTCTTGGCTCCTTTGGCCATCTGTCTGTCAGTGGGTCAGTCAGTCTATCCGTCTGTCATTCATGCAGTCAGAGAGTGCTAGAGACAGAGGGAGGAGGATCTTTATCTCAATCTTTAGTTGATTTTTTTTTTTCGTTGGTAAGGAATTCATTTCATTATTAAAATATTTTATTTTGTCCCTCCCTCCTGTTGGCCCTTGCCTCTTACTGCTGCTGCTGCAGCATTTACCTAACAAACTATTTGCCTGCACAATTTTCCGATCAAATTTTCTTCTGCAGTTGCTTTTGCAATGACAGCAAAAGAAAAAAAAAAACTTGTATAATATAATGGAGAACCCACCTAATGGAGGAAAACTTGATGATGAAAGGAAGGAAGGTAAGGAAAGAAGAACGGAAGGTAGGAAGGACGTTTCGTCGTTAGTTCTGGAGTGGGCTTTGGATTGGAAAGGTACAACTTTTGAGAGTCTTCTTAAGCGAAGAGTTTTTTTCCCATTTCTCATTTCACTTTTCACTTAAATGGGAATTTAATTTGTACGATTTCTTTTCACTCCTCTCTCTCTCTCTGTTTCGTCCTCTGTGATTATTATTTTTCCTTCTCTGATTAATACTCGTTTTTCACTGGAATTTTACTTATTATATCTGAAACATTTTCTGAGAATTGTCTGGTGCATTTGATGCTTATTTCTTGGTAGTCCCTTTCCATCCGAAAATTCAATAAACTCTTTTCCAGAAATGTGGCCCTGTCTTCACACATAATGATTCCAGGAAACAGTTTTCAAGGATACAAGGCTTCATATTCTTAAGCGCTTACATTGATTCGCTTTTCCAGCATCTTGTACTCCCATTACCATTTTCTTTAATTGAAAAACTATAGAAGAAACCCTTCATTCAATGGATGGAAAAACTTACGTGACAGAATGACCAAAACGTCAACGACTAAACCGACGAAGTTTCCATTGCCTTTTCGATTGAACGCTCGACGGTTGCTGTTCAAAATTAATTTCCAATTAATTGGAAAGTTTCGTAAAGAAACTTTTGAAGAAAGTTTTAGTTGCATACAGGGCCAGTAGTGCCTGCAGTGGGTTAAGGGGTTGAAGGGTTAAGATCTAAGGGAATGTTTGTGTGTGTGGCATGTGCTCCATGTGGTGCCTGCAAACTCGAGAGTAAAGTCGAGTGAGTGTTGCAATTGCTAATGTGGCAGGGAAGTTTCCATTTCCCTTCAGAGGAGGAGTGAACTTTCACTGCCAGAAGTGGGTGCGGGAGGAGTGGCAGTGGCAGCGGCAGTGGCTCTGCCGTCTGTTAATAATTAAATGCATTATGCAGGACGACGGTACTGTACTTTTTGTATTTCCACTCGTATTTATTATAAGCCAACTTTTCCACCAGAGGCCTTGCCATGCGGGGCGGCATTATAATCTGCAAACATTCAACATTTTCCCTGCCCCCACCTCCAAGCCCAAAAGAGTGGCAGAGTCATCATCCATGGAAGGAGCGTGGAGGCGTAGAAGTGGCCGGAGGAAGTGTGGCATACCCGTAGCTTTTTAATTGAATGCGTGACTTGTTGAAACTTTTTGTGATTTGCCAACCAGTGCGAGACAGAGACAGGGAGAGTGAAGAGTGTGTGTGGGTGTGTTTTTGTGGCAAATATAAAGCTTGCCACGTTGACAGTTTTGTGTGGCGCTGCGGTGGCTTCTATAAGTCGATTAAATGAAGCAGCAAATTTAGCAAGCTTATAATTAGAAGTAAACCAAAATATTCTACAGCGAAAGTGTGACAGAGAGACAGAGAGAGTGAGTGCGAGAGAGGGGGTATCCATTAATTACACAAATTGTTTCGATTTATATTTAACTACATAATTATAAGCCTTCGGGGCTGCCACAATTTGATGGGAAATCAAATGGGTTTCGGTTTCCCTTAAGGGTTTTCTTACATTTAAGTCTTGATACTTCATAAATTATTCATTTATTGTCTTGAATTGAATCTTTTGTTAATTTATTGTCTTGAACTTAATTATTAATTAGCATATTTTATTAAATTTCTTCCAGGTGAGTTCCAAATTAAGAACCGAAATGCTGTCAGTCTTAAGCGTACCAATGGAATTAGACTACAAAGTAAGCTAAGAAAATGTGACTTAAATTATTTTTCACCTATTTTATGCCTTGCTTTAAACCTTTCTCTTGTTTTATTATTTTATTTTGTCTCTAAAAATAGCTTTTCTTACCCTATCATTATCATTTGATGTAAGTTTTTTTTTATAATCAATCAAAATGTGTCTCCGACGGCCATCAATTCAAAATGATAATGCGGCAAAAGTGTAATCAATTATTGTGTCACGACAAAGTCTGTCCCAAAGGAGGAGGCATCACTGTAGCCAGCCAGCCCTTCTAGCTGCTCCTCTGTTTTCTCTCCTGTTGATCATCTCTGCCATGGTGAAAAAATGAAAAAGTATTTTCCTGCCAGCTCGAAATAAACAACGAGAAACAGAAAAAAAAGAGTGGAAGATGTCAAGTGAAAGTAATCTAATAAAATTCGGGAAATAGAAAAGCGTTTATTTATGATATTCCCCACAGAGTGGTGGCAGGGAGGGAGAGAGAGAGAGAGAGTAGTAGTGAAGAAAAAGCAGGAGGAAACAGAGAGAAAACAGAGGATGTACCACTCGAGGTATTTCATGTGGAATATCTGCCTGCAACACTGCAATTGCAACTGAAACTATTTGCTAAAACAATTTCAATGAAATTACTTTCACCCACACACACACATACACAAAGAGAAAGGCACACAGCCAGAGAGACAGTTGGAAAAAGGCAAACAGGCACACAGGCAAAACGTTGCATACTTATTTGTGGCAGCATTTAAATTGCCATTTTTGACAGTTCTCGGCCCGCAAATCTCTGCCTTTCTCTCTCTCCTGTCTGTGGTACAAACCCCCCCTCCTGTTGTTGCTGTTGTTTTTACAGCAGTTTTACATAACAATTCCGTTTGCCGTTCTGGCATTTGGCCAGTGCAAAAAAGTAACCAAAAAATTGCATACAAAACATTGTTTGCTGCATGCCACGAAAATATGTAATTAAGAATCGTTTTCCATGGATAGGAGGGGGAAGTGTGGGAGAAAAGAAGAGTCGCTTGCCACCACCAGAAGTAGGTTCGGCTGAAACTTTTTCCGAAACGCACTTTCCAATGCGGCACGTGGGCGCAGTCATGTGTGCGTCTGTTTATCAGCTCCTGCCGCGTCCTTGCACACACAAAAAAAAAGCAACAACAAAAAAAAAGACAAAAACGAGCAGCAGAAGAGAAGAGAGAGAGAGAAACAAAGAGGAGTGAGAAAGAGTGAAATGCAACCATGGGAATCAACATCCGGCGCGTGTGGCAGTGTAACAGGAAGGCTGAGGCAGCAGCAGCAGCATCAGATTCAGTTGTGGCAGTGGCAGCATCGTTAGTGGCAGAGGAAGAGTCAAGAGTAGTGACAGTGGCAGTGTCTGTGTGCAGCAGCAACAGCAGCAAGTGGCAAGAGCAAGGTCAGCTCCTGTTGAAGGACAACAGGATGCCAGTAGAAAAAGCAGCAATTTCAGCTACCTCTCCCTCTCTATCTGTCTATCTCTATCTCTCTCCCCATAGTGCACTTCCTTCTTTCATTTACCACCCCCTTTTCCCCTAACCCTTGGACAGCCCTTTGCCTCGTGTTTTCCCGCCCCCACCCTCTTCTCATTTCAGTCAACACAAAGCACAATTGTCGCGCTCTTTCTGGTTTTTGTGTGGATTTGCTGCATCTGTTGTACGATTGCATTGTTGTTTCTCCATGTTCCATGTGTGCGTGTGCTAGTCTCTGCTTGTGTGTGTGTGTGTGTGTGTGTGTGTCTTAACCATTCTTCTGCTCTTGCCCGCCTGCTGTGACGTTTCATTTCGTTTCGTTAAACATTTTGTGGGTTTTTTTTTGCGCGCTTTTCACTTTAATTGTGGGCCCAAGCGAGTGACTTTCGGGAATTGCTGCAGGAACTGTGGGAAACGGCATGGAAACTGAAATTGGGGGAAAACACTTCACTGGGGAAAAGTGGCTGCCCAAATTGGTGGACTGAGTGGTAAACTATTTGCACGTGTTTTTCTAAAAGGTTTTTCTTGGAATTTACGTTACGGTTGGAAAGAGGGGTGGAATGTGGGGGGAACCAATATACACTTCTTAGTAAAAATATCCGTTTTCATTTGTGCTTTTATTTGCTTTAGTACTTAGTACATATACTCGTAGAAATAGATGCCCAACTAGTGCTAGCTCATGGAGAGTATTTCTATGATTTCTTAGAAAAATTCTTGTACGACTTCTTTTTAGCCTGAATGGCTGAATAATACTATTGATTGTTTATTTTATTGCATTTATTATTTATTTATTTTATTGAGGTTTATCAACAGTTGCATAAATAAATAAATAAATAGCTACTTCTACTGCTTTATACACAGCTTTGTTAACTGCCCCTGCACTGCTTATGCTGCTTCTTCTAAAACTGCTTTAGCCTACGGCTTCTTCTACTACTTTTCCGCTCAGTCTCATTGCTACGTTTTTGCTACCACTCAACTTTTGCTGAAACTTCTTGAGCTTTCATCTTCAGCTGTTTATCTTTCAGTTCAACTTCAACCTTTCCTTTCCGTTCCTCTTCAACTTCAACACCTTTCTACTCAGCCACTCCCACATAATTTGCTGCCCCCCCCAACAAAGTTCAAGGCTGCAACAAGTGTGCAAACAATCAACGAAACGAACTGATCCCTTAGCCCTCTCGCTGCCATGTTCCACTAATTCTATACTCATTTATCAATGTTGCCCCAGAGCCATGGAGGACCCTATCCCTTATGCCTGCCACTGCCGTTGGCCCTGCATAATTTTCTATGCCACATAATTCAAATTTCTGAGCTGCCTGTGCTGCCTGCCACTTTGTTTCGGGGGCTCGTTAAATAATTCAATGCTAATCTTTAAATTAAAATCAACTCTCGACTCGACTCTAGACCATTAGGAGCAGACACCGCAGGACGCAGACACCGAAAAACTGTTTGCACTTGCCACCAGAAAACAGAAAATAGAAAACAAAAGCAACGACTACCGAGTACAACAAATATTTTAATATAATAAAATTAAAATGATATTCTATTGTTGAGTGCCGCATCGCCTTGCCAGTTCGTTGCCTCGGTTGCACATGCCACTGGAAAATTTTATTCATCGCTTTGCAGGTTGTTTTTTTCACGTTTCGTTTTTTGTCTGCAGTTTTGTCTCTCTTTTTACGATTTTTTTGTTGTTGTCGCTTTTGCATAAAATATTTTTAGCAGGAGCTTTGCGAAAATTCAGTAAAACATTGAGGGAAAATTTATGAAGCGTGGTGTGGCTATGACGGTGTCTGCTCTTCTCCCCTCTTTCTCTCTCTCTATCTCTCTGTGTGTCTCTGTAGATGTGTGCCTTCCTTTTGGCACTGTGTCTTCTCCTTTCAGCCTCTGTGCCCTGCTGTTGGCACAGTGTCTCCCTTTCAGGCTCTATCTGCCTTGTAGCCTTGTCTCCTATTTGGACTCTCTATCCACCCCCTTTAGGACCACTCTTCTGCCTCCTGCTCGTCAGGGTCTGCCCTCCAACAATTTGCGTTGAAAATTTGCACAATTTTCGGGGCTCTGTCTGTGGATCTGCGGGTCTGCGGGGTGTTTGTGTCTGTGTGTGTGGGTTACATAATGATGGGGGTGGGCCAAAGTTTGCACTCACTTAAATAGATGCCAGAAAAACGTACACCCGACCGCCTGGCATAATGTGGCAGGATACCTACAGCATGCCCCGGATTCATCGTGTGTCAAACTAATGCTTAAAGTGTCACAGAATGTGCCACAGCAGGGGGTAAGCGAAAGGCGGCTGCTGGAAATTAAAAATTCAAATGAAAATTGCCAAGAGAAAAGCTAGAGGGAGAAAATTAGGGGTGTGACAAGAAGAGAGAGAATAGGGAGAGTGAGTGGGTCTGCAAGTGGGAGGTGGAGGAATGGCAAACAAATTAATGACTTCCTTGTAGGAGAATTTCCTTTTGCTTCACTCCACTGGATGACTTGGCACAACAGGAAAATGGTGCCTTTCTCTTTCCTTCTTTTTCTATACGTTTCACCCTCTTTATCTACATTTTATCTCCCCCTTTTCTTTCTGTGTAATTCCCACTCGGCTTGGGCTAAAATTTTAATTTCCTGCTACTCAATGCGGACTTCCTTTAGGATACGACTCGGGGAGTCTCGACTCTACTGGTGGTCGGTGCCTCTGCCTCTGCCTCTGCCTCTCCGTTTGCTTCCTCCTCCTTCTCTTACATCACATATCCTTCCAATCGAATTGAGGTTTTCCTCCTTAAATATTGTCAAAGGGAAAAGCTTTTCGGGCAGCTGTAAGCAGCTTATAGAAGAAATATTATGAGAAATAACACAAAAATATTTTCCTGGAAAAAATGTTGAAGCAAAAAGTAGTTACACAGGATTTTCCGATTCACTTGAGCTTCCCCTTTGACAAAAAGTAGGGGAAAAACGTAGAATAAAGCAGAGAAAAGTAAACCAATGAAAAGCCACGTAACGAAGGGGAAGGAAACCAAAAGGTAAAGGCTGGGCCATAGGCCGAGGCAGAGAAAGGCTCCTGCAGGTGGAAGTGAAAAGGAGCGGGAGGGAGGCAGAAGAGACCATAAAATTTATTGCCTCCACCTTTGAATGTGGGCGTAGCTCAACTTTAATTAACCCTTTTCCCACACAGATTTTTCAACGCTTTGCCCACGCCCCCCGTCCCTGACAAAAGGAAGCCAAAGGATAGGCCTGCCTTTAGATAAAATGCCCGGCGAAAATTAAACAGACAAAAAATAAAGCAGTAAAAGCGGGAAAAGCGAGACAAGAGCAGGAAAACCTTTTACAGATTTCGTTTATCTTTTTTTCTGGTTTCTGGGTTTTCCGCTTTTTTCCCAGGGTTCTTTTGCGGCTGACGCTGCTGTTGTTGCATAATTTTCACTTGCTTAAAGTCAAGGCCGTCCGTTCAGCCGCAATAAAATGCAGTCGCTAGGCTTGCTATTTTTTTTTGTTCCTGCGGTTTGTCGATTTGTCCTTGATCTTGGTCATCAAAAGGAACGAGGACGCACGCTTTTTGCCTTCCTGCTGCTGCTTCATTGCTCCTGTCATCATTATCTTTTGACCCAAATCACACACACATACTCGTATCTGTCTGTAGCATATTTTTTGTGACATGACTAATGACTGTCAGACGTTGACTTTTGACCACAAAAGTTATGCCTACGGCCGTCTCTCTGTACCCTTGTCTCTGATGTCCTTTTTAGTTTAATTTCCCTTTTGATTTATGGTAATTTACTCCTATATAGTATGGCGCCTGAATCTGTCAGCAACGTTCTCTATCTTCCATCTAAGTGGATGTGGAAACTACATACGAGTATGTATATCCCATAATTACATAGCAAATCTCTCTCTCTCTCTCTCTTACAATCTGTGGGTGTGTCCTGTATGCCCTTCAGGTTATCATGTAATTAATCTCCTATCAAAGTTGGTCCATAAGGTAAAAAGAAAACTCTTGAATTCAATTAGGAAAAGCAGGAAACTTTATTCTTTGAGGGAGGTAGAAAGGAAAACTTCAATCTTTGGGGAAAGTAAGAAGGAAACCCCCACTGTGTAGGGGGCTACATACTTTGGGGTAATAAATAAAAACCCTACTCTTCGGGACAGTACGAAAATAGTCTTCATTTACCCAAAAAGAAAATGAACAAAGTTAAGTTATTCAGATTGCATTCTCATTTCTTTCCTTTGGCCCCATCTGATGGATTGATTCGTGTGTATCTTAATTACACTTTTAGCCACCAACTTTTGCCAAAGATTCCCCGCCCACCCATCATATCACTGTAATCCACTTTGATGAAGGGATAACCGCACCCACACACACACACACACCACTCATTAGGATATCGGATTATGTTGTGTGGAATATTTGTGCGTGATCAGGGGCAATCGAATTGGTGGGTTTGTTTTATTTTACCTGGCCAAATTTATGGGCAGATTACAGGGAATTTGTTTTGGCTTTTTGGGAGATTATTTGAGTCAGTTGAGGGCTATTTTGTGGCAAACTTATGTTAGGTAAAAGTTGAAGTAAAGTGATTGTTGGTATTATTTTGGACTGGATTTTCTCCCAATTGGGTTTTGGACTCCTTAAAGTTGTGTTTCCTATGCCAGTACCGTTTCCAGCATTCCTTTACTCTCCTTCCGGTCCATTTGCCATCCATCTTGTTGTCCAATTTCAATCAAATTAATTTCCCCCATTTATTTTCCAATGAAATTTAGTTTCCGCTTCTCCAAAACAAAACAAAAAACAAAAGATGATCCCCCAAAGTGATGCCTAAAGAACGCATTTCCGCACATTCTGCAGCGTCAGCCTATGAAAATACACGAAAAATTCAAGCAGCAAGAAAAGCACACACACAGAAAGAAGCAGAGAGAGACAGAAGGAGAGAAGAGGTGGCAATGTTTGGGATGGAACAACGTCATCAAGAGATGACGCCCCCATCATCCATCGTTTTGGGGGCCAAGAAAAACAAACAGAATAAGCGGCACAGCAGCAGAAGCAGAGCCAAGCAAATTTCCTCCAGCCAGCCGTTGTGTCCGCCACATGCTAACGATAATGATGATGAAAATGAAAAAAAAAAAGCCGAGAAAAGCGAAACAAAAGCACAAACTATTCCCCCATGACCTTCACCCAATCGTTTTGGCTGTCTATCGTGTCTTTTTTGTTCTTGTATATTTTTTGAAAAACTTTTGAGTGACGCGGAATTTTAATGAACTTCACCTTGTGGCAAGGCAACTGAACGCCAAAACACACGGCATTTAGATAGCAATTTGTTGCAATCTTTTACATGTTAATGAACTGATGATCTATTCCCCTTGATCTACGTCTCTCGTTCGCTCTCTTCTGTTGGATTGTGGGGGACTATTACGAGTATTTTTTGGGGGTGGCTGCTGCTGCTCCTTCTGGCTTTTCTATTTTTGGTCACCGCTCTTAATTATTTATTTATAACATATTGCTCTTGCTTTAATGAATATTATAATTGTGTGACACATTGAGCGGGAATTTATATATTTTTCTGCTGCTGTTGTTGCTCTTTTTTTTTTTTTTTTTTTGCTGCTCTTTCTATGATTCATGGCAGAGAGATGAAAATCCTCAGCGTCGCAACGGTGAAAATTCGTTGACGCCATTGAGCTATAGGGTAAATTTTCTTTTCTTTTGTATATTTTTTTTCCGTCTTTCGCTCGGTTGTCTCTTTAATGTGCGAACATAATTCATATGTTTTATTTCTTTTGGCTTAAATTCCTGCGCCACACAATTCCTTGCATACAAAAATATTTTTTTTTTCGTATTTGCTTTCTTTTTAACGACTTTAAATAAATACAAATATATTGTTCGAGTATGTTGTATCCGCTGAACAGAAAACATCAAAATATATAAATCAAGGCGGCAATAAGATAAATGCTATATAAAAACCTCAGCAGCAGGAAATAACGTCAATCCTGTTGAATGAATTTTTGAGATGCTTTTTTCTAATTTTTCTAATTGTTTTGATTTTAGTAGCTTTTTTTATTTCAAGAGATTATAGACTGTTGTGCTAATCAAAGCAGTTCTTTGTGATATTTTCTGGTAATTTTCTAAGCAACGAATAAAATGGCAATAAATAAGAATAATAATTAGAAATAATACTAAAAGATGGGAATTGATGCCCTTAATTTAAGAAGATTTTGGGATATTTTCTGACACTAAAATATGGCAGGAATCTAACACCAAAAAATTAGAATGTGTGTTCCTAATCAAGGCTGTAGTTCTCTCGTACTTTGGAGATGTTTATAATTATACTTCTAATTACAGAAATATATCATCTTTTGGAGATATTTTTCATACATTTTTCAATCCCCAGAGATGGGAAATTATGCCCCTAATCAAAGAGACAGACAGAGAGTGAGAGCAATATTCAATCAACAATTGTCTCGCACAAATGTGAGGACAATCAATCATCATACACAGGCGAAAGCTTCATTAATTTTGCTATGGCATCATCTGTGATGACAATTCCAACAGAAACAGAATGAGAAATACTCCTTGAGTTCTAAAAGAGACAGACAGAGCCGAGCGACAGGGCGAGGGCGAGGGCGGCGCCTCCATCAATCATGGGTAGCCAACTCAAATGAGAATCCCTAGAGTAAATCCTTGGCGCTACTTGAGCTTTAATTTATGTTTATTACTTTCACTCTTCTTTCTAACTTTCGCAACGCAACACAACGCAGCGCAGGCAGCAGAGAGAGAAAGTAGAGAAAGCAGTAAATTATTTCATTTTAATTATGTCATTTTTAGCGGCACTATGTGCCTTGTTGTCAACAGATTCTTTAGTCATTTTTTCGTTTGAAACAAAAACAACAAATCATCATCAGTGGGGCAGCATCTGTAGTACTGGGCATAGCCATTATCATCATCATCATCATGAGATTGACCTTGCCGTCTTCCGCTGTTTTTGGCCAATATGATGGCTAATTTATGGCCAAAGAGCGACCTTCACAGAACGGAGAGCAGCAGCCTGTCGCTAGCAGACTTTGCCTTTCGAATGTGTGTTTATCTGGGACCCACTTCCGCTGTCAATTAAAGCAATTTACTGCCTACCCGAGATGCGGCACAAACTGTATACTATATATAGGTATATACTCTATATAGAGGAGCAGATACATATATTGCCAAAGATGGGTGGTGCATAATTCAAGTGCTTAAATGGAGGACAACTAATTGGTGCTCCTGCTGCTGCTGCGACAGGAGCAACACATGGCGTATGATTAATGTGGGGAAGCCGAAGCCAGAGAGGGAGAGAGCCAAAGCCAGGCATCGCCTCATCATTTTTATTATTAAGAGAAAAATCATACATAAATGTAGATGAAGTGTGTGTGTGACCTTCAGCTATTGATTGAGCAGAAGGCAACGCCCTTAAGGGAAACAATTCCCAGAAAAACTAGAGAAAATAATGTATAGATATTTTGTTGCAAAAACCGCCAAAAAGGTGGATTGACTCTGGCTCGCTGCTGCTTCTGCTTCTGCTTCTGTTGCTGCTTTTGGTATTGTCAAAGCCAAAGCAATTTGTCTGCTCTCTCAATCTCGATAGTGGGATTTTCGCAACTCTTGTTTTTCCCCTTAGTATATTGTAACGTATACGTGTTTTTCTTGTCGATTTCCGTTTAGGCTAAAGGAGGAGATGGAGGTAGGAAATGTAATCATAATTCGGAGTATGCGTTAAACATAACAAAAAATAGCTCAAAGCACGTACGAAACACAAAGACAACACAGGGCAGGAGGAGACATACATTTATGAAGGAGAAAGAGGGTTAGAGAGATAGCCAACGAAAGAGAGAGGAGTAGAGAGAGGTATGTAGAGAAAGAGAGAGGGGTAGAGAGAGGTATGGAGAGAAAGAGAGAGTTGTGTATAGAGAGGGGAAAAGCGGCGTAAAGGAAAATACACAGGGTATACACATGGTAATAGAGCATGAGATATGGGGACAGACAGACAATACCAAAGACATGGAGATTCAGGCAAAAACAGAGACATTGTTGTGTATTTTTCTGCAGGGTATTTATAGCATTCGAGGGTATATTGAACTAGTGGAAGTGTCTGTCAAAAGTAGAAGAAATATATTACCATCTTTGGGATATAAAGAGATCGGATTCTCGGATTTAACAGACCATAAGACCGAGAAACACAAAATACAGTAGGAGTAAATAAACCTTGTGAAATCCAACTCTGTTTTGGTTCTGTTATGTTTTAGTGATATTAACTCTCCACCAAAATTCAAACGGGTTCAAATATCCCATCAATAGTTTACGGACAGAATGTAGGGAAAAAATAGAGAAAACAAGTTCCAAGGAAAGAGAGATGCTCTGCCAAAGTTTTCGCTTTCCTTGTCATTCTCTTTTCTGGATAGTTCTCCAGTAGAAAGGGTATCCTTCAGTTGTATCTATATCTATACTTTTTTGACTTTTTTTTTTGTGCTTACTACCAAAACTGTGTGCCTTCGAAAATCGTTAAGCTTTGTGGAGGCTGTGCTGCTAGTCCTGATCCTCATTCTGCTGCTCCTGTCCATTTTGTCCCCCTGCCGTTGTTTTTCCAGCAATTGGGTGTGAAAAGCACTTGGGCTGTTTGCCTATCGCCTTCGTGCGTGCCCCCAAAATGTGTCCCGGGGCCACACACATCAGCCAGAAACTCGTTTAGCCGACGAGTGGCAGTCGCAACGCTAAAGTGACGTTTACTGTTGGCGCCTGCCCCCAAACCACCCAACCCAACCCAACCCGTGTCGCACGTGCCACAGCCACCTAGTCGTACTGGCCCTCGAGGCGTAGGCCTAGTCAAAGGCGAAAAAAAGGGGAAAAGGATGCCTAGGACGAAGGCATTTAAGCCTTTAGGCAGCTTTTGCCAGCTCGTTAATGTGCCTCTCGTTTCACTTTCACCTTTGGCCTGCCGTCTTCGTGCCCGTCTGAGGCTTAGTGGCAAGTTAGAGGAGAGGCTTTCATTAAATTTAAACCCGAGATCGAGCTCAATGGAAAGACCGAAAATCGGCTAAAATAAGAGTGGCATGTAGCAGTAACAAATTGTTGCCTCGACAACAAATCCAATTTTCGATGAGCCTCCTTTTCAGTGACTGTCTTTCTGTATTACTTTTTTTTTTTTTCTTTCTTTCGTTTTCTGTATTTTTGTGGCCTTGTTGAGAAGTATTTCGTCTGCAAAAGTATCTGTTTTGTTCTTAAGTGGAAAGTATTTGCTGCTGTCTGGCAAAAGTATCCTTTTTGGAGATGGAACACAACTCCGAACACCACCTTCCCTTTCCGCAAACCTATTTTGTGAGCAGATGAAAGTGTAATCTATTTGATTTGTTGGTGAAAACCTCTTGGGGCGATGATAAATTAGAGTTATTTCAAGATTGTCACTTTCAAATGGGATCAAAGGTATTGGAGTAAGGCGGATGGCGCTAGCAGTAAATTTACTCCATTATTCTAGGTATTATATAGAAATTGATCAGACGTGATTGATTAGAATTAAGAAAAATTGTAACTCTTGCTAAAATTATATCAAAAAGGGACTCCATTAAGGTCTATGAGGCTCCAACATTGAAGGACAGCTTGTAAGGCAAAGAATATATTTTAGCTATATTTTAATCAGATAATTATAATAGAAATTCTTGTTAATAGGGCTTTCCATGTATTTTCAATTTCCACCAATATGCTGTTCAAAGTCTGGACCCAACACATTTCCAATTAAAATTTGAGAATCATGGTTGCATTTTCGTTTCCAATTTGATGGGAGAAACAAACGTAGGCACTTGTGATACGTATGGAAGACCTTTTACCTGGTAGACCTGGTAGGGAGAGGGTTGATTGAGAGAGGGAATGGGGGTAGAGAGAGAGAGAGAGAGGATGGAGAGAGAAGGGGAGAGAGAGTGAGGGTGGGAGAGAGAGGGTGGAGAGAGAGAATTATTCCATCTCTAATTGGAATGCCATGTTCTCTCAGCCTCTCTGTCGTTCACTCGCTCCTTCCCTTACCACCTCCCAACCCTCTTTCTCTCTTCCCCCCACCAACACACTCTTTTCGGTGTATGGTTTGTGAGCCATTTTGTGTTGCCTACTTTTCAGGGCGCATCTATAAAATTTACACCGCAATGGCGCGTGTGTGCCTACGACTGTGTGTGCCTGTGTGCTGTCCATGTGTCGAGTGTGCGGCTCGTAAAGTTTCTACAGGCACTGCCCGTGTGCCACAGACCGTGTCCGTGCCCGTGCCACACTTGTTGTAGGTCTTTGATTATGTTCGGCAAAAAGCCGCAGTTCAAGTTGCCACACACAACCGATGGATGGACGGACCTCTCTCTGACCCCCACTACACCCGCATTTACAGTTTCCCAACTTTGGTATAACTTTTTTTTCGCACACTCTCAGGCTTTCTCACTCCTTCCCACTCTCTATTGCCTGCTCTGTCTGTCAGTCATTCAGTTGTTTATTGAAATTTCATTTTCATGGCATTATTTTTGTTCGGTTTTGGACCAATTTTTTCGCATGCAGGCGAACTTTCGAAACGGTTTTTCATCAACTTTTAGGCCAAGTTTCTCTTTACCTCTCGTTGACCTCCTACCTCTTCTTCTCACTCTCCCTCTTCTCTCCCTCTCTGCCTCACTCTTTGGGGTCGTTTCCGAGTTCAAGAAAAATTAAATGTTATTTATGCTTTTCTACGTTTTGTTGCTGCCAGAGCCGCCTCATTTTTTACGATATGCAACAATTTCATCGGCGGGGGCACCCATAAATCAGTAAAAGGAAACAGCAAGAGAATGAGTGAAACTGGTGGGGAGGGGAGAGAGAGAGGTGCACAAAGTGGGGGAGGCTAGAGATTTACGCACCTTTCATCCCAGTGTCTGACCTTTTAAATGAATTTATTTAATGCCTCTCTTCGATGCTCATTTGTTTTCATTTTTATACACATTTATTTATCCACTCTTGCTGCCTCTCTGCCCCACCCTTCCTCTTGTCTCTCTTTGCCCCCTCTTTTCCCCCCTCTATCGCCCTCTTTCTCTGTTTTGTTCTCTCTATCTCTTTCGCGCATTGCTGGGCGCTGATTTCATCTATCAAATTAAGAAAGTAAAAGCTAAAAATTGTTGCTATTTGCCGCCGCCTCCACTGGCTGTCCCCATAAATCTGTGGCGTTATATACATACATATATATTCAGCTACATCCAAATTATATATATCACTGCTATATCGAGTAGATTGAAAAATATATACTACATTTATTTCTTTGGGTGGTGGGTGGCACAAACATCACACGGAATTATAGACTATAGATTCTTCCTTTTTATTTTCAAAGGTGCCACAGATGAGTGCAAGCGCAGCGTCAACTGTCATTAAGTCTTAATTTTTAACGATCATCATCATCATTTGCGTCGTTTTGCGTTGTTTGTTGTACTTTGACAGGCAGCATGTCAAGAAAGTACTAAAAAAAAAAAGAAAAAATAAAAAATTTAGAAATTGTTTAGGAATGCGTTTATCTGTAGATTCTATTTCTGTTTACATAAATGAACTTTAAAAACAAATTGATTTTCAAAAGTTGTTCTAAACATTTCAAAGAAATTTGTGTGTGGGCGGGTTGGGTAACTCGATTAAGCTATCGATTGAACCTCCTGTAGAAGCAATCAACTTGTGGATATAACTTATAGAAGCGTTGGGAGGTACATATATACCAAGAAGAAATGATCGAAGAAAGAAATAGATAGAAATCTGTGGAGAAACTCATTGATACTACTTGCAGAGAGACTAAACTTTCACATAAGAATTTGTAGAAACAATCTCTGGTTCAGAATGATGATCGGAGGGATAGAAGTGAGAACATTTTATTGATTTAACTTATAGCAACGATTGAAAGGTCAAATATTCGATGAATGTTTATTATAGATATGACAAACTTGGTGATGGAAGCCATAGAATCTATTGGAGGAGTAGAAATGCGGTGATTTTATACATGGGATGATGAGCGAAGGGGTGGAAAGAACTACAGACGCGATCTTTGGATTAGAAATGCCATAAAGTTATAGATAAAACATTATCAGATTTGTTGCAGATTCTATCAACAAACAGACCCTGATCCACCCACACTTCCACTCGACTGAGTGGCCATCAATCATCAGCACTCTCATCATTTGATTTCCCCTTTGAATTTGTTCCTCTTTTCTCAACTATATTTTTCCACACTAAATATTTCATTGGGATACCACGGGCTATACACAGTTCTCTAAGACGCGATGACAAATCTTTTGACTAATGGGATCATGAAGGAAATTTTACGTTGGGTAGGAAGCAGTGGCTGTGGCTGTGGCAGAGGCAGCGCAGCAAGGCGAGTGGGTGGGTGAAAACGACCTTCACCTTTGCGTAAATGTTTTATGAGGAATTCCTCAAACAATATTTAACTTTTTCCTTACATCTGAGCAGAACAAATGCCCCCCTCTGCCCCCTGCTGTGTGAGTGTGTTTGCCATTTGGTTTATAACAAATGCCGACAGGTGGGAGGGAGGAGAGCAGCAGAGATTGGTGGGTGGGAGGGGAGGGATTCGAGTAAACTTAATTTATTTTTAATCGCCTTTTAATTTCAAACGCTGCTGCATTGTTTTCTGTTTGCGTTTCTGCCGCCGCGTTAAAAGTTTTAATTGTACGCAAAGGCATTTGTGCTCCTCTTTGTTGCTGTTGCTGCTGCTGTTTGATGTGTTTATTTTTGCATTAAACTGTTAAATGCCAAACGCATTTCAATCGCGGCCAAGTGGAGTCTCCTGGCCCCCTCAGCCAGCTAAAATTGTGGGCCAATGTGTCGTTGAAATTCCCGCGGGTGGAAAAGACGGAGGCGAGCGCGGCTCTTTCTTTTATAAAACTTCTGAGTGAGGTGAAATATTGAAAGTAAATACAAACAGACAGAGAAAGACTAAACAGAACACAGAGCGAAAAGGTCAAAGTTTGGATGATTTTTATACGCGGGAGTATCTTTTTTATCCGCGAGGGAAAACGCCACCACAGTGGCAGTCACGGTGGCTGCTAAGTGGCCTGACGGCTGAATTTACGAGTGGATGTGTGGGATATATCCAAATGGAATCCATTCTATAGATGGCTGCTGCAGGCACAACCGACGGGGGTAACGAAAACTTTGCCCAAAAGGTGAAAATATCATCATAGTGCGGAAAGCACTTGCCACAAGAAAAGCCACAGCCACACACTTTTCTTTGAAGAGAAACTTTCCTGTTCGAATGCCTTCTCTGGGTGTAATTTTCCTGCCAGAAGATATTTTCTTTGGGAGATGTTTCCTGTGCCATGACTTTCGCGCAATAGCAGTTATTATTTTATTTTTGGGCAGCAATTCCCATCATTCTGAAGAAAGAATTCACCATCTTTCTTATAGAAAATCGCCCACATTTTTCAGGAATATATTTCCATATTTCTCACGATGAAATTTTAAATTTTTCATGCTGAAATTTTAATCTTTCTAAGGCTGAACTTTTCTCCTTTCTCTAGCTAAAAAAACAGAGAAAACTCCCATAGACACCTGCCTTTACATTCAATAAAAATTGTTGCACATTCTACAAACCATTATTTAATTTTTTTTTTTTGTCGAAAAGCTTACAAGTTTAGTATTTGTTCATGTGGAAAACTTTGAAGCAGCAAAACGTTTTTCCTTCTCCTCTTTTTGCGCTTCGCTTTGGCAAACACAAAAAAAAAGGGTAAAAACTTGGAAATGGTAAAATGGGGCGGAAAATTGATGAATCGAGAAACAAGAGTGAAGAGTTTGACAGACAGAAGGGCCACTCGATGAAAGGAAAGTGGAAGTGGAAGGGTTCTCCCAAAACGAATATCAAATGGCATTGTGCCCCTCGTACTGGTGCTCATGCTTGCTACCTTTGCTGTGCATGCCACATATCGCATGTAGCTGTCTTTATAATCAAATTGATATGCCAGACGACGGCAATTGGCTTGCTCTTATTTCAGTTGGTTCTTTCTCGTTTTTTTTTTCTTTTTGTATGCTATAAATTCAATTACATTTGAATCAACGAGAGAGACCCAGAGACCCATGTGTGTCGGCGGAGGTGGTGCTACACGTTGGTTGTGGCGGCGGCTGTGGTAGTGGCAGTGGCAGTGGCCTGCGGCTGTGAATGCGATTTTCTGTGGGGGCATTAATTAAAATTAATGAATTGTGACAGAGTGTTGATTTAATGTCTGCGCTGCAAGGGGAAAAAGAGGCAGAAGTGCATACACACACACACATACACATTCAGCAGAAGATGAATGGAGGAAGAGAAAGGGAATATGTTGCAGGCAGGCAGAAAAGGAGAAGAAAGAGAAGCATGGCAGATGATGGAAGGAGAGAAGTTAGATGGTACAAGGGAAAGAGCAATGCCAGCAGCAGGAGCAGCAGCAGCATCAGCAAAGAATGGAAAGAGCAGTCGAGTCGTTGAGCAATTGAGCAAATTTCTTGTACAACGCTATGGGTAAGCGGTGAGGGGGGCGTATACGTGATGTAGTTTTGTAATTTGTAATTTGGAGGCCAAGATGCAGTTGTAACATGTGGCACACACACACAGACACACACACACACAACACATACATTTGTGCCAGGGTCGGGCCGTGGAGTCAAGTGCACGTGTTGCCTGCGGATGACTAATGTAATATATATCGTTGTGACGTCAGTGCAGGAAGCCCCCAGAGCCTGTCAATGTCTGCCACTGCTTGCTGCATGCAACATTGTCCTACCATGGGTGTGTGCGCCCCAGCAGCCTCATGTGTTGTGTATTCCCCAAATGCGCTAGGAAAATGAGCTATGAAAATATGTTAGCTTTTTTTGCGTCCCAGGACTGCCACTGGCACTCGCCACTCTCTGCAAGTGCCACAGGGAACTCTGGCTCACAACTCTCTGTCCCTGCCACATAGCTCCCTCTGATCCTGCCACATTGCTCCCCCTGTCCCTGCCACACAGCTCCCGCTGCCACTGCCACTGCCTCTCTGCATCTCTCAACTTATACACAATGCTCATTGCTTATTTATCAGATATATCCACACATTGCCTGTAGATGCAGGCCCCATTCTCCCACGCGTTTTTCCTCTCTTGATTTGATATTTCATATGCGACTCTCCCACCTCTCTCTGCCTCTGTGTTGCATGTGTGTGGGCTGGCCGCACAATTAGTTTGCGGCTTCTTAACGAATTGTTGATGTCGCTTTCTGTTCTTTTGTTTGTTTTTGCCAATGGCACGGCACCCCCTCCGACATTTGACTTTGGGGCATCCTGAATTATAAATAAATCTCGGCATTACGTTTAACATGAAATTGAAATCCCAGCTGACGTCACACTGTGTCGCCCACACACACACGCGCACGCACACTTGGTATGACTCCAAGGCAATTTATTTTTATATTTAAAGAAAATTTACAATGCCTGTTATCATTTCGTAGTAAATTAATAAATATTAATTGATACTTTCAAGTTATTCTTCTTTTTTTATTTGTGTTTATGCCGCTTTAAGCCACCGCATAAACTTTTAAGCCTGCGTCCTTGGCCATTCAGTTTCCGACACGAATCTCATTGTAATTGCCAGCCACACTAACGATAATTGATTAGAGTATGGCTTTAAGTGTCGGCTGTTGGCCAAGAGACAGAGAGGCAGAGAGAGAGAGAGAGGGTAATGCTTTTGGCCATGTTTGTGTTTGTCTGCAATCGTGTTCCTGTGTGTTTGCTAATTAGAGGCCAAACTTTCTGCCTAATTAATGTCATTAGTGGTGCGCTTTGTTTAAGCCAAAAGAACAGAGAGAGAGAGAGTGAGGGAGAGAGAGAGATGAAAGATGGGGAAACTTAAGAGATGGAAAAGGAAAGTTCTGATATATAGAGCAGCAGAGATAGAGCCCCAAGAAAACTTTACCTACCCACACACAAAAAATGATTACACCAGATAGGTCTGAGAGATGAAAGCCACTTTCAGATTAGCCCATAATGATTGGGTGGAAATTCGCAGAGGCGGCGGCTCGGCTGTCCCTCCCCTTGTAGATTGTGGCCCAAAGATAGCAGACCCAGAGCCGAGCCTGTCAGCCCGCTGCTTCTACTAATTGATATATGACCGAACCGAAGGAAGCATCTCCTTTGCCATCTCCCATTTGCATAATTGATTTGCAGTCTTAATTGGTTTTCATTTCGCTTTTAAATTTGTTTACATTTGCATTAATTCTCTGGAGATGAATAAACCATATTTGCACCTATGTCAAAGTCAAGGCAGGGCATACTCCCCACTGCTATTTTCTTTTCTTTTTGTATATAATATGCATTTCCTTTTCATGAACTTGATGCATGAAATAAATTGTGTGTGCGTGCGTGTTTTTAAAAACAATTTTCATTAACTTTTGGTGTCAAACAAAACTCGAGAAATGAATGCGGTAATATACGGATCTTACTTTTTTTTTTGGTTTTGTTTAAAATAAATATTTAGGCAAACACGTCAGGGCGGGCGTCTATGCCTTTGCCTTTGCCTCTCTTTTCTTGCCTCTTCTGTAGCGTCTGGCATGGGGCCAACGGAATTTGTATCTGTTTCAAATACTCGTAGTTTGAGGCATCCAACGATCCACACACTATAAGTAGAGGCATCATCAGCTCTATCTCTATCTCTGTCTGTATCTGTATCTGCAGATTCTCTAAATTTGTGCTGCGTATTTAGAGGGAAGATGCTTTGATTAGCGAATTAAAATTGGAATGCAATCTCGTAATATTTTTAGTGGGATTATTCACTAACAGTAGGAGAGGAGAAGTATGGCAGGCCAGGAGACTGTTGAAAATATTCACATTAATTTCCCACTGCTTGATGTCTTACTCCGTCGCCCCTCCCTGCCACTCTCCTGCCACCGCTCGACTGCCAATTAATTGCGTGATGGTTTCTGCACTGAATTTTCCGCCAGATAATATTTTGCTGCTCTTAGGCCATAAATATTTTTGGGATCTTCTGCGGCTGGCTGTCTGTCAACCGATCAGCATTTAATGACTGTCTTGAAGTGTAAGGAAAATGTGAGGGAAAATCTATTTGGAATTTTCTATTTAATTGCTTTTGCGTTGGGCATGTGTGTAAGTGATCTGCTCTTCCTCTCTGCGCGACGATACTGTGGGAAAATGTCTATTAAGGGAAGAATTTTAATTGCGTGGAAAAATAAGAAATTTTCCGTAAACAGAAATATTTTTTTTTGGGAGCAATCTTTGGACCCATTTCCGTTGCGGGTACGGCATCGGTAAACATTTCTTTCTCATTATTTCGTGTACCTTTTTAAATGGAAATAAATGGTAGAAGTGCCGTGGGAAGTGCGGTTCGTAATTGTAAGGCCACTTAAACCTTTAACAACAATTAAAAAATATTACTCCCCGAAAGCACTGGACCACTGGAGGGCCACAGAAGGTGGTTCGGTCTCTGAGCAAAAGGATGTGGGAAAAAGAGAAAAACGAGAGACAGACGAAGGACATGTGTATCCTTTGGCTTTGTGGCCACTCAAGTGGCTAGCGGTCTGTGGCGGGGGAAGGGGGGCTGCGGGCAGGGCAAATTTCCACTGACCCAAAGGACTCAGTGCCAGCCAACTGTTTTCTGTGCCCATGCCCACCGACCACCGACAATTAAAGTAAAAGCTTGTGTCAAGTGGGGCATGCCACCACACTGCCTGGCTGTCTGGCTGTCTGTCGAGTGGATTCATGGCATACTCTTTTAACTATAAATTAGTTTACTCTTTACTGACTTTATCCTCATTCTTTTCTCTCTGTTTGTCCCTCTGTTGCAGAACCAAGAAAAGACAAGACTGATGCACAACAACAACAACAGCAACATGGTGGCAACGGCACAATATCCACTCCCAACATCGAGCAGCCGCAATGTCAGGGTTCCATGCTACCGCCACCAGGAGGCGGCGGTGGTGGCCATCACCAGGTGGATGGAAAAATGGAGAGGCCCAACACATTGGGCGGCGCCAATAAGCTGACCCGCCGAGGGGTCAACATTTGCTACCACAACGAGCACATGTGTAAGTGCAGCCCCCGACCAACAGAGAAATACTCGTAGAACTAGAATCCGTTTTAGATGGAAAGGCAGGGAGGGAGAAACATAAATTCGATACGATTGAAGAACATAAATTTAAGTTCGAATCGGTAAATGATCGAAATGAATTGAAATATTATCAAGATGTATCGATATATTATCGACATGTATCGACAATTATCGATCTTACATAAATTATTAAAAAAATATTCGATCAATTACAAAAAATGTTCGATAAAATCGATCTGAAACTTTCTCTCTCCTTCGGCCGCCCAAGTTACTTCACTCACACTAAACCCACAAAGCACAACGCCACACGCACACACCCGAAACACTCACTAACCCACCAAACGCACACACACACACACACACACACACACTCACAGTCAATGTCACACACACCACACACATTTATTGGCTAGAATCAAGGAACAGTTCTCTCTCGCTCTCTCTATCCTCCTCTCTCTCTCGAAAAATATACCACTCGCTCTACGATTCCCAAAACACGTTTTTTGATTTCCCACCCACAGATGGCGACGATGGCGGCAAGATGGTAGGCGGTCCACCGGGCAGCACACCACCGCCATATGCGGGCGGTAAGCTGCCACCGGGGGTGATGCTCAGCGAACTGCCAGAGCCACCGATACCGCTGTCGGAGATCGGACCGATCCCACCGCCGCCAATGTTCTCCACGCCGAGCCCCACGCTCATCGCTGGACGACCGCACGGGCCAGGCGCCATACACGATCAGGACTACCAGCAGGACTATGACTATGATGGTAAATCGATCGATGACGGGGAATTCCACTCCATACATATATTCTGATCCCAACCCAAACCAAGACACCCATACCCCCCCACGTTTGATTAGCTCATTATCCAGAACAAAAATGCGCACTTCATAACTATGCTAGTGCTCCGAGATGTCCCCGCCCTGCCCATCCCTACCCTTCCCCCGCATAAGCTATGACCCTTGAATGGTGATTCATTGCCTTACTGATTCTTAATGCCATTCCGATTCCTTCGCAGATCACGATCCCGATCAGGATGAACTCGATTCGGACGATGAGTATGCCCCATACGGTGGTGGCAATCATGTCCGCATGATGGACACACAACGCGTTGAGGAAATTCCAGCCAAAGAGCCAAAGCCAAATGCAGTTCCTCTTAAATCGGCCCTCAAGAAGAAGGGCGGCGCCCTGCCTGCCTCCGCCTCTACACCTGTGACACCCACCCAGGAGCACCATCATGGGGGTGGACCAGGTGGCGGCCAAAGTGCAGCCACAGCAGCGGCCATATCCAATAGCAATGGAGGCATTGGCTCCATGGCAGCAGCAGCCGCAGCAGCGGCCCAACAATCGGCCAGTCAGCGACCTCTGGTGGTGCGACAGGATGCGGCAGGGAACAACTATTCGCTCAAGTGAGTAAAACACTTGGAAATTTAGAAATTGGAGAGTTTTTCATCGGTTGGAACTTTGACGAAAGGAATCCGAAGGAATTATGAAAGATTAACAGATATTTGCAGCAAAGAAATTTTAAGAATTTATGGAAAATTTTATTGTTGTCTTTGGTCAAGTTTCAAACGGGAAAACTCTTCCTTTTTGAAGTAGCGTATATTTTGTATGGTTTCTTAATTAACTCCCAGTTAAATCCCCGCTCTCCAAATACCACTCACATATTTTGGTAGTTTTTTTCCGCTTCGAAGAAAAACTTGTATTATTCACCAAAAAAAGATATGAAACCCTCCCACCAATATTCCCACCCCCTAAAACTACCTTTCCTTCTATTTTTTGAGCTGTTTTTTCTTTCTTTTTTCAATTTTGTTACTTGAACTATTTTTCTATATAACAACAATTTGTTCTCTCTCTCTCTCTCTTCTCCGTTTTTTCCTAACCCCCCCCCCCCTTTTACGTACTGTGTACTGTGTTTGTTCTTTTACATCATATTTGATTCGTATGAACACGTTCAATCAATCAAACAATCAATCAACAAACAAACCAACCAAATCCCTACTCCACTTCTATATCTACAACCTACTACTACTATTCTGATCAACAAAAATCAGGCCAATACTACGACCACGGATTAGAATATGGTAAACCATTTTTTCGATAATTTATTTGTTGTGTGAGAAAAAAATCATGATAAAAAACAAAAAAAAAACAAAAATCCCCAAAAATAAACATATGCAAAATGCTTTTAGTGCACATCCTTCCACACACACACCCACATATGTATCGCCCCCGCTCTCTCTCACTCTTTCTCTATGACTGTTGTTATGTAACATTTACACACACCCCCCCTAATGCAGTAATCCTCTCACAAAACAAAATACAACTGGAATTCTCATATCCCCCAGGCACTCACAGTCTCTCACGCTAACTTCCTGCACTTCTAAAACACTCTGAACATTCGTTTTTGTAGTAATTTTTTGTTTAAGTTTGTTTTTTAAACTTTAACAACACTGAAACACACACACACACACACCGTCACACTGCAAAACAACAACAGCAGGAACGGGCACACTATACTGTAGTACACTACTTACTTTCATTTTGTTTTATTAAATTTACTAACTTACTTTTTCTCTGTTGTTTTGAAGAGGAAACTTGTTTCTTTTTCTTAGAGATCCTCCTCTCAAGTACGCTTACACATGTACATGTATGCATTTGTGTGTATCTGTGTGATTTTATGTGGGTGTATTTTTTCTCATAAAAGTTTCTTTATTTTCCTCTACACTCTGTCTCTACTATTCGAGAGAGAGGCAGGAGACGGAGAGGTCCTGTTCTTCCTGCATGTTTCATTTCAAATAAGAATTTGTTTCAAATTACAATTTCCTCCCCTACATAGCACGCCCCCTCTCTCACTCTCTCTCTATATTTTAATTTGATATTTTCCACATTCGAAATATGCAAAAAGCAGAACACCAGAACAAACAAATGAAAGAAAATTATAATAAGAAAAAAACGAAAGCAGGAAATGAGTTCAAGTTTTTTTTTATTAGGCAAAAACTTTTGCCTTAAACTTTTGGCCCAAGGCGTTCAAACGAACGAAGCGAAGCCATGGATTGAAATTCAAATTCAAATTGAAGCAAAAAAAGCAGCTAAAACCGAGACAGACGCACATGCGAGTGTTTTTTTTTACTCCAAATATTGAGCCAGAGAATCGCAACATATGTCAGTGTCCTTGCTCGTTCTCCCTCTCTAAAAATCGGAAGAAGCAAATCTTCAACTGGAGAAGGGTTCTGCCTTCACTTTCATATGTGTGAAATTTATGCAGTTTAATGCGAAAAGAAGCAACAAAAAACAAGTTGAAAAGGAAATATGTAAAATAGATGCAACAAAGCGTAAGCCCAGAACGCCTGCCCGCCTGCTATGCCCTGCCATGCCATGGCCCAGTACGTGCCTGGAAAAACATTTTCCTGTCTGCCTGAATGCCTGTCGCCCTGCCATGATATCTATCATATGAGCAGAGTGTGTTCCATGGCACAGCAGAGGCTCAATTGAGTGCAATTTATGGATCTGTCAAACTATGAAGCAATTTTGATTGGGTAGGAGAAGTTAAATGGATCGATGCAGTATGATGCAGTATTCTGTGAAGAGTTGAAACACCAACGAGGTCATAGTGCACGCTTCTATTTATCTGTTGATTTGACATATTTATGTGATGGATAGAGAATATTGAAATGGGAAACTATTAACCAGATGAAGTATCATTTAATCCTCTTCATAAGTCTCTTGTTTCTATGGACAAGCCAATGTTTGTCTCGCAAATAAAAAAGGTGACTTCCTAGCTGCCAATGCCAATGGCAGCTAGTGAACGGACAACTTCCTCCGAGCATGAGGATGAGAATGATAGTTGCTATGAGAGACTATTGTATGTCCTCCCCAGGGTAAACCGCTTGCGTCACTCCCACGCAGTGCATGGAGAACTCTTCTCCTTTTTCTTTTTTTTTTTATCCACAATCGTGTTTGGCATTAACGCCCCAAAAGTGCGGCGGAAGCTGGCAAACAGGATATGGCATTCAAGGCGAAAGAGATTCAAGCCGAGAGCCAAACGACGACAGCTTTAAGTACAATACAAAGTCAAACACACACAGACGCACATACGACACATACGAGAGTACACGTATATGCATGTATTTTGCATATTATATGCTCGACAGTGTGTGTGATTTTTTTTGTATCTGTGTGTGGTTATCTCTCTCGAGTGAGTGTGTGGCAGCCAGATGTGCACTCCACGTGCCATTAAAAAGGAAAGGAAAACAAAATTGCCGCAGCAGCAGCAGCAACGAGTGAGTGGGGAGCGCAAGAAAAATAAAGAGGTGAAAAAATAAGCATTTTTCGGTTTGGTGACAAAAAAACTTTAAGGGCATAACCCGCAGAGAGGGAGATAGAATGTAAGTTCACAGATGTGTTAAAAAAAATAGTGAAAAATCGAACACAGGCTGACAAAAAACGAGTGCAAATAGAACGGAAAAAGCAGTGAGATGTATGTAACGAGAGCTGATAGAACGAGAGCTTCAGCAGAGATAGAACTAGTGGCCATATAAACGAGAAGTGAATGAGCGAGATGATAGAATGAGATCGGATTAAACGAGAATTAAATAAAACGCGAGGATACACCGAAAACTGCATTATTGGGAGCAGATAGAACGAGAGTAGGTGAAGATAGCACGAGAGATCGGTGCACGAAAGCAGCTAAAACCAAATCTAAATAACGAGAGAAGATATATCGAGAGACTCTAAAAGAGACAGCGACAGAAATGAAGTAAAACGATAGAGATACAGCGAGAGCTGATAGAACGAGACCTTATGCAACGAGAATGGGAGTTGCAATAACCTGACAAAAAAAAACATCCTTCACCTGCATGCATGTGTACATAAACTGCTAGTATCTGTGTGTGAGATTGTGAAGAAGTATCTGGCAGATTGCCCCCAACCAGATTACAAAGAGATTAATGAAGTGTGAGAGTGTAAGAGACATGCATGAGTGTTACCTTCATTTGCTGTTGTTTTTTCGGTGTCATGTGTAGTGCTAATGGCGGCGTTAGCTTTAGAGCATCGCAGAGTTTACTATAATACCACCACAAAGCTAATGTGCCTTCCCTTGGATGCTTTTTCCCGCAGCAGGCAGCAAATGTTCAACATCCAGTTGCCGTGCACCGTGGAGAACAAGGAGAACACTCGGCCCTCACATGTGATACGGGAGAGCAGCAGCGACAGCGACGAGAGCGATGGTCATATCGTCTACCGTGACGACGACAATGATAATGTCCGTTTGGCCAAGCTGGCACGCAAGGAGTCGCTGTCTTTGAAGCTGCAACTGCGGCCGGATAAACAGGATCTGATCAATCGCAATATCCTGCACCAGGTCACCGACAACGAGATCAAAGAGTCCAAGGAGGCGATCGGAGCGCGTCTCATACGACGACTATCGATGCGGCCCACCGCCGAAGAGCTGGTCGAGCGTAATATCTTGAAAAGTGAGTACAAAAAATGAGATTTTCGCACCCACAGAATCATCTATAATCGGTTTGGATTCTCTATTCTGTAGCTCAATCACCCGCCGAGGAGAAGAAACAAAAAGAGGAGAAAAAATCGTATCTGCTGCGGAAGCTCAGTTTTCGGCCCACCGTTGAGGAGCTCAAGGAGAAGAAGATCATTCGGTTCAATGACTACATCGAGGTGACGCAGGCCCACGACTATGATCGCAGGGCGGATAAGCCATGGACAAGACTGACGCCAAAGGACAAGGCCGCCATACGCAAGGAGCTGAACGAGTTCAAGTCCTCCGAAATGGCCGTCCACGAGGGCAGTCGGCATTTGACGAGGTATACAACATAGCTGGTCCGCCGCGCCCGTCTGTCCCTTAGCTGCTTTTCGGCTCTTTGCAAATTGCTCTCCTGCGTCCAAAGCAATCTCACCAGTGTGGGGTCCCCGGTTCCACGTTCACTGACAGGCCACTGAATTATGTAGCGGATGTCCTTGTGGGGCCCAAATCGAATAGCGAATGGCGAATGAACGAGTGAGCCAAGCAAGCAAGCAAAAAATTGCCAATGCCAATGGCCAGTGAAGTGTCACGTGCATGCGGCAGTGGGAGTCCGAGTCCACTCCACTCCACTCAATGCCACACACACACACACACACACACACTCTCTTCATCTCGTTTTTTGAGGACGATATGTAGCCACAAAGGATTTGGTGGTGGTACCATTTCTATTTCCATTACAATTGCAATGGAAGAGTGGAAGAGTGTGTAATGGCTTTTTGGAATTTTCGTGTGTGCAGGCAATGGCTCAGGCTCAGGCCCAGGCCCGAACCTTAAAGCGAAATGAAGCTGGCCAGCGGCAAATCAGGAGAGCAAAAGCAGAGCAGGAGAGCGAACTTTGCGACCCCATAAACTTGCTGCGTGTTGCACACACACAAAAACTAATCAAAACTTTTCTCCTACTTTTCTGCAGATTCCATAGGCCATGACGATTGCAATGGCAGCAACTTTCCAGCAAATTGCAACAGAAGCAACCCAAGAAGAAGCAACAATTGTATTTTATGCAACATCAAATTGTCAGCAAATATTTAAAGGCAACAAATTAAGAGAGCAGAAAAAACAGTTTTTCTCCCAGATAGAAAATTCAAATAAAATATACAAAAAAAAGAAAGAAAAGGGAAACGAAAGAAGGAAAATGAAAGAAAGAGGAGAGTCCACATTCAAGAACATAATTTACGTTTTGAGAGAGCGAGTTCCGCTCTCCGTTTTCTAATTCTAAGTTCTTTATGTTTTTGTTCCACCTATTTTCTCTATTTGTTAATTATATTAATTGTAAATAAATTTTCATTTGATATTCAAGCCAATTTTGTCAAGTAAAACGTTAATCAAAATACCGATACGTCGATTCGTTGTGTAGAAAAATGTTAAGTCGCTTTTGTCAACGCCAAACCATCGCGCTGAAGGCACATTATGTATTATATTATATAAAAAAAAAATGAGAAGAAAACACACATACAAAAAGATATTAAATTTAAATGGTAGAGTCCCAAAAAATAATGGCTGAGAGAGAGATAAAAATTCACTAAAGTTTAGGCCCTAATTTACAATTACTGTTGCTTTCCATACATTTTTAAACGAAACTTTGATTTAAGCCACACACAAAAAAAAAACAAAAACAAAAAATAAGGTAAAAGATAACCCAGAAATGAGAGAATTCTAAACCAATAATTTTAAAAAAACTATGATTATTAATTATTGTAAAAAGCTTAAACTTAAAAACGAAAAACAACACATTAAAATATAGAAGAAGACTACCACATAACGATACGATACGATACGGAAAAATAAATGCAAGTTTTTCGAAAAGACACTCAAGTATATTTTGTAGGTTAATTTTGTTTGTTTTCCATTCGTTTCATTGTCTGTTTTTTCCTTTACAGCCTCTTGAGTTTTCCCTTCTGTTCTTCAACAAACATGTACATACATATCGCCAAATAAAAAACGAAGATAACTATGCATACAAGGAGGCATACGAAAAGAAATGCCAGTAAATGCTCAAAACTAAAAGGAAGTAAACCAAAATGAGAATTCGTATATCAGGAAAATATTAACTGAATTAAAGTTTGGACCCAGAATGAAGTTTTTAAGAGAGAGAGAACCAGCAAAGAATACAATATTAACAAAAATGTACAATTTAAGATAAAAGTCACGTAAACAATTTTCAGAGAGAGAGACAGGAAAATACGAAATAGAATGCGGAACAACAGATGGAACAAGCATCCTCCTTCCCCCTCTGATGATGGGTTGGAATTGATGAATATTTATTTTGTAAAACCTCCCCCTCCCAAAAAAAAAGGGGAGTGGAAACTGAAAACTTTTACTCACAAAAAAACAAAAAACATTCCAAACAGAATAGTAAACTTAACCCAAAAGATGAAAACAAAACAAAAATATATATGATAACCAGAAGAAGAAGAAAAATTGTACATTTTTGAGGCAAATGAAAAATGAAATGCTCGCGCGTGCTCGTGAATATTTAAACTTAAAGAAACGTAAAAACAAACTAGAAGTAAAACGTAAAGAAATCCGTTTGGACACTTAGTAAGATACACAGACACACACACACACAGCTACAGCTACAGATAAAGCATATAAATTTAAACAAACAAAAAAAAGCAAAAAAGAAAATTAATGGGAAAACAAAAAACCAATGGAAATTTAGTTCTAATCGATAAAGTGGCGCTTCCTTTTGCAAAACGTTTCATATTTCTCGAGAAAACCGACTTGAAGCGAATGAAAACGATGACTTGTGTTTCATGTGAGAGATGTTTAGAGGATTCTACTGGGGATTCTACGGATATATCAATAGTTTTTTTGGCTAGGGCTTGGAACACCAAATTGGGTTTCTCTCTGAAAAATAGGAGAAGAGAATGAATCTATCTTACTCTCTATCTCTATCTCTATGTCTGCCTCCTGCTTCAAAGCGTTGCATTGTCAAAAAACAAAAAGTTAAGCAATATATATTGCATATATACATATATATATATATATACATAAATAAATTATACATATTTAATGACTATACAAAATACAAGAGAGAGGCAGAAGAGAATACCGAGTATATATATGTATACACCTATTTATATGACGATGATAAGCGATGATGATGATAATGATGATGATGAAGCCGAGATGATACTATAAAGAACTCTATCAAAATATGGGATAGTAATTAGTTTACACTTTTTCTATGGAGCGATTTATAGAGCCAGAAGAAGAGAACCAGAAAAAGCACCACAGAGAGAGAAAGAGGCGTCGCGACGGTTTCGAAACCCTCGTACTCCCCTGTCCTGTCCCCGAACGAAGTCGAACAGTAGGCGGCGAGCTATCTAGAAACGAATTTTTAGGTTCTCCAGGTCCCTAATCCCCCCCACCAGCCACCCCATTAGTTTCTGCCTTTTGGTTATATGTACTCCTCGATTCTATCTGATTCCCTATTTTTCGACACATCTTTGACAATTTTTGCAGTTGCCGTTGCAATGAGATAAAAAAAAAACAAAACAAAAACGAAATAAAAACAAACAGAAAAAAACTCTTTAGCAATAATTAAGAAACACCAGTGGAGAGTAAGTGCAGAAAGAAAAACCAAAATGGAATATAGTTGTGAGAAAATTTGAGAAAAATGCAAAGGAAACAAAAGAAAAAGTTAAAAACAGTAGCGAAATAAGCTTAATGGACAGATTTTTGGCGGCTAAAAACAGAGAGAGATAAGATACCGAAAGAAGATAGACGAGAGAACACAAATGAAATGAAATGAAAAACCAAAAGAAAACACGAACAAAACAAAAGAAAACCAAGAAGAAAAATATTGAATAATAATCACCGACAAATTGAGATTTAATAAAGATTTAATTACTAACAAAAAAAATAGATATGATATTTATTATGCACATGAGTCTGATATGTTATTTTCTTTACGAAATTTTGTATATATTTCAGACTTAAGCTTCGAGGGAATTTCCGCTATGGAAAGGATGAATAATTATTACAAAAAATACTTGGATATTCCTTTACTTACAAATGGTAAATTTTCCAAACAAAAATTGAGTCGAGCAATTCGCCGAGTAAAGATCTCGGAAAAAAATATTTTCTGGAAAATCCCAAAAATTTTAAAACGAAGAAAAACCGAACTAAAACAACAAATGTTGACATTTCCCCGCGAAGCATTCAGAAGGTGTCTAAGATATGCACATTCTCGTACCGCCTGATAAGTTCATAGTGATTTAATTTTTGTATTATTAAACCTCATCTTCAAGGGGATATTTTACGAGTATCTGTGGAAATATAGTAAAAATATCACAGAAAGAATGGAAATTTTCGTACTTACAAATGGTAAAGTTTTGTCAATTAAATGATTCGTATTCATTGTGGTGCAAGATATTGGTGAATTTTTCGTTATATTCCTACAAAAATGTGAAAATTTAAGAACGAATTGAATGAAAGTTTAAAGACTTACCATTAGGACTTCATAGACATTTAATTGGCGGCATGTGTTATTTCTAGGAGGAGAGCATCGCACCACTTGATGACCTAAAGTAGGGTTTCTGCATCCACATTGGGTAGTAGAATCGACTCATGCTGTTTCTGCTGTGTGGATTTCTTCCACGCACTTAGCATCTTTATATTGGTTCCGATGGCTTTGGCCACTTCGCGGTTCACCACATGCACTGTGCTGCCATCACTGACTTTCATCGAACAAAACGACGAAATGACCTGAATTATTCGAGTGATCTAACTTCGTGTACTAATATTATTTCAATGAATTGTAGCTAAAACCTACTTGGATGCCCAAAAGTATGCTTTCAACGTGAGAGCAAAACAATCCATGAAATTCTTGTCTACTTTTGGCAGCGTCGCTTTTCCCCCATTTTCTTGTGGAAATTCCACAAAGGCTTAACCTCTCCTCTTCTCCCCTCCCCACCCCTCCTTTTATTCATTCATATTCCGTTTTTAGCCAGAATCCATTCATTCATGAATTCCTTGGCATTTTTCCATCATATTTCACATGCCACGTACCAGAGCAAGTGCCTCTGTCGTTGCCCCTCTCTCACTCGTTTGTATCTGTATCTTTTGCATCTGGTTTTTGGGGTCGAGGTGGCCGCTGCCTGCCTGCGTACGTGCCAGACAACAGAAGAGAGCCACTCCACACACTCTCCACTCCGTTTCCTCGCAGGTGAGGAGGCGACACCAATCACAATCATCATAAGACCAACGCCATCGCCATCGCACGTTGATTATGATGGGGTGGGAGCTCTGCCGGCTCTGCCGGCTCTGAGGCTCTTCTCTGTAGATCTTTTGTCGAGTGTTTCTTATTTTTCGCGAAAGTTTCTTTTTATCGCCGCGGCAAGATTCTAACATTTTTGTGTGCATTCCACTTTGGTGCGTTCTGTCGAGCTGTTCCCTTTGGAGCTGAGCTCTGGTGCTGCTTCACGTGTTCTCTCGAGTGTTCTCTTCGTTTTGGCCATAAAACGTACTCGAACCCATTAAAACGCGCCACTCTGATAACCGCAAATGGCCAAAAACGCAGAGAAGTGTAACCCGAAGAGGAGACTTCCTCTGTAGACGTGTTTGCATGTGCGTCTGTTTTTGTGCTCTGTTGATTTATTTGATGGCCAGTTAGCGTAGAGATGATGATGTTCCATCTGAGGTAGAGGCTGCGGCTGAGGCAGAGGCACGTTGCAGCAGGACGGGGAGGCTCAGCTCAGCTCGGCTCGGCTCGGTTCTTCTTGAAATGGGCCAACAGATTGGGCTACCAATTATCCGGGTTCATGTTCATGTGTGTGGGAAAACGTTGGGACTTGAGGAAAGTTTATGGAGGATTAAGGTAGCGGTTGCTGGAGATTTCCAAAGCAGCTGAAAGAGATATTCTTTTTGGAATCTGCGAGATGGTAGTTGAAAGGCAACCTTCATAGAGATTGAAGTATGATTAATAGATGCTTTTGTCATGCAGTAATCGAAGGAGAATAAGGTGATTCATTCCTCCGGAAGGGTATCGCTCAATCTCTATATCTTCCTAAGCTTAGATCAGCTTCACATGTGAGGCAAAAATTAGCTGTAAACTGCAAGCCCAAGCCACAGTTTATTGAATGCCAAAAGCTCAAAGGGTAATGAAGACAAACATTTGGCATCCAGCCTATCCAGCCATTCCATCGATTGTCCTGCAGCTGTTTGTCCAGCACTATCAATCCTTCTGCTATCAATCCGAACAATCGCTTAACACTTCAGCGGACGGACCAACGGCTTGAACTCCAGGCTGTCTCCAGTGCTGCGTCCATTGTTTAGCGGGTCAGAGACACACAGACAGTGAGAGAGAGAGAGAGAGAGAGAGAGAGGGAGGGAAAATTTGCATTTGGCCACAGGTTGCGCGACTCTTCCACCAAGTGTTGCCTCTCCCTGGGCTTTGCTTTCTTTATGACCCATCCAGACGATGTTGCCGCTTTGCAGTTTACAGTCTAACAGTTTTTCCTATCCATTTTTCCACCTCCTTTTCCTTGCTCTTTTTCCAGCTCTTTCCTAGCGCTTTTCCACCTCTTTTTTCCTGCTCTTAACCTCCTTTATTGTATATAGATTTTTCACTATTGCCTTTTGTTCGTTGTTGTTTCTGGCAGTGAAAAACTTTATTTGATTCTGTTTTCATTTTATTTGAATTGTGTTTTTTTTCTTTCTTTGCGGCTTTTATGGCGCGACCGACTCTCTGCCGAGATTTGTGTTGTGAAAGTTTGGCCAATACACAGTTTTTGGGCCGCCACACAATCATCGATGAGAAGAGTATCGCTGCCGCTGCTGCTCTGCTCCTCCTCCTCGTGCTCCTTCTCCACCTCCCTGTGTGTGCTGCTGCCTGCCTTTTGCTGTGGTGATTGTAAAACAATAAAAGCAACACCTGACTGCCGTTTCGTTTCGTTTCGTTTTGGGGTTGCAAGTTGCCACAACAATGGCGATGACTTTGTTGGTGGCCCAAAGAGCCAACAGATCTTATCCTGGCCTAACCAAAAATGGCCAAAAACCAAACAGACAACATGCTCATTGTTGGATAGACGCCAACATTTCAATTGCGTGGCTCAAGTGCGTTTTTCGGCGGGGATGGATCTGCTTTTGACACAACAAATTGAGGTGGTTAAGGTAGCAGATACACAGCAGATCATTTTTTGTGGGAGAGGCTGCTGCAGTGGGGCAGAGAGATGGTTAGTCTGAAATTAAATCTAAATCTAAATAAATAAAAATCGTGCACTGTTAAGTGAAAGGCAACGAAAGACGACGATCTGCTGCTGCTGGCTGCTGCTTGCTTGCTGCTGTTGCAAATTTAATCAATTGATGAGGCAGGCAACAAACAGCATTGGTTGCACAGGTTGCACATTGGTGCCCGTTGCTTTTATTGTTGCTTGTCGATGGCTGCCAAGCAATTTGGATTTTGTGGCACCAACAAAACCTGACCAAAAAGACATTTACATTCTACTGTTTCTACTGCTGTTGCTGTTGCTGTTGCTGCTGCTGCAAGTGTCGTTGCATGCAACAACAACAGTGCCTGCTGCCGCACACTTTACACGCTAGAAACCGTGACTTTAATTTTCTTCCATCTCTCTCCCCCAATCACACTGCCTCCTGCCACATTTTCCTTTTTTTGATTTGTTTTTATTCCAACCAATTTTTTCCTCTCTTTTATATAATTTCCCATTAAATCGGCTCGCAATGTCGCACAGCTTTATGTGGCAGCCAGCAGACACTAGCAGCAGCAGCAGCGATTGTGTTTCTGTGGCATGCTTTTAATTTGTAATTATATTTTACTTTCGTTTGTCTCTGCGAGCATTGATTTATGGCCCACAAAGCAGAGAGAAGTCCGAAATGTCCAAAATGTTCGAAATGGCTAAATGGCGAATGCAATTGGAATCGTGAGTTAAAGCGCTTGTCAAATTAACAGCAGGCTGAAGTCTCGATCGAAATGGAGATTCAGAATGAAGTCGATCGGCAGATGATGGGTTCAAAAGACCTGCGGCACTCTCTCTCTCTTTCTCTCTTATGTACATAAAACCTTCTTTGGAGGAGGATTTTCTTTCCGCTTTTTTTGGCCTTTAATTTTATTGGAAATGTTGCAATTGTTGTGGCTGTTTAGCACTTTGCCACACACTGCAGACAAGAGGGGCTATCCCTTCGGGGGGAAGCTGCAAGTTCTGCTTTTCCACATAAGAAAACCCAGGAATCATTTAATTTTTAGAATTTTCTTGCTCAACCTTTCTGCAGAACCTTCCTTATCCTGCAAATAAAAATACAACTGCAGTCGAAACCTCCAAGATCGAATCTTTATATCTTATATCTTCCATAGAAATAAACAATCTTCAAGACCCACAATCTTAAAGTGTATCAAAGTCTTCGTTTCCTCCCAAAAGTCAGCCTTTATTTTATTCCCTTTTATTTATTTTTTATTTTAAAGTTTTGTGGTTGTTGTAGCCTTAGTTGCTGTAGCTGTTGCTGCTGCTGCTGCAGCAAACACGCAATAACAGGCAACATCAACAACCAAAACACCCACTCGCTCGCTTGTGGCAGGCAGCCACAACTAGCAGACGGAGGCAGCAACAGCAGCAGCAGCAGGTTGGAGCACGAAAAATGTGCAACCAATTTCCAAAAGCGATTCTATTGACAACATGCCACATGCGGCAACATGTTGCTGCAACATCGAAAAGACCCATTGATTAGGGTGACCCTTGTAGTGGGTCTCGTCTCGTCGCTCTCCGTGCCTCTTGCCCCACAAATTGTCATTGACTCTGTTGCTGCAGCTGTTACGAGGTTGTCGTTCAATTGATTGAATTACATACGTGCCACACGGCCACACGGCCACGGTCTCCTGCCAGTGCCACTGCCACTGGCTTGGTGCCCCTGACTGCTGACTCTTGTTCCTGTTGCTGCCTCCCTTTGTGGCAGACCTTTAAGTCCACCTCCGCAAAGTAGAGCCTGACTTTTGAGCCTTGAATTGGCAAACATTGGTCGCCATGCGACTTTGGGGGCAGACTAGAGTTTGGGGCCAGAGTTGGAGCAGACTTTGGACAAGAGTTTGGCGGCACTGTCGGGGCCAGTGTTGCAGCAAAGTCTGGGGCAGAGTGCTGCCTGGTTAGCCAGTTAATTAGCAGCCTTTGGTAGCCATTACCACTGCTTCGTTGCCGCGCTGTCTCCGCTGTCCTTGTGCCACTTGTGAGTGGGAGCTGTCGTCAGTCGAGTGGGAGTGGGTGGCAGGGGGCAGCCACAGATGCAGCTGATGCAGCAATCAAAAGTGAGCTCAAGGATGGCTTAAGATATGAGCAGAGATACGCGCGGTATTTGGAGTGGCAATAATTCCCACAGAGAGGCTTAAGATACAGCTTTGGAAGTATTGCCACAACTTGAGATTAAAGTATCTTTATCTGCGAGTACAGTAGCCGCCATGCCATGCATGTATTTTTTTATCGCTAAAGACAAAATCCTTTAAGCGGCTTCCAGTGCGCCGATTGGGGTGCTATATCACCATTAGCATTGGGTTGCCTCCAATCACTCAGTGTCCAATTGCATAAGCCATCAACCCTGCCACATGCTCACTCCCCCTGCTCCCACCCTCTATCGCTGACCATGCAACAACAAGCCACAAAAACCACAGCCAAAAGCCGCAAATCGACGACGAACTTGTCCTTAAAATGTCAGCCAAAGTGTTCATTAATTTGTGTATCGCATGTCTCTCTCACTCACTCTATATGCCTCTCCTTTAGCTGCCTCTCCCTCTATCTGTCTATTTATTTGTTGCTCCATTTTGTTGCATGTGTGTGTGTGTGTGTCGCTGTGTCTAGTCATTGATCATGAATTCCATGAGCTTTGGCACTCGCCGTTGCCGTCGACGTTGCATGCGTCATTCCCCCTATCCAATGCATATGCCACCAGCAATTGGCGACACAATTTTTGTGGTGCCTGCCTTTGGCATGTGCCTGCCTCTGCCTGTGCCTCCCTCCCCCTTCGAACGTGCCACAACCTACGCAAGAAAAATAATCTCCGTTCCGTTGAGTTGAATGTTTCGACTGTTCGTTCGACTGACTGACTGACTGTTCCGCCAGTAGTTTGTAATTTTCATGTAAAAGTCGCGCCAAATGCAAATGGCCCTGCTGCTGCTGCTGCAGCAGTGTTGACTGACTGGCAGGCCACGCCCCCGCCTCCTCTTTCAGCCCTGATTCCAGAGCAGAGCCCAAGGCCCCAGGTCGAGTCTCTCCCGGGCTCCCCATCAATCTCAATTGCTTCGCATTTTCATATGCGACTCTTCGATCATTTTGCGGCATGGAGTGACAGGCAACAGGAACCCATACAAAAGATACAACAACGGTAATAAAAATTGCAGATTTGTCACAGCATTTTTTGTTGTTTTTGCTTCTGCTGTAGTTGTTCGCGTCGTTGTTGTTGTTGTTGCTCTTGGCCTGGCCTGATTCTTGGCTCTGTTTTGCCTACGTCGCGTCGTGTGCCTGTAATTACTTTTTATTATGTGGATTTTTTGTTTTTTTTTGCCTTTACCCTTTGGCTGGAGAGTCTTGTGATTTTTTAAGAGATTTCTGCCATGCAGAGAGATTCAAAATGTTATGATTTATGCAATATAATGGATATTTTGACTTAATTTTGCAAAATATTTAATATTCTAGGCATTCCACATTGAATTCCGCTTTTAATTACATCCTCAGTTACATTCTACATTTGATTGCACTACGCTTATTACCCCCTGCCATCACTGTACCTCAGTTACATTCTTCATTTGATTGCACTACGAACATTACCCCCTGCCACCACTGTACCCACAATAACTTTCGTTCTATTAGGAGAGTGGAAAGAAGATGAACAAAAACCTTCGCTACACTTGGAGAGAGAAACAAAGACAAGCAGAAACGCATGCGCCAATTTACAGTGAGCGCAAGCAATTAGAAAAGAAAGAGGAGGAGAAGGAGAGCATGGAATGAGAGAGATCAGTTGCTGCCCTACGCATCTGTACCGCTCTCATAGCTTCCAATGTCAGTTTCACGTGCATCGACGGCGTCAGCGCCGCGGTCTATTTATGTTTCGTTGCAGTGAAAAATGCAAAAAATTTGATAATATCCGAAAATAATGTCGCGCAGTGAAGTGCAGTGGAGTGTAGTGATTAAACACAAACAAAATATGCCAAAAAGCTGGTGTTGAAGTGTTTTTTAGTGAAAAAGCTGCGTGATCTAGTGCGGGGGCGGACCATGTGCGGAATATGCGAAAATAAGTGTACCAACAAAGTAATACAAGTGTGTTAAATATTTAAAATGTTTATGCCGAGCAATTTCTATTTTTTTCTTGTGCAAAACGCAGCTAAAATTTCATCGGCGCATGGTTCCGTTACGTCTGGAGATGTCTCAAATTTGTTCGTTCGTTTGTTTTTGCTTGTGCTGTGTGTGTGCGTGTGTATGTGCGTGAGTGATAGAATGCAAAAGCAGCAATAAGTCGCTCTCCATTCCCAGAGAGCATTACACCAGAGCGCAGCAGAGGAGAAGAGGAGCAGGCAATGCTCTCGTTTGAAGACTCACGACAATGTGAGGTGAGGCTTTCCAATTGCTCGAAGATGTTACGCTCTCTCGTCCAACCACTTGATCAAAATGTGCGAGTGGCGTGGGAGTGTGTGCCCTGTGATGCCCTCACCTTATAGTAAGCTATCCCAAATTTGTGCGCTTATTGGAATTGGAACATTTCCAATCCATTTGCGTGGTGCTGAAAGGAAAAGGAACGGTACATGCTCGTTGGTTTATTATTTCTCCACTTCAAGAGCATGCTCTTATATTTTTCATTGTTTACATTATTTAACTCCCCTTCTTATTCCTTTAATGGCTCTTGAATTAAGGGTATACAGAATTCGGCACGCCGAATGTTCCACTTTTTTGCAGCTTACAACATTCTGGTTTCTGGGACTTTGTTTCTGGATTTATCTCGCCCAAATGTCTACGCGTGATTAAACGTTTAAATTGCCAGATATGATATATCCCCGAGAGCCTGTCGCCGTCTGTTTTCCTCGTCCAACTCTTGACATACGACTCTCGTAGGTACTGGGTACAGGCTGTCGCTGGGATTGGATTGTCTTCTGGTTCTGTCTTCTGGTTTTCTGTTTATTGTTGTTGTTTTTTTTTTTTCGAAAGTCTCTCTGGCAGTGGCTGCTGCTGTCGGTGGCCTGCCTGTCGATGTTTGTTGTCTGTTTGCTGTCCTCGTTTGTTCTCCCCTATAAATTGCCTTCAGGCGACAGCCAAAGTGTGACAAAATATTGCCTGCCTGAAGCAGGGGAAATAAATATAACAATTATTTGGAAAATTTTCAGGGAATTTATTGTGATAAATGTCATTTCCATCAGTCAAAAGCCATGGCCTATCGCTTTCATCAGTTTGGTATTATTTTAAGGGTTTATTCAAATGGGAAAACTGTTCACACGATCGCTCAGATGTCTCCCCCAACTTGTAAAACATAAATACTTAATAGTTGAAGACTTTATTCAGCGCCCACATACCAACATTCAACATTTAACATCCAACACCCTTTTAAGCCCCTACTTCACGCTTAATTAGTCGCATTGTACAAATGGCTTTATCGCGAGGGTCTTAAACACAGTCTTTAAGCCAAGAGCATAAAACACGCTTTACAGATCCAACGAGAGAGAGAGAGAGAGAGAGTGACAAATGAGGGGGAGGGAGAGAGTGGGGAGAGTGTATGCCAACGACGACTCCAACCAAAAATGGTCAAAACATGAAATCCTATTAGACAAATTGAAATTACAAATGAGACAACAACGAAATTAATTTATTAATTAGTCACACTCCATTATGGTCAAACAAAGCTGTTGGCCTGCTGGCCTGTTGACTGGCCTGTTGGCTGGCTGGCTGGCTGGCTGGCAGAGGAAAATAGTTAAGTGACGCAGCAGCAGCGGCACAAACAGAAACAGTAGCCCCAAACGGCTGCCCACGACATGCCGCTTGAAATGTCTGACAGATGAAGCTGAAGTTGATGCCATAACTGATGCCAAAAGCTGTCGTTCGAACCATTCCTGGTGTGAAAATGCTTACGAGAGAGATCCCATTTGGTGGGGGGCATACAGCCTGGCTGTTGCACGCAACGGGGAACGATCGCTTGTCTGTGTGTTTGTGTGTGTGTGTGTGTGGGTTTTGTTCCTCTTTGCTGCGCTGCTTGCTGCCTGACATAATCAATGATAAGCGATCGCTAATTAAAATTATTAAAACCCAGAAATCTACTCAGCGGACAATGAAAATGAAAATTTTGTGCCATTCTGGGGGAGTCGCTGAACGGATATCGGGTATATCGCTATCCAGAGATCTTCTGTACCGCTGTACCACTGTGCGGGTTCCATTTTCAGGCAAACGCTTGGACAGGTTGTTGGCAAGACAATTGCAATCGGTTTTTGGGCCTGCAGCCAAGAGTTATCATGTGAAAATCCACAAGGAAGTATGGAGGATGGAGGTTGGAGGAGGCCTCCTTCCTTCCCACTGCATTCATTTCATTACGGGAGCATTTCATTTCTATTTCAGCCTTCATCATTATCAAGTCTTTTTGCGCTGCTGCTGCGATAGCCATAAATGGCGCAAAGTGAATGCCCGGCCAGGCCAATGAGGGAGGCAATGGCTGGCCAAAACGGCATTCAACGGCATCCACTAAGGCGTTTCGTTTCGTTTCGTTTTTTGTGTCTGCTAATTAAGACTTTTTCTGGGTGTCAAAGGCAGTCGAGCTACCTGCCGAGCATAATTCATATTTGTAGGCCTACATTCGATTACATTCGTTTCCATTCGATTCGATACGATTCAGTTTTCAGATTCATTTTGTTGCTGTTTAGTTATACGAGTGGCTTGTGTGGAGAAAGTTTTTTTTTTTGCTTGTTGGGCATTTTTATAATTTTAGCGCCATAAATAAGACTTTTTATTAATGGCAGCCCATTAACCCCGACTAATTAATTAACAAAACTCTGAAATATAAATGTTATAACCAGCAGAAGAAAAAGAAGGAAACAAAAAAAGCAAATACCTGGAGGCGCTCGCTCGAACAACATCTCAAGCCCCCTGACTGAAGACTGTCAGTGGGGCACACAATTTTGATGTGCGGCTCTCAGGCCATAAAGCCACTCTTCGGTCACTCTTTGGGCACTCGGCTGATCTTCCAATCTACTGCCACTCTGCCACTCTTCGACTCTTCTATGGTGATGAGTTTTCGAATGATGCGTATCCAATGTTTATTTGAATTTTTTCCATATCAAATATTTATGAGATGCTCGTTAGATCATTCATGAATGAAAGACTTGGGGAATTTGTATACAGAGATCATGTTTGAAGGGAGTCTGAAGAGCTCTCCTACTGTCTGTTCTGTTGTCTGTGAATGATATTTTCGGGAGTAGACATCTCATCTCTCCATTCGGATGTTTTTAAACATAAATCTAAAACGAACGCCCACGTTTGTATCTGTTTTTTGTTTGTTTTTTTCTCTTCTTCGATATTCAAAATGTTTTTTTTTTTGTTGTGCTATTTGTTTGATTTTTAACTAATTTGCGTTGCGTGGAATTTTTCGTTGATTTTCTTTCTAACATTTTGTTGGCTTTTGGGCTGTGTGAAAAGCGTTTAATAAAACGTTGTAATAAATACTTAAACGCTGAAAGATATGAAGGAGATCATTGGCATGACAACGAAAACAATGGGCCACATTTTACGTTTTTACGTATACGTTGAAAATTAAAAAAAAAAAAGAAGATATTCAAAGTGGTGCTCTGCTGACGATGATGATGATGATGATGCTAGTGGTGGCTCTCGTATAATCGTAAAAAATTCATTGAGGCAATTGTCTGGCTTTTTGCAGTCAGATTATCTGCAATATGTTCCCTCCCACAGGTCAAGCGTGGCACATCAATTACTTTGTGGCACAGGCGCAGGCACAGGCACAGGCACAGGCTCAGACCTCCCTCTCTAGACAGGAAACACGCACACACAGATAGACAGACTGTGGATGTGGCAGACACACAGACACGGGTTGACCTCTCAATTTAACGCTTTATTCGCTTATAATGCCAGGAAATGCCTCAACATCTTCGATCGATGAAGGAGGAGGAGAAGACTTTGGTCTTTGCTTGTTGTTGTCTTTTGGCAGATACTTGATCTTGGCATCGGATTGTGCGTTGATTGTTTTATTATGAAGATGTTTGGATAGAGGAGAAAAACTTAATTCCCCCCACTTCTGATTTTATGGCTATATTATTAAGGTAATCTGTGACGATCAGCCGAGCAGCAGAGATCTGAGTTGTCAACAATTGGGGAAAGCTAATGGGGCACAGAGTATGCCAGGGATTGTTTGAGGAATGTTAGGGATCTTTTGGGTCGCCATTGCTCTGAGCATTGGATCATTGCAGCATAGGATGAACGTTCGAGCAATGCCCAAGCACTCGTTTTGATATTCATTTGAAGTAGGATATAGGTAATGCTTTGGCACTCGTTTTGATCATTCGAATAATAATATAATATTCCAGGGAAGACAATAAATATAGGATCCAGATGACTTCGCACTCGAAAACGAATAAAACAACCGTACAGTAAATGACTGATTCGATCTTCATTAGAGAATCAATTCATTCTTAGAATGCACTCTACTCAATGCCAGAGTGAATGTCTGATCGGCGATAGCCTCATTACCATCTTCATTGATATGGTGGCTGCCACTCAATGTGTATGTCACATGTGCAACAGCTACTCGTGGCTCGTTTGGCCATAATGCCATACATACATATGTACATATATCTAATTAGTCGATCCATTAACGTGACACCAAGAAGGCGCCCCAAAAAACTGCAGACAAACGGCCATTAGGCGGACTGTCAATGCGCTTTTATTATAACTTTTTATAATTCTGTCTGCATTTTGCCACAAACTTCACCCGCCCGACTGCCCCTCCACCCTATCTCTTTCTAGCTCTCCTATCGCCACCCCTCTCTCTTTCTCTGTCTCTCTCTTCTAGCCATGTGGCGGCTGCAACATTTCATTAATCGAGTCACGACATTAGACATTCAACAGAGAGAGAGATAGAGAGAGAGAGGGGCAGGCAGTCCATAACCAGGCATAAAGGCGGTGAGGAGGTTCAGGGGCAGGCAAACCATTGGAAAAGCCAAAAAGCCCGGGCGTATGGCAGAAATTTTTCCTCCATTGCGCTTTGGCCAAACAAACAAAAAAAACCAAAACAAAAAATTGCAGCTTTGACAACTTTATCGCTGCTAAGCGATCGACAACACAAGAGCCCAGGCAGGCAGACAGGGATGTCAACAGCAGGGCTGCTGGCTGACAGCAGCAGCAGCAAGAGGGTGGTGGGTGGGGACGGGGACACTGCAGCGGGAGTAAAACATTTCCCAGCCTCAAGGAAAAACTGTCAACGGGGCTCAACAAAGGAATCTAAATTAAATCACATAATCGATTTGACGGATTGTCCCGCCGATTTGTTGAGTCTTTTCGATTCGATTATATTGCCGACCGAATAAAAGACTGAATCTCTAAGCTCCACTTGCGCCCCCTTACCGCCACAGATAATGCCACACACATGGCCACAGCTGTCTAATGGCCCCACTAATGGCAGCAGCAGCAAGCACCAGCGGCAGGCATATCCGCCAGATTGAGAGTCTATATGGCTGCATATTAATTGCAATATCAGGCTCTCCAGCCCCCTACTACCGCAGCCAATCGCTGTGTCTGTTGTTTGCTTATGAGAGATGTGGTTGTTGCTGTTGCTGCTGCTGCCTCGTTAGTGCTCGATTTTTAGTTCAACGGAGCAATAGGTTGAAAATAGGTTCGTGTCTCTGTATCTTTTGGGGAGCAATAAAAGCGACAGCGATACTCTATGAAAGTGAGGCTAAACCCTGATGAAAACTAAATGAAATTGGCGTTTTTTAATTCGAACTTCTTTGTACTTGTACTGAGAAATATTAAACATACCAAATATACCTCTGGGACCCTTTTCAAAGGCTACCCATAAAAGAGGATCCCAAATAAGGAATACTTTGCGGATAAACTTACAGAGAGACCTAAGAATGACCGAGGACTACCTTTATTCTTGCCAAATTAGATATTTAACGGGATTTAAATTTTTAAACTCTCCCAAAAATCCAACTTAGAAATGAATTGATGGAAATGTAAAGAAATGGAAGTGAGATTAACGTAGATCTAAGGGCAATAATTCAGTGAATAAATGACACAAATTTGTTGGGCATTTCAATCGAATTATCGAGAAATATCAACATAAAAGCTGACCCTTTAAATGCATTCCAACTATCCTAGTCTCGTAGATTAGTTAATATACCCGCACGTTATGGCAGCGAGAGCATAACAATAGAATTGAAATGCTTGAAAGCATTCGGCAGTCGTTGGGTTGTGTGTGGGGCGTTGCACAAATGAACTTTCCCACACACTCGACACCAAATGCAACATTGATTCAATTACGTGTCGACTGTATCTATGTATGTGTGTGTGTGTGTATCTGTATGTATGCCAGCCATTGCATTGCATGTTAGTTAGCATTTAGCGCGGAAAATATATTGTACAGCATTTGGCTTCCTGCTCCCATAATGAGAGTCAGAGTCGGTGGCGGAGCGCAGTCGGAGTCGGTGCTGCCCCTGCCCCCATATCATTATTATTATTACATTTTTCGCACTTTAATTTATGCACCTGCTGCTGATTCGTGCAACGAGTGCAACGCCGCCATGGCCCCCTTGGTTATGGCCGCCCTGGCCACACCCACTCTGAGACAGTAATCGATTTTTTGTCTATGTATATTTTTATGGGCAATAAATTTCACTTTCAATTCGATTATTTGTGTTTATTCGTGATAATTTATATTCTTTTTTTTACTTTAAAATTATTTGTAAGTTATAAAAATAGGCATAGCATTTAGAATAAATTCAAGCATACAAATTGGTATAATATAGGGTATAAAATAAGCTATAATTAGGGTTAAGATTTTTGAATAAACATAGACATAGATTTGGGTAAAACTTTCAGAATAAAATAATAAATAAGAATAAATAAATATAGGTCTTAAGTTAGGTCTAAATTGTACGCATAAATGTGGATGTATTAAGGATCGAATCTGCAACAGAACCGCACTTTGAAAAGTGCCCTCTAATTACACGATTTGTGGCACCAGCAAAACTCATGACTCCTGACTCTTTGACACTTTTGGGGGCAGATCCAATCGATTCACACACACACAGCATTCAGCCTTAAGCACCTGGTCAACATTTCAGAGAGGTGCCTTGACCCGCAACCCCACCTCCATGCACACATTTTCCGCTTGTGAACTTTTCGGGGCAATGGAAATACTGACTGAAAACTGAAAAAAACAATTGGCAAAGCAGCAGCGCCCGCAGTTTTGTATTAGTTTTTCCGCCGCTGCACTGCGTTTTCATAACAAAATGTTCTGCTGTGTGTTTTTTTTTTTGGCTTTGGTTTTCCTTTTCAGGCTATCAGTATCAGTGTGGCAGTTGCCGAAGTTGCAGTTGCAGGCAACAAATCTGCAAAAGGTCATAAAATGTGCGCTGTGTGGTTGTTGCTATTGTTGCTGTGGTCGTGTAAATTTTTACACGCCGAATCACACAGCCGCCAATTGTTTGACTATGCCTGCGCTGCGCCTGCGCCTGCGCCTGCGCCTGCCCCATCTGACATGCAACATTGATGCGGACAGAGTGGAGTCTCTCTGACTCTGAAGTTGGACTTCGACAAGAGGCATTCAACTGTCAACAGTTACTACCGAAACGACCGACAAGAACCGCTAAATGCCGCAAAATAACTCACGAGAGGCACAACACGCTCCTCCAATGCTCCTGCTGCTGCTGGTGCTGCCATTTTGGCCGCAACTACAAATCACTTTTACTGCGCGCCACTGCTGCCCCCAAAAAGTCGAGCCGACAGTTGAGCGAGCGCCTGCTAGTCAGCCGAAAAAAATTATTTAAAATATAAATAAAATTCTCTAAATATTTGCGCGTTTATTTCCCATTTAGCCGCACTGCAACGGCGCTGCCTGCCTTTCAGCCTTTCAGCGGCGGGGCAATTAAGGTGCAATAATTTCGGATCATTAGGTTAAATTTGTCACGACCCGCTGCACGAACGAACCCCACCACAGTGCCCCAAGGGGGCAGCGACTGTCCAGCCTGTCCAGACTGTCCAGACAGAAATGTAAAAGCTCAAGCGACGACTGCTCGGACAAGTCAAAGCGCGCTGTCCATTTGGTTGTTGTCCGGTGTCCCGTGTCCCATGCCCCTGGCAGATTATGCATAATTTTCAGTTTTCAGTTTTTAGGTTTTCCATCTTACAGTTTTCCCCTCATTTACCTGTTGCTGCTGCTGCTGCTGCGCTGCTGCTAGGTGGCACTCTTTACAAATTATGACACAATTTGTTGGCCAAATTTGGTAAGCGGTTGACATTTGGCCATGTTTCTTGTCGATTGTCATCGCTGCGCTGCCTTCGTTGTCGTTGTCGATCGTCGCTATCATTGGCAGGCCCATTGGCGCGCTATCAACATGTGGCATAATGACAAGGAAAACGCCACACAGCACACGGCACACTGCAACACTGGGCCAACATGGGGCAAGTAGGCAGGCGACTCTCTGGGAAAGTGATGCCAAGCAACGCGTGGGCGATGCAGGTTTTTATGTAAGTTTTAGGCAAAAGAGATGATGGCAGGGGGGGGGGGGGGCTGAGCTGGCGGCAGAAGAGGGGTGGGCTGGAATTGCATTCCACAAATCGATTGGCGCTGCGCACACGCACTGACCGCAATTTTTGCGCCATGATTATATTTTTTTTTTATTTTGCTCAATGAATCATCGAATAGAGCGATGGCAGATATAAATATGTAAATAGAGGTGGAAGCGTGATCTGGGGATAAACTTTGAGAATCTGAGGGAAAGCAAACACCTTCACACGGATAGAAAAAAGCAGTGAAATTTTAATATTTTGACTAAGATTTTAATATTTATGCCATTGATTTTCATCCAATAGTGGTTGTATTAATATTTAATATTTTTCACTTACATTTTGATATAAATATGAAAATATTTAAATTTAATATATATTTTATACTTAATTTAAATATGTTTGATATTTAAATTTAATATGTTTCATTTTTAAATTTAATATGTTTCATATTTAATTTAAAAATATTTTACTTTTTTCTATCAGTGTAGGAATACCCACATCAAGAAAATTCAAAGAAACTGGAAATATGAATAAATCCCTTTAGAAATGGATGAGATTAATAGAGATTGGAAGCATAGTAGAATTAATATGAATAAACTTTAATTATGGAAATTGTAATCAAATAACTGAAGGCACAAATTTGTAGAGGAATCCATTCCAAAAGAGTTTTTAAAATTTATCATTCCATCATTGCAATCATTTGTATTCTATCATTCTAATCGCTTTTGTAATTTCTATCAATTTCAGAAAATTTAAAGCTTCTGGTGCTATATATTTAAAATCCTTTGCAGTTTTCAAATAGTCGGTAAGTGGCTGCTATTATTGTTATTATTATTATTCTATATTATTCTTTCATCGCAATCGATTATTTCCTTTGTTACGAGCATGTAAGAAAAATTTCTACTGATTTCAATTGAAAAACCAAACCCCAAAAAATACATCACCCACAGTGATTGTTGTGCTGCCATCTCTAGCAATTATCGCGACTTACATTTGGCTGCTTCCCAGGGGACGACAAACGACAAACCAAACCTGCGGGGCACGGCGTCAGGCTGCAGCGATGTGTGTGGCATTTCTGTCACTTGACGCTGAATTATTTTCACGCCTTTTTACAAATGTTTGAATGGTTGGAAAAGCGCAAGCACCATAGCCATAGCACCATAGCACCATAGCCATAGTCATAGCCATAGCGGGGGCGACAGACAAACAGACAGACAGACAAGCAGTGCAGTGCAATGCAATGTGTTCCACTTATGGCTAACGCCATGCGGCAAGGCCTCAACATAAAAACTTGGACTCAATCCCAGTGCCACACACACACACACACACACACACACACACACACATACTGGGGCACCCCATTGGAGTCCGTGTCAGTGTCCGCCGCATACGATTCGGACACGGACTCGCGACTGACTCTCGGCGGTCACTATGGAGATTTGCTCATAAATCTGACAAACTCAACGCTAATATTTGCAGACTTCGTTAGACACACGGCAAATGCATTTGATATGCCTTAAACGGGGGCCTCGACTCTCGACTCTCGCAGATCGCAGATGGGAGTGCGGCCAGGGCCGAAACGAGTAGGTGGTGGCAACCACCAAGACGCTGTTGCTGTCCCCATGCTTCTGCCACTGCCTCTGCCTCTGCCACTGCCCAAATGACAAGTGTAAAGAGCTGACAAGGCGGCAGGCAAGTCACTAAAATGTGAAATGCGGACAACATTTTTATCAGATTATAAGTTGAACGAATGCCTATAACCGATGGTCCACTAACCAAGTCAGAAATGCAGGAAAAACTAAAGAAAAAGTCAAGAAAAAGTGGGGTAAAAATTGTGCAAAAATGAAAGGAAAATCTGGCTAAATATGAGAGTGAATGGTGGTGGCGGCGGCGGCATCATCCATTAATCTACGGCGCCTCAACATTCACTATCTTGACCTCAGACCTTTTGGCAGCATTCATTCTGTGACTTATTCACTCCCTCACTCACTCTGTCTCTACCTTCTTTGTGTGGGTGTGGGTGTGTGTGGCTTTAAGTACAAGCAACTAATTTAATTTTCATTTATCATAAAGGCAGCAACTAATTAATTTCCCGCTGAGCTGACGCTGCGCTGCTGCCTGCCTGCTGCTTGCACTTTTGATTGTGCACAGACATTTTAATTATTTAAATGCAGGCCGAAGGCTAAGTCTGAATCGCAAATCATGGCTCATAAATCCATCAAAATGGCCAATACCAATAGCCAAAGCAGCAGCAGCAACAGCCACAGCCACAGCAGCCACGAACGAAGCAGGCCAGAGAACTCAGAGCCACAAAGTCTTGGCCAAGTGCCATGCAAATGTTGTACAACATTAAAAGGCTACAAGAACAATCCATTGAAACATGAGAGGGGCATGGGGCATGGGGAATGAGGCATGAAGCATGAGGCATATTGCAGAACAATTGTTTTAGTAGCAATTGTTGTTCTCGATTCGGTGGCAGACACACGCGCGGGGACATTGCTGGCAACAGACAGAAAACAATCTGCGAGACCAGCGTCTGGTATCTGGTCTCTGGTCAGACATTGACTTCCACTTTGTATCTGCGGCTGCTTCAGCGGCTGCTGCTGTTTTTGGTTCACGATTCGCATTGAAATGTTACTTTTACGATAAGTCCAGCCTCCTTCTGCCTCCTCCTTCTGTCCCTCTCTCTCTCTCTCTCGTGACCCTGAATTGTTTAGAATAATTTGCAATTGCCATAATATTTATTATGATTTATTAAACGCATTCAATCGCCTCTCTGCTGCAACGGCAGCGGCAGCCTCTGTTTATGTTTCTGTCTGCGGCAAGGGCCACTCGACTCTGTCTCTGGTCTCTCGAGTTGCCGTTCTGCTTTGAGTTCGCAATTAAATTGTTTACCTTTTGTGTGTCTCGGCAATTTATTAAAAATGCATTAAAATACATAAATAAATCGCTTGCCATTAGAGTTTTCATAAATTGGAAGTCGTTTTGCGGCCAATCCAATCCAGACGAAGTCAATCGAAATCCAATGAAAATGTCACCAAAGCAATTTGTCGTTTGTGGTTCTCCCTTGGGGCAGATAATAGAATGTACGAGGAGGGGTTTCCCTTGGGTTTTAAATCAGAATTCCTTTGGGGAATATGAACTGAAAATAAGAGCAGGAATATTATTTATGTACTCTTCACATAGACATCAATGTAAGGAGCTGTAATTACCTTTCAGGTGAGTAAATTCATTAGCTGAATTCCTTCCTTTTTCTTGCTTTCCAAAGCCTTCAGCTAAATGTATCTATTACGCTGAGAAGTGCCCCCTGCTTTAACCTTTTTCTGCTTTAAAAGTGTCTCTAAAACTCATCTTTTGCGGTGACAGTTTACAGTTTTTAATTTGGTGGCAACGAATACAGAAATTGGAGGTGCCGTACTGTGGAGCGAATAGAGTTTGAAATAATAAATGAAAGGCAGGATTAGAATCCCTTTAAAAAACATAGCCCTGAAGATCTCTGAAAAATCACCCAAACCAATAAAATATTTGTTAAAAAAAAAAAAAAAAAAAACCATCCATCAGGCACCACTGTAGACCGCAGCATATGACAAATGTCTTCTAATTACCCCCAGTGGCAGGCAGCAGGCAGTGAGTGTGTGGCAGCCACATGTCAGCACGCGATGCAACCTGTTGCATGGCAGCGACAGTTTTGTTGCTGCTGAAGCGAAAGAGCAGCAGCAGCAGCCATAGCCATAGCCATAGCCATTTGCAGTTTGAGTGAAAGACTAATTAAAAAAGTGCCATCAAAGTGTGGCACACACGAGAGAGAGAGAGATAGGGTATGTGCGTGTCACGATGGATGGGGCATGGGGCATAAAGCCAATGATTTTATGGGGCAAGCGTTGGCTCTGCCACTCTTTGGCTTTTCATGGGAGGGGGTGAATCGATATCGATGGTGGGCACCCACTGGGTGGCATTTGCAACATGGCCAACATGGAACAGCAGCCGCAATATAAACAAACACTTGTTAGAGCCAAGACTCTGCCGCAGCCTCTGCCGCTGCCTCCTGTATCTGTATCTGTATGTGTTTGTGCTTGTGTGTCTGTGTGGCATGCAAAACAATATTCCCATGAACATGAAAACCACTTGCTACAAATTGTTGAACAAGAGGCAGGCAGGCAGGCAGGCAGCAGCACTAAAGCAGCAGCAGAAAAAGCTCTGCGCAGTGCAACATTTTTAAACGGATGCAGATAACGATCGTCGAACACAAATGGTGCAGAAATAAACACGAGTGTAGATGCAAATGATATGATAAGCAGTGCGGGGAACGTACCACAGATTGTGGCAGAGTGCTGAGATTGAGGGGTATGCGGTAGTGGGGGGGGGGGGGGGGTGGTCAAGCCCATGTCCATCACAAGAGCGCGGCATAAATTGTGGCACAAATGCAAATTAAATGATCAGCGCGGTAAACGGGTTTCCACGGTCCACAAATTACTGTCACAGCGAGTCGCCTCCTAATCGAATGAATGCTGCGCCCCTCCTGCTGCTGCTGCTGTTCCTTCCTCTTGCAACTCCTGTCCTGTCCGGTCCTGTCAATTATGTGTAAGACGGGGAGCAAATCCCCAAGACTTGCGACTGCTATTTGCCGCATCATTATAATCACGTGTTGATTGCTTTTTAAACTTTTGCGCCAGCAGACGGAAGAGCCGATCGACTCCGGGCCTAAGCAGTTGCTTGTCTCATGGCCTAAAGAGCGGCTGGCATCGGCTGCTGGCCAGGCTCCTCTTCTTGTCGAACGACTGCTGCGTATCGTGCCGCCTGGTCGGGCCTGGCCTTTAATTTACATGCGAAACGCCAGGCGCCAGGCAGGCAAAAACATCGTTGCAGCAGACATAGCAGCTTGTTAAGCAAATGCTGATAATTAGGAGGCAGAGGCAGAGGCAGAAGCACTGCAGCTGCCACAAAACGTGGATAATGGGTCATTGGATGAGGCGCACAGGACAGGGAACAGGAAATCCCCCCTCACTGTTGACATATAAACCCATGATTAGAGAGAGGGGGAAGGGGCTGGAGCTGGAGCAGGGGCAGGAGCTGGGGCAGGGGCAGGGGCAGGGACTTGGAACAGGGGCTTGGGGCATGCATAGCGAATGACCAAAATGTCTTAATTTCACAAAGAAGAAAATGCAATCTAAAAGTAGGAGGAAACCCTCGATTTTTTGGGCTTAACCACAATTTTCCACTCCATGGCACTCCACTCGCGTGTGGCGTGTGGCAACCCACGCAAACTGCTGCCCAATGGAATTCTGTGGCATGATGGCGAAGGTTTATTCATATTCATATTCATACGAGTATTCGTACATATATTCGTATTAAAAGGGAAGATGAAATTATAATGAAGACATCAACAACGATGTAAATCGCCAGCCCACTTTGATTTTTATGGCCAAAAAGGTTTGTGGGACGGGTTGCGGAGGGAGGAAGGTTTCGACCTCTTACCGCCAGAGAAGAGGCCTCTGGAGCATGGGGCATGCAGCATGCAGCATATGGACTGCATGGAGAGTAGTAGGTGGTGCCCAAAACAAATTGCAGGCAATCGCAGAGGCCGTAAGTATGCTAAATTATCAGGCGTCCGTTGTCTTGCGCTGCAATGAATACCCTGTACGAGGGTATGGTGATAAATACAATGATTATGGCTGGGAAAAACTTTGGAGGAAAATCTTGTGGCACTTATATTTGTGATTCTGTAAGAAATTAAGGGAAGGAAATGTTGTTCAAATTTTTATTTGAGATTTCTCAATGGAAAATGTTTATGGAATTGTTCCCAAATGTATCTAAAATGTACTAGAAATAAAACTACACTTGCTCCTTCCACAAAAAGTCCTTAAAGCTTTAACAAAACATTCCGACAAATATTTCTATACCCAAAATGTAATTTCGCTGCAATTCCAGGCTCTACTTTACGATCTACGCATTCATTTTCGTTTTCCATTAGGGCATTCCCCGATTCGTTCTCCCCATTTGCCACTCTTGACTTTGCCTCCAATATTTTTCAGAGTTTTTCCGGGATGGCTTTCCAATACGAGTAAATGGCCTTTTGAATGCTGAAGGCGGCCGAAAAAACTCCACACAAAACAAACAATCGCTTGAATGAACAAAACAGAAAACAAAAAAAAAACAGCGAGCGACCGACCGTTCCGATCGTTGATCGCCTGGTCGTCGGGTGTATTATTATGAGAAGTACGAGGCATTAACATTATTATTGGTACGCTGGACAATTTTGGGGGGCAATAAAAGACACAAATTGCTGCTAATAATGATGCTGAATGGTGGGAGGCAGCGGCAGCAGCTCCAACGAGAGCCGGCAACTGCTGTGGCTACACTCTCCGCTCTCCACGCTTTTTCCCATTTGCTTCTGGCGTCCTTCCTTCTACGGAAAGCCCCCTTTCTTTCTCCCATGCTTAGCCCCACTATTAGTCGCCTCTGTCTCCAATTGTTCTCCGCTCTTGGTTGCCTCTTTCTCCACTCTCATTCCACCCCATTCCCATTTCTATCCACCCCGTTCTATCCTCCTTTTGTGCTCTCCCTTGGCGTTGCCAGTTCGTTGCTTAGGTCTTTTGTTTCAGCGCCTCCTTGTGTGTCTTTTTGTTAATATTTTTACATATTTCATTGAATGCTACGATAGTTGCATGGCCTGTCATGTTCCCTGCTCTCTGCTCTGCCGCTTGCTGCTTGCCGCTTGCCGCTTTTTGTTGTTGCTGCCTTTTCGTTTGGGGAGCAGTTTGGGGGCTGCACTTTTTGTTTTTGTTGGTGTTGTTGTGGTCTGTTCGCTGTGAAACATTTGTCATTTTTACCATTTTTAGCCAAGCGTGACAAGCGTTTCTTGGCCATGTTGCCAGCATGCAAATGCAGCAGGCAGCAACAATGGTCTATGTGTGTGTGTGTGTGTGTGTGTGTGTGTGCTATATATGCTGTATGTGCTGTATGTGTGGATTGCTTTTCAATATGCGATAAAGATCTCAAATATTGTTAAAACAAACAAGAAATTTATTGAATATGCAATGTTTTTTTTTTTTTTGCCCGCTGTTTTGCATTTGTCTCTGTCTCCCACTGCAACTGTGGACAGGGGGTTGAGCAGGGGTGGGTTGCTTTATTGTTTTATTTATTGTAGGTGAGAAGTCAAATATTTGTGGGTGGCACAGCCACAGAAACAGCAGCCGCAGCAGCAGCAGCAACGGCAGCAGTCGCAGCGATTCATAAATGGCACAGTCGCACATCTCGCCTTTGCCATCGCCATGGCACAGGTTTTCGGTTTCCCACTGCCTCAGGAATGATTTTGTATTTGTACTCTAAAATACAAAAAGGGTATTATGATTGGGATGAGAGCTTTGCAAAATGATAGATTTATCGCTCAAGGATGTGCAAGTAAATGCTCCTTTTGGTTTGTTCTTTTCCGAAAGATTTCTACGAGGGGAAAAGTCTTTGAAACTGTAACACTTTCTCATATAAGGGGCTTGGGGAAAGGCATAATTTCTTCATTGGATTACATCATTTATATCATCATTTTGCTATTAGGAATCAGAAACCACAATAAATACGAGTATATTCAAGTGTATCTTTAGCTTCGCCACGTGACTTACAGATACATAGAGATAGCCTTTACTTTGTCGCTTTTTATTTTAGTTGCAGGCGGATATACAGACAGGCGGTACAGGCGGTACACAGGCGGTATGTTGCTTGTTTGTTGGCCATATAAGTCATAGGCGTATAACGGAGTACGAGCACAACATATGTCTCAGAAATATACGATATACGATCTATGGCTTGGACCCGAGGTTAATTCCAGCATTAAATAAAAGCCAAAAGACAAGCCTTACATTTGCACTGCCTGCTGCACCGCTGCACTTGCAACCAAATGATGCAATCTGCATTCGAGAGATGAGAATCTGAATCTCTGTTTGGGCGGGTAGCGGGGTGGAGGATGGTGCGCCACACTTTATGGATCGATGCTGCTGCTGCTGCTGATGCTGATGCTGCTGCAACCCACGCTACGACCGACTGCTCTTCCTCTTTTCGATTTCCGGCCATCTCTGGGGTCCTGCCGCCACTTGTCCCCATATAATTTGCTGCACTTATTTAGCGGCCCACGCATGTGGCAGCCACAGAAACTGACAAAAGACAAGAGACAAAAGAGACCAGAGACACAACAGACAACAGAAAACGCAGACAAATTAGGCCCAGGCCAGACATTTGGCCAAGAGCCTTTCACACATATTTTCGGGCTCTTTGCGGGGCATGCAGCCGGCTGGGGGCATGCAGCAGGCTACGGGCTACAGGCAGACCCCAGAGGCGAGGTCAAGCGCTGGAGCATGGGAGAGACACACAGAGACGTTGCACAACCCGAAACTTGATTTGCATATGGGGTTTTCGGGCGATTTAGTTTTTGTTTTTCCGTTTTTTTTGTTGCCTTTTCATCGATCTTTACTTTAGTTGGTGGCTTTTCAGCGTTTTTCCTTGTGGTTTTTTTTTTTTTTTGGGTTTTTCCAGTGTGTTTTCCCTCATTGAATGTCGCCTTTTCACCTGTAGCTTAGTTTTACATCTTTGCATATCTTGGGAATACGTCGCTTAATCAATGAAGAAACCTCATGAAGAAAGGGACTGCTCTGGGGTCCTCTGCCTCTACATATACTCGTAGCTGTGGCATGTCTCTTTCGTTCTTGCGCTGTCTGTGGCAACGTCTGGTGGGCGTGCACCTAAAAACAAAAAGAGAAAAAACCAAAAAAAAAAAAGCCAAGCGACGACGTGAGGGCTTTCTGGCTCTCCATTGTCTGGTGGAGATAATCTGTGATTCGTAAACTCCCACAGGTCAGGCGAGCACATCAATTACTTTGGCACAAGTCCAAAAGCGACAACATACACTGAAAGAAAGCGAAAAAGTATAAATGAAAGCCAAAATAAATAAACATCCAAGAGAAGCTTTTGGGTAGCAGGAAATTAAATATTTATCTTCTTTTCCGCAGTAATATTCTTTTCATGTTGCTATACTTTTGCTTGCAGTGTAAACCAATACCCCCGCCTACCCTTTTGGGTTCTGTTTGGAGTCAAAAGTCTTTGCGGGGCATCATGGGCATCGCATCGCATCGAAGCGCCATCCGAATGGCAAAGAGAATGACCTCTCAATTTATTGCTGCAGCGCCTTTTATCCTTTTGGCATATGCGATTTGTATCGACTTAAGCACACAAATACACACACACACACACAGCAGCAGAACACTCTTAAGCACATCTTCCAAAGCCAAAAGAGAATCTCTCTGCATCAGCCTATGCCTATGCCTCTGCCTCTGCCCTGCCTGCCTCCCCCTTCTATAAATGCCTTACGTTGATTGTTTTATTATGATGATGTTAAATTATTGTAATCCATGGGCGCAATCGCAATCGTTGTCGACATCATCATCAAGAGAGGGAGGGAGGAAGGAAGGGAGAGAGCAGTCAGATCGCTTGCCATTATATGTGCGTATGCCTGTGTGTGTGTGTGTGTGTGTTGGCTTCCTCCCCCAATGCTCGATGCGCGGGTCTTATCTTCTTTTTGTCTGTCTGCTCCTCTCTTTGCTTTTCCCCATGGCCATGGCCATGCCATGGCTCTGCTCTGCTGTGCTCCACTCTGCTGTTGTTGTAGGCGTTGCTATCCTTTGCGTAAAATAAATAAACACAAGCAAAAAACAAATAAATGCTGCGGCATTCAATGAAGGTGGTAAGGGGGAAATGGGTGTAAAGGTGCAAGGGAGATGCGAGATGGAAGTGTAGAGAGAGAGAGCGAGAGAGAGCGAGAGAACTCTGGCTGCAAAACACTTACAGATTACGATCTCTCAGAGGAGCCTTGGCCAACTCTTGGTCTCTCGGATCGGATTGGATCGGATCGGATCGGCCGCGTCGGTCGGATCGGCTCTGTGGCTACGTTCGGTGTTCGGTCTCTTGATGCCAGGTCCGTGATAATTTCGGGTTGCACGCTTATTTAATATGCGAATTTTTACAGATAAATGGTGAGAAATAATTTGCGCTACGCTCTCTGTTCTCCACTCTGGTTCTGGCCTTTAGCTTTGCTCCCCTCCCCCTCCCTCCATTGGCAAGATCTGTCTTTGGCTCTGATTTCTATAGCATTTGCTTGGGCGGTGTGGGCGTACTGTTTGCCAAAGGGGGCGTGGACATATGTGATAATTTCATTTCCGTTTGAAAGAATCGCGAATTCTCCTGCTAAGAGTCCAGAAATCTCCTTCCTTCAAGATTCCTGCTCTGCTACACAAAGACTGATTCGTTTCACCCAAATTTCCTTGGACATGTTCATGTTTGCTGTCTGAACTTGTCCTTAGAGTGCTTCCAACTCTACCTCCTCCGTCTCCTCCTGTTCTCAATCTCCATTGACTTGTCCCCCCCATAGATTGGCCTTTGGCTTTGGCTCGGCGTTGCCGCCTTTCCAGTCGACTGGCTTCCAATGGGGCTACTGGTTTTGCGCCTTGTGCCACAATTCAGATCAGTTGAGGCCCCGAAGTAGGAGCTGTGGGGCTGCTGGAGCTGCTGCTGCCTTATGGCATTTGCCAATCTCTGACATTTACACGAGGCGACAAAGCCAAAAGCTGCTGCCGAGCTACGCAACGCCCACGCCACCAAAGAGAGTTGTCCCACACGACAGAGAGACAGAGAGAGAGGGCGGGTGAAGAACCAAGTTTAGGAGGAGGGGGTGGGGGCGCTGGCTGTGGCATTGACATTCCATGGCAGCCAAAGAGGAGGCGCCGCCGCCTTTTGACAAGAAGGCATTTTAATTGTGTGAGAACCCATGGCCAAAGCAACCAAATGTTGCCGTTGCAGTTAATCAAGTTCGATGTTGCATGCCACATGGGCACCCCAACCCTCTCCCCCATAGATTACAGATATCAGACAGTTACAAAAAAGTATCTCCCAGAGCTGTTTGGGGGCTTCGTTTGGCGCCAAAAAGATTCTTGCCACCACCGGCTGCCCGTAGGGTGGTGCTGGCACAGTCCGATGTCCGATGCCCGATGCCCGATGTCGATGCCGACTTTAACTTCAACTCTGAATGCTAATCAAGATGCCGCCGCCGCCGGACAGCAGCAGCAGACGCAGCCGCACAAACGCCAAAACGTTTGCCCGCTTCGATTATGCAAAAACAAAAACAAACGAGAAGGAACGTGTGAGTCGCTTCTGGACGCGACTCTACTTTTATACCCGTACTCAGTCAGTGTATAAATTTATGAGCTTATGATTGAAATTTAAAAAAAAATTTTTTTGCTACATTTGTTAACTACATCTACATGTAAAATGTAGATAATACATCTAGAACAAATATTCTACATCTACCATTTAGATTCTACATCTCCTCCGCTAGGGGTTGCTCGCGCATTGCACAGGGCAGAGTGTGTGCGGCGAGACAGAGAATGAATAGCGTCAGCAGCGCCAGAGGAGGTGGGGGAAGCAACTGAAAATTAATTTCTGTATAATGTCATCTTAATCCATCGGATCTGGTTCAGATTCGTCGATACTGCGTTTTTAGTTTTTTCGTATCTTCAAAATTGTGGATGCCACAGATTTTCGTCCTTTGTGAAGGCGGAAGGGGCGGGGCGAAATTTTGAAATACACTTGTAACAGTGTGATATCACATGAGTCTGAAAAAAAAATTTCGTTGCTCTAGCTTTATAGTCTCTGAGAACGAGGCGCTCATCAGGACGGACAGACGGACAGACGGACAGACGGACAGACGGACGGACGGACGACAGACAGACATGCTCTATCGACTCGGCATTGATACTGATCAGAACAGATACTTTGGTCGCACTTTCCTCTCTGCGCCACACATCCACTTTTACCAATACAGTATACCCCTTAACTCGAGTACGGTAAAAAAGTCCAATGGATCCGACCCCCAGTTTCGGCCTCAACTTGAGCCGCCGCAGATTCAGGCTCCAACTTGAGCTCCAGCCTCAGTTCAGCCTCAGCTTCATGTGTGTGTCTTGGCGATCTTTTTTGTGCAGGCTGTGGCGTTTGTTTCTCCCGTGGGTTTTGTTTCGCCTGCCTGCTGTGATGCCCAAATAATAGCACATAAAACTATAATAGTAATTTTCAAATGGAGGAGAAAGAGCGATGCAATCGGCGATCAGCCAGCCACACGAGAGCCACAGAGCCAGGCGGTTCCTACGGCTCAGGCCTGGCCAGCTGTGCGGGCCTTAGTCATAGAAAGGCGGCGGCAGTGGCAGCGGCGGCGTCAGTTGACCACACAGCGAGCCGCTGCTCTGCTCAGCGCGGAGCTGATACCGCTGGTCCGCAAATTTATGGCCAGTCAATGCCACAAGCTCCATCCATATGCGCCACAATAACAACAGGAACAACAGCAGCAGCAGCAGCAGCAACAACAAAGACAAAAGTCACGCTCCAAAAAGCCACCAAAAAAAACCAAAGCAAACACTTTCATTTTTCACAAACAACGAAAAAATGTTTTTAATTTTTCGCCAATTTTTCGAACGACCAACCAAGCGATCGACCGACCTCTCCCCATGATGCTAATTTATATGGCCGAAAGAGTCAGACCCCCCCCCCCCCCAATACCGAATAAAGAGGAGAGCGGCGTGGAGTGGAGAGAGCATTTCAGGTTCAAGTTCGGTTCTCGGTTTTCAGTTTCGATCTTCGTTTCAGGTGTAAATTAAATACACTTTGGAGGAGTCTCGTTGGGGCACACACACACACACAAACACACACACACACGCGACAGATCAGACTTCATTAGAGACAGAGGATCGAGCGAGCGAGCGAGCGAGAGAGAGCCTTGGAATGTTGCGATCCTCGAGATCATTTAAATAGCTATAAATTAATAAGCATCCATTAATTTGGCCCAAGGGGCGTTGCGCATAAATTTCATGATTCTTTTTCGGATGTATCCAATGACCGATCAGCGAGGGATTGGAGCAGTCTCCTTCGTTAGGCAGGAGATGGGGCAAGTCAGACAAATTATGTGGTTTGCAACACACGCGCCATAAATTTGTCACTTATGAAAAGAGTGGTCTGGGGGAGGGGGCGACACATGGTGAGGATCAGCAGAGGTAAGCTCAGCTTAGAGTGGGGGGGGGGGCGCGATATGCATAAATATAATGTTGCTTATAAGGAAATATCAAACAAAAAATTAAGAGCTACTTTGGGTCCATCAGGGACTTCCTAGAAAACTGACAAATTGAATGTTTCAAAACTTAATTGCAAGACGCCAAAGATGGATGACACTCCAGTCGAAGTTCTCGCCAGACGCCACTTCGTAGGTTGACATTTAAGGAGCTGACAGCAGCGGGAAGTCGCTGACTAGAGGACAACCCAACCCAACAACTAGAGGCGCCACAAAAGCGTCCGCACTGTGTGCCACAGGTGTCATGCTGTGCCAAAGAAATACTCGAGAATAAATGCAAGCAAAAATAAAAATAAACATTGCTAATATTTGCATTACCAAATGCTGCAAATGCTGTTCCCACGCGCCATTAAAATGGAAGGGGTGATGAGGTGAGTTGAGTTGAGGGGAGGAGAGGAGAGGCACATGTAATTAGAACAATTATGCGGCATGTCATTGCGAAATGCAATCTCTCGTAGAGATAAGACGCACAGACAACCCCACCAGACCGACCCCAAGAACGAGGCAGGGGCACGCACACTCTCCAATGCGAGATGCCAACGTAGTTTCGTCATAGCCAGCCACACAACACACAACACCCGATACTCTCGTACTCGTACTCGTACTCGTACGATCCATTCCGATTCGATCCGATCCGAATTCTCCATTCCATGCCATTCCATGCTATGCCATTCCGATGCGATCCGTTTCGAGACGCTGAACTTAATTTGCATAATTGCTGCGTAAATATTGATATTTGAATTTTGATATTGACCGCGGGGCCGTACATATCGTCTGGGCTAATGCCAGTCTCCTCTGCCCCCCCGCTCTACACTCTCCAATGTGTGTGTGTGTGTGTGTGTGTGTGTGTCTGTGTTTGCATTGCCCAATCGACTGTCAATAATTTCGCATATTAAATATTGAATAAAACGAGGCGTTTAATCAAATGCTGCCTGCCCCACAGCTACACACAGCTGCTTGGCTTGTGTGTGACACTCACTTTGATAGCGCTTCAATTCCCACGCTCTGAACGGCAGTGTGTCTGGCTGTCTGTCTGTCTGCCTGCGTAAAAGCGTCGGCTACCGAATGAAGACATCACTCTGAACACACACACACACACACCGATCTGAGTCAGTGATGGGATGCGGGAGGAATAGGCTACCAAGAGTTAATATTAGTCAGACTTTGCTTGGCTGCTTAAGCTTAATCTTTTCTAAAAATCATTTACTGTTAGAAGCAGTGCACTGCGTCTGCTTTCCGCCTTCCACACCGCTGTCCACAAGCAGTGCACTGCTTACATCTAAAAGCACCAACTAACAACCCAAAATATGCCTCTGTTGCTGCTGTCACCAGATCAAAACAAGAGATAAGAACAGATGAGAACGAGTAGATGAGAACGAACATGATCAATCATGCAAGAGAGCAAAAGCAAGCGAATGCAAACGATAGCAAAAGCAAACGAACAAGAGCAAACGATTTCGTTTGGCTGCGCGCTGCCTCTCTGCTTTTACCGCTCTCATTTTTCTGCAAGCGCATATCGCTCGTATTTACTTTGTTTTTTGTTCTTTGCTATTAATTTGCAATTGCATATTCGTTTTTGTTGTTGCGCTTGGGCTCTGCTGACATCAGAGAGAGCGCGGGAGAGATAGAAGTCATATTCTGATTTATTTGCCTCTGCTCTTCTTTTGCTTTATTCAAAGTGTGCGAAGGGGAGCCAGCAATCACTGGCTTACACCTACAAATTTATCACCCACAGTAAACTTCCTCCGAATCACTATAAAAATTTAATTTCCATCCATAACTTTGGCCGGCAGTTGCAGTTGCATTTTCCATTTAAAATTTATGTATGCTAAATTTGTTTTAGTAAGAAGCTCTTAATGGGATCTCTCTCAGGCGAAACAAGAAAAATTGTCTTTTTTTTTGTGTGTGTGTCAGGCTGAAAGCGTTGTTGCAACAACGGCAGCAGCAGCAGCAGCAGCAAAGTATTTCAAGTGGCTGCTGTTGCTGCTGGCTGCTGCTTGTGGCAGGCACATGTCCAGCGCCTTGTTAGGGGCAACCGAAAACACAACGTGTAAATTATGCTCTAACACAATTAGCCACTTTAGAAGTGGCTCTGGCTCTCCAGCTCCCCCATCTGTTCTCTCTCCAACTGGCTGTCTCTTTTTTTTTGGGTTGGCAGGGGGAGGCTCTGGGCTCTTAGCCATTTGCCACTTACATGGAGGCTGCACACAACATTTTGCAACATGAAACTTTGCTACAAAAATTTTTTGCAGTTGCCTAATTAAAAATAATAAAAACGCGAGACACACACACGAAAAAAACAGAAACGGAGTACTTGGCCGAAAGCAAAGCTGCTGCCAAAAACAGGATGCTACTCCACATCAGCAGCAGCAGCAGCAGCGGTTGAGGAGGGGGTCGTGTGCTGCCGTCTAAAATTAAATCAAGCAAATTACATTTTATCTCTGGCACGCATCTCAAAACGCGAAAGCTTAAGCCGCACAGCTCTATGAGATGGAAAGGGGAAAGGGGTGGGATAGTAGTGTTGGAGAGAGAGAGAGGGGGTATGGAGGCTAGAGTAACGTCCGGGCCAAGTTGCGGGCCCCTCGAGCGCACTGCATAAATTAAAGTCAACTGCCGGCTAAGTGGCGGGCTTTTATTATTAAGCCCGCTGAGCTGCCTGCCTCCATTGCCTGCCTCCACAGCACAGCACAGTCAACTGTGCAGCTGATCGATAGCTGTCTGTCTTGGCCAAGAGCAACAGAGCAGAGCAGCAGCAGCAGAGAGTGGAGTGGGACAATGCAGAGCAGACAGAGCTACAGATATTACAGCCGGGACTGACTGTCCCAGTCACAGAGCAGAGGAAACTGAAGTTGTCTTTGTCACACAAGCGGTGGAATGCCTCCCCGCACAGTGGGGCTGCAACAGAGAATTTTTTAGTTGGTAGTTGTAGAGAGAATCCTTAATACTCGTGGATTTAAACACACACAAAAATATAGTTCTTCTGAGAGTCACTTTGATCCCTGGAAAGTCTTTGCAACTGTTCAAAAAATGAACTCTTTGGTAATGAAAAAGAGTCTGAAAATAAAAAGTTTCTCTGGGACTGTATAATAAAAAATATTTTAAAATTGAAGTAACTTTAGAGATCCTTCTTACAATCATGGCCATAATCCACATAAATCTACAGTGATCTACCAGTATAAATCTCTCTACAACTAAATCTAATCCTAACAATTATTCATCATCTACCACTGTACAAAATCCCCCCACCCACTGGTCTTTTGTGTCTCTTTCTCTCTCTATTGTGAGTATCGCCTATCGACTATATCAATATTACGTACGAGTACGAGTACGAGTATATGGCTATCCAAGACACTTTGTCAGAGCACTGGAACCCCAGAGCAGAGCCGAAGCCTGTGCCGATGCCGGAGCTGAAACTGAAGCTGAAAACTGGAGGAGTGATGGCGATTGCTCGCCCGCCTGTCAAATTAGTGGCATGGCTATTGAAAAGTGAAAAGCGTTTTTCAGGCCCCCACCGATCAGAGTGGCCCCCATCGAGTGGTAATTGCAGCACTCGCTCTGGTGCCTCATGTGCCCCATGTGCCATGATCCGCCCTCTTACAGGCAACAGCCACACAGCCACACATCCACACATCCTCCTGCATCATTCCGCTTGCTGCGGCAAATGATTTTTCAAGATTCGTCACAGCTGTGTGTCGACGATTTTGAAATTCATGCGATCTCGCAGATGGATGCAGACAGAGGGAACGACGACGACGTCGTCGATGGTCGATTGTCGATCGTCGATTGTCGACGTAATCGCATGCAGCAAACAAGTTTCAAGAATTTATTTTTATAATTTTTTCCCTGTTTTCGCATACAAAAGTGTTGCAGCAGCAGCCGATGCAGCAGCCAAAGACGAAGCAGCAGCCAAAGACCCCCTCGCTGCAGTACCAGGGAGCCTTTCAGGCTTTTTCCAGCCTTTGTTTTTTCTGCTGATGGCTGGCTGGCTGCTGGCTGGCTGTCTGCCTGCCTGCCTGGAGTTGTTGCTGCTTATATTTATGGCATATTGATTAAGTTATTAACATTTTATTAAGGCATTTCCAGTGAGCCCCGACGGCTGTGGAGCAGCCAAAACTGATTTTTAATTGTCGCCACAGACGGACGGACGAATGTACGGGAACGCGTATTGAAAATTGTTGAAATGATTGCCGCGCGCTGCATACTACAATGTTGACTCGTTGCCTCCTGCACCGTGACTATCAAATGCCAGGCTTTTATTTAATTTATTTAATTTAACTCAATTTGCTTCGACTGCTAATTGCAGAGAGGGATAGAAATGTCTTCGTGGAGTGTGCAGCTCCCCAACCCCCTCTCACTTTTTTATTTATTTTATATTTACACTGTAATTTTTTTTATATTTATTTTTGTTTTTTTTTATTCTTGGATCTGCCCAAATTGGCTCTGCTCGTCTTAGGGCACGCCTCCACCCCTGAACTCTGCACCGAATAACTTCCCCTTTTATTTTACTTGCAAACTATTTTTTTTCTTACCCGAAAGTATTTATATTTTTATTTATTTTCATTTATTTTTAATTTGTATTTTATTTTTGCAAACAAATTTTTCTAATTTATGTTGTGTGTTAAATGTCGGGGCAAACCAACAAAAACAAGCAAAAAAGTGACAACCAAAATGTCAAATTGCTGTTGACAATCCGGACAGTGCCCGGACAATGGTCTGCACTCCATGTCACTCCGCTACCCCCTACACCCTACCATCTGGTTGCCACCCCTAACATGGCTTACAGGGGGGGTCCACTGCTACTCCTATCTCATGTCTGCAATCACTTTACTCCGCAAAGACAATGCCAGCGCATTATATAAATCATTTCGAATGCCATGCTCTTAATAGGGCCGCCAGACACCTCCGACATGGACACCACATTGGACATGGTCAACGGCAGAACATGTCTCTCGCTCTCTCTCTCTCTCTCTCTCTGGCAAACACTCAGTCCGTTCCGTCCGTACGTCCAAAGCGATCGCCAGCTGCTGTGCTTACGCCTCTGTAGAGCAAGGGGTGGATAGGGGGGGATTTCTCTTTAAGTTATCGCTTGAATGTCAATCAAAATTATGGGAAAATGTTTGCTAAATATGCATACGGGGGGGAGGGAATAATTTAAGCCCACTTTCCAGTGCTTATTAGGGCTATAAGTGTCTTACCAAATCATGGGAACAGGCATTGTTACAGGAATTAATTTATTTTATTATAATTATATATGTAATGAGCTAACTGCTTGCAGCAGCATTTAATACACTCCAAGAACTCTCTAGGCCTGGGCCTCAGTTCTATGTTCTGCTGCCTGCCTCATTCCCTTCTGCCCTGGAAATCCCTGCAAAGATTTTCTCCTTCTACATTGCGATGTTGACCAACAAAGCCAACTCCATGTAGCGCGCCTTTTCGAACTTTGACAGTTTACGATACCGATGGTGGGCCACTCCCAGGATCTCGGCCTTGCTGAACGCGTCCTCCATGGACATGTCTTGCAGAATGTGAATCATCTCCTCCAGGTACATCATTGTGGGGGTAACCTTGCGCCAGAAATGATGCTTATACCGCTCGATGGCCGATTCGATGAGCAGTTTGTGGGAACAGTAGCCGCTCTTGGCCATGCTTGTGGGGGGAGGGGAAAAACGAGTACAATTTTGTTTACTTTTACCAGAGGAAAAAAGTATTTTGGAAACCAAATAAATATGTATATTGTGTTTACAGTTGAACGAATGGAAACGTAATGAAGGGATGATCGATGGAAGGGGTGTTAGTGGGGGGGGTAAGAATTTTGAGGCATTGCCTGCTTAAAGTCTGACATTTTAATACGAGAATCGAATGAAAACCAAACCTAATTGGCCCACAAATCCAAAGCCAAACCTAATGAACCCCAAGCCCCCAAAGCAAAAGCAGACTGAGACGCCGCCAACGCCGCCACACAAACAAGACTCCAAAAACTATGTAAATCGATTTGTCGATTTGTCATACGAGTCAGCGCGAAACAGACACAGAAACTGCAAAAAATTCAGCAAGAAAAAATCCAAAAAAAAATTAAAAAAAAAACCAAAACCGAAACTAAAGACTGGAAACCGAAAGACCCAAAGAAGACTGACTGGAACTGGAAGAGAACTGCAGAGAGTTCCACTTCCACTTCGGTTTGGTTTGGCATCTTCACAAATGAAAATGAAAATGAAAATAAGTGTGAGGCGCTCTGGAGACGGGGGGGGGGGGGGGGGGGGGGTTGCCGTTGCCGTTGCCGACACGCTTGTAGGTCGTCAAAGGTCCTGCCGTGAATTGTCATTGTCGTGAGTTGCATAATGCCGCACAAAATCGACACAACAATGCAACACAGGCAACATCCAAGGGGGCAACAACAGCAGTATCCAAGGGGCAGCAGCAACAGCAGCAGCAGCAGCAGCTATCAAAGCACTTAATACACTCAAAGAGCTCTCTTGGCCTGGGCCCCAATTCTATGCTGCTGCTGCTGCTGTTGGCTGCTGCTGTTGGCTGCTGCTTGCTTCATTCCTTTCTGGCTTGGGCCAATTTTCAAAGCAATTTTCAAGCACTGCTTGTGGCAGCAGTGGCATCAGTCGTAAATCAAACACAAGAGCAGCAGCCAGCAGCATTTCAACACCTTCGCTTAGACCTTGACTTGAAATGAAATCGAAATCGGAATCGGATACAAATTCCGAATTCCGAATCCCCCCAAATCCAAGTCCAAATCAGTAGCATTTTGTTGCATGGCATGGCATGGCATGGCATGGGGGCATGGCCGAGTGGAGTGAAGTCTGCTGCTAATTTGGCTCATTTTATTTTTAAGTAATTTGTAGCGGTACTTCTCCCCTCGTGCTTCCTCCTCCTCCAACTGCTGCTGCTGCTGCTGCTTAAAGTGCAAATTTTAGTGCCTTCAAGCAGACTGAGACCCAGACCCACCCCTCCATTACCCTTCTTCCATCACAAGAGAGCTCTATTCTAGCCATATAATTAACGTTTTCTTTCAAAGGCGGCAGAGACCGAGACCTGGCCTGGCTTAGACCTTGGCTTCTGCGATTTTTGCCTGATAAAATTGCCCCAAAAATAAAGAGAAGCAAAAGAGAATACGGGAATTGCCATTGACTGCTGGTTTGGGACTGGCTGTTGGCTGTTAGATGTTAGCTGTTAGCTGCTGTCTGTCAGCGCAGAGTCAACCGCACAGCCAGCGGTTGAATTAAAATTCAAAACTCGTGACTTATTTAATTATAATGAGTTTAGATTAGAACGGTTTTGCAGCACGGGAGTTAGCAGCAGCAGCGGTACAAAGCGGCACACAAAGCCGCAAAGTCACGGGGTTTATGGGAAACGAGATACAGATACAGATCGATTCCGTGGCAATACCAGGCAATATGGTAATTTGTAACGAAAACCAAAAATTCGCTCATATATCAAACGAATCTCTCGGGTGTGTGCAGGCCCCAAAAAAAACCAAAAACAAAACAAAAACACAACAAAAAAATACAAAAAACAGTACCAAATTTTCGCAATTAATGTTTTTAGAGTCCATGTTTTTCATTCGAGGTCGATGGTTGCAACATCTTCAATCAAACAACCAAGCGTCAGAGGCAGAGGCAGACCAAACACCTACGTGGCAAACAAATCACAAAAAGCCATAAATCCAAATCCCATTTGTCAGCATTAGAAAATTATGCAGCAAGCAACATTGGTTGAGAGAGAGAGAGAGAGAGAGAGAGGCAGTACAGTACTCGGTACTCGGTACAAGACCCCCTCCATTTGCAGAGATTCATAAATTAAATTACACGACAAGCGCAATAATAATAAAAACGATTTGAGGCCCACACGCAACCCGAAAAAAAAACTGCATAGAAAACAAAAAAGAAACGAAAGCAAAAAGTAACAAGAAACCTGCACAAAGATTCATTAAAGATTTGCCCAAAACAGCAACAACAACAACAACAAGCAAATACAAATAACAGAAAGAAAAAAAATTAAATAAAAAAAAAAAGAATTAAAGAGAACAGCAACCGTTTTTATGCATGTAATCTGTGGAGGGAACATGCACAATATGTCCAAACCGAAGTGGGAGAGCAGTGCAGAGAGGAGATAGATTGTGCTGGCAGAGGGGGGGAAGAGAGCAGTAGCAGAGTTTGAGCAGTAGAGGTAGATCACATAGAAGTCAAAAGACCAAACCAAGCCAAAAATTCACAATTAAAATCAAAATAAATGATGATGATGATGATTATGGCAGCAGTTTGTTGTGCAGTGTGCACCACCAACAGTTGTTGCACGCATGCGCGGGCGCCATCATCAGCTGCCATCATCAGGGGCAGCCATCGTTGTTGGCTTATTGCCAAATTTGGTCAGGCGCAAAAGAGCCACCACACAAGCACACACCACACACCACACACAACACCGACAAGCGGAAGCCAACACAGCAGACACCGACTGTCGCAGAAGTGTCATACTCGTACACTGGAGAGCCATGGGAATCTCTGGCCAGCGAGTGGGTGCCACAAATGTGATTGCTGTTGCGGCTTAAAAGGTGTGTGTGTGTGTGTCTGTTGGCTAAATGACAAAAGTCTCAAAGCAAAGACCAACAGCAGCAATTGCTGAGAATCAACGGCAGTAAATCAAACAATTGGCAGGGGAGTGCAGCAGGGGGAATGTCAAATATGAATCATTGCCGTGTTCTGCAGAGGATGATAGATAAATACACATGTGAATCATTTGAAGAACACTAAATGATGATAGAATTGCTTAAGATTGAAGTAGGAATCCTTGAAGATCTGCAGTAGATCGATTTATGGATACCCACAGATTTTATTAGATCCGAAAAGTAATCCCCATAGATCCCCAAACATCTAAGATCTTCCCTTAGTTCTCTCTCTATGAATCAGTAAATGGGGATCTCCAAAGAGAGATCCACCAACCTCCCAGCCTTGAACCAGTTTTCCTTGCCAAATTTGCAATTGTTTATGCCGATAATTTGCGAATCAATTGAACGAATCGTACGCGAATCAGCCAACAACAACAATCATTCAATCAGGTCAGCAATTGTTATTGCCTTTTTCCGCTACACCTGCCCCCCTGCCAGCCAGCCATCCTCTTCCCTGCCGCAGCAGCATGACTTCCCAAAAAAAACAAAAATCAATTATATGCATAAATTTCCAAAAACAATAAAACACAACAAAAAAGGAGAGATAAAAACAGAGACAGAGAGAGAGAGAGAGAGGGATAGCAGACAAAAGGCAATGTGCGACGTGCGACTGGCAAATCGATCAATGTCAGGAAATGATGGCAAGGTTATGACAATTATCAACGCGGCAGATTGGCGGCAAGGCAGCGACAGAGGCAGAGACAGACAAAAAAAGACAAGGCACCAAATATTAATTATGACCATCATCATTATCATCTGGGGTTTCGTTCTGGCCAACAATTGCAGACTGGCTAATGGCAAATGGAAGTTGCCCAAGTTGTTGTATTAATTATACGCCACGTTGACCCATAAAACTCTTTTTGCAAGACACACAAAACAAAACAAAAAACAAAAAGAGAGACTTTGACAATTGTTTTGCCGCAGCCGCAGCAGCAGCAGCCCACAGTCCACAGGCAGTCGTTTGTTCTCTGTGACTCATTGAAGGTGCCTCCCCAGCCTCCATTCCCCATGCCACTGCCCCTCTTCTGTTGCATTGTGCGTTGCTTTTGCTGCCACTAAGGTGCGTTTTTCTTCTTATTTTTGGTTTTAGAACCGGGTCTGTGTACGGGTACTTGGGGCCTGGCTGCTGCCAAGCCATTTATTGCCTTCATGGCACTCAATTTGTTTGGCCCGCGGCAGCAGGCTGCAGCGGCTGCAGCGACTCCATAATAAAATGTTTTTTATTATACAATTTAGTTGCTTTAACTGCGTGTAAATCGCCTTTTGCATATTGACACATAATCATTGTCTTGGCAAAAGGCTTTTGGCCACAAAGAAGACAAACAAAACAGAACCGAACGGGGAATGCTCTGCCCTTGAAGCAGAGAAACTGAAAGATTGCCACATGGAAATGTTGCTCCGAAAGGTGTTGCTTATGGAGGAAGAATTCCAGGAGACTAATCTACGAGGACATGCTCGCAATGATGGCTTTATTGCCTTTTAATTGCACAGAAATTCTTTACGTTTTGCCTATTTGATAAATGTAGACAAAGGACTCTCATCTAATGTTGCATATGCCCTACCTGTGGCAGGGTACATTCGAATTGAGACAAAAAACTTATTACATGTTGCGCGCTGAAAACCGTTGCAAATCTAATGAACATTTTCATTTTGCTGCATTTTCATTGCGTGGGTGGACTTTGGGGGCTTGGAGAGTCTTTGGGAGTCTTGGGCTTGTGCATTGAATGTAATGTAATGGAATGGAATGGAAGGAGAGTGTAGTGTGGCTGCCACAAGACGGTGTGCCGCCATAATTCAACGATTCTAATAAGTGGGAAAACGAAACCCGATTACACCTCGTGAGGAGTGGAGTGGCGTGAAGTGAAGTGAAGTCGAGTGGAGTGGAGTGGAGTCCCTCTCTCTCTCACTCTCTGGCGTGGAAATTTCTTGCTAATGAGGTTAATAATCCAACGAAAAAGACATTTAAATGAGCGATAGAGAGAGAAAGAGAGAGAGCGGGATGTTAACCAGCAAAATGAGGTCGATTCTCAGGCTGAATGAGAGAGGATGTGCGGAATTAGCAGATAATCCGCGAGTAGAAAAATAATTAGAATTTCCTGCAGTTAAAAAAGAGATTCAGAAAAGTAGAATATCAGCAGGGTATGGGGATGATGGCCAGTTAATCTTCCATTTAACATTCCGCTGGAGGCTGCCAAGTGTTTTGGCCCGGCCTTCCTGCCTCCCTGCCGCCTTCCCGCTGATCCTCCAACGAAAGTGTATGCCTTCCTGCCCCACTGCCTCGCTGCCTGTCTGCCTCTTTGCCGCAAATTGGAAGCTGACCTCAGAAGAGGGGTCTGCAACGTGCGTCTCCTCATACGATGCAATCGATTGTGCAAGCAGGCACCCAGCTATCATGCAACATGCAGCATGAGGCATGAGGCATGAGTCGATGGTTAAAGCCTACACCAAGGCAGCCGCATGATTGAATTACATTCTGTTGCAAGGCAAAAGGCAGCAATGGAAACATGCAGCAATGTTGCAGCAGCAGCAGCAAACGGTAGCTGCCATGCACGTGTTGAACGTTGCTGTTGCCACTGCTGTGGCATGTTCCCCTGGCTTAGTGCAACTAATTAGACGTCATTGTCTGGCCAGCGAGCAGCAGCAGTAGCAGCAGCAGCAGTAGCAGCAGCAGCAGCCTCGTTTGGCATTTCGCTGGGCATATCCAATGCTGGACCAGGCAGCAGCTGTTTTGTGGAGCCTGCCACTGGGATCTGGATGCCTGCCTCCATTGTTATCTTTTGGCAGCGCTAAAAGGGGTCATTATGTCAAGGATTTCACTGTACAGTGTGTACGGTACAGTGGGGGCCATCGAATGGCAGATCTATTCCACTGTGGCAGCCACCTCTTTTACGCTGACTGCCTGCCTGCCTGCCTGCCTGCCTGCACTTCCTGATAGCCACAGTCTCTGAGTCATGCCAACGGCCTTTTTTGCAGTGTGGTTCAGTGTCATTGTTGTGGCGGCTGCGGCTACCAGTTGCACGCTTGACAGTTCTTTGTGCCGCAATTAAGCGCCTGACAAAATGACTGACAATCTGACTGTCGTTTGTGCAGCCTTTTGCGTCGAGATCTGTCTCTAGATCTGCCGCTGCCCCAGCCCCTGCCCCCCCTCTATTTAGTTTTTTTTTTTTTCGGGTAATTGCTAATCCCCGCTAACGAGGCATTGAGCCACCATTTGAGCCACTGCCACTGCGTCGCTGCACTGCCAAGTGTCCAGTGGGCGTCGCGCATTAGTTTTCAATATCTGAATGCCGCTGCAGCTGCCGTTGCAAGTTAATGTGGCGTTCAATGATTGCGTCTAATGATTGATTGCCACAGATATGCAAAAATAAAACAAAAACCCAACAAGTCTTCTCCTCCAACGCGATCCTTCAACGAGCAAGCGAGCGAGTAAGCGATAGAGACAGAGAGAGAGAGAGAGAGGGAGAGTAAAACTCTGAAAATGAAAACGAAATTGGTCTGCAACTGCAACTGGTTCCTGTTGCATGCTGCATGGTGCATGGTGGTGGTGCTGTGCTGTGCTGTGCTTGCGGCTTCAAACGTGACGCTGCTGACCCACTGAACCCCACCAAGAGGCAGTCCGAAGCAGTTGCAGCAGTGGGTGATGGGTGGCGGCACACAGTGCAGTGTGCAACGTGCAACATTGTGCCTTTTGGGTGCAAATTGTTGCAAGGCACAGGCAGGAGAGAGAAATATTGAAACACACAAAATGCTGTCCGAGAGTGGAGCTTGAGCTTGAGCTGGTGTTGGTGCTGGAGCGCAGCTCGTGCATAAAAGTTTATTGATTCTGTGTCGGCGATATTAACCTCCCCCCCTCTCGCTCTCACCCACCGCGCCACAAGATGTTGCATAATTATTTTCGGCATAATATCAATTTATATATAGACACAGATATCGATTATCCATTACGGAATGGGGTCGTCGCCAATCGACAATCGAAAATGGAAATGAAAATGGAAAATGCGGTTCAAAAGTGCAGCCTGCTAAATTGAGCCAAAATTGTGATTTGTCAATCCGAAGACTAGCAGAGCAGAGCAGAGCAGGTGCTGGCTGCCATTTAACGGTAATTGAGTGAGGATTTAGAGGGGAATTGAAAGAGGATTAACAGAGGTAATTGGGTGAAGATTTCTAGGGAAATTGCATGAAGATTTAATGGGAAATGGCAAGAGAACATCGACAGGAAATGGGAGAGCATTTACAGATGAATTAATTAAGAAATTTCCAGAGGAATGCTCTGAAGATTTCCGCAAGAATGAAATGGGGATTTCCAGGAGAATCGGAGTAGGATTTCCTGAGACATTCGGAGACAGAGAAGATTTCCTTTCATTGTCTCCATGTCTCCACTTGGATTACTGCAGCCGCAGCAGCCATAAATCTCCACCACACGAGTGAGGGAGAACTCGAGCGTCGGAGTATCGGAGTGTCGCAGTGTCGATTGTGGCATTGGCGACGACAACTTCATAAAATGTTCGCTTGCTCGAATGTCAACGCCTAACAGGTAACAACATATTGCAATTTGGCCAAATTGCTGCGCGGCTAATTGGCACGTGTTGCAGGGGCACAACTAAGGCTGCAACAGCAATCGCCTCTTATTTGTGGAAGAGAGAATTCCACTTAAAATGCAAATTTTTGCAGCGTTGCACGTGCAACACAAGCAACACATGCAACGGAAAGCAACAACCTCCCATAGAAGGATGCCGCCCCACTGTCGATTCGTTGGGCTGCCGCTGCCTCGTAATTTGTACGCAACACGGTGGGGGCATCTGTAGAGCAGTGTAGAGTAGAGTGTGGCATCGTGTGGAGCGTGCAACGTGTGGCAGTACTGCGTACATACATATGTATGTATCTCCCACATCAACCGAATGAAGACATAAAATCGACTTTAGTACCCCGTGTGATTGGTGGAGTGCGTTGCGTGCTCTCCTTTTGCGGCATGTTAATGACTTTATTTTACTATTTTGTGGCACAGTGAAAGCCAGTGCTAGTGCTAGTGTTAGTGTAGTGCCTGCCTCCGCCTGGCTGCCTGCCTGCCTCTGCTGCTGCCACAAACAATGAAATGTGCAACAAACTAAAGTGCAATTTATGCCCCAATACGTGTAAATAAACCAAATTGGTCACGTTTTAACCATTCGAATTAAATTATTCACACACACACCACATCACACACACCGTTGAAGACGCGCCACGGGGGAGGAGTGAAACATACAATAAATACACAGCAATTTATTTGGCAGCCAAAAACATAACGATGAAACATAACGAGGTGGGGTGGCTGCATTTGGGGTAGCCGAAGCTAATGATACCCTGGAAACAACAACAATGCGGCACCCACACTCGACAGATTCTGCTACCCGAGCTGCGCCGATTCTTGCATTTTTGTTGATCCCAACTGCATGTTTCTATCTCTCTCTTGTTCGTATGTGCAACGGCATTGCGAGCTTCGATTCGCTGCTCTCGCAATTTCTTCTTTCCTTCACTCATTGCGCTCTCAGCAACAACAATGCGCCATCCATCCTCGTCTGAGGGAACGCACTATGGAAACTTTTGATTGAAAGGTGCCCATAGAGCGGCTCTAGGAACTTGGAAGACTTGCGTGAAGCATTGAAAATAATTAACGGAATATAGTTTTTGCTGCATTAAATATTTGTATTTATATCATAAACGTTTTGTTGTAAATTGAAGCTGGATTAGTTCTTGATGCTGCCCAAGTGGAGACTTTCCAGAGGCTGCTCAAAGTTGCCTTCCAACTTCCTTTGGGTAGCAAGCCTCTACCAAAAATCATCATACCTCTACACGAACCTCCACCAAAAACACTTGCAACTGTGTATCAGTTTCCGTGCCTCTTCTGCTGTTTTTGTTGTTGTTGTCTTGCTGCTGCCTGCAACATGTGTTATGACCATTATGGCCGTTGTATCTGTGTGTTTTCTCGCAGGGGTTGCCCAGGGGTGCTCTTGGGGTTAAGAGCTTTAATAATTTAATGAAATTTAATATAAAACATTTTGACCGCCTGCCCCCTGCCACATTCATTCGAGGAGTGTTTCACGAGCCGAACCGAACGAAGACTTATCAAAAGTGGTTTGGTGGCGTGGCATAAACACTCTCTGACCAATTTTTGGGGGCGACTCACGACGGGACTGACAGCAACAACAATTGCTGATTAGCCGCCTGACATATGCCCCAGAACCTACTCGAACGATTGCTTTACACAATTAGCCATTTTGTTGTGGTTAGTGTTGTTGTTGGTTGGTGTTGCAGCAACAGCAACATTTTTGTCACCACGAGGCAGCAATGGGCAAATGCAATGCCAAGCGACGCGTTGCATGTGTAGCAACAATGTTTGTCAACACAATTGTTGCCTGTCTGTCTCAGTGTCTGGCGGCTGGGTTGCATGGCTGCTATGTATGTATATGGCTATACGTACATATGGCCATAGCTATGGCTCTTTCTGTTGCCATGACTGTTGCACTGTGGTTTCTGTGTGTGTTGTGCGGAATTTATGCAAATGATCGTCAGGCCAATGCGTTGACAATATGTCACATGTCACTTAGTCGCCCGCCAATTGCCATGCAAGCACACACACACACACACAAACACACCAATACCTAAAGACAAAGGCAATTTGAATCGATAGATGGATGGATAGATCGAACTATAGATTTCTTATGTGGTTTCAAGGCACATGCACAGCCACAGGCACCCGCACGTTCTGAACCCTGGCTACGAACCCCCGAAGCAACAGAGCAGCGACAGAGCGACAGAGAAACGAACGACAGAAGTGAACAAACGAAAATGGTAAAAATCGCAGGCATTTGACCTCAAAATAGACAACAACTCTTTGCAGATAGACTTTGAATAGGTGGCTACGCTTCTACAGACGGGTATGTGCGCTTAATTATGGGATATGTAAGGCGGGAATAATTAAAGTTTATTATTTTAGCTATATTTTAGGTGTTTTTTAAGGGTTTCTCTCGAAACTAATGCTTTGGGGAGACTTTTTATGTAATTATCCCTTCATTGTGAAATGGAAAGGTAGATATTTTGATTATTTAACTATATTTGTATTTACTTGTGGATTGCATAGATTTTTGAAAGAATTCTTCAATATGAAGACTTTGGTTTCCTTTGAAGAAAATGCAAATATTTACCAAGGAAAAACTGTCATTAAACTATGTTATGTATATTTGAACTTTTCTATGCAATTTATATTAATTTTCGTTTTGTTTTTTTTTCCAGGGTTTCTCTCAAAGGATACAACTTTAAAGAGACGTTTGATATGCAAAAAGTAAGTTCATTCAACCTTATATTCGACATTTTTATGGGTATACCCCATGAATGAATTTCTATTGAAAATAAATAACATTGAATAGATTTTTAAAGCGATAGTCTGTGGTTGCCCGTTCCTCAACCTTTTCCTATTGGGTATGCATAGAATACAGAACAGAAATAACCCATAATAATCCTTAAATATGTATTGGCGTCTACTCTTGAATAAAAATGCAATTTCCTTTTTTGCTAAATTTTCTTAGGGTATCTCTGCCCTCAGTGTGTATGTGTGGTGTGTGTTATATCCTGTACCGATCTATCGATCGTGTTGGCTGCCTGCTGACTAATGCCTCGATTGTTGTTGCTGCTGCCTCATGTTGCTGCCGCGGCCGCTGCTGTTGCTGTGGCAGTTGATTAATTGTCAAATTGCTGAAATGAGTGCAAAGACTTGTTCGGCTGTCGCCTTGCGTAAATCATTTTTACGCGCTCATGAATTTTCCCCGCATGGTTTTCCTTCTTATTTTTTGTTCCCTCCAGTCCTCTAATGAAGTTGTTTTTTCTGTGCGCACCCCCACTCCGCCTCCTCCTGCTGTTGCTGCTGCTTATCCTGGCACACGCGTGCGTGCTGTCTTTTGCGAGATGATTGCAATCGACACAAAAAGAGAGACCCAAAGCTCCAGAGCTCCACAGCTACAGAGCTCCAGCGCTCCAGCTTCGACTCTAAATCCGTGGCGACTCTAGAGCGTGGAGCAGAATGATTTATATGCCGTTGCAATCAGAGGCAAATGCGATATCCCAGCGCCAGTGTTAGATTTTGATATATTGTCTGTGTCTGCGTGTGTGTGTGTGTGTGTGTGTGTGTTTGGGTTTCGCTTTGGGGTATGGGGGCACGCGCAGGATATGTTTTTGTTGCTGTTGTTGTTGCCCCACGCCAGCAACAATTAACGCATGCGTGCCACAAAACACCAACACCAGCGATAAGCATCAAAACTCGTTGTATATCGCCCCACCTCCACACAGCCAACCCCCTGTCAAATGGGGTTAAGCGTCTGTGGGCAGAGTTCTTCTATAACCGTAACGAAACGAAACGAAACCGAAAGAGTCTAGGCAGCCAGTCCGCAAAACCTTGCGCCATTATGTGGCACAAATATTTGCCAAACAATAAGGCCAGGCCATGCCACAAAAGAAACGCCATTAAGGCCGAAAGCAAACGTTGCAGACTCCGGACTCCCCCCAGTGGAGGCTGCTGCTGAACTCTAACCCTCATTTGCGATCGATTCGTGGCGATTTTCGTGGCGGCGACGGCGACGGCAACGGCAACGGCGGCGTCTGGAATATTTTCGTGCCGCGCAACGTGCACAAATCCAAAAAGCGAAAATTTAGTTGCTTACTTTTATGTAATTTCCCTTTTCTTTGAGGGGCAGAGAGAGGGTGGCATCCGAGAGTGGGCCTCCCGCTGCTCTAAACGAGCATGAAAGTGATTGCCAATAATTGCATAATCAGGCCCCCAGAAGAATCGCCTCAACAGGTTGCTGTTGCTGCTGCCACAAAAGTGAAACTTTGACATTGGCTTGCTTAGTGGCAAGAAGAGGGCTAAGGAGGAAAGGCTTTTGGGGTTCATTTCAGGTGAATGTTTCATGGACTGGTCAACGACCCAAAACGGAAAGTAAAAATCGAAGGCAAAAATTCTGTGGCAACAAAAGAATCCACAGAGTTGCCTGCTACATGCCTTTGGGGGCTACATTCTCACACGAAAGACAAATAAAAGTGAATTTATCACGCACTCCCATGACTAATTCTTTGCCAGCGATTTACGACACTATATTATCGGTGATATCGGAACATTCGAGGGGAACGAGTCACTCGTTAAATTCAAATAAAAACAAAGTTGAAAGCGAAATCGTAGCCAGAGAGTTCCAGTTGCATTTTTCTTGCCATTTCCATTTCCACTTCCATTTTTGTTTCTTTTTGCAATATTTGTTTCTGGTTTTCCATGTTTTTTATTTGTTTTTATTTAAATTCAATAAATAAACAAATAATTTCTGCTAAATTATTGCTCAAGTTTTATGTGTGTATTTTTTCGTTGTTTCTTTTTTGTTGTTGTTTGAGTGGATGACTGATGCCGAAGCCACATGCGATCATTCGCAAGGGGTAGGAAGGTACTCGAGCCACTGGGCACTGAGCGCTCGCGAGTGCACTCACTAGTCACCGAATTACGCGATAAATATTCATAAATTTATTGATCAATAAACGTACTGGGAATAGACGACCCCTGTGGGGGCATAGCTTTGTTTGCTGCAAATGAAAATGCCATGGAAAATGTAAGGAAAAATTCAACTGGTTTGAAATCTCAGGAATTGTTGGTGTGTTTTTTTCACGGGTAAACAAAAGTATTTAAATTCAAGAAAACTAACTTATTTTTGCGTTGCTTTGTTTAAATCTTTAAAAAAATATTTTGTCAATTTTCATTAATTTTTTGTGATGGAAAATTTAAATATTTTGCATGAAAATCAATGGAAATTTCTTCTACTTTTAAAATATATTTTTTAAATACCTTGCCAAATTTGTACATAGATTCCCCCATTTTCCAGTTGCCCACAACAAACTGCGAATAAATCTTCAAGGCGATTGGGAAATACACACATTTTCACAGCCAAGAAAACAAGAACAAGAATCAGTGGCGTTGCAGGGGGGGTGGCCAGACCCCAAAAACTAATTATGTACGAGAAAACAACTTTAGATATTGCCAATGGAATAGGAGTCCATGGATCTGTAGCGACGGGGGAGGCTGCTGCTGCAAGATACATTTAGATGCAAGCAGAGAAAAAACCAGCAGTGAAAAAAAAAGATCAGAAAATACGAGTACGAGTACTCTGTACTCGAAAAATTGAACATGATAAATTCATAATTGTCCATTCAACGAACACGAACTATAATTCATGTTAGAATAATCGAATCGGACGCCATTCAGAGACCATTCCGACCAGAAACCATTCAGAAAGCCTCAATTGAGGACGCAGACGGCGTCGGCCAAAGCCCAAGGAAAGAAAAAAAAAACCACAGTAAAAAAAATGGCCAACATAGGTCAGGCGTAACGAGTCATTCATGTTGCAGCATATTGCAACTGCAACGCTGTTTGCTGTGCTGCTGCAGTTGCAATTGGTACAGTTTTTGCTGCAGTTTTTGTTGCGCCCGCATAAGTCACACTCCATGAAGAAATCAGAGGAAACCAAAGGTTTTAGAACTTGTAAGAGAATACTTTTGACAAATTTTGTGGAAAATAAATATAGTTTTCCCTTCCAAAAATCGAAAGAGAAAAGTTTAGCTCATAGATTTTCACATTCAAAGTGAGTTTTAGCCCCCAATGGCTTTGGCAACATCAGGTGGCGCCACTCAATTGCCGTCACGTTCAACGTTCAACGATTGCTGCAACAACAACAACAGCAACTCTGTAACTCTGGGGTTGGCGCTGCTGGCGATTAATACGCAAAACGCTTTGGCATCTTAAATATTGTGGCGTGAGATATTTGTTGATAGAGAATCAGTAGGTGGGTAGGGGTGGGTGGGGAGAGGTGCAAGGGGCATGTAGCTGTGTAGATTAATGTGAATATTGGCAATCAACATTTGTATTTGTATTTAGTGGAGGGAGGGAGAATGCATTTGACATTTTGCTGCAACCAGAGGAGTGGAGCAGCGGCGTGGAGTGGAGTACAGAAAGGAGTGAAATATTTGGGGAATTCAATGCAAAGTTCATTCATTCATTTGCGGGGGATTTATGAATAGTATACTCAAAAAAAGAAAGCTCTGGAAAAGGTCTTATTTCTGTTGAACAAAAGCAATAGCTATACTTTTTGAGATTCAAATATCAGGGGTTTCCGGTATACCTCTCTGGGACCTGCTGCATTATCCAATGAATTTTTGATGAATTTTCCAAACCATAAAAAAGTTGTATAAATATTTAATTTGATGATTTTAATAAAACATAATTTTAGTACACTCCCAAAAGTCGCCAATCTTTTTTCCCATAACATTTTTTCCCCACTGGAATTTTTATTTAAATTTACATAATTTTCTGCAATTAATTTGCATTTACGCGAATATTTTCCACACGCTGCAATAAATTTTAATTCCAGAACAAGAAATCAAAACGCAGTCGCTGTTCCCCCATTCAATCCCTGTCTAATTAGAGGTCTCTCTGCAGCTGTTGACTGTGAGAATGATTCGTGAATATTTATGAACTTAGCGGAATAACAAATTGAAATTGTTAAGCAGATTTATTTCCACAATTAGCACAAAACCATGATCATAATTAGCAAACGGAATGGCTGGCAATTGTTTGTTTGTCTCCCTCTCTCTCTCCCTCTCGATTTGTCGCACATACTCGTACATAATTTGATGAAGACTCTGCCACAAAACGTTTTGACGTGCTGCTGTCTTTGATAGACTCCATATGGGTGGGGGCGGCAAATATCATGGAGCCCCAAATATGGCCATCGATTAAATGATTTTCATGTGCCATAAACGACGCGCGCGCAGCCTTTAATAAGCCTCCAATTTTAACGAGGCTGCTGGTGCTGCTGCAAACAGAAACTGAAATTGAAACCCGTTGCATGGCCCCTCCATCCCCAGCCCCATCCCCATCCCCACTCCACACCAATCCAATCTACAGAATTGTCGCAGACGTTGAGGCTCCATCAAGGCGTCCTCCATTGCGGCGGCGGCGGCGACATGTTTAGATATGCGTTCGACTCGGCTTAATTGCAAGTTTTATAGACAGACAATCTTTGTGGCAGTTACAGGCTGCAGGCTGTGGCTGTGGCTGTGGCATGAATGGAGTAGGAGCATAGATGGATAGTAATTTTAATGGATATTTGATGGATATTGACTGCAGTCATAAATATCGTAGCCTATCGATTCAAGGAGAAGGAGACGGAGGTGGAGGGTGGACTCCTAATGATGGAAAGTCTTCCTGCAAATTGATATCGGAATCTGTCGCATAATGAAGTCTCTTAGAGTCTTAAAGATATATGTAATAGGCACTGCCGCCTGGGGGTCTAACAGAGGTCACATCCTGTACTCTTTCCCCCCACCCACTATTTTCCCCTGCATTAATACTTAATCGCTTGTCGATAGACAGGCTGTCATTAAATAATGCCAGGCCATAAAAGCTCCACCAAAAATGCATATGAAAATGCAAAATGCTGCAGCAATCGTACAGATATTTTTACAATTTATTAAAAATTGATTGTATTGCCATGCCCCATGCCACACAGAGCAACACAGTGCCAATATGCAACATTTTTTTTTTTTTTTTTTTTTGTTAATCCAAGTTGTAGCTCCCACTTGTTGAACGCTTTTTGGTGTGGCGCGGGGAAAGGAAAAACTACGTGGAAAACTCGTGAAAATTGCATTTTAATAAATTCAGATTGCGGGCTCTTTATCGGCTCTCCGACGGAATATGTTCGCTTGTTCGTTTGGTGTTTGGTGTCTGCCATAAATGATTTTAATGCGTGAGTGTGTCCATAAATTTATGCCACAGATAAAGCCATAGATATAGTGCCCCTTACTCCATACTCAATGCGCTGCCCCGCGTACTCTTGCGGATTTTTAATTAAACTTTTCTGCACTTGACCCGCATTGGTATTTATCGCATGGAGATTTATCTTTCGATTTATGTGGAGCTACAGCATAATGTTTGCTTGTCAAAACAACACCTTCGAAACAGCAGAGATTGCACAAATAATTTCTCACGTTGCAAAGCCCAACAAAAATTATGACAAAATATTAATACAAAATACGAGTTCGGTCGGGAGGGGGCAACTCAAAGGCGGCTAAAAAACCGGAGTTCTATCGATTTGACCCGCTCTAGAAAATGAGGCTTAGAGTCAAACAAAAAACAAAAACACATTCGGACTGACTGACTGAAGTTCAGTTTTGTTGCATGTACGAATTTAATTAAAAAATTTGTTGTGTATTTGCGTGCATATTTCATAAATAATTATTATCACTAGGTCGATTTTCTGCCTGATTTTGTGTTTGTTTTCAAATTATTTATGGCCTGAGAGCCGGAATTTGAGTCTAAATCATGTTCAATGGCTATGGCAAAAGTGCTGGAAAATTAATGAGAAACCAGAAAAGATTAAAGTTGTTAACATGCTGTGGCAGATACAAATGAGATTTAGAGGTTCTAGAATTATGGCCAAAAATTAAAAAAAGAATTAATAAATAAAAATATAAAAAACATATACCTACATACATACATAGATAAATTAATACAAATATATAAATTAAAAAATATAAAACTAATATTAATAATACAAAAAAAAGGAGATATAAAAAAAAAGAATAACAAAAATTAACAACTATTAATATGCATACCTATATACATATATAAAGATTGAATTAATGAGTTAGCATGATTTAATTCACAATTAATTTAACTATTCAGAAAATGTTTTCTCGAAAATTAATTTCTGATTTTGGCCTCTATATCTCATTGATCATTTAAATGGCATATTCCATCTTCCATCAGTTGATTCCCTGTGGCGTATTCTATCTTCCATCGCTTCTTGCATCGTTTAACATTCTTTTGCCAATTTATCTTTCCGTTCTTTCCCCCAATAGATGATCCATCAATAAGTATCTCAAAAGTCTCTTTAATTAGCCATAAAATATGTCGTTTCTGTTGGTATTTTTTCTGGACTCTCTGCCCCACGTCAGTGGAGTGCCGTAACTCTTGTGGCAAATAAAAATGCCTCACTTGTTTGCCGCAGACGCTCGATTAATTATGAACCGAGCTGAAAGCGCGCCATTAACATGAAAAAGTCAAATCTATCTAAATATTTGTCTGTGGGGCAGGCAGAGAGCTCTCGTACTCGGACTCGGATTCCGATTCGGACTCTGCTGGTCGACTGTTGCTGGCTGGCCGTTTTGCTCCTCTTGTAGCTGTTTGGAGTCTTGGCTTGGAGTCTTGGCCAAATGTGCAAGTTGGCAAGTCATTTTTATCGCCCCGCAGTAATCTGAGCTGCACGAATGTGCCGACGACTACGACGACGACGACGACGACGACTCGGACGTTGGAGAGGGAATATATATAACATGGCATCATTTGCTGCCAGGCGCGCGTTTGCTTGTTGTACAATAACCTCCCCACCCTCCCTCTCACCCTCAACCATCCTCTCACCTATTCCTCCTCCTCCCTTTTGTTGCCGCTGCTGGATGATGCAACCTCCTTTCCTGGTCAACAAGTGTCTCGCTCTCTCTCACTCTCTCTCGTTCTCCCTCTTGCGGATAGAACATGTTTTGTGATGCCGCCGAAACAAGTTGAGGAAGACCTTTATTTGGGTCACTAAGCCATGAAGCTGGAGCCAAGAAACAGCCATGAGCTGTAGCCATGATTTCCAGAAGGAGGAGCTGGATAATTAGAGAACAAATGTGGCCCCAAAAGGGGGGTTACACTTGCCACAGTTTTTGCAGATTAAAATCTACTTTAAAGATCTCAAATTTCATGCTAGTCAGAGATACATTTCTCCCTCTCCTTTTCGAGTGTATTCCCTGACACGATTTGTCGTTTTGGCCAGCGGGCACACGGCACATCCTGCCCCACAATACACACACTCGAGATACCTGCCCCCCCCATCCCTCTGTGTGTCTCTAACTCGCTGACTCTCTCGCTGGCGGCCTCTAGCTTGTTGTCTTTATTAGCGTTTTGGTAATAAATCAAAGCGCCATCGACAAACGAGACTCACATGTGGCAGCGGCCCTGGCTATGGCTATGGCTATGGCTCTCTGGTCTGTCCCCTAGAGATACATACGTGTACATGCAGGCAGCCCCCCTTCTCTGCGCTCCTTTAACTATCGTTTACTTTACATGCACTTAAACGGCCGGGCAAGTGGGCAAGGGGCGGGGGGGGCACTGTGCAATATTTCAAAATTAATCCAAATGCCACAAGACGATGACGAAGTGTGGCAGGCTGCACTTTTCTTTGTGCCAGTGAAAATAAATCAATTGTGAGTCGAGTTGTTACTCAATCTACAAGCAGACTCTTTGGCGAAAGAGTATCCGAATCCGTTGTCAGGCTGCGCAGCCTTATAAGGCCTGTTCCAGCAGCAGCAGCATCAGCAGCAGCAACAGGAGATAGAAATTAATTGCTCGACTAATGAAGCAGAAAGATCCCACCACAGCGATGAGATCTAACATAACAGATTGAAGATAAGGCCCCAAAAGGCTGTCAAGATACGCTGCAAAATACAAGAAGATAGTGCCAGAAAGGAGAGGCTTAGGACTTAGCAGATACTTTTGATTGTTAGATCATATATTTAGGGGGTAGATATCACAGCCCACAAGCCACGGCCACGATCCATCATTGGCTATCCATCGACTGACTGCCGGCTGCCTGTGCGCCATCTATCAACATATTTCGAATGCTCTCGAAACTAATTGCAAGCTTAGCTTCAACGTCAATGCCTTAGTTAACTCAACAGCAAACAGAGTGGAAAGAAACCTTTCCACATGCCCCCACCGAGAGGGGGGTGAGTGAGGAGAGGGGTAACGGGGCACCCAACTGCGTTTTGGGCCTCATGTCAATGGCTGTCGTGCCTCTGCGAGAGACATGAAAAACGAATTCAAGTCAAACTTTGAGATTTCGAGGCTCGAATCTGTAAAGCAAACGCACGTGCCGCACAAGCGAAACAACTTCATTTGTGGAGCAGCAGCAGCAGCAGCAGCAGCAGCAGCAGGCAGACTCTCTGTAGCATGGTGGTGGCAGGGCAGGGCAGGGAGCGTGGAGCGTGGAGCGTATGGGACTCTTGTATAGCACAATTTTTGACATTTTTGTGGCGCCAGCCAGCAACAGGCAAGCATCACGGGGCAACAGGCAGCGGGGCAACGAGCAACGAGCAACAGCTGACATGCGTCAAACAACAATCAAAATACATTCGTTGTTCCGTCCGTTTTGGGGGCAGTGTTTTGGGGCAGGGGTGTGGAAAACGTGATCATGCCTCTTGTTTGGCCATTCATTACGGACTCGTTTTTTGGGACTGGCTCGAAGAGCGAGAAGCGCCCCGGCCAACGACACACATGACAGAAAATCTTTGGGATGTTTGTTGGGCTGCCAATTAACCGAAATACTTACCAAAAAAAAAAGATACAACAAAAAAGATACAAGAATGGAATGGCCAGCAGCAGTTGGAAAATGGAAAAACGAATGCTTTGATACACTAGAAAATCAGATGTTGTGATTGATCTTAGCTTTGATTTTATAGATTTCGATTTTTAAAATTTTTTTTTTGGATGTACTTTTAATATTTCGAGCACGTTATATGTGTAAAAAACATCTAGAAGACTTTTTCAGAGATGGAAAAAGGCTACAATAGAATAGGAAAACTGTTGAAACTCCCTTTGGAAGCTTAAAATAATTCCATAACTATTTATGCATCTTTTTTCTGCACTACAAAACCTCGTATCGAAATTCCAGCAAGAGTATAAAAAAAGAAGCAAATAATCGTAAAAATGTGAGCCAAAACGAAAGCCAAAGCCACATCGTAGGAGCAGAGCAGAGCAGAGCAGAGGAAGGCGTTGCATGTAGTAGGTACGAGTGATGGCGGTGTGGCGGCATTTTATCGCTTGCCGAAAGATCTTTCACTTGTGAAATCCCAGAAATCATTAGCGGATCAACCACCCCCGAAACCGCCTGACATTCTCCTGCTTCTCCGTCTCTCTCTACCTCTCTATCACTATCCTTCATCTGCGTCTGCGTCTCCCCTCTCCAACTTCGACTACGTGACAATTTTTGGTTCGCCGTCTGATAAAAACCAAAACTTCGAATCAAAGAAAACTTTTGAGTGGTGAAGAGAGAGAGAGAGAGAGCAGGGGGGACAAGGCGTTGCTTATGAATTATTAAGTTGTTTTTCCGCTCAAAGACTAGCCGAAGGCAACGAGAGAGAGAGAGGGGAGGAGGAGAGTGGAGCTTAAATTAATTAAAAAATTTTTGCATTAAGTACAGACTTGCGCGCGGGCCTCCTCCTCTTGCTGGGGTCTTTGCCCATTTAAGGCGTTTTTTTTCGGTGGGGTAGAGGGCAGGGGAAGGGGACCATTTGGCAAGACACTTTAGCCACAAACAATTTTCGTTTGGGGAGTAATTTTCTGTGCGCTTTGGGGACCGAAAATCAACTCGAATGCAAAGCAGACTCCCCGTACCTCTGACGATACTCTTTCCTGCTGATCGAGTAGATCTCCTATGATGAATGGCAAGTCCTGATGGATCGTTAGTGTATCTACATGTCTCTGCTTTGATGCTGCCTCTCTCTCTCTCTCTCTTTGATTTTTGGGCAATCGTTTTTCGGTGGCTTTTCCCTGTGTGATCTGTGGCTCCGCTTTCGACCCGAGAGTTATTTGACTTTCAAATGAGCCACAAAAATCGGTGGAAGGCCTGCAGCAGTATCGCTTTTTTATGAGTTTTTCCGCTGCAAACATTTTTCCTACAGCGCGCTGCAGCGATTTCTGTGGCGGGCAATTTTCAATGCAAAAATTTCTGTTTTGCCGATAGAAAAAAAGCAAAACAAAACAAAACAAAAACAAAGAAATGTTTCGGTTTTTGTTTTCTTTTGGACGACAATAAAAACCGACAGTTGACTCGTGTTGCAAGATATATTGTTGTTTTTTGGATGTGGTTTTCTGACTATTGTTGCCTCCAGTTGTTGCATCCAGTTGCTGTCGTTTCTTTGACAATTTGATGGGCTGCAAATGCGACAAACGGCAAATGCGGCAGCACAAAAAGCAGCTCCAAAAAAGCAGCTAAAGGCTTTAAAAGCGACAGAGAGACAGCGAGAGGGACAGATCTATGGCGGGTCAGCCGCTTAGTGGGTCAAAACGCATCTGGGAGTACGAGTCAGACCAGACCCACTGTCCGCTCTATGGAGATTCCTATTGTTGTGTTCCCTGTCCACAGTCTCTCCCTTCTTAAGTCTTGGCCAACAAAAGGCAAACCGCAGAAGATGAATAATTGCGAGCAAGCATCGGGCTATATTGGAATATAATGGCATATGTTATGGCTCCACAAACAGCACACAGAGCATGCCTCAAACGATGGAGATGTGTCTTCTGGCGGCAGACAACAACTGGTAGCAGCAGCAGCAGCAGCAGCAGCAGCAACTGGTAGCAGAAATATGTCCCAGTAATTTACAAACACAACCACAAAAAAAAAAAAATAAGAGAGCCACAGATGGAGCCAAAAATCGATGAAATATTTGTAACACATTAAACGCCAAACGTTTTTCTAATGGCCATGCCATTTGTTAGCCCCACGAATGAAGCCAATAGAGTTGAGCCGCATTGTGGAGATTTCTTGGAATGGGAGCTGGGAGCTGGGAGCCGCGCATTGAATCCAATAATTGATACGTTTTTGGCCCCCGCAAATCGATTTGTACGTATTTCTTGGGAAAATATTTAAATTAAATGCTGAACCATTTCGGGAACTACAATTTCTATCGATCTGTGGCAGAGGCACTTTCCCAAGAGGGAGGGGCTTACCTTTTGGCATTCCACAAACAACTCTCAAGCAGAGCGGGCGCAGGCACTCTGGGAAGCATAATTAAACAAATATTTACACACTTTAGTTACTGCAGAGAGCTCTGGCATGATGCACATGCCACATACCACATACCACCACATTTGCTGTGGCTGCTGTTTGGCTAAGTTTTGTTGCTGTTGTTGCCACCGTTTTGTGGCTGCTGTTGCTGCTGTGCGATTTGTGTCTCTGATTTGTTGACCATTTGACAGACTTTCAGCTAACGAAGGGGCCTCCCCCCCCCCCCCCCCCACTTCCAATCATACGCCCTGACATTTTCTACTCCGCAAGAGCAGTGAAAATTTCCCTTTTGAACGAAATATCAATATGCCACCGTGGCAACAACAAACAGACCAGACAGACCAGCGAGCAGACACTGTTTGGAGACACTATTCTCCCATTGATTTTTCTCCAAAAGATTTTTATGACATTTATGATGGCGATTTTTATTATTATTTTTTATTTTGGTCAATTAAAAAATAAAAGGCGAAATGAAATAAAATGTTTTCTGTTTTTGTTTTCTGTTTTCTGGCGATGACTGATGCCCCCCCAATGAAACCAAAATTCCAGCACGCTTTATGACGTAGCTTTCGGATTGCGTTTGCTTGGATTTCTGATCCCAAGATTATTCACAGTCTGTGTAGGTCTGTCTCTGTAGTACTTTTATTTCTTTCTTTGAAACGACTTTCGGACTTGATTTTCCATTGTATAGAGAGACAGATTGTGTGGCCACAGAAAATATTAAAATTAATGTCGTTACGTTGATGAAGAAACTCTATACATGGGAGGGGGGATGGGGAGCTACAGCTACAGCTACCGTTCGGGGAGCACAGTGCTTGACATCATTTCTCCACTGTTAAGCCACTGATTCTTCACGGATCTACAGATATTTTCTCCATTGAAATCCCCCCAGCAGCAGTCATTAATTTGTCAATGATAATTCGTGCCCCCTTGTCTGTCTCTCCGTCTGTCTCTCTTTCTGCTGTTTTTTTTATTTTTATAATTGTTGAATGATATAACTTTTGCACTAACAATCGATCAATGTGTGGCATACATAAATTTTGCAGCAACCAGCCAGTGAGTAAGTGAGCCAGCGAGCAGTGGCTGCTGCCTGCTGGCTGCTGCCTGTTGCAAGAGTGAGTGAATTACAGCCCAGCGACTGACTCTGCGGACACTGGAGGCACGATCAGTTGTGTTTGAGTGCTGCACAAATTGCCAGCGGAGCATCCGAGTAGCATCCAAGTAGCTTTAATTAAAGTGTGCGTTTTAAATGTCGGACATTTGGAAATTTATTGGGTTTTTATGCGGCTCGGCTCTCTTTGGGGGCAGGCCACTCTCTAATTTGCATTGTCTTTGTGGTTTTGCCTGCTGCTACCTGCTGCTCCTGCTTCTTGCACTCGACTGATCGATCCATTTGCTCTTGTGTGATTTCGCAGTCTCTATTTTTATTATGGGATACAACATTTGTGGATCGTTTTATGGTTTCGATTGCTGTTAGCAGCGGCAGGCAATTGTTCAATTAACCAATTTGCTGACCAATTAGCCAACAAGCAACTGGAGCTGGCAAACAGCAGGAGTTTACCTGTATTTCCATTCCATTCCTTGGACTACTTAAGAGCGTTTTTCCTTCCGTTTAGATACTACTCTTGGGTCCAAGAAAATATCATTCAATGTCAGGCCCCGATTGTTCTTTGATTTCTATTGATTTTACTTTGGACTTCGATTTGGATTTCCCATTGATTTATTGTGTGTGTAAAGTGTCATGCTGGTCGGACAACAGCCACCGCTGTGCCACTGCAACTGCAACTTTAGACTGAGACTTTGACATGTCACACAATGTGCCACAGAGACAGACACCAGACAGTCGAGACGCCGACAGTCGCAGACTTTGAAATGTCATTTATGATGAATATACTCATGAATATTAACCCGTAAATGCTAACTAATCAGAATTTAACACTCCACTCAAACACTCAGCGACAGCGACAGATTTCGATTTCCCAAGACTGTGTCTGTCCGTCCCTCCGTCCGTCTGTCTCTCTGAATCTGAATCTCTGTCTGAATCTTTTCTGTCTGGCGATGCCAATCTTTGTATGGCTTTTCCAGTGGGCTTTTCCGATGCGGGTGTGTGTTTTCCACACCAACAACAACAAAAACACAAGCAAAAAATAAACAAACAATTCGCTTTGTAGAATTGTGAATGATTTCCCACGATTTGCGAAAAGCTCTGCGGAAAATGTGACTCATTTTTCAGCAAAACAATAACTTGTAAGCCCACCAACGGCACAGGGTGCTAAAGGTGGGTAGGGGTGAGTGGGGAGCATATTTCTAGAGCCCCAAAAAAAAAAAAACAGATTTTGTTGTTTAACAAAAGCTTAAGTTTTAAACCACAGAAATCAATAAAAGACGCTGCTGCTCTTCGCGGCCAAACAAAGGGAGCAACAGCCGAAACAGCCAAACTGCAAACAGAGTCAGAGTCAGAGACGAAAATGTTGCAAAGGCGTGGGGGTGCAACCAGGCAGGGGGAGAGGGGTGATGATCGGTGGGGTGTGTGTGTGTGTGCAACATTTTGGTGGCAGCAGGAGAACGGGGTGAGGGAGAAGTGCTGTGACCAGGCTCCATCCACAATTGAGCAATTGAATTCGCACGCTTGCGCGCCTTCTTTTTTTCACTTACTCTTTGCAGAGAGGGTATACGGGCTTTGTGGTGGTGGTTGTCACATGCAGTGGAGAATTTATGTAAGCGATCAGGATTAACTAGCGAGTGATTGTAGTCATTATATCTACTGATTTCTATACCCTACAGCAGAACAAAAAACTTTACCTGAAAAAAAAAAATATTTTAAGGGAAATTCTCTTGCAAAAATAAACAAACCGTAATTAAATCTCTAGCCATTATCTCCCAACTAAATCATATAACTATATCCCATATATTCCCTGTCTTTTTTATACAAAAAATCCACTCAAAAGAGTATCAAACCCATCGGCAAGTGAAGTTTTTCTTCATTTCTTGCTTTTTGTTGTAGTTGTTGCATTTATTGCTGTCGTTATTGCTGCTGCCGCAACGGATGTCGCAGATGCATCTCGGAAGTTTGTCCTCTGTTGCTGCTGTTGTCTCTTGACTGTTGACTGTTTGCTGTTGCCTGTTTGCTGTTGAGTAAAAAGCACAAACAGGCAACAACAACAAAAATAAGTGCCAGGCGAAAGATATTACAAAAATCAATTACCAACACCTCAAAATGTTGTTGCCACAGGAGACAACAGCAGCAGCAGCAGCAGCAGCAACATTAACAACGAGCGACAAAGCAACAGAGCAGCAACAACAGCAGCAGCCAAGCCTGTGGCAGGAATACCCTTACAAAAATGGAAACACTTTCTGGAGGTTGCCCGGCTGCAACCTTTGATATACTTTGTCTTTAGATTGATCCAAAGTAACCCAGGGAACGGCTAGACTCTACAAAATGTTGGCCAAAACGTGCGTGGTTGTTGGTAATAGACGACACAATCATAAAAATGAAATATATCTGAGAATCTGCCATGGGGCGAGGGCGAGACGAAGGCGCGACTTGCGCAACGACTGCCTCATCAGCAGCAGAGGCACAAGAAGAGGCAGCAGCAGGAGTGGAGCAGCAGCAGCAGCAGCAACAGTGTCTGTGCTGTGCTGTGACTGCCCCCGCCCCGTTGTCGCTTCGATGCATCGATAGCCAAAAATGGTAAATGGGGATAAGCAGCGGCAGCCTCCGAGAGAGCCACAGCCACGCGTGGGCTGTCAACTTGGTTTCTGGCTAAAACGCTGCCTCCTTGCCCCCTCTGCCAGCCCGCCTCATGTGTTGCATAAGCCATGCTTGGGGGGACAGTACTCACTGTAGCACAGAGATGGCAGGAAAGCATTCGTAGTCGTAGTCGCAGGCTATGACTCTGACTCCCGCTGCCTTGCCAAATATTTAAATTATTTCATCGCATAACCGAAATGGCCAAAAGGCATGAACAGAGGCTATATATATCTACGATCCCCTTCCCAACCGAATCCCGTTCCGATTCGATCCTTTGGCATGGCCTCATATTTCATGCCCTCCCCTCCCCATCCCATCCCATCCGACTGGGGCTGCTTCCACTTCGTTTAACAATTATTATTGGTGATTAACACGGCATGTACAAAGCGCCCAGAGGGGGTGGCAGCTGGGGCAGTGGAGGCAGGAGGTGGGCATACAGACAACCTTCGACACCTGCAGCAAGCACACAGCACACACGAGCAAGCGGCAGCAGCAGCGCCAGCAGCGCCAGAAGCATGTGGCGGCATGTGGAGCACACAGCAGCACCTCGACTCACGTTTGTCTTTTTAATTAAAATATTAAACGGAAAATGTAACCAAGAAAATGCCAATGGAAAATGTATATTTGCAGCACTTGATACTTCGCGGGGAAGAGTGTGCTTAGTGGGGGAGAAGCAATGGAAAATTAGTGGAAATTAGTGGAAAAATAATGTAAAATTTCTTTGGTGCTTTCTTGCGCCCGCGTGATGTCATTTTGCATGCTGCCAGAGATCAGGTTTCAAAGTCATACATAACATTGTATCTATCGACACCTGTAAGAGTCTCCCAACCCCCCTGTCTCCCCACCCTCTATTCGAGAGCTGATCATCGTTTTTGGCATATCCGATGTTCGATTAACGATTCGCCGACAACTCGACAACAAATTGAAGATGTCGTCGCAGCCAGCGAGTCGCGTTGTCTGCCGCCTGTTTGCTGGCTATGCCATGAATAATGCAGTGACTGAATGAATACGAATACTCGTATATTCATTCGTTTGTAGCGGCCAGATCGTGCCAGATATGCGTGGCACTAACCTCTCAGCCGTCACAGCATTATCTTAATTTCAATCATAATTTCACCCCAAAAAAACCACACGACAAACACTTGACAAACGCTTTAACATGCATATTTTAAGCAGAAGAGCAGAGGAGAAGATGCCTTGGAGAGCGATTAAGGCCCACGCAGAAGTGGGACTTTTTGTTAGCAGAAAGCGAAGAAGATTTCGATGTAAGAATTATGCAAATTAGATGAGGAATAAAGCTACGACTGTGGCTAAGAGTGGGGCTAAAACTGAAGCTAAGATTCGGGCTTAAAACTGACGCTTCGTCTGAGGTTGAAAGAACTTCTTGCCACAGCCACAGCCACAGCCCCAGCCACGACCCCGTCTTTCCTTGTTCTTTTTTGTGTGTTTCTTCTGTTGTTTCTTTTTTGTTTTTGGTGGGGGGGTTTCAAATCAATAAAAATTATGTTAATTAAATGCCATTTCATTGATGGAACATAAAAATCCACACGCCACGCCGCGCCAATAGAGAGAAACTCAGACTTGAACTTCGAGTTGGGGCTGAGGCTTTGGCTTCGGGTTTTTGAGTTCATTCACAAAAATACACGCCCTAAAGGTGCCAAGAAAGAGTCTCTACTGTATGTAGTCTGTGGGGCTCGCTCCTCTAAAACACGATCGTTAACATTAAAAATTCTTACGAAGCATTCAACGTGCTGGTTCATGTCGGATCGGACCAGGTCTCTGCCTCTCCCGCTGTGTGCTTGAACTTGGCCAACTTTTGGCGGCGGCATGAATCACCTTTGCTGACTTCACCTATCTTTTCAGGCGGGAGGCAGCCCAGCTGGCAGGCAGGCAGGCAGCAGGGGCAGCATGAGGCACACAAAAAAGTGTGCCAAGTGGTCAGAGGCAGCCGCATTCAACGGAAGTTTAGTTGCCCGCATTTTTGGCATCGTCAAGGTCCAGGCCTTTTGCACTTTAGTGGCCACAGATAGATATAGAGAGAGATGGAGAGAGACTCAATCAATCAATCAATAATGAGGTTTCTCAATTCAGGCAGCCACAAAGCCAGGGATCAGCCTTTTGGTTTTGCTTTCGGTTTCTTCTGCCATCAATTGCAGTGCCACATCTCCGTCTCTATTGGATGGATGATAGTGAAAAATCCACTTGTATTCCACTCCCCCCCCGCCCATGATTTATGTTCTGTGATCTCTGCAGGTTGGGGCTCATAAATCATCCATTGAAGAACTGGTAGCCAATTGGGTTGACTAGAACGAGGTGCCACGATTGTGTTTTGTGGCAAGATATCTCTTTTCTGCTTTGCGAAGAGCTGCTACAGATGGAAAAGAGATTTTGGGCTATTGTATGCAAAATCTCTGGAAATTTTTAACCTTTTTTTAAATTACCAAATCGAATGCAAAAGATTCCAAAGTGTTGGCATAGATTCTTACCGAATGAAAAGATGAAAGTTTTAATCCTAAAAATATGCATAAAAGGAAATTTGGTGTATCTTTTGACCTATTGAACTGGATTTCAATTAATTTGTATGAATAGTTTCTAAATTATTCACACCTTTTTCTTTGCAGATTAGTTGCAGATTTTTCATAGAATTACGACTTTGCGAACATTTATATATATATATATATTTATATAATATATATATTATATATTAATATAGTAAATATACTTTTAAAAGTACCATAAAATCCACTTGAAATGCATAAAGGATACCCCAAATATTCCCAACATCCGGAATAGGGCTGAGGCTTTTCCTTAAGAAACTTCCAACCTAAATGCCTTGTTAAAAATCATTTAAATTGTAATTTCTGATTGAATAAATCTTTCGATGACCATTCCCCTTTCCTCCTTTCCTGCTCTACTTTTCCCCAAAACGACACTTGTTGCACGTATCTCTAGATATGTATCTCCGTAACAGCAATAGATGTTACCACCTCCTTTTCCCCGTGAACAAAACTCTCAAATGAAACAAAAGCGCGTCAAGGCAACACTTGCCACACATATTCCACTCTCCTGCTGCTGCTCCACCTGGGACTGCAGTCGTCTCCTGCCTCCCCCTGTGTCAACTGTCTCCTGCCTCCCCCTGTGTCTACTGTCTTCTGCCTCCCCCTGTGTCTCCTGTCTCCTGCCTCTCCTGTGTTGTTTTGTTGTGCCCCCTCGTTAATGTGTCACCTTCGCTGCTGAATTGTGTCTCTGCGGTGGAGAGACTGCGACTGGAGACTGCAGACTCGGACGTGCACTAGTTTTCGCCTCGGTTTTTCTTTATTTTTTGTTTGTATTTTTATCTCCTTGTGTCAGCGACAACACACAAAACGGCCGCCGACCGCCGACTGCCATTCGAGGCGGCTCCTGGTAGTCCAGTAGTCCAAGTCCAGCACACACACTCGCATGGGCTGTGGCATGCCCCATGCCCCTCCGCTTTGGCCTGGGTGCTTGGGTGCCTGGGTGCCTGGGTGCTTGGTGTTGATCAAACGTAAATGTCAGGCCAACTGACAGTTTGACAAATATTGACGACGCTTCGCGCAAAGCGACGCTCACGACTGCTGCTCCACTCCACTGGTTGCTCCACTTGTGGCTCCCATGCTGAGTCAGGAGAAGGTGCAACAGGAGGAGGTACCTCTGCGTAGCGTATCTCTGCGCAGTGCTCCCCATAGGGTAATTAGTAGACCCCCAAAAATACTCGAATAACCCCACACTTTGGGCCGCACTTTAGGCGCAGTTTGTCAGGAGTTTTGGCCACAACTTTTAGTCGCCACTTGCCACAAGATTTAGTCTTTGATCTGCCACCGATAGCCGACAGGAGGAGGGAACAGTGTTTGGAAATGCACTTTTTGGAGGTGTCTTTTATGGGATAGCCTTGCTCTGGGGAGAGTTTGCCTTAGTTCTGCCCGTCTGTGTAGAGGTTTTCCTCCTTGCTGGCTCTCTTCATTGCTCCTTCTCTTTCTGCTCTCGAAATACATTTTTTTTTTGGGTTTTTTACAGCAGATTTTCCACTATTTTTCCTTGAGATTTTGACCACTGTGCCAGCTGGTTGCTGCCCCACATTTGCCTGCTCTCCGCTGCCTTCTGTGGCTGCTGCCTCCTACCTTTTGGATTTATTTGGATCTGTATCTGTGAGATACTTTCGTATACAAAACATGCTTTTAGCAGCATTATAAACATTTTGTTTCCACCGCAACATTTTTGCTACTATTTGTCATCCTCATTTGTCTTCCTCCCCCCCAGCCGCTTGGCAGCATTCCGCGAATCCAAAAGGCATTTTTTGGGGGATTTTCGGGGGGCAATCTTTAATTGCTTTTGATAAATCGCCGCTTAATCCGCTTAAGTATTTTGTTGTGTGGAATGGAATGAAGTGGAGACTTTTATTTTTTATATTTTTGACTAATTTTTCAATGCACTAATTAAACAAAGGACACGACACGGCGCACATTTAAAGCTCCCCCTCTCAAGACCTCGTATAAATTTGAGACTTTGTCAGCGTTTTGCAGGGGCAGTGTGGCAGGAGGGGTGGGGGGAATCTGAGTATTTTTGTGGCTAATTAGCGTGGGCTACAGACCATGCCACAACCGAAGCCATCCATCATGCCACAATGCCAGACATCATCAGCACATCAAAACAAATCTTTCGATTTTCAAATTGAAAACCGAAATCAAAATTGAAATTGAAAACGAAATGGAATCGAATGATGGGTTGGTTCGCTTTATTGGGCAATGTCCATTAAATTATTAACTTGGCCAATAGCCAACAGTGCCCCCCATGTGTGTGGCACGTAGTTAACTCATTAAATGAATCCAAAAAAATACAAAAGTTCGATTCGAAGTTGGTGCCGCGGAGCCTCCTTAGCCTCCAATTATAAAGCAATTGAATTAGTTTATGCCTCTCATTTGGGGTCTGGTGGTGGTGCGCTTTGATCTCTATCTGCCTGCCTGCCTGCCACCCTTCCTCTCCCCCACACGATGATGGCCAATCAATCCATCATCAATCAGCAGCCAATCTATGGATTATGTAACAGAAACAACAGGCCTTACTCCTGCCTCCTCTCCAGCCTCTTCTACTGCCAATTTCCATCACACTTTTTTTTCTGCTCTTTTTATGGGTCTCAGCGCGTGAGTTTCTTGGTCTAATTGAAGTCCGAAATCCAAAGTACGCGGCGGCGTGATGTGCAATTTTATGGCGGATTCCAGCGGGGTTTTTTTCTTTCTGTGTTTTCTAAAAAGTGGGTTACTGGCACACACACACACACACACACAGAGGGTTAAGGGAGGTCTTTGCTTGCGAAATGTGATTAAATGCCGCAGGCAAGGGCCTTGATCGAAGGAGGCAGCCACTGTGGTCACACATGTGGTCTCTCCACGCTTTTCAAGGATTTCTTCCCCAATTTCAATGCTTTGTTGCCGCACTCCAAAGATGGTTTCTACTTCTCATGGATGGTTCTTCATGGATTGTAAAACCAAAAGTTAGATATGTACCCGTACCCCTAAATGTGGAGAGGAGAGTATTGCGTGTCATGATCGTATAAAAAGTATCTGTAGTTCGTGGCACGCGCCTCATAAAAAAACATAAACTTCAGTGTCGACAAAATGCGGCATAATCAAGGGTCCTGAGTGGAGGGTTCCCTTTTTTTGTTTTTCTGACCAACCAAAAAGTCAGAAAAAGTCCGAAAAAATTCGGTGATAAAAACCAACCCCAGCAGAGGTCGCGGGACACACATATTTTGTGGCACAATTTTAACACCTTTTAGGCCCAGAACGGAACGTAACCAACATATTTATGGGCATCACACAGCGTACCTTGAAGAGAGGTCAAGCGGTTAGTTTCGGGGGGTAGAAATGTATGCATTTTTATGTATTTTGACTCATCAGAAAAAGGAAAAAAGGACTCTATGGATGATGGTCCGAAATCGTGGCAGGACACGCGACCTAGAGCGCATAATTCAAGTCCCGAGTCCCGAGTCCCGAGGGTTGCCACAGGGACACAGGAACAGGGACATGCGTGTGACATATGGTTAATGAAAACGTTAACTGATGATAAACGTGGCTAAAAGAGAGCGGTGGGAGAGGGCTGGGAGGTAGCTCTGTTCTTCTTTCTGACATTATCATTAATTAGCGATGGAAATGGAAATGGCTTGGGTAGAGTAACGGTGGTAATGGGGCAGGGGATGGACAGGCGATAGGCGGAGTGTGATAAATGTTGGCCTGCTCTTGAATTTAGCAACATTTAGCATGCAACAGACAGACAGACAGACAGACAGACTTTGACTCTGGCTACAGTTGCAAGTTGGAACTGCCACGACCAACGCATCTTCCATAAGTGAGTCAGTCCGTGGGCTTTGTTTCGTTTCGTTACTTTTTTTTATGGGTTTTCTTTAATGTTTTTAATGCTGCCTGCCCGCCCATGTGCTGCGATCCACGTTTCAGAGGCATCCAAAGAGACATTAGGGGTAAAATGCAAGATATGGGAGACTTTGTTGCAACGTTTGTGACAGGCCCCACGGAGAGTACTCTTGCGAGACATGTTCGCGAATGAAATTTGTGCTTTTGGGGTGTTTTTTCCCCTAGATTGAAACCCCTAATGGTTGGGTAGTCTTTGGGGTATTTATTGGCAGATAAGAAACGATTGTGGAGACATTTTCTGCAGAAATTGAATCGTTATTGGTTTGAAATTCTTTCTTTACCATAAATCGATCTATTAGTGCTTTCAATATAATTTCACCCAGTTTTGGGACACGTTTCTAGCATAAATGGGTGATTTCTAGAACTATTTTTTAGCGAAATTTAACCTCCAACTGGCATGGGACTTATTCTCGCAGTATTTTCTCATGGATAAATGAAATAAATCGAAGATTTCAAGGCCTTCTTCACCACAAATTCCATCTTTTAAGGGTCTTAGTAGCCTTTCTTCGAGTTTAAGCTTTTTCTAATAATATTTACACGTCGAATCTGGAATTCTTAGACAGTTTTCAATAATATTGCATGCTGAAAATGATCAGTCAGGGCATTCCCTCCTTCGGCTTGCCTTACCCTTCTGTGTTCTGTGTGTTGTGTGTGTCTGTCTCTTCCATGTAATTGGTCTTTGTTTGCCATTTGATGTCATGTTCTTGGGTTCTCGCTGTTGCGTCCCGTGTAGGTTGCAATGATTGTGCAACACGCAATTGCCAGTCGCCTCCTCGGGCTCCACTGGCTCTTCTGGCTGTAAGCTTCTTTTCATTTGCGACTGATTTGCCGCTTTGCCAGCCATTTGCATGGAAATTAAATGTGTTTTTTGGCCAAATTACGCGTGCTCTCGGGCCTTGTTTATGGGCCATTCCGTAGCGGCAGCCCAAACCCACGAATGGTGTTTGGGTGTTTGCGTTTATTTGAGCTATATTTGTGGTAAATTATGGCGGCTCTTTTTGTCACAGTGCCGCAGTGGAGCTCAGTGTAGCGCAGCGGATGTAAGTAATTGAACAGGGGAGATTGTCACTCGTTTGTGCCACAACTAAAAATGTAGAAGAAGGTTATACATATGTATCTGTTGGATCACCCACAATGAATCGAAAGAGTAAAAGGGTAAGAAACTGTTCCATCATACGGTAGCCATCAACTTTAATTGAGATTGATTGTGGGGCAACTTCCGTTTCACGGATACGCATTGCACGTTGCACATTCCCCAGAACTCTGCGATAGTGGGATGCTGATAAGCAGAAGACGGAGACGGAGACCCCTCCATGCACGAAGGATGCAACAGCAGCAGCAACAGTTGGTGTGTGGGCACCATGACATCTCCTTCGATCGCTGGGGTCGAAAAAGATTTATGAGCTCTTGCCATGGCTGCCCCTGCTCTCTGCTTTCTGTCACTTGTGCTCATCTCTCACACATTTGCAGTTGCATTGATTTTTGTCACTTGGGGGCATGCCGATTGGCATCGCATCGTCGCGTGCCCCAACAATTAATCAAGAGGCAGAGCCTGCACAGACGACTGGCTGGTGGCTGCTGCTTGTGGCTGGTGGCTTGTGGCTGCTGGCTGGTGGCATGTTGTATCTGTATCTCATAAATGACAAGCCACATGACATATGAAGAGTGATGTGGATGTCGATGTCGATTGTTGGGCTGCAGGAAATGATTTCTCATTGTCTGTCGATTTTGTTTAGAACTTTATACCGATACAATGGAAATCCTTGGATATTGGTTCTTTATTATTTAATTGACCTTAATTTAAGTTTAATTTATTCTTATTTAATACCTTTTTGAAGGCGCAGCCTTTCCTCTAGCCTTTTGCAACACCTCTTTGCACTTTCCAGCACTGCTGCTGGTCAAGGTTTCTGCCCCTGCCCCTGCCCCTACCCCTGGAGCATAGTGTTGCCTGGAGAGTGCAGCTAATGGGTCGCGCTGTCGCGATTGTTGGTTCATGGGGCTAAATATGGTCATTAGGTTTGTCACGGCACGACTTGACTTGGCCCGGACTGTAACTGTATTTGCCCGGCAGCCATTTTGGCCAAATTGAGAGCCATGTTTGCGCCTGATTATTATTATGCTTATGCTTATGCTTATTACCAGTAAATATTACCCACAAACCGCAGGAACGAACACAGAGGCACATGGCCACAGATCGGGGGCATAGAATCAGAAAGAAACTGCTGCTGAAACAGCTGCAGATCATTTATTGTGTTGCAGCAGCAGCAATGTTATTGTTGTTGTAGGTGTTGCAATTAAATATGCAAACCGTTTTTCAAATGTGTCTCGACTTCAAACCAAACGCGACTACGACGCGACTACGACGCGACTTCGAGTTCAAAGTCAAATTGCCAGCGCATTTGGCAGGCAGCCCATTGCCTATCTCTCTCCCTCTCTCTCCCACTCTCTCTATCTCATTCTAAGGTATACCTCAATTTCGATTTCGAAAAGTTCATTGCCAAATGCAACAGCAGCAGCAGCAGCCACCGCTTTTTGCCCATGGATCGATATTGCCAGCAGCCGATCACTCGGTCGATCAACTGCAGCTGTGGCTGTGACTGTGACTGTGGGCCCCTGTGCAGCCAGCATTGAGTCACACGCCGGACAGCGGCCAGGGTTTCCAACCTCCCAACCTCCCAACCTCCCGCCACACTTCCCCAGCTGCCCAAATGCCGTCTGTTGTTGTTGTTGCTGCTGTGTGGCTTTTATTGTGCCTGAAAACAACAGCGAACCGTCAACGATGCTGTTTTTTGTGGGCGGCTTGGCTCACTGGCCAAATGGCTTTGGCTACCCTTTTTTTGGGGCAGGGTACAATGAGTGGGTGATAGATTAGGGCTAAGGAGACCAGGAGGCCAGCAGTTCCTGCACATTCAGATGTAACAGAGAAATTAAACGGGCAATTTTGTGTTGTTTAGTATTTGCTGTCGAGCCATGCAGGGAATTTTATAGACGATCTTCGTACTCGCCAAACAACACCAAACGCTCTCACTTCCAATTCCTAGATTCCATTCCATTGCTCTCCATCTCTCAATAATTCCTAGCATTCAGTCAAAAACAAAAACAATGCGCGACCCACACTCGACAGATTCTGCTACCTGAGCTGTTCCGATTTTTGCACTTTTGGCTATCCCAACTGCATGTTGCTATCTCTATTTAATTCGTATACGCAACGGCACTGCGAGCTTCGCTTCGCTACTCTGGCAATTTCTTCTATTCTTCACTCATTGCGCTCTCAGCGCCATCCATCATCATCTGAGATAACGCACTATGGAAACTTTTTGTCGTTTTCTTCTTGCGCCTTTTGACTTTAATGGAATCTATTTTTGTGACGCTTTCGTATGAAAGGTGCCCATAGTGCGGCTCCTAGCTTAAACTTTACTTATGCTCTCGCAGTTTTCCTTGTATTCCTTGCTCCCCTTTTAGAGCATTTAATAGTCGCGCAATGTCCCCCAGTTGTATTTCCTTTATCGCTTTGCTGTTTTCGTTTTCTGTATTCTCTGGCTCTCATTTTCGTTATAAATTCTAGGCATAGGACCATATCGTTTTCATTTTGATTTTGATTTAATTTACGGTTCTCGAGCCACGGACAAAGTCCCTCTACCTCCCCCCCATTCCCTTCGGACTACAGATCAGACACTTTGAATAATGTTTGTCTATTTATAAATATGAATTATTTCCCAGCAGATTAGAGTCAGAACGAGAGAGAGAGAGAGAGAGAGAGAAACGCAAGCAGAGCTCTAGGCACCATTGTGTGCTGCATTTTTAATTGCTAATTAATATCCCCGACACACGAAAAACCATAATCGAGTGAGAGATAAGTGCGATTTGAGTTTTTCAATTAACCAGAGCTACATACGTACCGCCCCGCCCTCCCGCTATGCAGCAGACACCTGGTTTAAGTTTGTTTATTGCACTGATATTTCACATTATAAATTTAATTTAATTATACGTGAAATGGTCCGACTGCGTGGACTGCTGACTGGGGGGGGGGGGGGGACTGCGGACTGGGGATGCATGCGTGGGTGGGTGCATGGCTGGGCTGCCTGTCTGTCTGTCTGTCTGTTTTGTGCAACTGCAACAACAGCGACAGCGACAGACACGGTGCTGCTCAGACTCGCATTAAACAGCAATTAAGCTTAATTATAGTTGTCGCCGTTTTTAGCCAGGCTTGTCTTGTCTCTTGTGTGTATGTTGTGTGTGTGTTGTGTGTCTTGTCTTGTGTCTCATATTGTTGTATGCAAAGCAGGCGCACGTCTGGCCAAAAACCATAGACCAGGCCCAGACTCTTCGGGCCAGTTAGCATCTGTTAGCAGGGGGCGGTACGGTCGCTGCTGCGGTTCCTGTTTCGCTTGCTTTTCCGTTTTCGATTTCGGTGGTGGAGCTGCTGGCCAAAAGCTATGCTGTGCTCAGTCTTGCCACTAATCCAAGCCAAATGTCTGTCTGTCTGTCTGTCTGTCTGTCTGTCAGTCAGTCATTCGTTCATTCAGTCAAGAGACACGACTGGAACTGCGACTGCGCGACACGAGCACGAGTGATGGTCGTCTGCATTTGTTCGTCTCCTCCAGGCAGGCTTCCTTCCACTAATGGTGGCTTTTAGGTTTTGCTTTTTGGTTTTTGATTTTTGGCCTGGCTTAAAATGGATGAGCCTGCTAAGGAGTCGCCTGAGTAGTCGTTGGTCGCGGCGTGTGGGTTCGTTCGGGTTTGAGCTTTGAGTTGTGGTTGTAGGTGTGTTGCAGGCAGGCAGGCAGGCTGGCAGGCTGGCAGGCTGGCAGCTGGACTCTTGTCTGAATGAAAGTAAAAGGTGTTGCAAGCGTGCAAGATGTTGCCGTTGGGGTGGTGGTGGAGGCGGCAGGGTGCAGCCAAATTGATGTTAGTGGTAGAGGAAGAAGGAAATCATAGTGGGCCAGCAGAAAACAAAATAAAACGGGATATTTGATGGCATTTTAATGGGCTGTGTACAGTCACCACGTGCTGTGGTTTAGGGATGGATCATGGGGAGGGAGATTGGTCAACTATTGAGGCATTGAGGAGCATAAAGTGCTTAGAGAAGAGAAGGATTGATTCGAAATGGAACCTCTAACACTGCCAAGTGCCAGTGTAGTAGTGGGTGTTGCCTTTCTATTAATTAATTGTATAATCAGCAAACATCTCATTCATTGCATTCATTTCAATTCCATTCATTTTCTATTTTGCTATTCTGCCATTCCTTCGTAATCAATCAGATTTTAGATTTCGAATGCCAGTCGCTCGTTCGCTCGTTTGCTCGTTCGTTCACTTAATTAGCGTTCAAATTAAAACATATTATCTGTGGTGTGCATATCATTACGGGCTACACATTAGCCGTCGCCTGGCATAATGAGTGCACTTCCCCCCTCCACCCCTCCCTCCACTGATCTGTTGCCATGTGTGTGGGGGACCCAACAAAAGCGCACAAATTAATTGAAATCATGAGGTTTATCACATATCTGCGATCTGCGACTGAAATCGAATCAATTTTATATGAAGTCTGCCCTTCCTCTGCACTCCCCATCGTACTGCCTCCTCCTCCTCCTTCTCGATTGTTCATCATTCAAGTGGGTGCTGTAGACAAAAAGCTTTGTGGCATGTACATACATACGACGTACCCGTGCCTCATACTCGCAGCTCGTAGCTCGTATATGCATAATATCAATTTGTGGGGTCCTCAGACATACCGACACGTACGAGTACGAGCGAGCTGCTCTTGTGTGTGTGTGTACTGTGTGCGTTTATATTAAGTTTATCTAGCAATCTTAAGCCAATTTAATAAGCGGGTTGCCCCGTTGTGGCCGCAAAGTTGAGCTGTCAGTCGCAATATGATTAATCAGCGCACCGTACAACGCCGCTCGCAACGCACCACAATTGAAGATACTCGTACTCCGGTACTGGGTATTCGTATTGGGTATTGTACACACAATGAACGCGGGTCGCCCAAAGTGAGCGATGGAATGGCACAAAGATTGAATGGATGGATGGATGGATGGATGGATGGATGTGGGGATATGTGGAATATATGGGGATGTGGATGAATGGGGGGCATGCCAATGTCTCAACGCCCATATGCGTGGGTATGCCAGAGGACAGAGGGGTTGGTCTGCTCGCACACATATCAGAGTGTATCAGGGAATGAGGTAGGGTAAGGCTAAGGCGTTGATGGGTAAGATACAGCTGGCCGAAAAGCCTTGAACACAGTCACTCTTTTGCGGCTGTATTTACTCTGAGAATTGTGCAACACTGATTGCTTTAAGTGTTGACAACTGCAGCTGAGAATATGTCATAATTCTAGACATATGTATTCCCCAAACGTTTCCTCAATTAATTGCCCAAAAATGTTCATAAATTTGTGACAAATTCAACAACTTTCCCCCGTTGTTCTTCGCGCAGTACCTCTCCATCTCTCCCCCTGCCCCATAACTTGAATGGTACCCCACATTCTCGTTAAACATAAAATGATTAACCTTTTTCGAGCGCAGACGCATTTTTTATCGCCTCCAATCAAAACACAATGACTCGCTAGAAATTTGAAATGCAATGCGAACAATCAAAATTATTATTGTTATTTTTTGTTAACAATTTTCAAGCAGCAGTGCCAGGCAAAGGCAGGGGGTTGAGGGGGCTGCACCGCATTTGCTTGACATGTTTGATTCGTGTACAAAATATCTTGATAATGATCGCGGGGCAATGACAACGAAACGCAATTCAGTTTCAAGTTCCACAGAGACAAACATTCCACCTGGTCGCGACACTGCGATGCGGTCACACTTATCGGCTTTGGATTCCTATGATCTAAATGAAATAATTGTCTACTTGGTGGCTTATTCGTGTCTTCAGGGGGGGAGCAGACTCATACATTATGGTGGCTTTTGTGAAAGAGAAATGAGTAGAGTGAAGGCAACCTCATTGGGATTAGAAATTAAGTTTCGAGAGAGAATTTTTTATGCTGAAATGGGCTCCAATTTATAGTCAATATTATTTTTATATTTATTATTATTTATATTATTTTTGTTAAATTAAATTCATGAAAAACTCATAAAATTCTTTTGCTTTGTGAGAGAGTGTGAGAAAATAATCGTAGAGAGATGTTTTTTTGGTTTTCAAAAATGTTTATTGGATTTGTTTTGTGCCAGCACTTTTTGGTGGTTTGAAACAGTATACAGCGACGCACACATATAGTACACTTAATCTAAACATATACAAATAGATATGGCTAAAAACTAGTCGTACACGGAATACAGTTACAGTTACAAAGTACAGATAGATATTTATATGGGTAGATACATAGATATGTATGTATGTACATATATAGTACATAGAATACATGTAGTGCTACGTAAAATACAGAGCAGACTATGAACTATGTTTTTATTTTTGTCTATGATCTAAGCCTATGATGACGGGAAACTATTTTAGAGCTAATGCCAGAAAATCTTTATACATGTGCGTGGGTAGGGCTGTGGGGGGGGGGGGGGGTTCTTAGGGGTGCTTAGCGATGCTTAAGTGTAGATTTTGTTGTTGTTGTTGTTGTTGAAGCAGATGGATAACATAACAGTAATTTCACTAGTACTTAAACTAGTTTTAGATTTGAGTTAGTTTGAGTTTTCTTGCCAGCGATTCCTAGAGTGTGTTTTCTCTATGTGTGTGTGTGTGTGTGTGTATATTAGTAGTAGTACCATATAGTAGTTAACCTTTCAACTAAACGAATTCATTTCTCATATCTAAACTAAAGTCCTTTGGATTGTGGTATAGTTGATTTTGTTGTTGTTGCTGCTGCTCTGCTGCTGCTGCTGCTGCTGCTGCTGCTGGTCGCTCCCCTTCTACGCCTCCACCAGGGGGACCTTCTTTCGCTCTCATTTATTCTTGGGCAAATGCCGCTTCATGTGCAACGCCAAATGATCGCTACGCGCAAAACTTCGCTCACAAACGATGCACTTGAAGGGCTTGGCGCCCGTATGCTTGCGATAGTGTCGCGTCAGCTCATCGGAACGGGCAAAGCGCCACTCGCATTCGGGCCACTGGCAGGTGTAGGGTTTTTCACCTGTAAAAATAGAAGAAATAAAAGAAATTTTTGTGGATGAGTATGGAGTAGTTGTGAGCTGTGAAATAACTAAAATTTCTTTAAACAAAAGACAATTTTGGCGACCCTCTAGATCCCTCAATAGACATCCAAATTCTTGTACAAAATATAACTCTGAATGAAATATTTTCTCTGCTTGTTGATTTCTGATTTATTTGGACACATTTTGGTGTAAATAATCGAATTGGATGCAGAGTCAGATTCATATTTGATTCAATCAATGAGCTACAAAAAGACTCCTGCGCATGCCCATTGCTCTCCACAAACTTTCCCCCGAATTCAACACCAATTTTGACAGACCATCGCTGATCTTTGAGCATATGGAATTCCTCGTTGTTATTGCTGGTGGCGGACAAACGCACAAATTTTGTTTGGTTTCGTTCTTCGAGTGTTTCGAGTCGAGTGTCGAGTGGCCACTCGTCTGACACTTATTTTGTGGTTTAGGGGGGCGGGGGCTTTGCCGGCGTGACTTATTGGTTTATTCAGATCTCATTTTAATGAACTTAAGTGTTCATCGAATCGCAGACCTAACTCCAGACACGACACGTGTGCTCTATATGCTCTGTGCTTCGTAGGGGGTTCAAAAACTCAGTGACTCATAGAATCTCCATGGAGTAGAAAAAAGACCTCCCCGAAAAACAACAACAACAGGCTGTCCGTGGGAATATAATTTGGCAATGATCAGAGAGAGAAAAAAACAAACAAACAAACAAACAAACAGACAAAAGTTATGTAAATGTTGTTTTGTAATGTGCGATGAACGCAATGCGATAAGCAGATTGGAGCGCAGAGTGGAGCGAAGAATTACTTCATAATTTTACTTGTGGGGCAGCCACCACCGATAAGGCCGTACCCGGCAATACAAATAAATTTAGCGCTAAACCAAAAAAGGCGCTGAATGGCTGGCGAGGGGATGCAGAAGGAGGGACTGAAGCAGGGACTGGCACTGGGAGACTGAGGCTGGAGCTGAAGCTGAAGCTGCTCGCGACCATAGCCTCAGGCTAATCGTTGATTTCGAGTCCGGTGGGTCCATGCGATTCCATGGGTGTCCAGCGCCCAGACTAGACCTCCTCCAGTCCTCGGTCGCTGGGCATAAAAATCAAACTAATTTATGGCAGCGCGAACATATTAGCAAACAAATCAGTACAAAATAAGCCAAAGACGGTGGAGGAGAAGGAGGATTGGGCATGGGGGATCGGGGATTGGGAGACTGTAGGCTGTAGATATGTGAAATTTATGCGTTTGCTCGTAGCATAAAGATTAGTTACCAAATGATTTTCTAATCGACGCAAGGCAGATAAAAACAAAAAGCTAAAATAAAACAAAGAAATTTACGAGCTACGCGAGGAGCCCACGAATGGAGCCAGAAAGAGGATGAGGCTCAGATCTGATCTGTGTGGCTCATCTTGGAGTGGATTTTCCCTTTCGTATGTCTTGGCTTTCCATTAGAAACGCATTAGAAACAACAAACAAGCCACAAACTTGACTAACAAAACGACAGACGACAGACGACAGCCCAGACCAGACCAGACAGCTCTCGATGAGTCTGGCAAATATTTAAGCAAAATGTCCCATCGGGGCATTCATCGAGAAATCTCCTGCTGCAGCGTTGCGTTGCTAATCAGCAAAGACAACAACCAACACTCGACTGGCCTGGCGTCTGTGGCGCCTCAAGATGTGCCGCAAATTGCATGAAGAATGTGTAGCTCTGTGTGTGTGTGTGTGTGTGTGTGTGTGTGTGGAGCAAGGGGCGCTTGGGTGGGGTCTCTTGGAGTGAAGTGGCGCGCACGTTAACTAACTCAAAAGCCAAACAAACGGACAGCCATCAGACGGTAGCCAAAAACACTTGAAAAACTGCCGCACACAAAAATCAAAAGAGAGAGAGGGAGAGCGATAGCGACCCCAGTGGGCTGCAAGGATCGTGTTGGCCAAAGGCTGGGCATAAAAAGTGTTTGAGAGTTGCCCCAAATTAGACAGAGAGAGTTAGGATTGGGAATGGATTTAATGCCCCCCAAGAGGCAGAGAGATATTTCAGCTATGATCTGCAGTAGATTCACATTTAAGAGTCAAGGTTTTTGGCTTCTCTTCGACCTTTTCTCCAGCAGCAGCGGCAGCAGTAAATACTTGAGGCCATTCCGTAGTCCATTTCCCCCTTTTTTTGATGGGGCGTTAACGTTTATCGCTTAAGTGAAAATCAGCACAACGCAGCGCAGAATATCCCATGCGGAATACTCGTAATAATAAAAATGTTTTTAAGGGGCAGACGTTTTAAGTTGCGGCATAAATCAGCTGGTCATGTGCGATTAATAAAATTTCCCCACCCCCCGAAAGGAGAGAGGGAGGCACTGGAGGATCCGCTGCCTTGTTCTGTTTTTTTTTTTTCTGTTGTTTTGTTGTGTGGGGCATAAAACGTGTGGCCCATAAAACGAAGGCAGGTGGTGGTGATCAACATCATCAGGCATCAAGCATCAGGCGGGGAGAACATCAGGCATCAGGCAGCAGTTTCAGCCACAGATCCACAGAATGGGGAACGTCAAGTGTAATCTGAGCAAGAAGAAGGAGCCAGGCCATGCCAGGCCAGGCCGAAATGCAGGCCAAACGTGCGCCCAGCTGATGGCGTTGGCGATTGCCTCTGGATAGCTGCTGCTGGATGTTGCAACAGCCACTGACCACAAGAAAAAAAAACAAAGCCAGAGCCACACGAATGAAAACAAACCATAGAAATCACGATTTGCGCTCTGTGGTTGAAAATTGAAAATGTGAACAGCAGACAAATCAGAAACAGAAAACAGAAAAGAAGCAAGAAAAAACGTACCGTACGCTGGAAGGGGCTCTGCTTGGTCGCTGGGCCCAAATAATTTGCCTGGCTGGCAGAAACTTCGCGACTCGTACAAATATGAGATTGCGAATTAATCAAACGGCTGCCCACTGCCACTGCCATTGCAGCTGCAGCCCACATGCCCCGCAGACCTGCAAGACCTCAGACAGAAATCTGTGACCCGAGTGGGTGGAAGGTGGAAGCGACTTACCCGTGTGTATCCTCTGATGGGCCTTTAAATGCGAGCTTTTGGTGTACACCTTGGAGCAACCTGAAAGAAACGAAAGAAAATGGATTAGGAAATAGATATATAGAGGGGTGGGGGGGAAACTACATCTCGATAGATAGAAGTGGGTCACTGGGCGTTGGCTCTGTGCTGTTGCCTTTAATTAGGGGAACTTCATTTGAGAGAAAGTCTCTCCAGCCCAGAGACGACGCCACTGGCATCGGGTTGCTGGAGCTGCAGAGGCAGTGACATTTATGAGGCACTTACAAGGATGCCCCATGCCCCATGCCCCATGCCAGTCCCCCTGCTCGCACACGTACGCTCTAATTGAAAGCTGCAGCATGTACGTGCCGCGCAAAACAATGCACCCGAATCCGAATCAGCAGCCAGTCAAGAATGTTGCACCGAGAGACAGCAACACAGGCAACACACGGACAACACACAGGCAACATGCAACCAGCATCGACAATCGTCGACAGTTGAACGCGTGATTGGTCGCATAGATACGAACCGAACCAAACCAAACCAAACCGAACCGAACCGAACCGATACGGAGGACTGCACTGCGCCTTCGATCTCCTCCAGACATAACTCACTTGTTGCCACCGTCCACAGTCGCTGCAAGCAGCAGCAGAGCCAAACCGTTCACCCATCGACTGATGCGTGCGTTTATGGCATAATAACTTCATTTGGACAGCATTTTTGTTTGCCATTCAGTCAGTCAGGCAGTCAGTCAGTCATTCAGCCAGTCAACCAGTCAGTCAGTCAGTCAGTCATTCAATCGCGAGTCCCATGCCAAGTCTAATATCTGTGGTCTTACGCGCATTCTGGACTGTAGTTGCTGTAAGTTGTCTAAAAATGGCCATGGCAAACGTGTCAGACAATTGTCAATTATTTATTAGTGGCAACGCACGTAGAGCCAACAGCCCCCCACCACAAACCCCCAACCCACAGCCAACGATCCATCGATCCCAGACAGACACAAAAACTCCGTCTGGTGGGGGGGGGGGACTACGCTTTGGAGTCGCTATTTTGTGGCTAAATCTGTGCCAGACAATCATTGCCTCTAGCTTTGGGCTCTCTTAAGTGCTTTTTTGGCCATCCATCGATGGCTAATGGATGGAGATACGCGTCGCGTACTTGGTTGAAGCGTACAGCGTGGAGGAATTGTATTTATTGGCAGTCACAGTCGCTGAATGGCGGGGGAGATGTTGTGATATCTCTCGCATCTTTAGTTGAGAGTTCTTTAAAGAGCTTTTGATGGAATGTTTTTTGTATTTTTGATCTTCTGTTTTGGAACTAGAGAAGATAATCCAAGGCGGAAGGAAATTGGGGGGCTTCTGTAGAAGGTCTTCCCGAAGGTTTTTCTACTCTGAACTTCCAGCTAGAGATCTGCACATCTCATGCTGACTGTTCACAGATCTTTGCTGGTTTCTTGGGAGGGTCTTTCAACTATGTTGAATGATTCAGTTAGAAAAGAAGGCTAGAAATCTAATTGTGGAATATACTTCATAGAGAGATTCTACCAAAGGATGATTGTTGGTTGATCTTTAATTGATTTCCTGCTCTTCCAAGTCTTTTCACAGATGATAGGATCGATCTACGAATGATGGGAGATCTTTTCCTCATTGATTTCTTGATTTTTACTCCATGATTCCATTCAGCGGTGACTCAATCAATCTTTCGATCTATCTGTATGACATTGAAAACGCTCTTTGCAACGCTCGGTTGCAACTGTAACAAAAGCCACAGGCATAGCTCATGGCGGTGGCGGTGGTGCGGGAGGGGGAGTAGGAAACGTCGCCTTACATAAATATGGCAATTGGCTAATTAGAATTACAAAGAAGGCAATAGAAAAAGCGCCACAACAGCCACAACAGCCACAGCAGTGGAAGCAGCGGGTGGGGAAGGGGATTAAACTGTCACACAGTGAGCGACAGAAAGATGCGGACGATGGCAGAAAGATAATAAATAAATGTATAGATAAATGGAGAGAAATAAATAAATGCCGATTGAGAATACGCGTCACGCATGCGCAATGGGAAACGCACGTGGAGGGAGCTCTCTATAGCTACAGCTAGAGGCTAGAGATTCCACTGGAGTGAGGAAGGGGCAGGGGGGCGGATTCTCTGTTACGAAAAGTGTCGCAAAGCGCGCGAAATGATAAACGAGAGGAGCGACATGCAGCGAATGCCTAAAAAGATCTACAATCGAGTCTCGGTTAGGAGGAGGAAGTGGCAGTGGCAGTGGCACTGGTACTCACCCACGAAATCACAGTGATGGATGCGCCGCTTCTCCAGCTCCGGATTGTTGCGACGATTGTAGCGCACTGTCCGGACGCTCATGAGGCTGGCAATGTGCGCCGCCGTGCCGGGCTGATGGTGCGCATGCCGGCCCCTTCTGCCCGAGGATCCACCAGAACGCGGCGGCGGTGCGGCAGGTGCCACGGGGGAGGGCTGCTGCTGGGGCAGCTGCTGTTGCGCGGATGCCGAGGCGGAGGCTGTGAGGGTGGTGAGCGTCGTGGCAGAGCACCCGCCCACTCCCAGTAGCTGCAGCTGCGGCGGTTGGGGGAGACCCACCAGCAGTCCGTGTCCTTGCTGGTAGGGCGGTGGCGGGGTGGTGCGTCTCTGTGCGGCTGCGGCGGCCGCTGAGGGGCTGCCCGGATCTGAGCTGGGCGGCGTCAGCGGTGGCACGAACATGTGGCGCGTCGAAGACGATGCCGATGACGAGGAGGCAGAGGAGGATGTGGCAGAGGGAGTGCTGGGTGCCGCCGGGGGGCACAGTTGTTGCAATTGAGCAACGCCATGTTGAGCTGTGGGCGTGGCAGTGTGGGCGGATGCAGCACTGGCTGCGGCTGCTGCTGCGGATGGCGGGTGTATTTGGTATTTGGTGTGAAATGTCTGCAACAAAACGGAGGAGAGAGACATTGATGCTGGGTTAAGAGGCAACGTGCCACGCGAGGGGGCAAGACAAGACTCTTACCTGGCTGCTGTGCCAGCTATAGCCGTAGCTGCTGCTGCTGCTGATGGCCGTTGCACTCGTGTTGCCACCGCCGCTGCTGCTGCTGCTGTTGCTACCGTTCAGATAGCCGCCGCCTGATGTGGTGGCATTCAATTGAGATGCGTATTGCTGCTGATAGGAGGAGGTGCTGTTGCTATTGTCGCCGGGGGTCGCTGTCGCCTGCAGCTGCTGCTTGGGGCTGTTGCTGCCACTGTGCTGCTGCTGCTGCTGTACAAGCTGTTGTTGCAGTTGCAACTCCACCACCGTCTCGACAGCGGGTGGCAGCACCGACGACAGACTGGGATGATGCTGGTACAAGTGTTGCTGCTGCTGCTGTTGTGCCTGTTGCTGCTGTTGTTGATAATGTTGCTGATAGTGTTGCTGATGTTGCTGCTGCTGCTGGTATTGCTGCTGCTGTTGATGTTGTGCCTGTTGCTGCTGCTGCTGTTGTCGCTGCTGCTTCTCTGTCTTGATCTCTAGGGGACTGAGCAGCGGCGTTGAGAAAGTCTCTAGCAAACTCTCATCGAGTGCCTCCATTTTGACCTGTGGCAGCTGCTGCTGCTGCTGCTGCTGCTGCTGCTGTTGCACCGATGTTGCATTGTCCCCATTGCTGTTGCTGTTGGTTATTGTGTTGTTGTTGCTGCTACTGTTGTTGCCACCATTCGTTGTGGCACTCAGCATGAGCGCATTCTCTGGATCGATATTTTGGATTGAGGTAGTAATATCGTCCCAGAGCACTGGCCGCTGATACGGATCGTCCAATGGATCCGCAAAGAGCGTTGCCGTCTCTTTGTTTTTGGTTTCTGTTTTCGAAGAGAAGAAGAGGAAGAGTTGGGAGTGGAGGAAATCGCTTTATAATCGATCCAATGCTAACACATTATGCAAATCAATCGCTGGGAGGGAATCTATGAGAAATCTCGCGCATACGCATGAAATTTTCTAACCAGCTGCTGATTTGTTTGACTATTTATAGAGCTTGCTGGCCTGGCTGTCGCTGCCCAACAGAAGAGGAGGAGGAGAAGGTCTATAACTGAGTCTTAAGAGGCCTATGGATGCGCTATAGATGAGGGTGAGTATCTTCCAGATACAAAAACCTACCACAAATGGCAGCTCATTTGCACTTCGTTGAGGCTGGAACTTGTCTGATTATTTTGTTGTGTTTTTGGTTTCCGATTTCACATTTTTCGCTATTGACTTGCGAGATTTCTCCATGCGTGTAATTTTTGGGACTGTCTCTAGGGGCGGGGGTAAACTTACCATACAAATACTCCTTCTCTGCGCCAGTGCTGCTGCTGCCACCTGTGGCTGAGGCTGCACCCGTGCCCCCGCCATAGCCCAGAGCCACCTCGTAGGGCGCACCATCGTAGAGGGGTGTGCAAGCATAGGCGGAGTTTGAATTGGAGTTGGGGGAGCCGGCGGCATGCTGCTGTTGCTGCTGCTGCTGCTGGGAATCCGTGGTGCCATAACCCACCGCTGACAGCTGCCACGCGTCTGTGGCAGCACCGCCGCTCTCGCCGCTCTGCAGGCTGTGCGAATGCTGCTGCTGGTGCAAGTGGTGTGCGTGGTGGTGGTGCTGATGGTTGTGCTGGTGCTGGTGCTGGTGCGAATGATGATGATGCAGGTGATGATGGTGGAACTGATGCTGTTGTTGCTGCTGCTGGGTCTGCTGCTGCTGGTGGGACGCTGCAAGGCTGGGGGTCTGGCTACCATTGCTGTTGTGGCTGTGGCTGTTGCTGGTGGCAGCCAGAACCTCCAGCTCGACGTCGGCGGGCTCTATCTTGTGGAGACGGCTCAGCTCGTGCCGATAGTCCAGTTCCGGGGACTGCGAAAGAGAGAGAACAGAGCATAAAGTGTTAGTAAATCGTGTGGTATATGGCCCATCTGGTAATCAGAGGAATGGCTCTGCACCTCTTCCCTAGCCATAAATTTTGATTAAACTTTTATCGCCCTGCCTTGCCATACTCTGCGGCTGGCTGCCACATGCTGCCCCACTCTCCCCCCTGCGGGTGAGGCTGCGGCTGCTGCTTCTACTTTATCTTTATGTTCCGTCTTTGAGCATTTCTTTTCACTCGCTTTTCTTTCTTTATTTTTATTTGTTGGAGTTTTATTTTTATTCTGATTTTGATTTGGATTTCGATTTGGATTTGAAGTTTTATTTTTATGGCCAGCAGCGACACAGCAGTCGCATCTGCGGCAACTGCTGCTGCGTTTCGTTGCAAGTTCGTTGCCCAAGTCTTTCGTTTTGCGGCAAACAAATTGGTTTTGTTTTTAGTGGCCAACAGAACTCTTGAGTTTGCCAACTTGTGAGATGATTTATCCATGGATTCTTCTCCACAAAAATGTATTTATAGATCTTTTCGATTAAACTGCCTTCTTGCCTGCCTTTGTCTCAATCTCTCTTTTGTTCAACGTAGAACAAACAACGTTGTTGTCTGTGCCACTAATTTATGGCAACACTTAACGTTGTTTAGGCAAACATAATAATCATTTGGCAAATTAGTCAAGTTTTTTATTTTATGCTCCCCACAGAACCGCAATGAACGCTTTTCACATGCAAATGATGTGTGGCGTGGCAGCAGCCCAAAAGGGACAATATATCATCCAAAAGTGTCGATCGAACCACAGCCAAAAAATAGCCATGCAAAAAAAAAACCCCACCAAAAATCTGACTCAATTCGAGAAATGCTCGACACTGACTCATGATGGCCCCCCGTGCCACACATTCATCTACGACCCCGAACCGAACCGTACAGAAATGTTGCCTCGTTTTCTCTGCTGCTTTTTATGAGCTGAAAATTTACGAGCATGGCAAATTATTTTAGCTGCAATATTTTCTGAGCTGTGCTTTGCGCCGCAGCATTTTTGTTGCCATTTTATTTACTGTGCGGGAATACCTTTTTGAGTGACCTGTAGCTCAGAGAGTATAAGGGGTTTAGTATATTACATATTATATATTCTACATACATATTATACACACCAGCCTGAAGGAGCTTAACAGTATATAAATCTATTTTTGAACAGCATCAATTAAACGCTTTACAAAAAAATCGAAATTTTGTACAAAATCTATGCATAAAGAAACCTAAAAAATGCATATGGAGAATTTTAAAGAAGAATTTCATCTACTAAATTGCTAAATCTGAATGAAATCGAATAATTTTAATAGCCAGGATAAGCAAAACAAAAGTCATTTGCCTTGCTTTGTCGAACAATATTCAACCCAGGGCAATGCAATTTTGAATGCATATACATAAAAGCAAAGTCTTAGGTATCTACATGTCGAGTCACATGTGCCGCTTCCGACTGGTTATGTTTTTTGGGGGCTTTCTGTGGCGGCGTCGGCCCCAACTCTTTTTTGGTGAATAATGTTTGCTCAAAAGCGGGAGGTCAAACATATGGCGTGTGATAATTTTAATAGATTTTCGTGTCTATATGTTTCACTGCCGTTCGTATGAGTAATGTCTCCGTTTTCCCCACTGTCCCTCAGTGTGTAGTGTGGACTGTGGAGGAGTGATTGTCTCATTGGATTGTGGATTGTGGACTGTGGATTTCCACGAATCGGTTTTCCCTGGCCCCCCCCCAACTATCGCCCGTTGGCAAATGTTCTTTCTCTTGCTCTGTTGCGGCGAGTCCAGGGCGCATTTAGTGGGCTCCCCACGCAAATGACCTCATAAGAATGCGTGGCTTGTCGTCGCGTCACTGCTGGTCTGTTGGAGCCTTGCGGAATCTTTAAGTGGTGGCTCCCACTTGGGCATTAGCCCCGTAGTTCGATTTGGACTTTGGAGGCAGCCAAGCAGCCAGGCAGCCGAGCAGCAAACAGCTCTCTAGGCAACGGTAACCTGTCTTTTGGGCCTCTCTTTCTCTGGGTCTCGCTGTGCGTCTCTTGTTGACACATTGACAGGGGCACACAGAGACGGGCCACAAACATGAATTTCAATTATGAACCTGTTGTTGTTGCTGTTGCTGTTGTCGTCGTTCTTTTGGATATTTCTCTATAGAATTCTCTGCTCTGCCCTTTCCCTCTCCACCCGACACTCTCTGAGGTGAAATTATGTTCAGGTACTTATAATTTCAATTTCTTTTTTATACTTTATGTTTTTTTTTATTCTTTTTGCTTGTGGCACGCACAAGTATTTTTATTTATTTATGATTCTTTTTTGAGCATTAAAATGCCGTTGTCAATAAACGCTGCTCGATGGCACAGAACAGAATTTCCGATAAATGGGCATTACGTACCATACACACCATATAATAATTTGCATAAATTTGTAAGGGAACTTTGGGAAGAGGTGGAGGAGCTGCTGCTGCTGCTGCCTTTCAAATGTTGCCTCTGTGCCTGTTTTTTGTGTGTTTGAGTTATTTCTTTTTTGTTTTATGTTATTGTTTATTGATTTGACCCATTTGTTGGTGGTGCTGGTGTTGATGGATGGGGCTTAGATGGGGCCCATACAAAAACTGCAACTGTTGCGCGTTGCAATGCGTTTGCATATGCAGGGCAGGGAATGCGTTTGAATAAATGGATTGGAAAATTATTATGTTCTGTGGGGAAGAGGGAAGACCCTCACAGATCTTGAAATCAATTGAGCATTAAATTTGTTCATTATACTGATAATCCTCAACTCATTTCATTTAGTCCCTGATTTTAAATATGTATATTTATTTCAATGGAAATTCTATGAAAACATTTTGAAAAGGTTCTATCCCTAAAGTAACTCATGTTAGGGATTCCTTCGGCATTTGACATATGTATTGGCCTGCCCCTCCGAAAATAAGAGCTTCTTCCAATACTTTCCAAATGAATATTCATTTGATTTTCAATGGAGAATGTACTCAAAAAGAAGCCACAAACCATCCAAAATTCTATGGATTTCCTTCCATAAATTGAAATACTTATTCAATCTCTGACATTAGCTCTGATTCATTAAAGTCTTCCTTCCACAGAAAGCTCTTCCTATTTTCCCAGCTTTACTTACTGTCGGCACAGAGCAAAATAAACAGCTACGTTTCACTGTATAATTTTTCCTATTTTCCCATAGCTTAGCCCTCCCGTTTGTGCCCCCTTCAATTGGCCATGGCCTGAACAATTTCGAGTGCATTTTTGCGGCTATTTAGCAATTCGTTTTGGTGATTTTTCATAGGTATTTCTGACTTTTATGTGGACTGACACACAGCTCCTGCTGCCGCTGCTGCATCTGCAACTGAAACTGAAACTGCAGCTTCATTAGGTGCTGCTGCTGCTGCTTGTGGCATGCCGCTTTGGCATTTCTCAGGTGAATGGCGGCAACAAAACGTGAGCCTCTGCTGCCTCTGCTTGCCTGTTGCTTTTTAACGGCCAAAAGCGTTAAGTGCATATAAGCACACAAATAAAGTTGTTAACTATTGTTTAACGCCACAGACGGACAGACAGACGGAGAGACAGAGGACGGCAATGCGGGACAAAGACATTGTTGTGGCACCTACACGTGTATTAAGGCCCCCAAACAACAGCAACAGCAACAAAAACAACAACAATAATAATCCAACAACAGAAAACCATATTTATTTATAAGAAAACAACAACAAACAACAAACAGCAAGAAACAACCAGAGACCAGAGGGAGAGCATAAAAAATAATGACAAACATAAATATCAACGTTTACGAGTGCAACGTGACTTCATTTCAAATCGAACAAAATATGCAAAATATCAACCACAAAACGCACAAAAAACAAACGCAAAAGATATATACATACATACATACGATTTGATATGGGAAGGAACACTGAGAGACATATGTATGTGAACACTATACAGTGCTGTTCAATTGACTTCTAGTAGATTTATGTTTGGTTTTATTAGAGATAAAAGCAGTAAGACCCCCAATAGGAAGAACATATTTAATTTATTTACAACTTCTATGCAAAGTATAACTTATTTTCTTTGAGTGTACGGAAAAAGAGAGCGATGTAGAAAGAGAGACAGAGAGAGAGAAAGAGAGCACTGTCTGTCACACGTGCTTCGGATGGTCAAGAACCTCTGAAAGACCAAATTTGGCACTTGCTTTGCGCCGCTCTGAGAAATGGAAACATAATTCGAAATATTCACAGATACACACACACACACACACACACACAAATGGGGAACTTAATTCAGAAAGAAAAAAAAAGAATAGCCATAAAAATTAATAAATTTGATGTTCCATTATATTCCATTCCGCTGTGTTGTTGTTGTTGTTGTTGGTACTTTTATTGTGTTGCCTCGACAGACGCTTTGCATTTTAAAGAGCCCCACTCGTTAAACCCCACTGTCCCCCCTTCACTCTTACCACTTATTTTCCCCCTGTGTTTGACATTTCATTCGTGGTCTCTTTTTTTCCTTTTTTTCCTCGTCTTTCTATCTATTAACAGCCATCAATATGCCAAAAATCAAAAAGCCCATATAAAAAAGATGTCAAATTGCCAACTGTTTATTTGATATTTTTACTATTATTAATTTTGTAGATTTTCTTTAGAGCTGTTGCTGCTGCTGTTGGAGCTGCTCGTTGGGATCTCTACCAATATTGAGCCATAAAATTGGCTTCATTTTGCGGCTCTGACAGCTGCTGCTGCGTCGCATAAACTTGATCATAAATGTCGCTTGATCTGTGATCTCTGTGTGTATATCTTACCAATAAAATTGCTAAGAAATGGGTCCAAATATAATATCAATAACAAAAGCATTTGAACTGCGGGAAGATAATAAATTAAATGCCTAAATGGTTCAGCAGGGAATTGGGTTATAAAAATCAGAGATCTACGAGAACAAGAAGTAGGCGCCCACACGAAACAACAGATGAAGGAATTCTAATCTCCCCGATGGAAATATATACTCTTACGTTTTTTATTTGTGGAGATTTCGAGCATAGTGTTCTGTTCCCCCCGTGGCAATGGGCTGGTAATTGCTTCAGACAAAACGATTCGATTCGATTGAACAGCAACTTCATTAATGGCACGTGCCAAATATCAGTCAATAGATCTTTGGCTTTGGGAATTCCATGGGGATGGGGGCATTGAATCTAACAATGGAGGCCTGATGTAGCCAGCGGATAAAAGCGGCAAAAAGTAATTGCTTGGCCAAAGAGAAAGAAAAGAAAGAGAGGAGCCACCAGCCACAGACAATCGAATAATCGTTAAATAATCGATGAATTCATTGCGAGAAGGTGAGGGAGGGTATTGTTACCCCCGCCCCGAGGGCAAACTTCAATTGGAAATATTTCCTGAAATGAAACGACTTTTAATGTGTTTTTTTTGTTTGTAATTTTTTTGCCTAGAAATAGTGAAAGTTTCCCATTAAGACAGGAAACGATACACATTGACACATTGAACAGAGTGACAGAGTGAGAGAAAGAGAGGCAGCAACTTTGTGGCAAGAACAAGTTCGTGTCCAGAGTCATTCGATTCGATTGAAATCAATGTCAAATGCCACATTTGACCCTCTTCAAGGGGCACTTCTTCCTCTTTTTTTTGCAAATTAGAAACCCCTTTTGCCATAAAAACCAAACGCTTGGCCATCAAATAGAAGCAACAACAACAACAGCAGAGTAGAGTCTATGCCCAGAAGATCGTAAAAATCGTTTAGTTTTACTCGTTGTTCAGTTTAGCTGTGCCACATGTGGATGTATGTATATGACTCATGGGGCAAGCAGAAAGGCAGGCTGGCAGGCAGGCAGCAGCCCAAAGAAACAATTTGCATAAAAAATCGCTGGCAATTATTTTATTGGACCAAACGAACATAAATCTTGGCCAACGAGTGGCGGTTTGGGGCACCCAGACGAATCTAAATGGAGATGAAGAGAGAGAGCGAAAAGTAGGCAAAAACTATGCCAAATATGTTTTCCGCATTTTTCAACTGCCTGTGCACCTTTTTCCTTCTACGTTTTGTCGCCAAAATATATCAGCATAGCAAATCAAATTTGGAACAGTAGTTGGGGGGGGGGGCATTTGGGGCCCACTCTATGCATTGCATTGCATTGCAGATGGAGTGGAGTTGAGTCGAAGTCGCAGTGGAGACCCAGCGTGGAGACCAACGACAAGTGCAGGCCCATGCTCGACATGCGTTTTGCATCGTTTCGTTTTGGTTGTTTTTCTGTTTGGGAAATGGTCAGTCAGCCACACAGCTTTTCTCTACTCTAAGCCGCTGCGATTTGTGCAGTCAATTTCTTGGAACTTGGAACTGAATTTTGTGTGTATCTTTTGGGAGTCTTTTGGGAGGAGGAGAGCGATTACATGGCGACTGCATTTTGCATTATTCAGTGTGTCTTTTCGAATCGAATGGGGAATGCCCTGCCCCTCCAAACAGTGGGTACCTAAACCTCTCCTCCAGCCGCAGCCACACTTGCCACATGTAGCCACCAAGCAGCGAAGCAACGAAGCAGCCAAGCAGGCAGGCAGGCAGGCAGGCGTGTAGGTATTGACAGGCCATGCAGCTACCTGTTGCACACACTCGTGCTGCAACCTTTACATGGGACATGCCACAGCGAGAATCATTTACACACGAGCAGGAGAGGCAACAAGGAGGGAGTCTGTCTGCGGTGGTTAATGCCGCGCTTGGAGTCTGATTTGGTTTATTTGCTTGTCGCCAGTCGCCCCAATTTGTTGGCACAGCGGGGATGCATCTGCTGTACTGCCAGCTAGAAATATCGGTGTTGCTGCTGCTGCAGCCTCTCCACTTCCTTGTAACACCTTCAGCCAGAATGCAGCTCATCAATTAGGTACAAAAGATTCGAAGCTTATAAATATTTAAAGTGTATTAAAGAAGGGTAAAAGAACTACGAGTATAGAGAGGGCAAGATCTATCTGTGGAAGTATCTGAGGTAAAGTCAGAGGTAGATCTGTGAGGAATTTGAGAGCATGAGGCGGCGGCCCCTCGAGAAGGTGTCAATTTGACATAAATGGGTCTCGCTCTTTCTCTCTCTCTCTCTCTATCTCTCTCTCTTTCTCTGTCTCTTGTACTTCTCTCTTATCTGCTGTGCTCGTGTCGTTTACATAATTAAATGAGGTCTTCTCGCCCTTGCTGCAGTCGTAATGATTTCTAATCGTAAAAGAGGCGCTAAGTGGAAGGGCAAACATTAGCCACAGAAAAAAACAACATCTCTCGACCAAAAAAAAAAAAAGGTGTTAAAAGAAAAGCATGAAACGTTTATCTACCTTCCTTTTCCTCTCTCCCTCTCCCTCTCTCTCTTTCTCGGTCTCTCTCTTTGGATTCGTTTTCTTAAAAGTCCATTAAAAAAATCAAATGTTGCCTGGTCATCTTTTTAATAGGGGCAGCTGCAAATTCCACTTCCAAGTCTCTCCCTCTCCCTCTCTCTCTCTCTCTCTCCCTCTCCCTCTCTCTCTCTCTCTCTGTGGCAGAACATTCATCAACTCTGATCAAAATTTAGATCATCATCATAAATTTAGTCGAACGCCCTCGCCCCCATATCATATCATAGCATAACGAAGAGAGCGCCGACTCTCAACCCTCCTCCGTCCTGATAATGATTCCAGTCTGTTCGTGGCAGACCCTCAACCCTCAATTGGAGTTCATCTGCTGCTGCTGCCCGCCTTGTGCACCTCATACATATCCCAATCCATCTCCCTTTTTTTGTTGTCAGTGTCTTTTTCATTAGCGTTCGGGTTATTAACCACCTTTCTGCCCCGTGCCCCTGTACCTGCCCCCTGGCCCTACTCCACTCCCGTGGCATGTCTGTCCTTTGGCTGTGTCTGGGCCCTTAGAGCTCGACATTTTAACACCTTTATGGATGGTGTGTGGCTGCCCTGTCGCTCTCTGGCATTGGCATTGGCATTGGCGTGTGCTGCTGCTGCTCGAGGAGACGCGTGCGAGTCTTTAAAAAATTAACTTGCGTCGTGTTTCACTGACAAAATGTGTTTTTCAGACTCTTTTTAATAGGGCTTAAAGGGTGCCACAGGAGGAAATAAAACCAGATGGAGCAGGGCGGGAGGAGTTCCCTGATTGAAGTCTAGCTAAAACAGATGGATTTCTTTCCAAAAACTAAGGATATTTAGCAGGGGAACATAACTGCTACAGCTCTACGTATTTAACCCAATCGAAGGCAGATTAAAGGGTAAGAAATTCTTTTTTTAATTTAAACCTACGCATATAAATCACAGCTTATCTACATTCTATCTGCCAAATACCTCAGATATTTAATAGAATATCATATAATGTGCCCACTTCCATAGACTTTTCTTAGCTCCATTGAATTCTGAAATCAATTCCCTGAACTCTCAATCCAAAAATGAGTTCACTTTTAATTCTTGCAACCCAGATTTGAGCGCCAATGATTCATTTGAAATGTGTTGCAATCGTATTCCCCTACCTCGCACCAATTCCCGATTCCGCAGCGGTTTCAATGGACCTTTTCAAATGCCATTCATTATGCCACTAAACTTATTAGCTACAAATGTGTCTCCTCAATGTGTCACGTTACAGTCCCCCAACGGCGGCATAAATCACTTGCCAAAACAGCGGCAGCAGCCCCACTGGCGGACAGACAGACAGACAGGGGAACACTGTGGCCACAATTGTTGAAGCGGGACAATGGGGGACAGCAGCAGCAGCAGGCCAAAGAAATGCGTTAATCAATGCAGAGCCCCAAAAAGAGTAGCAGCAGCAGCAGCAGCAGAAAAGCCGAAAAGCCAAAGCCAAAAATGGGCAGAGGGAGAGACCAGCCCACAAAAAATCAGAAAAACAAACTTCCAACCATCGACTGTGTCGCACGTGAGTCCCAGATGAGTGGCTGCACAAAGAGTGGTGAGACGGACGGGGACGAGGGGGCAGACAGACACTTGCCGAAACGCTTGAAACTTCCTCATTTGGCATGACCACAAAAATACACGTAAGAGCGTACTTCCCCCCTTACCCGCGTACCCTGAATACCCCACCCCTTGGATCTCAAGTGAATCTGAATCGCACTTCATTAAGACTTTTTTTTTTTTTGTTATTTTCGCTGAATATTTGCTGTAAAAATAACAAACGAGAAAAACAAAATGCGAAAAAATGAAAACCGAAAACCGAAATGTAAGCTTAAAATATTTGCGCTTTTGTTAACGAAAAGGCAGCAGCCGAGGGAGCATTTTGCGTTAATGATGCACATTGTTCAAAGAAAATGAAAGCACAACAACTGCAACTCAAAGCTGGAAGCTGAACTGCAGCTGCAGCTGCTGAGGCTATGACCTGCGTTGCAAAAGGATTCCAGGGCTGTGCCCGACATTGTTGAGTTATATTTTTCCCTCTAAATGAACGCGACTTTCCCTTTGGAATCAGACTAAGGCAACAGCTTCCCTTTGCATGGAGTTTTGTATACACTTTTGACCTGTGAATTCCTTGGGATTTGATGCTCAAAATCAAAGGGGTAAGAGTGTCTATATATACGAAATATTATGATATATAATGTTCGATTTTTGTAGAGACTATGCCCTCAAAGCAACTTGAATTTCCCAAGGGATTGGGTATAAATTTGTATAGACTGTGACCTCCCTCTGGTGACTATCTTTTCCTACGAAAACTTCTTTGTTGAGAGCCTTTTGGGTTACCCTTTTGTGACTAGGTGTTACGCCTGTTTCTCTTGCTCTGTTACTTTTGCATAACCTTTTTCGTCATGTGCATCCCTGTGGGATTTATGGCCCCACTCAAGCCGATTAGTCTGCCTTTAGTCTCTCGCCAGCCCACTCTGACGTCAAAGGCAGCTTCTCAGCTCCCCTCAGCTCGCTCGTTGTGCAGGTGGGCGTCAATTGGAGCAGCAGCAGCTGCATCCAAAATAAGACCCCAAACAAATGGCAAAACAAGCCGAAATGATTGCCCGCTTCCTGCTCACAAGCAGAGTGGGGAGGGGGCAGCTACAGAGATGGTGGGGAGGCACTACAGTGTCTGGAGAATTATGCACTAAGCGATTGTCATTACAATAAATTTCGCATATTGTGCGCATAAATTTCGCACAAGCTTCAAAGGAGTCGTCGCAGCTGCTGACTGCGACTGCTGGCTGCTGCTGCCACACTGGGGACATCCATAGCTGGAGACTGGAGAGCTCTGTGTGCCACATGACTCATGTGGTGGTGGTGGTGGTGGTGGTGGTTGGGGCTGTTCTTATTGTCGAGAAAAACTGGGTCAAATTGCGGCATATTCGTGTGCTTAGAATTCCGCCTCATACAGACAGAGCGACGCAGCGACAAAGCGACAGAGAGACAATGAGTCAACGGTTACGTATACGCAATGTGGGCCAGCGCAGTAACTTCTTCCAAATGACATTTTCCCCAGCTGGAACGTTACTCTTTTTCTTTTTTGTTGGTTGTGTTTTTTGTTTTGTTTTTGGGCAGCTGTCGAACTGTCAAAACGTTTGCCTTATCGACATTTCAATTAGCTTCAATTTGAGCCGCAGAGAGCCAGAAAGCCCGAATGTTGCCACAGAAATAAGGCAAGCAAAACGAAACGAAACGAAACGAAACGAGAGTCTGCCACATTAACGATATAAATTGATAGTTGGCCTGTCAAAATCTTTTGGCATATATCTATTTCGCGTTGACTAGCATTCAAATATCAGGCCCAAATGGACTCTCCTTCATATGCCGCATGGCTGCTGTATGTCTGCCGTATGCAGATTGTGTGGCAAGTTTAAAATGCCACCAGACATCACCACCAGACAGACAGACGGACGGACGGACAGACCAGACGTTTTGTGCTACTGTTTAACATGTTTCAAGTTTTTTCTGCCGAGTTTCTTATTTTTTCTGCTCATTCAAAAGTCCATCGACTGACTGTCCAATTAAGCATTTATTTTCCAGCATTTAATTAGAGGAGAGATAAAAGCGTTTAGTGATTGGAAAATGGGTGGAAAAATATGACATAAATTCCATGGGAATGAGAGACATTGATCAGCGGAATGCAAAGGTGGAATTGGTAATGGAGAATTGCTCTCTTGGATACCGAACTATAGCCTTTAGAATTTACTTTCCATTTTTTATTTGGGATATTCGCTTAACTAATTTCACTTATTATAAAACGGAATATCTCTCTCTCTCTCTGTCTCTCGCCAGAATGTGATTTATTTTAACGATCCACCCAAATGAGTTTAATTAAACAAAAGCTTAGAGAATTGGCTACTCAATTATCTGTTGGCTTAACTGTTTGTTTAATTCTCGTGTTAAGTGCATTTAATTTTAACAGTGACATATAAATTATCTGTCCGGCAACCTTGGACAATTCTCAATTCTATATAATTACAAATGAATTGTCAGCAGAGGCACAAACATGGGGAGATATGTATATGTATATGTACATATGTATATACTATAGGTAGAATCAAAGATAGTGAGAATAACTCTTATAAAATCAAATAAAATTAAGACTGAAAAGTGCCTCGAGGGCAGACATATTTTGACCATCGGTTTGTACAATTAATAAAAACAGAAACAGAAAATACTCACAGCACAAATCCAGGGGCATAAATTATAAGGCTAACATATGTCTGGCCTGCCCCTGCCCCTGCCACCGTTCCGTCTCTCTCTCTCTCTCTCTCTCTGGAGGCAACTGCCAATTGCAATCACGACTCAGACGCGGACTCGGCCAGAAACTGTGCCTGTGCCTGTGTGCCTGGGCTTGGGCCAGAAATCATAGCCATGGCTTGGGACAAATGCGGCATGATGGCCCAAGGGGACGGGCCAGGCAATTACCAACAACTGGGAAATTAAAATGCATGTGCAACAGAGAGGGGCAGCAGCAGCAGCAGCAGAGAGGCAGCCGGGGCGAACACCGAGATGAATGCGTGTGGGGCACACACAGTTTCGGAGCTGTATGCTCGGTGACCCCTTGAACCGCCTGCATGCCGCCGCTGTTGCTGTTGCCGCTGCAGCTTCATAAAATATGTGACAGCTTTGACACCAACAAACAAATAACCCACCCCTCCCTCTCCCTTTTGCCCCCCCACCTGCACACCTCTTTAGGGGGCAACATCATGTCCAACAAGATTTTCGTTTAAAATGCGAACAGGTTTCGCTTTTATTTTCCCTCTTCGAGTGCCGCCTGCCGCTGCTGCCGCCTGCTGCTGCTGCTGCCACACACTGCACAACATCGAAGCACAGATATTTAAACTCTTACTTTCCATGGAAACATCACACCTGCCGAGGCACCCAGAACCCCTGCTGGACAGTGTAAGCCCAACGCGAGAAAGGCACAGCCACAGCCACATCCAACCACCACAGAGTTAGAGATTATGCTAATTTTCGGCATTTCATTGAGGAAAAAGAGCCTCCATATCGTATCTATCGGTGGAGTGGGGTGGAGTGTGTGTGTGTGTGTGCGTGTGTGTGAGTGCGGAGGCATTTCATTGAGGCCAAGAGATATTTACGCAACCAGTTAACAGAAAACCCGATTCCCCTCACTAGCCCTGCTCACCCAGAGGCAACCAGAATAGAGAGGGGAAGGAAGAGTGAAACAAAACTCCCAAAAAAAGACAAACAAAAACGAACGAAAGACAAAAATCGAAATAAATCAATGGGAAAGACGACGAGGGAATAAACAATAATTTGGTTAAATTAGAAAATCGGTAACAAAAATCAATGATGCTGAAAATTTTCATAATAATAGCGTTAATAGGTATCATAACAACGGTGGCCCCCATACCCCATGCACCATGTCCATTCCTCAATCCTCAATCCCAGTCCCAGAGAGACCCCAACAATGGCTTCAAGCGAAAGGTGGGAAAAGATACTCCCCGCTGGAGTTTGGTCTTTTGGTTTAAAAGATGCTCAGTGGTGTGGAGTAGTGAGGGGGAGTTAATGGTCGACAAATTGTTGAATGAAATTGATATGGGAATGAATGGAAAGAAAGAAAATATCGATTTGAGTCATGGATAAAACATTGGAAACTCTTCACTGATTCGATTTTGGGCGTAGTTTCTCCCGTGGTTTATATATATTTTTCTAACATTTTATATGCACAATTAGCCAGGAAGTGCAATAAATAAATTCCCATTTATACTAGAAATTTCTCGCACAATAAAAATGGCGACATTTTCCATTCGTTCTTGATTCTCGCATAACTGTTCCAACGTAAATTTCTTCCTATATACAGCACACACACACAGGCACACACACTATACATATATACATATATATTTACACACTTCCCGTTAAGCTATGGAACATGCGCAGTCGCCTCTATCCGCTCTACGCTCCACGCTCCGCTCGACGTCTGTTAAGCACCATTAAGCAGCAAAAGCAAACGTCGCCATGTTGAGACAGCCCCCAGCCCCCCTCCAACCCCTTGCCAACATCAATACCCACCCCAGACAGCAGCACCCGACACCCGCTGGAAGCGTCCAACCAGCAGCCGCCAGCAGCAACAACAAGCAAGGGCATTAGCAAAAGCTTTGCGACAAGCGCAGCAAATCAAAACACATTTCATAGTTTCACACACAGAGAGAGAGAGAGAGAGAGAGGAGTGAGTAAGAAATACAGCAGCAAAAGCTGTGAGAGTATGTCAGACAGGGGTGTGGTCAAAGAGGGAACGAAAGAGTAATTTAATGCGAATTCCAGTGTGTACATAAATGCAGCTATGAAATATTTTAATCCCACGCCAATGTTAAACCCCTTTTATTCATAATCCTCCCTACGCCACTGCCTGCACACAAACACACAGACCGGCAATATGCTCATATTTATGCGTGTGGAGTGGGGGGGGGGGAGATAATAGCAAAAAGAAAAAAACTGCCTGCTTTTGTTTTTGTTTCTCTGTTAAAGTGGAGTGACATCGCTGCTGCTCTCTCTCACTCTCTACTGCTATCTATCTACCACTCTGCACCCCCCGCTAAGTACCCAACCTCCTCTCCACTCCATCCACAAGCATCGATTGCCGCGACGCCATTTGCTGCTGCTGCTGCTGCTAGTGCCGCTGCCAGCCCCCGCTGTCGTTCTGCTTATGTGCGCATGACGAATGACCGCAATTTGCGACAGTTTTTTTGTTTCTTTTTTGTTCTCCCCCAACTATAATATCTCTCCGTCTATCTTTCTCGCTCTTTCTGACTAATGTTTGACTATCTCTATTGATTGTCTGTCTATTTTCTTTATTGGCTGCCTTTAAATGTGTATATTTTTCCTACCCCTACCTACCCCCAACCCCATTTCGGTTTATTTTTGCCTATTCTCGTAGTCGTACTGGTAGTCGTACTCGCACTCGCACTCGCACACGTACCCGTACCCATACCCCGTATCGTATATATGTATAAGTTTATTTATTCTAATGACAAGTCACTCGAAACTGAATTATATTGATATTGGTATTGCTATTGTATTTTGTTGCCAATTGCTGCTGCTATTGCTATTGGCATTTCGTGTTCCTGTCTAGAGCGCCATTTTCTATGGCCAACGATTTGTTATAGTATTTTATGTGAGGTTTTTGGTAAATGGAATTAATTGGATTTTTATGGGAAATTTATTTTGAAATTGCTTTGGGGGGGGCAAAATGCAATGCAATTGGGTAAAAATTTCGCAAGAGAATTACCAAAGGCATTACATTTATAGAACTACATATTTAAACATCTCCCAAAGACTTCCCTTGAACTGGAACACTCTTTTTTGTTTACATTTCCCATATGACACGAGTATACGTAATACGTATCCTGCTGTCCTGCTTTCCACCCTCACTCTGACATCTTTCCACTCATTTGCATAGAAACCTTCGCACAGCTATTGCATATCATCGGGATATTGAATATCCTTTGGCTCTGAACAAACAAAAATGCATAATAAAACATTAATTGATGTCGATGACGCGCCGCCTCAAACTTATATTCTCACAATTTCACGCTAAGCAATCATCATCGCACACACATGGCATGGAATGGGATGGATAGATGGATATATGGATGGTAGGGTGACCAGTGAAGCTATGAAATGGTTATGGTTGAGGGTGACAGGCACTGACTTTGCAGGGAGGGGAGGCCGCCGTAGGGCACAGGAAATGCCCGAGTCGAGGGCGACCTGAGGGCATTTTTGCTGTAAGTGGAAGAACATTGGGCACATAAAACCAATTTCCGATCAGAGGTGGGAATCACTGATGCCTGACGATCGGGGGGGCAGGAGGAAAGCATGCGCAACATGTTGGAATCAATAAAAATTTGAAATGAAATGAAAACTGTTGAATAATACAGGATTTGCGGGCAATTAATTTGTGTGTTTGTGTGCAACAGCAGCAACAGCAGCAACAGCAACAGGAAATATGTTTAAATGTTTACCTCCCAGGGAAATGTAAACCTGCCGAAGGGGTTCCCAGTAGGCGGTTCAACGGCCAAGCACAAGATCATTCTGTGACTACGACGACTCCGAAACGATACGATACGATACTCTTATTGACAGGCTCTATTAGTGGGTCAATTGCCCAACACAGATCTCTGGCGCTACGATCTTCCTTTCATTCTTTCCACACAGATTCGTGCGTGTACTGCTGCGTACTCTGGCAATTAGCGCAAGTGATCGTCGATCGACGATGATCGATGATGATCTGCGATCGAGTGGGGCATGGTACGGGGGTAATAATAGAAATCTTCGATCTTTAGGTGATAAAAGTTAAGTAAGCAAATAATGTAAATTGGAATAATCTTGCGCGCATGCTGTAGCTTTGCTGTGTGTGGTGAGTCTCTTCTTTCCAGTTCCATCGAAAGTTAAGCTTACGAAATGGTTTTACATCCATTCCAACTCCACTCCACTCCACCGAAAATTGGCCCGCCATTAGCTGGGATTTCGATTTCAATTTGAATTTGCAATTTGAGCGTATCTTTGGGATGTTATTTATTTGAACTTTTGTGTTTGGGTTTTACGAGGCCCGAGCCCAGAGCCCCCAGAGCCGCCGCCCAAAGGGAGCCCATCGCACAGATATCGGACCAGATCTCTAGATGGGATGGGAGGCGGCTGGCCTGGTCTGGTCTGGCCTGGCCTGGCTGGTGATGTGATGTGATGACTCTATCAGCGGTCGCCGATCAAATGTGTTTGCCCCATTGTTGTTTTGCCACAATTCTCACCTTCAGGCTTCAGGCCTCCGTTGATGGCTATTTATTTTTTCGGGGCGATGAGATGTTGCGCCTTGACGCGCTGTCGGCAGAAATAAATTTTAGTTTTTATTGAGATTTACAGCGGCAGTGCCAGCACAGTGCCAGTGCCAGCAGATCGTTTGACATCGGCCTGGGTCACCTAAGCCGTTCAACTATTTGAAGATTTTACGCAGATTTTGTTTCATAATCAAATAATTGATCTTAATGCGGCATCAAATGAGCTCTCGCGGGGGAAGCTTTAAATATATTTTATTTCGTTTCCCCCCCTCCATTCCGCCATCTCCCCATTTGTGGCAACTGGAAACGTGTCTCTCTCTGTCAGCTGCTGAGCTTTTGATCCAATCAAACTTGAAACGAATTGCGCTTCAATGTTGCCTTCCAGCACAGTCCACACAGGGGACACCGGAGGGGCACAGGCACAGGCACAGGCACCGGCACACAATGCTCTGTGTTTTAGCACCTCCACTGCGCGCGGACCCAGCAAAGACATTCGAGTGGTATGGTATAAAAAGTATGGTTTTTATTTCAGCAAACTAGTTTCCGCAATAATTCGCCGAATTTGAAACGTTTCTGCTCGGCTCGGACTCTCGAGGCAATCTATCAAAAATTTGTCTGACTCGAAGAAATTTTGGGATTAAGTGGAGAAAAGGGTACCCAAAGGCGGCAATAAAAGCTCACGTGCCATAAAAAAAATGGGGTTGATAGAGAGACGCAGAGACGCAGAGAGGGATAGGAAGAGGGATTGATTTTGATTGCAGGATGATTCAATCGAAAATCACTCAAAGATTGATGGAGGCTTTCAAGCTGTGGATCGCATTTCGAATCCAGATACGAGTATCTATAACTTTTAGTTTCTCTTCTAAGCAATCCACGCTTCTCTTATCTATCCCTAAGGTTCTCTCTCTCTATCGCTCTTTCTGCTCTGCCCGATTGTTGTGCACTCAATGAATTGTGAGTGATTGATTTTCCTCGCACAAAATTTGACCTCCAGACTGGAGCGGCGTATCAATCAAAATTTGGCCAGAAATAAATGATTTTTTGTGCCATATTTGGCGCATTCTTTATGTGTGTGTGTGTGTGTGTGTACCAGTTTTCGTTTTCATTTGCATGAATTGGCAAAAGCTAAAAGCCAACCAGCCAGCCCCAAAAAAAAAAACCAAAAAAAGAAATATGGCAAAGACTTGCAAATAAAATCTTTGTGGCATTGTGATTGAGGAAACAGAAAATTGAACGAGGGATTTGCATAGGAATCGATGGATGGATGGTTGGATAGATGGATGGATGAACTGACGGCTGGATCTCCCACTGTGCACTGCGTCGGGTCTTAATGAGATTTTTGCAAAAGTGTTTTCATGGCTTACTCCAGTTATTATCTAACTCTTGGCCCCAAACTATTGTCTGTGGGCCCTGTGTAATTGGCATTTTGGTGTCTAGTGTCTTGCGGGGCTGCTTCACTGCTTTACTGCTTCACTCTTGAACTCATTTTTCGAAATCGAAAGTCAACTATTGACATGAACATTTCTCGTAATTACATATCTTATCGCAGCGCCATTATTTGGCCTTTTCTATCTAATTTGCCACACAGTTTTTTATTGGCCACCCGCCCCGATGAACAGACAATTGTATCTGTTGTGTATCTGCCAGATACTGCCTATCGTCCGGGCTGCAATTCTTGTTAAATTTTTAAGCATAGATTGCCACTTTGAAGTGGCGTCGGCCGCCGCCTTTTGTCTGTGGATACGTGAATGCAAATACGACGAGTATTTTCTCTATTGATTAAGATACGGAATAACCCACATAAACCACAAATATATTTATACATTTATTGTAAATATTTTGTAGATTTTTGTTTATAGAATCGTATATTTTTTTTATTATTGACAAATCACTCTTTTGACTGCAGGTTTCGTTTAGTACAGTAATTTGCATAAATCTTTGCCCCGTGCTGACAGTGGAGTCACCCCACACCACCTTGTTCTTGGAAAAAAAAACTTACTTATGAGTTATCTGATTTTTATCTATACTTAATTATTTACGATTGAAGCACAATGGTCTCAGGGCCATTAATCAGTGCAGTGCATAGAGCACAGTGCCCCACCGATTTGAGTGGAGTGACTACGTGCTTGATTAGCTACATTATTCACCCGATATGGGGTATATATTATCTATAGGATATACACACGTACATACATACATACATATATGTATGCTTTGCTTTGCTAATTCCTTGTAAATGGATCGTAAACTAATTCTCGTTCGCTAAATGCCATAAAAGATGAAAGTTTTTTCGTCATAATCGGTGTGAATCGTGGGAATTACCGTGTCATATCTACTACGAGTACTACGAGTATCAGTGTGTGTGTGTGTGTGTTTGTGTGTGTGTGAGTGTGTGGTAAATCAGTGGACAAAACGGAAGAAGCGCCGCCCGCACTTCTGCGCACCCCCTCCAACTCGGCACTCGACTCCAATCTTTCACTCTTCCATGCAGACAGAGAGACAGTCGGAGAGACAGAGACAGGGACGACAGCGCTTTGTACTTTTGCGACTGTCTGTAAATATTTGACAACACATGCCTAATTAGTGCAGCTATTGAGTGTTGGATGGTGGATGGAACAGGCGGAACAACCGACGTGTCACCTGCCATAACACCACAGAACACAGAAAACAACAACCAACAGAGGGACAGACGAACGACACTTGTCGAACAAGTAGGAAGGGATAACGGCGGGAGGGGGTGGGCTCTGCTCTGCTCTTTTACGACACTCTGTGTTTCCTGAGAAGTGCCAATGTCGTGGGCTCTTTTTCGGAGAGTGCTCTGCTCTTATCTCTGGAAGGAAGGAAGCACTTAAGTTCGTTGTGGCTTTTGTTGAGTAAGGCCATAGTTCTGCCAGAGAACTTATCAATGAAGCGGTGTAAGACTGGAAGTCTTTTTGAGGTAAAACAAAAAGATAAAAGGGGAAATGTTTGCCATAGCAACAGGAAAGAATTGGCCAAAAGAATAAGCAAAAGAAATACTCTCTAGCAAGCATTTTAAAATGCAATCTTTGGGTTTGGATACCATTATTTGCTACTGTAAATATTTCCCTCCTTGCCATTCCTTCCAGGTGAATATCCTGTAAAATGGTGATCCATTTATCCTATAGATCAATCGCTTTATCATGATAAACCCTCCCATTCAAGGTCCTATGCATTGAACTGAAACGTCTGTTGAGTTGACATTTACCCACTTATTAATGGGAAGGATAAATATTCCATGGAAAGCAGCATTACTCATACGCAGAACAACATATTCATAGACACTTCACCCCAGCGATGCCACACAGGCTGTAGATGTGGCCATGCCCAGGGGTTTCTGGGGGTTCTAAGGGGATGAAGAAGGCACCTCAACAGACGGCAGAAGGTCGGCCATACAGCACTTGGCACATTGGCAAAGTGTTGTGGGCAAATATTGACGCGGAGCTTCGCAAGTGAGCGCGAGTCAAACAATGGAACAAACACACGACAGACACACACACACACACACAAACGAACAGGAACAGGCTGGCAAACATTTGCCCCGAAAGAAAGGAGAGGGAGAGCCAGAAGATCGCTACAATTTCCTTGCGGAACGCGTGAAAAGTGCGGCCAAACGTTCGACGCCCCTCAGGCGGTGTTGTTCTCTGGTGCTCTTCTCTGGGACCAGTTCAAACGATCGGACCGACACGCTGTTTAAGAACGGCTTAAAGAGCGTCGGACTGCATCGAATGTGCACTGCAGGTGATAACGAGATTTACAAATCGATTGCCGCGTTGACGAATACACAAATAAATATGTGACAGGGCAGAAAGAAGAACCAGAGGGACACCTGAGAAGGTGCTAATCCGTGTGAAAATACTCGCGGATACGGACTCAAGTGCGGTCGGGCAGCAGCGACCTCCGCCTCCTGTCGATCGCCTCAGATACAAGTATCAATCCATCCGCTCGATAATCAAGCTAATTTGTTTTTCCAGTTTTATTGTAATTTGCGATTGCCGCGTGCGGTTTTTATTTATGCTCGTAATATCTGCCACCCGGAGACTGCAGCTCCACAGAGATTGAAATTGAGGCACAAATCAGGCACAAAAATCTGGCCCAGGGCAAGATTTGCATTTTGATAAGCGGAAGTTACTCGCAGTTTCTCGTAACTCTCGGCTGGGGCCTTGTGTTTGTCTTATTGTTTGTCAAATTTGGCTAAAATTAATTTGCCATAAAATCTGTTTAATTAACGTATTTTGCTGATAATTATGGGTAGTAATTGTTTACGAGATTTGTTTTGTTTTTGGGGGAAGAAACAAGAAACAAGTGCTAAGAGGATTTGTTGATTGACAGGGAAGGAATCTTCCACCTGAACCTCTTTCCTGTATGCACAGGGAAGTTGTATGATCATGATCACCATGTGGAACGATTCTTAGAGTTCCTATTGAATATCTAATCAGATTTGACCCACTTATAGTCGTAGTAATCCCCAGGGCACGGCACTCACCTGCATCACCCAGTAGTTATTGTTGGCCGCAAATTGGTCACCGATTATGATATCCGTATGCATTTAGGCGGAGTTTATTTGCATCCAGGGGCTCCGTTCGAGGAAAGGCTTGAGAGGACGACACCACAGACACACAGACGGAGAGCGGTGTCTGCTGCGGCTGCTGCGGTGGCTTTTACTTCAATTTAACTGAATAATTTGTTGAATTTTGGTTTATTTGCGGGTAATTAAGGCAGCGGAGTTTCCCTGACTCACGAGTCACGACGACGACCAGTTCAAGGCACAATGATTAATCAAATTTGCAGGCTGTTGCTGGTTGCTGGCTGCTTGTTGCGGGTTTTCGGTTTCGGGAATTTATTTCCGAATTATTATTGAATATTATTGAATACTTTTGAATCTTGGCATGGCACTTGGTGGGGGAACAACGGAACAGCAGGCAGGCATTGCTGCACGTTTTGCGTATTATTATTATTTAATAATAATATTTAAATTTAAATAATTTGCAAGGATATGCAAATGAAGGCACTCTCGATCACTTTCTTCCTCGTTGGGGCTTTGGGGGCTTGGGGCAGGCACTTTTGTTTGCACAACTCTTTCTTTTTTTGTTGAAAGAGAACATTAAGTATCATTTAGCTTTTGTTTTGCGGGGCTTTTTAATGGGGGTGGGGGATCCTTAACAACGGATCGGATTGCACGGATTGACACGAATTGGCACGCGTAATGCAAAAAAGTGATAAAAGCCGCCGGCTTTCCACTTCCGCATTCGTTTCAGAGACGAGAGGCGATGCGATGCGCGCGTTCTCCACTGCGGATGGATGGATTTGGATGATTATTTGTATCTTGTATCTTTTGTTGTCGTCTGCCGTTGAAATTTATGGGCTATAAACTATTTCCAGCGAGTATTCTACTATTTATCGTACTGTTTTTGGGGCAGCACTTCTTGGTCAAGAGAACGCGACTCTGACTCTGGGTCTGACTCTGGATCTGACTCCGGCTAACGGCAGTCGTGAGTGGTGGGGTGGGGACAGACAAAAAGAGAGGTTTTCTCGCGCGCTGTCGGTCGTCTGGGGAAGTCGTCACTTCGCTGGCGGGAACCGAGTTCGTACTGATTGGACGAGCGAGGGTTTTGCGCAGAAGAACCTCGCCGCCAGTCGCGCGCGCTATAGCGCTCTGCTTGGCTAACCCTCCCCTGCCTGCTCACTCCCTCTCCCTCTCCCACACTCCATCTCTCTCTCTTTCTGTGTCTCTGCACACCTTGGCCGGAGCGAGCGCCGGTGACCAGGTGTGCTCCCCAGACCCAGCAACAAGCCGCCAGGCAGCACAAACCGCATGTGGGTGAGAGCAGCTTACGCTTACGCTCTCTCTCTCTCCATTGCTGTCTCTTTGCTGCCGCTCTCAGGTGATCGCCAACTCGTTTTCGCTCTTATACTGGGCCACTCTCAGGTGTGCAAGCAGCTGATCTTATTGGAGGTATAAGAGTATGCGATGGATTTTAATTGAATGAACTGCTGGGATTCGCCATTTTAGATTCAATCTCTAGCGGGAGGAGTGGATGTACTATGAAGGAAAAAACATCCATGGAAAATATATAAAAAAAAACTCTGAGAACTCCCCTTAAAACTAATCAAATTCCAGCCAAAAGTTAAGAGCTTCTCCTTAGCTTCAGGGATCATTAATTGTGACACATTTGAAATGAAGTTTCCCTCCCATTTCCCAGCACGCAAACATCACACAGACCCCCAGCTGTGGTTGCCACAAAATAAAACATAATTAAACAAAATTAAAGCATAAATTTAGACAGTTTATGGCCACTCTTTGGGCAGAAATCAATACGAGAACAATTAAAACTGTCCATAACTGTATCTGCAGGAGGACATCTGCATATTCGTAATTCAAAATTGCGGCTGCCAGGTGGAAAGCAGTTTTCGCCCCCAAGGGCCATGGGATATAGGTTTCCCTGAATGTTGCCCCAATGTTGGCCATAAAATTGCCACAACGCACGCCACACATAAAAGCCATCTTCATTTTGGCCTCCAGTTGGTGGAGAGCCATCCCCCAAAGCTATTACCTACCCCCCACTCACCTCTGAAGCCATTAAGGTCGAAAGCTTATGTTGTCCCAAAATCGGACGGTGGGGGGGGGATGGTATTCCATGGAATACCATGGGTGAAGAGGGAGGGGTAGGGGATGGGGGAACCTGCACGCAAACGTCGCTTTGTCTGGGGCTGCAAACATGAGTGGTGCGGTGCATGCGCTGGCGGGTGGTGGGGAGAACAGATAAAATAGAGGTGTGGCCTCTCTGAAAGCAGCGCAGACGCCGAGGCCAGCCAATCCGCAGCCAAGATAGAGCGAGAGAGCGCACACAGACAAAGCAAGAGGGAAAGATGGTGAGAGAGAGAGAGAGAGAGAGAGAGCGAGAGCTGCAGCTCACGCAGGTGAAGTAGCAAAAACAGCAAACAAAAAAAAAACATCAACCAGCGGCAACCAGATACAAATGTATCTATGTAAGCATTGTATGGGTGTGTAAGATACAGATACACACACATTCCAGTCTATTGATAATTGACTGCCGTCCGTCTGTTCGTTCTGGCACGAGTATTTACTCCGTGCAAATTTGCCATTAATGCCAAAGCAGACGTTTCCACAGATACACAGCCATAGATATAGATACAGATACAGATACCCATGCACAGCGTATAGCCAGCAGTTACATTTGAATCTTTGCCTGACATTGTTGGATCCCATCCCCCCTTTTCCTCCTATGCCCCCACCCACCATTCAGTGTTTCTTCTTTGTTGGCTTACAGACACTTTTGTTTGCTCCCTCGCTGGCTGCTTGTCTTACGTTGAACGCAAAAGATACATTCCCAAGTTTGTACTTGACTCCCATGGCTCCCATTGACAAATGTTAAACGATTTATGGTGATTTTGGCCTAGAATGAAGAGAGGCCTACAGATGGCAGCCGATTCATTCTCACACTCATACGCACATCTTCCCCTCAAAGCAACTGAAGATCTACCCAGTACTAATCCATCAATGGTTGTATCTCTTAGCCTTAATCTCTTCCTTAATTTCCCCCAAAAATCCAACTTATAATGTATCAATTTTGGCGCTTTTATGTCGTGATCTTTTGGATACATCATAAATATTCACATTTGGATATCCGGCGAGGGTCGCAAGACCCCTTTAGGATTATTGATTTACCCGCAAGCGATACTCGTACCCGATATCTTGCAGATTTATTGAGGCTACTGCTCACTCGTTGACTCTCCCTCCTCCACTGCTCTGCACACCGCACACAGCGAAGGCAGTTCACCTCTCATTGAACTACCTGTTGTACCCTCGAAGGAGAGGATCTGAGGATCTACCCCCAAGCAGATCAGAACTTATCGTTCAAGTCAACATGATTAATTACATTCTGAAGACCCTTGGCCCCTGCCCCTGTCCCTGCCCCTGCTCCTGCCCTGGCTGCAAGGGAAGGCCCCTCGAGATCGTTTCGTTTGAATTTGTGGCCAAAATATTGTCACGCTTCGAGATCGCTCTTGACAACAAACATGACCGAAACTCTCCAAGGAAATGAATGCACTCCCCTCCGCCTGATTGATTCCACTTGGCGGCACTTGTCGATAAAGAGTCTCTCTCTCTCTCTGTCTCTCTCTCTCTGTGTTCTCTGTTCTGTGTGTTTTTGTGTCCTCTGACTCTGGGAAATGTTTCCAATTTATTGTCAACTGCGATCCAAATCCAAACCAATCCACAAGATTACGCGGCAATTTGTTTTGTCTGCACAATTCCTAGGAAATATTTTCATAATTTCGTTCCTTTCGGTTTCGGTTCGCTTATCTTTCCAGTTTAAACGAAATTATTTGTTTGCATAATAAGTCAAGTGAAGTGTCTCCAGTCTCGGGGGGAATGAATTGGGGCAGCCAGGCAGGGCCACACCGAGTGCCAGCCATAGATAGTGTTCCCTAGGGTTCATTCTCTTAGTTCTCTCTCCCTCTCTCTCTCTCTCTCTCTGTCTAGTTTTTAAGTAAATTCCATCGTTCTGCAATCCGAATTCTATGCAAATGCTGCGATGCGAAATTTATGCGAATGCTAATCAAGTTAACACCAGATCTCTGCTGTCGTTGTCGTCTGACAATTTCCTAAAGTGCGTATCTGTGTCGCACAGCAACAACAACAACAATTATTAATGATTTTGCTAAATGTTACAGAAAATAATGACAGCTACAGAGAGCTGCCAGAGAGCAGCGCAGCTCCGCAGCAGTTGAACAATTACAAATGCACACAAAATGCCTCCTGCATCGGAGGGGAGGCAGAGCTCTCCCTCAGCAGAGCACCGTTTTTCAACACCTCAGCGAATACCCTGCCGAAAGCCCACATTTTGTGCGTTGAATGAATGATTCGACATGTTCCAAGTGGGCGGCCTAGCGGGCCGCAGAGGGCGTGCCACAGAGTCAGACGATGGAGAAGCAAACAGCAGGCGGCTCCGAGCTCAGAGCTCCGATCTGCGTCTATGAGTTTCTTTTTGACATTTAGCGCGTGCGCAAATGGAGAAAGAATGAAAGAAAGAAAGAGTCATGATCTAGGCAGATCTAACGATCTATTCCCATACCCATTCCCATTCCCTGTCCCCCACTTGAGGTGTTGTTAGGGAAAGATGAGCCCCCAGTTCCAGTTCCAGTCCCCCATTCATCGCACTCACTCCACTCTCGTACATCGTTTCTATGATCGCGTTAATCACCTTTCAAGCCCACTCATAAAAACGATATGGCACTTCAGATGAGTCTGTGATGGCGATGGAGGATGGAGGATGGGGGCAACCTATAAACGATATCATTGCTTACTCAGCAGGTTTGCCAGCTGTCTCTCGAGGTTGGTGAGGGGTGGGGAGGGGAGGGGAGGGTAGGGTGTACTGTGCTGCTGCTAATGATGCGACTGCACAATTGAAATGAAATTAATTTTACTCAATAATTAATTAAAGCGCACATTTGTGGGCGCAATAGGAGAGAAAGCTAAGGCCTCAGCCTACGCACTGATCCAAAGAAGAAGATCCAACAGCTCCAACTGTAACTCCAGCCAATTATTAATTGGTCTAACAATCCAACAGCTCCATAGCCATAGCCATAGCCATAGCCATAGCCCATGTTTGGGGGTTGTGTTGTGAAATCTCGTGTTGCCTTGCCCGAGGCCATAAACCATAAACCACACTGATAGATCATAAATGCGACGACGCACAAAACAATTGCACCGAAATAATAATAATAATTCGTGAAATTCGTCAAATTAAATCGTAAATCGTAAAATCAACAAACAAAACAATTCGCCAACTGCCAAACCCACAATCCAACGTCAGACGCGGAGCAGACGACAACTCTGCGGCTCGATGACACTGACACAGAAAAAAGTAAGCAAACATCGTCCGTTCGCAGCCCAAAAAAATTTCCATAGCATTTTCTATTGATTTTTATGGCTAATCGGAAAAGTTTACACAAGAAGCGACAGTTAGAACAAAAGCCAAATAAATTTCGTAGAACTTTGGGGAATTGTTTAATTTCCATTAGCTGGAATTCCCTATGAGCGTTGAGAGTTCTCTAGAAGTTATCTAGATATGAGCTCTACATATTGTACCTCTTAGCCATCTAGTTTGCTCCGAGTTATTTAGTTGTGGAAATCAAAATTAAAACACTTTCAACATCTTTCGTTTTTGCTGCATAAATTATTTTCCAAAATTTCCAATATGAATCATTTTTTGCGGCATTTTCTTAAGCATGTCCTGATCTTAGTAGCCTTCTTATGCATTTGTTTTTTTTTTAGAGTTCATCTAGCACGTAAGCAGAATTTTATTTCACATTATTTATTTCTCATATTTATTCTCTTCGCCTGCCGACAGCCCGTCTGCCACGTTTTGATACGAGTATGCAGCACAATCAGGATCCGAACGAGGCGATGGTCGAGGATGCAGACAGCGTAAGATAAATCTGTATGTTCAGTAATCATTTGAGAGTACTCTTAATTTAATTCTGATATCCAGTGCACCATTGAGAGGCAGCTTGAGGATGATCGGTATATGAAAATTAGCTGCCGTCTGCGACAGCCAAGCTTTTTGCCCGCTGACTACAGACGCGGTTTGATTTTTATGGTGCCTACTGTTCCGCAACATGCACGGCGCGAATGGAACCTCAGGGTGCCAATGGATTCGATTGTGGGACTCAATGAGATAGCAGCGAAATTACGCGAATAGGTTCGACAAATTATCATAAATCTACTTGTATATAAAATAGATAATTTTCATTGCAACAAATACTGCAGCAGGAGATGAGTAATGCCTCGTTTAATTTTCTTCTTAGTCTATCAAAATTCAAACAGCTCTTAACTTTTTCGACAATTTATGATTAAAATAACTCTAATAGTTTAAATTTCTATTCCCTTTTTACCCAAAATGGCTCAAAATTCACTGTGTGCATCGGTGATCCTTGCTGCTGCATATTGGATAACAGGCTTTTACATAATGAGGGGGGTCTGATCCCTTTACAGTTCCAACGCCAGCCCTGTAAGTGAAGGAGTCATGCAATTTTCCTGCCACTTATAGCCAAGCTAATGGGTCTCTTTTCAACAGCTTACTTGACCCGCTGTCTGGTCCAAAAAATGGAGAAGTACCACAAGAAGTACCACAATGCCGGGCTAGCGATAAAGTAAGTATTCCTGAATTAAAAGGCACTTTTATCCGCCCCTCTCTTTCTCCCTCTCTCCCAGTGCACCATAGAGAACGAGATGGGAACGAGGGATGATTGTTCCGATTGTCCCAGTGTCTCGTATCTGAAGATTAGCTGCACGCAAATGGACCGTCAGAGTGCCCAGAGATGTTTTCGAGCTGGGTAAGTTTACCTTCGATTAAGAAAATGTCAGGGCAAGTGGAAACGACGGCACTTATCACCAAATTAGGGGACACAATCGAGCGACCAGAGGGGAACCACAGATAGAGTTGAGCAGGGGCGGCCCACCAACAGATTTCAATTAAACGAAAGGTCAGGCTGCTGTCATAGATGGTGCCGCTACCGAATGATCTGCTCCCTGATCTCCTCCTGTAGAGGGGAGAGTGGAGAGCGGCGCGTCTCAGCTTAATGAGCTTATCCATCATCGCGGTCACGGCTCCTCCAAACAGGCACCAAGACACAGAGACAGAGACGGAGACTCCTCATCTGTCACAGGGCTAATAGGTTTCATTAGTCATCTCCAATCGCCTCCTCTGCTGCCTCTGCTGCCTCTGCTGCCGCTGCTGCTTTAACTTTATCAGCTGCTCTTACTGTTGGTCAGTCATTTCTCAAAGCCAACAAAAAATACTTCAAAAATGCTCGACTTTGGTCGCTGCGGATCAAGTGGAGTATGGTAGATGGAATATGGAATATGGCTTTTACCTTTTCAGTTTGCGTGTCGACAGCAATTTTCACGTTAATTATTTTTTTGTGGCAGGAGGGGAACAATGTGGTTGGGCGTGGGTTGGGGATGGGGATGGGGGGTGGTGTCGGTTGATGTGTTCAGCACGCGCTAATGTTTAATATCCGCCATGGCCGGCAGGATAACGACAGCTCTGACCAAGAGCAGAGGGGAGCAAAGAAGAAGGCACCCAGAAAGCAGACAGTTATGCAAATTTCCAACATTATTTGTATATTCAAAGAAGAACAAGAACGCCAAGCGATATCTGATGGACTAGGGGACTACCTTGGCAGGCAGAATGAGCCTCTAACTGAGGTAATGATAGTGCTGAGGAATGATTTTTGCTAGTTTCCTACTGTAAATGGAAGTCAAGAAGGCAGAGTACACATCCCCAAAAGGAATCATTGCCTTATATTCCATTCTTGATGTTACATAGTAGCCCAAAATTCGGGTATTCCTTTTTCGACAATGAATGGATGTCTTGTACAAAACGGAAGCAAAGTCCGTGGCAGAGCGTGTGCTCGTAAATTATCGAAGCTACACACACACACACACACACACACACACAGATACACCTCCTATCTCTCTCTCTCTGTCTCTGTGTGTTTGTCCATTTGGGCCAACGTCCTTTCGTGTCGTCCTGGTTGTCCAACATTGTGTTCGTCCATTGTCTTGCCATGGCCCGTTTTTTGTTGCCAGAGTTAAGGTGACAGGAACAGGAGTGTGGGTGGGTGCCTGTCCGTTCTCTCTTTTTCTCTCTTTCTCCCACTCTCTCTCTCTCTCTTCCTCTGTGTGTTTGCCATTCAATATTGGCGCCATTTTGGTCAGGTCCTGTCTTTGTAACTCTTTGTAAGCAGCCCCGCGCCCTCTCCCATTCTCCACAGTCTGCCCATAAAATGTTCAATTAGTTAATGAAAAATTTTCCAATTGGAAAACAACATTTGACTTGAACTAACGACCGAAACCGCGGGAGGAGGATATATAAAGGATGAGAGGACTGGACTCCGTCTCCGAATCGTAGGAGGTGGCGGTGGAACATTCGTACGTTGCCTTTGTAGAATGCCTGCGAGGTTCGGAAATTTATGCATGTGATTTATGCGGAACAACGATTGCCAATTACAATATCATTTCTCTTTCTGTCTGCCAGGCTTTGTGTTTGCATTTGTTCATTTTGTATTCACTCGCCTCTGGCTCTCTGTCTCTCTGTCTCTTCTCTCCTCAACGATTCTAACTGTGTGTGTGTGTGTGTGTGTAGGTGTATGAGTGTGCGTGTGCGTGTGTGAGGTGCCATTAAGAAATGTGTCAAAACATGTGAGGAATTATATAAGCTAAAATACGACAGCAGCAGGGGGCAAGAGCATAAGGCAAGGAGAATGCCAGAAGTTAAGAATTTCAGAATATAAATCGATTTTTTGGAGGGCGGTTGGGGAGGGAGTTGTTTCCCAGTTAAATTCCATACAGAATGGAATGGGAAGATATCATTTGGCAAAGCAAACATTAACTCGAGTCAAAATTGAATTAGAGCGGAACATTGGTCATTGGCACGTACCTTCCCGCACCAGCCAAGAGAACCCCTGCCGCCCATCAAGCATACAGCCAACCAACCATTCAAGCATTTCATTCATCGCCAGAATCAAAAGTCAACAACTCTCGCTTTGTTTTACTTTCCCAGCAAACAGAAATTAAAGCCAAGCGGGAGAAAAAAGCGAAGAGCCAACAGGAAAACCCAAACGCATGACACAAATTTACAAAAGGTGGTAGAACAAAAAGCGGAAAGCGACAGAAAATGCCCATGGAAATGGGAAAAAGCGAGTGCGAGTAGGTAGGGGAAACGATGGAAATATTGAGAACGACACGACGCATATGAGCAGAGCGAAAGGCCCGAAAAAAAAACCAAGAGTCGAGACATCGGCAGTCCAGTCGCGCGGCATTCAGCAAACAACGAAGCTGAAAGACAAAAAAGCAGAAAAACAGAAAAACAGAAACTCGATGGTTGACCGAGCATCAATAGAGCGACTAACTTAGTGGATTTTGACTGTAGGTGAGGATGGGGGTGGCATTAGGTTAGAGGGTGCTGTTTGGGGGGCATGAGCTAGTTTAACGCATTTGTGTTTGCATCTCGCAAACGGGAGGAAAACAAAGGAAAAGCTAGAAAAGCAAGCGGGAGTTTCCTGTGCTCCGCGCTCTGATGGGGGGAGCTAATGAAGCCTGAAATCGATTTGTGGAACGAGTACGAGTAGAGCCCAATACAATGCCATAGACATAAACATAGATATAGCCGCTCTGGCAAGTGATGCGATGAATGAGAACGAACGCAGCCGGTCGAATGGAGTCCGTCCACTAGTCGACTAGCAGTGGTCAAGCCACCCACTGAGCTCAGATCGGAAGGCACTCGATCGACAGGCAGCTGTTGCCATCTCGAAATTCCCAAATTTACAGCATTCTTCCTCCTTTTAGTGCCAGTCTCTGCCACTTTCCACTTCCAGTGCCAGTGCCACTGCCACTGTCCCTGTCCCTGTCCCCGGCTCGGCATTCGTTCTTTTTATTGTAAATTTACGATCGCTCTTTCTGTTGGACTCTTTTTATTGTGCTCTGCCCTCGGGTGTCTCCGCAGTGGGGCTCGCCTCGGCTTCTTCTCTCCTTGCCGCACGCATTCCGACGGCAGACCAGACCCACACAAGGCAAGGTGTCAAGTGTTTTGTGTTATCTTCTGCGGTTGGCTTCTTCACTTCTTTGTAGGCCAGCCCCGAAAGCTGGTGCTGGTGCTGGAGCTGAAGCAGAAAGTGTGTCTGGGCCTGGAGCTGGGACCCAAGAGCCAGAGATCGACCGCCGGTGTGTCTGTTTCTCAAATTGCGTCAAAAATTATCGCCATTAAATGTAGATGAGCGTTTAGTTGTAAAGTTATTGGCTCATAAATAACCTCGGTCCTGGTCGTTCTCCCGTTTTCAAACTCCACCCGCTCCCCCGACTGTGCGGCCGGGCAGAGCCAGATGCCGAGTTCTGTTGAGCAAAAGTGGTGCATGGCGACGGACTATTTGTTTACTCCATTCATAAAAGGCTTTTGATTTATGAATCAATAGTCATGCGGTTCTCTTGCGGATTGCACATCTCCAAAGGGTTATGGTTTGTTGGTATTTTGTGTTCTTTTGAAACGATTTCGTAAAATGTCTATGTCTATGTCTATTCCCTTTTGAAATATTCAACCAATCATGAGGTGTGTGTTTCGATTGGTAGTTACTTTATTCTATGCCCATTAACCAGTATAGTGTATGTAATAATGTATATTTATCGACGCAGATGAAAAAGGAGCTCAACCATTGAGATTACAGCTAGATGTCGGTGGTGTTGGCCTCAGACAGGATCTGGATAACAGGTGCTGAGCGGGATTGTTGTCTGCGACTATGATGCTGTGGTAGGTACATATACATTTTATGAACAATGACGCAGTAATTCATGTATCTAACTTTTCAGAATGAGAACAAATAGATATGTACATATGGACGTACACATACATAGTACCTAAGGGGGAGATCAAGTACAGTATTGCTTGCGAGTTAGAAAGCAAGTTCAAAGATGACAGAACCTATGCAGGACCTCCACCTAAGCGACCTCTACTAGGCAAGAATGAAGAAAGCTTGCCTTGCAATTATCAGAAATAATTGCCTAATGCTTAATATCCATTTCAGAGATCGATCAGCGTCCAGGATCTCGTCCAGGACCAGGACCCAGGAAGGCGCTATCCATGCGGCTCAATGCTACCTTTTTCTGTTAATTAACTATCATATTTGGCCTCAATAAAGAAAAGATATTTATTTATATTATGTTTGAGTCTATTGCATTTGCATTCGAATTCAGTTTTGGCCAGGACTCTGGTGAGGTCCTGATAATTCCTCCTTCGGCAACAGCTTCCGCAAATATTTCTGCTTACAATGCTGTTCGGTCTTAGTTGCGGAACAACTTCGCAGTCGCAACATGTAAAACAACCTCTATTAGCAAATGCCTGAAAACATGGCATACTTTTGGGCTGGCTGTTAACATAATGTTAATAAAAAACCATGGCATACTTTCAGGCTGGCCAGAGAACATTTCATGCACCATTTATGAAGTATCTTTTAGGGTTGGATTTATTTTGCTATAATTGCATACTTTTATGCTGAGAGTCCTTGATCCTTGAAAAGGACTCTATCAGATCGAGGATGTGTTTCCGATTACAGGAAGCCATCGCACGCCCCGATCGGCCCACAAATAAAGGAGAGAGAAACAAAAGAAAACTGCCCTGTTGTTGTTGTCAATTTTTTTGTCATTTGTTGTACAACAAAAAAAAATTTGTTGTACAACAAAAAAAATTTGTTGTACAACAAAAATAAATTTGTTGTACAACAAAAGTTGTTGTTGTACAACAAAAGTTGTTGTTGTACAACAAGAAAGTTTTTGTTGTAAAAAAGGGCCTGCACAGTGGCGCCCTCTCTGTCACCGGTGATTTCTTGAACTACATTTTCTCTGGTTCAAAATCTGACCGCTTATTTTGGGGGCGCCACAGTGCCAGCCGTTATTTTTAAATACAAATTATTTTTTTGTTAAATTGCTACAACTCTGCTATTTCTCATCCGATCAGGACGTGATATGTGTCCTCGTAATCGGAAAAATATCCTCTATTGTTTGAACTCGCTAAGGACATCAAGGACGAATTTTAAATACCCTTCTAACGCTGTTTTGTCATAAATTATATGTAAAATCGCTGTAACTTCGCTATTTTTCCTCCTAACTGGGCGTTGCACGGCCCGTTGTGATTGCCGGAACATCCTTTATGAGGTCCTTGTCAAGGATCAAGGACATTGCTACAACTCTGCTATTTCTCATCCGATCAGGAAGTGATATGTGTCCTCGTAATCGGAAAAATATCCTCTATTGCTTGAACCCGCTAAGGACATCAAGGACGAATTTTAAATAACCTTTTAACGCTGTTTTGTCATAAATTATAAGTAAAATCGCTGTAACTCCGCTATTTCTCCTCCTAACTGGGCGTTGCATGGCTCATTGTGATGGCCGGAACATCCTTTATGAGGTCGTTGTCAAGGATCAAGGATATTATCAGATTGGTTTCCGAATTTTCTTACTTCAGCCTACAATCTGCAATCTTTTCCAGCCCAGCCCAAATGTGTGTAATGAATAAAACGATAAACGATAATGGATTTGTGGTTTAGTTAGGTTTTTAATAATTAATTAAAACTACTTGTAAAAATGCTATCAGTTTTGAGCAAGCCGTCGTCTAAAGCTGCTCAGCAATTAGTCTACTTTCTACTACTATTCCATTTAGTCGCCGCGCTGATCCCCAATCTGACGGGGTCCTGGTCCGTCCTCACCAGCCTCGTTTCCAGCAGCCGCTGCCGCCGCTTGGTAAAGCTGCTTCAGATCATTGTAGAGCCGCACGGCGAGCTGCATATTTGGCGCTTCCTGGCGGCCAGGCACCTGGTGCTCCTTGGGCGGCTGCACGCACATCTTCAACACCTTTTGCATAGGTCGTGTGAGCCGAACACCACTCAAGAGTCCAGGCTGGAAGGTTCCGCCGCCCAGGAGAATGTGCTCACAAAATATTTGGAAATTGTTGTTCTGCTGGATGTGGGTGCAGGCATGTCGCTCCTCGTTGCACATTCCGCGGCAGGAGTGGAAGTGGCAGTCCTTGTCGCTTTGGCACTTTACCCCGCGGGACAGCCGCTTGTCCAGCTGACTCTCCACGTACACGTGCTCGGCGCTCTGGTACTTGAGGCGACGCTCGGGCGTGGTGCCAAATCGATTCACCTGCATCTTGCACATTTTCAAGGGCTCCGGCTTCATCTCATCCATGCGGAAGATGTACTCCATGATGTTGAGGGCGTGCTTCAGCCGCTGCTGGCGATTTGAGGCCCTGAACGTGATCAAAAATGTTAGAAGTAGAGCGCAAATGGGTATGGGGTATCTGATGTACTCACAAGTACTGCATAATGCTGGGATTCGATTGCACTATCTCCAGTCCCTCGGTGGCATAGTAGGGCCCACAGGACCCGAGTACTGCTGGGAATACAGACTCCTCGTCAAAAAGCTTCCCCATCATGTAGTTGTTGTCCTTGAACAATCGCCAGAAGCTAACCATCTGCTGGGAGTTGTCATCGGCAATCTCCTGGTTGACCAAGGCGCGTATCTGAACATATGTATATATGGAACAGGAAAAAGTAAGCTATGGACCTGCCTCTGCCTCCCTGTCTCTCGTAGCGTCTCACCATGTTATCGTCGAGGGTGACATTGTAGGCGAGTATTATGTGCAGCTTGACAATCTCGTGAAACTCTTCAATTTTTGGGTAAATCGCCTCCCCCTTGGTGTTCTTCCAGCTCAGCTCGTCATCGTTGTGCCTGGCCAGCTGCAAAAAGGGGAGTGATGAATAAAAATGGTAGCTATGACAACGCCCCGAAGTTACGCGACCTACCTTCACCGCATACATATCACCATTCTTTTCGGCCGTAAACAGAATGGTCTTCATGTCATTCAGCGGACACTGGAAGTTGTCAAAGGTGGACTGTGCCCCGCAAAGTTCTTCGCACAGCGAGCCACTGTATTCCTGCTGCTCAAACTTCTGGCACTGTTTTTCCAGAGACAGGGAAATGCATACATAAAAGGATGTACATATTTAGCAGGATATTTCTTAGGGCTTACCATGAGATTGAGACTCCTGTGCGACATGAGCTTGAAGCAGAACTTGAGGTTGAGGAAGGCATAGCTGAAGAGGCCCACCGCCAGCAGGACCGCAATCAGAACCGTTCGTTGCATTCCAAGCCGAAATTTCCGACGCAGGGCGGTCAACATTTTATTGAATTTCGGATTTCATTATGGATACATTTGCCACTGCAGCAGGTCCTCCTATACGTTGCGAGGTGTACTCGTATCGGCCAGGCCAGGTATGTGTATATACACTTGAAGCTGCAGAAGCTGTCAGTGAATCTGACACGAGTCCGTCCGCTCCAGGTGCAGGACATGCGCATTGGATGCGCAGTCATCGATGACTATCGATTGCGTATCGGACCACACTATCCTATCCCCAGCCCGAAAGTCAAGAGATTGTTTGCATTTTGAAATTATTACTTAACGTATAATTCTTTATTTATACTCTCTGCTAAATTGAGCAATTATTACTTTTACTTTTACCTTTACCTTTACTTAATTCAATTCATCAATTTTCAATTTTTGTATTATTTTTTGTATTTTTCTATAAGGGGTTCATTTAATTTCATTTCATTCAAATGTTTAGAGTTTCTTCTGTTTTGTTTTTGGTTTTGTTTGTTGGTTTGTTCTGCTTTACTAAAAATTATTTAAATTCAGAATCATATACCTAGGTCCAAGTTTTATTGTTGTATATTTTTGTTTTGTTTTTAATAATAGAATTATTATTTTCGCATTATTTTTCTGCTGCGCTGCACATCTTGCCATTGCATTAGTGTCTCCATTGTCTCAGTATCTGTATTTGTATTTGTATCTGTATCTGTGTCATTTGTCTGTATCCGTGTCTCAGTATCTGTATCTGTATTTTTGTCTAATATTCACCTTTTTGTGTGTGTGTACGTGTATTGTATTTATATACTTAAGATAACCGTTCTTTATGCACAATTTTAACTAGTTATATACACAACTATAGTATGTGGCTATGACAAATGCTACAACAAATTAAATAGGTAAAAAACAATATCATTCTAGGGGAATAATGTCAGTGCACTCGACTCTGAATCGTCTTGCGCTAATTGTGTTTAATTCTGCTATATGTATGTATATCTCAAACGGCACATCATCTCATCTCATCCTCATATCATCTCTGTCTATAGCGCTCTCTGTCTCTAATGCTTTCTGCTGCTTCTGCGTATTATCGATTATCGCATTTCCATTTCTATCATCTGTCCCTCCAAAGTACTCGTATTTAAGGTATTTTCTTGGTAAATTTGTGTCTCGCTACGTGAACATTAAAAATGGTATGCCGCGGCTTAGGTATTTTGCTTTACTTTACTTTACTCCGCCCCACCTTTCGTTAGTACCGCGTATTAGATAATTTCATGAACTTGCATTAGTCGTTCCGTGTTTTTTTTGTTGGGTTTTAGGCTGTTATAATTATGCTGTTGCTATGTTATATACATTCTGAAAATTGGCCCTGGCCCTTAACTTAACTTCATTTCGTAGTCGTTTCCGTTTCCGGCACCGTGTCCTCGTATCTCGTATTTCGTGTCTGCTGTTTGTGTTGTTCTTGTTCTCTTGTTTTTCTCTGTTGTATATTATTATGTTTTGTTTTTCCGTTTAAACTTTATGCAATGTTAACATTTTGTGTTTCCTTTTTTTTCTTTTGATTTTGTTACAAAATCGCAGCCGCCTGGCATTTTAATTTGGTTTCGTTTTGTTCGTAGTTTTAACTCGTTATTGTTGTTGGTTTTTTGTTTTGGTTTTTGTTTGCTTAGTTCATTTAAAATAATGTAAAAAATCTGCAAATTGCATGCGCTCATTCGTTAATTATGTGCCGTTAAAAAATGTCTATGATTTCTCTATATGTATTCATTCTTATATTTACAGCAGTTAATCATTTGTCATTTTTCATCTTTTGTTTTTTTTTTTTTGTTTTTTTTTTTTGGTTTATGGTTTTTTATTGAACGTTGTTCTCCCCTGTGTTCTTGCTATCTATCATATCGTCTATCATCTGTTTCTGTTTCTGTTTATGTCGATCTACTTTTGTTGTTGTTCATTTACGTAAAACCTTTGTTTTTGGCAGTGCATTTATATTTATTATTATTTTCGGTTCACTATGTCTCGTAATGATTCGCTTTCGTTCGACTACAAATTAAGTTTCGTTTAGTTATAGTTTACTCATAAATTAAAGGTTATTAATTAATCAACAGCAGTTACTATATATTATTACTATATATATATATATATGTATATACAGTTTTTATCTCGTGTTCCGCAAGGTACTTCCGATTCAACGGCTATACATAAATACATACATATGTACATACATACAATATGTACTATATGGAAATCAATCTATGTATGTATTTTCGAGTTTTTCATTATCTTTTTGATCATTTTCTTTTTGAAAGCGAAACTGAGGAGTTTAGAGGACTATCGAATATATCGAGTACATAATTGGAAGACAGTTGTTTTGGGGATAATGTGGGGGGATAATGTGCACACAGAAAACGATAATGCGGGATGTTGGGAGGAATCCCTCTACCTTTTTGGGTCCCACTATCATTGAGCTTAGAGAACCACCACTGTAGCTCGCCTTGGATTCATAGAACCCTCTTCACGGATTAAAAAGTACAAAGCTCCCAAAAAAAAAAAAAAAACGTAGGCGGGAATGGGATTTTCTCTTGGGGAAAAACAGAACGGAAATCGTATTTGGTATTTGAGCAAAAAACGGCTTATTGCTTTGTTACAAAAATCGCAAGCAGTCCCTGACGAAATTCATCGTTCAATCAATAAAAATTGCGCATATCAAATAAATGATAACAAAAATCACCCCTTCTTCTTCACTTATTATGCAATATATTGTGTGTGTGTGTGTGTGTTTTGACTTACTCGTATAATTCGATATTAAAATCTTCTGCTTCTGCTTCTGCTTCTCCGTTAACTGCGGTAATGTGTGCCGAAAACTACAGTTTGCTGTTTGTTGCTGTGTTCTGTTGCTCCTTTGGTTAATAATTTTGTAATTGGTAATATTATTATTTAGTTGCATGTTGCATGTTGCATGTTGCACGTTGCGTGTTGCAGTTGCTGAAACTCTAAATCTTGTGGCGCTGCTTCCGATGCATCCGATCGGTGCATCCCTTACAACTATGTATCTTTAACTTGTATTTTAGATTGGATTTCCCTGCTACTCCTGCCTCCTCTTCCATCTCTTCTAGCTGCGAGTACTCTGTGGGTGCATTATTATTTCCATTTGCCTCGTACTCTTATCTGTCTATGTTATGTATCTATGTATCTCTATCTTTATATGTGTATCTTTAGTCAATTTAAATACGCAAATTTCAAAACCGTCGCTTAACAATTATGTTTGAATATACAAATGTTCCAGGGTGTGTACGCGTACAGTACTTACTATAAGTATCTTCATTATCATCAATTATCATTATTAAAATAGTCGTTGTTCTGCTTGTTGTTCTCTTTCTCCTCTTTCTCCTCCTCTATCTATCTTGTAGCTGTGATTCGTGATGTGTGTTGTGGAGTGCAATGTGTGTGGCGTGATTCTCGCTGGCAACAGAGTTCTTTCTTGGCTTAGCACAAAATTAACCTTAACTTTCTTTCGTTTTGTTTTTTTTTTCATTTTTCATTTCTTGTTTTTTTTTGTTTTGTTTTGGCAGTGTAAAAATTGTAATTAAATTTAAAAGATATCCTCCATTCTGTGGTGATTATTCAGTTATTGCTTGTCGCGATTATGATAATGATGGCAATGGCGATGCTGATGTACAGCCACTGGCCCACTGTCCCACTATCATCTCAGTCCTCGTCCAGGCTCTGCGTCCGCCGCTCCAGTTGCTGCTGTTGCGGCTTCTGTTGCTTCGAGACCACCAGATACTTTCGGCCAAAGTACGGCGAATCTATGGGATTACGGGATACACGCTGGATCACTTCTCTTTACTTCTTACGCAGGAAATTGCGTGCACGCTTGCGCACTCTTTTCAGGACCCCCGACCCGGCCAGTGGGTCGTCGTAGCGCGTGGCATGTGCTGCCTGTGGCTGTGGCTGCAACATATGGTGGCCATGCCCATGGGCGTGGGTGTGAGCATGGGCGTGACTGTGGTGCGATTGCGGGTGTGATTGCATTTGAGATTGCGATTGCGAGTGGTGATGGGCATGCGAATGCGAGGTGGAGGCCGTGGAGGCGTGATAGTGATGCATTTGAACAAAGTCGTCGTCGCCAGCGGGATTGACGGAACCCGAAAGCGGTGAACTCGGGGACATGGGCTGCGACAGGAGATTATGCTCGGAGGCAGCATCGAAGGATTCAAAGGGATGGAACTGCTGCTGCTGCTGCTGCTGATGGTGGTGGGTGTGGGTGTGGTGCGGGTGGTGGTACAGCGGCTGTGGCGATGGCAGCGACGATGAGTGCTCGCTGGTGGTAGAGGCATCCACTTGGCAGCCACCGTTGAACTCCTTGGGCAGCTCATCGATCCCCAACGACTTCTCGAAGTGCGAATTGCCCGACATGTTGGTGTAATCATAGCTGGGGAAAGTGTACGGCAGATATCCCGCATGATGGCCCTCGCATCCCACTATTCCGCTCATCTCCTCTGCGGCGTCGCCTCCACTCCGATTGTTGATGAACTTCACCTCGTTGGCATTCCGCTCGAGGCTGCTGCTAAACACGATATTGATGTTGTTCGAGCTGGTCGACAGGTTGATGTTTGTTGGGGACATGGGAGGCTCCGTCGAAGTGCCCGTTGCAGTCCCCGTGCCAGTCGTCGTTTGGTTGAGGTTCGTCTCCTTGGAGCTGCTGGCCCTGTATCTCTGGAAGCACTCCCCCGCATCGCTGGAGGCTGTGTTCGTGGTGTTCGTGTTGTTGTTGTTGTTGCCGCCACCGCCGCTGCCGCCGCCGCCGCCTCCGCCGCCGCCTCCGCCGCCCTGCTGGAAGTTGTTCTTGTACTGGAACTCCAGGGCGTTGCTCGGCTGGAAGGGATAGTTCTTCGAGTTATTGAGGACATCTGTGGCCGTGGGATCGCCCTTGGACAAATACTGATGGATGTCCTCGCTGGTGATCTGCAGGTCCTGATCCAGGTAGCTGTTGCACTGAATGTAGTTGTTGCAGCAGTTGTTGAACGACTCCCCGGGATCCTGGTGGAAGAGCACCGTCGTGGACTCCTCCTCGAATTCGCAGTGGTAGCTGCTGCCGCGACGCTTACGGGCTGCCGCCGCTGCCGAGGTACTGGGACCCTCATCGTACACAGAGCCACTCTTCCAGCAGGCGGTCTCTGCGCTGGTGATCTTTCTGCACGGCTTCTTCTCGGGCTCCGGCTCTGGCACCTGCCAGGCATCCAGCTTTTCCTCCTCTCCTCCGCCTCCCACGGCGCCCTCAAACTCCGTTGGCGACTTGCTGTCCGCCAGAAAGCTCCAGCGGATGGGCGAAGGCGAGCAGGCGTATTCGGGCAGATCGTTGCTCAAAGCTCCCTTGGAGCTCTGCCGCTCCAGAGTGGAACCCGCCGCATCCTCTCCTGCCTTGAGCTCCCCCGCCATCTGCTTGGCCCTGTCGAAGATGGAGGTCAGCGATCCCAGTTGACTATTCGGGTGACTGGCGTTCAATCCGCGCAAGGAGATGGAGGTGTAGCTGGGCTGGCGGTGCTGCAGGCGCTGCTGCTTCCGCATGGCTGCGGACGCTGACTTGATGGAGTTGTTGCGGCTGAGCGAGGACCTGGAGCCGTACAGGCTCGTCGAGTCCGTCTGGTAGCAGTAGTCGGAGCTGGTGCAGCAGCTGCTGGGGCGTCGCGACGAGGAGCCGTACAGATCTTCTGCGAAGAACTGGGCCAGCTCTGTGCGGGAGGAGGAGGTGCAGCAGGACTTGCGCACCATAATCTCCTGGACCTCGCGATCCGCGCAACTGGGATCCTGGCAGGAATTGGTGGACACATCCGTGACAGAGCGATGGCGACGACTAGCGGCGCAGACACCGTGACGCGTGGTGGTGCCTGCCGCCGAGTGGTGTCCCGTGTGATGGGTGGAAGTGGTGTGGGCTCCGGGCAGACTGCCGCTGCCCTGGCGACGACGTCTGCGATAATGATGATGATGTGAGTGATGGCTGTGCGGTGAGGTGTGGCGACTATGATGCGGACTGTGGCTGTGTGGCTTGCGTGGCTGGTTCTGCAGTGGTTGCATTGGTTGCTGCTGCTGCATTTGGTGGCAGTGTGATAGGATGGAGACCGTCTCCTGATTCGGCTCGTGATTCGGCTTGTGGCTGTGACTGTGCGGTGGTGGTGGTTGCTGCTGCTGCTGCTGTTGCTGTTGCTGTGGCATCTGTGGCATCTGTTGGGGCTGCTGCGAGGGGGCTGCTTGATCACATACAACATCCTTCTCATAGCTACAATGTACGTATTCGTGTGTGGCATATCGGGACTGGTGATGCGACTGCTGTTGCTGCTGCTGTTGCATGGACATCGGCAACTCCTCAGCGCGACTCACGGACCGAACACTGGCAGTTTCAGGAGGTGAGGCGTTCCTCAGTCAAGGCCCGCTGTTCGGGCAGACAGGTGCTTGCTGACGAAGGTGATGGGGCGCAGAGGCACCGCTCCGGCCCTGGTGTGTACTTCGGCCGCCGTCTAAAAATCGCTCGGATGCAGCTGCAGGTAAGCGCAGTTACAGTTACAGTTGCAGTATCAGTGGCAGTGGCAGTGGCAGTGGCAGGACGACAAAGCGGCGGCGACAACGAAAACGCGTGAGAAATAAAGAACCAAACAAATCGAGAATACAAAAAGCGATTAATATAGCCGCCAAATGGGGGATTCAATTCGTTTCGTGTCGAGTATTTCGAGTATTTTATTAATTTCTCTTTGTCTGGGCGTTGTTTTTTCTTTTCTTTAGCTGTGGTTTCATTCACTCACTTAAAAACAGTGCATGCAAAAAGTACATGCCAATAATACGCATGCAAATCAATGGAAAATAAAATAAAAAAACGCTTGCCTCAAGTACAAGCATCATGCAAATTCACTACGAAAAAATAAAAGAAAAACTTTCGTATGAACTTTCGCTGATGATGTTGATAGGGGGGTGGGTTCACTGCGGGCTTCGATTGATTGATTGATTGATTGATTGATGGTCTGGTTAAACGATTGACTGACAGTGATGATTTTCATTTGATTACTTTTTAGTTTTAAAAGCATACTCTTTTGGGGCCATAAAAAGGAGTAGAGTCGAGTTCCGAGTTTCATTTTCAGCAAAATCATATGGAAAGTGATATTAATTATATTATTCCTATAGCTGGGATATTCTATATAAATTAAAGGTAGAATTTTTTTAGATCAATTTCACTTTTGTAAAGATTTAGCTTTAATGAAATTGAGACTACAGAAACAAGTCCCTTTTCTGCCCCCAAAACGTTTTCAGAGAGAGATGAAGATGTCTTGAATTTTCCATATCATTTGTCGCCTCAACTCCATTTTCTTATACATAAATAGTGTATGCGTGTGTGTGTGTGTGTGTGTATGTGGGGTATTTCATACGTTCATTATTGGCACTTTTTTGCTTGATCTTTGATGCTGTGTGGCGATTGTGTACGCGCGAATATTTTTGTTTTTGTTGTGAGTGAGTATTGTTTTGGGTGAGTGTAGATTTTTTGGGAGAGAAGTGCGTGGGGTGTGGGGCTTCGGGGCCCAGTTTTTACTTAGCCAATCGGTTGGTTCGCTTGATCCAAAGTTTTCAAGTAGATATTCTCTTCACTTGCGAACTATAAAAAGAACGAAATGAAAACGAGATGTTTAAGCAGATTCGAAACTTTCTTTCGTGGTAGCCTTAGTAGCTTTCAGCATTAGTTCTAGATATACATATGTAGGTAGTTTGTATATTGTTGTATAGTTAGTTATATGTAGTTCTAGAATTGACTTTATTGGGGTGCATTGAGTGCATTGACTGGCGGCGGGTCTTCCAAGCAGCACGCGCTAAGCATTTTCATGTAAATGCTTTCGTGATTGGGTGTCTTACGAGTACAAGTACGAGTACGAGTACAATTAGTTGGGTAGTTGGGTGCTCTTTTTGTTAGCTTTTGTGTGCCTTTTGCAACCTACATGACATTCTTCCGTGCGCCGAGTGCCGGCGGAAACTGTCGTCGCCCACGTAGTCAGACTCGTTGTGGTAGCACTTTCTCGCTGCCACTGGCGTTTGTATGTTTGTGCCATAGTTCGTGTAGCACGTAGAGGAGCCTACGCCGCCACCGAGGCCTTCTCCTATTCCTACTCCTACTCCTCCTCCGGTCGAGGCCGCCCCATAGCTGTGGGTTGTCGATGTGGGACCCAGGAGATTGGTGCTGTCGCTTAAGGGATAGGGACCCATGCCTTCAACCGTCAATGAGAACGAGGTCGTACCAAAGACTTTGATTATTACATATTATACGAGTAGTGTGATGATAGGAGATTTCATTTCATTTCGTTTCGGTGTTTTGTTTTTGGTTTTGGTTTTTCATGCAAGTTTCAGATCGGATATTGTCGCCAGATTTGTTGTTGTTGTTGTTTGTTATTTGTTGTTTGTTGCGGTTGGTTACATACAATATTTGGTTGTGTTGCAAGTGTATTTTTGGTCCCAGTTGTCGATTGATGATTGATTGTTTGATTTGGTTCCCAATGGTTCAAAGTTTGTTTCGATTTTCAGTGACAGAATTCATAAATAAACAATTTGAGAGTTAATTTTTCTACCAGATACGCGAATATCACATCGATTTCTCAATTATAGAATAGAGATTGTAATAATTATAAGATAAAGATCATAATATAGAGATCACAATTTTCTACACGAACAAGCAGCTAAATATACAAAAATTAAAATGTATACATATGTTACATTCCAAATGAAAATTCATTAAGAATAAATAACTCTAAAGGCAAACGATAATCATAAATAGAGTTTTACACCACAGATATTTGTATGTCTTATAGGAATGAGTGGAATGATTGGATGTTTGTATTTAGTTTATGTTTAAAACAGGGGAAAAAATAACAAAAAACCAAACTAAAATGTTGCTTAATTGCTCTTTAAAGTGTTGCATTTTGTGTGTGGAATGTGTATCCTTTCGTTTAGGCTAAAAATTGTCACTAAATTGAATTTACATTTACGTTTAGATTTCTGTGTCATTTTCGTGTGTGTTTTTGTAGGTTTTTCTTGGGGCAAGAGTCCTGCTTTTTGTTTATCTAGAGGTAGGTGTGTGGGTGGGTGGTGTATCTGTATCTGTATCTGAGTATCTTTGTGTACTTGTTTAGCAACATGGATAGGATATGCAAATATTTGTGGATGTTGTTTTCGAGCAATTTGCACAACAAATAATGAGGAGAGCAAAGAGCACAAATGGGGACATTAAAAACTCAAACTCAAATAGAAACACAAACAAAAATTCAAACTCAAACAAAAGGTGAAAACTTGTGTAGTGGTTTTTTTGGTGGTTTTGGTTGGTTGGGTGGCTGGATTCTAGGTTGGAACGTAGGAGTATTTGTATTTGTGTGTGTGTGTGTGTGTGTGTGTGTGTGTGTGTGTGTGTGGATGGTTTGTTGTTGGATTTTTGTTTTTGGATTCTTACGTGAGTCATGTTGGGTCTTCTCCTCGGATACCATCAAGGCGGCATGCTCGATGCCAGAATTCATTGATTGTGGCTCCAAGCTATTTGTGCAGTTTAGCATACTCCTGAAATTCGCACACTCTACGATTATGTTTTAAGTGTAAACGTATTGTAAAATTGTAATTTTGCAAAAACTAATGAGAGCAATTTTCCGGGTTTGGGGGGCGGGCGGGTACTCAAGTCAAACAGATAGAGAGAGAGAGAGAGAGACACACACAGACACGGAGAGAGAGAGAGCAAATACCAAGCGAGAGGTTCTGTAAAAGGGTCCTTTCTGTTTCTAGGATTTTAAGGGTCCATTGGGTGTCTGTTTTGATTTCAGCTGGAAGAGCTCTGGGTTGCCTGCTGCTTGGAAGTTATTAGGCGCGACTTTAAAACTAAATTTAAAAAGTAAAATAAAATTTAAAAATCAACTGAAAAGTTCTAAGAAAATAAAGTTTATTTATAATCAAAAACAAAAACGTGAAACAAAATTGTATTTAGGCTAGAATTAATACTAAAATCGGAATAATTGCTAGACACAAGACACATTCTCCCACAAAGAGGGGGGGGGGGGTCCTTTGGGATGTCTGTTCTATTCCAGAGAACAGAGTGAGGAGAACGGGGAGCGTAACGAAAGTTTTTCACTGCACTTTGTGCCTCTTGGTGGGTGCTTCGGCATCCCCCTTGCCGGGCGAAGGCGGCGCTGGTTCAACATCCCTCAGCGATATATCAATTTCCGCCGTGGCCGTTGAGCCATTGTTCTCGTTGACACTATCCTCGCTAGAAACGCGGTGTGTGTGGAGGGGGACATAGACATAATCAAAGACATAATCAAAGACATAATCAGTGTGCGTGTGTGTGGATTGGTTGGTGGGTTGGATTGATTGTATGGATTGTGTGTGGCATGTGGGCATGTGGCATGTGGGCATGTAGGCAGGTGACATTTTGCCGGTTAACTAAACCAATTTTATTCGTCGATGAGTCGGAGATGAGAGGTTCGGGCGCTGATTCATGAGTCATGATTCATGATTCGAAGAAGGAGTCATGATGAAAGATGCGGCGGCTCTTATAAATACATAAAAAGTATTGTTTTATACGAGTAGATTGAGTTTATGCAATAGAGAGAGTTAGAAGTTAGAGAGTAGAATAGTTTAAAGTTCATATTAAAGATATTTGTTGGGTATTTATTTTTGGATATAGTTTTTGCTATGGATTCTTTTGTTTCTTATTTAGATTTGCTTTAAAACGGCAGCCACTTGATATTGTTTTTTTTGTTTTTGTTTTTTATGTATTTTTTAAAGGGGTGGTACGTAACAAAGTAACGAGAAGTACAGGCAAAGTTTTGTTAAGCGACATGCCGAAAAATTGTAGAGAAAACGTTTTGAGCGCACTTTTCATATGTCAATTGGGTTTTTCTTTTATTTTATTTTCTTTTCTTTTCTTTTGGTTTTGTTTTTGGTTAACGTAATGTACATAAATGTTGCTAAATAAAGTACAGCAAATACGATAGCTACGTTTTAAAAGTTTAGAAGAAGAGCGGAAACGCATCAGATTCTGATTCATTGAGATTTAGAGACCTTCTTTGGGGATGGGTGGATTCTTTGGTGGATTTTGGTGGTAGGGGGATAGGTAGCTTTCGGCGTGACTACATGCATCGGTGGACTTACCCGTACAGTCTACTATCTCGAAAAGTCCTTTAGTATTTTTAATTGGGGCATTACAATGGAATGTATTTCAAGTCAGAGAAAGAGAGTTATTTTTTTTCGAACGGAAATTGTGCATAAATCAAAAAACTAAAGAGAACAAATTTGTAAAAGAAAATAAATCAAGAGAACCCCTTCGAATCCATAGGATTTGATTATATTTCCCATTCGATTCAAGGGGCATCAAAAACAAGGGGTATGCAAACCGCATAATTAACTTCCAAGTAAATGTTAAGAAAAAGGTCAGAGTTAGTTTCAGTGTTTCGGGGTTTTCTTCTTCAGAGTTTCTTTTTTACGGGTTGGGGGGAGGGTAGATTGCTTTTTTAGAGAGTTTTCAGGAACATCGTCGACAAATTGCCATGATTCGTGTGCAGATTCGTGAGTTATGAGGATGAAATCGGAAGAACATACCTGCCATTGTTGTGCCTGAAGAGGGCCAGTATCTCCTCGAACGTCTTGTTCTTGGTCTCGGGCACCTTTTTGTACGTGAATATCCAGAAGATGGCCAAGAACACGCTAAACGGCAAGAACGTATAGTTCTCCAAAGCAGTCTGAAATCAGAAGTATTAAATTACATATTCGAATCATGATTGGAAGCATCTCACTCACCTTCATGCTGGGAAAACCAATGCCAACCACAAAATTGGCCATCCAATTCACTAGCACCGCAATGGCCATGGCACTGGGTCGTGGTCCCTGCGAGAAGAGCTCTGCGGTGATCATCCATGGTATGGACCCGGGGCCGACGGCAAAGAAGACCACAAATCCGAGGGTGGCCACAACCGATAGGTAGGACATCCAGTCGATCATTTCCTGTACGTAACCAAAAAACTCCTATACAAAATGGCATAGTAATCGCATTCTCGATGATTTGTAGGCTTTTCTTTTTTCACGTTTTTTCTCTCTCTCGTTGCTTGTTCTTTTTTACTCGTTTTACGTTTAACAAAGAGAATAAACAATGGTTCGTGACGTGAAACTCGCATACTGCCACTCGTTTCACGTCTGACGAACTCTCTCGTTTGTTCTCTCGTTACTCGTTTAACGTTTAACGAACTGTCTGTTCAAACCAAAATCAAATCAAAGAGATTGATGATATCTCATCAAACAAAGAATAAAAATATATATATTGTAACCCTAGAATCGTTATCCCTGACTTTTCTTTTATGCATGAGAGTTGAGTTGAGATTATAGAGTATAACTATAGTTTGGGATTTGTATATTTTCTTAGCGTTTCGGTTCTTGGTTCTCAAAGAGTTTCTACCGTTTACCACAACTGTCGCTCGAGTCTTTATCTGTGCTGCTGCTTAGGATATTATTAATTAGAGCGTGATTCTATATATCTTACAAAGTAATCAAAACTTAAGTAAATCAAACTTAAATTAAATTAAAGTCAAGTAAAAGTAAAAGTAAGCTTTAATCGTAGTCTAAGTCGACATTGAGAATTGTGTTTCGTTTGTGAAAGCGATTGATTTTCAGCGCGAGTGCTCTTCTGTTTCTGGCTCTATCTTTTGTACATTTACCAACACTGCTGCAACAGTGCTGTGTCTCAGTGTTAGTGTTGGCTATTGGCAGTAGTGGAAACAGGGTGCCGTGTCCGATAAACGTTTTTGCAGAGTTGTAGTTGTGTTCGATTGCGTTTGTTGCCTTTGAAACTGTGTGGATTGGATTGCTTCTAATAAAATTGTTGTTGTTGTTGCCTGATCAAAGCGAAAAGTATAAGCAATAAATAATAATATAGAATTCAACTGAAAACAGATTCGTCAACTGATTTCGATTTCGAGTGAGTGTTTGGCTGAGTTGTTGTTCTGTGTTCTGTGTGGGTGGGCGAAAGCCTGCCAAGTCGAGAATAGCTTTTAAATAAGGGGCGGGGGACAGGTTGCACGACGGAGCTGGATCCATGGGGGAGCATTTTTACCGGCAGTCGCTGTCCCTCTATTCAATGTAGACGATGCCAGCGAATGCCGGCGATGGCTCTGCTTTTGGGGGATCTGAGGGGACCAGCTCTCACTCGTGCAACAACTTAAGACTAGGCAAACACAAAATGTCAAAAATACAACTCAAAAATGCATTCCAAAGGCAAGCAACGTGCAAAGAGCATTCCACAAATTGTAGAGGCTTAAAATTAAGCTAATTTATTGTACTAGTTTATGTGTTTAAATATTTAATAATGTATTTAGAGAGGCTAAACAAGCAATGGCAAGCTGAAAAAAACAGATTGCAATTCGCTTGGAATAACGATAATTAATAACCCACAAAAGCGATACCAAAGTGTTGGCCTATAAATAACGATTATATATATGTACATACATACATATATTTATGTACATATGTATGTATGTATGTATAAAGTATGTATGGAATACAGGTACTAAATTGAATGGCTGAGGGAGAGAGGGAGCTCTAGCAGCAGAGGCTATAAATTCATCGTGTTATAAATTCAAAATATATCTCACATCAATAATTTATAGAGAAATGTACGCGCGGGACAACTGTCATGCCATGTGTCCCTTCCTCCTCCTCATCCAACTCCCCTCTCTCACTTTCTCTTTGAGAGTATCTATGTGTGTATGTGTTTGAGTGTGTATCTGTGTGAGTGAGTTTTTTTGTTGTTGTTGTTTGCTGCTTAGGTTTTTTTTAGGGGGCTATGGCTACTGGCTTTGGGGTTTGGGGTTTGGGGTTTGTTTAAACACAACTTCATGCATAAAATATTCATATCAATATTCAAATATTTATAAAACACACGCAGCATTCGCTTGGACGATATGCAGATGTGGCAAGTACGAATATATATCTAAGGGGTATATACTATACATATATGTATAAAGGTAAAGTAGTTTCTCCTTTAAAATCAAATGCAAATGCGATACACAAAAAGAAGGGCACATTCCACATTCACATTCCACATTCCGGGGAAATATATATATAATGCTAATATATAATATGCTAAAGCATATACTGGCCACTCCTATACTTGCCTTAATCAAAAACGAAATCGTTATGAAAATGGAGAAGATGAACATGCCCCCAAGGCCGTACAAATGGAGAGTCCTACGACCCGTGCGATCCATCAGTGGAATGGACACCAGTGTCATTACAACCTAGGAGGGAAAGATGCACAAATATTACATACACATTCAAGAATACAAAATGTTCGTTAATGCTTGCCATTATAGCGCCAATGCCTATCGTGGCAAACTTGGCGCTCTCCTCCGTCAAACCCGAGCTCATGAACAGCGACGTGGAGTAGTAGAAGACGGCGTTGATGCCACTGAATTGCTGACTCAGCTGCATCACAATGCCAATGATCAGTGGGGGACGCAGGGTGGGCGAACAGATGAGCTCCATGGTGGATATATGGCTCTCGGCCTGCTGGGCACGCTCCTCGGCTCGCATCTCCTCAATGTCCTCTTCGACAGAGCCAGAGGCGCGCAGCCGTCGAAGGGCTACCGGAGAAGGGAAGCATTAAAGATACAGACACTGAAAGTATTTTAAGTATTCTTTATACCTTTTCGTGCCTCTTCCTCCCACTGCTTGGTAATCAGCAAATATCGTGGCGACTCTGGGCAGACGGGCAGTAAAATTAGTTGCAATATTGCTGGACATATGGCCAGGCCGAGGAGTATGGGCCAGCCCTCGTTGGTGCCGAGTATCTGCTCGATCCCCAGGACTTGGGATAATAGTAAACCTACAGTCACAGCCAATTGATTAACAGTACCTAAGCCACCGCGTAGATTCAGTGGCGCTATCTCCGAGATGTACATCGGCACTAGAGATGTATTGAGGCCTGGTTAAAGGAGGAAGATACTCATTCAATATAGCGTTTATATTCAATCAAAGATGCAATACTTGCCACAATTAACGCCAATTATAAATCGGCCAAGGAATAACATTTCATAGGAATGACTAACTTTGGTAAAACCCATCAAACAAGCACCCGATATTCCAAGCACATTGTTCAATAGTAGGCCGCCCTTTCTGTGAAACCAAAAACAGAGATCGAAAATATATATATAACATCTGTAGGTATATTTGATCTGTATATCCTGGATATGTACCTGCCAAAACGATTGGCCATCCAGCCGCCACTGAAACCGCCGAGCATGCCGCCAATGGCAAAGATGGACACTGCCACCGAGTACAGCTGCTGGATGAACTCCTCGCTGATGTCCTCGCCATAGCGATCCTTGTACACATCCTTCATGAAATTCTCGATATTCTTCTCTGGGGCATTGATCACTCCGGTATTATAGCCGAACTGCAGCATACCCAGCACCGCCGAGAAGATCGAGTACGTGAGGAAGAAGGTGAGACCCTGGAAAGTGTGTGACGAAACAAAGGTAATTTATCCATTAGTCTTGTACAAAATCTGCCCGAAGGTTAGGACAACGGAAGGACATTTAAGGATTCGGTTCTTGGGGGATTCTGTGCGGGTCCATCAAACGCTTTGCAAACAAACGAGTGTGCGGTACATTAAAACCAATATTCAATATCCATAATCCATCGATCGATCGATTGATCGGTTGATTGATCGATTCTCTAAGCATACGTTTTCGCCAATTATTATTCTAATCGAAACTTAGGCATAATAGAAATCATAGTTAAAACTCTGATGATGGAGAGTGTCTGTCTGTCTGGTGGGATGTTTCAAAAGGAAAATTTAATCAATTATAAAGAAAAATCATAGACAAAATAATAGTTTCGTAAAAGATTCGTTTTATTTTCTTAGCTTTTCGCTTAACAAAAACTTAAAATTATAATTAATATACCATTGTTCCATCAGCAGGAGAAAGTGAAAGAAAACCTTCGCCCAAATTTTATATAGGGGAAAGGTTAAATTCGAAACAATTCTGTTATAAAATTAACGATGAAATCTCAAATAGAAATCGCGTATGTTACATATCCTGCTAATGGAACTGTGGCAGAAAAGATTCATAGATAAAGTACGTTGATGACAAAGCCGTCTGTATGCGTGTATCTGTGGGATGTGCAGTAGCTGATACCACAAAATCTGTGATATATTTACATATGTATATCTACATCCTTGAGGTAGCAGCTTCTGCTGTCAGTGGATGTGTTGTGTGTGTGTGTGTGTGTGTGTGTGAGGAGCGTGTAACATGTGGATGGATGGGTGGCAAGGTGGTTATGTGGCATAGATGACTGGATGGTAAAGTGAGTTTGGTGGGTGGGTTGGCTGAATGGTTTTATTGGACAAGTGACAAGTGTGTGGTGGTTGGTGGTTTTGTTTTTGGTTCTTTGGCTCATTGGTGGTGTATTTCGGTTTGTAGTACATGAGATAGAGAAATGAAATTCAAGTATTTAATTACACAACATGGCAAATAATTTAAGCTACAAACTTGTTCTAAAAGTCTTAGCTTCCGTCGGTGCGTGTGCTCCTCCAGTCTGTCGACATATTCGCGCAGCTCCTCGATCTCCTCCTTCACCTGCTGCACGGTGTCCAGTTCATGTTTGATGGCCACCATATCACGTTTGACCTGTTTGACAGAGTATATATAAAAGATATATTCACTAAAAAAATAAACTCTGAAGCACTCACCTCTGAGACTTCACTCTGGCAGGACTCCACGGATTTGGTCAGCTCTTGGAGCTGTGTGCGAATTTCGCACAAGGCGACTGTCGTCTCCAGGTGTCGATCGCCTCGCTGCAGCTCATCGAGTTTCGCTGATAGATTCATGCTCATCACGCTAACTTGCTTTTGCAAACTTTACAATGTACAAATGTAATTCGATTGCACAGAAACCACAGTTGCATGCCACAGTTGCCAACAGTTCCAGTACAAGAGGTCACGCAACGGGGTTGCAAGTGGGTTGGAGGTTGTCCAGTCGCAGGCGGAGTCGCAGTCAAAGTTTAAGAAAATATCAAGTAGAAAATGCACTTTAGTTGTACGATACGCTACATGGCATTCATTTCGGCCGAAATCCAACTACATTCGTACATTCATATATATATATATATATATATGTAAATATATACACATACATATACATATGTATATGGTATTTGTATCGTATATAGAGCTATTTAGCGTGTACGTATACGTAATTTATTTCGCAAAAAACACACAGAAAAACGAAATTATTTATGACCGCTTGCATTAAAATTTACTGAACTATGCAATTATTGAGGAATGGGGAGCAACATAAATATCAAGAGGCAGGGAAAACGCAGCAACAGAAAAGAGTAAGAAAAACGGAGAAAGGAGGAAGGAGCCAGTGGAAAACAGCGGAAAAGAGAAAGCAGCTAGGAAAACGCACACCAAATACAACAGCAGTCAGGCAGCTCCTTTCTTGGGGCTCTGCAGTGGAGACCCTGGCTTTTGGGTTGAAGCGGGTGTGGAGCTGCGCAGCTGTGCAGCTGTGCTGTGGTTCTGTTTCTAGTGGCAAAAGTCCAAGAGCAAACGCAAGGAAAGAAAACGAAAATAAAAAAAACGAGAGCACGAAGAATGAGCTGGAAGGGAGACCGAATAAGTAGTCGAAGGAGGAGCAGCACGAAAGGATGCAGAAGCAGTGGGTTCTCTTCCACCAACAAATACGAAAACAAAAGCCAGGACAGGGCCAGGGCCACTAAGTACATAAAAAAGTAACTTAAACTAAATTGTTGGCATATTTCGTTAAGGTCCAAGGCTCAAGAGTAATGGGAAAGTCGAAATGGTAAAGTAGAATCCAGAAAGAATGAAAAATTGATGGTCGCATTCGTAGTCGTAGTCTCGTACTCGTTGCAGAGCTATGGGCTATTCGTTTAAGTTGTTTCCACATCCGAGAGGCAACCATTATTTATTACAGATACAATCCCCACGCCCCACCCTTTTGTTTGGTTACTTTTTTGTTCTATATCTAATCCTGTTTATGTTTCAGGAGCCCCTATCCCCCCCTTCCGCCCATCGAATGCATCAAATTTACATTTTCATCAGAGAAAACAAATCGCTGGCGCGCTGTTTGCATTAGTTTTTGGCTCCCAGATACGAGTATAGTAGTACGAGTATAGTAGTATATCCATATTTGGGCTGCTTTTTGTGCGTTGGAGAGAACGCTGTTCGTACAACAAGCAAACATGCAACAAACAACAAACAAAACACAAGCGAACGAACGAGCGAACCGGCATCTAAATCAAATGGCAACAATGGGCAAAAAGCTATCCGTAGATGGTCGAAGCTGTTGATACCCTTCAAGATTGAATGCATTCGAAAAATGGAAAAATAATTATATTCAAAAATTCCCCACTAATCGAAAGAATAGAACATATGTAAACCCTGAAGGAAAATGGGAATATGCTGCCTTGTTTCCTTTGCTGCTTCACAAACATTTGCAAGGAATCATATAACCCTCTTATAAATCTTTAAATTATAGTCACCAGGACTCCATGCTCTATGCGATGGGTAGCGAAAGGCAGCGATGCTGCACACAATGCGCATACGACATGTGGCCCGGGACCCTAAAGTCCATGCCGTGCCTCTCGAGTTGCCTGCTGCTGCTGCTGCTCCTCTGCATTATGTTAATGCGGATGAGGCACGGAGATACTGCTGCTGCTGCTGCTGTTGCTGCTGTCGTTAGTATTGTTATTGTTTTGCATTTGCACGGACATTGTTTTGCCGAGCATAAAAGGATTATTTTATGCATACATCAGTGAACGTTACGTTACGGAACCAAAAACCGAAACCAGAAACCGAAACCGAAACCCCAGACCCCAAACCCCAAGCCCATAACCGACAGGCAGCACACCCTAGACACCAGAGAGGCGGCTGGCATCGACTGGTATCCTGTTGTTGCAAGTTATTGTTCTCTCTCAATGAAAACAATTGCTATCCTATCTGCCAGGATATCGCCTACTGTCCGTCCTACTGCCTGCCGCCTGCAACATGTGTATTGGCAACACAACTGTACTTGTGGCTGCTGTCCCTTCGTCTGTTTTGTCCTTCTGTCAGCAGCAGGAATTTTCGGTTTTGTATAACGGATTTGTATACGTGAGCATTTAATAAATTTTCTGCCAATTTTCTCCGCTTTTCCCCCGCCGCTTTCCGTCCGCCCCCAGCTTTTGCATTCATTAAAATCTGGATTACGTGCATCTTTCTTGCTTCCTCGCAAAAGGATGCCATGTGCCACATACTCGTTAGGTTTTCGCTTCATTTTGTCACAGGAGATGGAAATTCTAATACAAAAGCCAGGGCTTGGCCTCTACGGATTATTTCTTTTGGCAAATGATTTCAATCACATTAGCAATGGGAGGGCGAAAACTACCTTCGGCGAGGGAAAACCACCCTCAGCAACGAGTACGAATACGGTTTCCATCAAGATCTTCATTCAAACGAGAGACTCTCGTTTCCAATGTTGAAACATCAGTTACAGGTTGGATTTGCTGCTCATTGAAACATCAGTTACAGGTCATATTTGGCTCAGATTTCAATGCACACAAAATACATTTTAAGAGAATATTTTAAATAAATTAAAAGCATAATTCGATTATAAATATCAGATCATATTGGAAGGGAAGTACAAATCAAATGCGATCTGTTGCGGGGGATATAAGGAAAACAAGGGATATTATGGATGCGGATACGGATACGTAGGATAAACCAATTGGCATATAGGACATTCACCAAACGCTAACATATTTCATTTGCTGCAGCTTCTCATGGCATTCTGCTCTGCTGGCATCACAGTTTCTGAATTAAATTTCAATTTTATTTGCCGTTGCGTTGATTTTCATTTGATTTTCCAGGGTCTCGCAATATTTTATGATTTGCATAATTCATTCATTTTGATGTTGATTTTTTTGTTGTTGTCTGAAATTTCTCAATTGTTTTTTACGGTTGATATTCCTCAATTTCTATAAATTCTATAAATTATTATAGAGATACATTTTACATATGCAGAAAAGCAAAATGTTGTTCAATGGGAAACAAAACAAATGACGGAGGCAGAGGCGGTGGCTAAGGAGGAGGGCAGAGGGAGTCTGTCCTATCCTGTCCTGTCCCTGCCTACCATGTGAGCGGGTGAATAGGCAACAACAAAGATGCAACAAAGATAGCAACAAACATTATGTAGTTTTTCTTGGGGGTTTCACTGTCAGTGTAGTTTTTTTCCTCTTTAGTTTGTTTCTTTTTTTGTAAATTTTGTTGGTGGAATGACCGTTACGCCAATTAGTTTTGGGTTTTCCTTTATTCTATTTTTTTGGTTTTTTTTTTTTTTTGGGTGTTTTAGAAACCATAAAAACTGTGTGTGCAGTAATTTATTGCAGCAAAGGAAATGAAAATGATAACCAGAACAAAATGAAGGACATTTAGGAGATGTTACACGATGCGTTTTCTACCGACTGCATTGTGAGCATTGTCTCTCAGTTACCCATTTAAATGGCTATTTTTAATTAATTTTAATTCAAGAATTGGACAGATTTAACGCTTCTGAGGTTTATTTCTGATGATTTTGGATTGAAAGCACATCGTGTAACAGCGGCAGTGTTGAAGCAGCTTTGACAAGTGGCGGAATATATCCCGAAAATATATTGTGTGACTGACTGGCTGGTTGACTGACTGGCTGACTGATGGATCACGACTACGGGGTAGTGGAGAGTGGAGTGGATGGCAAGAGTGGAGGAGGGAGAGCTAATTATGAACTTTGATGACATGCAGAGAGGAGAGAGACGCCAGAGAGAGGGAGAAAACCGCATGCTGATTGACTGCCTGTGCGAGAACGTTTGTCAATGACTGTACATGGATTTTTCTCTGTGGGTGAGTGTGTGTGTGTGTGTGTGTCGTGTGTACTGTGACTTAATGGACACTCAAACACTTTTGGGCATGTCATAAAAAACATGACACAGCCAGGCAGCAGGCAGCTGGCAGCTGGCAGCTGGCAATCTGCTCTTTGCGGCTGCCCCTCGAGGGCACTGCATGGTATGCCGCACATCTCTCTTCGAATACACCCTCTCCTGGGGCCTCCTCCTTCTCTCTCTCTCCTTTAGAGAATGTTTATGTATGTTCGTTCATTGGTAAAACTAATTTAATTTATATTTTTGCACATAATTGAATACTAATTGAATGTTGCATGCAGATGGAAAATTGAAAATAGAGAAACAGAGTTGTGGCAAATATTCGAATAATTAACAAATCAATTTGAGTGCCAAAAACAGAGATAGAGGTAGACATAGAGAGAGAGCGAAGAGTGCAGAGTGCAGAGTGCAGAGAGTTAGGGTTACAGGTTAAAGGGGGATTAAACATTACAAAGAGTCAAAGACAGGGTGGAGCGAGGGAGGGGAAATTAGCAAAAATATTTCGATATTTAATTGAAGTTTATTTGGTTTTTGGAACTAAATTGCATACTCATTGAGTGGCGTGAATACCAAACCACTTTGCGAGTGGCTGCATCGTTCATGTTGTCGTTGTTGTTCATGTTGTTGTGGCAGTGGCAGTGGCAGAGTGGCACAGACAGAAAGGTGGATGAAGTGGATGACAAAAGAGCACATACATTTACATATACTAGACATTGGGTACAACATGGTGTGTGGAATGTGGTGGCAGAGTGAAAGAAATGAAAGAACGGCTGCCGCGCTTTAAATTTAAGCGACACCCCAAAAAGTCTGGCCTTAAATTGCAGCAACGCCAAAAGTACGCTACAAAATTTGTTCAACTTATTTTGGGGCTGTTTTAGAGGTAGAAGAACTCTCAGGCCTGTCCTCGATTTCATTTTCACAACAAATTTACCTTTGCATTAATAGAATTTATAAGGAATGATAACCTTACTGGCCTCAAACATAGCAATAAAAAACCATTGGAAATTCTCATAAATATTTTTCTTTTTTCCTTTTTTTTTTAATGTGAATAAAACCGAGAACAAGTCTGATGGGAATTACAAATATTCTGAGCGAAGGACAATCATTTTTTTTTGCTGACTTAATCACTCAATCAACTCTGGTGACATTTGTTGTTGAACATTTTTTCTTGTTTGATTGCAGTTTTTTTTTGCTGAACAATAAAAGAAGTGCCAGGTACCGATAAAAGTGACAGAGTGACGAGAAAACAAAACAAAAAATAATGACAGCAAACAAATTTAAAATTCTAGCAAAATTTAATTAAAGCACTTATTCAATCTTTGCAATAATTTACAGATTCAACTGATACACACACACAATTTAGATTCCAAAAGGGGAACGGAAACAGAAACAGAAGCAGATGCAACAGATTTTGCCTTGAATGAATTAATGAATGAGAATGATGTTGGAATGCTGCTGCACATTATGATGTGATCGATTATACGTTAGTTAGTGATTAATTAAATGGATGTTTGTTACTGTTAGTGGTAATGTTAATGTTAGTTAGTTATGCTAGTAAGCGGAATGTGGATATGGATATGTACCTGGGTGGCATTGTGCCCATCATTTTGCTGCTGGCTTTTTATGCTTATCTCTGCTCCGTTGTTAAGTATTTTAGTTTCTAGTTATCTTGTTTAGTTTTATTTAGTATATATATTAGATATAGTGATTGGTTCGTTGCTTTTGCCTTTCTCTCTCGTTTTAGTATTTTATTAAAATTTTTTTTTGGTGAATGTCGTATGTGCCCGCAGGTTTTGTTCGTAGGGGTACGTTTTCGAGGGTATCAGAAACAACACACAACACACACAATGGGCAATAGGCAATGGATGATGCCCCTCAATCTCAATGCGCTCTCTCAATGAATAATTGACAGAAGACAGTAGTCTAAAGGACACACAGGAGGAACACACTTAAATGAACACAAATCTGTTAAAGGAATGGAGAAACACAGTGGATCATAGTACATATACAAAGATACAGATACAGATACAAATATATCGTCACATAAAAAAGGGCCCGAAATTACATTTGAAATTATAATCAAATATTTGAACATAGAAATACATTAATTGTTTTCATAAATTAAACGAAAATTCCACGCAAATACAATTTCTGTTTATTTGCGGCAGATATTTATGGCTGAATTCCGACCTCCTCCAAACACTGCCAGCCACCAAAATTAATGACCCTTAATGAGGCATTATTTGGGACGTACAACAATGGTCAGAGGGGGCGGGGCTTTAGGTTAAATAAATATACATAGAGGGGAAAAAAGAGAGCGAGAGAGATACATACTCGAGCAGCAATTGGCGCAATGTGGCCTCGTCCTCTCCATGACATCTCAATCTCGATTCACGATCACGATCATCCCGACTCGAGGAGGAGGTGTGGCGCTGCCGCTTTGGGGCATAGCTAAACGAATGACGATAGAAACGGCCGTTGTTTTGTATATTCTCTGCACCACCACGATAGGCGTCTACATAGGACATAAATATATATGTAATTAATATCCAAAGCATATAGGGTTTTATTTGTACTATATATTCTTACCTTCTGGTCGCAATCGCACTGGCGGTGATGTCAGCTTGAGTTGTTGTGACGTTGTTGAGGGCGGATTCTTACGTCGACCACCAAACACATAATCGTAGGAATCTTCGCTCAAATTGGACACTGGATTGTGGATCGATCGATGGTTTTACCCGATCGGTAGATATATGTATATGGTAGGGGGTGGAGGTATGGATGGAGTTTAGATTTAGGAAACACCAGACATAAAACCATTTAAGGCTTAGATTTTAACACTTTTTTATACACGAAACACAAGAAAAAAGCGCAAAACTGAACCGAAAACTTAAACGAAAATCAATCGGAACAGCAAATTTGTACCATAAAGAATTTCAAAAATATAAATTAAGAAAAAACAAATAAATCTTGTTATTGTCTTATTTATAAACACAAATATTCCATATAGAAAATTTGCAAAATTAAGAAAAACTTAACCGATATTAATAGACATTAAGAATATAAACCGAAATAAGATAAGTACACCATAAAATACACACTAATCCTTTCACAAAAGAACCGAAATGAATAGAAACAATAAGTCTATGCCATAAATACAGAAATCTAACAATACATAAAATATTGTTAGATATCTCAAATACACAACCAAAAATCACCAAAAATTCAAAACTAAATTTAAGAGTCTCAAATGAAACAAAAAAAACCCACGAAAATTATCAAAAATCTCATATGAATTAAACTCACTCTATCAACACAATAAATCACACATTAAACCACCAAAAGCATCATACAAATAAATAAAAAATAGAATAGAATATACAAAAATATATCATATATTTAGTTTGTCAAGATTTCGTGGTCATATAATCATTTTGTGGTTGTTTTTTGGTTTAGTTAAAGTTGTTGCAGTTCGTTGTGGAGAGAGATTGTTGTTCGTGTTATATTCGTAAAGATTGAAAGAAGAGAGCACACAAACATCATTGTAGTTGGTATCACATTTTGATTGTTCATTTTGAAACAACTTTTTGTGTTTCGACAGCACAAAAAGTCTTAAAGGGGACACAAAAATAGCCTCAAAAAAGCACAACTGCAAAAAACACATTCCGCTGTTGTTTCGGTCTAAAGAAAACACAGCTTCAAAAAATACACGCACTCAAAAACAGAGAGAGAGAGAGCGATCAAGAAAAAAGGGCAGGGAAAAATACAGGGAAAAACTCCAGTGGAGTTTTCATGTTTTAATGGATTGAAAGGGGAGTGGAACAGCAGAGCAATGGGCAAAGGCAATACAAATAAAAAGTTGTTATCAAAAATTGGCAATACAAACATCAGGCAAATATATATAGAACTTGTAGTACATATAGAGAGAGAAAGAGAGAGATAGAACGAGAGTTGATTTGAAATGTGAAGGAACGATAGAGATATTTGGCTGATTGATTGTTTGATTGATAGACTGACTGACTGACTGAATGAGTGGTGCTTCTGCTGTTGTTTGCAAAAAAGTTTGAGGGGGGGTGGCAGACACCATAAAGTGTACAAGGGGAATGTATATGTACGTGTTGTGTGGGACAGTGTAGTACGCGACGAGTGTAGCGGTGAGTTCTGTGGTTTAGGTTTTAGCAGCGTTTATTTTCTGTGTATGAGCGAAGGGCTATATTCGCCAGGAGAGATTTGGGATGGAAAAAACTACAACCAGTAAATGTAAATACGATTTTTTGGGAAGAATTTTGAAAGAAATTGAATCCAAAATCTGCTAATGTGAGTGGAAATGTGCTTTAAATAGAGCCAACGTATAGCAAGATATTGTGGAATAAGTGTACGCCGTGTACGGGGGGAGTGTATCAGTGTATGTGTGAGTCCGGGGTTCGTGGATCAATGTGAGTGTGTGTGCAATGAGGGGTTTTATAGAGAAAAGAAACTAAAAATAAAACCAGAAATAAAACTAAAATCCAATACAAAAGGGCAATCGAATCGAGTAGCCCCAATCTACACACCAATTAAAGTTGCAATCAATTGGAAAAATGGGGTTGAAAATGGACAGGAAAATGGGGTATGGAAAATGATAGATACAGCAGGGAAAGCAACAAATAAAATCAGAGTCCGTAAGTGCAGCAGCAGCAGCAGCAGCAGCAACAAACTGGTGCATGCAACACAAACTTTATAAAGGGGCACACAAATCTCTACACAAAACAAAAAACCAATAAAATAAAATGGAAGGGAAGGGATACGGAAATACGGAAATACAGAAACGAAAGAAATGGCAGGCAAAAAACAACAACAACAACAACAACAAATAGATCTGGATATGCAACATTCTGTGGCAGGCAGTTAGCACACCTGGAAATACGCTCAATGGCTGCAGCACTTGGGTGGAACGCAGTGGCGGTGGTAGCGGTGGCAGCTGTCCAAACGGATCTTGATCGTTCGAAATGGAAGACGTCGGCGGTGAGATGATCATCGATGATATGTCACCAATGGTCGCCATGTCATTGATCTGGCAGGCTTTTCCACGAATGATAGCAAAGAGAGAGAATTATCGTTAATATAGGAGAGAGAGAAATGTTACAGAGAGAGAAGAGAGATGTGGTCTTTGGAGATGCTTAAAAACTATGGTTTATTTTGCGTTTGGGGCTGCCGTTCTCCCAGAAGGGACCACAACAGCATGGAGCATGGAAAAGCTTTTAATTCCGAAAAACGGAACGGGTGGTGGCAGGGTAAGAAAAAGGGAAAGGGAAAGGCAAAGGCAAATGGTAAAAAGGTATGTGCGGCAGTGCGGGCGCCATATTTCGCACATAAATTGTATACCACACGAGGGGTGGGGTGCGGGGTGCTGGGTCCGAGTCCAAGGATGGGCGTTGCATGCATCGCTGCATACGCAAAAGCAACGCCTCGACAAACACACAGCAAGAAGAGAGAGGAAGCGAAACGGAGAGAAGTGGAGAAAAGTCTGTAGAAAACTGTGGAAAAACGAAGAAAACCTAGGCGAATAGGAAAACCCATGCATACACACATATGTACATATTATGTATGTACATATGTATGTATGTATGTCTATGTGTATGTGGTGCGTGCCTCTGAATAAAATAGATTTTTGCATTTTGATTCGAAAGGAGGGAGGCAGTGGCAGCGGCAGCGGCAGCGGAAGGATCAAAAGTGTTTTAAGATATTCCGCTATGCACCCTTTTTGTAGTGCATGCTACATGCTGCACAAGGTGCAAAAGGTGAGCTTCCATTAGAGAGACAGAGAAGGGGCGAGGGAAATGGTTGAGGAGGATCAATCAAAGCTCAATAAAAGGTTGCCCAATCGAAGGGAAGCCTCATATGTGATGCCATTTTCCTTCCATTTTACCCCACTTTATCCCACCCGTTCATCCCTTTGCAGGACTTAAAATGTGCGATAAATGTGTGTTTCGTGCCCCAATGGCTACTCCCTTCCATTCCTCCATGTTCTTGTGGTTCTTCCTTATTTCCTGCTGCCACTAGCACTAACACACGTGCAACAGCAGCAGCTGCCTTTTTTCTACCGTTCAACCGTTTCAAAAAGGTTGCATGGGGGGGGGGGGGGGCGGGGATATTTTGAATTTTTATTATTTGCAATTTGCGTTAATGTTGTGGAAAAAACAAGCATGTGGCAAGGTGGCAAGGTGGCAGGAGAAGGCGCCCTGTTATGGCTTTGGCTTTCGGCTATTGGTATATCCCCTCTACTTCTACTCTTTCCCCCCATTCGCTCACACTTTTTCTTGTGGCTTCCCATTGAATGGCCATTTGTGTCACACACACACACACACACACACACACATACAGTGGCCAGTGTGTGTGTGCATACACGCATACACTAATGACCTTTTCATGGCCGCCATCTCCCCCCCCCCCCCAAGTGCGCCACTGCCTCAGCAGCCGTGTCGATGAATGCAAGAAATGTGATGGCAAATTATGGGCCTCTTCTCTGCCACAGGGAGGAAGGAGGCGAAGGAGGAGGGGGACATAGGCATATCCCTTGGCCACATTTACAGCCACATCCATACATCCTGCGAGCCTCAGCCTCATCATCATCCGCATCCCTTTTGGGTCGGTCGTCATCTGTAGCCGTCTCCCCCTTCACTCGCACCGAGTACGAGTATATTGACAAAATGATTTGTAAACATTTTTCGCATCATTAGTTCTGCGGCGGCGGCGATGGCTGCTCCTTCGTACGGAATACTCCTCTGTAATTCCTACAGATCCCCAGCGCCTGTTTGCCCCTTCTGCAGTGGCGGTGCATCATTTCCCTTTTGGCATTTAAGCGATTAAAATCCGTGCATGCATCATGTGCCCCATCTGCCCATGAATGCCACTTTCTTTGCTCTGAGGGATGAACCCCCCCCCCCCACACCACACGCTTTTCTTACTATGTGGAATGAGAGTCCACCCTGCAGCTTCCTCCTTTGCCCATGTGGGTTGTCCATGGCCCCTACTCTTACACCTGCCTTTGGATGGAGGATTGCTGACGCCGCAGCAGCAGCGGCAAAAGCAGAGAAGGAGGAAGATAAAAATAAACTGCTTCCGGCTTCAATTGCATCAATGAGGATGGACGACGACAACGACATGAAGTTGCCTTCGGAAGAGCAGGAGATGGAGGAGTAGGTGGAGTAGGAGGAGAGCACCACACGGCAGATAGCAAGAGACAGAAGGAGATGCAAGAGATGCAGGATGCAGAGGCTTTGGCAGCAAATATTTGCTTAAATTTGTGCTGAGGTTAAGCTTTTTGTTTGCCTTTGCTGCAGCAACGGAGGGGAGGGGAGCGGAGAGAAGTAGTGGCAAGACAAGTAAAGGGAAGCGGAAAGAAGAAGTGGAAAGAGGGGGACAAGGGAAGAGGCCAAACTAAAGTTGATGACATATCCCCAATGGCCTCTGTCCATAGCGAAAGGTAGATTCAATGAAGGGTAAGGCACACAGCTCATTTGGGATCCTTTAAATAAGAAATATCCAGGGAAAGCGCTTGAGATTTATTAAAAATTAGGAAATTTTAAACCCTATTCGCTTTTAAGCCTTTTCAATCGATTGTAAAACATTTTCAAAGGCTTTTTACTGACAGAAATTGGTTCCTGCATTAAGAAATATCTTCATAAATATGCTCAAAATATTCCAACATCTCCTGCTTAGGTTTTCCCACTCCCTAAAGTCTAAACAGTCTGCCCCTGCCCTACCCTTCTGACGTCGTGTACCTTGCACCACAATTGCGTCTGGGGGGCAGCCGTTGCATCCGCTCGGATGCTTCGTTTGGCTTTGGCCCTGTCTCTTGTCGCTTGTCTCGTGGTCTGGCTGGTGGTCGGTCTGCTTCTGCTTCTGTCCTCAAATGCTGCCCCCTGTCCCTGCCCCACCAATCCTTATTTCTGCTCCTGACATAGAAAAATAGTTGCTGGGGCAAGGAGTAGAGGGCAGGGGCAGCTGCTGCTGCTGCTGCTGCGTTTTGACTGCATGCCAAGGCTGAAGGAAAACCTGAGAGATGGAGAGACGTACTCCACACTGACGATGCTGCTGCTGCTGCTGCTGATGACGCAAGCAGTCAGCCATGTGGCAGTCTGTGTAAGTCTGTGTGTGGCAAGTGCATTGAGCAGTTTATTCACATGTGGCACTGTCTGTGTGTGTGTGTGTGTGTGTTGCAAGGCTGTTTCTGTTCACTCTGACTTTGAGGCTCCTTCTTGGCCATTGACAAAATACAAAAAAAAATTTTGCCTGGTGTCTTGTGCCTCGTGCTGCTGCTGCTGCTTCTTGTTGGGGGGCAAGTTATGAAAAGTGGCCTCCAATCTTGTGCATGGTTGCGGTTGCGTGCACCGCACTCCCACACTGTTCTGCCACACCCTGCTCTGCCCCTCCGTGACCACCAGAAACATTATGCAATCCCCAGACTTCATTTTTGCTTCAATTGATGGCCGTTTTCCTTTCGGCATTTTCCATTTTCCTTTTGTCTCGACAGCGAAATCAAATCATCGTCGGGGGGAAATTGAAAACTTATTAATTCATGAGGGGCCGCTGCCCGCCTAATCAGAGGAGTCCTTGATGTCGTCCCTTCGTGTCCTCGAAGAATGGGAATAAAATTTAAAATTCAATTAACCGCAAAAGCAAAAGGCTGGGGGAAGGGGGCAGGGCAAAACAATGCGTTTTCCGGCGTATTTTCCTCCCCCTTTGGCATTTCCCATTCGCATGTGCATTCCACCTCACACTCTTTTCCGCCGATGAAAAGCCTTTTAATGCGGCAATTTAAAGGAGGCTTTTGTTTCAAATTGAATGCTTCATTCAATGATTGATTAAATGCATTATAAAAGACCCTGCCACATATGTACACACATAATGATAGATATTATACCTCATAGATGCATTCACACACACACACACACACACACACACAGATACACCTTAATTTCAGTATCTTCTGTTGTTTCTGCTGTTGCCGTTGTTGCAGGTTCATTAATAGGCTTTTGTCTCTGCTCACCGCAGAATATTATTGCTGCTTAAATGCACTTGAATACTGGAATATGTTCAGCAGCATTCATTGTGTGGCATCTGCCCCTTAAGGCAGATAAGCCTCACCTCCCTCTCCCTCTCCCTCTACCACCTCTGAATCACCTCCTACCTTCCTCCCTCTGTCTATCCCCTCATTCGATGGATACTTTCTTCAGGTTTGCTCAACCAAATATTGAGAGTCGAAGGGATGGTCTGGGAGGGTCTGTGGCTGCTGCAGTGCTCTGTGTGTGTATAAGCCTTGTGTCTGGGGCAAGCACTTGACAATCAGCTCTCATCGCATTGGCAACAGCATGCCACAACAGAAGCAACACCAATATAAGCAACAGCACAGCATTAGAAGCAGCCCCAGCAGCAGCAGCCTCTGCTCCGGATAGAGTCCCAAAAGTGATAGACACCCCAAGAGGATTCCAAGAGGGATTGCCCACCCACATTGAATCTAACCACTATTGCTGTATAGAAAAGTCCCATGGAGCCCAGGAACCAACCAGTAGCTGGAGTCCAGCGTTTTCGGATCTTTTACTCTTTTACTCTTTCCCTCCATTGATGGTGAATTTCCCTAAGAACTGGGTTTATGTCATTGGAGTCGTCCCACTGTGGCTACTTCTCTCGTCTGGGGCTTGCGTCTATCCTCCCATCACCCTTCTTTCAGAGAGTATTGACAATGCGGGGCAGCTGTTAAGACAACACTTGCTTCAGCCTCTCCTTCGAATCATCTTCTCCTCCTTCTGCAAATTCTCGCATCTTCGATGCCCTTCCATTATTTTCCCTACCTCCCTGCCACCCATTTGCCCAAAAGTTTGCCTAGTAGATTATCGCCTGTGTTTATTTGTCCACACATTTGCGCCACATGCCACATGCTGCATGCCTTACCACCTTTTCCAAGGGGTCCCAGTTCATGGGGCGTATGATTAATATGATTTACCAGCCGCAAAGTCAATCTGCAGCATGCAGCATGCAGCAGGCAATCCATTAATGCAGCCCCGTGAACTTATTTAACGATCTCACATTTTTCACATGATTAAAATCACTTTTCCCGCACGAAACAACGCGAAACGAGAACTTAATGCATGAAATACGGGTATGCGACATGTGCAACATTACGAGTGATGTGTGGCACTTAAATCTTTATAATTTTTTTGGGTGGGGCAGCCAAGGAAAGAAAATGGAAAAAGGTAGAAAGACTTACGTTTATCCATAGGAAATCCATTTCGGGGGCAAAGAGCTGGCGAATTATCCTTGCGTTATCCTCCCCCTTTAGATGCTGTTGCAGCTAATGTGGCAGGGAATCCTTCTACAGTTGCAAGGCTCCTCCTCTTGCCTCGCTCTCTCTATTTTTACAGCAGCAGTTCTGGCAAATGTTAAAAACTGCTAGAAAATATTCATTTTTAATGCCATAAATTAGTTTTTCCGTTTGCTGTTGCCGTTGCACCATGGACCGTGCAGCGTAAAGCCACCAGGTGGGTGGAGTGTGTGTGTGTGGTGGCGGGGGCACAGGGCAGAGGGAGCTGCAAAGAGAGTAGAAAAAACTCATTGAATAAAAGTAGAATACTGAGGCAAAGCAGAAGGTAAAAGTGGCAGCAGACTCAGAGTGGAACAGTGGAAGGTGGAGTCAAAAGTGAATCCTTTGTTCTTTCCCCCCTGTAAGAAGGTTCTTACCGCTCTCTCCCACTCTCACGCTCTTCCGCTTTAAAGTTTTACTGTGTTTTTAAAGTTAATATATCCGATTAGCCAGCCACTAATCGCTTGCTTCCATTATCTTTTCTCTGTTCCCCATCTCTCTCGTTTCTCTACTCTCCGCTCTCCGCTCTCCGCTCTCTACTCTCGTCTCTTGTAGTTTTAATCGTCCTTTAAACTCTTCTCCACTGAGCAAAACTTTGTGCAGATGCCCACATTAAATTTAGACGCTTTTCAGACTGCGTAAATTCCGTTAGCAGATCATCGTTACATCGTTACTGTCTCCCCACTCCTTGGCTGATGTGTGGCTGCCACATCCACATTCAGTGAATGTCTCTCCCCTCTGCCAACAGACAGGTGGTATGGCTGCTGATGTTGCTGCTAAAAGTCAAATTAAATTCTATTTTTAGGGACGCCACCGAAATGTACACCAAAAAAGACAGACTCAGAGCCAGCAACCCTTTCCCTGCTCTAAACATCCATCTATCTTTTATCCTTTCCACCATTCCTGCCATCTATCCATCCCTTCCTGTCCCTTCATTCCTGGGCTTCCATCCCTTTCATAGTTTCGTTAATTACTCCATGAATTTGATAGTTCTCCACAGGCCACACAGGCCACACACGCCACTGATAATCATGCGGCTCCTCCTCCTTCTCCTCCTGTGGCTCCGCCTCTGATGGAAATGAATATGCAAATGTGGCTAAAATCAAGGGAAAATGTGTAGGGGAAATATCTAATGTTTGTGAGAGGAAATATGCCACGGAAAATGTACAAGTCGAAAGCTTGAATATCAAATCGGGGGGCATATGCCACAGTCATGGATACCAATTAGAAACTGATTATCTACAGCAGCAGCTACAAGGGGCAGCATCAAGAGGCATCAGATGGCAGCAGCGACGAGGCTCTGGAGGATCTGAGGAGTGGAATGCAAGCGAAATGCAAACAAAATGCTTCTCCTCGTGGAAATGAACTGGAAAATTGGATGAGGAATGAAGAGAGAATGCAGAGGGGAGAAAGGGCAAAAGGAGAATCCTGGAATTTCTCTCTCTCTCTATTTCTCTCAGTGTACAACTGCTGGAGAAATGGGGCTAATGATGCGCATAATGTGGTGGCGGTGCCTTCTCTCCTCTCGGTCTCTCGCTCTCTCATTGGCATTGTCCTCGCGCGCGCGTCTTTATCCGTTTCCATCAGCCTGCGTCAGCAGTGTGCCACAGCCAACAGCCACAACTACAGCCTCAGCCTCAACTTCATCTTCATCTAAGGGATCTGCATCGTTGCATCCTCCTCCTGCCACTGACACTGACACTGCCACTGCCTCTGCCTCTGCTGTTGTTGCTGTTGCAAGTTGAAATTAATATTAATCGCAGCAGCAAATGCATTAAAGCCGCTTTTAGATCCCTTTTGTTGCTTACTTATTACGTTTTGTGTGGCGCGTTATTAAAAGACTGCTGCACCACTGCCTGCCCCACAATTTGTAATCATTAGGGGCATCTTCCTGCCGCTGCCGCAGCCTCATGCCTCTCTGTTTCCTTTGCTGGCTGGGTATACTTTTGGGGCATGGCACAGACAGCAGCCAGCAGACGGGCTGACAAAAAGTCAGTGACATTTAAGCCGCAAAAACTTAATAGCCATGCAAATCTTATGCAAATTTCAGAGAGAGAAAGAGAGAGAGTGACAGGAGAGGGAGAGAGGGAAATAGTGTGGCACCACTGCCATTTTGCACATTTAACGTCACTTCGTCATCCATTCTGCATTCTACAAACTCCTCTGACGCCTGCCTTTGCCTCTCATTCCTCTTCCTCCCCCGTGTGGCAGTTGTCGTGCCACAATTTAAGTGGCAACTTGACTAAATTAATACGACACTGACACTGCCACCCCAACTCCCACTCTGACTCCCATTCCCACTGCAGCAGTGCAAAGCGCAAGTGCAGCAAGTGGCCCTGGACTCTTGTCTCTTCTCTTTTTTGCCCCACCCCATTGCTATGCCTCTCCCACACAACTTTTTGGCCAACAAAATATGAATAATTATTCATGCATTCATGTTGCATGCCACCCACCCCCGCATGCCACAAAGCGAGAGGCAGAAGGTAGGTGGAAGGCCTCACAGATTGCCCCTGCCAGTGCAACTGCCTCGAAAAGTCTTTAAGGTTCCTTTCTCTCTATAGAATATTCTCTCCACTTTCTGCTGCAGTGGGAGAGGAAGGGGTAAGGGCAGGGGCAGGGGCAGGGATGGGAGCATGCCTGCCTCCTCGTCCATTCATCACACACGATGTGGGTGCATCTGGTCTCCTCATGGTCTGTGAATTGCCTTAAATGCAATTTAATTTTCCACCTCATGATGCAAGTTCTTCAATGGACAGGCACTCCACCTCCACACCCATCCAACACCCTCCCTCCCTTCATCAGCAGCATAAAAACTCTTTTTCTATGCAACCTTCTGACACTCCTTCCCCCGTTTCTTGCCACCCCTTTCCGTGTCCCCCCAGTGTCACACTTTGGCTCGCAGTTTTGTGGCCAGGGCTATGGCTATAGCCCCATAAGGCAATTTCTATCACAGCATCCCCTACATGCCACATGCCACTTGCCACACATCACCCTTCCCGCTCCGTCCCTCTCTGTTGTGGCACTCATAAGCCGCCTTGAATGGGTAAATGTCAAAGTTACTCCTTGGCGTAACATTCGACACATGCAGGAGGCAGGAGGCAGGAGGCAGAAGGAGTCGTAGCTGTGTGTGTGTGTGGGGTCCTTCTGCTGCTTCCATCCTGGATCCTGGATCCTGGGGATTACATTACACTAAGTTCTGTGCAAACACCAGAGTTGGTTCCTTCGTCCTGTTCCGTTCCTGCAGTTCATTAACATGTTACACGGACACGGACACGGACTGGGGACACGGACACGGAGTTCGACTCGAGGCGAGTTGAGTCGCCGGCGAGACTTGGGCTTTCGTTTGCACTCCACTCCGCTCCAATCTCTCCACGTTTTTGTTTGTCTGTGGAAATGTATGCCTATGCCTATACCTCCCCTTCTCCGCTCCACTTCTCCTGCGCCACTCTCACACCCTGGGTCTATCTCTGTGGGCATGTGTGTGTGTGTGTGTGCCGCTTCTATGTCTCTGCCTCTGTGGGCTGTACGCATACATATGCTTGATGCCTTTTTCCCAATGCGGAAGTATACATAGGTCCCATCTCCTGCCTTCCTGTCCCACTGCCACCTGCCTCCTGGAGCTTCCTTCCACTTCAAACAGAAGCGAAGCTTCTCTTCTCCCGCTCACACACATTTAGAGTTGGGTTTCCCCAAACCCATCTTAACTCTGCATTTAAATATAAAGCATAAATAATTAACAGAGAACGTAGCTCGAATTCGGGCATTTACGAAACATTTATGAAACTCCAAGAGGAGTGTGTGTGTGTGTGTGTGTGTGTGTTGTGAAGGGGTAGGGGCAACTCTTTTCCCTAATTAGGGACAAGCTTTTAGGGGCTATATCATACAACAACTCGCTCTGTTCTATTCTCCAGTTAATTTGCACTTTTTAATGCATTTTTCACTTGTGGTAAATGTTTGAGGATGGAAAATCCGAAAATACGGCAAAGCTCTGGCCGAAAATTTCATTTGTTACCCTCTGTGGATATGGTGTGTGGGGGGGTGGTTGCACATGCAACCAACACAAGCAGCAGCAGGCGGTGCATACTTTGCGGCGCAAAACAAAACCTAGAGAACCCCAGAGGCAGAAACAGCAGCCACCGCAGTAGTAGGAGCAGTAGCAGCCTTTGGTTTGGCCTGCCCCACCCCCCACCAGTACCCAGTACCCTGTACTCGTACTCGTATATGTTGCACGTCAATGAGTTCCCGAAACAAAACCCCAAAAACACAACTTGCACCAAAACACAGAACGAGAAAGAGAAAGAGATGGGATAAGTGAGAGTGAGGGAGGTAGATGCATAGGCAGGAAGCAACTCCACTGCGTCCTATGGCCGAGAGGCCGTACCGTAAAACTTGCGATTCGTTTTAATGAATCCATCGTACAGGCCACACATCCACCATCCACCATACACATCCCTACCATTGGGATCCATCCACAGAACCGCATGCCACATGCCACATGCCACAGCCCATGCAGGCCACACAGGAGCTGGGGCAGGCTGCACTCTCCCTCTTTCTCGCTCTATGGATTTGAAGTGAGAGAGACAGAAAGAGAGAGAGAACTGATTGTATCAACTTCCTAAGTGGATTTTGCAGTCCAACTGGCATTAAGCTCTTGGCCGCAGGTAATTTCGTATGAATGAAAAGCAAAAGTCTCTCTCTTCCGCCCAGTCTCCTCTCTCTCTATCTCTCGCTTTGTCTCATCCTCTCCATTGTTTCGTATTGGTATTCTGCAGTTGTTTTCTTGCACTGCAGTTTTGTTATTTTGTTGTCGAGCGACAAGCGAAGGAGGAACGGGCAGAACCCTGGGAGCCGCTGTCCAATCACTCGGATTTGCCTACAGTGGAAATCATCAGGGAATTCCACAAACCATCCTACTCCTCCTCTGCTCTCTCCTCTGCTCACCCTCTGTGGTTTCTGCATAGATTAAGTTCTTTCATTATATAGAGAGACTCCACTGTAGTGACAGGCACTGCCAGCCCTCAGCCCTCAGTCCCTGTCCCAGTCCCAGCCTATGCATATGAGCACAGGGACCAGCACTCACATTTCCATGACATTCCATTCCTGAGGTTCCTCTGGTCGCGACTTCCGTTGCTTTTTCCTGCTCTCCCCTTCCTTACACTGCTGCTGCTATGACATTTGCTTTCAATAAACATTCATTCCTATGATGGCCACACCATAAAGACAAAAGAGAGAGAGAGAGAGAGCAAAAGGAAAAGAGTAACGTAACAGAGCGGGTGTGGGTGGGGTGGCAGGCGGAGCAGCACAGAACAGCACTGGGAATCCTTTCGTTATGATTTTTGTTTGCTTGTCGAAACTTTGGCTCTTCCTTTTAGCTGCTCTTTCACCCACACTTCGGCCTGTGGCTTTTCGCACTCATGAATTTTTAAGAGTGCCCCCTACACTCGCTCTCTGCTGTTGGCAGCAAACTAACACCAAGTCCCGGACAAGGCACCTCTACCACCTCTACCACCCACCCACACACCCACTCTGCTCTGTTGAGCTAAAGTCGAAATAGTTTCAATGCAATTTTGATGATTCGATGTTTCGAGAAAGAGAGACAGAGAGACAGAGAGTGGGTGAGCATAGGAGAGTGTGTTGTGTTGCCAGGTGCCATAAGCAGGAATATTGCTCTGATGGACAGAGGGAATATTTGAATGGGTTTTTGGCCAAAAATGGGGAAAACGTTGTCAAGCCAACCGGCTGCTCGGCACTCCGCTGCAGTGTGTGCTCTGCCAGCCAATCTTTGAGGAGTCTCATGAAATTCTTACTGCACAATTTCCGCTCTCAATTCCAATTTCACATCAGCTCAAATTTCTATTTCATTACGCATTAAATATGAAAACAGACAGAGTGGTGCACTTGCCACTTGCCACTGCACCACCCTCTGTCTGGCGTGCCATATGTCAAGTGATTCCATAAAAGTAATACAGTTGAGTGAAAAGTGATACCGAGAGTGCTATGCTGGGCTGTGCTGTGTGTGCTGTGTGTGCTGTGCTGTGTGCATCGTAATTGGTTTACCTATAAATGTTTATGGAGTTTGCTTAGTCGCGTGGAAGTGCCATAAAAATCATAAACACTTCCACACACACACACACACACCCACACATACACAGCTAAATAAACACTAAAGAGAACAGCATCACAAAAAAAAGTGCATGAGCAAAAAAGAACAAGAGAGAGAGAGAGCGAGAGAGAGCGAGAGAGAGCGAGAGTGAGAATTACAACAGCATAGCAGTAGTAATCACTGCCGAATTATGAGCAAAAAGCGATTGAAAAAACGAGTACCGGTATGTACAAGGTATATTTCCGACAAGGTGAGGCATGACCAGACAGAGAACATTAAATTCACTTGCGTAGAAATTTTGGTCCCTACAGCAAGAGCTCCATCTCTGCATACCACACCCTCAACAAATATACCTTGCGCATGTAATGCAGCTGTTGTTGCTATTTGCACTCTCTTGCAATTCATCTTTTTTTTTTCTTTCTTTCTTTTTTTTTGCCGGCTGACGAAGCTGACGAAGGTTTTAATTGAGTTGAGCTCGTATCGCTCTTCTCTCATTGTGCGCCGCTGTTCTCTTGTTTCTTTTTCTTTTTCTGATGCTGCTGCTGCTGCTGGTGCTGGTGCATCGTGATTCTCCTTTTCGTTTTTCTTTTCAATTAATTTAAAATGCAATTGTTTTTAAGCGTCGAACACATCATCGCGCAAACTTGTTGCAATATTCGTTTATTGCTTTATCTTGTCCAAGTTCTTTCTTCTTTGCCGCACCGCACTCGCGCGTGGCACTTTCTCTCTCTCGCTCACTCGCCCCCTCCACTCGCAGAATGCGCCATGTCATGTTGACAAAGTGCGTCAGAGCGAGATGGGGAAAAGAACAGAACTCAACGGCAGCGGTAAAGATTAATGCGTGCGAATGAGAGGGGGACCCAGATTCTGTTGCTTACCTTCTTTTATTTGTTTACGCAGCTGTTCTCTTATATGTATTAATTTATGCTTTAAATATACTGTAGCGGAACGTGGAGATAGCCCAGTCGATAATTAATTTATTGATGCAACCGATTAAGCCCCAAAAATTGGAGTATAATGCTTGTGTATTTGGAACGTTCTTTATTATTGCACTTGAGAAACACTTGAGCGTAAAGCGATTAGCACCTCTGACGCGACTGATAACGAAAGAACGAAAGAACGAACGAACGAACGAACGAAGAACGGAACGAAAAGCAACGGACAAGAGGCAATAACTAACGAAACACGTTAACAATAGCTAATTAAAGACGTTTACACTTGTACGATACTAACAATTTATACCGGCAAACACGGACGCGACAGCGACACAACAATGGGGCTGACGACTGACGGTTTTGAAGCGCGCGATAGAACTGTGAGCAGCAGAATTAAAGTCGAGAGGGAGAACCTAAGGTAGAGTTAAGGCAGAGACACAGAGAGCGAGCGATTAAACAGTGAGAGAGAGAGAGAGCCATTAAACTGTAAAACCTGCCAGACCAGAGTTTTGTTATTGATATGCTTACAAAATGTTGACTGAGGGAGGGACAGAGTAGGAGGAACAATGGAAGGGATAAAGACAAAGCGAAGCTGGAAATACTCTTTGAGGGAGGGAGGGAAAATTGAATTGGCATGCTCTTTCCAGCTGTTTATGACGGAATAAATGGCTGGAAGTAAACAGACCAAATGTTCTGGCATGCATATCTAAATAACTCGGGGTGTAGGCATCGGATCTTCAAAAGCTATACCTTTTGGAATCGTAAAACATAAAAATAACATAAATTATTGATTAGTTTTCTTTTACGGTCAATGTCCGCTGAATTCACATATATGTATATTGGGCTCTGTTCCCCAGGTAGCTCCATTAGTTAATGTATAAATATGTCAAGGCTTTCAGGGAGAGTACTTTAATGAGCGATGAGAGATAAGATAGGAATCCACTTTGCATACAACATGTTATTAACTCTCTGCGATTGCATTCCGTGAGTGGGAGAACAAAACGAACTTGGATAAACTGTGAAACAAGGCGAGCGACGAAAAGTGAACGCAAGGTTTACACTGAGATTTACCAGATATATGTACGACCCGACCCTGGAGGGGCGCAAGGGAGGGCAAGTGGGCAAGTGGTGCACCCGCCACACAGCAACAAATTTCGATTTAGAGTGCCTTTCATTTCCCCCACATCCTCTGCATCCCATCCCCCCCCCTCCCCCCCCCACCCCTTTGTTGTACGGGACACACACATTTATTATGTATCGAGAGACAAGCTACTTAATGTAATCGCATTTGTATCTGCAATTATACACGAGTACTCGAATCGAATCCTCCTGCTCGTACTCGCACTCGCACCAGTGTCATCGCAAGGGGCTTTGATTTTGATTTTGATGCCGATGCCGATACCGATGCCAATGGAAATGCCAATGACAATGCCGAAACAGATTCCGAATTGCGATTACGATTACGATTGTGGCCTGTTATCAGGCCTCAACAAGGGGCAAGAACAATGGCACACCTGAGTGGTGTGGTGTGGTGGTGGGGGTAGGGGTAGGGTCGTGGAGAGGGCTTAGTGCCTGTCGAGGGTGTGACGGCAATTAGTGTCGAGAAGTGTCGAGTGTCGATTATCTCGGGGTGGGGATACAGGGGGCTGGGGCTAAGCGTGCCTGCCTTGCCTCTCGTTCCGTGCTTCGAGAGTGTTTTGCGGTGATGAGACTTCGACAAGCAGTTACAGATACTCGTACACTGATAGCGGTTGCCGTTTGCCACTTGACTTGGCTAAGACCTGGCTACCGAAGAAGGAACAAACACACACACACATCACAATCTTTGATATAAGTCTGAGAATTGCTTGGGTTCGAAGACCGAAAGGGAGGTTTACATTGCATTTTTCCAAAGATTTCTGTATGGAAATTAGAGTGGAATAAAATATTACAGTTAAAAAGAAAAATATTTCCATATAAGTAGCTTTAAATCTCTGTTATCTCTGGCATCAAACGATTCATCGGAAAATGTATCTTCCTAAGAAATCAGCCACCAAAACATAACCTCTTTCTGAGTCTCCTCTCCCTATTATCCACATTTACACTCCCTTGGGCTTCGTTATAGTCTCATATTATCTAAGATTTAATCATTCTCTGCCTCCGCCTACTTGCCAGACAGCAAATTGAAATAAAACCAGAACGAAGCCAAAGCAGAGTTCAGCAGACATCACATTTGCCTCTGCGCTCATTTATCTCAGTTCGGAGGAGACGACGACGAGGCTCAAACGTTTTCTAAGAATGAATACGCCTTGGAGTATACTCCGATTTCCATTTCTGTTTCACGAGATTCTGTATATCTAGTATATGTTTGTGTGTGTGTGTGTGCTTTTGCAATTATTTATGCTGTTCATTTGTTCCACGGCCACGACAGCTGCACAAAGCATTGGAGCAATAAAAGGCAACGACAACGACAGCGACGTCTCCAACGTTTGGACGTGGCCGAAGGGAACATATCATTTACATGCCACACCAGGCACTGCTGCCCCCACTCCCCTCACAAGCAGGAGCAGCAGCCACAATGTCGACGCCCCCGCACAATGGCCAAGGCGCAGGACCCAAATACTGCCCCCCCCGCATCACGCCCTTTCTCCCACGATGAGATGTAAAGTTTAACACATAAACTCAAGACAATTTGTGCGCGTATGTGTAAGGAATAAGGCAAAAGGCAAATAATTTACAAGTTTCTGCAACCAAAAGAGTGTGGCTTGACGGGGGGTGGGGTGGCTATAGGGGATACATGGGGGCTGTGGAGGCGTGGTGGTGGCAGATAGCCAGCGTGTGGAACATGTGCAAATACAAAGAGCAGTCCGTGGACCCAAACAACTTTTTGCTGCTGCTGCTGCCCCGTAAAGCTGCAACAAAAGCAAATAAATGATAACTTTACTTGGATACACTTTCAAAAATATCTGTGTGTACCCAAATGATCTTAGAATATTGATGATTAGGAGGAGAGGAGATTGATGGCTACCTGCTTGTTGTGGTTTTGCTGAAAATATTTCCACTGAACAATATAATTTGTTGTCTATTTATTGTATGACTGATCTTAGAGATTCCATTTTTATTTGCTGTAAGTAGCAAAAGGAAGGCTTAGCACGACGTTTTATCATATAATAAAAAATCGATCGTATCTAGAGGATATGGCTGATCGAGGCTTCAAAGGGGATTTCTTTTTCTTTCCTACAAAAAATCTTCTCTAAATTGTAATACTTTCTGGAAAGAGCAGACTCACGCAGACTTACATACAGTACATACGTATGCATACATATATATGTACATGTTACATACATACATATGTACAGTGTACACCCACACATACACATGCGAATCTTAAAATGTGTTACAGGGCGCACAAAAGTGTAAAAATAAATAATTTAAAGTGTGTGTAAAGGACACGGGGCGGCGCAAAAACATTGGACGTCGCGCGGCCATTGCCATAAAGAGCGCGCCAGCAACAGCAGCAGCAACGGAATGGAAGGTCCCACATACACACGCACATACACATACATACATATATATGAGACACACACATAAATACATACATATGCATTTATGGGCCTGTAGTTGTGCCTTGTGTCTGCCGCGCTGCTGTGTGTGCGTGTGCATAATATTTTTCCACCTCCTTCGGCCCCTTCTCCACCCATCCCATGCTCCTCCCATTCTCTTCCTTTTGCGTTCTGTAAACTTTTGCGCTCAATACCACAACAAGAACAACAACAGCAGAAAGAGGAGGAGAACGGAGCGGAGCGGAGCGGAGCAGCAGCTGCAGGTTTGGCCTTTGAAAGTGTTGTCCGCATAAACCAAAAGACAGAAGGAGAAAGGGAGAGCCAGCGAGAAAACTTATTATTATGTTGTCCGTAAAGAAAACCAACAACAATAGTGGCTATAAGAAAAATGCAGGAGAGAGGGGGAGGAAGAGGAAGAGCGAGGAGGAGGAACAGGAGGATAAAGAGGAGGCAGCAGGAGAACAAACAACAAAGAGGCCAACGCGTGCCAAAAGAAAAACCAGCAGCAATACCAAAAATTGGGAACAGAAACCCAGAAAGTCCATAGATAAAGAACACCAGAGGCGTTGTGGGATCTCCAAAAAGGGACCTGAGAGGCGCATAATAACTTTTAAAAGAACGATGGAAATTAAATGAAATTTCTAAAGGGAGATCAGATCAGAGTACTGAAGCTCTAGTTCTGGATTAATTGGGGCTTCAATGATCTCGAAGGTCTATCCAAGGCATAGTGTAAATAGACTTCATATTAGTCGAAAGTGTTATTCAATTAATCCCATTTATTCATACAATGGGATGCTGCCACAAGAAGTGCAAAATAATCGGCGTGGAATAGCTTGAAAATATATTTCAGGATAATTGGTTAAAGAAAGAAAACTCTCAAGGGGTAAAAATGCCACTTCAATTTGTTCTCACTTCCATTGGTTCATTATTCAAAAAGAAAAAGAAAAATCTGCACAGAATCTTCGTGGCATAGTAAAAGCATTCGTAAAAGAAAGAAGAGCCTCTCCAACTCTTCTCCAATCTCTCATCCTGATTAGCCACTTCACAATCTGCTTTCAGTTATCTTTCATCTGCTTTCAGTCTCTCATTGCTTCTTTGCTCTCCTCTCAGTCGGCGGGGGCATATGCTAATATCAGTTTCAATAAAACTATTTGCTCAACTAGCGCCCAAACACCTTTCGCGGTGTCTGTGTCGCCACTCAGCCAATCAACCCTCTTGAAATGCAAAAAAGAAAACCCTCTACTATTCCTTCTCCTTGCTCCAATCTGCGCCACTGAGTTTCCTTTCTTTTCATGCCACAATCATCCTCCTCCTGCTCCTCCGCTGCATCCTCCTGCTCCGCCTCTTTTTTGGGGGCAGGCAGGAAGAAGTCATAATTCATACAGAAAATACCAGAGCCAATATTTGTGCGTTGGCTTCTTTCATTTCTTGCGCTTCCTTGGCATTTTTTGCCTGCCTTTCTCTTTCTCTTTTATGCCACACAAAAAGGTGCGGAAAATGCAGAGCATTTTTCATCATTTACTGGGGCCGGGGCACACTTGCAACCCCAGTATCCGCCCCAGTGCTTATCAATATGCCCCCATCAGCAGGCGGCAGCAGAGTGCCCCAGTGGCAGTGGCAGTGCCAGTGCCAGTGGCTGCCCCATTAAAGCGCACAAATATGCGCAAATTCTCCGATTCTCGATACGCTATTTGCAATAATATTGACCGCAACTTTTCGCCAGCTCTTCCTCTTCTGCTGCTGCTGCTGGGAAATATTGAATTATAGTTTTTGCACGCGCTGCTCTCTCCCTGTCTCCCTGTCTCACGGGGGTTTTTTTTTTGTGCAGGAATATTTGTGCAAATATTTAATATTTATTTAATTGCAACGACGAGAGGACAAAGGCCGCAAAAAATGCTGCGAATTATCTTTTGGCCCGCTTGGCCAGCCAGCATGGGCCGGGATGCCATTCCACGAAAGGAATGCAAATAATAATCACAATAAGTTACTTAATTAAATATTTCACGTGCCGCAGGAGACACAGACTCGTCTCCTCCTCCTCCACCTCCACCTTCGCTCCTCCGCCTGCCGTGGTCTTTCGTTTCTCTGGATTCTCTCTGTTTAATTATTATTGAATTGTCTGTGCGAAAATTTCAATTATGAAAACCAAATAGTTCAATTATGTCTGCCTGTCCCACGACACGAGCTGCTTTTCATATTGTTAAATGACTTTTCTTTTCATTTCCGACTCGCCCCAGCGAATGCTGAATGCCACGCCTCCAATTCGTGGGGCGAGAGACTTAATTATAAAGGGATTTGCGGCAAAACTGGTTGAGCAGCAGGAAAAATGAATGCAACATACAATTAAATTACATTTCGCATTGAGAATCGGCTACGAAAATGCAATACCATCCACACAAAAGCAATCAGTAATACAATTTAAGTCACAATTCTTACATTTTCACCAGCCACTCAACCACACACAACAACTACATCGACAACAATTTCAACAACTCTACAAGAAAATTCAACATAAAAAACAGTCGCAGTATCAAAATAAATCCAATTTTAATTGGTAATCAGGGAAAAAACCCAAATGTAATGCCATCCACAACGACATTTACAACAAACATTACACCAACAACAACAACAACAACAGCAACAACTGCACGCCTCAATATCCAAAAACTAATCAAATCAAATTTCAATTATTGTTCGCCTGTTCGCGTACATCCCCCCTGGCCATCAGTGGATGGGGCGTGCCGGCAAATAGAGGCGTTGTTTGCAAATGCAAATGCAAAATGCAGTGGTTCATCACCCTAGTTCCACCCCCCACCCCCTCTCCTGCACACCACTACGTTATTTCCACCTATCCTTGGCTGACGATCTCATTTGTGCACGGGTTGCCATTTCGCTTGATTACATGCATTTTATATGCGCCCGCCCGAAAGTAGGCTACACTTTTCAATCACAATCAAATTTTATGCCACTCTCCACACCACACACACGAGAGAGACAGAGTGAGAGAGACAGAATGAGAGAGACAGAGTGAGAGAGACAGAGTGAGAGAGACAGAGTGAGAGCGAGCGAGCGATACAACGGGAAACGGAATGCATAAGAGGACTCTATGGGGTGCTACAAATAGAAGCAGAGCACCTCTCTCGCTCTCTCTCTCTCTCTCCCTTTTTGAGTGCATTTCCGCTTGCCAAAAAGAAAAGTAATAGAGTCCTGGAAATGGGTAATGGGATCTCGTTAAAGGCTTAGGACTCGAATCCAATGATACCTCCTCCACCTTGCCACCACTGGAAACTCAGATTCAGTTATCTAATTTTTCAATGAATTCAGTTACCTGCCCCTCCATTTGTGTTGCTCTTTCCACACACTCGATTTTCCACTCCTTACACACTCCACCCCACTCCACACCACACCACACTTGATTTTCAACACTCTACGTACGACTATTTTGCCACACATTCCATCCGTTCCATCCGTTCCATCCGTAATTCAATATTCTCCGCCAACGTTAACGTTGTTATAAGGTAAAGAGCAATAAAGGCAATGGCAACGATCAAATTGACAGTTTGCTAGCCATGCCCATCCATGGAAGGGGCATGTCTCCTCCTGTTTCGCCTCCCGACTCGACTTTATTGCTAACTATTGTGCACAGCGTATACGTAATATTTGATTGCACCTGCGATGGCGATGGCGATGTCGATGGTTGCTGTCGATTGAACGCGGTGCGGCGGGTGCGCGGCAATCGCGTTACTCATTTACATAACAACGACTAAAGCGAGTGAGTGTATTGAGAGTGAGTGCAGTGCAGTGCAGGCAGTCGATTTCGGCATTAAAAAGAGTTAAATGAAAGGAGCCAGGGAGCAGGCAACAGAAGCAGCAGCAGCAGCAGCAGCAGCGGGCAGGCACTCATCGAACAGCCATCGAGAGAGCCACAACAATCGAGAATCAACTTTAAAATTCTCAGCCACACACTAACTCTGTTTGCCCTTTCCCCTGCCCCTCCCTCAACCACTTTGCACTTTACAGCCATCCACACACTCTGTGCAACATGCAATTTTCCTTGTTATTCGAACGAGAGTTTGCATTTCGAACGACTACGACGTCGACGACGACGACGCTGGCGTATAATTTACATTTTGTGCCTCGGTTCATGAGGTGCCATAATCATAAATTGACAACTTGAAAATACGTAGAGAGAGTGTACGTGCCACACATGGCCTTCGTTGCCCACGCTCTACCCCTTCTGGCAGGAGGCATGCCTCCTGTCGGGCATTTTTCGGTTCATTGTATCTGCATTTTTAATGCACTTCATTCCCTACCATTAAAGTGGAAAATGTATTTCAGTGTACGCTTAAATTATGCCCCATTCACATTCACATCCATGCCACAGCGATTCTTATCCATGTGCCCTGCCACTCCGATTTCCCACCCATATCCTGCCACTCCGAATCGGTTTTGCATTGGTTCTACTTCGCGAGTAGAAAGGGTCTCACGAATATGACTTGCTTTTTGGCAGCAACTAGAAAATATAAATAAATTTTCAGTCTGTAAAATTCTTGAATTTTCGGATCTTTGTGTTGCGCGTCATGCAGCAGCGCCCTTCAGTCGGTTGATTTCTCCTTGCTAAAATCTTCTGCTAAAAAATGCGAAGAAACTTTCCTTAGTTCTTGAAGGGTATCTCTACCTTCGACCCCCATCCCCAATGCACTCTCCTTTGCTGTCGTTGTTTTTGCTGAATTTGACAAGTTTTCAAGTTGAAAATTTGTATCCATTGTTGCAGTTGTTTATGAGGGAGGGGGAGGGGGCAACAAATTGGCGCGGCTTGTTTACATGCACCAGCATGCAAAAAGCATGCAGAATAAGGAGTGAATGAAGCAGGAGCAAGCAGCAGGAAGAAGGTGGCGAGGGGGAGAGTCCTACGAAAAGCAGTCGAACAAATATGCAACGTAATGAAAATTCATCGACAACAACAGCAGCAGGAGGAGCAGGAGCAGCAGCAGCAGCAGCAGCAGCAGGGAAAAACCAAGAGAAAATCAACACACAAAAAAAGTAGCAGGGTAAACTTTTTGCACATTTTTTGGTGTTTTTTTTTTTGCTGTTGCAAGTTTTTGGGGCAATTCGTTGAAATTTCATTCGAAAGTTAATTGAAAATGGGGTTGCACTTCATTTAGATGAACTTTTGGGGTGCAACAATTTGCAGCATAATACTGTGGAGGGAGGAAGGGGTGGGGTGGGGTGAGAGGCAGGTCCAAAAGACAGAGGCGCGTGTCAACAGCAAACTGTGGGGCTAATGAAGCAAAAGGAGGCAACAGCAGTCGCCGTTTCCTGTATCCTGTAGGCCACAATAAAAATGCAAATATTTAAACAAAAGCCGCAACAGACACGAGAACCGAAAAACCGCAAAACTACAAACAGAATACGTGGAAAGCCTCCTGCGACTGCCGACTGTGGACTGCGGACTGCGGACTGTGTGTGTCTCCGGTTTGTGTGAAAATTAACACGCAATTTTCCACCCAGAACTCCAGACACTATCCACAGACCATGCCCCCATGCCCCCTGTCCCACCATGCAAAGAGAGGAAACGCTTCCGAAAAGCGTATAAAAATCAAGCAAAGGAAAGCAAAAAAAAAAAAAATGAAAAATGGAAGAAGAAAAGGAGTAAAACGCCCTGGCAATGGACTTTTGCTTAAAGCTGAAAATCAAACAGCCAAAAGACAACACGCAAAACGATCGATAAAAGGCGACCCCCCACCACCACCACGAAAAACGAAAGATACGGTACGCTTTTGGGGCATGCCCCAGACATTTTGCGGCCCGCCAAACAGATGACAACTCAGAGGCGCAGTGTGTGTGTGTGTGTGGCACACTTTAAAGCATTAGTTTGGACTTTTTATGGCCATGGGCATTAGGCGCTTAAGACGCTTCAAGCCAAAAGGATAACAACACGAAGGGTGGGGTGGGGGGTCATCAGAGTCAGAGTCAGAGCGGGCAAATGGACAGGAAGACAGAGGGACAGTGGACAGAGGGGTGGAGACAGACGGCATATAAAAGCAAAAGAGGCTAAGTGACAACTAAACTTAATGGCACTTCAACAACAGCAATGGACGGAGCACAGGACACAGGACGCAGGACGCAGGACTCTACAGACATCACACCACACCACAGGCAGACAGTCAGACAGACAGAGGTACAGACAGCAGAAGGACCTCAACGGACATTAGCCTCATTGAATTGAATGACAAAACAAACGACGAAGGGCGAAGAACGACGAACGAAGTAGAAGGAAGGCCAAGGAAGGAACAGCGACAAGGCGAAGGAAGCAGGAGCAGGAGCAGGCTCACTGTGAGGAAGAACGACCAAAAGACGATGTTGTGGATAAGGATAAGCAGTGCACAACAGCAATGGCAACAGCAATGGCTATAAGCGTGTACAACAACAAGCTAAGACCCAGAGAGCATAGGACGCAGGACCAGAAGCATGGACCAGGAACGACGACGATGAACGACTACGACGACAACGACAACGATGAAAATGTTGTATCAGGAGAGCATTAAGATAAAGCCAGCAACAGCATCAGATGGCAACAGCAGCAGCAGAAGGAGGAGCAGCAGCAGCAGCAGCAGCAAAAGCAGCAGAAGAAAGGACCAGGAGTAGCAGCAGAGCCCAGGAGTAGCAGCAGCAGTAGCAGCAGGAGAGCATATCTAAGATATAAATTACAGTCAATGTAGGCAAAGACGAACAACCTTTAGATACACTTCTGCTTGGCCCCTTCCCCATAGATGAAGGAAAAGTGTAAAATTCATAGTCCCCCACGATTGGAAAACAGAGCCATGAAATCGTATCTTAATATTCGATCTTTAGTTTCAGGAAACTAATTTCGGGTGTACCAAAGCAAAGGAAAGAGGAGGGCGAGAGTTTGACCCTCCTGAAGCTCTGGGAATATGTGTGAAAATAGTGGAAAATACAGCACACACTCTAATGGCATTTTGGCCTCACTAGACTCTCTCTCCTACCGCTGCCTTTTGTTCGCTGGACAATTTCCACTTCCGGCGCGTAAACGCTACTAAAGGCAAAGCTAGCAGAGAAAAGCCAAAGGAAAGTCGAAGGGAATGTCGCATATTGGTTTATGCATGAGGCAAGTAGGACTGCTGTGCGGCTCTGCGGCCACCCTTCAGGAATCAGGAATCAGGACTCAGCAGAGCAGTGAACACTTCATTTGTCAGCAGGCTACGCTCCTCAGCAGAGACACAGAGGAGGGTAGGCGGGGGAACTACTGCTTGAATTTAAATGAGACGCGAAGCGATTTGACAGTTTGCTTCGAACTAAAGTACGGGTAAAACTGCGAGTAAAACTCGCAGTAAACGAAAGTAAAGTAAAGTAAAGCAAAGAAAAGAAAAGAAAAGACAGCACCAAAAACTATTGCTCAAAATGCACTTACCGAAACTGCATTAATTATTCAACAGCCATGTCTAAGGACTCTTGGCCATGTCCACGTCCTGTCGTTTCCTATCCTATCTCTCTCCCGGACTGCTGCTGTCCCTATCCTCTGGTCGGCTTTGGCCTCTGGTCAGCGGTTGAGGCGGCCGAAAGTCGACAAGTTGAGCAGCGGTTGCCAGCACTCGATGCAAGGCAATGCATGCGCCTGCAACTGCAACAGAGTGCACAGAGAAAGGGCGGAAAAATGCATAAATATTAAATGTAAAATAGCAAAGGAGCAGCAAAAGGGACAGCTAGCAGAGACAGGGCGGAGAGTGTAGGAGAGTTATCTGTGAGAAATCCACCAACTGGCAGCAGCAGCAGCAGCAGGCAGGGATTTCCCCTCTATAACCCTCTTAGAATTCCCCCTCGCATTGTAGTCTTCTTTCAGAGCAGGAATTATGATTTTAAAGTGAAGAAAACATCCCAGAATTTATGGCAATTTTTGATACGGAAACTAGAGGCTTAAGGGGAGGGTTTAAGTGGAGAAACAGTGCTACGGGAGAGATCTTCTTGTGAGAAAGCTGATGGAGAGAAGATTCAGAGATTCGGCTTCAGCAGAAGGCAGCAACTTTGAGGCAGAGAGAGGGAAATAAAGAAGGAAAAAGAGTAGAAGTGGTCTCCAGGCGGGCAGGGTACTTTGCAGCGTGTGGCAGCAGCAGGACGCAGCAGCGATTGTCCCCTTTGTGACCTGGTTTTTTGGTCATAACAATATTGCCAGCAACCGAAGCGTGGAGCAGCAGCAGCGGCGCACACAATTACCGTGGCAACTGCCATGCCCCTGCACTGCCTGTCCTGCCCCGTCTTCCGTGTCCCGTGCCACGTGGGCGTGGCCACTCTGTACACGAGTGCATGACGTCATTGCTGCACTCGCTCGCACAATTACCATTACAACAGCAGCAGCAGCAGCAGCAGCAGCGGCAGCGGACTACGACGTGACCTGGCGACGCGGTCATTGCATACTTTCAGTCGCTGCCTGTGTGTGTATGTGTGTGTGTGTGTGTGTGTAAGAGTGTGGGTGTGCTGCCAAGGTTAATCAGCTGCTGCTCTGCTCGTCTGCCCATTTTAATTGGCCTTCCTGCTGGCAGGCAGCGGGCGCCTCATTTAAGTGAGTTATAAAATGCGAAACTATTCCGGGAAGCCACCTCCTCCTCCCAGCCAGATTCTGTGGCACGTTCCCCCAGGATGCCCCACTCGCAGTGCACGCCCCCACGTTGATGAGCTTTAAATTTCAGAGCCATAGAGCAGGCAGGCAGGCGAGCAGGCGGGCAGCAGCCGCTAAGAAAAGAGCTCGTAAAGAGCTGGCAAATGGAATAGAAGATGAGATGGGATGGCCAAACGGGTGGAGTAGTAGGAGGAGCAGCTGAGGGAGGAGGTGGAGCAGCAGCAGGAGGAAACGGAATGTCCAAGAAGCAGATAAATTGTTGCGGATGGGCAATAGTGAAGTGATAAAGCATGAAATGTTCCCACAGCGATGGATTCACGAGTGCTGTCCCATTCCTACAAATTGATGGAACCAATCTCTAACTCTATCTCTTTTTCTCTCTCTCTCTCTCTCTCTCTCTCTCTATCTCTATCTCACTATCCTTAGGGGATGTTCATCTGCCGGGATGAATGCACATTTAATTTACAATTTTCCATCCCTAAATTCCCCTATGGCTATCCCCCCAGTATTCGCATCCTTATGGCCATCCTTATTGCTATATATCCCTGCAATCCATTCCGCCCATCCTACTACAACCCATTTCCCATGCCCCCCTGGCCCCATGCTTACACTCTATCGCCTGCTTAAGCGCCTTTTTATTTAACTAAAGAGAAAAAACTGCAGCAGTAGCAGCAGCAGCGCATCAGAAATTAGAGACAGCGAATGCCAGAGGCAAGAATAAACAATGTGGAACGTGTTGAAAGCAGCAAGGGGAGAGATACAATCCATAGAGAGAGAGAGAGAGTGAGGGGGATGAAGGGAGGGAGGGAGCGAGGTTTGTAGCTGCAGGAGAAGTCAAAGTTCAAAGGGGTGGCGTCACACAGAGAGTGGAGTGGGCAGGGCAGGGGGCAGTAGGGAGTCGCAGCGTGATAACGCTTTTGTAAATACTTTTGCTGCACTTTTCTGCTGCTCCTGCTGCTGCTGCTGCCATTGCCACTGCAGCTTCTGCTCCCTCCTGCTGCTGATGTTGTTGCGTTTTTTTTCTAGTTTTATTTTTTTGTCGCTTCCTTTCGGCTTTTGCCATTGCAAATTTTTATCTCCATTTGCGCTTTTCACCATTTCCATTTCCATTTTCCTCGAGCCAAATCACAGCAAGAGACAGTAGTGCCGCTGCCGCTGCGCTTTTGTTTTGTTTCCCCATCAAAAGGGGCGGGTGGAAGGGGTTTTTAATATTAAGCGTGGGATGTCACGCGGCGTTATCGCCGGGGCAGGACTCCTCCAGCAATAGAAGCACACTCAGAAGGAGATACCGAGCTGATCCTGGTGTTTGGAAAGCTCTTTGCCAAATTAAATATTGAAACCCGTGTGCACTTATGCAACTTTAATGCAATTTTCGCCACGCAAAAACTAAACGACGAGCCACAGCCGCCGCCGCTTCGCTCCTTTCGTCTCAAGAAGCACATCTCTGGCACACACTACGTATACTTAATTTTCGGCCATTGCCATTTCGCCTGCTGCCTTGCTCCATGCTTGTACGAGCGGGGGGGAGGGACATAAAAAGGATTAATACACTTAAAACAGGCTGAGAGCGGCGGCCACGCTAAGCGACCATTTACCTGAAAGCCAAATGAAACCGCAATAACAACCGCGACAGCAACAAACAACAGCAAACAACAAGGAACACAAGGAACCACTAAAACTACAAGAAAGGACGTGAAAGAAGGTCCACTGATTTGGTTGTTAGAAGAAGCGAATACCCTGGATGGCCTTTTGGGCGAGGGGTTAAATGTTCAGCTAAGAGATGGAACTTCGTGCGGCAGAACGAAACAAATGGAAGCCCAAAGGCTTTCTTTTGCTCCTAATATGCCCATCTAAGCAGGGTATAGGCGCGGCCCAACAGCCACAATGAGCGGGGAATGAGTGGGAGGGGGTTATGGTGGCCAATAAAGCGGAAGCCGCCTTAATTTACCATTGAGGCAGGCAGGCAGGCAGGCAAGTCATGTCCTGCAGCAGAGAAGGCAGAATGGTAAGAAAATCAGCAGGCAGGCGCAGGCAGGGCAGGGCAGGGCAGGGAGCCGGGAGCAGGGCAGGCAGCGGCAAGTTTATGTCGCGCGAAAGGGGCATGAAAAATTCAACAGTAGACCTACTGGAAATGCCAAAATGTCACACAACCGGCAATGTTGTACGTTGTTTGGGGCACGTTGCTGCTGCTGATGTTGCTGCTGCTTCTGCTGCTGTTGCACTGCAACTTAAATCACATCCTTCCCGCTACAGGCAGAAACATGTGATTTTCGGTCAGACACTGCACCAAATCCCCTAGGAGGAGGAGACAGCAGGGTGTGGGTACCCCACAGATTTATGTTGCATGCAGCAGGGTATATTAAACAGGCAGGTACTGGGGCGCATTTACTAGTCCCTTCGCCTCCCCACCTTTTGGTTGGCTTGTGCCTTGCGTTCCGCTTAGCTTCTACTCGTATCTGCATGCCACGTGGTCGTGCGGCAGGCAGACAGGCAGCCACTTGCACTTTGCTACTTTCTTCTGGCAGTTTACGTGCCCCACACACACACACACACACCCATAAGCGATCCCTGTGTGCCACCAATCTACTTCATCGCCTGAAACAAAGTCACTCTGGCGGTTTCTTCTTCCGTTCTTGCCACATTTTACTGCATGACAATTTATTGAGTTCCTCTTCCTTTTTTTGTTGCACTGTTTTTGGGAACCTTTTTGGTGGCTCTCCTCTTCTGACTCATTTGGTGGCCCCTTCTGCCCCTTTTGGGAGTCTCTTCTTCTGCTGCTTTCGCCTCGTTTCTTTTCGGTTTGGGCAACTACATATTTGCTCCCCTTTGCTCACCCTTTGTCTGTTTGCTGGTTGTAAATTTTTATTGTTCCTCTTCATGTTTTCCCACCAGATAGTATTTTATTTACCAAAAAGGAAGAGAAGGGCAGACAGGAAGAGAAGGGAGAGCTTTGTGGTTCCTTTGTTGCACTGAAAGGGAGTCTTGGCCACAAAGTATGCATCGGTATCTGCCGCCGCGAATGCATCCATCGAATGGCTGCCTGGATCCCCTGCTAAATTAGATGCTTTTCCATCCTTTTATTCTATTCTCATGAGATGTGCAGCTCTTCTGTAGGAATTCCCACAGCTTAAGGTATTCCTATACGTTTTTCGGGTGTTAAGGCATCCCCAAACTATAGAGGAAAAGGGTCTCTAATGTAGGGTAGATGGCATTTCATGCAAATTAAACATTCCTCATACTGTGGTATGCGCAATTTTCAAGATATCTTCATAAATGGCCTTTAAAAACATTTTTGATGGAAATTCTATTTACCTTTGTGTTCAAAAAGCATTGCAGTTCGGAAAATCAAACACTAAATGCAGGAAAAATCATTAAAACTTTAAAAATTAAAAAAAAAAAAAGAAAATTGAAGGAAAAACCTTGCCACTCTGAGACCTGTAGCCTAAGTGAAGCAAAACTCATACCAATTATGAAAAAAAAACCCTGAATGAAACTTCCAAACAATTCTGTAAAATGAAGACTGAGTGAAGGAAAATGCATTTGCATTTTGTCACCTGAAGCCATAGTGAAGGAAAATTCATTGCAATTCTGAAAAATATAGCCTGAAATACCTGTGGAATTGCTCTACGAAAAAATGGAATGAAATGGAAATGGAAGTAAGAAATTTGTGAATCTTTATGCCAGCAATTTCAAGCGATAGTATTGCCTAGTTTTTGCTTCTAATTTAAAGACAATTTTTTTGTAAAGAGTCTTCGACTAGAGGGTACATCTGACAGTCGTAATGTTGCTATTTGTTTAGTTTTTAATCAGGATTCTCTTTAACTCAGTTTACTGTTTTTTTGTTTTTTTTTTTGGTCCCCTTGTTAGCTTTAGCATCTTTTTGGTTCCCTTTTTGGCTAACTTTTTGGTTCCCTTTCTAGTTGCCATTTTTATCTTCGTCTTTTTTTTTGGGTTCCAACTTTTTCCTTTTTTTTCTATGCAAAATTTTTAGTAAATAACGCGCGTTGGTTTTTCCTCCTCCTTTGGCTTTAGTTTTATTTGCCTCGCGTTTTATTTGCCTTCGCTTTTACTGCTTGCCTCTTCATGTGTATGTGTGCTCCACTCCACTCCGCCCCTCCCCCTTGCTGAGCACCCATCTCTTGCTATCTTTGCGGCTGTGTGGCATACATTTCCCACATTGTTTTCCCAACGATTTTTATTTACATTTTCCCTGTGTGTGTCTATGTGTGTTTTTCCATTGCATTTCGCGGCAGTTTCGTGAGCAAATAAAAGCAAATTCTCCTCCTCCTCTTATTTTCTTTTTGTGGGGCGTGTGCTGGGAGGCGCCTCTAACCAATCTGTTTAGCATGAAATTCTGAAATTACTTTCGAGGATGAATTTTAAGGATCCATAATGCAGCAGCAGAGGAGACCCCAGACTGCCACAGAGACCGCACTTGGCGTATTTATGAGCTGTCCGCATGGGGCATGAGCCACTCTCTAAACTCCATTTATAACTTTTGTGCAACAGCAGAGGCGGCAGCAGCAGCAGCAGCAGCAGCAGCAGCAGCTTGCCGCACCACCGAAAAAAGCCAATCAAAAGCCACAAAATTCTGCATGCTCCGACACCTGATGGTGGCCTTTGCCACACCCTCCTCTCCACTCACTCTCTCTGTGTGTGTGTGTGTGTGTGTACGTGGGGGGTGTTGGCGCTTGTGGCAGAGGTAAGCGAACACGAAAAAACGAAAAAAGCTGTGTGTGGATATGTGGGTGCATAAAAAATGCAGGCGGCCACACGACATGCCCCCGAGGGTGGGAGTAGTCCGACTACGAATCCGAGCTGCTGCCACAGGACACACACACACACACACACCCATACAGTGGACACACACACACACACACACACGGGCAAAAGAAAAAACACTTTAAATACAAGCCAACATATGGCGGTGCTGCATGTCGCCTGTCCTCTGACTTTATATCCGGTGGATGGGGTGGCATGCGGCATGCTGCATGCTGCATGCAGGTGGATGAGGTGCGCACCTTCTGTGTGCAATTTGCAAGGCGAAAAAGGTCCCTGGGCCCTGCTCGCTGCTGGCTGCTGTTGCGGTCATTTGGCGGTAAGCCGCCGCCTTGTCATCCACATCTTCGATTTCCACCTCTTTCTCTCTGTTCCTGTGTGTGTTGCAACTATTAAAAACAATAAAAACTTGCATTAAACAAAGTTGCAACAACAGGGATTGTGGCTGGTGGCTGGTGGCTGCTACTGCTGCATGCCTCCCGCTTGTGGCGGTTTCCACCTTTATGATGGAAAATGTGTTCCCTCGGTTTTTGCAGGAATTCTGTGGCAGCTTAACTCATCTCAGTGACACAGGGGGCAGCAACAGGGGGCAGGAGGTAGTGGGGCATGTGGCAAACGAGGGCTGATACCTCATATTAAGTGTTTCTGTTGGCACGTTCAAAACTAATTTGAAATTAATGGAATTCCCTGAATAATTGAATTTCGAATCGCATGGCATCTGTGGCAATTAGTCGCTGCCATCAAAATTGCACCACACAAGGGTTAGTGAGAGGTGGGAGAGAGAGAGAGAGAGTGGTGGGGTGGGGTGGGGTGGCAGGCTGCGTTGTACACCTCATTATGTCTCATGTCATCTCATTATGTCGGCGGCCCAGACACTCCCGACACTCCCAGGTCCTTCCCAAAGTACGATATATGCCACATACATATCTATATGTATGTATCTGTAAATGTATGTACGTGCCACATTATGTAAAGCCATAATCTCCTATGTGTCTCTCTCTCTCTAACGCTCTCTTATGTGTGTGTGTGTGTGTGTGTGTGGCATGCAGATTTAGTATCCTGTTATTTAGTGCATGACAGTTAAATGAGTTGTGGTGCGGGCTGCTTGGTCTGCCTCGTATCTGCTTCAAACTACGATTTTAGGTGCAGGCACATTTAATCAAATTTGTGGCACTTGTGTGGGCAGAGGCAACATTTAAAGCGACAACCCGAGAGGAAAGCTTAAACAGCAGCAGAAATATTTGCAACTGCAGCAGGCAAGAGAAATGTTGGTGAATTTCCCATTTGAGCAGCGAACGGAGTGCGGGAGAGGGCGGCTAATGCTGGGTAAACCTATAGAGAATCTTAAACTGCAGGAAGGCTACAAATGGCAGAAGAAATATAAAGCAGAAATAAGAGTTCCAGCTAAGTAGAGAATCTCCAACTGAGGGAGAAACTCATTCAGACATGGGAGATTAGTCGTAGAGTCGTAGAAGGAGGCTAAAACTAAAGAATCTTCCAACTGTAACAGCGAAAGGAGTGGACATGATTGGTTTATGGTAAGGAATTTCCTACTGCATCAGGGCTAGAAGTGCAGAAAATATGTAAAAGGTAGCAGACCCCCTCCATACAGCAGCAAAAAATTAGAGAAAATTATAAATTAAAACGTAAATTTCCAGCAAATGTATCGCTAAATTGTACCCATTAAGCCCCACCACATTCTACTGGTCTACAAATTTGATATGAAAATAGCTCTAACCCGAACTGAGATAAGCCCACAATAAATCATCATTATATATGGCTCTGGCTCTGGCTCCAGCTCCGACCCAAGGGCGTGCTCCTCAAGGGGCAAACAGAAGATGATGAGACACAGACAGAAGCCCGCAACGACGACTGCACTGCACCTGCACCTCATCTAAGTTATTCATTATTCATTATTCATATTCATTCTCGTGTCTGTGGGAAGAACAACAAACACAATAAATACGATTACTTTCGTTATGCACTACGCAACTTGCGTCATTATTCGCATTGTGCGGCAAGGACACATGTGGATAGTATTGGAGAAGAATTGTATACCCTTGGATGGCAGTATATCTTATACTAGCACATATGTATGTATATCTATCTCTGTGGCTTGTCTGTATGCCTGAAAGATGCAAGAACATTTCACACGATTCCATTGTGTCACCGATTTAATATTTAACATTTAAAAGCTGATTGTCATAAAAGATAGAAATAAAGAATAAAACGAGTCATATTTTGTAGAGCCATTTCAGGGCACTCCACTTGCCATTCCTGTGGCTTCTCCCACCCCAATTGTGCACTCAGATATTACAGACCTTCGCTGCTTTGCCAGTGTACGTAATTTCTATTTAAATTTCAAGTTCTGCCAACTGTCACGAACGTGTGTGGCCATGAGGCGATAATCAGAAGCGAGAGATGAGACATTTGCACCCTTTGGGGATTGGGAGAGTGGCAGCCAGTGGCAGCTAGTGGCATCATTGGATGGCATGGTAGAAGGAAGATCCCCGGGACACACCCTTAATCGACTTCATTTGCTCATTAGGTAGATGGCAGTGCGTGCCGTGTGTGCTCTTTGCGGACACGGACACGAACACGAACCCTGCCTGGAACTCCAAATGGAAGTCGTTCTGGAGTCGCCACCTAATGCCATTTGCAGCGCGTAATTGTTTCCTTGTTAGCGCTGCACCTGCACCCAGGACCGAGGACCCAGGAGCCAGAGCCACAGACAGAGATCCTGGGCACGGGTAGAACCCGCAGCAAGAGACAGAGATCCCACATTACACGTTAAATGCATTTATGAATGGGTTGCAGACTGCCTGCCTACGTGCTACGTGCTGCCTGCTACCTGCTACCTGGTGGTGGCATCTACATCTACGCCGTTCGTCGGTGTCGTCAATTGCAATTACTTGCAGGGTCCTAGGGACACGGGCACGACATATAGGTTCCCGCATCCATTTGCCTCACCATTGAGGTGGAACCAGGCCAGGAGGACAGGACATTAACGCTGCAAATTGTGTGCCCTTTGTTGCGGTTTGGCAACAACGCCAGCAGCAGCAGCAGTGGGAACAGCAGCAGATGCCCAAATCTGGCACAGTTTCTCCCCCCTCCGTGCCATTCAGCATCCTCACATTACGCATACGCCGCGTGTTTGCTGTGGAGCCCCATCGTCGTGAATGCATCCCTTGGACGAGCGGGGGCTATTAATTTAGTGGCCCAGTTGTTGGCCCTTCCAGTAATTGCATTTTATTTGAACTGGCAGTCAGTCGCTGGCAGTCGCTTCAGTGGCTGTGCTTTGGTTTAATTGGTTTTCCTCGCGTCTGTTTTTCCGTCGCGCGTAGTTTTCGTCGTGTATTTTCGTTACGTTTGTGGCGCTGAAAAATCTATTTGGCCCTTAATTAAAATGCAACAGTGCGTATGCGCAATGTTGCAAAAAGTCAAATGGCCAAACACAACGCTGCAACACCTGATCACACAATTTTCTCCCTCTTCTTCTCTATCTCTCTTTCTTCCCATTTTCAATTGTGACACGCGAAAAGATAAAATAACTGCAAAACGTTGACAGTACCTGCCCCTGTCCCACCCTTCCTCTCTGCAGTTTGCTGACCATTTTTATTGACAGCAAAATGACACCAAAATAAAAAAAGTAAAAGAAATAAACGAATAGATTCCACTGCTGACAGTTTTTGATACCCCTTAGGGTTTGAATTGCTGCTTCGGGAGTTCTTCCTTTGGGTTCACTTTTCGGTTGAGTACAATACTTGGAAGGGCTCCCTTTCGTCGTGGTGGAAAGTTGTCCGTTGCACCACGACAAAGGAGAGCTCCCCAAAATATTATAATCTATGATTTTCGGCATTCGTAGATTTTGTATTCACTTCAATTGCATTTTCTGGAGTTTCACACACGCAAAATACTTTTGTGCACTTTTCACTTAACGAAAAATCGTTTGCAGGGCAAGGAATCGAAGATGCCTTTCCTCTCAGCCAAAAAAAGGGTATCAAAAGCCATCAGTAGGAAGAGAAGGAAGGGGTTTTGGGTTTTACCCTGTCAACACTTGAACAAACCAAGGAGAGAGAGAGACGAGAGAGAGAGCGAGAGCGGGAGAGAGGAATTCGTTTTGCTTTCATAATTTGCATTGTTTTGCGGTGAAGCATTCCGATAAGAGACCGAGAGAGAGAGCAAGGGAGACACTGCAACCCATGTCCAAATGTTGTATACCCTTTTGAAGGACTCCCAGAAGGGGCATTGAATGAATGGCAAGTAAATGGAAATTGGAGTCAACCTCGCTGGCATTCGGGATCACAAGAGCTTCCATCATTTATCACTCCGTTTATACTCGTGCGAGTGAAGAAGAAGGGGTGGATGAGGGGAGGCGTTACAAAAATGTTGTGGACAGCCCCACTCGATGGAAGGACACGGCGAGGACATTCAGGCTTGGCGGCAGGATGGCAAGTGATTGATGGTTCCAGCAGCCATGTCAATCGTTTGGGCCACTCGACAGGCGGGGCTGCTGCTGCTGCTGTTGCTGCTGCTGCTGCTGCAGTTTAAACAGATTAGAGGCACTTTTCCAAAGGGATAAAACAACAAAAAAAGAAGGGTGGCCACGTTTATTGCCGCCATGTTGCAGCGAGAGTCATGTTGTTCAATTTGGGAGGCGACACCACCTGAAGGACACATGGCAGAGCAGCGTAACTGTTCAGCCGGGCAAATGTTTTACACGCTGTTCACTTTTTATTTGCCTTACAAATGAGAGAACCGACACGTGTACTTTAATTAAAAACTATATACATATCGCTATCTCACTCTCTCTCTCTCTCTCTCTCTCTTGATGGAACTGGATGCAGTACATCCTGCATCCTACATCATCGACACGCAACACAATACCTTTTTAAACTAACGAGCGTGAAAAATCATGCGCCAGCACATTGCAACACATAAAATTGTTGTCGGTACGAGTAGTTGCCCTGCCACAAGAGCCAGCGGGGGCATGCAGCGGCGGCAGACAGTTCAATTAAAAGTTTTTGCAAATTACAAAAGTTATCCCGCAGATGAATAATAAATCGAAGAGCGAGAGAGCGAGAGAGCGAGCGAATTGTTAATGCAGGTCCAGACAAAAAAGAATTAAAAGTAAATAAAATCCGAATAAACAGAACGAAGTAAATTTCAATTCGATTTGAATAGAATTCGAATTCAAGAGGAATTCGATCAATTTGGCAAGCGAATGAATCATTCAAAGAATCCGAGTACCATTTACTTAAGGCATCGAATCGCTTGAATGAGTTTTTCTATACAGAAATCAGAATTGTCATCTACTTCGTTTCAATAGCGATTGAAGGAGTACATTTCGTAGGGCATTACCATCGTAATTACATTCCTTGTTGAGTACAATACTTGGAAGAGCTCCCTTTCGTAATGGTGTATCCGATATCCGTTGCACCGCTACAAAGAAGAGCTCCTCAAAATATTCTAATCCATGATGCGGTTCGGAAATGATTTCCAACCGATTGTCGGTATTCGTAGATTGTTGATTCACTTGAATTTCACACACGCGAGACACAAAACACTTTTATTCCGACGAAATTAATGCACTTTTCACTTAAAGATCGTTTCAATCGTTTCCATGGCAAGCAATCGAAGATACAATCCTTCTTATTACCTTCTTCAATAAGTAGATTTCTCGCTCTCTCTCTCTCTCTCTGTCTCTCTCCTTGGGTTGATTGCCAATGGAAATCGATTAAATTCGATTCCATTTAAACGATTTCCATTGGCAATCCACTTCAGTAAGACATTTTCCAAGAACATTTCCAGAATAATCAACATAATCGTTGCCTTCCTGTTTTCGTTAAAAGATTTCAAGGAAATCAAGCATCATTCAGGGACCCAAAACGAAGTAACATCATCTTTAATTTCTTCTCTTGGAATCCCAAATCGACAATACATTGCCAGGAGCATCATCTTTCGCCATTGGATACAGCGTCTTTTCCCCTCCATTAAATGCAGCAGCAAAATGCAATAAAAGTGCAAAACTTTTCGCTGGCTCTATCGCCGTTTGATTCCCATATCGTTAGCCATATCCTTGGCTCCCAAAAGACTGCAATTGAAGTCGCATTATAGACGGCTAATTTTTTTTATTTCAGGCAGGAAGCAACCCCTTTTGGGGCAGGAGGCACCATAATTCATGGCAGCTGGCTGCATATCAAACGAAACTTTGTTCGCCCAATTCATTGGCCATATCAAAATAAACCCAAGCCGCAGACAAACTTTTCACATATGACGACAAGAAGTTTTCCTCTATTCTCCCTGCACAAAGTTTTTACTCTTCTTCTGTTCGTTGTTGGCTTGGGTTTTGGTTTTCCTTTTGGCTACTTAACAGCAGGCAAGAGGCAGGAGGCGGGGGGCATCTGCAAAACTGCTGCTGCCAGAAAGCATCGTGACGGGCAGCAGCAGCAGCAGCAGCAAAGAAACTCTGGGAACGAGCAGAAAAACCCACTGAGAAATTGGAGGGACAGCTGAATGAAAGGATGTGGAGAATGCTGCAGGATGCCTGCTATAGTGTAAATTTCTAATGAAGTTTGCAACTCGAATGCGAAGGCGAATGGGAAGGGATAGAGCGCACACACAAAAGTAAATTGATTGCAATTGGAATCAGTAGCAGAAGCTCGTAACGTCAATCAAATTGAATTCACGCAGAGCGGAGCTCCACTCCACTGGCAATGGCACTGCTACTGCTGCAACATCCACAAGACATCAAAGATACAGGTGTGGTGTGGTGGGGTGTGGTGTGGTGTACATGCATCATCAGTGTGTGTGAAACTTTGTTAATGAAATAGGTGTGAGGCAGTGGCACTGGCAGTGGCACTGGCAGTGGCACTGGCAATGCAATAAAAGTTAAGTGAAGTTGAATGCTGATGTCGTGTAGTGAGAGAGAGAGAGAGAGTGCTAAAATGAAGCAGAAACCTGCTCCTAAGATTGCTGGCAGCAGCAGGAAATGGGATACTGGGGGAAACTGCATTTCTGCTGATTAAAAATATCAATAAAAAAAAAATCGCCTTCGAATGCGAAATTGCAGCTGAATGAAACGAAACGAAACGAACGCCCATTGAATGCCAAATGAGTTTTTTTGCAACCTAATGAAATGCGACTGGCTCTGGGTCTGGGGCTGGGGCTGGGGCTGGGGCAGGGGCAGTTACGCTGCACATGTGTGAGAAACGGGCGTAGTTCGATGCTCCTTCTTCTACTTGCAGCTTCATTATCAATCATTTGGCTTAAGTCTTCCATCTGAAATTTCAATCCACAAATTGCATTGGAAGTGCTTTCTCCTTGCTGCTGCTTTTTCTTGGCTTTCTATCTTTCCTGCCCCTGGCTTTCGCTTGGCTTTGCTACTGCAACGCTTTGATAATGTCATTCATTGTTCGTAAAGTTTTTAACACTCACTCTCCCGCTCCCCTTTATCCATCTGCGGGGACAACTAACTGCAGGATGACACTTGCATTAAAACAAACGTCAGCTGGTGCCCAGGATTCAGCTTATCACTCAGTCGTGGCTCTGCTGTGCGACTCTCCTGCTTCTGCTACTCTCCTCTCACGCTTTGAGCATTAGAAAGTGCAGCATGCTTTTAAGCGCAACTAAAACTGTCAGACATGCAGCGTGGGGCATGGGGCACGGGGTACGAGTTCAGCTTATGTCGAGGTGTACCAGTGCCGCCTGCCTCACCTTTCTCTAGCGTGATACCTTGAGAGTTGATGCTCATTTTGTGGGCAAGCAGAGCCCCAGCAGCAGCAGCAGCAGCAGTCGTCTCTGCAACATTTGTCAACATGCCAAGCGTGTCACCTCTCTCTCTCTCTCTCTTCTGCACTCCCTCTCTCTTTCAGCCTTTGTGTGTGTGTGTGTGTGTGTGTGTGTTGCACGGTTGACCTGGCGCTGTTTTAACTGTGGTTAACATATTTTTCAAGCGCTTTTTGTGGCAGCAGGAGCAGCAGCAGTAGCGCTCTCCTAGCTGTGGTGGCAGCGGCAACAACTTCATTCTTGCTTTTGTGTGGTTTTTATGGCTGCGGTTGTCCAGCTGCCACTGCTGCTGCTGCTGCTGCTGCTGCTGCTACTACTGCTGCTGCTGCTACTACTGCTGCTACATGCCCCCTCGTGGCACCTCCATTTTGTTGCAAAAACGCCACAAAACTAAAACCAGAAGCTGCGTGTTAATTTTACATTTTTACGCTTTCATGGCCGTCACTTGCGTGTGGCATTGGAATGCCTTTTCCCCCTCTCCGCCCCTCTCCCTTTCTCTCTCAAACACTCACTCACTCTCTCGCTGTGTGTATGGGGTGGGTGGGTGGGTGGTGTGTGTGCGTGGTAGTGGCAAGTGGCAAGTGGCAAGTGGGCGGACAGTTTAGCTCATTGTTTCGTTTAAATTTTAAGCAGTTGATTCGCTTTTTTTCACATCCGCTGCCCGTCTAGTGCTATGAGGCTGCATGTCTGTGTGTTGCGTGTGTGTTGCGTGTGTGTTGCGTGTGTGTGTGTGTAGTTGCTGTTAACCTTTATGGCCGCAAACAGTTTAAGCTTGATGGCCGTTTTATGACTGACTTTTGCATGCAGATTACGCATACGCCATCACATCCACTGCCACTGCCACTCAAACCAAAGTCACAGCCACAACCTCAACCAACCTGAGCCCCAACTCTAGCTCTAGCGAGTACAAATCTGTGGTGTAGCAGATGTCAATTTTTAAAATCAAACAGCACCAGAGGCGTTTCCTCCCCGCCCCTACGAGAATTTCGACCTCAATCGAATAACATTTTTGCAGCAATTCAAGGATTGTGAATACCCTATATACAATGGGTATTATTGAATATTTACTCAATCAGATCCCACTAGTATATATTGGAAAATTAAAAAAAATATATAATAATTATTTAATATATCCAAAAAAAAAGTAGAAAATATAATAAATAATTAATTAACAAAAATACTCGACCAACCCGAAAAACTACAAAAATACTAAACTAATCATTAAACAATACTGGAGAAATACCAATAAAATATACTAAAATACCAAACAAAAATACTAAAATAAATCTACAAGGGTATCCGTAGCCCCCACATCGTATCGTCCACTGCAAACCGAAGCCTTTATCTATTTTTTTCGCTCTCTTTTCGTTCTACAGCACGGGGTCGGGTCTCCCCTGTGGAGTGGGGGCTGGGAGTCTGGCTGAGCGTGGCTGGGGCGTGACTCTTGGCACTTGGCACTCGCTTTTGCTGCTCGACTGACTTTTTGGCCGTTAAAACCGTTCATTCGAGTGCCATAAGCTGCTATTAATTTGAATTATACGTCCATAATTTCCCCCGGAATCGAACAGAACTGTCAATGCAATTTATCTGTGTGTGCAATGCTACAGCCCCCCCGCAAGGATATATAAGCCTTATCGGGACAGATCTCTGGGGACAATAAAAAAACTTGCCGCAAGCCCATTGACAGCTGCCGATACGAGCAATAAGCGCATTATCTGTGGGAAGGAGGAAGAGCCACAGATCGATGCCCCCATAGATGAAAAAAAAATAAAATAAAATAAAATAAAATAAATGAAATCGCCTTTTGGAAAATCGCTTTGATCGCCTTAGACGGCAAGGGGCACGACACGGAATGGGGCATGGAATCAAATGATTTCCGTGCTGGCCGACAAGCCGACAACCCGAACGAGGGCCAACGAGGGCATGGCAAGACATGGCGGCATGGCAGCATGGCAGCGGAAGTGTTTCCACCGATTTCCTTGCAGGAAAATGCTGTGCAATTTACCTTTCAACTATTAAACGTCGCTGCACAAAGCACAAAATCCAAGTGGCATGAAAGCGCAGGGCACAGGCCGTGCCATGGGGCAGCATTAAAGCAATAGCTTAACCCCTTTGCAACATGCGGCTAATGCTATTACAAGCAAGAACGAGAGACAGAGAGAGAGTGTGAGTGGGAGTGGGAGTGGGAGTGGGAGAGTGCCACACACAAAGGAAGGAAATTACAAAAAATATTATTGAATGCATCGTAAGGTGGCCCCGGTTGGTCCTTGGCAACGGGGATTTGTGTGTAGCATCAAAGGACAGGTGCCAGGGTGCCAGCGCAATGAGAATGAAAATCCCATTGAAAAGCTTCGACATGCAGATGCTTGTCCTTGTCCTGTGTCCAGCTGTATGGAGAATCCTGCAGATGTGCTTTGAGGCAAAATGAATCCGAGATGTCAAAGGCAGCTCCCACCCACCACTCCCAACTCTGGAAGGCAAGCTCCTGCAGTGCATTCATCCACTTCCGAACGATGTCCTTTGCTTATTAGCACAAATTGATTTCTCCTGTCGCGTCAGTCGTCCCTTCGCTTATTTATTTTGCATTAGCACTTTTAATTAAACTCACTGCTTCTTCCTACTCTTTCGAGGTGCGACCAGAAGCTGCCACTTGCCACCTGCCAGCAGCAGCCAGCCACTTGGCACCTGGCACCTGGCGCTGCTGCCATGCCCCAGAGGTGCTTCAGACAGTGGAAACAGGGGCGACTGCGCTGGCGTTGCAATCATTGTAATTAAATCAATGAATGATTCATGTGAGTGCTGCATTAATGCAAAATCCGTGTACTTAGCGGGGAGGAAAGTGGGAAAATAAATCAGCAACGAGAAGCGAGAGGAGGATCCTGCAGCACGACAAGGCCTCGGGGCTAAGCAGCAAAAGGATATGCAGTGCGAAGTGGATTTTTACTGCAACTAAATCAGGAAACTCGACTGGGATGCCAGGGCACGCCAAGCACCATCGTCGTTCCAGTGCTAATTTTAGTGCCAATTAATTTGATAGCAAACACTTGGCAGAATGCAGTGTTCTGTGCTGCATCCTGTCGCGACTTTAATTTTGTAAAAAGCTTTCAGCCTTAACCAGAGAGAGCCTGGAGTCCGTGCCCTGCCTTCTGCTGCTGCTGCTGCTGCTGTGGCGCCTTTGAGCCGTCAAATGGAATTAAATTCGCAGCGCAGTGTTTATTGCATTTGCATTGGGTAATTGCCTATACAATTTAACACGAAATTAAAATGCCGCCTCCTGGTCCTGGTGTACGCCAACATTTCATTTAGCACTTAAATGGCAATTTAAGCACATTTCACTCGGCAGGACATACAGCACTGACAGACGGTTAAAGGATGTGCAAATGTCAGAGTTAAGGCCGCTGCCAGGATATGTACATATGTAACAAAAGTTATGGGGCCAGCAGCCAGCAACTGAGATTCAATTCACATTTTTCTGTGCGTTTTTATTTGTCAGAAATTAGCATATAAATAAGAAATAAACGGGGGGTGGGGGTGGGGAGATTTTTTTTCACTCACTCAGCCGATGAGCAGCAGCTCCATAAATTGTAGCCCCAAACCAACCAACCAACCAACCAACCAACCAACCATCCAGTCATCCAGTCATCCTTCCATCTGCAATCTTTCTGCCTCTGTCCGTGCCATATCTCGGGGCCAGCCAGGACATTAGTTGCAAAACTTTCATTTCATTTCTATGCAATCTACTCTCTCTCTCTCTCTCTCTCTATCGCTCTGTGTTGCAACATTTTCTCTAATCCTCACCTTGCATCTCTCAAAACAATTCTCATGCGTATTGCTCTCCCCCACTCTCTCTCTCTCTCTCTCTCTCTACCTTTCGCTATCTCTCTCTCTCTTGCGTATCCCACTGGGCTGTCAGTTTTACTCCCCAGATGTCAGTCAAGTGGCATCTTCGTCGTCGTCTGCTCGTTAGCACACACCTCGTGGACTGCCTGCTCCAGCTGCCTGAAATACCGCAAAGGATTGCAGATTGTTATGGTGCGGGGAGGGGGGCATAACTTGTCCCCAATCTTTCCCTTTCCCACCCCCTCTCTCACTCTATCTCTATCTGTGGACCCATCAGACATGCAGCTGTCTGTCATTTCTATAACTACTTTTGCTTTTCTTCGAAGTTAACCGAAGAAGGAGTTCTTCACAGACACACACACACAAATACATATACATATACATATACATACACATACATACGCAAAATGTTGCAATCTTTCCAACCCTGCCCCTCTGCACACCCCTCTCCAGCGATGCCATTACATTTTCAGCTACATTCTCTCCTACACAATTACATACAATTTTGAGTGCGTTCGTGTCTTTCCTTTGCTTTCTCTTCCGTTCCCTTCCTATCGTGTGGATCCTCTCCGTTCTTTGCACAGCTTTCTTGTCTGTCTGTCTAACTGTTGTTGTACTCATAACTACTTGTATGCCACGCCCGCTTAAAAGACAGCAATGCTGGCGCAGGTTGGGGTGGTTGGGGAAAGGGGCGAATGCTGTTGCCTTTATTAAAGTTTTATCGCATTATAAATTTTTGTTCTCGGGCAAAAATATTTTTCGTGAGCCAAAAACGCAGGGACAATGGGAGGGTTAGGAATACACTGAGAAACGACAGGAGTCTGTTTTTGAAAGAAAAGTTTTGTCTTTTTTTTTGTTAGTTTCAAATGAAAATATTTAACAATTTTTTATGGCTAGTAAAATAAGAAGATTACATTATTTTTTTCAGCAATGTGTTTCGATTTTGACGTTTATTTAAGTACAAACAAACAAAATTCTTCTATTCATTTAATTCTTTTAAATAATTGGAAAATTCTATAAACTCGTATATTTTCTGAGGTGAAGATCACTTGTTTTTTTGACAAGTGTAAACTGGCATCTGTGGCCACACACACACACACACACACACACACACACACACACCCACAGAGACAATGATGATGTCGTTCCATCGTACACCTGTTTCGAGTTGTTTTTATGATTGTTCTTTCTGGCTGTTGGCCTGTCCCTCTGCCCACCCTGCTCCTCTGCCACCATGCCACCCTGTCCCCTTTCTGTTCCTGCTCTACTGCTGTTGCATATTTGAATACATTTTTGCGTTTGGTCGCTTAACTTTAAATCCCTTTCGGCGGCAGGGAGGTGGAGAAAGTTGTGCCTCCCCCACACACACACACACACACACACACATACAAAAACTGTCAGAGAGAGAGAGACACACACACACATGAGGCTTCACTTAAAATGCAGCCTAATGCAGCAAAAGTTTTTATTGTTTTATCCTAAAAAAAAAAGCAACGAAAAGAGAGAGAGGGGAGAGAGAGAGAGAAACCAGAAGCGCACACTACAACAATAACAGTTATGTTGAGCAAAATATGGGCAGGTTTGGGAGAGAGAGAGAGAGTGGTGGAGAGTGCAGAAAATGAGAGACTCAGCCCCCACGTCCACCCTCCCTGCCACCATCATATGAATATAATATTTGTAGTATAAAAGGGCTTTTTGGCTTTTTGTGAAGTTTTTGCAATTCATAAAATATGAACGAGGTGGGAGGTGGGAGGCGGAAGGACAAGGACAGACAGACAGAGAGAGAGAGAGAGACAACGTTTGGCATTCATTAAATTTAGTTTTTGAAAATCTCCTTAGCCTCGCCCCCGTCTCCGCATCCCTCTCGAACTTTTTCACTTAGTTTCGTATTTAAGTAGCAGAATTTTCGTGCGCCTTTTTTTGTCGGACCAAATATTTGTGCAACGCTTCAGCTGCAGCATCCGCTCGCTTCCGAATGATATGCCCCAATGAATGATGGACACTCACTGCCAGCTGTCAGTCGGTCTTTCAGGTGATGGCCGGGGCTGATAAGGTAGCTGAGCTCTGCCTCTTTCCACACCCCGTTCTTTCAATTTCAACTGCACTCCAACGAAACAATTTCCACAAAAATTCCACTGCCCCTTGCTCTCTCTCTCTCTCTCTCTCTCGCTCTGCCTTTTGGGGTTTTTTTGTCTGGTTTTTGCTTTTGCATTTTTGCTCGTTTTATGAAATTTTTGAACCCCAAAGTGAATTTATGGCTCTCCCTCTTTGGTGCTTTGGTTCTTTAGGAAAAAGCGCAACATTTATGCAATTAAAGCCAAATTAGCAATGAATGCAATGTCGAGTGCTTGGGCTCTCCCCCCTCCCCCTCCCCCTCCACCACTCTCTCTAACGCTCTGAAAGAAAAGTTGCCATCAAACTTTTTGGCCTTTTGTGAAAGTTTTTGCTTTTCAGTAACGAAAGGTGGAGCCCCTTCCTCCCCTGCCTACCTTCTGGCTGACTGTTTTGTGTATAGTTTTGCAGGATTTGCAATTAATTTAATGCCTCTGCCACCGCCCCCTGCTCCCTTCACCAACTCTGTCTAATGAGCGTTTAAGGCATGCCCCCGCCCCCACCCCCACCCATCTGCTGTCTGGCTGGCATTAGTCGCCCCATTCATAGAGACACCGAAGAGACACATTTCACTCATGATAGAGCAGCGCCTCCATCTGTGGCTCAATCCTGGGAGCGTAGAGCATTGTATCCACCTGGCAGCCAAGCCAGCCCATTCGAGCGTACGAACAATGGAGCAGACACACGATGCCAAGATGCCGAGTAGCTTACAAGGCAACAGCACCGCAACACAATTCAACCTCTGCTGGGTCTTAAGGCTGTGGCATAATCATCCTCTAAAGAGGAGCAGGAGTAGCAGGAGCAGAAGGCAACCACTTATCCCTCTGGCAACAGCAGCAACAGCAACATAATCAGGCAAAAGCGATTAAAGCACTTGTCCCCCCATTGTTTGTTATTAGAATATTAGCCACAGCTTTTGTTGTTGCTGCTCCTACACTCCTACACTCCTGCAACTCCCCTCGCAGTGATGTGGGCAAACTGGAGTTTCCACTCTGCAGTTTGTGGCTGGCTTCTAAGCGTTTTATCAACTTGACTTTTGGCTTCCAGCCTCTATTGTTTGCTAGGACTTCAAAGGAGTCTCTCTCCCGTCCCCATCCCCGTCCCCGTTCCTGTTCCCTTCGTTTGCCACATCCAACTCTAGCTACCAGATCCCAGATCATTCATCAATAAATTACTTGCCGAAAGGAAGGAAAGCCGCAAAAATGTTTGACAGCAGAGCAGAGCTCCCCTACCAGCTCCTCGCTCCCCTCTCGTTCATCCTGCAGGGGGTTGGGGGAAACTAATTTATGCCAGACTAATGACACTTTACAACATTGTGGCAGCAGCACTGCCAAGCCAAAAAAGGGGTTACAACGGTGAGGGGGGGGGGCTGCCAGCGCAAGGCAAAAGTTTTTCGGGGGCCTGTCAGGCATGGGAAACATTGCGGAATGCGGTGCCACCGACGCAACGCGACGGGTACAGCGAGAAATGATAAATACGCTTTAGACCTAATTAACTGGCGACTTTAATTAATTTTTAATGAAAAACTTAATGAGCCGCAAACATATTAAAGTAACTAAAAATCCAAATGAGCTTCTTGCCACAGGGTAATGGCACAGGTTCATGGATAACCCACTGACTGATACCTCTGACATCGTTTCTGGGGATCGTTTCTTCATGGGAAAAAATCTCTTTTAAATCATCATTTCCCATATCCAAGCAGGGCATCCAAAAGCGCAAATAAATATGAAATATTTAGACAAAAGCAGCAGCCCCCTTCCCCACGCTGTTTCACAGCATCAAAATCTTCTCGCTTGGATGATTCCTTCGCTGGGGCAATCTCCGCTTTATTACACATCGTACTCCTACATATATCCCCTATATCGTCGAGCGCATCGCATCTGACATTCAATCAGTGCCCCCTGCCTCCCCCCTCGACCAGCGCGGCAACGACAGGGGCTTTAATTGGATTTTCGTTGCTGCGGCCGCAGAATCAAAGCGAGAAAAAGAAGGAAAAGTCGAATGAAAAGAATGAAAGCCACGAGCCAGCCGTATGCCAAAGAAAGGAGAAATGCAATTTTCGTCAGGCGTTGTATTCCGTTCCGTTCCGTTCCGTTCGTTCGCTCTTCTCTTTTTTTGGTGTGTTTCGATTCGCATTCCATCAGAAGGGGTGGAGGGGGTGGGCCTGCTCCATCTCCTTCCTCTGGGTTGGTTCCTTTTTTGGCTCTAAGCTTTTGGCGCTGTTATTTTGTCGGTAGCAAAGTTTACATTTCACACATTCATCACTTTTGGCAGCTGCAACTAATAGTGGCAGGCGGGGAGAGAGTGGCGTGGCAATGCTGCCCCACTAAATGGCAGGCAGAGGCACCATTTAGCGGGGATAAGAGGGAACCTGTTTTTATTGCACTTTTTATAGCTGAATCTCTTGCCAAAAAAAGGGGAATTACTTGGAGAGAGAGAGAGAGAGAGGAGAAAGAGTCAAACGATTCCAATGACTTTTCCGCATTTTCCACATTTTAAAGCCTTAAACCATTAAGCTCTGACCCGCATAATTTTACTTATATTTTCTACAACCTTTTGCTACCATCAAAAACCAGTTGCTGCTGCCAGTTGCTGCGGGGGCACGGGCACACCATACACACACACACACACACACACACACACACACACACACACCATGATGATGAAGCTGTCCTTCGATACGTGCGCCTTCAATCTACTTAAATCTGCAGTCCATTGATCATCCCAGGGAGTGGGAAGTACATGGAATGGATACACTGATTTATGGAGCGCTTCTCGCATTAAGTTTGAATTTCTCATCGTCGCCTTGGGAGCCATCGTCTCGACTCTCACGACCATAATTCATCTTAATTTTAATTTGCTCGAGTGATGGAGTGGCTGCTGCCAATGCAGCAGCAAGAAGCAAGTAGCAGCAGCAAGCAGCAGCAGCAAGCAGTCAACTCGTCCGCACTGTGTGTGCCCTTTGCCACATCTCTGTGCCTCTGCCTCTAAATCTCCCTCCTGCTCTGCTCTGCTCAGCCTCTCCCTTTTGGTTGGTTTGCTGCTTCTCTAAGCTGCAGCTTCATTATCTTAATCTACTCCTTTTTTGAAGTTCCGCAAAAGTTTGTCCAGCACACACACACACACACACACACTGGCTCAGACAGATTCCTCACACACACACAGATACACACCCATACATTGAGAGAAATTTTCACGCAATTGCACTTTGGTTGCAGTTTAATCTACGAAATTGCTGGCAATTTTCATAAATTGCTTACATTACGTAAATGAAGAGGCAGGGCGGCAGGCGACCTGCAGGCAGGCAGGCAGGCAGCCAGTCAGCAGCAGCAGCAGCAGCATTTTGCCATTGTCCTTTAGATGTCTGTCGTTGTCCTGCCACTGGACAGTGGACACTGAACACTGGACACTGGACCCTGGACCTGCTTCTGTTTCTGCCCCCAAATCTCCTGCCATAGGACACTGCCTTGTGACTCGTTTCTTCCTTCTCTTTTCTGTTACTCAACCCATCTCCTGCCTGCTGCCGTATCGCGGCTTGTCATCAAGGCGCTAGAATATTACGTATACGCAGCGCTGGCCACCCCATGCAAAAATTATTGCTGGACACAGAGCGAACGGCGAGAGAAGGATGGACATTCAAGAGACTCTCTTCTTAGACTGCTACTACATAAAGGTATGGATATATACCGAGCAAGGGAGAGCAGCAACTAGAGGGAGGGAAAGAGAGAGAGAGAGAGCTTTAAGGGAGTGTCGAGAGGGGCTGCTTTAGGCTGCAGTGTCCAAAAATTGCATCTACAATTAATTTATGACATTTTATAGCATGATAATGCCACCCAGAGTCACGTTCTGCTGCTGCTGCTGTGCCTCTCTGCAGCATACAACAATGTGCGAAATTTTAATTAAAATAAAATATTAAATCAATGCCAAATTACTGTTGTAGTTCTCGAGGGTAACTACAGGTCGTAAGAGCGAGCGGACAGGAGAGGGAAAGCAGGAGAGTTTCACTATATAGAAATGAGAGCAGAGCAGAGCAGAGCAGTGGAGAGGAGTGGAGAGGAGTGGAGAGGAGAGACACATAATTCATTTGGCACAGAAACGGGAGGCACAACGACAAAGTCGCTTAATTACCAAACGCTGTCGTTGGTGTGCCTCCTGCCTCCTGCCCCATGCCCCATGCCACTGCCTCCTGCCTCTACCTCTGTTGCTGACTATCCTGCTGTTGCCTCTCCCTCTGCAGGCGCTGGCGCTGCTTCTACTTCTGTCGACGTCGCATTAACCCATTAATTAAGGTGACGTCAAAGGCAGCGCCAAAAGCGATAAAAGCAGCACAGAAAAGTGTGAGAGAAGAGAGTGAGAAGAGAAGAGAGAGAGAACAGAGAGGAGCAAAAGCCAAAGGATCTCAAAGCAAGCGAGAACACAGGGGATAAATTTCTAATGGCAGCAGCCGCATATTTATGGGGCATCTTGTCCTTCGGTAGCTGCCGCAGCAGCAGCAGCTGAAAGCTGGGAACATATGGAAACCCAAACCCCCACCAAGTCCCAGGCCCCACCCCTCAAACGGATGCCTCTAATTTGGGGTCGAGTCCAATTCTTTGCACTTCTGTTGCACTTCCCTCGACCAGTGCAATGCATTATTAACTGCTTTTGTTTTTGTGTTCAATGTGTGCCAATGCATGGAGAGAAAAGAGACAACTTATTGGGGAATTTTCACTGCAAAGAAAAGTCAGGCTTAACAGAGGAAAATACAGATACAAATGGAGATACAGTTGAAACCTAAAGACTTCATTTAGATCTGTATCTATCAGGTAGCTCAGCTTTTCTATTGGGATACTTTCCCAATGATTTCCCACATAAAAAAAAGTACCCTAAGGGAATATTTATTCCATTCCGCGTATCAATTCGTTGTTAATCTTCATTATTTGTCTCTAAATTTAATTCCTAGAATTAAATCAAATTATCTCGAATATCTCTAATTATTTTCGCAGTGTAGTTTTTGGCTGCAAATATCGGGATGTCAAATGGACAAAGTTTTTCCGTGGCACCACTTAATGGCCAGTGTGCCACACTGCCACAAACCCATACCCGCCTCGCCTCCCCCCGTCCACCACCCAACACTTTGCTTCTTCCACATTCCAATGCCAAATAATTTGAAATTAGTTTTAGCCTTGCTGTAGCTTTCAAAATTAAACCTAAAAACTAAAAAAAAAAAAACTAAAAACAAAAATCAATGCACCAGCGAGGCAATATAGGGAAGGCTGTGGGGCAGGGCAGTGTGGTGGCAGTGGCAGTGGCAATCGCATTTTCAGTTGAGTGGAAGTTCGTTTTGGGTTTGTGCTTTTGCCATTTTTGGCCATTTGGTCGCTTTCTCATGGCATTTGGCGTATGTCAGGACATTCTGGCAGTTCAATAATGAATAATAACGTGGAGGCGGGCAGGGGGCATTGGAGAGGAGGCGCCACGAGTTAAAAACTTCTCCCGATTCACCCTCCGAGTCTTCCTCTCCCTTTCTCTGTGTTCCTTCTCTTGTGTATGTGTGTGTGTGTGTGTGTGTGTGTGTCTCTCTCGCTGCTGTGTCCGCTGCAGTTGCACGCTGCGCTGCGATGTCACAACAACCAAACAGCAGCGGCAACAACAACAACAACAACAACAGCACACACAAAAAACTTTGGCAATATATTTGCAACGCATTACGTGGCATGTCAAGCATTTTATCGCGCGTATTTTTCAATTTCACAGAGGCAAACAGAGCGGCAGGCAGCAATAGGGGGTCTCGGGTCGCTCCTCTTGCTCTCTGGCAGTGACAGTCTGGGTCCGGGACCCATTGGAAGAAGCAGCCACAGTGGCAGAGAGCAAAGGAAGCAGTGTGGTGGGGGAGGGGGTGCAGCAACTCAGAGAGAAGAGGATGCCTGGCAATATGCTTTCTGCTGCAAATTAAAAGGATGTTCCGTCCCCGTCCCGCACCTCCTTTCGGGTGCTAAAAAGCAAAGTAAAAACAGAATAAAAACACTCTTATATTTCCACCTACAATTTCCACGCTTTTTCTGCTAGAGACAACCCCTCCCCCTCCCATCCCCGACGCTCTTTGGGGCGCCGTTCCATATATTTTTTCTCTTTTGGGTTGTCCGCAAAAGATAAGAGGGGTCACAAGTGCTTCTCTCAATGATGGCAACCTTTTTACCAAATACAAAAAAGGAAACAGAATTTATAGTAGAAATGCAGAAGGAGAGAGGAGCAGTAGGGGGTCAGAGGTGAGGACAGAGTGTGGCCAGTGGCACACACATTTCCGATGGATGCCTCATATCCGCTGCTGCTGCTGCTGCTGCTGCACAAAACAGGAAACACATTACAGCAGCTGGTAGACACAGACTTATGTGTGGCACTGTTTTGAAAAATTGTTACATCCACACGTTGATGCCGCCGCTGCTGCTGCTGCTGCTGCTGCTGCTGTGTGGATGCTGCTTGCTACTGTCACTGACACAGTTGCTGTTGTTGTTGCATGTTGCATGTTGTTTTCCCTTTTGCTTCCAATGTTGTTATTGCATCATTTTTTTTTTACATTTTTTTCTACATTTTTTTTTTTTGGGTAAATATGTAAGCAAGCAGCAAAAGCTGTAAGCAAAATGTGAGTTATGCCAAAAGAAACCACAGATACAAATACAAAAAACAGACACACACACACACACAGATATGGTTACACATGCAGTGTGATAGGGAGAGTGAGAGGGCGTGAGGGAGTACTATGTGTTGCATAATGGCCGCTAGCGGTTCCATCTATCAAAATGGGCGAGTGGCACATAGTGCAAAAAGTGTTGCATGCAGCGACAACGAGCTTCATGCTGTACAAAAAAAATCTCAAAAGGAAACGAGTTTCGGGCATGGAAGCTTTTGATTACCTTTAAAATATATTTTTATTTATTTTTAATTAATTTTCCAAAACGACAGTCACACAGGCGCAGAAGGGAGTACGACAGGGCGTCATTTCTTAAAACAGAATGAGAGGAGAACATGCTACGATCCGACTTAAAGGAGCACCTCAATATCATGCACTTTGCCAAAACGTTTTTGCCTAGGGATTCTTTCATTTTTAGAGATCATAGCATTGGATGCACTTAATGCTCGACTTTTCCATTAGATTATCTTGACTTCCGCACAAAAATAGAGCCTCAGGCGGAACACAAATCCTTTTGTTGGCCTATAGCATTCGAAAGCGGACTCTAGCTCAGGGATCGATCGTTTCTATAATATCTCTGGATCGTTCTTTCATTCAAGCTTTGCCCTACCTCTTCTCCATCATCATACCCTCATACCCTCGCTCTTTAAGGCACAGAAAAACAGTCGAAAGAACCTTTTGACAATTCGAAAAAAAAGCTGCCTGCCCCAATGGACCAATGGACACACAAAAAGTGTTGACTGCTCTCTCTCTCTCTCTCTCTCTCTCTCTGCCACTGGTGGCAAAATTGGTGAGGGGGAAAATTGGCCCAGGGGGGTTGGGGGGCGGCTGAGAGGATAACAAGCCCTTGAGCCGCGGCGAGAGTGTAGAAAAAGTTGCACAACAATCGGAGAAGAGGACCCAGGATCGGAGGAACATCTCCACAGAAATTTGAGGCTAAAGTCGAAAGCCAAAAGAAACAGAATGCTCCACCCAACTCAACCCAATGGAAATTGCTCATTTATTTTGCAGCTGTCAATATCAATAACAAATGGTTGTTATGCCTCAAACAAACACACACACACACACTCACACATGCACGAAGGAGTGGGCAAAACTTTGTGGGAAACACACACACACACATAAAAAGGGGGAGAAGAGGGAAGGGGTGAGAAAAGCTCTTTGGCTTTTACTAATTTCGGGCCATGGAAATGTGTGCCACTATCAACATTTACTTTTGCTCCAAAACACAAACCTTTTTTTTGTTTTGCTGTTGTCTTTGTCTTTTGTGTGTGTGTGTGTGTGTGTGCCTCGTGTAACTTTAAAAGGCACTTGACGGAGAACGAGGGGTGGTGATGGTGGATGGGGGGGGCATGCGGCAACATCCACTGACAGCAGAGTAATAAAATAAATGAGCCACCATTCTTTTAAATTGAGTTTAATAAACGTCACACTTCATCGACAACGACAAAGGCACTTCTATGGGATTATGTGCGCCCAAACAAAACAAAAAAGGAGACAAGCAGCCAAGCAGACCGACAGACCGGCAGACCCATGGACACGCTTCATAGATACGATGGGGCATGCCCCAAATGAACTATGAAAATGATGCTGGGGCACACACATTTATTATTCCCCAAGCGTTTGACCAACAAACAAAAAAAAACTAAAGAGTGACAGAGGGGCAGAGAGAGGCTGTGTGTGTGTGTGTGCCCCAAAAGATGGCAGGACAAACGATGATGGGGCATTCAAATGCCTTTTCTGCATTGTGGGGCGCTGCTTGCTCCACTATCCATATATCCATATATGTATACATGTATATATTTGTACGTACGAGTAGCTGTATCTATATCTATCTGTAATATCTGTTGAAAGTAGCTCACGAGTTGTGCAACAGCATCGCATCGCATCGCAGCGCAGAGCATCGCATCGCGATTGCAATTACGATAAATGTGTCTGCTGAAAGGCCAAAAAAGGAATGTAGACCCCACCCCACCCCACACCCACCGCACCAAACAAAATAAACCGACAAATGAGCCAAATACTCGTAAATGTTTATTTATAAATTCCAACGCTGCTCGACTTTTGTGCCGATTTATTTTGATATTTATTTATGTTTGATATTATAAAATTGAATGCAATACCAAAAATCATACGGCGGAGAGGTAACTAAATATCCATACAGCACACAAAAGCAGCAGTAGGGTGGGGGGGGGGGCTTCACTGACACCAGACAGATGGAGTGGGAGGCTTTCGTTCTTTTTGGTTCATTTTTTTTTTTTTGGCTAACAGCCTTTGTGCCACACGGCGTTATGTAAACATTCGATGGGGCATTCGGCATTGCTTGCCAGCGCGATGAGCAGCTGTGAGAAGAGCAAGGAGGAGCAGGCAGCAGAGAAAGCGATGAGAAGAAGGAGCAGCAGCAGCAGCAGGAGCAGTGTCTCTAGGTGTAGGAGTGCCATCGGATTGGGAATTGAGTTCTAGAGAGCGAGAGCCAGACACAGGCGCCAGTGGCGCACACCCTGCCCGCGATTGAGAGTCTCCTACCCCGTTGTATTTACTCAACGTCTGTAAAACAAACTTGTTTATGGCCAAAAACATATGTAGAATAAATAGGGGTATAAATAGTAGTGTTCTTGGGATTGGTGGCAGCTACAAAAGATACACCTGCTACACATATAATATGGAAAGGTGAACAACAGAGAAACAAACAAAGCAGAAAGTAGGATGTCCGTTGAGAGTAACTACATCCTAGAGAAGTGGTATGATGGATGAAACAATTCAAAGTAAAATTCACAGAAAATGTGATCAATGTAAGAAGAAATGTAGAAAGTTATGGCATTTGAATTGGAATATATGCATAACAAATGGAATTTGGATCTGTCTTTATGTTAAGGCACTTGTTTCATTCTGTTTTATGGCTAAGAAAGGCACTAAAATAAAGGCACTTTGGCCTAAAAATATAGAATATCTAAAGAAGTGATGGATAAAATAAACGACAGTTATGGGCATGGATAAAATGCAGAATATAAAGGTGAATAGATGGAAAAAGTAAGAGAAAGAATTATCAAATGGGAGGAACACACAACAAATAAATGCAAATGAATTAAAAATCATCTAAAGAAAGGTGAAAACAGAGAACCTGCCACTTGGAAGGTGCCCCACCAGCACTAATGTATCGCGGAACAGAACTCCACGTTAAATGACAAATCGCTTCAGGGAAAGGGTAATCGAATACCATTCGAAACACGATATATCTATCACCGATCAATTGGAAAAAGGAACTTCGCCATGGAGCTCTCTCGCGAGAGTCTCTCCCTGCCTCTGTCCCCTCTCTACACTGTTTTGATGGCTAATTAAAAGGGTAAATCAAAGAGCAGTGACGACGGCAACGCTGATGGTCGAGGCCGCAGCAAATGTTGACGCTGCACAAATCACACAATGAAATGGAGACCGCGAGGCAGGCAGGCCACCGCTGCTGGATGCCGATGTTGCCTGCCACTCAATGCCTCCTCCGATGCCTCGATGCCGATGCCCCATACAAAGTGCCATTAATAGAGCGTGAATTTTAGCGCAAACACACGAACACTCACACACACAGGCAGAGAGATGGGGGCGTGGCACTCTGTATGTGTGTGTGTGTGTGTGTGTGTGTGCACATTTATAGCCCGCAATGTTTTGCCAATCAAAACCCCAAAGTCATTTCATTATTGGCTTTGCGTAATCGACGTCAAAGCATCGTCGTCGGGGGTCCCCAAACCAAAAAGTCAACAAAGGAGAAAAGTGGCAGTGGGGGTAGGAGGAGAGTAGCAGGGAGAATGGAAACCCTGCAGGGAACGTGGCAAATGCATTCAAGCGAATTCGAAGGCAAATATTTTTACTTTTTGACACGGAAAAAAAGGGATTCGGATTCCGTGTGCCTCGCTGCTGCCTGCCACTGCCACTGCCGACTCTGTCGATTGTCAAAAAGTGTAAATGACACAGTTCGTTAAACGCGACATCGAGACATCGAGACGATAGATAGATGGCTGCTATAAAGACGAAGAGATGGAGGGTCGAGAGGGTCGAGTTCCATAGATTATGCCACACGCTGTGGGGCGTGGTTCCACAAAAATAAAACACAGCGGCCAGAAAAAAAAAGGATTGCAGGGCAAACATTAATGGAGGCCACACACACACACACACACAGATAGAGGGACACACACACAACAGACACAAAGCCACAGATACAGATACAAAATGCAAACAAACAAATCCAATATGCGGGACAGATATACAGCAGATTTTTCGTCAAGAATATATGACAAATATTTTATGCGCACATCATAAAACGAACCGCAACAGGAGGAGAGGAGAAGGAGACACAGATACGCTAGGGCAGTGAGAGAGGGGAATATGAGGCGAAAAGAAGGAGTGCAGCAAAGCAGAGAGTAGCGGAACGGCCACAGCAATGGAGGAGCAGCAAACTCCATGCCGCATATCTCGCAGATACAAATCGCTGGGCATGCGATAACCGAAAAAAATAAACAAAATATAAAGAAGAAAATGAGAAGAAAATGAAAAGAGAGAAAAAAGAGAAAAAAAGTACAAACAAATAAAGGCAGAAACAAGGAGAAAATAAGGCAAAGGGCGAGCAGAGCAGATCAATGGATAAACCAAAAGAAAAGAAGACCCCCAAATAAAATGAAGAAAACGCAGGCTACTTTTAAGGGGAACGAAGCTTTTGCTACCCTTCAAAACCCTAAATCAAGTGTACATCAAATATGAATAAATATGATGATTAAATGTCGCTTATTCGCTGATTATTGTCTATGGTTTCTTCCTTCTCTGGCGTGGCATTTTCTAACATTTTAACACGCGCACTTCTTAGCTAATCCTTTGCTGGGTACAATACTTGGAAGGGCTCCCTTTCGTCGTGGTGGAACGATGTCAGTTGCACTGCGACAAAGGAGGGCCCCTCAAAATATTCTACTTTATTTTTTTTACCTATAAAAAACACGAAATTATCACAATTTACAAATAAAAATAAGTTCACACGCGGAGCAACACTTTTGTTGATATTTAATATTCGGAGGGGCTGCGTTTCATCGGTAGGCAATGAACTGGAGTCCCCCGTAGAATATTGTACTGAAAGTTCGATCGTGGCTGCCTCATGGCTTTCGCGATCTACTCAAAATCATCATACCCTCTCTCTTTAAGGGCCACACCAAAAAAGGAGTCGAAGCCAGAGCCATAGCCAGAGCAATAACCATTGCCAGAGACAACAGTGGAGAGATGGTGAAGCTTTGAAGTTCCCTCGAAAATTGGCAAGGACAACGGCCGAAAGGTATGGGCGAAAGGACAAGAAAATACAAAAGGATAACAATAGAAGTGGGGGAAATTCGGGAATGCCGCAGCAGGAGCAGCAGCAGTCGAGTCGGAAAGGTGCAAATAATGCTGGAGGTAGTAAGAGACGCCCAAAAAAGTATGCTACACATGTTGACATATCCTCGTGTCTCTCTCTTTCTCACTCTCTGCGTGTGCGTGTGTATTTGCAAGTGGTTTATGTGTGTGTGTGTTTGTGTGTGCGATTGAAGGATCTGTTGTGTTGACGTCAAAAATTTGCACGTCTTTTGTTATGCACGCGTGTGAAATGTTCTTCGCCGGGATTCTGATTCTGATTCCGAAAAACGAATAGAAAACACACACAAATAAACAAACAAACACAGAAAGAGAGACAGAGATACTGCGTGAAAGAGACAGCAATATTTACCCACGAAATGCACTGCGTTTCGATGGCTAAACGAAAAACATCAAAATACAAAAAAAAAAAAAAAAGGGTTTTGTTTTCTGCTTTCCGCACACAAACTTCTTGCGGCGGCGGCGGCAGCGGCGGCCTCTTTCTTTTTTAGTTGTTATAATATAACGGCAAAGATATAGTATATATTTGAGCAAGTATGTATGTATGTATGTGTGTGTGAGGTGTGTGTGTGGTGTGGTGTGTGTGCTTGTGTATGTGTATTTGAGGTCGAGTTGATTGCTTAAGTAAACGCACTCCGGCGCCCAAGCAAATGCTTTTGCTTCTCTCTCCTTCATTTCGTTCAACTTTTGATGGCTGGGCCCTGTGGCTGTTCCCTGGGTTTTGTCCTCTCTTCATGACTTTTTCCCTTCCTTCACTTATTTACTGTTTTTCCCCTTTTTTGGCTTTTTTTTGCCGTTTGCGGGTCAATTTCGTTTTGCGTTTTTTTTTCTTTGTGATTTTTTTTGTTTGCTTTTTCCTATTTTTTGGTTGTTTGTAAAATATTTTGCCGCTCAACGGATAAATGGCCGACGGGAAATGTGCGCTTCAAATTATGCTGCTACACTTTCACTTTAACTTTCGCTCAATGCAGTGCAGTTGGGGGCAACAAAAAAAGGGTTCATTTGTGTAGAAAGGATCAAGATTTTTGCTAGAGGAGTAAGTATGAAGGCCCCCCTCACCCATCAGCAAGAGAGAACTTCTCACTGTTTACCCAACATTTCTGCTGATGGCTGTATGGGAAAATGACTTTCATCCCTAAGATTTATTTATATTTTACAGATTTCTTCACTTACCTTGTGATATCTTAGACAGGGGTTTAGGGTTCTTCCTCTCCCATTCACAAGTTTTTCACACTGTATTTTGATTGTTTTTTATTGCAGTTTTTATTGTTCCGTTTAGACCGAAGAAGGCACTGACATTAGCATACAGTTTTAAGCGGAATTTTATTGGGCAGTACGAATACACGACTCTCAATTAATGGTTTTCACTTATTGATGCCTGCAAAACGAAATGAAACACAATGGAAATTCAGCAATTAATCAAAATAATACACACATGCACAAGAGAAGGGGTAAAAGTGCAGAGAGAGAGAGAGAGAGACAGAGAGAGTTCTGCAACTCAAGGAATTCAAAGAAGGAAAGTCCCGAAAGTAGAAGCAAACAAAAAATCAAAATATATGAGAAATACTTTTCCCTCCCATGCAAGAGTCTGATTATGTGCCACATGTGGCACACAGACACAGCATTTAACAGACACAAGTCGAGCGGGGCGGGGGGTGGGGCGGGGCGGGGAGGTGAGCTTTAAATGTCAAAGGTTATGGGTGTTAAAATCGCTTTTATTTAAAACGGAAAATCGGACCAAAGAACAAAGCAATACGAAATGCCAAGTAATAAAAAATAAATTAAATGGAAAATGCACAAGCCCCACCCCCACCCCATCCCTACCCACGCAATCACACAAAAATCTGTGGAGCAGAAGGCCTGGCAAGGAGGAGGCTGAGGAGGCTGCGAGGGAAGGGGAGCAGCGGAAAGGAGGCGCGAATGTGTCACGGATTTCATTGCTCATTGAATACGCATTCATTTCAGAGAGGGGGTGCGGAGGGAGTGGAAGAGCAGAGCACGAGACGAGAGACTCTGAGAGACGGAAGGCGGCGGCGGCAGCGACGGCGACACTGCCAGCCATTCAGGCAGCCCATTCGCCTCAATCGAGTCACTCAGTCTGCGTACGTAAGCAGGACGAAGGACATCATACACACACACACACACACACACACATATATACACATAAAGAGAGAAAGCACACACAAACATACATACACTGAGCGACGGAGGGGAGGGATAGAAGCCACAGCAGAGCCCGCAGAGTCCCTCAAAAGGAGAAAATCAAAACTACGCGAAAAATGAGAAATTTCGGAAACTGAAATTTCCATGAGTGTCTGCGTGTCTCCTTCTTTACATGTATGTATGTCTGTGTTTTGTGTGTGTGTTTGTGTGCGTGCGTGGATAAGTCTGGTTTTTTGTTGATTGTAATTCTTATGGCAATTGCATTGCCTTTTTGCATTTTTATTGAATTTTACAACAAGGCACCAGCAGACACACACAGACAGAACACACACAGACAGAGAAAGCAACTCCTGGGCCCACACACACATTCAAACAATAATAACAAAACTCTCTCTGTTCCTTTGTTTTTTGGTTGGCTGCTTTGAAACGTTTTTTGATGTCTCTGTTTTTTTTTGGTGCGCAAATCTTTTGAAATTTTCGAGTTTTAATCGTTTGCTGCCTGCCAAAAACAATGTTGCGCATTTAATTCTGATATTTTTTTTTTTCGTTGGCGATGACGCGCGGCGTACAAGTGGCAAGTGGAATTTTCATACGCGGTTCAACTGTTGTCTGGTGGAGTTCTTCTCCTCGAAGTGGGGCTGCGACTGCGAGTGCGACTGCTGCCTGATGCCTGCTGCTTGCTGCTTGCTTCTTGCTGCCTGTGGCGGAACCGCCCTAAAACACAGACGGGAGAATGACTGAGAAAATGACTGAAAATTGTTGTATGAAAACTGTAGCCAAAGCACACACGCAATGGCAGCACACGCTGGAGCTGGCTGAGCTTTTCGTTGCCTCAGAAAATATACCATTATTTTTCGCGCTCTCTCTCTCTTGCGGAGAGCAAAAGCAAGGACTAAAGCTCGCAATCAATAAAGCTTTCGCTCTCACAGACTCCCCCCGGGAGGACACCCTAACACACCACAGCACCACCCACTCTGTACCGTCCCCACCCCACAGCATGCTTTCGCTTCCCCCTCCCCACCCATCACCCTGCTGAAAGGGGAGTCTCATGTCTCATGTTTTTCTGTGGCTTTTCCAGCAAATTAACACCAGGATTTTCCGCTTTTCCACACACACAAACACACACACACACACACAAAGGATTGGCCGCGAAAAGGGGTGGCGGGTGGTCCAAGTACCGTTCGTACACCGTACACCGTTCACGGACGCGACGCCTCGAGGGTTTTTTTGGTGTCTCTCCTCAAACTCTTTTCCTTCAACAGAAACTTTTGCACTGCGATTCGACTTGGTGGATGGATGCGAGAGGATGCGCTCCACACGTCTGACTTTCAGCGTCGCCACAACATGAATGTCAGGTGTGCGAGAGAGCGATGGGAATTCCGGCTCCTGTGTCGTGCGTGACGCTCATTCGCTCTCCATCCATTCGTGTCTCCCCCCCATTCGAGAGAGAGAGCGAGTGAGAGGGAGAGAATATCCTTCGATAAACCGTTGTTTTCGACAGTTCTGACAGTTTGACGCGTGGGAAATGTCCACTTGCTGGCAGCACTCCACAGAGTTGCAATTTTTGTGACAGCTGCCACACCAGCGGCAGCGGCAGCAGGGTTGCATGCGGGCTCTAAAAGCTTAAGAAAGCTTTCAAGCCGTGCTACCGTTAGATGTAAGGATAATGGTAATCAAGGGAGAGAACGCACATCGAGTGGCAAGCGACACTTAGAAAAAAAAACCAATCAGTGGCATCAATCTGCGCGCCCATACAGCCACTTGGGTCATAGGACAAACAAAGGACCTGCATAAAGCGTCTAACGTCTGCGCGACGCACAAATGTTGCAGACTCTAGAGACTAGAGACCCCTGAGTGGATCCTCTCAAGGTGCAAATTAGCAGCGCAACATGAAACTCAAGATGATTTCAGGACAACATAATTCCGCATGTCGTTTGTGATATGTTTGGGAGGGGAACGAGAGGGGATGAGTGTAGATCTAAGGATACAGGACACAACAGCTGAAAAGAGGCCGTTTTGGGAACCCGCAGAAAACCTGAAACTTGTTGGGCATCCGCCGCATCTCCACCGGATTCATGCGGGTTCACTTGAGGAATGCCTCGTGCCGCCAGCCAAGGTGCAAACTGCAACCTTGCCTCATACGCGCTGTATCACGAGTACGGGTGTACCCTTCCTTCCAGGTTTCCACAGCACAGATGCTGCATTGCAACCCCCCTGCTGTGTGAGGGTAGTTTGTCGGCATGATTTTACATAATTTCACTTCGAAACGCAACACCCTTTGTCGGACGTTGAGTTGTGGATGGATGGATGGATGGAAGGAGAAAGCGGACAGGACATCTCCGTAAATCGTTATATGGCTCCTTTGACGCTTTAAATTGATTCACACCGCACACGCACAGTGTTCAGCGCTCTCACCCTCTCACCCTACCTCCCCGCTCTAGCAATTCCTGTGCTGCTGCTGTTGCTGCCACTGCTGCACCCTCGCATATATCCTTCCTGTTTGCTTATATTTTTTTATGCCGTGCCGTGCCGTGCCGTGCTGTCATGCATTCGCGTTTGATTAAACAGTTTTTTAGGCATTTCCGCTGAGAACGGGACATCATTAGTTGCTTAAGTTTAGGGTTTCAATTTTGGTCCATCGCATCCCGCACCCGCACCCGCACCCACACCCACACCCACACCCCATCCAATCCATTCCCACCCCCATGTGCAGGACGCACCCCTAGACAGAGTCCTGTTCCACTCTACAACAATGATGATTATTTGTGTACTTAGGCGCAAGTTGCATCTGTCCAACAAATTCCACTTCCACTTTCCACCTCCTATCCACACACATCCGTTTTTGGAGTGCGTTTTGGTATGTGTTTTGGTATTTGTTTTAGCCCAAAAACCCCTGAAAACCCCCTGACAGATCGATGGGCCATGTCATGGCCTTTAATGGCATTTCATTTACGAAAACTGCAGCGTTATTTCGAAACGAAAAATCATCCTCTTGGTCCTCATCATCAGCATTATTGGACATGAAATACTAGAAGGTTTTTAATGGTGTTTGTGCAACACCCCACACCCCCCCAACACCACACCACACCACACACACACACATATTGATGATATATAGATGGATGGTTGGTTGGTTGAAAGGTTGAATGAATGGATGGTTGGATGATTGTTTTTGTGGGGGTGGCACTTTCCCCACAATTATAAAACGATTATTCGACCCCTGATCGGGGTTTGTTGCCATTAGTATACAAGTTTGTGCTTTCAGTTTTTTGTTTTCTTTTTGTATATTTATGTTTATAGCTTTTTAATGGAGATTTTCGCTTATCGAGGCTCATCAGGGGTAAGTGGAATAGATAGAAACTGTTCAAGACCCTCTTTATGTGCTGCTGGGTGGTGTCTTAGATTTTGTTCTTCACAAATTCCATGTACCAGTTAAGAGATTGAATGCACGCAAAGTGAAGCGTGGATGGTAGTCTGCAGGCCAGCACTGGGTGGAACAAAATCCAACAGAAAATCGAAAAAAATGATTATTTGTTTTCGATTTCTATTTGTCTTTATATGTAGAATCTAAATTAGAACGAGAAGGAACGTGAGTCGCTTCTAGTCGCGACTCTACTTTATACCCGTACTCAGTCAGTATATAAATTTATGAGCTTATGATTGAAATTTAAAAAAAAAATTTTACATTTTACATTTTTTTGCTACATTTGCTAACTACATCTACATGTAAAATGTAGATAATACATCTAGAACAAATATTCTACATCTACCATTTAGATTCTACATCTCCTCCGCTAGGGGTTGCTCGCGCTTTGCACAGGGCAGAGTGTGTGCGAGCGAGACAGAGAACGAATAGCGTCAGCAGTGCCAGAGGAGGTGGGGGAAGCAACTGAAAATTAATTTCTTTGTTCTGGCTATAATAATGATCCAATCTGATTCAGATTCGGCAATCTGATAGATATGGTCATTCTCTACGATACTGCGTTTTTAGTTTTATCGTATCTTCAAAATTGTGGATGCCACAGATTTTCGTCCTTTGTGAAGGCGGAAGGGGGCGGGGCGAAATTTTGAAATACACTTGTAACAGTGTGATATCACATGAGTCTGGGAAAAAAATTTCGTTGCTCTAGCTTTTATAGTCTCTGAGAACGAGGCGCTCATCAAGACGGACAGACGGACAGACGGACAGACAGACAGACAGACAGAGACTCGGCTATTGATGCTGATCAAGAATATATATACTTTATGGGGTCGGAAAATTTTCCTTCTCTGCGTTACACACATCGACTTTTACCACAAATACAGTATACCCCTTAACTCTTTTTGAGTACGGGTATAAAAATCCGCATTGTATCGTCAGTCATGCAGCAGCGGCCCCTGCATCAGTAGGTCGTGCGGTGACCCTGCAATTTCTGCCCTCGGTTTGCTGCCCCTTGGACCACTTTCTGACCACTTTAAATTCCCAATTTTGTCAGGTATGTAAATTTTACTATGGAATTTAAAAACCATTAAATTCCCTTTGTAGTAAGTTTTTCCAAAATAATATAATTTTTTTTCTTTCAGTTTTCTTTATTTTAATTCCAAATATATTTACGCTTTTCAATTTTTATAAATTTTTCAATGAAGTTTTAATAAAAATGTATACTCTAATGGGGCTTTGAGAGGCGGGGACATGTAAATACATATTTATATGGGCGGTAGGTAAAGTGGTGGGGGGGGGGGCTTTTATAATATTACGTATATCAAAAATATTTGTTGTGTTTTTGTTGTTATTGTTGAATGCACAAACGAGCAAGCAGACAAATACGTATAAAATAATTTTCTTTTTTTTTTGTAAACTTTAGGCTTAGCTTCTTAAACATTTAATATCACAAAAATCATCGATCATCAACCATTTTAGATATGAGATTATCCACTGATATTATACCTATATATGTATATATATATATAGATCGTATATAGATTGTATATTTATAACTTATGATCTATTTTTGAGCGAAAGTTTCCCATTGTTTCGTTGTACTCTGGTGTGTTGCAGGGGTTACAACCGATTTTTACATTTAAATTATACATTTTATTTGAAGGAACAATAATGCTGTGATATTGCTCTATCTCTCTCTCTCTGTGTTTAGGTTTTTAGTAAGTAATTAAGTACACAACCGCTGGTTCTGTTCTGCCTCTGGCATACAGGATAGATAGATAGCTGACTGCCCCACCCTGTAATACGACAAGGAGTGTCCGTTCTATAGCTAGATGTTGTACTCTTTTCAATACTTTGACTGGTAGTGAGACGCTGGTCCGTAATGTCCATAAACTAAAACTAAAGTTAAACTAAAACTACATACAACTAAAACTATAACTGGGGGGAGGGGTGGTGTGGAATGGCTATGAAGAATTGAAGGGGGAGATACCCACAGATACATACGGGGCACGGGGCACTCCCCGTCTTACGATCCTATCTATGAAAAAATGACTAGAGTTCACACTGACTTTTGGTTACTGGTTTCTGCCTTCCCTAAACTAAAGATTTTTGGTTTTTGCCTTTACTAAACTAAAGATTTTTGGTTTTTGCTTTGGTTTTTCGAACTTAAAAACTATTACTGCACAATTTTCGCCTGAATTTGTTTGGGTTTAAATTTAAAAAATAACTAGATAAATATCTAGAGTAATTATTATTTACATATGTAGAACTAAAGCTGTAGCCGAAATTGAAGAAAGATATATCTTTTAGCATGTACAAAACTTATAGAGAGATCAAAATGAGAGCCTGACTAAAATATCTATGACTAGATGATGACTAGAGGGAAATGCGCGTAGAACTAATGACTAGAAATGACATGAAGAAGGTTTGTTCCGGGGTTTGGAAATGGATGATATGTGGGTAAGATTTAGAAGGGAATAAAGTGCAAATGAAGCTGGAATGCTGCAAAGGAATGATGAGGCAGAATGATTAATGAAAGATGAGAATAGAAGATAAAGTTGGAATAAAAGGGGTAGAAAGGATGAGCAGAGAATGATGAGAAGAGAAATGCTGACTGGAGAGTGATAAGTTGAGAATGATGTTGAAAGGGTAGATGATGGAGCAGATGGAATGCTGATTGACAATGATTTAGAGATGTGTTGAAGATGAGGAATATTTAGATGAGAGATGAGATGGATAGTTTATGGATAGGAGTTTTAAATGTTCCATGGCAATCCTTTTTCACTGACTGTTCTGACTAGCAGACTCTTCTGTTCCGTTCTGTTCCTAAATGACTAGAGATATCTACGAGTATCTATGCCTAATGACTAGGGGGAAATGGAAATGCCTGATGTCTGGTACGAGATCATATTGAAGCTGACTAGTGCCACATATACTTTGGTTAAACACTGACTAAAGACTAAAGACTATAGACAAAGGGGAATGTTTGACTGAAGTTCGAAGGAGACTCTTTCTCTCTCACTCTCTCGAGGGAGAGGTGGAAAGAGTTTGACTAGAATTGAACTCATTTTGGTAATGGAAACTAAATCGCGAATTAAACATAAACATTACAACTAACTAGTGTGTAACTAAGTGATAAAATAGAGGCTTGTTCTTTGCCTCGAGTAAAACTAAATTCTTTGGTTTGTTTCAGCTGCAGTGTCGCCCCCTCTCTGGGTAGGGAGGGGGTGAGATTATAACTAATAACTAAAACTTAAACTATAACTAAAACTTAAGTAAAACTCAACCTCAAAACTCACTCTTAGACTTTTGGTGGGCGACTCTCGCTCTCTCTCTCTCTCTCTCTTTAGTGCGCCATCGTTGTGTGCTGAATGACGGAGGCGCAGTTCCTTAGATTCGTGAGTGCCGCCGCCGCAATGCTCTCCTCCTCGGTGAGGCCATGCTCCACGATCTGCAGGCGGCCGTAGCCCGCCGAAGAGGCAGAGGAGCTGCTGTCGGACAGGTAGTCGGCATCGTAGTCACCTTCGTAGTGGCTGCTGGTGGTGGTGCTGGTGGTGGTGCTGGTGGGTGCCACAACGTACACGCCCTCATCCTCGTGCGTGGAGTGCGAGTGCATGCTGCTGGCAGAAGAGGAGGAGGCGGACGAGGATGTGGATGTGGAGGCTCCGCCACTGTATGGCGTGGCCTTGAACACCGCCCTGATGGTTGTCTGTGGCATCTCCTTGCTGGACTCGGCTGCTGCTCCCTTCTTTGCGTGCGTCAGTTGATGCTTCCTCAGGTACGCCGCCCGCTTGAATTTCTTGCCACAATCCGAGCAATCGAAGCCACCCCCAGTGGCAGCCTCCTCAGCCACAACAGCAGCCCTCTTGGTGGCGCCCTTCGCTGTCGCTGGCTGCTGGTTCTCCTTTTTCACGCCCGCCGCCTCCTTCTTGGGCTTGTGCCACCTGCGATGTGAGGCCAAATTGGCGGGGCAATTGAACTGCTTGCCACACTCGGGGCAGCGGTACTCCAGCAGCACAATGCACGCACACCGATGCCGCGCCAGACCGAAGGCATCCTCAAACTTGATGCGACACAAACGGCAGACATAGTCCCCGATGACATTCTTGATGGCCGCCAGCTCCGCTTTCGTTTCCTCGGTGATCTCCACAATGTTGTACTTGGGATCAATGTCCCCGTTGCTGTACTGCATCGTGCCATCGGTGATGTCCTCCAGGGGTCGTATGATGGTGCCCGAAACGGGTGAGCTTGTCTCTTCATCGAATTTCAGCTTCCGCGTGGCCTTGTTCCGCGACGAGGACTTGACCGATGTCGCTGCCTTGCTGGTCCTGGGCGGTTCAGACATTTTGATGGGTTTGTCAGGTGTGGCCTCCACAAGGTTCCCAGTCGCATTCGCAATCGCTGCCGCTCTGCTGGTTGAGGGCAGCTCCCCGTCCTGTTGGGTTTTGGCTAACTTGGCAACATGTTGGACATCATCATCATCATCGTCTGTGGTGCTCAATTTACGCTTCGGCCGTGGACCAGGACTCTGCGGTGGTGTGATGGTGGTCTGCTGCTCTTCCTCCTGTTGCTGCTGCTGCTGCTCTTCCTGCACCACGACAGCTTCGCTGCTGTATACCTCAGTGAATGCGGTGGCCATCAGCACATCCATCGCATCGCTAATTGGATGCAGCTCCTGCTCCGGCTCCGGCTCCACCTCTTCCTCTTCGTGCAGCTCCATTGTGGGTGTTGGTGGCTTCACCGAGAGATCCAGCGGAATTTCACACTTGCTTTTCAGATTCAGATACCGACTGCGGTACTTGGGCGGCAGCGAGGCCACTGTGGTAAGCAGACCCAGACCATGGGGCATGCCCTTGTGCTGCAGCTGGATGCCAATGCTGTGCGGGTGGCAGAGTGTCGATGTCTGTGTCTGCTGTGGCAGCAGCGTCTGTAGCTGTGTCTGTGTCTGTGTGGCCATTGCACTGAGAGTCGTCACCGCCGTCACCGCGTGTCAAACGAAAAACTTGAACGCGTTGCTTCACCTTTAAAAACGTGAACGTAACGTAACGTAATGTAACGTAGATTGAACGTAGTGAACGATGAATGATTGAACGATGATTGATTGAACGATGAATGATTGAACGATGATTGATGAACGATTGAACGGAAAAACTTTTGAAAATTAAGCAAAAAAATAAACGGAAAAAACTTAACAACAGAAGAACAAGAACTGAGGCGCAAAACTGAGGCTGAGGCAAAGCTCCTTTTGGACGAAGAACGGTCGATCTCCTGTTCTCCTCTTGCTGTCGTGTTCCGCTCAACGTCTCTGCTGCGAATGAATGTGAGCGGTGCCCCGCACGGCTATTTATGTCAAAAGAAAGCGAAAACCGAAAGGGAAATCATTCCGGCCGGCAGGCGGCAGGCGTCGCGTCGCGTCGCAACGCAACGCTCTTTCATCCCCCATCAGTCGCCCCGACGCGACGCGACGTTCGTTGTCCTTTTTAGCCCTCGCAGTGCAGTGGAGAGCATAGCAGCGCAGAGGTCCTTGGCAGGCAGCGGCGCTAGCAGAGCAGAGCAGAGCAAGCAGCGGCGCTAGCAGAGGGACCGGGGACGAGACCTTTGCCGGCAGCCGCAAAAGCCGGAATCTTTTGTTAGCAATCACTCGCTCAAACACACACACACACACACACACACAGACACACACACACATGGACGCATTAGTCACCCTTTTTTCCACAGAGCCACTGCTAAGGGGGAAGTCCTGACGGCAGTGAAAGTCCTTTGGCTGGAAAGTACATTCAACTAAATGGTGAGGCCCCAGGCTACACTTCAGCGAAAGCTTTGCCCCAAAATGGACAGCCTCTCCCCGCATTGAATATACCCTGGATTGGATCCTCCACGCACTGCACTCTTCTAATCATCTTCCTTTGCTTTCATTCCCTGCCCTTAAAGGACAATACACTCGCAGAAATCAATGCCATGCAAATGCTGCACACGGCATGTGGCATGTGGCAGCAGCTGTTTTTGTCTTCCTTTTTGCCACGCACCATGAAAATGGCAGGCAAAGGATAATGGCACCTTCCTTTAGTGTTTCCAGTGGAAATTCGATCGCACAAACAATGCAAATATCTTTTTCCTTTTCCTTGTCTTGCACAAAAACAGCTGACGCCGCCCCGTTCCCCCCCAACCACTGGTAATTGTGCGTGCAACCGATTGAAATTCCGATCGTTTCGAGCGTGCAACCAAATGAAAACCTTTCGCCCGTGCCGATCCTTTCTTTGCTTTGTTTGCTTGCTCTGCTGAGAGCAAAAACAGCTGTTGTGGGTAGAAATTACATAGAAAAGGTAGAAATCAAAGTTCTCCAAGTGCCAAAAAAGGTATCGAAAGATTAAAGGTTACAATTTACATTCATCTTCGTTGTGTTTAAAGGTTAAAGGCATTTTCATTCATTGAATTTCTTCAAGTGTAAAAGGTATGCAGGGGCACATTTATGATAATTTCTTTGAGTGTACATTTTTGTAGTGGATTCTTCCCGAGTCTTCCCGAAATTCATAATTTCTACATTAATATTTTTCCCGCTACATTTAACAGTTTTTTTGGGGTTTTCAAGAGACTCAAAAATTAATCGGCATTCATTTGATTTCTCTGCGTGTAGCTGCATTTATCAGGTTTTTTTGTGTGCGGCTCTCTCTATCGCGCCTCACTCGCCTCTTACCACAAACTTTGGGCGGCTAAGGCTACGGCTAAGCTCGTTGTCAAGTTTGCTTTTGGTGGGGTAGGTACACCCATGCGGCGTGTGGCATACAACAACAGACACAACGCAACGCAACTTTGGTTTTCTTTACTGAAAGTTCACCACCACCAAAAAAGCAAAACAACAACAACAAAACTTCAGCATAAACAAACGGCTGTGTATCTGTGTGTGTGTGTGCGGAGTATCTGTGTGTCTGTGTATGCCTGCCCCTGTGCTTTGCCATTAAACATAATCGAAATGCGACGCCGTTGTCGCGTCGTGTGGCAGTGGCAGTGGCAGCAACAGCGGCAGTGGTTGCCATGAAAGGGAATGCACTTTCGATTCCCCCTGTTAAGGGCTTTCTAGAGAAAATATGGCATATTATTTCTCCTGCTCGCATGTTGGGAGGAACAGAACAGAACAGAACGAACGATTCGACGCCATTGTTCTTACGGTAGGCACGTGCAACATGGCAACGCGCCACCACCCCAAAAACGGGTCCAAGAGCGAGCGAGAGTGCACAGACTACAGAGAGAGAGAGAGAGAGAGACAGAGAGCGGAGTCTCGTGCCCAAAGAGTATTCCCAGAACGATCCCAATCGCAGCAGGGTCCTGCAGGGGGTGGGCTCTGGGCTCTGGTTCTGTGCCTCTTCTCAATCAATCTGTGTGCTGTGCTGTGCTGTGTGTTTGCCATGCAGCTTAGAATTACAAATAGAATCCATATACCGAACCGTACCGAACCCCTGCCCGAACTTTTCAGTTGAAAGCTAAAGCCATAGTCGATGCCAGATCCCAAAGCGAACAGGGAATGGAATCCGAATCCTTGGCAAGTCGAGACTCGTCTCAGAAGTGCGCCAGCCACGCGAGCATTGTATTGCCTGCCCGAAAGATACATAGATCTGGGAGGCAAGGACACGCTGCAAATTCCAGCCCCATGTTCGATGGCAGGCAACCCTCCTGCAGCCAGAAAGTTCTGACAGAAAGTTCTCCTTTAGAGACGCTGCTGCTTCTACTGCTGCTGCTGCTTTATTTTGTCATCAATAAAGTGAGAGAAAAGTGAGACTCAAAATGAAGCAATCAAAGGGGAAATCCTCCCGTTTGAAATTTGTGATTAATCCTCGGCTTCTGGTGTCGTCTGTCTATCAACAGGAATAAGATTATCCAGAAATTGAATAAGGTTTAAGCGAAAGTTCTGCACATACATAAATCTCTCTCTCTTCTCTCTCTGTGTGTGTGTGTGTGTGTGTGTGGGAATGATCCCTTTATTGTTAGAGACTTACACAAATTGATAGGCATTATTTTTTTATGGAAATGAATCTTCCACTCATTGAAAGAAGAGTAGACCCATGAAGCTACTGCTTATGGTATATTTATCATTCTGTATGGAAATGATCTCCCCATTTTTGGCAGAATTTAAAAAGGGAAATTTTATCCTTCTATCCAAAAATTGCTAGAACAAAAAACTCAAATTAAGACAGCTTCGGAGAGCACAGTAGACTATAGCCTACAAATCTTTAGTTAGGGAATCCCTCCTAGCTGGTGTCAAGTCATTGTTGAGTGATGCTTTGCCTTAGAACGTAGCTGTTTTTATGTCATAAAACTATTCCTTTCGGCAGGTATGGCCTCATGAGACCTTCTTTTAAGCTCCACCTCTAACACAGACAATGAAGTCCTTGGAAGCCATCAAAGAAAATGTGGTACAGGAACAAAATATCATTCCATCAGATGGAATAAATTTCTAAAAAAAACTGAAAAAAAATTTGTAATTTATTTATACAATTTTTCAGTTTGGTCAGCCAAAGAAATTTAAATCCCATTCAAAAATTAAAGATTATTTATTTGAGTTTTTCTGTTTTTCAATGGTTTTCCCAATTTCTCTTTGTGTACTCTGATAATCTCCTGGCTGATTGCTCTGATTTCTGCGCTCCAAGGCGTACTTGGCACAAATTTGCACTCAAAAACACCAACGACAACCCGGACAACCCATGGAGAGGGGAGAGATGATGCCCCCCAAACTCCTGTTGCTGCCCTCCTGCTGCGCTTTAGCTACGCATTTTGTTTGTTGTTTGTATCGCCCCAATGCCTAACTCTTAAGTGCATCTTTTTATGGTAATTTTCAAGTGCAATTCCCATTCTCCCCCCCCCCCACCGTCTGGCTCATTCCTGACTCTGTCTGTCTGTTGCATCCTACTTCTCTCGCCTGTCCCCTTACGGACTCCTCCTCTGGCAATAATTAATGTTCGAAAATGCATCGTTTATGCGGCATAATGCATTCGTTGCATCCATTTCTGTGTGTCGTCTCAAAAGCCTCTTTGGAGTCGCGTGCTGCAACAGCACTTGCTGCTTGGGCAGCTCCTCGAGAGGATGCACTCAACTTGTGGCACATGTTGCCTTGTGCCTTGTGCCTTGTGCTTGTGCCTGTGCCCCATTGTCGAAGGGTTGTTGCTTGTCGGTTTGGCTGCCGCTTGCTGCCTTTTTGGGGGTTACAGCGCCCCAAGGGATCTCTGCCACACAGCATCAGCCACTGAGCTGTAATTAAATTTTTCGCTTTCATAATTTCATGCAATTTCTGGCTCTGATTTCTGGATTTCTGTACTTTTGTATTTCCAAGGGCGTGAATTATATTTTAATTGGGATTCGGGCGAATTTCTGCCATAAGGAAAGGATTAAGCTGCCCCCCACAGAGTGCCACAAATTATTCAATTCTTCTAGAAATTTGCTCGCAGCAGGAAAATCCCCGTAAAGCTTAAGGAATTTCCATGATAATCCTCCCCAAAGTAAACAAATAACAAACAAAAAATCAGGAAAATCAGCAAAAGGCTGGGGGAAATCAGGAGAGACATAATTATAGATGTATTCCGCACGAGTCAAGACGAAATTATGCAGCATGCAGCGCCGCAGGGGCATAAAATTTATTCGAACATGCAGCAAAAGCGAAAGGAAAAGGCAAAGGAGGCAGGACGAGCGAGGGCAAAGGCAGGAGAGTCACGAGAGCAAAGGCAAAAGCAGGAAAGATATAAAATATAGTAAAGGCATAAAGGAAAACAGTCAGCACACAAAAAAACAATCACAATTCACAATTCTGTCGGGTGTCGAAGTGCTTTGGGCACGCGACCAGCGACCAACGCTCATTTGTTGTTGCGCCTGCTAATGTCCTTGCCGCTCCGTGGCACAGGAACAGGAACAAGGCACAGGCACAGAGCCGACCCTGCCTGCCTCATACAGCGGCATGTGCGGCATGGAAATCACAATGCAACGTACCAACCAACCAACCAACCAACCAACCAACCACCAACCGAATCTCAGAGCCCAGCAATGGAAATCGTGGCCTGGCCGCAGCGCAATCGAAGCTGAAAATTCAGCCAGGTGCATTTTCAAACACCAAAAACCCAACAGAACACACGAGCCACCACATACGAGTGCTCGCAGCAGCAGCAGCAGCACCAATCGAAGGGTGCATAAGGGGCACAAACACAGTGAGGCATGACTATAAGGGATGGGAGTTTTGGTAGCCACTAGCTTGGAGAATGTACCTTCGGAATTTCGATATTTGAAACCATATGCAGAAAAGCAACTGCTTACGTTCCCATTCTCTCCGTTAGATTTAGTTGCTCTCCCAGTTTCAGTGGAACTCCAAAAGAAAATCCTTCACTTTTTGCTATGGATTACCAATACTCTTTAGATTTCTCTTATTCCTCATACAATTAACATCCACTGTAGCTAGCTACCACTGTATCTAGTGGCCATAAAGCAGAGCTCAAGCGTAGCGCGATTTCTATCCTGCACTGCGTTTGGTTCGGGCATTCGGCGATCTGAGTTCTGAGGTCTCTAAGGCTGTTGCTGATTTCAATAGGGGGTTTTTTTTTTTTTAAATAAAATATTCGCTCGTCACTCTACTCCTTAGGGGTGGCACTGCACCACACTGCCGATATGCCGCCTGCAGGAGGAGAACTCTGCACCGTTCTAAGCCTCGTACTCGCACTCGCATATCCGCCGCATGTCAGTCACAGTGCATTGAATGTCCATAGGGAGGGTTCGGAGCCAGGAGCCAGAACCTGAGCCAGGAATTGCTGAGAAGGGGGGCGAATATAAAATATTACATTTTTACCCCCTTATCAGACGGACTATGCGATATACTCGTATAAAATTCCAATTGGACGCGTTCACCGCAAAAAGCGAGGCCAGAAAGCAACAAAAAAAAGGGGCGAGAATATTCTCCCTTCGTTTGCTAAGATCCTGTGCACAGGATTCCCCTTCAAAGCTGCCGCTGCCGCTGCCGCCGTTGCTGCTGCTGATGTGTGAAAATTGCACGACTTGCGCTTCTGCTTTTAACAATGGGCACAGAGCACAGAGCATTAACTAGTTTCCGTTGCAATTCCGATTTCAGCGTTTCTCTACCCGTCGCCGCTTAATGAGGAACTTCATTACAAAAGCAACCCCATTCGACGGAGCACTGCCACTGCCCCCTGCCCCCGGCCCCTTCCGTGACATCGTCTTCTCTGTATATAGCGCCGTTTCCTGTTTGGTTTGTTTCAATTAAATCGCATGTGCGACCCACGGAACACAGGACTGGGCAGAACAGGGCAGGGCACACGGCCATGGCTCATCTGTTACTTAATCATGGCATTGCCATGGATACCTTTTGCAGCAAGGGTGTCCCTGTCCGCGACCTTTCAGCAGGCACTGATATTTATTGCCATTGCCATTCGATGGCCACAGATGGCTCGAAAGCCGAAGCTAGCTGGCTTTGTGGGACTTGAACTTGCGCTGGTATTTGTCCAGTTCTCATACATCAAAGGAAATCATGTGGAATCATATTGCCTGAATCATATTGATATATGGTTGCAGATAATGCAGCAAATACGGGAATGTTATTTAGTTTGATAGAACTCTAGATCCAATACATAGTTGGGATCAAATGAATATAGTTTAGGAATATTAGAATATATAATACACAGACATTTAAGGGGGTTTGGTGGCTATTCAGGAATTCAGACAGTATTCAGGCTTTAGTAGTACGAAGCTGGCAGCAAGTAATCGTTATAATCGTAGCTGCCATAATTTCCTCCCCCCAATGTGACATTGCTCCACCCAAACTGATATCGTACAAAGGCATCCACATCCTGCACAGCCACGCCGCGTGTCTGCAGCTTCTGGATAAACAATTTGGCCTGTGGAGAGCCAATCACACGTTCGTAGGCAGGCAGCACAGCCACCAGACGCCGCCAGAGCTCCGTTAGAGCGGGACTCGACTGCGTGGCGCTCGGCTCCAGCAGCGAACGGATGAGCTCCAGCGGATAAATCTGGAAGAATTCCAACTCAAAGCCGCGGATTCCGTTCACCGATTGCGAGGCTTGGGGATACTTATTGACCACCTTGATCTCCAGTTCGAGGTCTTCGAAGATTTTCAGGGAGCTGCCCGACAGAATCAGCTGCTGGGAGAGCCACTGCAGCAGTTGCCGCACCTCGGGCTGCACCAGCAACTGTCTGCTCAGACGATAGGCCTGCAGGGAATTGATGTCCCTGATGGCACCCTGGAACTCCTCATCGTTGAGCAGATACGCCTGCACGAGCCTCTCGATCTGCTTCCTGGGTATCTGCCTAAAGATGCTCCTTAGCTCTAGGGCGAAAGTGTTGGGTGGTGCCACAGGCCTAGGAGCAGCAACAGCAGCTCGGATGGGTGCCAGTTGTACGGCGTAGGTGCCTGCCACCAGGCAGCAGAGTCCTACGAATGTCCAAGCAGTAAACTGCATTCTGTTGTATATATTCTCTGTGACTAGATGAATGCTTTTGTGGCCAGCTGCTTTTATAGCCAGAGATCTCCACCGCTTATCTAGCGATGCCCTCTGTGGAAGCCTCTTATCGGAGACTCTCAAGTAAACAGTAAACATCCGACGCTTTACATAGTGAGACGTGGTAATAGAAACAGGTAGTGTGTCAAGATAAAGGTAGGTATATTTATGACCCTTACTCATGATTGTTTCACCGCTAAATATGGATTTAGTAGGTGGTCTGAACAGCAGCAGAAGAGCAAACTAAACCCCACTTAAAACACGCAGCGAAACGACATTCAAAAAGGAAAAAATTTCACAGCTAATAAATCCAAGAAAAACTCACCTGAAATTGCAATTACAGCAAGTGCATTTTGTTGTCCACTTTTCCTGGTATGCGCTGGGAAATTGTACATGGAACAAGGTAATTATGTTTTCCATTCGAACAATTTCATTTTCAGGGTAATTCTCATGGAATTCTGGTAGAGCTGATGCATGGAATTGTCAGATATTTCCCACTAGAGTTCTGCATTAGAACAAGTGCATGTTTCCTGCGATTCCTGAGAGAAAGTGCACAGAGAGCAATCATTAGTACCGACAGATGTCTGTTTTTGTTAATTAGTTACTCTGTACCTTTCACTCGATCGCAATATCCGTTCCACACACATTAGTTCCAGTCGAAGAGACTTCGCCTGGTTCGTTTTGGTACATGGCATGCCCATGGACACACGCAGATGCGGACGCAGGGACATAATTAGGATACACCTCCGCCTCCCGCTGCTGCTGCTGCTGCTGCTGCTGCTGCAAAACAAAGGAAACAAACAAATATTCCAATTGAGCACGAAACCAAAGAGATTTGCTATATAATTTCCAAATTTCTAAACTACAGAAAAGAGTCTGGAAAATTGGAACTTTCGACAGGGATGCAGGGGATGCAGAGGGGATGCAGCCACCCCATTATAAAGGGAGTACAATGAGGAGCAGGAGAAGGGAGGGCACAAATGTTGATTTTTGGTTTTGGACCAGAGACCAGAGCCCAGAGGGGTTGTTTGTTAGCTTCGATTGGGTTTTAGGGCAAAAGTAGCATAAGCATTCTGTGTCTCTGTGTTGGCCCAGAGGGGCTATCGACAGAGGGGGGGAATGGGCAAAAGGGCGGTTGGGTTGCAGCTGCCACACTCTCACACACGCAGACAGGCAGACAGACAGGGGGAAGGATACCAATACCATACCATACCCGCTTTTGGTGCTTCAGGGATAAATCATGTGTAAAGGTATTTTTTGATTTTTGTGATTTTTATGCGGCACATACGCAAAGAGCATTCGCTGCGGCAGTGACAAGGGGCAGTGGCAGCTGCAGGACTGCATCAGCATTCCAATTGCCATGCTGCTGCTGCTGCTGCCGGCCGGAAAAACCACTGTTGAAAAACCCCCTCCTTGCAACAGAATGTTGCCATGCAACTGCACACACACACACACACACACACACACACAAACAAGCTTGGGCAGCTTGGGGCACGAGAAAATACTGCGAGTATTTTTTGTTTTTTAATTGATTTGGCACAGGCTTCAATTTAACGCTTGGCTGCCACTTCCTCTCCTGTTTTTGCATACGAATGTCCTGCACGTGTCCTTCGTTCTGTTGGGGTTTCTTTTTTGTTTTTTTTTTAAGTTTTCCACTACATACTATAATTTTCAATAATTTTTGTACGTGCACTTCCTGCCTTATGACATGCCAATGAGTCAGACAGCAGTGGCAACGGAACCCATCCTCCCAGCTACAGGTATGTCCCGAGCCCTTGGCCTTCCCCTTTTTGTGGCACGCGTCAGAGACTCAGCGGAGGGAGGGAGAGAACCCTCACAAGACAAAGGACCAAGGCGAGAACCTCAAACCCAAAGAAGGTACGCAGAAGGCCAAACAGAACCCTCGCCGCCGCCAAGAAGTCAGTGCATTTTTAGGGGTTGCTTTTGCTTGATAGTTTCCTTGAGGGTTGTGTGGCATTCCTCGAAAGAAGCAGCGCGGCAGGCATTCCTTTGCCGGAAGGAAGGAAAGCAAAGCAACACGTTCAAGACATTGTTGAGTCATCCATCCATTCCCATCCACCCTCCTTGTGTGTCTGCTGGCATTTACATGCCTCGCAGGACCCTCGGAGGAGGCGCCTTGTCCTTTTAGGGAACCCTCCATTCATTCATTCAGTCATTCATTCGTCACTTAATTGAGTTTGCGGCAAGAAGGGGAAAGAAAACCAGAAAATGAGACCATAAAAGAGGCAATTCCTTTGGCTGCCAAAGTGGTGCCAATTGTAGGTTTCACTTTAGGGATACAAATTGAAACGCCCCTCCCCGTCCCTCCGCGAGGACTCTGACTTCTTACACTCCTCCTCCGTTCCCGTCGCCGTCTAAGGAAGAAACCTCTTCGTATACGTTCGCTTTTTTTTCTCAGGGGGAAGAAGCCATTAAATTGATTATAAGACATCGTCGTTGAAATGTGTGTAAACTGTTCCCTGCCAGACATCATGTCGCCCAGGGAAGTCCTTTCTGTCTCTCCATCTCCCTCTTTCTGTTTCTCTTTTGGTTTTGTGTTTTTAGTGGAAGGCGTGGCAGGATTGAGGACGATTGAGTTGAAGTCGAAGCTGAGGAATGCAACTAATTAGATGGGTGAGGCATTCAGATGCCCAGGAAAAAGGCAATGAAGCATTTGAGGCAGCATTCGAGAAGCCAATGATGCAGCAGTTGAGTAGTTAATGGGGGAAGAACTTCGAGAGGTTAATGGACAGGAATGAATCAATGTTGTGCCTTTGGAAAGGAAGAAGGTGTGTCAGACGGGGGTTAGAAAGATTTCCAAGTGGTGGATAGATGGCAGAGGTAAGATCTTTAAAAGGGAGTAGAGTTTTATTGCATAGAGCAATTATGTGCGTTAAAAAGAACAAAAGAAACAGCAATGAGAGCAATTCCAATAAGAACACACAGTTGGAGTGCATTAAATATAAGGTGAGGTACTAGAGCGCACACTCCCACGCATACTCGCATATTCTGCTCGAAAACGTAAACAAGAGAGAGAGAGAGATCATTATGTTCAAGATATTGAATGCGCCTCACCTTACACTGAGTGACACTTGGAAGGAGAGCGATAAAGATAAACAGCGCTCGCTCATTCCTTTTCGCTCTTCTACACACACACACACACGCACATGCACACCGGTAGATCAACCAAACAAAAAAAAAAGAAACATAACGGAACCGTTTGCATTTTGGCTGCTAGATTATTGCACAAGAAAAAAACAAACAAACAAATACATTAAATCTATATCAAATATATATTTTCACTTATTGCACTGCCATTGCACATTTTAACACAAATTATTCACTACGATCAGCATCTTTTATGCCATTTTTCACTTGATCCGCGCACGCACTGTTTCACGCTGCGACTTTTCGGCTCAGTTGTTTATTTTAAATCACTGCAATACACTGCACTGCACTTTTATCACGATTTTCTTCATTTTTCGCGCTTTTTACGGCCCGAGACAGCGAAACAATGCGGAGCTGACTTGCAAACGAACGCTTGGAATAAAGAGCGGGGGAACTATGAAAGCAGTGACAGCGATAGAGATGCGTTTGCGGCTTATGTAGTTCGCTCATTCCATGCTCTCCTTCTGCGCGTCTTTCGTAATTGCTCTCCCTCCCACGCTCTCTACTGCTACTCTTGCTGAGTGCACGCAACTTCTACTTCTTCGCGCACAAAAGCAAGGCGAATGTTTATGTGCCAGTGTTTGGTCAAAGTGCGAGTGAGAGGGCTATATAGTGCGGGTGTAGGTGCAGCGACGTGTAATTAAATCAAATCAAATAATCTAACCACATAGCAGGGGGAATTTTGAAAATCATAAAATACGTCGATGGATCGTACATAAAATATCCTGTTTATGTCCCGTTGTGTTTACAAAAGGCACTCCCTACTTCCTACTCCCTACATCCTACATCCTACTCCCCTAAATTCATGGAAAAGTCAGCAGCTGCTGCCTGGGCAAACCTTTATCCCAACGGCACTGATAGCAGTTCAACCCAGAAATCTGTCAGACAGCGGGGAACAAGAGCCGGTAGCCGGGAGCCTGTTCACGGCCTGTTGGCCAGGCGGCACGGCACACGTGTGTGTGGCAACCTCATTTACATGTAACACAGGAATGGGTATATGGAATAGGGATAAGGGATCTACATATAGGGAAAAAGCTCCCTTTAGACTAATATTTGTTCAAATGCAAATGTAGAATTATGTGCATATTAACGATGAAAGGAGGGCGAGGAAGGGCGCTGCGCAGGCGCAGCCAGGGGGTTCAGCGACCGGCGGCACGTTCCACAGTTCTACCCTCTGGATAGCTCTAGATAGCGGTACATAAACAGCTGCGCTGCTTTGCCAAAAAAACGAGTTTATCCTTTATCCGAGCAGTTAAGGCACTCGCGTGCCGCATGCTTCGAGTCCTGTTCCTCCCCGCGCAGCACATTTCGAGCCTCATTTCGATGCCTCATAAATAACAATGCAATGATCCCCAGGTATTTTTCACGTGTTTGGCACGTTTCACTCGATTTTCCGGTTCTCGATTCCTGCTAAATTTTCCTCCCTGCTTATCCAACAAAAGGTGAGCACGAGAAGGTGGAGAAGAAGGAGATATGGATGGGGATGGGAGTATGTGGCACGCGGCCCTTTTTGATAAATTGTGCTTTAAAGCGAAGGGGCAGCCACATTGACAAATGGCCAAAGCAATGCCAGCGGACAGGACAGCTCCCACCCCCCCAAGGTGGGCTGCTGTAGAGATGTTGGGGCCAAAGACAACAATTGTTTTGGCCTTATTGATGGGAATAAATCTTCATCGTCGCCGCTTCTTGGTTTATTTATCACAAAGTGTAGCAATTACATTAAGCGCCTGGTTTCTCCAGGTTATCGGACACCACCTGGGACCAATAGCGCAGCAGGGAATGCATTTCCCTGAAGCTCAGGCGTGGCGGCAACTTCGGCAGAGGCTTGTGGTCGCCAAATACCCTCATTTTATGGAGAAAGAACTCCAGAAGGTCAAAGGCCTCACCTTTCACTGAATGAAGGCTAATCAAAGTATCGGAACAGCAATTACGGGGCTGAAAAACGAAGAAAGAATTATTCCAAAATGATCTTTGGGAGTTTTTCCTTCCTCTCACCGTTGGTTTGAAGTAGATGGTATCCGTGTAGCGCTGCCATGTGTCAGTTCCAGGCATTAGCCATCGCGGCATGAGGGGCAGGAAACGCTCTTGGTTCAGGCCATCGCGGGATTCGCCAGGAATCACACCCACATGCTTTAGGCACAGACCCATGGCTCTGTCTTCAGCTGAGGAAGAGAGATGTGTGTTCTCCAATGCTGCGAAGGATTTTTGTCTATCCTTCAGTACGCTGAACGAGGGATGTTTCGGATCACAAACATTGCTGCCATTAAAAGCAAAAAGATTCAAGCGACGCATTGCACCGCGACTCAAGACATAGCCCGCTGCCCCATGCATATATCCCTCCCTGAAGTCCGATCTCTGTCGGTGGCCGAAGACTATCGAAGATTCCGGATCATAGCGATAGAGAAAACGTCGCAAGTTCTCTATAATCACATAGCTGAAAGGCAGAAAGGAGAATATAATTCACATAAAGAACGGTCGCTGGTTTCCTCACTCACGTATTGGCATCTACTTTGAGGAACCAGTCGTAACCATCGAAGTGATGCCTGTAGATGGATCGCAAAGCCGCTTGAACACTGCCAAATGTGGTACCATTCAATCCTGTCTGTATCCGGCTCTTTATAAATATCAATTTGTTGCACCGCTTGCCCCACGTGGACCTAACATTGGCCTTCATCCTTGTTTGATGCAGGGTATCCGTCAGCACCAGGCACAGCACGCGAATCTCATTAAAGAGCCAGGCCCTGTTCTCGGACTGAGGCACAACCATATATGTCTTGTATCTCATGTGGCTGTAGTCCCAGTATTCGGTGAAGCGAATGCCCAAGATCAGACCGAGCACCAGCCCCAAGGCATTGCGAATCATTGTGCGACAGATTGAATACTGACTGGATCAACAATTGGAGATTGTTTCCCACGGCTCAACATTTAACAGGCGCAGCAAATGCATTCACTCACGGTTGCACCATGCCACAGTGGTTGAGATCTGCTTAAGTTTCTTAAGTTGTAATACATTTATTTGACAACTTAATAGGAGAGCTTAGAGTAAATTAAGGATCCTTTGACGTGGTTTGTGGTGGCTTTTCTTCGGTTGTTTTATAGAGAGGTGAGGCAATGGCTAGCTTTGGACAGGTCTCTCTGTGCTAAGACTCGATTGGATTTATCTGCCGTTAACGTCGCTTGCTCCTCCATATACGGAATATGACTTAAGCCCAGACGGAGCGAAGGCACAACAAAGACTCTCTTGAGATATCGATAAAGTACAGAAATGGCAGAGCTTGAGCAGCAATCGCGTTACTCTGTAAAGCAAGAATATGATAAAGGGTAATATCAAAACGATCAAATGAAAATTTCACATTAGTATTGTGGTCACATCCTCTGTCAGGTAGCATTCAGGCTGCCAAATGCTGGCTCCCCTACAGCTCCTTTTCATGTTATTCAAAAGCTTCCAGTAGACAAGAAAATCTTTCAGTCGCACGGCCCTAAATGATGTTCAAACCATAGAGAACTGTTTTTTATGGTCTTCCAACAATGTCTGGTCATCAGTCCCCACCTGTAGAGGAGATCCCAGATGTTGTTTAGAAGCGCGACTAATTCAATTCGAATCACAGTTTACTTTAAGCAGCTTCTGCTTCACAGCACTTGCGCATATAACTTAAACAAAATTCTAACTATGATTTAGGTCTAGTTTTGAGTCCGAGCTCTCCGCTTTAACCACATCAAAAAGCTAGCTGTAATAAAAGAAACTTTAGTGATATACTTCCACACCGGGGGGCTAATGCTCACATAAACATAACTCCTGATAGAGCCATCGATTATCCCTTGTTTTTTTCAGGATTTGTGGTTTTTTCTTTGGACCAGAACTCCAGCTGTCTTTGCAGCTGCTGCTGGGGCAGACGCTTGGGCAGTGGGCGCTGGGGCAAGGGCATGCCAAAGACGCGCAGGCGATACAGCAAGTACTCGTAGATCTCAAACTCAAAGTCCTTGACGTAGTGATAGCTGATGGCAGAGTCCGAACAGCAGGTCTCCGTCTGAAAAGGAAGCATAACATTAATAAAGCAAAAACCTTAATCTCTGATCACAGAAATTGTATCTCTTACGGGCTTGTAGAACACAATGTTTCTCAGCCAGCCAGTGGTTGGAAAATTTGGCACCACATGCTTGGGGGACAGTGGCAAGAACCGTTCGCGTCCCTCCTCGTCTCTGGAGTCACCTGACACCACACCCACATTCTTCAGGCACTTGCCAATCTGCCGATCCTCTACCAGCTTGTTCTTCGGACAGAAACGGGTGTTGTTCAGCGCAAAGAGATTCAGTCGTCGCAGGGCATCGCGACTCAACACATAGCCAGCTCCACCGGACATGTAACCCTGCGGGAAATCCGTGCGGAATTTGTGGCCAAAATAAAGAGCGGCCTCGGGATCGTAGGGGTAGAGAAAGTACCGCAGATTCTCCATGATAACAAAGCTGCAAAGGGAGATTATGATATGTTAATGTTAACAAGAGATTCAAAGTTTTTGTTTGTTCCACTCACGTATCATCGTCTGCCTTGAGAAACCAATCGTAGTCCTCTCCATGATGCTTGTACGCGTACTCAAAGCCAGCGCGAACTTTGGCATACAGATTTTTACGATCTTCGGGCACACCCACATCGATGGCACCCAGTTCCTTGTCCTCTTCACTGCTCAGGAATATCAGCTTATTGCAGCGGGCACCCCATGTGTTCTTAACCTTTGCGGCCTTTCTTTTGTGCCACTGGGGTATAGTCAGCACGAGGCAGAGCACTCGCGTTTCATTAAACAGCCACGCGGCAATGTCCGTCTCCGTTTGAATCTTTGTTTCGCTGTGAATCTGGGGCGTGGCAGGGGCCTGGGTTAGGGCATAGTCGCGGCCATCTGTGAGTCGCATGTTATCGAAGAGATCCGTCAGTCGTATGCCAATGACCAGGCCCAGCACCAGGCAGAGTACATTGCGATACATTCCGTGTTGGGTTCCAGGCAATCACTGCCAGGGAGAGTGTTCGTAAATGTTTTGAACAGCGCAACGAATGCATTTCGTTGCCAGCTGATTGAAGAGGCTCCCACTCTTCTTTTCTCTCGCTCAAAACGGGTTTAACAGTCGCGGGGATTGTGTTTGGCATTCATAATGAGTCACAAGTCACAGTCAAAAGAGATGTCGTCAGAAAAGAAATCACCAAAAACTCACATACAAATCACCGATTATGTCTCCCTCTCACTTTCTGGAACGCCCGATCATCGGCGAACCCATCTCCATCTGCCAAACAGGTTTTCGAAGTAGCATATTCAGGTGTTGACCCATTTTCAGCATAAATTAGCAAACAGCTCTCTCCCTTCTGCCATTCCATTCCACCACCTCTCTCGCTCTCCACACTAAATCGATGGATCTCAAGCGATCTGTATAAATGAAATCATTCGGTTTATTTTTATTGCTAGATAATCATTTCATTTCATTTTCATTCGTTTGTTTAGTTTACGTTTTTGTTTTTTGTTTGTTTTTGTTTTATAGCAAATACATGTTACAATTTGTGTGTTCCGTGTATCATTTTTAGTTTTTTGTAGATTTTAGTTTGTAGATTTACTTTAGCTTTAACCTTTTCTTTGTATGTTTTTTTGTTTTGTTTTTGTTGTTTAGACTAAAATGTGGACTAATTATTTTCAGCTTTCGCTTTCATTTTGCTTAGCTTTGCTTTACTTTGATTTCGTGTGTATTCTATTACACTTGAATTTGCTTTACTGGCCATTGCTTTTGAGCCTTTTGCTAGCCCTTTGCTTTAAGCCTTAGAAAATGGTTTACAAAACATTTTTTAATCGTAATTTTAGTTTGTATCGTACTTAGAGCTTAGGCTTTTATAATCGATTCATTATATATGTACTTCATTTATATTTCATTATACGTTTAGTAAGTGCACTTGCCAATTTCTGTTTATCCCGCCTCGAAATCATATTCAAAATAAACAAAAATTGTACGGCGCTAAACTCAAATACAACAACCGATCAAAATGGGGTATATGTCCGTAAGCCATAGATTTGTTTTGTTTTTTGTTAGTACATGTTCTTGTTTTTAGTTTTTTAGTTACACAGCCTTAGAAACTACTTAAGGACTAAGTCGTACATATCATGGGGACAAACACAAAGTGTAAAAGTGCACAAAAATAAAATTACGAAAAACAACACGAGAAACGGTTCAGAAACAACAAAAGTTTGGAATTTAGAGAGTCTACAGTGCGTTTCAGAAGCACAGGTTGGTGCTAGCGTTACAGAAAAATATAGATACATACATATATTGTTAGAGGCGATCATTGAATAAAGTCGTTCTTTGAATTAAGGTGAAAGGATATTTCATTTTATAAACTAAAAATTTAGTTTTCTCTAATCGATTTACTGCTATAAAACGCACTGTTGCACGGGGCTAGAAGTGATAAAAAAAAAGCTCAATAGGTTAAAAACACAATACAATAAAACATTATTTTTTGGAGTATTCCATAAGTAATATAACAAAAATTGTTTAAAAAAAATTGATATTTATATATATGCGAAAATTTTTACGTATCCTACAGGTCCTCTCCTTCCTTCTTCGTTTCATTAAATATGTTTGACATTATAATTTCGCTTGCAAAAATATACATACATTATTTATATAGTATAAACATTATTCCGATACATTTTCAGGTTTTTTGCCACCAATTTTCTCGCTTGGTTGGTATTCTTTCTTTTTCTTGTATAAATTGTATTTATAGTTAAATGTATTATTAGAATGTTAGTGGTTTTTTGTTGTTGTTAATTGTTGATGGTTTTTTAGCTTGGCTTTAGACTACATTTTATCCATTATTTTATTAATATTATTGTTTCGCTTATCGCTTTTCCATTTACGATTCTAACATTTTCCTTATATTTTTTGTGGTATTTTTCTTATGTTTTGTGTTATTTTTTCTGGTTTTTATCCGGTATTTTTCTCGTATAATTTTAGGAACATATTTTTTAACTAGCAGAACGCTTAGATGACGCGTACAAGTTTCTATCAAAAAAATGCTTTCCTATAATTTTGGGCTTACAATTAATTCATATGTGTGTCTGTGTGTGTGGGTGTGTGTATAACAACAAAATATATATCGAACTATATTGGTTATCTGTATGTCATATTTGTGTGTGTGTGTGTGTGTGTCAATGCATCTTCTATCTTAAGAATATATCGTATTGTATTTCAAAAGTCCTGACAATCAAATGGACCCATGAATGGATCATATATCCATTTGAATGTCAGTACTTGTCTGGTATCAGCACATATATCGATGATGATGGTCTATTTATCGAGTAATAATCATTATATTCTCGCTTATCGCTAAGCCGAATGACTATACAAAACTTTGACAAGTTTTACAAATTTAGTTACTTGTTTTTTTTAAACATTTTTTTTTTTAAATTGGCACGATATCTATAAATAATATATATGGTGTTATATAGCCTATGAAAATATATATGTAAATGATTGATTAATGTTTTTTTTTAGTTCTGATTTTCTTTGCTTTAAATCCTCACAAAAAAAATTCTCTAAGATGTTATATAAACCTATATAGTATGCTATACATATATGCGACCCTAGACCTAAGCAAAATGTGGTGTTTGAATATCATAAAGGCGCAAACACAACGAATCCAAAAATCTGTAATATATATTACCCATCTGTCGCATTGGACGTTTGACTAACTATGAATAACAATTTTTGTAATATATATATGGATATAATATATCATATATGCCTGTCCTTAAACGGATTTCTAAGTAAAACTAAACAACATAAAATAATAAATTACAAGATGAACGTGTTTTTTGTTGTAGGTTCTATGATCTGGTTGTTGCTCCCAATCGAAAGAGAGTCTTCTGGTTTCTATGTATTCTTTTTAAAGCATATTCAAAGCATTCCATATATTGTTGGGCGTCTAAATGCACATGCTGCATGCCACACACGATAAAACTGCAGTACAATATATAGTTATTTTGTATACTATTTACAGCACTAAATGTTTTGTCATAAATCGAAGGATTCTAGGGGGAGGTAAGGGGCTATACACTGACTAACGATAATGGCTATATTAGGTTTTTGTGCCATTTAGAAATGGTTAAAGAAAATTGTTAAAGTGGGGTGGAACTAGTTTTTCTTTAGCACTAAGTTATAGATGATATTTTTTCTCGCGCTGTTCAGTTTTACTGAGTGTTTGTTTCTCTCTCGCTACTCTGTGTAGTAGTGTTCGTTCTCTGCAACTCCTGCTACGAATTGTTCTGCTTTCTCTTGCTACTGTTTGTACAACGATCTCTCCTGTCACTCTCTAGCTACGCTTTGTACAACGAATTCGTTTCAACGTGTCATCTTAATCGCTAATTCCTAAGCTTAGAGCTATGGTTCCTTGCTTCACTCACACTCTTCTCTCTCTTCTCGCACACATGCGCTTTGGACTTTTGGCTTAATATACCACTTGAATATATATCTTAATCGCTAATGTTGTTTGTATATGTATATGCATCCAAAAACCAAATTCTTTCACTCACTCGCTCGCTCTCTCACTCTCGCTCACTCAATATCGCCTAACACTTATAGTTATCTGTTTATCTGATATATGTTACACTTTTCCTTTCACTTATTGGCATCCGTGTTGGATGTGGATCCTCCCACAACGCCTCCCGATGCAGCTCCTCCATTTGCTTGCTGCTGGTGCGGCTGTGTGGCATGCTGTATGGTATCAGAGCGACGATAGTAGAGTAGATAAGGCACCCGCGGCGTATGCGGCTGCAGCACTTGCTTCTCGCTGATCGGTTTCACCGAGCTGTCGTCATAGCGCAACCAATTGTTGTACCCCGTGTGGAACACATCCGTAATGTAGTGCCCCTTGGAGGCCTCCTTACCGTCGTGATAGACCACAGCGAACAAGCGGTAGGCACGCTGCTTTTGGGAGGTCTTCTTTGCGCCAAGTATCTCTGCAAGAAAGATGATTAATATCCGGATAAAGAATATGAGGCTGACTGCCACTCACTGGCATCGATTTTCAGTTCGGCGGGGAACTCGACTTTCTTTAGGATCTTTGTGCAGCCATCGGATCGGTAATCAAAGTACTTTAAATGCAATATCAATACAACTGGCAACTTCTCGAGGGTCATTTGCTGCCAGGCCACCACCTCCTGTTTGGTCTTGCTGCTGAGTGACGCCCTCTACTGATCACGACCACCAGGATCTCGAGGGCTTCCTTGACAGAAGCGGCTTTCTGTGATTAACCAAAACAGATTTTAAGGATTAATATTTCGCTGAGCTAGAGTTCTTCCTGCCACTTCCTACCCTTCAATGTTCAATTGGAGAGTAAAGAATGGCTGAATCACATCCGTGGAGTGCTCTCCCTCCCGCTGCAAACGGGAGCGCAATTCTCCGCGAAAGATGTCGCTGATGGGGTGCGTCCAAAATCTGTTTGGCGTGTGACACTGCCCTTGTTGCGATTGTTGCAGATCATCTAAGGAGAGAGATTTCATTTAAATGAAGGAATTCCCTTTATTAGGTATTCACTTACCTGCCAGACCTCGCCACCATCTTCGGACTCTGGCTGCTCTTGGCCATTCTGCTGTGGTACGGGCTTGGCAATCAGTTTTATTACCTACAAAAACAGATAGAGAAACCTCATTAACCATTGCATCTAATTGAAGATTTATCTATAGCTTACCTCTAACATCTCATCGTTGAGTTTATTCAAAACATAACCCAAAAACTCCTCGGCATCCTCCTGGCGACCCTCGACATGCTCTTCGCGGCTGTCGTTCCACAGCTTGTAGATATCCGTGGGCTCAAAGGCAATATCGCACTGCAGATCCGTGCCGGCAAATTCATCTTTGCCCTTGTTCTGGGCCGCCTTGTTGAGGGTGTTCAAACGCAGACGCAGGCCACTGGGCAGCGATGAAAAGTTGGTCATAAAAGACATCCTATAAAAGAAGAAAACAATCATTAGAACACTCTCACAGGGCAGATAGATTATTTGTCATGTTTGTGCCTGCTTCTACAGAGAATCTCCATTGAAAGGGAGGAATCTCCTGGAAAGAACAGCGCACGTGCACGCGACTCCAACGTCCAGCGATTGCCGTCAGAACGAAGACAACGCACTGAACGCAAAGCGAAGCCGCGCGGCATTTATTCTGCCACAAACGTAACACAAACGCCAGCAAGGTTCCTGGGTGTCTGTTGACTTGTCTGTGGCAACGTTTCCCCTTTATTTGTATCCCTCACTCACATGGCATTTACTGTAGGTGTCTTCACATCACTCAGGACCGCCGCCTGCTTGGGTATCGATCGCAGCAGATTGTAGAACGGCGAACAGCCCAGCAGCGCCTGGAGTATAGAGTTAATGTAGCAATAGTTTGAGCGATTGGTTAGTCCTCTGGGACGCAGGCTAATGGGCGCCAAATTGGTCTTCTGGCGTGTCAGGAAATCTGCATATTTGTTGGTCCACTCATCGAGTTGGGCCGCCGGACGCGCAGCAGGCTCTGGCTTCAGTGGTTTGATCGATGCAGAAGGACTGGGCGCTGGCATCGCCTGTGCAGAGGCAGCCGAATAGGAGAGCGTTCCAGGTGTAATCAAAGGCGTGATGGGCGCAGGCACGGGCGCTGGGAGTTGCAGTTGTTGATGAGCCGTCGGCGCGGGCAAAAGTGGCTGAAGTTTTGGCTGTGGCTGCAGTTGGGGTTGGGGCTTCAATTGTGGTTTTGGTGGGGGCTGCAGCTGCGGTTGTGGTTGAGGCTGAGACTGAGGCTGAGGTTGTGGCTGCTGCTGCAACTGTGGCTGCTGCTGCACCTGTGGCTGCAGTTGAGGTTGAGGCTGTGGTGGTGGTGGTGCTGTTGCAACTACCACAGTGGCCTGCAGCTGAGGTTGCACCGGTAGCTGTGGCTGCGGCGGTGCCAATTGCAGCACTGGCTGTAGAACTGGCAAAGGCGTTGCCGGCGTTGGTTTGTTGGCCTCGTAGGGTGCTACCTTGGCCACGGGCTTCTTGTTGGCAAACAGACTCGCCCACGAGGGCTGCGAGCTCTCTGCACTGTTTTGGTTGCTCTGCGAAGCGGGTGGTGCGGGCGGCGCCAAATTCAGAGGCGGCTGGGGATTGGCGGAAGTAGAGGAGGATGCGGATGAGGATACCACGGAGCTTAGGGCTGGCTGCTCGTAGACAGTATGCTGCCGCTTGGCCGCATAGCTGCTGTAGGTCTTGGTGGCTGCCGCTGGCGGTGCAGCATATTGTTGCTGTGTGGCAGGTTGCGGCTGCTGCTGCTGTTGCTGGTGGTAATGTGATTGCTGCTGCTGCTGAGGTGCTACTGCCGTCGCACTGCTCATCTCCTGCTGCTGGAAATGGCTCGGCGTTGCTGTTATGCTCGCCGTTGAGGTAGTTGTTGCTGCTGTGGCTCCTCCCTGCTGACTGTTCTTCCGCTCTAGCAGTGGGGCATTGCTGGCCACCGGCGACGAAGGCACCTTCATTGTTCCATAGGTACGCACTTGTGGCTGTTGCTGTTGTTGATTGTTGCTGCCGCTGCTGCTGTTGTTGTTGTTGCCGCCACCGATGCTGCTGCTATTGCTGCTGGTGCTGCTGTTGTTCGTATAGTTGTTCTGATAGTGCTGCTGCTGGTAATGCTGCTGATTGGTGTACGTCCTTGTGGTATGACTGTAGCCGCCGGTTTTGCTGAGCCCTCCACTGCTTCCAGCTGCTGCTGGTGCTGCAGCTCCTGGACCATTGTTCACATTGTTGGGCGATGCCGTCACCGACACGGACTGCGTAGATTTCTTGTGCTGCGCAGAGTTTGTCCAGGACATGGTCTTGGTGGTCTGTATCCCCGTCTCGCTGCTGCTGCTGCCTCCTGCTCCCTGATGATGGTGATTGTACTCCGACGAGTACTTACGACGCACCTGATGCTGCTGCGATTGATTGTATTGCTGGGGCGGCTTTCGCACTTGCTGCTGTGGCGCCTGTTGCTGTTGCTGTTGATGTTGCTGTTGTTGCTGTTGTTGCTGCTGCTGCTGTGCCTGCTGCTGTGCCTGCTGTTGTGCCTGCTGCTGGGGCTGGTGTTGCATCTCCTGGTAGCTGGTCTGTGGCTGCTGTTGGTGGTGGTGCTGCTGTGGCAACACCACTGGGGATGTCTGTTGCTGTTGATGATGCTGCGGTGCCGCCTGCTGCTGCTGCTGTTGAGGAGCCACTGTTGCCACTACCAAAGTGCCAGCCACTTTCGTGGCCTGCTTCTCAATTTGTTGAGGCAACTTTTGTTGCTGTTGCTGCGGTGGCGGAGGATGTGCTAACTGCTGCTGCTGCTGCTGCTGCTGATACTCCATTTCGATCTGCTGCTGCTTTTCATTGCTCAGAATCTCCTCCAAAGGAACTTCATTATTATTGTTTATCAAATTCTTCTCGACCACTGCAAAAGAAATGGAAAAAAATAAAGTAAAGGAATCAGTAAACAGAATTTTCTTTTGCCAGATCTCCCGACGAAAAATTCAATTGCCACTAGCCACAAACTAATTTCCAATATCCCTCCGCATAATTGATGCCAATTGATTGCTAAACGATGCTAAAATAATCTTCAACTTCAACGAGCGAGCAGAGCAGAGCAGCACTTGATTGTGGGATCGAATTCAGCTCCGTCATTAAACAGCAGACAGACACATAATGAATTTCTGGATGGTACGATGGTACCATCGTAGGCAGTGCTCTTCCCAGCAATTAAAATTTTGTATGCCGACCCTTCATTCAATTGATTTGTTTTCGTCAAAAACAAAAATCTACCCAAAAAGGGGAAACCATCTTCGATACAGCAAATGTGGCAAATAAAAGTTAAAATCAATATGTTTATGGAGCAAGATCCGATTGATCGATAGTTGAATTCTGAAAAGACCGAGTTGAGGTTCTCTTGGTCACCCTACAAAAATCATTCTTTAAGCTATAAAAACCAAAACGGATCAACATTTTATATGGCTCATAGCTGAAGAAACGATCTGCAAAGAGTATCTAACAGCTCCCGCCCACATAGGCGCCTGCCCCCTTCTCTCTTATTTTTCTCTGATTCGAGAGCACCTCAACAAAGAGGTTATAGACGTACCCATACTCTGTTCCTAGCATTGTGTTGATGTGGTGGTTTACTGCTCTACAAAGTTATATTTTCAGTGATAAGCAGACCGACCGACCAACATGCCTTCAATTTTGTCCAACAGATTGCCTGTCGTGGGCCGCTATCAGTGCAAATAGAAAACATAACTAATCCATGTCAAAAACTCGAGTGGTCTACGGAGGTAGAGTGGCGCGGGGGGTGCACAAAGAATAGTGTATTTGTTCGGCAATCGACAACCCAAAAATGATTATTAAATCACAATAAAACTCAACTCCCCATCGTATAGGCGAACTTCGGCACTCGATTGCCACCGAGATACGGGATACGAAATATAAAATACATTATTCGACATGCGAAGCGATAAGAAATGATGTGAATATTGAAAAAGAGAAACAGCGAGGGATGAGGAACAAGGTTAAACCAACAGAGGAGTGAACAAGGGAAAAACGGGAGACGAGTCAACATTCACATGATCCACATCCCATGTCATCCCAGTCGATGACAAAACAGTAGCAATCTTTTCTCCCAAGATTATATGAGGCAAGGCCTCTATGAAATGAATCAATAAAATGTCATCGCAGTCTTGGGAAATGGGTCATGAAATCTGTCTAAATCTCTTTTAAATTCAATGAAAATTTATTTTAATTTTTTAGGGCAGAATATTTCCCATTTTCTTTGTCATCAAATTCCCGAAATTCCTGGGTTGCAGATCCACAATATCTGTGGCGCATTTTATCCAATTTTGTGTGAAACTCATCCTTTGTTTACTGGGCGGGCGGCAGATCCCCAGATTTCCAAGCAGAAAATTCATAAATTCTCAAATTTCTGGTAAACACAATTTCTGGTCCGATTTCTGAGTATCAAAATGTTCTTGTAATTATTTATAAACGTATCTTAAAATGTGCTAAAACAACATGCATATTCACATATATTTGATCAATTCCTTTGATCTACAAAAAGGCTTTATTTAGACACACATTAGCGGAGTACTTCTAACGAAGTGCTTTCGATCGACAATTGAAAGATAGGTGGTGCTAAACGCCTACTTATCAAGTGTCCGCTCTCTCTCCGTACCCCACTCCACACCACCACTGAAAGGAAGGCCTCTGCGCTGAACATCATATGACAGTCTGGGAGCAAACAAACAAAACATTACCCCGAATGTCCCCACTCTCTGGATATCTATGATCCATGGAATTCAGAATGTGTTAATTAATTTCAATTAGCAATTAACGAGCGACTCTCTCACAGAATTATTAAATACTTCAATAAATATAGCACAAAATCGAAAATAAAAAACCAACTACAAACAGAGATATTTGTATGGAAATTTGTGGACCAGCCGGAGCAGCAGCAGCCGCAGCAGCTGCTGCCATAGAGATTAATGCATTAAAAATAGTGGAAATATATATTATAGTATATATGGAAAAAAATCTATGCCAGGGTGTTAGCTTTTGGGTTGCAATAGCAACAGCTTTTGATATACGTTACCATAACGATAGAATATATAGGGGGGGGGGGGGGGGGGGGGGTGTTCTATAGCGAGAGAGAGGGAGAGCGAGAGAGAGAGTGAGAGACAGGGGGTTTCGATCCGTGTGCTGTCACAAGGTTGGATGGATAATTACAGACATGAGTGCACAGGTAAATTGCAATAAGTTGACTGCACCAACAATACCAACAGAAATAACAACAATAGCAACAGAAACAACAATAGCAAACAAGGAAATTGTCAGGCACGAAACACACAACGAGACAGAATACGAATACGAGACTGTACTTAATTTCCATTTGTCATTTCAATGCGTTAGATGAGAATAGTGGAAAACAGAGAGACAGGGAAAAGAATGGAGAGTAGGAAGATGGATAGTAGTGGAACAATAAAAAACCATTTGAGTATTGCAGTTCCTTCACTTCATTCTAGTTCAAATTTTAATGGAGAAATGCATAGAAAGTATGTTGAAAAAAAAAGATTAAAAACAATAAATACTATAAAAAGTAAAATGAAATTACAAATACTGAACAATACTAACGAAATATAATAGTAAACAAAATAGCTGAATATTACTAGCATAAGTTCGGAATAAAACTAAAACTAAACTACAAATAGCCATTCGCTTTCGCTTTCATTCACATACTAAAACTCTTATAACTGCCCTCCAAAGTATAACAGTTGCTTAAAGCTTCATTGAATTTCGTAACAAATTTGGTATCCGAGATCCGATCCAAAATAATCAACAAAAATGGGTCAAATTTTTGTTTCTAATATGGACATATAGAAAATACACCCCTTATACCCCTTTTTTTCGATCTCCCATGAAGCGCTGCCCATCAATCTAATTGTTGCTGTTATTGAAAGCGCGATTTTATTCAATTTTTATTAGCTAGCAACAGAAGCGGCAGCAGGCAGCAGGCAGCAGTCAGCCGGCAGCAGACAGCAGAGGCAAACAGCTTCGGCAGCGTCTGGAGGGGCACACACATATAGGCTTTTTCTATATGAGTAATTTGAGCTTATTGAGCTTCGATCCCATAGCCCCATAGCCACAAAGCGAGATATCTACGAGTATGCATATGCAAACACGATATGGGGGCGCTTTTAATTGAGAGAATCAACAGCAAGTGAAAAGTGAACAAAGTGAACAAACAATCGAGTTTCATGGTTCATTTTGGAATCAAAACAAAAACGCGTTCGTTGACCACAAAACAATTATCACAAGACTTAGAATATGTATATATACATATATGAATATGTATCGTTCTATATACTTGTAAATGTATCTCTTAGGCTCATATGCACCACCACCCTCTCTTTGTCACTCTTTATGCGAGTATGTAGATACGAGTACAAATACATGAAATTGTTGATTAGTTGTTAATCAGTCACTGACTGACTAACACCATCACAAAAATAGGGAAATAATAAAAGAAAGAATGAACAGAAAGGGGTAACAGCCGACAGTGGTCGAAGCTTTTCATACCCTTCTAGCCATCAGATGGTTTAAGTAAACGTGGAATACGCAATCATTTGGTTCTGATACAATTTGATACATTACATATATGGCAGCTTTTTTCTCTTTTCCTTTTCTATTCAAGTAGCCTAAGAGACATAATAGGAAATGGCAATTGATAGAAGCCTCTACTGAAGAACAATAATTTATCAAGGGCAAGGTATACTATTTTAGTAATAAATTCTGATGTTTAGTCTATAAATACTATGTTTATGTATAATTTGAGGTTGAACTTTTGTATAAACTTCATAAAAAGAAATGTAGTATTGATACAAAATAAATCTTTACTCTTTTACAGGTCTGCAAACATCCCCTTGATATCAGCATACCCTACCCCATGCAAAGGGGTACAAGAAAAACAAACCAAAGTCCGTCCAAAGTTGTGTTAAGCGTGGAAACAATGGAATGCACATACATAACGCATAAAAATGCTGAGATATATAGTATATAAAAATGTGAATATGATATGTGTATGCGGTACAAGTGCCATGTGAGGAGGCATGTGGAAGTGGAGTGAACACAGGATGAGAAATGGTGGGGGTATGGGAATGTTTCGTAAGAGGACAAGAAGGCGTTGTATGCGTAACGATTCGACCACGCTATTGATTCAAATGGTACCGGCACCCCTCCCCATTATCGTCGCATTCTAATTTTATGCGGCATTCTCAGTACTTTATCCGCCAACTCGTCTGTGTCTGTGGCTGCCCCTTCATGGAAATATGATAGCTAATCTACAGCGCGGGAAAACACTGCCCCCTGGCAACAGGGCAACCAAAAGCTAAAAGCGGAGACACCCTGTTGAGGGTAGCTTCTCTTTGGCAATTGTTTTGTTTCCACTGCAATTCAATTGAATTCATTTGTGTCAATTTACAATAAATAATACCCAAAGAATACAAAGAGAATACCGACCGACTTTCTCTCCCGCCTTCTCTCAATAAATGAAATTGCGTGTGCGATTCCGATTCCCATTCCGATTGCGAGAGTAAAAAATTGCATAATTCTACAACAGATGAGCGACCTTCGCCTTCGCTTTTGCCGGCAGCAGCAGCAGCAGAAGCACTCCCATTCTCATCTTCTTCATCATCATCATCATAAGAGGAAAATAAAAAGGAAACAAAACAATAAAGTTAAGCGGAGCAAACGGTATGCTATCGGGGGAATTATATACAATATATAAAAGAAAGTGAGAGATGTCATAAAGGGAGGCAAGGGCAGGACAGGGCGTCGCATCGACTGAACGAGAGCTAAGGTAAACTGACATTTGAGCGACAGGGAGAAGAGCAGTGCCAAGGACACGCGCGTCTGTTGTAATATATATCCTTTCATCACCCACTTCTGTTGGACTCCCACATCATTAACATATAAATGCGTAGAATAACGCAGAACGTAGAGAGAGCGCGGCTCCATTCAGCCATGGGCTAGATACAAATGTATCTGACAGATGTATGTATACAGACAGGCCCCAAACAGAGGCCAGGCTCGAGCGGCTTAAACGCGTTGCATACTAAGCAAAAGCAGCAACAAGTTGAGCGCGAACGATTGACTACGGAACGTCAGAGAGCAAGGTAAAACATGTCACTGCCGCCACAAACTGCGTCATATATACTACTACTAGATTCTGTGTGTATCTAAAAGATGTAGATGTAGCTGTAGCTGTACCTGTGCATATGCTTAGCTAATAGCTATGTATCCGTTGGATATGTATGCAAGAGGCAAAAGAAAATCGGAACAGCGTAAAAAACGAAACAAAGCACATTGACTGCACACAACACAACGCGGCGTATTCGCAATTTTCATTTTCATTAACAAAGAAAATGCCCCCCTAGCACCACCGTGTTTAAGAGGAAGAGGAACACACACACAGAGGAAGATGCTGGCACATGGGGGGGTGCTCTGGTGGATTGTCATGCCTTTTATTGAACTGCTCAGAGTCATCGTCATGGCCGTTGCATGGTTCATTCAACCTGTTCTTTTTTTTCTGGAATAAAGAAAAGAACAGAAGATGTAGCAAGAGAGAGTAGCTGCTTCCCTCTCTCTGTTCATTTCTTCTCTCTGTGAAAGACCTTCTGCCTCAAGGATAGTCATGGATGGTTCTAGTACCATCATTCATTCCGAACATCTTTGAAATATAGCGGCCCATCTCTTAGCCTTTTTGCTGCCCCTTTGATTGCTCCTCCTCCTTTCCTGCCACTAGAATGTTCTTCTGTTTGTCTGTGTGTTTTGGCCCCATTCCCACAGTGTGGGAATTCACCCAGCATTCTTGTCAAATGGTGCAACTAATTTAAAGACACCTGCTGCCGCATGTGGGGGGCGTATCATCTCAATGCCACTCTCTTCCCCCGCTTGTCATTCGATTGCAGGGGTCAAGATTTGCCGCGTGCCACGTGTAGGACGGATTAAGCCATGTCCTGCGTTCTGCGTTTTTCATTTCATATCCTATGCATTTATAATTTAATCCTATATGCGAGGCGGCACACGCGCCGTTGCTCTTGCTGTTGCTGTTCCTGTGGCTGTGCCTGTGGCATTACAGTTTTGCTCTGTCGCTGCTGCTGCCGTATTATATTTCCCTTTGAGTGGATTTTATGCACGCGCCTTTCACTAAATAGCAATTTCCTTTGCACAGCAAAAATATTCAAGGAAAAATGTGGAGGCGTTGACCATTTGAGCTCTTCTAATGCGCTAATCATAGAGGAAGCTTGCAAATCAACTTATGGCACAAACAGGGGGGTGAAGAGGCAGGAAAAAACTAAAGGAAGAGGGCAGGAAAAAACTTAAGTAAGAGGCAGGAAAAAGCCAAGGCAGAGGGAGGGAGAAGAGGGAATCAAAGGCAATGACAGGAAGAGCGCCCTCTGGCGTTGACCCACAATATCGAGTGCATGCATGTGTGTGCCCCCTAAAGTTTATCTGTGTGTGTGTGTGTGCTTGTGACATGGAATTTTTATGAATGACATTGACCGACCAACAAGCTACCAACCACCCAAAGGAAGACTAATAGACCGAGCGACCGTACACTTCTTAAGCCACCCCTTGAGAGAACCCCTCTCTGGATAAGCAAGAGAGCGGAATAGCGCCATACCGCCTCAAGTGTCTCTTAAGAAAGAAAAAAACACACACCAAAGTGGTCTACGTCTACGACCATAGCACATGGCACCACCACCAGCAACAAACTGTTATAAACCAGAAACCAAAGCACATTTTTCGTACGATTTTTATGGCCTGGCAACAAACGCGAGACGCAAAAAAAAGGGCTGGAATATCGAGATACTACTGAGGAGGGTAAAACCGGAGACAACGGCTGAGGGGGCTTATCACGCTGTTCATGTCGAATGCATTTTATAGATGGAAACACGCTAAGATAATGTACGGATTATACAATCTTCGCACTCGAATGGTAGTTTCGTCGGCGCCTAAAAGGCGGCATACGAAAAACCGATTCTCTTCCACGCACAACACCACACACACACACACACACACACACATGCGTAGGATTGAAAAGTAAAAGTCTTTGGGGACTGTTGGGGGGGGGTCGGTTGGACAGAAAGGTTAACCTTTAACCTAAATCGCAGCTAAAGAGCGCAACAGTTTTGTCGTGTGCTCTTTGCTTCTGGGCATAAGCTCTGCTCTGATATATACGAAGGAGGGAACTGTTATACGGGTCGGTCGTTTGGTCGCCATGTGGCGCGCCAGCGGCTACCGGTTTTTCAGGCTTTCCCTCGGCAACAGAAACAACAGTTCAAAAAAATATCACCCCATTGGAGGAGGGGCACTTAGGGGGTTGTTTGTCCAAATCTCTGTCTCTGAGAATTCCTCTTCGGCTCTGCTCGACTCTCTGCTGTTCAATCAGCTGTTCAGGCGTATGAGAACCAAAAGCAGCGACAACCCTTGCAAAGTCAAAGGCTCATCATATACCTGCAAAGCCAAAGAGAGCCAACAAATAAAGCATTCACCTGAGAGAGGGAGAGCGAGAATGAGAGCTTCCTCCACATGGCGGCTCGCGAGAATGGAGCTTGCGCTCTGTAAGCTTGAACTTCAAATGCATTCTAGCACAGAGCGACATAACGAGAGAGAGCCCATTTAGTTTTCGCATTTGTATTTTTTGTTTTTGGCATTTTACAACGTTTTTCAAATTGTCTTTGTTGCTACTGCTGCTGCTGCTGCCGCCGCTGTGTGTGCTTTGTATATCGTATAACAGTGGCAGTGGCAGTGGCACTGTCACTGCTGCTGCTGCTGCTGCTGCTGCTACCGCCTCTTGGCTTTTGGTTACGACGAATTTTCATTCCGCAGCGAACGGCGCACCAGTCAAGAACAGAACGTGGAACATTGACGGAGAGAACCGAGACGCGGAGCGACGTGTGTTCTGTGTTCCTTATTATTTTCGTTGGCATCTCTCTATATATCTCCACCACCACATCAAAAAACCCTCCTCCTACCCCCGCCATACCCAACCCATACGTCTCTGCCATCGCTGTTCAAGCGGTCAGCACAAAGAAAAAAGTTCAAAATTATTTGAATTGAAAATTACAACAAAAATTAAACATCAGCAACAACAACAAGAACAGCTGCGGGTTTGGTTTGGGGCGGAAAATGCAAATGCAGCTGAAAGTGTCCGGACGCGTGAATGTTGTGTGTTGACAATGAGAACCACGTAAGCTCGACGTGAGTGTCGTCTACAACTCCCCTTCCCTGCCCACCCAGTGCCGTGTGTGGTGTGGTGTGGTTCTACCGTGTTTCACCCGCCCGCTCCGCCGTTTATCGATCACAACGGTTTTTCAGTGGCCGCCGCTTCATCCGTTGGCCGGAGAACGTTCTTTAAACCAATATTCAATGCCCAACAAAACTCAAAGACACCAATTAATTATACAATTGCAGTGGCAGTGGCAGTGGCAGTGACTATTACGACGTACAGCGCTACGTACCTATCATCGAGAGTACCGTACGTATACGTACAGCACCCCCAAAAGAACCAGCAGTGCCGAAAAAGCACATGAACTAGAAGCAGAATCTCAAACTGAAACAGAAACATAGGCAAAGGCAAAGGCAACGACGGGCAAAAGAAATAACAAAACTAAAAGTAAAGACAGAAGGCAGTAGAAAGCAAAGAACAAAAAGAAACAAAAAAGTGGCAAAGTCAGGGAAATCTTGAGGAGGCGGAAGGAAGCTGAAGCTATCAACCAAAACAAAACATTCTGCCGTGACCTAAGCGATGCAGCTGCAAGTGCAACGTTAAGACAAAAGTAAAGCAAACAACAATAAAGCACAAAACGTGACAAATTGCAAATACAAAATAAAATACACAAAAATCCTCATAAATAAATATTCGAAAATGCATATTTGAAAATCTATTAAATATTCCAATTCTCAATAAAAGCACAGGCACAAAGCGTGACTTGAAATAGTTTTTAAAAAGTTAAAAGTATTAACTAATTCTTAGTGTAAAGAGCTCAAAGTGCGCATAGACCAGTAGTGCGACGCGAGCAGCAGCAGCAGCAGCAGCAGAGACCTTATAGATATTTTGAATATATGCACACGGCCTACGCCTATCTATCGCTAATAAATAAATAAATTTATTTATCAAAAGTAAATGAAAGCAAAAACAAAACTCAATAACAATTGACAAAAACAACAGCCAGCCAGCAAGCACACACACACACACACACACACATAACGGTGCATGCAGTCGCAGTAAGACAGAGAGAGAGAGAGAGAGTAAAAGCAAATATTAAAAGAGACTGAGTGCAAAAGCTTGGGAGAGAGGGAGAGAACACAGTGGCAAATGCTGCTTTGCTTGGCTGTCTGAGGGGGTGAGCCAGAGAGCGACAGAACGATAGATAGCGTGAGAAAGAGAGCAGCAGCGGCAGCAGCAAAGATAAAAACACATTTAACGTCGGCAACGGAATTCTCGACATCGGCATCGGCCAGTCGAAAACGGGAACGGGAACAGACGAGGCGCGGGCGAACACACTTCTTCCTCCTCCTCGCGTGTTCTCTCTCCTTGCTCTTGCACTTGCACTCTTTCCCTTTACTCCGTCGCGTGTGCGTGTGCATTAACGGAATAAACGCATAGAGGCATCATCACAAGTACCGCTGCATTATGGTGGATACCAATGGCGGAAGTAATACCGCTGTGTCGGGCAACTCTGCGGCACGCCTGCGCAAATTCGATCGGACGGACAGCGAGCTGGCCTGCGAGGAGGCGGCCCATTTGACCGCCGAACAGAACGACACTCCGGAGGACGAGAACGACGAGGAGAACGAGGATGAGGACGATGAGAGCGAGTATGGGGAATTGCCGCCACCGCCGGACGGTGGCTATGGCTGGGTCATCTGCTTCGCCAGCTTCATGTGCAACATGATAGTCGACGGCATTGCCTACACTTTCGGCATCTTTCTGGAGGAATTTGTGGCCTACTTCCACGAGGGCAAGGGCACCGTGGCCTGGGTGGGAAGTCTCCTGTCCGGGGTGTACCTCAGTGCCGGACCCATCGTCTCGGCGCTGGCCAACAAGTACGGCTGTCGAGCGGTATGCATCGCTGGGAGCATAATTGCCTGCATCGCCTTTGTTTTGAGCACTTTCAGCACTTCCGTGAGCATGCTGATGGTCACCTATGGATTCCTGGGTGGATTCGGCTTTGGAATGATCTACCTGCCGGCGGTGGTGGCCGTGGGCTACTACTTCGAGACGAAGCGTTCTCTGGCCACGGGCATTGCGGTGTGTGGCTCGGGTTTTGGCACCTTCGCCTTTGCCCCCCTTGCCACGTACCTGCTGGAGGAGTATGGCTGGAAGAATGCCATCCTCATCTTTGCCGGCCTCATCCTCAATTGTGCCATCTTTGGCGCCATGATGCGACCCCTCACGTACCCCAAAAGAAGAAGGTGAAGCCCTGATGCAGCGCATGTACGAGGAGAAGCAGATGCAGCTGGAGCGTGGCTCCTTTGCGGGTTCTCATTTCATGGTCCAGCTGCCGGATGGCACCATGGAGCGGAAACTCAAGATGCCCCTCAACGCAGACCCTGGCGTCCATTCGAGCCTTAATCTGGAGCTGCTGGCCCAACAGGCCGGCGGCCTGCATCCCGTGTCCACGCTACCAACCATCACCGAGTCCAAGGTGGTGGATGTGCACCACAATGGAGGCGGCGGCGGCACCCAGTCCCCGCCCAATGCCGACAGCAATGGCCAGCTCTCTGCTGGCGGACGTCCGCCCCGTCGGCCGCATCGCAACTCGGAATCGGATAACAGTCCGTACCACTCGCAGGATGGCGGAGCCATGACCAGGAACGCCTCACAGCCCGCCTTTCTGGCCAGCGACCATCACGGTCTGCCCAAGAACGGTTCAGTGCCTCGTTCAATCGCGTGCGCAAGACCTCGGCATCGGAACGCTATCAACCATCGCTGGCGGCCATCAGAGCCACCTCTCGCAACGATCTGGAGGCGGGCGGTGGCGGGGATTTCACCACATCAAAGATGTCGCTCTCCCAGCGGCAGGGCAGCAGTGGCAGCGGCAAAATGGTGCGACCCATGTCCCGCAAGGACATCTTCTACTCGGGCTCCGTCACAAATCTGCCGCAGTATCAGTCGCAAAAGTCCCTGGCTGGCTATCGAAACTCTGTTCTATCCCTAACGAAGTACGAGAAGAGCATGCAGAGTGTCCAGAAGTTGGATCCCCTGCAAGACGCCGAGAAACATCGCGAGGAGTACGACCTGTGCCCGTGTCTGGGCATACCCGATTCGGTGAAGTCTGTGGTGAACACCATGCTGGATGTGAGTCTGCTCAAGGATCCCGTCTTCATGCTGATTGGAGTGTCGAATATCTTTGGCATGGCCGGACTATATGTGCCCTTTGTGTATCTGGTGGATGCGGCCAAGGAGCACAACATACCCAAGGGCGATGCCGCCATGCTGCTGTCCATCATTGGCATCACCAATACAGTGGGTCGCGTGTTCTGCGGCTGGGTGGCAGATCTGCCCCAAGTCAACTCTTTGCTGCTGAACAACTGCTGCCTGCTGGTGTCGACCATCGCTGTGACCCTCACCCCGCTGTGCTACAGCTACTGGGCGTACATCACGATGTCGGTATTCTTTGGCTTGGCTATCTCTGGCTACATCTCGCTAACGTCAATTATCCTGGTCGATCTGCTCGGCCTGGACAAGCTCACCAATGCCTTTGGCCTGCTCATCCTGTTCAGAGGATTCGCCGCTCTGATTGGCACCCCTCTCGCCGGGGCCATCTACGATATAACGCACACGTACGATATACCCTTCTACATGGCGGGCGCTCTGTTTGGCATCTCGACGATCACCAGCTTTTTGGCGCCCTGCCTGAAGCGATGCAGCCCCTCGGATGAGACGCCCGTCCATGTGGAGACTCTCACGCCCATCGACGAGGAGCAGGATGAGGAGGCGGAGGATGACGAGGACCAACCCATCACCATGGTGCCCAAGATCATCAAAACGCTGGCCAGTCCGCAGCAGGAGGAGCTGCCACACCCGATGTTTCCGCCGCAGCAGAAGAAGGCTGCAGAAGCAACGACATCGGAATCAAAGCTCTAAGTATTCAAAAAGGGGGAGTAGGCACGTGGGGCACAGAAAAGAGATGAATTTAAATAGGCAAGAGGGGGGAATACCAGGGAACGATTGAAAGATCCAGCCAGATATTTTTCTATAACTTATATACAGCAAGCGGGTCGAATGAAAAGCGAGAGAGAGGGTAAGAAAGAGAGAGAGAGAGATCACACACCCACACAAAAGTAAAACCTATATACAAGGATCGTATATATATAAATGATATATACTATATAAAGCCCAAGCAGCAGCAGCAGCAGCAACTATTACTAACAGCAGCAGCAGCATAGAGGATTGCTTTATGTTGGAATTTCTACAAGGAACTTGGCTTTAGCTTTCAGATAAGATTCGAGGGCGGAGGGGAAGAGACCTTCAGCTTTTATGGCTACTAATAAAATAAATATTATATGCTCATAAATCACCAACAACTACAAACAAAAACAACAGAAAAGCAAGGAAAAGAAAGAGAAAGCAACCCTGGGGTAAACTGATATACTAATGATATCGATTATAGTTTTGCAACTGTTATACAGCAACAAAAACACACACACAAAATATTTGTATAAATTAATTTCTATTATTTGTTTTGTTATTAAAGAAAAAACCTTACGATTACTATTACTACTATTAAAGATTTATGATTATTGTGTAATAATTATAGGAACTATAGTTGTTGTTGTTGTTACCAGAAAAACGGCAAGGTGTTATAAAAAACAAACAAAAATGTGTCATACAAAAGTAGCGAGAGAAATCTAGCGTGTAACTTTAACGAGTAAAAAATTTAGCAAAGAGTAGTGCTAGAAATAGGATATGTACGTGTCTATAGAGTCTCTAACGATCTGAAGCGGGTGGCCCGTATGAAAACTGAAGAGAGAGAAAGAGAGAGAGTCGACGGCGGCGGCAACAACTATTAAAAACTAATACATTTTATATTTTTTAAGAAACGAGAAATGCTACAAAAACTAAACTAAACACAAACACACAAAACCAAAAAACAACCACAGCGGAACTTTAAAAATAAAAACTAAAATTGTTTTCAATTTTAAATAATTAATGTAAAAAACAAAGAAGAATTACAAATTTTATGTCTCATTTTACAAACAATTTCAAAAAGTCCACATACAGAAAAAGCTAATTAAACCTGAATAGAGGAAACATCAAAAGAAGAAAAGAGCAAAGCAAAAAGCAAAGAGGAAATGCCAATAAACAAGAGCAAATTAAGTAAAGAGTCTTAAATAAAAGTAGAAAATACATTTTTGAAGGCTTGTTGTGCCTTCTGTTATACTGTTATACACCGAGAGGAACAAAGAGGTCGCAAATCGAGAATTGAAGAGCAAAGATGACAAATATATAATGTACGTTGACGTGTTATACATACAATACATATACCTTTTTAAAAACAAAAATATTCAATTCAAAAAAATATTTAGAAATCCAATAAGCAATAAGCGAATGAAATATATTAAAGCTACACGCAGCAACCAAAAAATACAAAAAACAACAACAAAACGCAAGAAATATTCTAAAAAAACTGTTATACGCATAAGTATGGGTGGGTAAACCAGAAGAACAATAAGTGTTTGAGGAGATTGAGTGCAAAGAGGAGGAGGAGATCGATAAATAGTAATAAAGAAATTGCCATGTATTTTAACAATATTTTCAAAGATATTCAATGTTATGTATATTTCTCTACTCAAGCGGAAGCACATGTGGCGCTTTTTATAATCTGTTTTAACGAAACACTGCTCTAAAATCCATCGATCAAACCAAACAGATAGTGGAAAAACAAACCTCTTTCTTTCAGACTTAACGTGTTGTATTTAATGGTAGAGCTCTACCAGCCTCGAGGGCAGGCCTCTTCTTGGGTGTCGTGCGCCGCCGCTTACTAGGTGGAAAGGAGAACATGACTGTGGCATCGCAAACCTTCTCAGAGCCCCCATTTGATTAGCCTAATCAATTGCCATGGGGTCTGGCTATAGGTAGAGCTATGTACGAACATTACTAATTGTAGAGGCCACAGGGGCCGTATCGATATCGCCTATCAATCGACTAGCCTGTGGACAAACACTTGGGTAGCTGCTATCGGGCGCTATTTATACGAATACCCTGAGAGACCAGACCAGAACAGTCCAGACCACACCAAACCAAGTGCTACGAAAACAGCAATAAAACTGGCACACTCAACGAAAGGGGATAGAGAGTGTAACAGCCGGAGACAGCGACTAGAACCCAATCAGTTTGTCAATTCAAGCACTTCATATGACTCGTACAAGTGGTTCGATCAACCGCATAGGCAGAAGATCCCATTTATGGCGTGACTTTTGTACTGCAAAAATGGGAATGCAAATCTTAAAGTGATTAATAATTAGTTTTCAAGACAAATCCAAGCGGGAATAAGGGGGTAAGCAGTAACGGAGCTTGGACAGCTTGGACTCTGCATCAGCTCTCAATTTGATAAGCGTGCAAAACGAATGACAAACAACAAGATGGGAAGCCGCTTGTGCAGCTGATTATAGAAGGGGTAGAGCATTTCAAACAACAAATGCAACGCCAGCAGCGGTGTCGTGTATGTTGGTGGTGCACCACCAACTCCACATAAGGGCAGGGGACCAATAGCCAAAGCCATAGCCATAGCCACTGGCCTAGCAACAACCGAACAAGCGATGACAATGTTGTTTTTCTTCCCTGTGGCTCATGTGACGAGGCAGTGGCAGTGGCTGCTGGTCTCCACTTCACCTGCTCAGAAAACACACCATCGAACGACAGTAAGCTGAGTAGAGCAGCAGTGGCAGTGGCAGTGGCAGTGGCAGCGGCAGCGGCAGCGGAGCAGCGTAAAAGCAAGAGTAAGCAAAAACAAAAACAAATTGCATATAAACACGACGTTATCGAAGGCATGCCATGACAAATTCCAAAATACAAATGGAAAATGCAATAAGAGAGAAGTACAAAGAGAAGCCAGGGAAAGCCGAAGCTTGGATATGCTGCCCAAAGCTGTGAAATTGACCCGCTTCTATTAAAACAGTCTATTTGAGGCATCACAACCTGCTCTGCCACCTCGATATACCACACAGAAAAGGGCATTTGAATTGAGTGAACGAACGAACGAACAATTAATGCTTATCAGAAAAGGCATCGAACAAATTGAGTTTAGATTATGAACAAGTGATTCGATTCTCCCACTTGGAGGTAGTAATTGAAAATGGGAACAACTCGAAAGAATACGCAAACAAAGAGCGAGTCATTAATGATATACTGCTCGTACTATAAACCCCTCAAATACCATCAACATATGCTTTCCATAATCTATTATTGCAACTATTGTGAGTGGAGTGTAGTGTGGGGTGGCACTCACCCAGCTGATCCTGATGCGGCGGCGGCGGCTGCTGTTGCTGCTGGGGCTGTGGCGTCGGTGTGGGTGCTTGTGGTGGCTGCGCCTGAATCATTTGCGGTTGCTGCTGTTCAATGGCCACTGTTTGCGGTTGTTGCCATTCCTGCCCCGCCTGCCACTGCGGAGGTGGCGGCAACATGGCTGCTGGACCGGCTATTGGTATTTGGACTGACCATTCCACGGGAATGACGCCAGGCGGTGCCACACCGCATTCCGCTAGCTCATCCTCGTACTAAACGCAAAAAAGGGAATGAAATCAATCAATAAAGAGAAGGGGCAATGGGAGGAGCATTCATCACTAACCTGTTGGACTGGACCAGCTCCCGGGTGAATGGTCTGCAGGGAGGCCATCTGTCCATCGTCGTAAATCTGCATGACGCCCATTTGGTGCTGCATCTCATGGATCGACGCCTCGTAGACGGAACAGCTGGGGCTCAGCATGCTGCCCGTTTCCGAGGAGGGCAGCGAGAAGCTGTTGTGGTTGAGCTCATCCCCGAGACCAGGGACTCCATTCGGGTGAGAGACCTGCTGCTGCTGCTGTTGTTGCTGCTGCTGCTGCTGAAGCACATCTGCGTACTCCTCGGCATACATGGGGCCGGGCCAGATCTGTGGCATGCCTCCGTCCGGCTGCTGGCCACGCTCATCTACGCCGCCCGCCTGGCTGCCATCCTCGGGCACGTATGGATACTCCGGCTGTTGGATTAGATGCTGGTAGACGTAGCCTCCCATGCAGTTGTACATGGGGTTCGGATTGTACATCATCGGCATGTAGAGCGGGTGGCCGGTGACCTGCTGGGCAGCCGCCGCTGCGGCAGCATTGGGCGGGGCCTGCAGGGCCGCATGCTGTGGTGCAAAATAGGTACCAGGATACGGCCCGTAGGCGTAATGGTGGGGCGTGTAGTAGGGAACAGGCTGCATTTGACCTTCGGACGGACCGGCCACCAGCTGATGGTCCGGTTGCAGCTGCATGTTGTGCGCCCCAGCGCCGGCGCTGTCCGCCTGCAGTTGTTGCTGTGGGGTCAAGGGAATCAGCTGTTGCTGCTGCTGTTGTTGCAGGTGACGTGGTCCGTGGTAGTCATTGCGTCGCGGGCCACCTCCTCCACGGCCGCGACTACGTCCACGTCCGCGGACACCCATGCCAGGATTATGCTGATTGGGACTGACGCCCTGGGGAGGCAAATTAATGGGCAACTGCTGCAGTTGTTGTTGCATCAATGGATTGCCCTGAAGATCGAATAAGTATAGTTAGTGGGGAGATTTTTTTTTTTTGTTGGCTGTTTAGCGTCTGGTCACTTACTTGCTGGTCCTGTGGCATGTCTCCGTGGGTCATGTAGTGGGCCTGTCCTCCTCCGGGTATGTAGGGAACCGAGTGCGGCCAGCCATGCAGATTCACATTGGCAGTGACATTGTTCACATAGACGTTGGGTGGAATGGGTGCCTGGAGCATGGCCGGACCATAGGGGCCGCCCGCATGCGGATGTCCTCCATGAGCGGGCAAGTACACCTGGTTGTATAACGGCTGTCCGGCGGGTGTGAAGGCCTGTACGGGTGCCGCCATCACGTTATTATTGTTGTTGTTGTTGTTGTTTCCAGCGGGAGACACCACACTATTATTGTTGTTATTGTTGCTGCTAGGAGGCTGCGGCGTGGATGGATTCGACACGGGTGTGGTTGCAGCAACTGGCGCTGGCTGCGGCTGTGCCGCTGCTGCTGATGATCCGGCTGCTACGGATGCCGCAGTGCCTGCTCCTACCGATGATGGCGGTGGCGCTGCCTGCTGCGGCTGTGTTGTCTGCGCCATTCTTTGGGAACCTCAATTACTTGGCTTGCTCCGTGGCTTGTTCTTTTTGGAGGGGTGCAAATGAGTCTCAAGATTCGCTACAGGCGCCAAACATTGAAGTTTCGTTTGCTGTGTAACGAACGAACGAAAGAGAGAAAAACACATCAACGAAATTTGCGGTTTGAGGTTAGGGAGAGTCCCCGCTACCGGAACATTTGCGCCGCCAGCGATCTGGCAACCCTGCACAGCTGTCTTGGAGTAATAAAAAAATCAAATAAACAGAGCGAAAGATCGGCGGAGAGCAAGAGGCCATGCCCTACGGCAGTGGGGCAACGGCTCCCCGGACTATGATCAAATGTGTACCATAATTAAAACAACAATAAAACTACCATGCTGCCGCGGCGGCGTGCAGACTGTGTTTTTTCTATTCAACTTTCATGCCATACACACCCCCCTCCCCAATTAGAGATGAGCGAAAAATTAGTCACGTATATCGGAGGTGTGTAACAGGTTCAAAGGGTTATTTTGTTTAAATGTTCCACAAGTGATTTAATCAAGTGTTTAGTTGAAATGGAATGGGAACACGAGCAACTTTTCACTTGTGCTCCAACTGGGGGTGCATTTATTTTTAGTAGAACCCTTTGGGTGGCAAATCACATCTGTCACTGTCGCTCCACGGGCTCGAGAATCGCAGCATTACTCATCTCTGCCAAACACGGGCAGAAACATGAACGAACACGCACTGAAACACACACACACACACACACATGGGCGCGCGTATGCCTGTGTAATAAAGGAAATTAGAAAATATCTTCAGTAGCAAAAGAAAGGCGACACTTGCCACCAGCTTGAATCCGAGTGTCGAAATTCTAGCTTATTCGAGACGTCTGCTTCTGCAGGCGACATGGGCATGCTTTATGTAAATGCAGCCAGGCAAAAGCCAGGCGGTCGCCGCCGATTCAACGTCCAATGGCGACCAAAGAACACGTTGAAGCGAGAAAAGAGAACGCGCTGAGGAATGCGAGCCGAGGCGGCGGCGGCGGCACAGTGGACAAGAGGTCGTGTAGGGGGGTGGTTGGAGAAGGGAAATGAGCAGTTTATCGAACGTACCTTTTGTTGAGTCGCCAATTGAAATCAATTTCGTAGCAATTTGATCATATTTTATGCGTGCGGGCGGCCAAATGCGGCAACTGCGGCCTGGTGGCTGGTGTCGCGGCGGCTCTCGTTCGCTCGCTCTCTTCTTTTTCTAATGACACGACCACGACGATAATTCCGCAACTTTGTACACGCTTCTATTTCGATGCTCTAATTAACAATGTTGTTCCACCGACGGCCACCGCACACGCACAAGCACTTGGTATGTGTAAGCACAGTACTTTATTATCAATTGCGATTAAATTTATGTAGTTTTTGTGCAACAAACGGATTTATTGTTCTTTATTTGTCGGGCCGAAAAACTAGGGCTGCAGAAACCATCAAACCATGGTACTATCGATGGTTTTTGAATTGTGCGATAGAATGATGATTTCGAAGTCTAGAAAAGTAATAAAAAATCGTTTAAAAAGTATGCGTAGAAGCAGTTTTCTAACGAGAAACATCCAACCACAAAATCACAGACCAAAAATAATAATGTGTACAATTTTGTTGGAAAAACTATATTATGAAGTGAAGCCGATGCAATAATTGTAATGTGCAATGTTTAGAGAAGCGAAATGCATCGCAGAATACGATCCAATCCAATCATGGAAGTGCGAAATTTACTTTATTTTTACTAATTTTTTTAAAAGTTTGCGATAGAAATTTCGCCATAGCGATGGTAAAACATTGATAGATTGATCGATGTGTAAGATATCGCAGGGTCTGGCAACACCACGAAAACATCGATTACAGTGAAATATTTTGTATATCGATGTTTGTAAGAGCTGCCAACTCCTGTGGACTTGAAATTTGAATTTAAATATACTATTTTCTTTGATTTTGACACACACATTGTTTTTATTGACTTGATATTAATCTTTTACAGGTTGCCGTTGCCGTCACAGCTAATTCCATCATTTTGAATGCTTTGTGTGGGGTTTTTGCAAAAAACACTTATCGAACAAGAAACGCGTTGTCTTAAAAATTAACATCCAGATATATAAACATACATATAATTAGGTACAATTGTAATGCAACAAGTCGTTAAAGTTTGACTGAGATCAAAAAACATCCATTTGCCTTCAACCTGTTGGCAGATATTTGATTGCTTTTAGTTATTGTGTATGAAATGTGTGGCTTGCCCTTTCGATTCCGTAGGTCGGGTCGTTTTGTTTCTCTTCGCCTAATCAGTCTTTACTATAAGCTGATTGTACAAATTTTACAGGGTATACAACGCACTCTAGTTGAATGCTGTTCTATGACAATGCAATGCAATGGAAAACTGACATCCAAATAAGTGATAAATAGTAATAGTTATAACCACATAATAGTACATACATATCTCAATGCTCTAGCAACAGGAAGACTACGGAGTAGCATTATTAATAGACATAGTTATGATTGGGGGGATTGGGATTTGGGGTTGATAAACAGAACCAGTCCGTGTGTGGGTGTGTGGGTGTGTGGGAGGGGATATAACACTTATCTAAGTACAAGCTAACGAGACGACACACACACACACACATACAATACAATACAATACAAATATACATCAATGCTCTAAAGTAATTGTCGATGGCTGCTGTTTACATTTTACATCTGCAATTGCCGCGGATCCTAGGGATCAATCTTGCCCAACTCTATATCCTCTGCAGGGGCAGGTGGCTGTGGTGGTGGTAGTGGTGGCTCTTCCACGTCTATGGAATTCTCCCGCTCTGTTATCTCGGGCATCTTCAAGGAGTAACTGCTTAGCTTGCGCTCTGCCGATCCCAGGGAACTCTGCGAGTCCGCCTTCAGCAGCGTGGAGCGGCGCTCGTTGATCACCTTGAGCGAATCGTACATCTGATCATCGGCACTGGCACTGCCCTTGGCCAGTCCCCGTTCCATGGAGCGGGCATGGTACACAGAGTCATCCCGCCCGCTAGCCACCGCCGCCTTGGGCCTGTAGAACTGTCGCGAGCTATTGCTGCGAAACAGCGGGACAGCAGCTGCCGTCGGCTTCTGTGGATTCTGATTCTGATGCTCATTCTCCTGCTGCTCGCTGCGGGCGAGTGGCAGAAAGTCCGGACGCGCCTTCTTCGGTGGCAGGCTGCTCGTGTGCTGTTGCTGCGGCGCCTCATCGTAGGACCTGTCCTCGGCCTGTTCCTCCGGCACGGCGGGCTCCATGCTCGACTGTCCCGACAGCTGACGCACAGGAGGCGGTGGCTCCGAGCACACAGACAATTGGCTTCTACAGAAAATAAAAGAAGAGAAGAGATGCAAGCATGAGTTTTCCCAAGAGAATCAGAGGGCAGTGTTTGTCCCATTTCTAACCGAAAATCCTTATCCACCGATGGCGTGGCCGAGGGTCCGGAGCTGTAGCGCTTCGGTGAGCGTAAAATCGACTTGGGAATCACCTCCGGACTGTGCAGATCGACTTGAACGCGCCGCGACTCAATGCTGGAGGTGCGACTGGCCACCGACGCACAGCGTGCCGTCCAGCGGCCACTGTACGAGGAATCCGACATGGTGGAATTGCTGCTACGAATACTCAGATCAGAATCAGTAAGGGGGTCAACCAAGTCTGGGCTGTAATATATATTTACCGCCTGTTTCCGAGGGGACTGCGTCCCTCCTCCTGCTCGATGGGACGCTGCCGGGATAGGACATGCCGCTTGGCCGTGTCCGAGCGCTTGTTTCGCTCGCTACGCTTCTCGGCGCTGGAGATGGCACCACTCGCATGGGCATGGGCATGGGCATGGGCACCACTGCCGCCATCAAATGAGGAGGCCTGCCAGTACACCCGACCAGCGGCCGGGGGCTGCAGCAGGGAGCACTCTCGTGTGGCCCGCTGGATGAGGCTCGAGGAGTTGCTAATGATGCGAGTCGACGAATAGGAGACGGAGGCAGAGGCAGAGGCAGTGACGGCAACTGTCGCTAAAGGGCCTGGTCCTGCCCAAGGTCCACGCCCCTGGCGCACTCTCCTCACGCTGCTGCTCGCCGACGAGGACGCGGGTTTCGCGTGGTGTCGTTGGTTGTGGTCGTGGTGGTGATGATGATGATGATGGTGCGAGTGGCGGTGTTGGTGGCGCCGATGTCGTTTCGTGCAGCATGGACCAGCATGGTGCAGCAGCAGCGTGTCCAGCGGCGTCGTCGTCGTCGTCATCAGTTGGTGGTGGTGGTTGTGGTGCAGTGAGAGCAAATTGGAGTGATTAGTGGCGGCGTTGGAGGTGTATTCAAGGAGATTCAAGGCATGATCATGAGCATGAGCATGAGCGGTGGCAGCGGCATGGATGGTGGACAGATCGGGCACCGATCCAGTGCATGTGAGGCGGCGCAACTGCGGCGAAAAGCGTGTGGATTGGCGACTGCCCCCAGGCGATGCGAGCCGATGGATATGATGCAAAGAGAGAGAGAGAGAGAGTGGAATGGGAAGAGGAAGAACAGGAAGATTAGCCAATTGTGTGTGTTGAAAGATTCCAGCAGTTTCGCAATGAAGTTCCCCGAATGGTTAATGGCTCTAGGCTCTAGGCTCTAGCGCTGAGGAATACCTGAGGGACCTGGAGAATTTCACCAACTCTGCGGTCAGTGCCTCCCTGTCGAAGGGCTGCTGCTGCTGCTTTTGATGCTGTTGCTGTAGCAGCTGCTGGTTGGCAGAGAGTATGGCTGCCTGTGGCTGCTGGTGGGGATCGCCCGGCGATGAGCGGAACACCCCGAAATGCTGATCCCAACGCGTCGACTGGTATTGGGCCCCTGCCAGAGGAAACACGAGTTGAATAATACACCTACAAAAGGTCTCACAAATCCTTACCCATGCCTCGGCGCTGCGAGGCAGAGCTGCCCTGGTTACTCCGCGTTGGATTCTTGCAGCTGCTGCCTCCTCCGCCCGCACGTAGTCGTGCCGGCACCACCTTGGCAGCCGAGTCGCGTGCCTCGAAGGTCATCACACAGGAGGCCACCACAATGAAGCCCCCAAAGCCCATCACAATGGGCCCCACATACGCAAAGTTGTTCAGGTGGAAGCCCTTCAGGTCGTTCTTCACGCGCACCGTCACATTCCCGCGCAGCTCCGACCCCATGGACAGATGGTCCGCATAGTAGCCCAGTGTGGCCATGCCGGCGCCCAGAAGCATTAGCGTGAGGCCCAGGATCAGCGCCCGACAGGCGTGCCACAAGCACTTGGATGACATTTTGCCTCGCACCACCTGCACATTCCATGTGGCCCCGGAGGCGGGATGTGCGCGTCGTAGGTTGCCCAGGGAGTGCTTCCGCTTGATTGTGCCGCCGCCGGCACGACGGGATGGCATTGCAATGCCTCTGAATGCTTCCTAATCGTCACTGCGGCTGCAGTTCATTAAACGTTGATTTCTGAAAGATATTCAGCGTAGATACAAATACAGTAGGACTGAGGAAGAGGTGGCTGCTACTTGATGACATTCTGGATGCAGTTTACGAATGGAACACAGCTTCAGATTTGTAGCCGAACAACACGAACTGAGAGTGTCAGATCTCTTGGGGATTTACGGGATTTGATGATGGGATTTTAGCCAATATTTGAACATCTATACAACAACTTGGGAAAGGCTAGGAAAGGTCTGGGGAATGAACTTGTAGTAGGTATTGTATTCCCAACGTTTTCCATCGATTGACCTACTACTTAGTTTTATGCCAAAAACATTTCCCCTTTTTCAGCATTCTCTTACAGAAATGAAATGGGTCAAGTTTTGACCAAGTTATAGCCAGAACGAGAAGGAACGTGTGAGTCGCTTCTAGTCGCGACTCTACTTTTATACCCGTACTCAGTCAGTATATAAATTTGTGAGAATTTTAAAATATTTTACATTTTTTTCCAAAATGTAGATTATACATATAGAACAAATATTCTACATCTTCCATTTATATTCTACATCTCCTTAGCGAGGGGACGCTCGCGCATTGCACAGGGTAGAGTGTGTGCGAGCGAGAAAGAGAATGAGTAGCGTCAGCAGCGCCAGAGGAGGTGGGGGAAGCAACTGAAAATTAATTTCTACATTCTGGCTATAATAATGACCGGATCTGTACCAGATTTGGAAATCTGGTAGATATGGTCATTTTCTACGATACTGGCATTTTAGTTTTATCATATCTTCATAATTGTGGATGCCACAGATTTTCGTTTTTTGTGAAGGCGGAGGGGGGCGTGGCAAAATTTTGAAATACACTTGGAGCAGTGTGATATCACATGAGTCTGGAAACAAAATTTGGTTGCTTTAGCTCTTATAGTCTCTGAGAACTAGGCGCTCATCAAGACGGACAGACGGACGGACGGACAGACGGACGGACAGACAGACATGGCTCTATCGACTCGGCTATTGATACTGATCAAGAATATATATACCTTATGGGGTCGGAAAATTTTCCTTCTCTGCGTTACACACATCCACTTTTACCACAAATACAGTATACCCCTTAACTCTTTTTGAGTACGGGTATAAAAATTGAAAGAAGGGACAAATTGCACACTTTGAGGAAACACAAAATATTTTATGGCAGTTTAATCTTCTCATTTGATGCCATTTTCTACCACAGACATGAACGATTTTCTTTGGAAAAAAACATAGATCTAGAATGAAATTTCAAAACGATCGAATATTCTGATTTGGTGTGGTACGGATCTTGGATTCTCACCCATTTCTCTCTTTCTCTTTCAATAATAAAAATGTCTCAAGGCATCTCCACCTGTTGTTCCCCTTATCCTATAAGTTGTCAACTTGGTTTTACTCTGCCTGTTTATTCACTTCTAAAGCGAACTACAACTGCCAGGAACGAAACAAGTTCAGGGTGAATGCTGAACAATTAGAAATTCAAGAAAATGCGAGCACAATGAATGCCCGGACTCTGAGCTCTGAGCGCCGAGAATAGCTGAAGAAGCAAAAAGCAGCAAAAGCAGCAGCAAAAGCAGCAGCAGTTGACAACAACAGAATGTGATGTGATGGGACTTGAAGAACAGCGGACACTCCTTCAAGAGGCGCCACCACCGGAGACGTGTTTCGCGGCTGTGCCGCAATTAAAGCCAAACAAAACGCAAGCTCCCAGCGGATGGGTGGAGGGTTGTGAAGGGGCGATTCTGATAACAAGGCCTACAATGACGGCCCCTGCTTGGCTCGCGTTTTTCTCCGTCTCCTGAGTGCTGCTTGACACGTGAGCCCCAAGACGCAGGCTGCTGCTTAAATTTAGACCGTATTCTCATTGTGGGGCCACTTGTGGGACATGGCCATACAGTGGTGCCTATGGCTTGGGTTCCCTTTCCATTGGCTGGAAATACTACAGCCCATCCAGAGTAACATTCACGCTCTTTTGTATGCACTTATGGTCCATCATTAGAGGTATTTCGGAGAGCCATTGGATGGGGTTTTCCTTTGAATCGGTTGCTGTATATCTTCCATTAAGACTTTGAGGTAGGTATATCCAGGGGAATTTAATGAGATTTATGTGATGGAATCGATTTAAGAATATGCTATGGCTACGAATAAAATAACACTCTGTTCTGTACACTTCACACACTTGCCTGTACATTCCGAAGGATTTTCAGAGCAATTGGATGGACCTACCATAAGCCAAAGTATATTCGGATGTTTTCAGATGAGATTTCGCTACCCAAACAGATTGTACATCAGACACTTCACTATGCACTTGTAATCCATCAATAGAGGATTATTAAAAGCTATTTGGATTGGAAATTCACTTTACAAACGTTCACTTCCCATCTGCAGCCATTAAACAAAGGATTTTCACACCGATTGCATGCGATTTCTCCCCCTAAAAAGTCACCGGGTAACGTTCGAATGGAATGGAATCTCTTACTTGTTGGTTCTTCCTTCTCCTTGGATAACTTCGGGCTGCTGCTGCTACTGTTGCTGTTGCTGCTACTGTCGATGCTGTTTGCTGTTGCTATTTGCTGTCGATGCGAGGAGGAGAGCCTTTTGTGTGACCTAAAAGCAGCACTGTGACTTTTTGCCTTCGCGTCTGTATGTATACTGGCATGTGCATATATTTTCCACTTTTCACCTGTACTTTCCACTCAATGGTCATCCTCTGGCGTCATCCTCTATAACTTCATTGGGGGCTGCCATTTCCTGCGTATTGCGTGGATTCTTCAATTTCCGATTAAGGAATGATATTTTATTTTCACTCCTGAAGCGTTTCCGCAGTTTTCTCGACTGTGGCAGAACTCCGTTGACTGGAGCGATGGCGTCTGCATCCGAGCAACCTCCACGCGCGTCTGATAAGACGGCTGCCACAACACCATGGACCGAGCAATCATCCCTCATGATATGGCCTCTCGATTCCCATAAATTTGTGCCTGCAGACTGGTCGAAATCGACAGTGTGAACACGCTGCCATGGACTTTTTTTCACTCTCCCAGGGGATGCTGGTACTCAGGGGTTGATTGCTTTAAGGGGAGGTTTCTCTGTAGCTGGCATAACTGGCGCCGCCTGTTGTCGATATACCTGGAGGGTGCTTTATAGCATCTGTAATACGGATTCCGTATCACAGTGGTACTCGTATAACGCATAGATGGTAGCTGCCTTTATACTTTCGAACACTTTGTAGGGAAGTTACGCTGGGGTACAGACTCTCAGTCTGGACAGCAAGATTTTAATTTTGCCTGCAGCTCTTCTCGTTGTGGCTGTGTGGGGCTGGGGTGGATGGAATAACTTAATAACTATAAAAATAAAAAACCTTTTCATCCTCCTCCCTCTATGTAAATTATTTACAAGCCCCGTTGTAAGTGCACTCGCTCCCTTACAACTTTCACTGCCTGATATGTTATACTTTCGCACGATTTTATTCCTTTTCACTGCCAACAGATGGGACTGGACTGCTTCTTATTGACAACAGATGGAACTGCTTCGTATATGCTTTCCCTCCCACAGGTGTACTGCTTTCACTGAGTAAACTGCTTTCGAGGACTGCTTTGCCTCAATCTATTTCGGACTACTGTTCACCACAAGACCGCAGGGGTAGAAGCTTCTCCACTCCGAAAGGGTAACAACCAAAATTCACCAAAAACAGGAGAAAAACTGAACGAAAGCAGGGACATGCGCAAAGTCATGAATGGTGGTGAAGAGCAGAGCTCTTTTTTGTCCAAGTGAAGAACGACACGAAGTGCAAAGGACTCGGACTCTGCGTCTCGGGGACATCAACAACAATTTGACAAGAAATGCTGCCTCAATTCCGACGACCATTCAAAGGCGAAGTGTAACGGCGTGCTGACGTTCCTCCGTGCGTGCCGGATGTTCCGACGAATCCCCCACTGGCAGAATATACGATATACGTGATGCAGTTGTTCGAAACGAATCGTTCCGTTGCCCACCGTGTAAATCCCCATATCCCGTGCGTGTTCTACGACAGGGTTTTCGGTCTCGGTCTCGCTGTCTCGTCTCGTCGCGTTGTGTGGCATGCAACATGAGCAGTGGATGAAGAATGCATGAGGCAAAGCCAAAAGGCCGTGCACTGCCAGTGATTGAGTCTCGTCCTCGATGCATTCCCTGCTGACAATTGAGTGGCGCTTCCTTGATCCGCATTATAGCCGCGTGTGTGTCCCAAAGCAAAGCTACATAAGTCCAAATCGAATCCAAAACGGGAAAGTGTTCTCCTACGAATAAAACGAAATTAAGTAAAAAGGAAGAGGAGAAAGGAAAACTACACATTTTTGTTAACGATCGTTCCTAGAGCATGTAAAGCACACATATATTAACTTAATCAGCTAATCAATAAGCCCAAGGGAGAGAAAAGTTTCAGTGCAGAAGGAGCCCCCGGGAGAAGTTGCTCCTGTCCCTAAGTGAATTTATCAAGTTGATATTTACGTGATTCGGCCCCCGGGGCGCTACGACAAACAAATGGCAGAAGTGCGTGAGAGCCCAAATCGTGTGCCAGATGAGCAGTAGGTGACCCCCAAGTCGAGTGGGCCCCCAGACGGGGTAAGAGCACTAGGCTAGGCTAGACGAGACGAGACCCCCAGAGCAGCGTTTACTCCCAGTCCTCCAATGCAGTTGGCCAAATGTGCGCTAGTTAGTGCCGATTCCAAACGGGGATTACAGATTGCAAAATGCGTTTGAATGAACCAACGAAAATAGCGCCTCCGAGAACTAAATCGAAGCAAGCCACAGGAACAGCAGCAGCCAGTCACACCACTCCATCGATCTCTGCGTCCACGCGACCAATTGAATGCTCCGTACGCAATCTGATCAGGCTGTTCATCCTAACCACAACGATCATGGGCAGTGGCAGGGCCATCGGTAGCGGCCTGGTCCAGGTCCAGGCCAATGCCGTCTATGAGGCCGTCAATCGGATCAAGGGTGTGGATCCCTATGGCTATGTCGCCCCCGAGCAGCTGGACGAGCTGCTGTTGGAGGCCACAGTGAAACTGCCCGCGAGAACCACACCCGCAGCAGTAGCAGCAGCGCAGCAGCAGCAGCAGGAGGAGGAGGAACCACTGCCACGCCCTCCGCGGACCACTTGCTGTTGACCACGTGGCAGGATAGTTACGGTAGGGAAAATTGATACTTGGAAATCAGTCACCCAACAAAGGGGCGGGGGCCATTATTATTATGTAATTGCTATGCAATAAAAGGATAAAAGACTTTTACCCTTTGAATACTTGAAACAAATTGGATATACCTAAGTACATATGTACATATGTATTGGAACTGCACTGAGAAAAATAATAGATACATGGATAAATGGATTTCTATGAAGGATACTGAAAATGTATCTAAAATAAATTATTCAATAGAAAAATTTAACATAAAATAAATATATATAAAAAAATTATGTTACTCGTATTTAATGTGATTCAACATATTTTATGGGCAAACTAAATAATTAAATTGGAATATATTAAAAAAAAAAAATTCTTTCTTTTATAAAGTGCAAAATGAAGCTATTAAGTAACTCGATAAATCATATCATGAATTATTCAAAAATGTTCTATTTTCGTCTCACTGCAGTGGTGGATAATGTTCCTGGAATACAAGTGATTATGTCCCAATAATTGTAATTGGTTTACCTCCTAAAATAGGTTTCCTGATTCTCTGATTTTACAAATTTATTTGTCATATTCAACCCACTTCCTTGCAGCCCACCCCCCATGTTATGTGGGAAACAAGAAATTAGCATAGACCCTTCTGACAGACACTCAAGCACACATTCAGACTCACAGCCACAGCCACACCCTCGCCCACACTTTCAGCCTCCCCCGCAGTGGTGGGTGGCCATGTCATCAATTCTTAACTTTCCCTTTTCCTTTCTCTTCGTCGGAAGCAGATTCGAATGAAATCGATAACTCCTATGCCGCTGCCGCTACCGCCGCAGCTGCTGCTGGCTGCTGGTGCTGCTGCTGTGCGTGCAGATGGAACCAGCCTAGCATTTGAGGCTGATGTGGAGCCCGATTACGTCATAGATATGGGCCAGACATCGACGGTGGCCCCCAGCTCCCAAACAGCCACAGCGATCTTTGAGCAGCGGCTGCTGGTGCGGTCCCAGGAAATGGAGTCCCTGTCGCTGCAGGCGGACGGAACAGGCGCCACAGCAACGGCCAAGGGTCCGCTGTCTGAAGCACCCAGTCGAAAGAACTCCCTCAGCAGAGACGATATGACCTTCCAGCAGATTGGTAGCCAAAAGATAAATGCCTTAATGCCGGCCACTGCGGCGACAGTCAGCGGCGGAAGTGCCGCCACCAATGCGAGCAATGCGACGACCACAGAACCCGCGAGGAACAGAACCAACAACGTTCGCACTTCGGCGGTGAGGGTGGACGGCAACAGCAAGCACTCGCTGCCCAAGGGCCAGAAAACGGATGCGCCCATGCTCAACTACATCTTTGACACGTTCTCGGCGGCCAACAAGCACCACCATCACGACCAGAGGTAAGTTTGGAGGAGTCGTCTCCAAACAAAATGATGTATTCTATAATACGCACCTGTCGGACTCACAGATATGGACCGCATTTCGAGGACGCACAGCGTTTGGGCCAGTCCACGAATCTCACCGTGCAAGCGGGGTCCAGCATCCACTTGAACTGCAGAATTTCGCTGCTGCAGGATAAGACTGTAAGTGCAACTGGCAAGGAGCAATTTATTAAGTTTTACCTGCATTTAGGCGCAGAATTGCATAATTATTCGCAATTTTGAAGCTTTTCTTGAAAAATTCGTGTGAATTCGCGCCATTTTTGTTTCTTAGTGATGACAAAATCCATTAAAAAGTGCATCGATTACTTTTACATCGATGGCACTGCATCGTTTAGTTATCATTATTTGAAAATTTGAAAATGCCCAATGGGGAAGTACATATTAAAATATTCAGTTTTACCCGCTATATCATTTAGGTCTCTTGGGTGCGACATAATACGCAGGACGAGGAAAACGCGCTGGATCTGCTAACGGTGGGCATGCACACATACACGGGTGATAAACGCTACAAAATGGAGTTCCAATATCCCAATAACTGGCGACTGAAGATAACCAATGTGAAGAAGGATGACGAGGCCATCTACGAGTGCCAGATCTCGACCCATCCGCCCCGCCTCATACAAATTAACCTGCATGTGAATGGTAAGTACCCGCAGGGCGATACACAAATTGGAAGAGAAGTCACTCAAGTGGTTTGGCACAGCTCCCAAAGTGATGATTGTGGACGAGGTGGGGGATCCGTTGCAGGAGAAGTACTACGAGATTGACTCCACCCTCCAGCTGTCCTGTGTGGTGCGCAACGTGGCCATGACCAGCTCCGTGGTGTACTGGAAGCACATCGACGATGTTCTCAACTATGACGTGACCCGCGGTGGCGTGAGGTGAGTGAAATAAACCAGAGGGGATGGAGAGTACTCCCCTACTAACCATAATCCGCGCTTGCAGCGTCAAAACCGAACTGATGGAGGATGGGGCCAACTCCACCCTCTCCATAGCGAAGATCAGCAAAACCGATTCGGGGAATTACACCTGTTCGATCAGCGAGTTCCAGAACTTTACCATTGTGGTGCACATTCTGAATGGTGAGGCTCCATCCCATCCGAGGGAATGCGCAATCCCCGAGTGTGGTGTGGGTAAAACTATTTCCTCTCTTTCCCATTGCAGGCGAGAGCTTTGCGGAGCTGCACCATGGCGGGGCAGGAGCGGTGCAGGCCACGTGGCAGCATCTGGTGGCGCTGCACTTCCTAATGCTCATCCTGCTCGCCGCAAGTAGACTTAGGGCAGAGTTTAGGTAAGGTTTTGGATAGGGTAAGCGAGTGGCCGAGTTGGAGGAGCCTTCCTACGTACACATACACTTTTTGTTGATTAATTGTAAAGATTTTGAATTTGATTGGAGCCCTGAGGTATCAGGAGGGAGAGTTATTAGAAATAACTAAAAAATGAAAATTAAATTAAATAAGAAAAGAAAAGAGAAAACGAAGCCTAAGTTTAACTCCAAGCGATCGGATCGTCGTGTGTACTAGCTATTATAGATATGTTTCTACGTCTATCATCAATTTGTACATGAGCAGGAGCACGCCTAGGATTAAGATTAGGGTAAGGTAAGGTGGTACAAGGCGCAGAGGCCAACGAATTTCCCTAGCAGAACGACACGTGTACGGTGGTCTGGTCTGGCCTAGATCTAGTTGATACAGGAATGTAAAGCATTATGTGTAAGTCACCAGAGGAGCAGCATCAGCAGTTCGGTTCATTTTGGAGCTGGCTTAGAGCTGGAATATGCAGAAGAACTCCTGCGGGGACTATTCAATGTTGAACTAGCTATAAAGTGCAATACTGTCATATACATATTATATACATACACACACACACACACACACATACATACAAGCAAGCGATCGACTAAATGATATGTTAATAAACAAATACTCGTATGTACGCAATAATAAAGTGAACTATATATGAGTGCAAAGTGAATTCAGAGCAGCAGAGCCTATTTGAAATTTAAATTTGATAGCACCACACAATATCGATCTATCGATCATCGATATAACAGCTGTTTTTACATGGAAAATATGTAAACAAATTACAATTTAGATTTGCGGGTAGCAAAGTCCACTATAGCCTGGATGAACTCGTCTCCGTTGAAACGTTTGAGCAGCTCCGTGCACTCAGCATCATTGGCCTTCAGGAGGTTCGCCAGGAAGCCCTCCTTGATCAAGCGTTTCCCTTCCTTTAGCGAAATCGGTGGCAAAGTGGAAAACTCACGCAGCTTGGGCCACACCACAGAGTCCACCTGCCCGGTCTTGTAGACGCGCGACACAAAGTTGAAATTGTACGCCTCGGCGGAGGTAAGTTTCTCGTTGAGGAGCAGAATCTCCGAAGCTTTGGAGCGACCAAGAATCATGGGCAGCAGAAAGGAAGAGCCTCCCTCTGGGACGAGGCCCAGTTTGGTGAAGGGAGTGTAAAAGTATGCCTGAAATGGATAAGAGCTGATAAGAGCAGCCGCTATTGAGCAGTAAAGATTAGATTTACCTCTTCTGCACACCAGGCGACATCGCTGAGGCCCACAATGGTGGCGCCGATGCCAATCGCAGGTCCATTTACCAGGCTAATCACAATTTTGTTGCAGTTTATAAAGCCCAGCACCATGGCCTTGAATATTTTATTTCCCTCTGCGAGATATGTTTGGATGTCGCCCGTTTGGCCACTTGGGGTTAAGTCATTTCCAGCCGTGAAGAAGTCACCCACGCCGGTCAGCACCACGATTGTCACGTCCGCATCGTCGTTCACTTCACCCAGCACACGGGCCAGCTCCTGGTATGATGCACGATTTAGGCAGTTCTTTCTTTTGGGATTGTTGAATTTGACAAGCAGAAGCTTATCCTGCTTCTGCACGAGCAGCTCCTGGTACCCTTGGTATGCTGCCATCTATCTTTGTACTGGGAATGGCAGATATCTCGATCAAGTGGATGGCAAAGTCCAATTAAAGTTTTCATTTGTTATTACCGCCATCGGATTAGTATGTGTGAGAGTATGCGTGTTTGTTTATATGTTTTATAGAGATGGACGATAGTATCGTACTCAGATATTTTTAAAGTCGCAGTCGCAGGTTTTGCCTATTTTTACATAGATCTGGCCTGATTACTTTTGGTATAAAATATTCAACTTAAGCGCTAATCTCAAATACAGCGCCTAAACCATTAGCTTACAAGAAACCAACATTTTTACAGCTTTGACTTGCGTTTTCCAAAGTTCCTTATGACCTGCAAGAACTCTTCTGCATGAAAACGATTTATCAGCTCCTTGCACTCAGCCTCATGAGCTTTCACTAGGTTCGCCAGAATGCCCTCCTTGATCAAGCGTTTACCCTCCTTCAGAGAAGTCGGCGGCAAAGCGGAAAACTCACGCAGCTTGGGCCAAATCACAGACTCCAGCTCCTCGGTCTTGTAGACGCGCGACACAAAGTTGAAATTGTACGCATCGGCGGACGATAGCTTCTCGTTGAGGAGGAGCATTTCCGAGGCTTTGGAGCGACCAAGAATCATGGGCAGCATATAGGAAGAGCCTCCTTCTGGAACGAGGCCCAGATTGGTGAAGGGAGTGAGAAAGTATGCCTGAAATTAATGAGAATATGTTCAAGATCGAACAAAGATTGGGGGTCAAGTTCGGACTCACCTCCTCGGCACACCATGCGACATCGCTGAGCCCCACAACGGTGGCGCCGATGCCAATTGCCGGTCCATTGACCAGGGTAAAGACAATCTTCTTGCAGTTTATAAAGCTCTTCACCATGAATTTGAATACGGCATTTGACTGTACGAGATACTCAGTAAGATTGTCGGTTTCGCCACTTTGGGATAAATCTTTTCCAGCCGTGAAGAAATCGCCCACCCCGGTCAGCACAACTATTGTCACGTCGGCATCATTGTTCACTTCGCCCAGGACGCGTGCCAGCTCCTTGTAGGCCACGGGACTCAGGCAATTCTTCTTTTTGGGATTGTTGAATTTCACTACCAGAAGCTTGTCCTGCTTCTCCACCAACAGCGCTTGATATCCTCGGTACTTCATCTCTGTACTCTGTGTGGCAGTGCTCTCGAGCAAGTGACTGACAAAGTCCAATTATGCTGCGTTATCTCATTTCTATTGTTGTTTGTTTTGAGCCGCTATCTGATTAAACTAGAAGAATTAGGTCTAAAAATAAATGATGCGCCATAGAGATGGGCGATACTTTCACTGAAAAGTATTTAGATAGTTAACAAGTCACGGACAAGAGAAGACGACGACAGAAACGTGCAGAAGTTTTTGTGGGAAGTGTAGATATCATTAGCAATTGAAATTATATATTTTCTTGCATTTCCTTTATTTGGATACAGCTTTTCTGATGGTTGAAGATATGCTTCATAATCGCGTCACTGTTGTCACCGCATCTCATCTCTGGCTGAATGAATTGCATTGCATTGATCTGGCATCACTGGCAAGTACCGCTAAGCTTGAAAAAAATGAGTTATTTTATTTTGCGGTGTATGTACAACATTCAACTTAAACGACGTCAATTATTCGCTAATCTCATCGATGACGGGCACATTCGCCAGCTCGGAGCATTTGCGCTTCCACTGTGCGAGCTGTTCCCGCAGCACCTTCTCTTTGGCGGCGGCGCGCGTAAGCAAAATTTTGGCCTTTTGCAGCAGTTGCGTCTTCTTCGTGAGTTGTTCTTTGATGAATTTCAGTTCCCCGTTGGTGGCGTCCTGAGAAAGGTTTGTAAAACATTAATTATTAATAAAAATATGCATGATTTAGTATTCCCGACTAACCTTACTGCGTCCGCCACATTGGCTGCACTTTGTCCGCCTCTGAAGCTCTTGCTCAAGGTTAGCAATTTTCTTTAGGGTCGCCGCATGCTGCTGCTGCAACTGCGCCACATCTGGTGCGGCTGTGGAGTCTGTTGAGCTGCGTGACTCGGTCGAACGTCTGCCGTCCTTGAGGAACTTGTTATCAGATCGCAGTTTCTCCACGAGATTGCGCAGCGAGAGAATAGTGTGCTCGGCCGACTGGCCCTGGTGGGTATTCAACTTGAGGCCGTTGCACTTGCAGAGCTCCCGACGCGACTCGTTTCGTGCCATTTCCTCCTTGAGGGCGATAATGTAACTGGAATAGGATACATTAGAGAATAATGATACCTACCCTTGGGCTCTTTTCAGACTGTACTTACTCCTCCAAGTGTTTGATGCGCTTCTGCAGTCTGTCGCTGCTGTCGTTCTGCCGCAGTAGATCCGATTCCAGCTGCAGTTGGAGATTCCTTGCCTCCATCCGTATGTTCTGAGCCTCTACACCCTGGAACCGCTCCTGAAGTTTCTCCAGTTCGGTGGTGAGGGCGTTACTGCCCCGCCCCTCCAGCTCCATGGCAATAATCTTGCGCTGCTGCAGCTCAATGCGGTTCTTCAGGGCCCCGATAAGGTCCAACTGGCTCCTGTCGTAAAAGTCGTGGTTATTCCGTGGCTGCGGATGATGCGCTGGCGAACTGCATTCGCTACTGGGACCCGTGTATGTCTCTGGGCTCTCCGACGGAGAACATGAAAACTTGTTCACGCCCACGTGCTGCAGATTGGGACACGAAGGAGTACGGCAGCACTTGAGGGAATTGTTCTGAGCATTGGCTGCTACTCCGCGCGCCACTTTGCTCTCCAGCAGATGCTTGTCCTTCTCCAGCCTGGCAATCGTGGTGCGCGCCGCCTTCAGCAGGGCTCGCGTCTTGTCCAGCGCCGTCTCCGTTTCATCCAGCTTGGCTTTGTACTTGTCGGACTGCTGCTGCCAGCGCTTTTGCTTCTCCCAGAGACCCACCTCGTTGGCGGTCCGAGTATGCTTCGCTTCCAACATCCTTTGCTGGCGTTGCAGTTGGTCGCGAGTATCCTCCAGCTCCGTCTCCAGCTGCTGGATGCGCTTCAGCTGGTTCTCGTTCTTCACTCGCGCATTGAGCTCCGTCTTAATGGAGACCACGGGCCGCTTGAGCAGTTGCTGGCGCAGCGACTGGGTGAGTTCGCGGGCCTGCTTCTCGCGCTGCGTGAGATTCGTCAGCTGTCGGCGCAGTGCCTCCATTTGCGTGTGGTAGATCTTGTTGGTAGCCTCTGTCCGATTGAGATCGGCAGCCAGCTTGCCAATCTGCTCCTCCGAGTAGTTGGAAGTGTCATTGATGTACCTTTGCTGATCGTCCTGCGGTATGAGAAGAGTCCTCATATATCTCTGCGGAAATGAATGCGGGTATGCTACTTACATGGAAGTTTTTCAGTGTATCCATTAGATCTTTTATATGTTTATCCTTCTCCTCCAGGAAGCCGCGTAACTGATCGATTTCGGGACTTGCTTGCGTCTCCATGGACTTTTCGCGATCCTGGCAGAGTTTTAATCTGGAAAAAAGGATAAGTTTTAAGATCAAACTGATCCTCTTGGCTATTACTCACTTCTCCTTTAATATTTCTACTTCCTCTTCTTTTGTTTTCAGGCTCTTTTGGATGTACTCCAGCTTGTCCTTTAGCTCCTTGATCTGCTTGTGCAGAGTCGGCAGTTCCTTGAGCTCCTCTGTGTCCTGCTTCTCCTGCTCTCCTTCTGGCTCGTCGTCTGCTGCTTCCACTACCTCCGCCTCGTCTTCTTCGTCGATGGCTTCCTCCACCACTGGCCTCTCTGGAGAGCTGCTGTGCTCGAACATTTCTTCGATTTTCTCGTCCGTAAGGTCATGGATCGAGGGCTCTGCACTCTGCACGGCAGCTGCTGCCAATGGCTGGTTGGGCCTCTGCTCCAGCTTGTTTCGCAGCTCCTGCAGCTCCACATCCTTTGTCTTGATGTTGAAGTTCAGATTGTTTACTGTGGCCCGGAGGGATTCGTTTTCGGCATTCTGTTTGCTGGACAACTGCTGGCTCTGTTCGCGCTCCGTCTGCAGTAGATCCTGGTACTTCTGAATGGACTGATCCTTTTCCAGGAGCAGAGTGTGAAAGGAAAGTATGGTCTTCTCCACGACACCGCTGTGAGGACTCTCGGACTCGCGACTCTCCGCCCTAGATGACTCCAATTGCTTTCGCAGCAGCTCGCAGCGTTCGTTTGCCTCCAGCAGTCTGTGTGCGTGGAGGGAGAAAGGTGAGTAAATCGGAAATAAATCGAAACGAATCCATTACTTACGCCGCTTGCATTTGCAACAGATCCTCACGAGAGCCCCTCCTACTCTCCCCTGCTGTTTGAACCGATTGATTCTGCTGCCGGAGTATGCCATTCGTCTGGACTGCTGTCTCTAGCAGCTTCACAGACTCCGCCTGCGTTTGGGTGGACGTGTCAGAGTGAGGTTGGCGTCTACAGGGCGAGCCAATGGGCGAGGATTGCCTGTCTATCAGCTGGGCTGCCCTTCGCATGGCTGGCACGGGAGCCATAGCTGCATCCGTATTGGCTGCTTCATCCGTAGTCTCCGTATTCGTTGCAGCATCCATTGTGGCGCAGGGAGTCGTCTCCCCCGTTTCCTGCACCCCAAACAGTGCCTGTATGGTCTGCCAGTGCTCCGAATCAGTGGCCTGGCGCACTCTCAGCTCAGACAGCTCACGCTGAAGCTCCTCCAGCTTCGTTTGCTGGCTCTCGCATCGCTGTTCTAGCAGTCTCGCTTGAGTTTCAGACCTGATAAGCTTGATCAGCTGCTGCGAGCTATCTTCGTGGGGCGTAAGCTTTGATTGCACTGCCTCCAGGACCTCTCGAATAACTGCTGAGTGGTCTGCCTTCTGCTGCTGCTGGTTCTCCTCCAAACGCCGCTGCAACTTATGGTAGGCGAACACAAAGTTGGTGAGGAAGATCAATGGTGTAAATTTGGCATATTTCTCTTTCAGTGCAAACAGCGAATGCTGTAGGAATCTGCAGGAGGAAAGGATTAGACTGGAATTTCATTATAAATTATGATTCTGATGGTTTCTACTTTTGTTTGATGTCACTATTGCTGCGCTCCTGCTGGCAGTCTTGTTGTACCTGCGCCATCGAACGCTCAGTGGCTGCCAGTTGCGATTGCAGAGTGTCTGCCTTAAGCTGGATTTGCTCTCGCTCTGCCTCCAAGCGGGAGACCTCTGCTTTGACTGCACAAGATATATATGAGCACAAATTAGAGGAAGTTAATGTACATGCCCCCCACTTACCACTGTCTAAATCTCTTTGGACTTTGGCCAGCATTAACTTCTCATTGGAGCTGCTCTGGAGATCGGCCACCAAGTGCCGCAGACTGATGTGATTGTCGGTGATATCATTCAGAAGCTTTTGCTGCGAATGTATCTGCCCATTGGCCACGGATAGGAGACCTTCCAGTTGCTTTGTCTCGCGCTGCAGTTCCGTTTGCTTGCCACGCCAGGCGACCAGTTCCTGCCGCTGCGCTTCGTACTCCTTGGCTGTCACGTAGTCCAGTTGATAGTTGTCCCCAATGATGCCATACTCCGCGCAGATGTCTGGCAGCTTCAGTTCGCCCAGCAGCTGCTCCGTGGCCTGGCCCAGCTGCATGCACAGAATGGCATTCCGTTGCTCCAGCTGCTGGTGCTCCTCGTCTGTGTACAAGTGCCGGCGATGCACATCCTCCAATTGATCCCGAGAGGCGGCTAGTTCGACCTGTGTTTGCTCCAGTTGCCGCTGCAGTTCGGACTTATCTTCGATGAAGCGCAGCTCCTGCCGCCGGGTTTCGGTGAGTAGCTGATCGTATTCCTGCCGCATGTAACCATAGGAACTGCTGTTCTTCTCCAGCTGCAGCTCCAGGCTGAGCAGTTGCTCATGCAGCTGCTGATTGTGGTTCAGCAACTGGTTGCCGTCGGCGGACATGTGGAGGCGCAGCTCTTCGTAATGCTTGCGCAGCAGGGAGAGTTCCAGCAGCTGCTCTGACTTGGCAGCAACCTCTTCCATGTCCGTGATGATGGGACGTTGCAGTCCAATGGTTGCTTCTGTGGGCGTGCTGGGACGTGTGGCAGTGTTGATAGCTGGCAGAGGCTCCTCCTGGTGCTCCTCCTCGGGCATCTCTGGTACATCGCATAAACTTTGGACAGACGAGAGCTCGCCCGTCTCGGAGTCGCTGCCATTTTGTTGCAGCAGCAACTCACGCAGTGCCTCCTCGCGTGCCTTTAGCTCCAACAGCTGACCCTGCAAACGTTGGGGCGTGGATGTGCCACTGGGCAGGGCTTCGATGAGGCGTCGCAGCAGCTCCGAATCGATGGTTATATGCTCGGAAGTGGCTGCCAAGGAAACGCATTGAAAAGGGAATATTCAAAGAGGGATCCGTGCTCTTACCATCGTACTCGCGCAGCTTCTCCAGGATCTCGTACATGCCCATGCGCAGCGTTTCGTTCTCGGCCAGGACCTCATCGTATCTGCTCTGCATCTCCGTGCTGGCTGCACCGTCTCCCTGTCCGCGTCGTGGCGATTTCTCCAGGGGCGTGCTCGAGGGCACTTCGCCCACCTCACTGGCGTCCTGTGGCAGGGAACCATCCAGCGCAGGTGTCTCTCCGCGATGTAGCTCCAATAGCTTTCGCCTGGAAGGATTCACATGTGAGAAGAAAGAATCACTGAAGGAATCTGCGCACTCACCTCAGCTCGCTCTTTTCCAGCTTCAGCTGCAGACGCAGTTCCTCTGAGGTACGCAGCTTCAGCGTCAGTCGCTCGATCTGCTTGTCCTTGTTGCGCTGCTTGGAACGCGTATTCTTGGCCAGAATTACCACATCGTCGGGGATGTTCAGTCGGCGCCGCAACAGCTCGTTTTCCTGCACCACTTCGCTGAGGGAATTGAGCTCCTGGACATAGGTTCGCAGCTGCTTTTCGCGCTCCGCCAGTTTCTGTTCGAGCCCCGAGCAGCGACGCAGGGCGGGCACAAGGCCATCCTCTCCACGCTTGTACGATTCGAGGGCACTCAAGGCATGCATTGCCTGCTTGGACTTTAACAGATTGTCCTGTTCGGAGGCGTCTAGCAGCTCGGAGAGCTGTTGGCCACGGGCTTGCGTCACCGCGAGCCGTTCCTCGATCATCTGGCAGCAGGCACGCGGCAGTTCGGGATTCTGGGAGCGCTCTCGTTCTGCGCTAAGCTGCTTCATCACCCTCGTGGTGCTAATCATTTCCTCGGCCATGGACTTGATCTTTGCTTCTAGCTTTTCAATGTGCTTCTCGCGGGTCTCAAGGATCTGCAACGCTAAGGATATAATCTGAAATCAAAAGGGAGATCGATGTGCTTACATTTCGCAGCTGCATTTGCTCCTCATCCGTCTTGCTGTGACTGATCTTTGGGCTGGCAAGGAGCGTGTTCCTGCCCGTGGTCATCTGATTCGTCAGCCGCTCCACCTCTTTGTCCTTGTCCTGCAGAAGTTTCTTCCAACTCAGGCACTTGTTCTCGTACTTGTCCAGAAACTGACGCATCTCCACATCGTGCTTCTCGCGACCCAATTCGAGGAAGGTCACATTGCCCTCGAGTCGTGTGATCTCCAGGGACTGCTTGTGCTCCTGTTCCCTGAGGGATTTGCGCTCCTGCTCCACCTCCGTGATGTCCTCGCTCAGCTGCAGCAGATTTGCCTTGATGTTCTGCAGCTCACGCTCCTGGACGACTATCGTTTTGGATTGGCTAATGTTCTGGTTCTGGAGCGTCTGAAAGTAACTAAAAAGTGAGCATCCACTGATTGCGTTTTCCACTTTCCATTCCACTAACCTCAATCTCTTTTAGCAGCCGCTTGATGTGCTTGTTCTTGGTGTCGATGTTCTGCAGCAAAGCATCCTGTTTGTCCAGCTCGGAAAGCGGATCGGAGGAGTCCTTGTCGCTGGCCTCTGCGTTCTGGGCGGCCTCCCTGAGACGCAGCTCCAGCTGCCTAATCTCCTCCCCCAACTGCGTTTACAAATGGTTAAATTTTTCATTCAAATAATCCTTGGATTGTCCTTGAGCTCTCACCTCCTTTGTCTTGTTTTTCAGGCCATCGCGTTCATCCTCCAGCCTCTGCAGCATGCGCTTGAGCTTTTCGTTCTCGCCCTGAAGGCGCCCGCCAGTGGCACCGCCCTGTTCCAGCCGATGGGCCGCCTGCTCGCCCTTGTACTCTAGTACGGCCAGCGTCAATTCTAGTGTCTTGCGTAAGGACTTTCTGGGCAGCTCCTCGAGCGTCTCGGCCAGCTCTAGCAGCGTCTCGTACAGCTCCTGCTTCTGGCGCGCCGTAAAGTCGCGGAACTTGCGCACAGATACAGTCTCCGGTATGTCCATGCTGGTGCTGGCTCATGGCCTCGCGCTTTGGCCGCAATTCTCGTTCTGAAGTGCACAATTTTCCCTCTGATTTTTCAGGCTACTAATGCTCTCTCCTGAAAGGCGCTGCTGCTTGTTTGTCATTTTTTCGGTTGCCAGGTGACAGGTGAGTCAAAACAAATGCCGCGCCGCTCGCAAAGGGGGTTGACTCACACGCTCTGTGTGCTCCGGAAACGGGGTTGCTGTCGCTGCCACTGCTCCTGCACCGTTTGTTTTTGCTGGCATTTTGTTTTGCTACCTGCGTTCGGTGGCGTTGCGTTGCGTCCACGTTTCCTGACAGGATAATTGCCCAAAAGAGGCGAATGCTCGCTCGCTATGTGGCCCCTCCACGTGCTCCCCCCACCATTGATGCGGGGCAGGAGTGGCTTGATGCGCCTCCATAAACAAAATGGCAATCGGTAACCAGGAAAGTGTTAATTGGCAAAGTGTCAAAAGTACAAAAAAGGGGAGAAAGCTGCTCTGAAATTGAAAAGCCATTTCAAAGTTTTGCTGTTTCTGCTGGCAGCTACTGCTGCTCCTCCTCCAAACACCTCTTTTGGACAGCTCGTTGAAGGCGTTGCTTGTCGGGCCTCCCAATTTTTGTCAGCCCTTTACGTACATTTGTAATAATAATTGAAACTAATGGCAAACGACTTTGGTTGCCCTCCCATTTGTGGCAATCTCCTTGTATGTCCTCGCTGTGAATGACTGCAGTTGTCAGCCGCAGTGCCCGAAAATTAAAATGATATTTCAAATGGCCAATTACCAATTTTGGCTCTTTATTTAAACCGAATGAATGAATCCCCAGCCCCAGTCCCAGCCCCTAGAACGCCCTTCCTGTTGCACAAATAAATGCTGATAAAATAATTGAAATTCAATTTTTCAGGCACACAAATCGGGTAGACCGGAGGCCTTCTGGCTCTTGGCATTCATTTGGAGCAGCATTAGCTCGTAGGTGACGAGTGTAGCCATCATCTGGGGAAGGAGTTATAGCCACAAATTAATGGAATTATCAAGCAAACATAGCCAAACTTACCCCAAAGAGACTCTTGCGTGTAAGGTAAAACAAACGATAGCCCGAGAGTCCAACGAACTCTGCGGTTAATTGACTGACAAACCGCTGCACCTCCTCTGTCCAGTGAGTGCTGGGCACCAGATAGAGCGTGCGAAGTGGCAGCAGCGAGGCATCGTGTATCTTGGAGGCGGACATGAAGACAAGGCTAGTGCGTGCCAGGAGGAAGAGCAGCGAGTACCAGAAGTACACATAGTTAATGGGATGATGAAGTTTGCTGCAGCATCAGGAAGGAGAGGAGATCAATATTGGCTTAGAATCGAAATGTCAGTAGTAGGACTCACGTGAAGATGGCCAGCGCCTGATTGCAAATGACATAGACATTGTTTGCACAGGACACAAACACAATGCTGGACATGCTGGCATCCACGAGGCTCGCCAGCTCGCAGAGACGTATGTGATCTCGGCGTATGTCGTACCACAGGGCATCCGGAACTTGCTGCAATGGCAAGAAATATAAGAGTAGCTGTACGAAAAGGTATACTTGATTGTCTTACACGATCCATCAATGCCAAAACCCGATCGGCAAACTGCTGAAACCGCTGCGCCAGACCAATGCTCGTGAGCACTATAAAGATGTCCATAAAGTTCCACAGAAAAGTAAAGGCTGCGTTTAGCCACTGTAAAAAACAGACAACAATTAATTGTAGGGGAAACATAATATCATCAAAGGAAGCTCCCATACAAAGGCATAGCAAATGGAGAACATGTTATAGGGCAACAGCTGAAAGATGTTCGAGAATTCCTGCTCCAAATAGGAACCAAACGACAGACGCGAGTGGTTCGTGTGACAGTGAAAGGTGCGTATGTGATGGCTATAGTAACCAGAGGCATAGTACAGCAAGTGATCCACTGACAAAAATAAACGGGATAATTAATCAGAAATAAAGAACGGAAACAGAACTCACCCACTGCCATAGAGCCCACGACACAGCCAATGAGGCGTAGCTTGAATCGAAGGCTGTGCTTGCACGGTGCATAAGGAGGAAACTGCATCAGAATGTCCAAGGAACTCCATGGCAGAATGAGCCTCGACCAGGAGCGAGCGAAGCCCGTAAAGTTCAGCCAATTGACGATGCCCACAATCAAGAAAATCAAATTCACTGCAAGGGGAAATACATTGTGAGGAAATTTGATGAGAACTCTCCACAACTCACTCATATTCTTGGCATTCAGACCCGTTTGAAAGAGAATGTTTGCCTCCATTAGTGTTTTGATGCCTCCCAGCACCAGGAACAGCCCGGTGAAGCACATACCAATGCTACGGAGGCGAAACTTTACATCCTGTGGATCCCGACTTAAAACATTCGCAAGGGGCATGATGCCAAACAATTGTGCAGCACAGAGATCTGTAGACAGGATGATGATGATGATGATATAAAGACCACTGGCAGTGCATTACATACATGGCGTGATGGCTCGATGGAAGGTGTCCAACTCCCTGAATTCCTTGCCTCCCTTGGCACAGCGCCATCGCATGGCCAGGATAGTGCGCTGTTTTTGCCGTCGCACCTTCAGGCGCCGCAGGATGCTATCCGCTGCCGTTGACATCTTGCTTAAGTCTGACAAGCGGCTAATCCAATAGCTGTGTCTCATAATTGTTGTTTACAGATAGGGCCCCCCGATCCGGACATGCGAGCCAAGTAAAGCCTGTAATTAGGTACCACCAAAGCGGCAATTCAGCGGCGGACAATGTGCGAGTACTTGTATTTTGAATGTGTTTAAGTTTTGCACTGAAAGTTTAGTGCAAAAACTGTCGCCGACATGGAAGGACCTGCGCGCAAAACAGGAGCCAAAAGGAGGCATGAGTCATTTCTGTGGGCTCTGGCACAGCCAACGAGCACGGTGCCGAAGCTGGCGGATGAAACGAACTTTCAATTCAATGTAATTGCCAGCGAGAAGCTGCCAGAGTATGCCCAACTGGATCTCTTTCATCGAGCTGTGTATCCATGTGAGTATCCACCAGTTATGCGTCCCATTTCTTTCTAATTTCTCCCCCTAGTCATGCTGCTGGCTCAATGCTTTGCTGTGATGCCCTTGACTGGCATACGTGAGCCCAATCCGCGACGCGTTCGTTTTGCCTACAAATCGCTGCCCATGATCGTTACGCTCACGTTTATGGCCGCCACTTTCACGCTGCTGCTGGCCATGCTCAAGCACTTGCTGCAGATTGGAATTAATGCCAAGAATTTCGGTAAGAATTGAAGAATATCAATTGAGTTTCATGTTTAGTGTTTCATCTTGCAGTGGGTCTTGTGTTCTTTGGCTGTGTGTTGTCTGCTTGCGTTGTCTTTATTCGTTTGGCTCGACGTTGGCCCCCTCTCATCCGCTATTGGACACGCACGGAGCTGGTCTTTACCAGGGCGCCCTACGAAATGCCCAAAAGGAATCTATACAAGCGCGTACAGCTGGCTGGCATGATAATCATTGGTCTGTCGATGGGTAAGTGTACTCCCTCTATTTTGAGTATTCCCTTGCTAAATTCCTATATTTTTCCAGGTGAACATGCCATGTATCAGGTCTCTGCAATTCTTAGCTACATCCGACGCGTACATTTGTGCTCTGCAAAGACCAACACTACCGCGGTGACAAGCTTCGAAGAATATATAAAGTCGAACTATGATTATGCGTTTGCATGGCTGTCATACAGCCACATCTTTGCTGCTTTAATACTGGTATCTGACATCTGAAATATATGTTCTTTAGATATATCTTAATTCTAATTAGTATTCCCTTAGATTGTCAGTGCAGTATGCACTTTTGTGTGGAACTACATGGATCTGTTCATTATGATGGTCAGCAAAGGACTCTGCTATCGCTTCGAACAGATCACGGCACGCATACGCAAGCTGGAGCATGAAGAGGTGGCCGAATCCACCTTCATTGAGATCCGTGAGCACTACGTTAAGATGTGCGAACTGCTGGAGTATGTGGACAGTTCCATGTCCAGCCTTATACTACTTTCCTGTGTGAATAATTTGTACTATGTTTGCTATCAGCTGCTGAACGTGTTCAAGTGAGTGTGCCCCCATGATTTCTACTCTTTAGTCTGATATTTATTCCCTCTACGCATAGCAAACTGCGCTGGCCCATCAACTACATTTACTTTTGGTACTCGCTGCTATATCTGATTGGACGCACGGCCTTTGTGTTCCTCACGGCGGCGGACATCAATGAGGAGTCGAAGCGAGGTCTAGGCGTACTGCGACGAGTGTCCAGCAAGAGCTGGTGTGTGGAGGTGGAGCGCCTTATATTCCAGATGACCACCCAAACGGTGGCTCTCTCGGGCAAGAAGTTTTACTTCCTTACGCGCAGGCTTCTCTTTGGAGTGGGTAGCCGTAGCCCCCCGCCTGACGAAATTCTAGTTTATTTTGACACTCATGCCCCTGTCTTTCTCTGTCGTTTTAGATGGCTGGAACCATTGTCACCTACGAGCTGGTTCTGCTGCAATTCGATGAACCCAATCGACGCAAGGGTCTGCTGCCCTTGTGCGCCTGATGGCAAACAACATGCCCTCTCAACAATATTTCTCGCCATTTGTCATGCCAGCTGCCACGGACAGGCGGTGCTGCAATTAGTTTTAGATACTTAGTTGGTAAATTGCAAATCGTAAACAACAACAACCACGCCCCCGCTGTCTGTTTAGAAGGTGGCACCGTGCAGCACCGCCAGATTTCCACTCGAGTGTCCAGTGTTAGTTTGGCCATGCCGCAGGACGAAACATTCCATCAGGCTGTCTCGAAAGGTGCCTTCCAGCTGAACAGTGTACTTTTTGATTGATTTTCATGGTGCTTTCTTCTGTATCGTAGTTCTATTTATTTCACAAATCTATGGCCTGCTGCCTGTGAGCAATGTACGCGCCTTGGATGTGGAGGATATACGCTATCGTTGGCTCTCCCCACGCATCTTCTACTCGGCACTCATCATAGCATTGAATATTGCCGAATTTGGATCCGTTTTGAATTATGTGGGCCAGGTGGCCATTAATTTTCACAACTCTAGCACTCTGTCGCTGTATGTTGTCTGCCTGTTGGAGCACTTTTTCTTCTGGCGGCTGGCCATTCAGTGGCCCAGCATCATGCGTTCGTGGCACAGCGTGGAGCAGCTCTTTCTGCGCGTTCCCTATCGCTTCTACGGGGAGTACAGGATGAAGAGACGCATCTACATAGTGTTTGCAGTGGTCATGTCATCGGCTTTGGGTGAGTTCTGTGACAGGCACAACCAATCTCTAGCTAATGCTTATCGTTTCTCCCTTCAGCGGAGCATTGTCTGCTGCTCACAAACTCCTTTCATCTCAGCAACATGGAGCGCACTCAGTGCAAGATCAATGTCACCTACTTCGAGAGCATCTACAAGTGGGAGCGTCCACATTTGTACATGATTCTGCCCTATCACTTTTGGATGCTCCCCTTTTTGGAGTGGATCAATGAGACCATTGCCTATCCGCGCTCCTTCACCGATTGCTTCATCATGTGCATTGGCATTGGCCTGGCCGCACGTTTCCATCAACTCTATCGCCGCATTGCTGCTGTGCACAGGAAGGTCATGCCAGCTATCTTCTGGACTGAAGTACGCGAGCATTATCTGGCCCTCAAGCGTCTGGTGCGTCTACTGGATGCCGCCATTGCACCGCTTGTGCTGCTGGCATTCGGAAATAACATGTCCTTTATATGCTTTCAACTGTTTAACAGTTTCAAGTGAGTTTTGCAGAGCACTTAAAGGTTTTTCTGATGGCTTTCTTTAACAGAAACATTGGCGTGGACTTTGTGGTGATGCTGGCCTTCTGGTATTCCCTGGTCTTTGCCGTCGTGCGCACTCTGCTCACGATTTTTGTTGCCTCTTCAATCAATGATTTCGAGCGCAAGATTGTTACGGCTCTGCGGGATGTCCCCAGCAGGGCATGGTCCATTGAGGTGGGTCTAGATGTTAGTTGGGATTTAGATAAGACTTTCTTTCTTTCTGTATGTAGGTTCAGCGCTTCAGCGAGCACTTGGGTCAGGACATGACAGCTTTATCTGGCAGTGGCTTCTTCTACCTCACACGCTCACTTGTCCTGGCTGTGAGTCCTACTGTAGTTCTGGACGTTACGCTTCCTCATTCATACTCTGTCTTTCCTTTCAGATGGGCACCACCATTATCACCTACGAGCTGATGATATCGGATGTAATCAACCAGGGCGGCATCAGGCAAAAGACTCAATACTGCAGGGAGTTCTAAGTTATAAATTCGTTAAATTCATGAGCACAATTGGTCATAAGTGTCACACAGCCCCATGCAAAGCACCTGCACAGCTATTGAGATTGTAATCTGCAAAATACAAGGCTAAATGTTAAACGAATGGCACACGCCCCCTTGTTTGTGGTCCTGGGGACACGCTGCAAATCATTTGCCACTCAACAGCGAAGCCATGAAGCAGGTCGCGACTACGGGCAGGGCTACCAATACGCTTCAGCATGCCATTGGACCATGTGAGTGGATTGGATGCACCTCAGATTTCACTCTTAGATGGTATAATCTCCCCAATTTGCAGTCCTGGTGGTGGCTCAATTCTTTGGCGTGCTGCCGGTGGCTGGAATCTGGCCAAGCTCCCCCGCGGAGAAGGTGCACTTTCGCTGGCGCTCTCTGTCGTTGGCTACGGCCATTGTGATATTCGCCTTCTCCATTATGGACTGCGTGCTGTCCTCCAAAGTGGTGCTCGATCATGGCCTAAAGATCTATACTATAGGTGGGTAAAACAGGATCTTGCGGCTTCCATTCATTGTGCTTCCTCTTTGGCAGGTTCCCTCAGCTTCAGCGTCATCTGCATCTGCTGCTTTGGAGTCTTCCTGCAGGTCTCCCGTCGCTGGCCGCATCTCATTCAACGTACAGCGGAATGCGAGCAGATATTCATGCAGCCCGGCTACGAATGCTACTTTGGCCGTCACTTCAGTCGTCGCCTGCGGATCTGGGGTGTGATTCTCTTCGTGGTCGCCCTCTGCGAGCATTGCACCTACGTGGGCAGCGCCCTGTACAACAATCATCTACAGATTGTCGAGTGCAAGCTGCATGTGAACTTCTGGCTGAACTACTTTCAGCGCGAGCGCCAGCAGCTCTTTCTGGTGCTGCAGTTTTCCTCCTGGTGGATACCCTTCATCGAGTGGACCACCCTCTCGATGACATTTGTGTGGAGCTTTGTGGACATCTTCCTCATTCTGAACTTTCGGGGATTGCAGATGCGCTTCCAGCAGATGCACTGGCGCATCCGCCAGCATGCCTTTCAGCGTATGCCAAACGAATTCTGGCAGAGAGTGCGCTGCGATTTGTTGGATCTGAATGATCTGCTCGGCCTCTACAGCAAAGAACTGTCTGGGCTTATCATTCTCTCCTGTGCCCACAACATGTACTTTGTGTGTGTGCAGATATATCACAGTTTTCGGTGAGTTTTTTAGCTGCACAATCAGGGAAATTCAGGGGAGAGTTCCCTTTATTCATTCATCTTAATCTCTGTAGATCCAAGGGAAACTATGTCGATGAGCTGTACTTCTGGTTCTGTCTGTTGTATGTCATTGTGCGTGTCCTTAATATGATGTTTGCTGCCTCTTCCATACCGCAGGAGGCCAAGGCCATATCGGACACGGTCTACGAAATACCCACGGCATTTTGGAGCGTGGAACTAAGGCGTCTAAATGAGATCTTGCTCTCGGAGAAATTTGCACTCAGCGGCAAGGGCTACTTCTTTCTCACACGCAGGCTGATATTTGCAGTGAGTTGCAGGTCATTTTTATTGGCAGAGTTTTCCTATCAATTCTCTTGTCTTTCAGATGGTTGGCACCTTGATGGTCTACGAGCTGGTTCTGATCAACCAAATGGCTGGCACTGTGCCCCAGAAGAGCTTCTGTGACGGCGGTGTGGGCTCCTCCAAGAGCGTATTTGCCTAATTGGCTGTCTGTTTGTTTGTTTGCTTTGGATTTCTCGCACTTATCTGCAATATCTTTGTAATGGCACACATTAGATCCTATCTAATATCAATACAATATAATGCGTGTCAGAGAATGTACCTGGGGCCCATGCTGAATGGCAGCCATTTGTCTGGCTCCAGCCCTCGAATGGAGTGGTCCGCACAGAGTTCAAATGGGAATACCCTGCACCAGGCCATTGGATATGGTGAGTGTAAATCGGTGAAAGGAATCAACTTACAGGATAGATCGCTTTCAGTTCTGGTTGTGGCGCAATTCTTTGGCGTGCTACCCCTCTCCGGAGTGGAACCCTCTTCACCGGCTGCAAGTGTTCGCTTTCGATTGCTCTCACCGTTGAATCTGCTACCCTTGGCCGTGCTTTGCTTTGTTGTCCTAGATTTCGTGCTGTCGGCAAAGCTTGTGCTCCACAATGGGCTGAAGCTTTATACCATAGGTAAGAGCAGACTCACATCTGAGCCATAACATTATTAATTCATTTGATTTCGTTGTAGGATCCCTTAGTTTCAGTGTAATTTGTATTTTCTGCTTTGGAGCCTTTCTGCTGCTTGCACCACGCTGGCCCCACATCATCCGTCGAACATCAAAGTGCGAGCGAATCTTTCATCAGTCCTGCTACGATTGCCCCATTGGCCGTCACTTTAGCCCATACCTGCGCCGCTGGGCCATCGTTCTGCTGGTGACTGCCCTGTGCGAGCATCTCACCTACGTGGGCAGCGCTGTGTGGAGCAACTCCAAGCAGATACGCGAATGCCATCTAGACATTGACTTCTGGCATAACTACTTCCTGCGCGAGCGCCAGGAACTATTCTCCACTTTGCCCTACAGCACGTGGTTCGCGCTGTATGTGGAGTGGTGCACCCTCTCCATGACTTTTGTGTGGAACTTTGTGGACATATTTCTGATACTGATCTGTCGGGGCATGCAGATGCGTTTCCAGCAGCTGCACTGGCGCATCCGCCAGCATATTGGGCGGAGCATGAGCGACGAGTTCTGGCAAGAGGTGCGCTACGACCTCTTGGATCTAAACGATCTGCTCAAGCTCTATGACCAGGAGCTGTCTGGCTTGGTGCTCGTCTCCTGCTCCCACAATATGTACTTTATTTGTGTTCAAATCTATCATAGTTTTCAGTGAGTGAAGAGGACTCAATCCTGAGTAATTCTCTACTGTATTTTTCCCTTTATTTAGAGTCAAAGGAGCTGTCTTGGATGAGGTGTACTTTTGGTTCTGTCTGCTTTACGTTGTCAGTCGCATCGTGAACATGATGCTGGCCGCCTCCTCCATTCCCCAAGAGGCCAAGCAGATCTCCTACACGCTCGATGACATTCCCACAAGCTGCTGGAGCATAGAACTGGAGCGCCTGAGCGAAATCCTTCGCAACGAGACCTTTGCACTCACTGGAAAGGGTTACTTTGTGCTCACCCGAAGGCTGATCTTTGGGGTTTGTTTTTGAATCTTTGCCCCTTTGATGACCTTTTATGCTGACTTCTTTCAGATGTCCGCTACTATGATGGTCTACGAGCTGGTTCTGATCAACCAAATGGAGGGCGAAGAGGTGCAGCGGAGCATTTGCAGTCGCGGTGCTGGCTCCTCCATGAGCATTTTCTTCTCGTAATTCCCCTCCAGCATTTTCCGTTCCCCGTTTCCTTTCCTTTAATGCAAAGTACCTCATGGAGCTGTCGAGCTGTCAGCAATTGGCAATTGGTTTGCACAAAAGATTATGCACAAGATAAGCCGCACAATTGGCACGGACACCATCAATTAGTCGCAACAAGCAGCACAGCGCACCCTGCTTTTCGCTTGAAGCATTCGTTTGTGGGTTTTATTCTGTTGCTAGTCGACCTCCGAGCATGGCCAGGACAACGGGGGATCCAGCCCAGCGATACAAATGCGTTGCTCGCATTAAGTTCTGGCGTAGATCGCGAGTGGGCAGCGAGTATGTGCGTGCATTTTGAGTAATTCCAATGCTAATCTGTTACCCATTTACCGGCAGTATTACACTGGGAATCCTCAAGTATAAAGGGACATCCAAGCAGCCGCAACACTTGCAGTTTTCCAAAAGTAAGTGGAATACCTTTCAGGATTGGAATTTCTTAGTAGTTTTTCCTCTTTTGCAGCAAAAGGCTTTATGCGTCGTGCCCTAACGGATGACTACACGTACAGCGGCTCCTTCCAAGAGGCCATTAAACCAGGTAAGGGATTCAGCGCATTGCTCTTTCCTTTCTTACTTATTGTGTTCCTTTTTTTACTCATTAGTACTCATTATTGCCCAGATCTTTGCCCTGATGCCTGTGCGTGGCATAGGCTCAAAGGTGGCCGAAGATCTGACCTTCGCCTGGTCCAGTGTCCGCACATATTATGCTTTGGCAATGATGATCTCGTTTGGCATTACCGCTGGCTATATCGTGGCCTTCTTGACGAATGTTTCCTTTGACTTTGATTCGGTGGAGACCATGATGTTCTACGGATCCATATTCCTCATCTCGGTGTCATTTCTGCAGCTCGCCAGAAAATGGCCAGCCATTGCCCTGGAGTGGCAGGCAGTGGAGGCCAAACTGCCGCCGCTGCGACTGGCAAAAGAACGCCAATCGCTGGCTCATCACATCAAGATGATTACGCTGGTGGCCACCACATGCTCGCTGGGTAAGCATGGGATTTACTGCATTGATTTAATGAGTATTAAATTGATTTTCCCCCTGCAGTGGAGCATCTGATGAGCATGACATCCACGCTGACCTATGCAGTGGCTTGTCCGCACTGGGCCGATCATCCCATCGACAACTTTCTGTACTTTAACTTCTCGACGGTTTTCCATTTTGTTAATTACACCACTTTCCTGGGTCTGTTGGGGAAGGCGATCAATGTGCTGAGCACCTTTGCCTGGAACTTCAACGACATCTTTGTGATGGCCGTCAGCGTGGCACTGGCCTCACGTTTCCGCCAGCTCAACGATTACATGCAACGCGAGGCAAGATCGGTAAGGAGAGAGAGAGCCACGGGCACATAATATACTTCCAATAGCTAAGTTTCTCCATTCGCAGGCCACCACAGTGGACTACTGGATGCAGTGCAGAGTCAATTTCCGGAACCTCTGCAAACTCTGCCAAGTCGTAGACGATGGCATCTCAACCATAACTCTCCTGTGCTTCAGCAACAATTTGTATTTCATTTGTGGCAAGATTCTGAAGAGCATGCAGTAAGCTTTGGCCTGGTATACATGTTGGCTACTTTTAATGTTTTATTTTTGACAGGACAAAGCCCTCTGTCTCGCACACCATGTACTTTTGGTTTTCGCTCACGTATCTGCTGGGCCGCACACTCATTCTGTCACTCTACAGCTCCAGCATCAATGATGAGTCCAAGCGACCGCTGCGCATCTTTCGCCTGGTGCCCCGAGAGTATTGGTGCGATGAGGTAAGCAAGGACACGGAACCTCCATTTCATTATATACGAAAAAAGTAATGCTTCAATTTGTATTTACAGCTTAAGCGCTTTTCCGAGGAGGTTTACCTGGACACGGTGGCATTGACGGGCATGAAGTTGTTTAGTCTGACGCGTGGCGTTGTCATTTCGGTCCGTACATGTAAATGGATTATCCTTAGTCATGTCGATTAATAGAATACTTTATGTATATACCCTTTATACCCTGTGCAGGTGGCAGGAACTATCGTGACCTACGAGCTGATTCTGCTGCAGTTCAACAAGGAGGAAACGACGGCGTTTATCTGTGGCTAATGTGGAGGGTCACAAATCGTGTGTAGTTTTATTGTTGTGTCGTTTGCCTTAATTATAGACAAAGTGCAAAACAACAGGTGTTTTTAATGGCCATTCGCATTGGCAATGGAAATTCGCTTTTCTTGCTGGCAGTAGTCCTTTGGAGTTGGACACAGCCGCAACGCAGAATGAAGTTTCTGCCTGTAAAACTCGAACGAAAGCTCCGTCGCTTGAAGGAGCACTCGAGGTCGCCATTGATGCGAAAGCTGGATGTGCTGCACGAAAGGTAAATCGTTGAAAATAATAATCGTAAGGTAAATCCCATTAAATGTCCTTCCAGAAGTGCCCGCAAAAAGGTCATTCAGCAGAGCTGCGATGCCTACAAAGACCATAAGGAGTCTGAGTATGAGTGTCGGAAACAAACGACAAGTAGGTATACAATATTCGCCCATTTGTTCCTCTAATATAAATCTTCCCATAGAAATGGCAGGCGGCTCGAGGGAAACATTCCTCAGTGATGGTAGCTTTCACCAGGCAGTGGGCAGGGTGCTGCTTGTGGCCGAGTTCTTTGCCATGATGCCGGTCAAGGGAGTGACGGGCAAGCATCCGGTAGACCTAAGCTTCTCCTGGCGCAACGTACGCACTTGCTTCAGTCTGGTATTCATCGCCTCCAGTCTGGCAAACTTTGGACTCTCCCTGTTCAAGGTTTTGAACAATCCCATAAGCTTCAACAGCGTGAAGCCCATCATATTTCGCGGCTCTGTGCTGTTGGTTCTCATTGTGGCGCTCAGGTTGGCGCAGCAGTGGCCCACTTTGATGATGTACTGGCATGAAGTGGAGCAGGGCTTGCCGCAGTATCCATCACAGCTGGCAAAGTCCCAGATGGGACACACCATTCGAATGGTTATGCTTTTGGGAATGATCCTTTCCTTTGGTAAAACACAAAAAACACAAATGAGAAATGATTATAAATTATGTTTTATGACCACAGCGGAGCACCTACTCAGCATGATATCGGCCATTAATTATGCAAGGTATTGCAATAGCACCTCTGACCCCATCAAGAACTACTTTCTGCGCACCAACGATGAGATCTTCTACGTGATCAGCTACTCCACGACCTTGGCCATGTGGGGAAAGTTCCAGAATGTCTATTCCACGTTTATATGGAACTATATGGACGTGTTTGTGATGATTGTCAGCATTGGCTTGGCAGCAAAGTTTCGACAGCTAAACAATGACTTGAGAAACTTTAAGGGAATGGTGAGTGGACACAGTTCTCCTTCCTTCGTTCTTCGCCACTTATTGTGTCTTCCTTTAGCATATGGCACCCTCGTACTGGTCGGAGCGTCGCATTCAATACCGAAACATTTGCACATTGTGCGACAGAATGGACGATGCCATTTCCCTCATCACAATGGTGTCCTTCTCGAACAACCTCTACTTCATATGCGTTCAGCTCCTGCGTAGCTTGAAGTTTGTACAATAAGCTCGTGGCACTTTTACCTATTCAAATATTAATTTTCCTCATTGCAGCACTATGCCATCGGTGGCCCATGCCATTTACTTTTACTTCTCCTTGATATTCCTCATTGGTCGCACGCTGGCTGTGTCTCTGTACTCCGCCAGTGTGCACGACGAGTCGCGGCTCACTCTGCGATATCTGCGCTGCGTGCCAAAGGATTCATGGTGTCCGGAGGTCAAACGCTTTTCCGAGGAGATAATCAGCGATGAGGTGGCACTCAGTGGCATGAAGTTTTTCCATCTCACACGAAAGTTGGTATTGAGTGTAAGCCTGCAATCGATTCTGCTAAAGGAATAGCTTTATTAAATGTATGTTTTTCTGTGCAGGTGGCAGGCACTATAGTTACCTATGAGCTGGTGCTCATTCAGTTCCATGAGGCTAACGATTTGTGGGACTGCAATCAAAGTTATTACTCATAATTCGAGACAGTGAGAGAGAGCGTTTTATTTGCATAATAAATTAAAAATCATCTTGCACTTTATTATTATTATTGTTTAAAGCAATTAAAGGAAACCAACAAAATGTCGACCGTAATATCAATTGGTTATATTGCCTAAACTGTACGTCAGATTATCATCCACCCATTCATCCATCTATATGTAGAGAGAGAGGGAGATTCTACACGTGTGTGTTCCTCTGCGTGTGTAGACTTTACAAATATCAAACGTTCTTCAAGAATGGTCACTATATGTATGTATCACTTATAGACTAAACGGGGGCTTCCTACAAATGGTGGATACGAGTACGAGTATTTACGATTATGTGTGTGTGTGTGTGTGTGTGTGTACGATTAGCTGGCATGGGGTCTCAGTGGTCATAGGTCTTGGTGCGGTGGCGAAACAGTTCGGGGAATATACAATATGCAGTGAATGCAAAATTCAGCTAAAGATTTTCCATTACTTATGCTTAAATTCAGTTATTTCGTGTGTCGTCTCGTTTTGTTTGCAACTACAAAGTAAAGGTAACATGTCTTGGAAGTTTTGGTGGTTTCTGGTTGCTTATGATGTCTGTTTTTCCATTACAAAATATAGTTACATATATGTATGTATATTGTATTGTATTGTATGAAGCGGAAGCTACACGATAATTACTATGATATCTATATATGTTTGTGTTTTGTGTGTATGTATAGGAATCCTAGGCACATATCGCATGTGTCTACTAATACAAGAGTTGTTTCGTCTGCCAATAAAGAACTACAAAAACTTGTTCGATGTTTTGCTAAAACGCTTCCTCTTGCTTCACACTCGCGCGCAGGGGATGTTGGGTATGAGAGGCTACGTCTGAGAGAAGGCAAACATAAAGTATCACAAAGATTGAGACCTTAAATTAAAGCATAGCGAGTAAAAGAGATAAGAAATAATCGATTAGTGGATGAAGATGGGTGGGGGGGCTGAAACACAAATGGCGAGTGTTTTTGCGTTAATATGAAACAAGTCTAGATAGGGAGAGTATTTTGCAGTTTCTCAATGTCGCTTGGCATCGTACTGCTTCACCTTCTCCGGTATGGCTGCCTTCTCCACAGCCACATGCAGACCGAGCTCCTCCAGAGATTTAACATATATCAGTTTGCGCCAGAACTTTGTGCTGCAAACCAAATATCAAATTTCTAATCAGGAAAAGGATATAGCGATTGTTAGATGCTCACCTGACAAACGGACGTGCCATCCACACCAAAGACTTGATCCAAAATGTTGGATGCACCAAATACATGTGCTTCAGACTCTTGCGCAAGCGTCTATCCAGCAGTTGATAGCATCTAAAAGAGGCAACCAATAATAAGATAATCGGATATCGTGTCCATACGTACCGCTTCAGCCATGGAAAGGGCGGCACATTGCGCCTATTGGAACCGCCATGCAAGTAGATCAAGACATAATCATCCGTCACCAGTTGCTCCAGGGTCTTCACTACATAGAGGAACAGATTGTCCATCACATAGCTGTAGTCGGCCCGCGATCGATCCGGCAAGTGGCAGGCACAGAAGATGACTATTGCATTTTGACCGCCAGACTTCAGATAGCCGCCATGCGACAGCACACGTTTGTAGGGTTCGATGACTCGCATGTCGATCTCTCGCGTGCGTCCATCGGGCAGTGTGATCTTCTGCCAGTTGCGTGAGTCACGCCGCTCTTCGGCAGCCGAATACTGTGGTAGAGTCGCCGCAGCCGGAGTGTGTGGCGTGGGCGTTGTGGCCAGACCAAACTCCAAGTCCAGATCATCGTCATTGTCGGGCAGCAGTTCAGGACCCTCGCACTCATCGTCATCGTCCTCCCCATCAAGGCCGTCGATGAGCGAACTCGAGGGACTGAGCGACGCCAGATTGTGTTCGATGTCCTCATCATCATCGAAGCTATGGTTTGAGATGGAGTCCAGGCTTGAGATGTCCTCGCCACCTGGCAGGGCACTGCCGCGCTTCGTTTTCTTGCCGTTGGCGTTGGGCAGCAGGGAAACTGATTGAAAATTTGACTCGACAGCAGCGAGATACTGCGAGACATCTGCATCCGATTCGCTGAGAATGTCGGGGCTATTGGCCCTCAGAAGGCTGACTTTGGCATCCTGCGGCTTGTTGCGGGGTACTTGTTGGTTCAGTGTGTTCTTCGCCTGCACGGCCGCCTCGGTGGCGGGCACCACGTCCGGAAAGTTGTTCCGCTTGGTCTGAAACGGCTCCGAGTCCGAGTCTGTGTTCGTGGGCGACATCAGCGGGTGGCTGTTGGCCAGCGTGCGCTCAATGATTTGTCGTTGTGGCATCGTCTCGATGGACAGCAGCTCCGGTCGCATTATTCTATTGTCCAGGGTAGCGCTCGTCTTGGTCTCTTTTTCCTCCACCAGAATGGTTTTCACCTGGGGCGCAGTGACCTGCGTACACTCATCGGCCAGCGGGGAGATGCCCGTCGAGTCCGTGGGCGTCTCGGAGATGTCCATTTTGCTCTCTGACTGCGAAGATTCCGATTCCGCGTAATGCAAACTGCAAATCGATTAGTCATATGTAGTGGGACGAATATATTGTTTTGTGTGTTGGCGGGGGAGCTGAGCTCGGCACTTTACCTCATAGTTCCCAGTGTGTTTCGAATAGCTTGTGTGAAAGTTGGTTTGCCCACTCATCGAGGCAATGCTAAAGTCTCGCTGTGCATCAGTTGTTCCGCTCAGTTAGTCAGCCGTTGTAGCTTAATTTTCTATTTTTGTTGTAAACAAATTTTCCTTTTGTGGGCCCAATACACGACAGTGTTGGTAAGCATCGATGTTAGTATACTCGATATATCGAGCAGACAATAGCGATAGTATATCGCTTAGCAAGGTTGTATGACACTACACTTAAGAGACACAAATGGGATTAGACAAAACTTTAAATTACGCATAAGACCGTCTCCAGTCACGTCTCTGGGTATCAATCTAACAAGAATTCAAACTAAAGCATGCTTTTCTGTATTGCAGCCAACAATGGTAGCGATAGTGGTATAGATTTCTTTTACAACTTGACAACACTACCGCAGACGGTATATTTTATGCATCAATCCGCGGTCACACTTTTCTTGGCGTCGTGAAAAAACATTAAATTTTTCTAAAATTACTCAAAAATTGCAATGGAAGGTGCACATATTGTTGTTGATAGCAACGATGCAGTGCCTGCCAGCACTCCGAGCATTTCTGTGCCCGTAGTTATTTCGACGCCTACCGTTTCCACCGTAGGCGTGACTTCCATTTTGCCAGCGACGCCAGCAGCAGCAGCAGCAGCCACAACTGTGAAAACTGTGGCGGCGACAGCGACTCCTTTGCGAAATCCTATTCACAATCTTCCCATTGAACTGCAGAATGACCAGAAGCGCAGGAGGTGAGTCGGAAACCAATTATGCAGTCCCCAAACTTTTCTAAGTAATCCTTCTGTTTGATAGCTCCTCGCGCACCATCAAACGGAAGCGTTTTGATGATGAAATCGTCGAGTACAACATCACTGTGCCCACAAGTCGTGGAGGAGCAGACCCTAGCCGCCGGGACAGACCACGCACTAGTTCCCAAAACTATCCAGCTCTGATGGGAATACCCACATCCCTTAATATGCATACAGCACCCGTTGCCATGCCAGAGGCCCCTCAGACACCTGGACTAGTGGAGGGGCTTTTGCCTGGAACTCCAAGTGGTACAGTGGCAGCTGCTCCCCTGGCCACACCCACTGTTGCAGCGCCAGTCACACCAGCGCCTCAAGCTGCGCCAGTGAATCCGAAGCCAGCCGTTGAACGTGTTCCAGCCACCGACAAACGTTCGACCGTCCGTCCCGGGCGTCCGACCACCAAAAGGTCGCAGCGCCGCAATGGCCGTCCTTTGGCACAGCTGGCCACTAAGGATCTGGGACGCTGGAAGCCCTGCGACGACATGGCTTTGATCATCGGCATTCAGCAGACGAACGACTTGCGCTTGATCCATCGCGGTGTGAAGTTCTCGTGCAAGTTCACGGCCCAGGAGCTGCAGCAGCGTTGGTATGCGCTGCTCTACGAACCGGCCGTATCGCGGATTGCCGTCTCTGCAATGCGTAATTTGCATCCCGAAATGGTAGAGTCCATACAGCGGAAAGCGCCCTACAGTATTCAGGAGGAGGAAATGCTGGGCACCATCAGTAGTGTAAGTAGAGATGTGATGTGACTTTGGCTATAAATAGAATATAAATTCTATCCATTCCGCAGAGCGAAACACCCAAGCTGGATCACTTCCAGAAGCTGCTCGACAAGAATGCGGGTATTTTCTACTGCGCCCGCACCGCCAAGTCGCTGCAGAACCACTGGCTGCTCCTGAAGCAGTACAGCCTGCTGCCGGACCAGGTGGTGCAGCCGCTGCACGGCTTGGAGCAGACGCTGCTGAGCTTTTCCGATGCAGAGGAGCAGGTTTTTGAGAACGATGTAAATGAGCCGCGCGATGAGGCACTGGAAATGGAGATGGCCCTCTCGGATCGCCGCAACAAGCGGGACATTCGCGTGCTGGAGAACGAGCTGTCGCGCTGGGGCGTTTTGGTGGAGTCTGTGCTGGGACCGACCACGGCCACTGAATTCGACAGCCAGACCCTGGCCTGTCTGTGCGGCCGCAAGGTGCGCTACCTGATGCGCTCCAAGGAGATAACATTCGGACGTGATGCCAAGGACTATTTGATCGATGTGGATCTCTCGCTGGAGGGTGCAGCCGCAAAGATATCTCGCCGCCAGGGCACCATCAAGTTGCGCAGCAACGGCGACTTCTTCATTGCCAACGAGGGCAAGCGGGCCATTTTCATCAACGGTACGCCCCTGCTGACGGGCATGAAGACGCGCCTGGCCCACGACTGCACCATGGAGATGTGCGGACTGCGCCTAACCTTTCTGGTTAACTACGAGCTCATCAATGCCATACGCCACGAGAGCGCCAAGACATCGAATTCCTTGAATTAGCTTCGCTTAGAGTGTCGCAAACAAATCTATTTCCATAAGTCTAAAGTTAATGTTCAACAAGAAACGAGTTCAGAATGAAATAACAAACAATCAGTGTAACCTCATAAACTAATGTGACGCCCACGTCCCTCAACAGTCGACGATCGCAACGCCTCCAATCGAACGGAAGCCAGAGTTCTTAACGGGGGAAATGGAATGGAAAAGAGTTCTCCCGGATTGTCGGCCCACATTCTGCCACCGTCTCGAATCTGGCTCAAGACTCCTACGCTGTGTGTGTGTGTGCTGCAACTTCTTGGGGCGTCTATGTCATGGAGTTAATTTGCGGCTAACTCGTAAGCTGCTATTAATTACAGCCGAGGCACTCGAAAGTGGCCACTAAAACACCATAAGCATCTATCCATAACCATTCTATTCGCATGTCACCATTGCTGCTCAGCTTACAAAGCGAATTAAGCAAACAAAGATCCGCGTCTGTTGGGAATTTTCGTGCTCACGCGATTGTCTAAGATCTCTGTTCTCAGTTCTCAGTTCTGTGTGCTGGTACCATGGTCTCGGGTTCCCAACTGGGAGGAAACCTAACGGGAAGGGGGCCGGGGGTCGGGGGCCGCACTTAATAGCCGGGCGATTGTGTTTTGAGCAAATTTGTTCGACCTTGCGAACTCTGCGAACTCCCAAGTTCCATTTACAAATTGTAACAAATCGCGTAACAGACTCCAAGGGAAGATTGACTCCCCGAAACGGTCCGATAGCAAAGGTTATAAATGATGGCCTGCTGTTAAGATAATTAATTAATCGACTGACAGGCGAGGACCATGACACATAATATAGAAATTAGTCGCCAGAAAGAACACACGGAGAAAGTTCGATGACTTTCTGGACAGCAGCCACAGCAGCCGGAGCAGCAGCAGCAGCAGAAGCGACGGCCTTTCTTCGAGGTCGGATTCGGATTCTGTTTTGGGGTTCGCTTTGGGCTCGCATCGCTCTCTAATTTGTATTGTTGATACTATAAACTAATAAGCTGTCGGGGGTGGGGGGGGGGGGGCATGCAAGCTGCGCAGCATATTAAAATATAATTAATTGTTGTCACTGTCTAAAAAGTCAATTTACTCTTTGGACATACCAAGAATAATTTCGTGGGTCCACGTCCCAACTTATCCCATTCCATTCCATTCTCCCAGCTTCTCCATCTTTCTCCGCTTTGTTTCTCCTGGAATTCCAAATTCTAACATTGATTTGTGTGCATTTTTTTGTTCGCCATCTGATCTCAGAGCCAATCGATGGACCTCTGTGATGGCTGGTTGGGATGGTGGGGATGGTGGGATGGTGGTGATGTTCTGCTGCTGCTGCTGCTGCTGCTTCTGCTTCTGCTGCTTTCTTTTCACGATGCCCAAGATGATGATGGGAGAGCTAATGAAGCTTGGCTTTGTCTTATTATACCTTTTGTGCAGTTCACCGAACTTTTGTTGTTGTTATTGATGCTATTCTTCTGGTCCGATATTTTGGCGATGTCGCAACTGCTAAAATTAGTCTGAAGTCTGCCCGTCTTGGGCAGCTCTTTCTCTTCTCTATTAGCGTAGGTCATGCTGTTTGTTTGTCTCGACCAAAGTGGAGCACTACATGGGATCTACGAATCTATGCTGGTTGGGGCGTTGCGTGGGGGTCTCTGGCACTCGATAGAACTTTCACAGTTCTCTCAGTCGAGGGCTGAGATCACCCAAGTGAATGATATTTTTCCGAACGACACCTGTGGGCCCCCCCTCCCGCCATTGATTGCTCCAGTTTAGGGTGACATAATGCTGTGATAGTGCGATTATCTCATTGAATTATTATATAAAGTGAATAACAAAGTTTCGTGACACTGCACTGAAAATGGTCTAAAAACAATCGAAGTAAGGCCATAAAAATAGGCTACCAACAGCAATGCGACTCCGATATGCCGCCAATACTCTCTGCGTGTGCCCTCCGCTACAGTCCCTGCCATAAGTGTGATTATTCAACATCGCAGAAAACTCAGTAAAATTGTTTGCTTGCTTTGATATCCATTTTGCTAATCGCATTTCAATCAATTGCATTTCAAATTGTCGACTTTGGGGTGCTGTGTGGATGTGGCTGGATCGACATTTGTCGTAGACGCCGTAGACGTGCATGTCGCATGCGTCATGTGAAATATTCAAATTTTGTTTTTGGTTTATCGAGTTTTGCATGTAACGCATAAATAAAACACTCCTAGCAGGCCGTAGTGCTGCGTCTTGTTCCGCGTCGCTCATACGCACAGTGGGCCGTCAAAGTCACCGTACAGCGTACAGTGTACAGTGTACGTTGGGTTGTGCGCTGCATTTATAATTCTCCCGTAGTTTTGTTTATTGAACTCGCTGGCAAATATATTGTAGCTCTAGCTTTTGGGCTGTGACTATTCATGGAATGCTCGCTGATTTATTTCACCGCCTTTCCACCGCCCGAACCACTTGCGAGAGTGAGGGTGAGGAAAATGATTTCATTTGTGGGCGATGAGCGTGACGTCAGCCATCCAAATGCATCCATCGTGATCGCAGGCACACAGCCTATGGATCAGCCTCACAGTGGAATTGAGGGGCCTTGAGGTTCTCTGGCTCCATTAGACGGCAGCCACTCACCCACGCACTTCACATCACATCACACTCGTATCTGGTATCTCGTTTATCTGTGGCGCCAAAATAAAGCAAGTTCAATTTGCAACTCCACTTTCGGGGTCTTAAGATCTCGAGGGTTGTTGTCGCTGTACCGCCGCACCGCACCGCACCGCAGAGCGACAGATACTCGTACTTTTTGCAGGTGAGACAAATAATTACAACGTCTTTGATTTTTTAATTAAGTCGAGCTTGAAGTCGAGACACAAATAGATATGGATATGCCATACAACATACAACAACAGCTGCCCAGACTTTTATTTATTATCGATGTGGGCTGTGGCTGTTTTATGCTTTGTCTTTTCCTATTTTTCTAATGGATTATGAATTTTATATCCATACTCTAGTTGAGAGTTCGAGCAAGTTGGCAATGAATTAAAGAAGGGCTTAGGAATTGTTTTGAAACTAATTCAACTCTTTGCAAAGTTCGAACTTAAGCAAAACTTTCCTTAGGAAAGACAGCGTCAAGTGATTCAAATCAAGATATGCCTTACTTGGAGCAGTGTATTTGCCGCATCGACCTAACGCACTTGGCCTGTGGCTCCACCTTTGTCCATTGATTATTTGATTTGCTGACTCAACCTGCGAATCGCCGCCCCCAATAGATTTGTATTTTAAGATATGTTTATTATTCGTCTAGCGCCCGAGGGATATTGAGCGATAAAAATTGCCCAAAAATAAAATAAACGAAATATTTTTAATAAGTTTTTAACTGATCGGAAACTGTCGAGCGAGCGAGACTTCACTCCGCTTCGCACTTCAAGATCTAACAAAATACCAAGGCCAAATGCAAAAAACCCTTTCGAAAAACTAGACACCTTCCCATAAGAGATCCCCCCCCTCCCCATCCACCACTTGTTATGCATTATGGAAGAGCACTGAGAGAGCTGCGATGTGATCTTTGGACTGAGGTGCGATACTTTGCAATTAGATTTAATTATTCCAAGTGTTCTTTCTATTCACATATGTATTGTAGGTGTATTGTAGGGAGGGTAGATCTGATGTAAAGGTTGGTGGAAGCCAGGCCAGGCCAGGCCAGGCAGCCGGAACAAGTTCGATTTTGGCGCGTGACAACTGCGGGTGGGCCCGAGAGGCGGCAAAGAAATCGGCTTAGAGTACTTGGCCCCCAAGCAGATTACCTCTGGCACAGAACCCAACAGACCAAGCCATCAGCCATCAGACGGCAGACGGCAGACACCTCAGAGACCGCTCCGGCTCACAGCGGCAGACACTGTAGAGCCCGCTCTGGCTGCCAGCAGACACCGCCGCTCTGGTGCTCTGTCAGACACGATACACACGAATCGACTCGAATCGCTGTCGAATCAGGCAGTGCTGTCTGGGGCTGGCTTGGCTGAGCTGGAAACGAGCTCCAACCGAATACCCAACCGTTTCTCGATTTGAATTTGAAGTTTTTAAACCGTCAACTAAGCGTGCTGCGAATTTAGTGGCAATCGAGCCAGAGAGCTGTACAGACGGACACCACGGACACCGCGCGACGCGAAACTTGAACCGCAAAACGAAACCGAAACCAAAACCGAATCCAAAACCAAATCTGAAGATTGCATCTCGCGTGGGTCGGCAATCGGAAGTGCAATTCTCTTCACATCTCTGCTCCCTCTCGCTCTCTCTCTCTCTCTCTCTCTATCACTCTGGAGCGGCGGAACTAATTGAGCGGCGGAACACACTTGGAGATCTCATCTCTCGCCCTGGCATAATTATTATTACAGTCGAATGTTGGGGATGAGGGTTGCCAAAATTGGCCAAAGATACGAGTAATTCGGAGTTAAATTGTGCGTGTGCAGGCGAGCGTGAAAAAAAAAACAAGAAGAAAATTGCAAATTAAGATCTCTTGTGCCTGAAAGACATCCCCAAAGGGATCCAGAAAGAAGTAAACAGCCATCATGAAGATCTGTCTGGTGAGTGTTTAACAAGTACTTGTATTTAATCAGCGATAAATTGTGCACAAGAGTCAATGATCTATAAAATCGGCGAATAAAAGAGTTGGACACAAAAATGCGCAACTTGTGGCAGGTGCCTGGCTATGCCCTTTTTTTTTTGGGTTCTTCTGGCTGCTTTCATGAATGCACTAAATCTCGGTGTGGGGTGTAGTGCCGACGTCGACCCAGTTTGCGTGTTTGCATTGTACTAGCGATGGGTGAAGGTTAATGTTCTAGTTGGTGTTTGGTTTCATGTGCATTTCACTTGGGCTAGGGTTAAGTCTGCTGCTGAATGAACGTAAAATCTACCTACCTATCTATCTATGGGTCTAAAGTGCGCCTTAAGTGTCCTGTTTGTGTGTGGTTCAAGTGTGGTTATGCTCGGGAATTATGTTTTGTAGTGTAGTGTTTACATGAACTCTGTGTTCACCTCGTCACAGCGGTTCTTGTTCTTTAGCAAATACGTTGCCAAATAGCTGACCGGATCCGTGGGCCTATCCCTGGCCAGAGCTTGCAGTCCGTGCAGTAGGATGGGTGCCACCGTTTGGTCCAGGTACTGGCGCACTGGCAGGGAATTGGGATCGGGTCGTGGCCTGCGGCACGTCGCAAACGGTGCAGGGCCATCATCCAGCGATTGGTTGGACCCCCTGGCATAATCCACGCCATCGCCAGCTGCACCGCCGCCCACAGAGGCAGCTCCAGGTCCCTGTCCAGCTGCACTCGCGGATATGCGTGACGGCGGTCCATTGTTAGCGGCGGCGTACGTGCTATCGTTGAAAGGCATAACTGTCAAAACAAAAATCAAATTTTTTTTTTAATTTATTCAAATTTTTAAAATTATAATTAATTATTTTTGCTTACTGAATTTTTTGTTTTTTGAAATTTATAAAGTTTGTTCAAAATATATATATTTTTTCCGAGCTCTGCTTTGTACGACTGTTGAATTGGTAATGAACAATCCTAAATATTTGTCAGGCATATCGGAAAATTCTATGCTGAAGTTCCAAGTCAAGGCCTACTTTCTGGTTTGTTTTTTCTTTAGCTTTCCTTGCTGACATCATTTAAAGATTTCCCACAAATTTCAAATCTCAATCACCGCGTAAATGAATCGTAAATCCCCCTGGCCATTCATCTATCACCCACCCATCCATCCATCCATCCATCCGACTGACCTCGCCCCAAAACAATTTATGTGAAGCATCCGAAATTTAAGAGCGCCGCCGCATTGTCTCGTACTTTGATTTATGGCCACTGGCCACCGCAATTATCACCCAAGTGGACTGCAAGTAATTAAGCGGCGTTTTTTTTGAGGACCAAGTGCATTGGGCAATTGTCATAAATTGTGGCCCTAATTTGGCTTCAAACTTGGGAGTACCGAGGCTCTGGGGATTCCACAATCTCCGTTAGCGTGTTCTACAGATTTATTGCCATTTTGATTTTCATATAGAGACATACTCGTAGAATCTGCCAGCTAAATTGTTTGATTATCTTTGTAAACACTTTTCTTAATTGCCATCTGTAAATCACAAACACAAACCCTCCACTGCCTCCCGCCAAAGCGAATAGATACATACATATGTATGTCCCTCTCTCTGTGCTTATAGGAAAACAAAATAAAATCAAATCTATTGAATAATTCATGGGAAACGATTAACACATATTTCGCTACGAGCAGCATGAAAACCTGTAGTTTTTGACCCATATTAGAGAGATTATTTTACCAGAAATTTGAATATATATAGAGAGACATCAAATGTTGGACAGAGGAATGGAGGGGGTCTGTAGCGTTAACGCTATTCCTTAACTGTTTTACGGAGGCCTCAATTGTCTGGAATTTCAACAGAAATCGTGCATTACATGGCGGCATCCCCCAGATATTGATCTACCTGCCCTCTTGGCAGAGGCAGACACAAAAATGTGAGTGAGAAATGTAAATCAAGAGCCAAAAGCAAAGGTCACTGGCATCGGCAACGGCATCAGCATCAGCATCAGCATCGGAAAGACGAATGACGGATGATAGAGGCAGATGATAATGCTGAGTGTATCTATAAGATGAGTGGGCAGCAGCAGCACGTGGGCAACATTTTCTTAACAAGGGAACGAACTGAAAGGTAACCACAACTACAACTACTTGCGCAAAGATCTTCACAGCGAGACAGAAGATCTTCCAAGCGTATGCAAATGAGTTTTTGCTGCCCAAAATTAGCGCAACTGAATTAATTAGCAAGTGGAGGAATCACTTGCCACATTTTACTTTTATTATTTATGTGACCTTGAGGAGGAGATGGCGGAATGGGCCAGGCCCTAACGTTTCATGGAGCGAGTGACAGAAATGAATTTAAATTGTCTTTTGCCATTTTGTTTCACATTTCTCTTCTCTCACACCAGCCAGCCCAGCCCCAAAGCCAAAGTCAAAGACAGACTCCAAAGACAAGAGCCAGACCACCTTTATGGCATCTAGTAATTATGCAAGTTTCCCTCTGTTTCCCTGTTTCCCGCCACCAGACGTGTCTGCGACTCCCATTTGATTTCTGTTTCTCATGTTTTTCATTTCACAATTACATATTATTAAATATCATTTCCAATGGCTTGCCCGCCCTTAGCCTTAGGCTCTCATCTGTTTTGGACGTTTTGTTTTCTGCATTTCACGGATACATTTTTGGCCAATGATGTTGCAACTTTTTATGATAGAAATTCCTACGTATAATATTTATGGATCTGTGACCCAATTCCTTTTGATGGATAGAGCTGGCTAATTTGTGATTTTATTTTGGCTATTCCCTCTGTGTGGTTCACACGATTTGGCCCCCTAGATATACATAACATACATAGATACAGATCTGGCAGAATATTTTTGCACTTTTTTTTAATGGCTTTTAAAACAAATTAGAGACAGCTGCTGCTGTTTTTATTTTTGCAACCGAATGGGAAGCGGATCCAAAGGCGGGTCACAGCCATAACCACCGCGGGGTAGGGGTAGCGGAGGGTCATTCGCAGAGTGAGTGATGTGGGAAGCGCAACAAATGGAGGATGGCTGATATTATGGGAGGTGCTAATAGATTTCAAGTCTTAGAGGCAAACTGATTTGTGGGGAGTAGCTCTAATAATACGGCTCAGGTTTGTTCTACCATTTTTGTATCTGTTTTTGTTGAAGGAATCCTTCTACTAGCCACAGCTTTTTCTACGAATATTATTCCATTTGGCTGTCTATCGCTGAAAACTGACAGTTTGAACTGCCAACAAGCTGCCAGTTGGCTTTTGTTAGACTGTAAACGAGGCAACTCCAGGCAGACAAAATGCCCACACAAGAACTGACAGCGCGAAACAATGTCGCCAGAAAGAAACACACACATGGGTATGGGTACCCCTCATATCTCAGTGGAGTCCCACGCATGTGGCATGAGCTGAATGCCAGATGAGAGGAGCAGCAGAAGGAGAAGTGAAGTAGGAGTAGCTGCAGGCGCTGTTCCACAGATGCTAATCAATTGGCATGGCAACGAAAGTATGCCAAAGTCAGCTGCCTCTGGGGTCTGGCCTGACTTGGCTTAGCCCTTTTTCCACTATGTATTTTCCAACTACCATTTCGAATTCGAAAGTAAACACACAAATTATCACACATAGTTTGGCGTTGGCTCTTTAGGAATTTATTTATTTTTTTTTTTTGCATATATGTAACGCTGACACAGATGGCGCCTCAGCAGTGGTTGCGGGGGGAATGTCTGCCTGCCAAAAGTGCTTTTCCCACAGCTGTTTGCTCTGCGACGGACGGAGTTCATTTACACGCAGCTCACAAGACATAGCCAGAGCCACAGCCAGAGCCACAGCCAGAGCTGTTGCCAGCAATTACTATGATTAATTTCGCTTAATATGTGTGCATCGCGAGTGCTCCAAAGTGCTTCAAGTGCTGGTAGCAATTATGAAATACGGTTTAGCATTTGTGTGAAGCCCAGCAAAACAGTTGCATGCCCGCACGGCTCACACTCACACACACCATCCTCCCTCCCTCCCCCAGCCCCTGGCTGACAATGAAAATCGACTTTGAACAACACGAAAATTAAAACACGAGCGGAGCAATGAAACAACTTGCATTGCATTGGCCCATGTCGATGGATCGAAGTGGCAGCAGTTGGTGCCTGATCTGAAATTTAATTCGATGGCAGCCAGGCAGCCAGGCATCGCTTCGTGCAGCTTTCACTCTCTTTTGGGGCCGAATGTCAACCGTTGGCCAGCTACATAAACCCAAAAGGGTTAGTTTGGGGTTTTGGTTTAGTTTCATTTCTTTGCTGCCCCAAATTCACTCACTTCTTGTGGGGCGGAGGTTGGGTGCCAAACTGTGACAAATTGGAGCGAAACCTGACAGAGAGAGAGAGAGAGAGAGAGAGATATAGGGGGGGCTGCCAAAGTTGCCAAGTGCAGTGCCAAAAATTGCGGAAACATTTCTGGCGACGAAGCGCGAAGTGTGCAAAAAAACAAAAAACCCAAAGCGAAAAAACAAAAGACTCAAAGACACGAACTTGCCAAAACGACACAAGAGGATGATGAGTCAGGCGTCACATCGAGTGAATTTTCCACTCTGCTACTGCTACTGCTTCTGCCTCTGCTAATGGCAATGTCGACCTTCATCAGGGAGCCCAGCCCCATTACACAACGGCCCGGGCGAGCACCAATCAAGCCTCTTTCACACCTCGAAAAATTGGGCACAGAACACACAGAAAAACAGCTCCTCTCTGTCTGGCCATTCTTGTGGCCCCATTATGCAACGCACCATTCCATTGATGGTTAATTATGCAACATATTTCCATAAATGTGTCAACAACACAACAAAAAATATAGATGAAAACTGTCGGAAGCGCCGCTGCCAGCTGCTGTGCCACAAGGGGCTAGAGGTGTGTGCTGCTGTCCGCCCACGTTTGTCGCTTCTGGATGACCTTGAGGCACATGCATGCATCGGGCATGCATTACCATACACAACACAGCACAACACACATTACCATTTGTGCTTCAATAATTTTAATTTTTATGATGAACATTTGTTTTGACAGCCCCCTCCCCACTGACAACAGACAACTGACAGGCGGCAGTCCAATGCATGGCAATTGCATGATTATCATATCATACACCGTTTTGGGGTGGGGTGGGTAGGGGGTTCTGTTCTATTCAAAGGCATGCGTGACTGCTGGAGAGCTATGCGGATTTCGCACTTTACAGCCCATAACATCCCATAACTCGTAGCTCGTAACATTCACGCAACACAAAACAACACAACGCAACGCAACACTCATTTGTGGTATCACACCCCAAGTGCTACAAATATGGAGAGCTGCTGGGGAGCTGTAGCTATGTATGATGCAATGCTGCTGCTGCCTGCATCGAGTGCAATTTCTGCTGCAGATCGAATCGGCAATACCCTCTGCCTTGGCTGCAACTGATACATACGTATGTGCTGCAAGTTACACCTCTGATCGGGTTCGGCCTGAAATTGTGCAGTATTATTTATATGAATTAGCATTACAGAGCAGCAGCTGGGAAAACTGGGTTACACTGCCAACAACTGCAGCCAAATTGGACTATGGAACACTTGAAGGCGTACGAATATGTTTAGAATCCGAACTGATTGAATGGCTTTTGAATGGAACAAACAAGACAGGCAGCCGGCAGCTATGGGCTGCCATAGCTATCTGCGTGGCTGATGTGATTGAGGGGCGGGTTCTACTCAAGCCCACACTCTTTTAGCCTTAGCTATGGGCATGGTTCAACATTCAACTCAATTGTATAACCGCTTACACTATTTCTCTATACTCGTGGTGTTTTCTTTGTTTTTTCTTTGTTTTTATTGAAGCTCCAACGACAAACAGGAAGTGCCACAGTCGAAAAAAGCCGTTGACCAAAAAGGCCAGGCGCTTTTTTTTCGTGTTCATTTTTGCAGTTACAAAAAAAAAGTCAAAGATCTAATGAAATTTAATACAATTTTTGGCTGCCCTGCCACACAGCTGCTTCCCACCGCCGAAAACTCAGCGGCTCTGCTCGAAATCTGACAGCGGGCTCAGGTCTGATCTGGTCTGGTCTGTCTGTCAGTCATCGTACCTACTATGTGGGTGTTTCTCTCTCTCTCTCCTCCTCCAACTCGAATCTCTTTCGGCATGGATCCAACGTGTAATTCAATAGTTGTTTCTGCTGCTATTTTTGCTGTTTCTGCTGCTGCTGCTGTTGTTGCTGTTGTTGTGGGTCACATTCTTGGAATCGTTTGTGTCTAATGAAATGTTTCATAAGTTGAATCTATTGTCTCGAATTTCGCTGAATGATTCTGTTGCTGCTGTTGCTGCTGTTGCTGCTGCTGCTGCTGTTGATGTCATATGTGGAATGTGAGCAATTAGAAATTATTATTTGCTTGGATGATCACCAGAGCATTGCTCAATGTCTGTTGAAAGCGAAAAGCGTTCAAGGGAGTTGTTTTAGTTGAATCATTGAAGATCACTCTACTTTATGTTCTGTGGAATTTTCCTATGATTATTTATTTCTTACTTAAAATGTCATAAATATTAAGAAAATTTTTAGGCTCCCTTTTAATCCAAGTTTGTGTCTTAACTCTTCCGTTTAGGCCTGTAAATACATTTTTCTGTCGCTCATTACCTTCATTATCATTAAATCATTATCTAATACATGATGTAGAATTATAGTTGTTGCTGTGCTATGGCATGGTAAGGTGGGTTCATCATTTAAATGAATCATTTTCTGTTTTTCCACAACGTTTGTGTCTCGACTTGAACTGTTTAAGTGGTAGTCTTTCGTTCTGTAATTTCTATGGCTCATAGACATGTCACATTTTCCTTCAATGCCAGCCCAAATGTACCATAATTATGTACTTCTTAAATTATATAAAATTAAAGTTTTAATTCAACAAAAATTACTTGAAGTTTGGGTGAAGCATATTTTTGTAATGAATCATTTTGGTGTTTCCCCAATTTGTAATTTGCATCGTAAACTAGATTTGATTGCCTAATATTTTCTATGGGTTTTCATGCCACATGATTCATGTCTGGGCTCACCATGCCGGAAGCATTCATCCACCGCATTAATTATGTGCAAACTGGGAAACGGAAAACCAATCGAAACATGCACTCTCCCAGCAGTCTCGTCTCGATGGCGAGTATGCAAAACACTCCCCAAAAAAAAAATAAAAACAAAAAAAAATCAATCGGAACCAACCCAAAACGCAAACCCAAACCTGAATCTGAATCTGAAGCACCGAATCCAATGCGATATCCACATGAGTTTTGCTATGAAACCGTATCGATTTGAAAGGGGCTTTTGGGGGCTTCATTAGCTCTTTGTTCGTGCTCAGAATGCAGGCAGGCAGGCAGGCAGGCAGCCATCAAATAGCCATTTTCCTTCGGATCATTTATCATCGTACTACTATCCCATGGGTCTGGTCTGGCTTGGGTCTGCTCCAGTTAATTCAGAGCAAACGGATCATAATTGAAGTGAATTTTAATTAAAAAACTCTAAGCAGTGGGACAGTGAAGGTCATCCGTGGGGCAGCGGTGAAGGCAGGCCAGGGGGCCCCTAAATTATGGCTTTGTTTCTAACATTTTTTTTTTTTGCAAAATTCTTTGTTCAGTTTTTTGAGTTTTTTCGAATTTTTTTTTTGGGGTCAACTTTTAGGGCAATTTGAGTTGTTGCGTAAATTACAGAAAGAGGGGCGGCGTGGTACTAACTAAAGGGGCAGGGCTTATGGAGCGGGGGAGATTGTTGTGCAACATTTGTTGGCTGCTTTTTATTGTTGTGGTTGTTGTTGTTGTTGTTGTTGTTGCTGTTACCATTTCGACAAGCGGCAGCCACCAAAAACAACAAGAAGAACAACAACGAGGTCGAAGTGTGAGATACCCTCTCTAAGAATGATTTGTTCTTGTGGTAGATAAAATGGCAGATATTGGATCTTAATTGATGAAGCTCCAGGCTATAGTGATCTTGTATTATCCACTCCTCAAGATCTACCTATACATAAACTGTGTAAAGGAAAAATAATAACATGGCGAAAGTTGCAGCCAGATGGCATATAGGAAGGAGTAGGGAAATAGGAAAGTTGCAACCTCTACGTTTCAAGCAGCTCCTCAAAATCATCAAACTCCTCTCTCTGTCCCAGGGTATTCCTTGGTAGTGTAACAAAATTGCGCGCCAAAGGAAAACGTGATTTTCCACTTTTGATTTTTGTTCGGTGTTTTTTCGTTTCTGTTTTCTTTTGGTTTTAAGGCGCGCACCACACTCTCGCGCCCAAAAGGAGTCCAGTACGCTTATGCCGGGGAGTCGTCTCCAGCGATTCTCACGTAACCGCAGACACTGCCACAACAACAATAACAGCTTTAGCTGCAACATATGTTGCCACAGCTCCAGGCTGAGGCTGAGACTGAGACTGAGGCTCGGCTCTCCTCGGCTTTGATCCCGCATCGGAGTATTCGCCAACCGGTTGAATAACTGGATGTCTGCCATATCGGGGGGAGCTCTGGCTGTTGCTCTGGCTGTGGCACTCCATTGAGGGAGCCTTTACGCTCCACGCTGGCTGCCACTTTTACTCTCGTTTTGGCCAAAGACAGCGGAAATGGCCGCAATAATTTGTTGGTAATTTATTTCATTGCGTTAGCTGATTTAATAAATCTCCAACTCTGATGGATGCTGGCTGTGAACACGCGAATACCAAGCGAATTATGAGTAATTGTGGATTGGCTTCTTGTCTGTGAGAAAGCGAAGGAAATATAAGTATAGCCAAGGGATTTATGTATACCCTTTCTTCTGTAGGAATATTAGCGAATGGCGGGGAAATATGAGCACACCCTTGGCAAAATTCCCCTTAAAGTTAATTTTATTTTGCCAAAAATTCGATTCAAAATGTTTCTTGCTAAAATGTTTTGAGCTTCGTTTATGTTGAGATTAAATATGCCCCCGCAAAAGGTGGTAGAGAGAATTGGGAATAACACATACACTCTGAAAGTACAGTTCTTGCTTCAACCATCACTTCTGGCAAATCCAAAATGGAAGAAAGTGTTGAACTTCCAGACCTTTCTTCTCTGCCTTGCTGATATAATCGTTGCTATTTCTTTGTGTATAGTAAACCATTATTAATGATGGTTAGTGTTACCCTGTGACCGGTGTTAGTCACTAGGGCCATAAATCAATAAGAGTATTCGCATGTAGGAGCATATCTGCCTAAGCACAAGGCAGAACATTCGCCATTAAAGGAAGTTCATTCTTTGCGGTTCAATTATTCCGTAATAAATGTGTTTCAACAATTAATTAAAGCGCCATAAATTGCCAGCACGGAGGGGAGAGTCCCAAGTAGATGAATAATAAGCGGGTAACGAGCACGAAATTATAATAAAAATGTCAGCGTAGTCAAAAATTAGCCTCCAGTCTCGGCTTAGAGGCACACACATCCATAATATTATTTGTGCACCTCCTCCCACTGCCTTTTTTGAGATTTTTCATAAAATTTATGACGGAATGAGCAGCGTAATTGAAGCTCAGAAATCGTCAGAAACGTGCGGGTGGCAGAATAATTGGCCAACAAGAATCTTAATGTGGCATTCAACCTTAACCGTGAGGCATAGCCAAGCCCAAATCGACACAAAATTCGCATCTGCATAACGCATACGCAGTGTGGAACCGGTTGCTGCAAAAAACACTTTCACATGCCGCATTTCCGCACGCAGCTCCACTGCTGCTGCTGCGGCTGCAGCAGCAACTGCAACTTCAACGGCAACTCTGTCACCTTGACTCTGAAACGTGCCGCCTTCCCCCGAAAGGCTGGCCCACCGGAAAATCAGCGTCGCGACGGATGGACTGATGGACTGCTGCCTCTTTGGGGCTTCGCAGCAGCTGTCCGCGGATGCCATTCGTTTGTCGTCGTCCCCCCATTTTGGAGCAGTTTTCACTAATCAACGATATTAACGTTTTCTTTGCAGCTGGCAATCGTTGCCCTGGCAGCGTTTATCTCGGGCATTGCAGCCAGCCAGAGTCCCAGCTCCAGTCAGTACCACATCCAGACGGACGAGGGGCCCGAGCGATATTTCCGCTTCCAGACGGACAGCGGACAGTTCCGGAAGGAGAAGCGTCTGCAGGATGGCACTGTCATAGGTGAGTGGACTGCAGCAGCAGCAATGCCATAAAGAGATGGTCACTCACCTTCCTCTCTCTCTCTCTCTCTCTCTCTCGTTCTCTCTATTCTCCCTGACAGGCACTGAGGCATGGATCGATGCGGCTGGGTATCTGCGGCAGAAGGACTACATAGCCGACAAGCAGGGCTATAGAATCCTCAAGTCCAAGATCATCTATGTGGGCCAGGGACGTCCCATTGAGGTAGGTCCATGCGCGCACTTTCCACTCACACCTTCTCACATCTGCCTCTTCTTCTGCCCCCTCCACAGGATGCCATCAAAGCCACAAAGGCAGCGCACGCGCAATCGGGCATACTGGTCGATGGAGGCTCTGCGGGTTCTGGTTCCAGAAACTCCTTTGGCGGCTATCAGAGGCCCGCCTATGGCTACGTTAGTTCGACAACTTCGACCACCACTCCAGCTCCAGCTCCAGCTCCTGCACTGGACTTGGATCCGTTTGTGGACTCAGGCGTGGGCAAGCTCAACTATCTGCCGCCAGAAGAGGCGGCCAAGATCCAGCCGCAGTCGCAGCTGGGCTTCGATCACTATCCGGACGAACTGCCGCGGGCACGGGGCCAGCTGCTGTCCTCCGGCCAGCACACGCCCCTGGTGCACATCCAGCCGAATGCAGAGCCCCTGGACAATGGCCTCAACGCCATCAATGTGTACGATGCGGAGGCGGATCGGGACTTTGGCCATGGACGATTCGGATCGGTGATCAGCTCCACGACGCCCCAACCTCCGCTGCTGTCGATGCTGCCACCCCTGGGATCGCCGCACCGACGCCGCCAGCGTCCGCGTCCCACTGCCATTGGGATTGTGGCGAGCACCCCCTCGCCCATTGCTGCTGGGGATTCCTATGGATTCTCCGCTCCAGCGCCATTTGCTGCCCCGCCCTCGGCTGCGCCGCCCTCGGCTGCGCCGCCTTCTGCTGCCACTGGCTATCAATATGCGCCCTCCGCCACGCCCCCAACGAGTGGGTATGGCTACGCCTCATCCCCCAATGGTGGGTATGGATACTACACGCCCAATTCCCCGCTGGAGGTTAATTCGCTGGAGGGTGCACTGCTGCCGCCGCTGCCATCCCGCGCCTACCGCCGCCGCCTGCGTCCGGTGCAGAGCAACCACTTGGACGAGCTCAGTGCCGCGGGCTACGATGGTGTGGGCGTCACCCGGAACGGTTTCCGCTATGTCCTGCCCAAGCAGTACCACGAGGAGGAGACGAGCCCGGCGGACGGGCAGCGGGCGGGCAGCTTTGGCTACGTGGATCCCTTCGGCATCCGGCGCGTGGTCTACTACAATGCGTCGCCGGGACGGGGCTTCGTGCACAGGAACAACAATCAGTATGTGGGTGCAAATGGAGCGCCCTACGATGAGCCGGGACCCGCGCAGCTGGTGAATGAGTAGGGGGACAGCCCCACTCCCCACAGTAGTGTCCTTGCAGATTTCAGTTAATCCACTCACCCACACACCGAAGCACTGCTTCCAAGGTGGATCCTCTCTCTCTCTCTCTCTCTCTCTCTCTCACACATGAAGCACCAAAACTAACCGTAGAACCTCAGAATAACACTTAAGATTAACCATGTACATAATCCCCGCTTTAAGCCACATTCTCTCTGTCTGTCTCTCCCTCTCCCTCTCTCTCTCTGCCTATATCTATCGCTATCTCTTCCAGAAAACGACATCTGTGTTAATTAATTTAATGCTTAATCACATTTAAATGTAACTTAATTTATAAACGAAAAACTTTTTGTGCAATTAGCGCCTAGAATTAGGTACGTTAGGGGTACTCACAGCCACCCACCACCACATCACTGCTCTGCTCTGCGCTGCTACACAACAAATGGAAAACCAGTGTTGTAAAATATTGTCAAGTGTTGCCAAATGCAAAGTGATGTATGTAGTTGAGGAGGAGCATTCGTTTCATGTATTAATCTTGCCATATTAACGAAAAGTAATTAAACAAAACGCGCTACCCCCCACCCCCACCATTCCTACACATCTGTCCAATTCATAGCATATAATACGATACGATACGATATATGTAGATGCGATAATGATACACCGTTTCTTTGCCAATAGCTGTTCATTGAATGTAAACCGATTTGTTAAGCGAATTTTAGCGAATGTTTTTTTTTTGGTTTTTGTTTTTGTAGTTGAATGAGCACCCGTTGCCGAGAAACCTCCAGCAAAGTACGACAGACAGTTCTTTGTGTAATTAATTAAGAACATTTGTAATAATAATAATAATAATAATAAAATAAATAATTATTTAAATGCCAGTTGAGTGGAGAATGGTTTTTTTTGGAGGTTTGGTAAGAGAAGTTCTTTAAAGATATTACTTGGCATTTCCTTGGAGCTCAGTAGGCAGTTGATTTGTCACTCTATAGCCCATCTATCAAAATAAGTTCGTATCTCAGACTGACTCTGCTTAGAACTCGATTTTTGTCAGTTGTTGCCTCTCAGTTTTCCGATTTCCCAAATTGTACGCACACACTGATAACGGAAGAGAATCAACCATAGAACAGACCCTTTGGAAAGCGAAACTGTTGTGTGGTCCGAGGAACGTTGAACCATGAATGTGCTGTGTTTCTTGCTGCTGCTGCTGCTGCTGCTGCTGCCGCTGCAGACAGAAGCCGCCAATATACTGTGCCTCGTGGGCACTGCCCGACACAACAATCCGGGATGGACGCAGCCGCTCTTCGAGGAGCTGGCGGAACGCGGCCACAGCCTCACGGTGCTGAGCAGTGCGCCAGTTCCAAAAACAAATATCGAGGGCATCACTGTGTTCACGCTGCCCAACGAATACGATGTGGTGCAGCAGTACTTTGTCAGCCCCATGGCCTCGTATAGCTCGGTGATTACTGCACTGCAGATTTTGGTGTGGCTCGAGGCTCCTTGGGCCAGCTGCCGCGCGGTGATGGAGTCACCGGTGCTGGCAAAGCTGCGGGCCCAGCTGATCGAAGAGGTAAGCGACCAAGAACTGATCATCTTCGATGCCACCAATGGCATGGAGTGCCTGCTGTCGCTGGTGCCCAAGTATCGGTCCATACCCATGCTGGGGGTGAGTGGCGGCAAGCTGACAGCTGAACTATTGAAGTTGGTGCGGGCGGAGGACACCATCAATGTGGCAAGGATTCCACATCCCATAAGCCAGCTACCCGAAGACATGGACTTTGTGGGGCGCCTCCAAAACAGCGTCCTGTATCTGGCAGAAAAATTGTGAGTGGCTGAACCCGAGGCGAGTAATCCTCGCACTAATGCACTAATTATTTGCGTTTGCCTTAGACTGCGCACAGATCAGGTCTATCCACCCTTCAAGATGATGCTACTGAACACCCACTCCACCCTGGACTATGCCCAGAATCTGCCTGGCAGCGTGATTGAAGTGGGAGGACTGCACATTTGGACCGAGTCGAGACCTCTGCCGGCAAACATACAAACGTTCGTGGATAAATTCAGCGATGCGATTATCTACATTAATTTTCCGCACCTTGATTTGTTCTTTGGCATCGGCACCAAGGCGGTGTTGCACATGGCCCGACGGCATCCCACCTACGGCTTCGTCTGGAATGTGGAGAATGTCAAGGAGCTGCCGGAGCAGAAGGACAACATTTTGATGCTTCATGTGGATGCAAGACTGCAGCAGGACATCCTAGGCAAGTCTTTGGGAGTACTTCTTCTCTTTTTGGAGTTAAATGATTTTTAATGTTTTCCCACATAGTAGCTCAATCCGGTGTGAAGTGTTTCCTCAATCATGGCGACAGTTTCAGCCTGCAAGAGGCCATCTACTATGGTGTGCCCGTGCTGGTTATCCCCCTGATACTCGAACAATTCAATGTGGGTCCATTTACTTCCTTGATATTATCATTTGACATCCTCCCTCGCCTCGCCCGCAGAATGCCCAGCGAATCAAAGAACGCAATCTGGGTGTCGTTCTGCCGACCAACACTTTCTTCGAGCTGACCATGACCAGAACCCTCAAGCGCCTGCTCAAGCATGAGGCCATCCCCACTGCTGTGTCCCAGGCTCAAGTCAAGTTCCGCACACGTCCCATGCCGCCGCTGGAGCAGGCTGTGTGGCACGCGGAGCATCTGATTAACGAGCCCGAACTGTACAGCCACCTTGCCAGGCCATCCCCCAACTTTGTGGTGTCCCACTCGCTGGACACTTTGGCCATTCCAGCCATGGCTCTGCTGATATTCCTGGGCAATGTGCTCGTCCTGGTGCTTCATTTAATGCAATCCAATTCGGAGTCCCAGAAAGCAGTCAAGCATCGCGACGATAATGGCAATGAGATTGCCACGGCCACCTTGGATGAATTTAAAACTCACGCTGAGAATGAGGTTCGCTCTGCAGAAGTGAATGCTACAGAAATTGATGCTACTATCGAGCAGCCAATGAAGAGTGTCCTGGAGAAAAAGATGGACTAAATATTTGCCACATTAACTGATCCTAAGCAAATGTATTTCACCAGGAAAATCTGTCGAATAAATAAGCTATGCATCACTGAAGAAAAACAAAAGAACGTTGAACCATTTTCGAACCATATTTTCTACATATGTATGTACATTTTACATTAATTTTACATCATTCATGTTCCAGCCGCAGAATCATTTTTGAAACAGCCCAAAAGTGGGCTATGCCCTGCGATCTGACTGCTGCTCTTTCAATCTGTGAAGAGCGAAAAGGTCTTAAGAGAAGAGAAGGTAGGCCCGAACAGTTTTTATGGCGACAAGTGAGACAAAAGACGTCCACGAATGCGGTGGGCCAGCAATAAAAATACAGTGCCTGTCTTCAGTCTTCAGTGCGTTCTAGAATTGTCCGCGACAAGAACTGTGTGTAGGACTGTGACTGTGAAAATGCTAACGAAGCTGCTGAAGATCAGCTGCACGTCGAGGCAGTGCACCTTTGCCAAGCCCTTTGAGGCCATGCCGGGGCCACGCGGCCCCTGGGGCTTGGGCAATCTCTACAACTATATGCCGGGCATTGGCTCCTATTCGTTTCTGCGGCTGCATCAGGCCGGGCAGGACAAGTACGAGCGATACGGTGCGATTGTCAGGGAGACCATGGCACCAGGGCAGGACATCGTTTGGCTGTACGATCCCAAGGACATTGCCACGCTGCTGAACGAGCGCGGCTGCCCGCAGCGACGCAGTCACTTGGCCCTCGCCGAGTACCGCCGCCAGCGTCCGCTTGTGTACAAGACAACGGGTCTGCTGCCCACCAATGGCCCCGAATGGTGGCGTCTCCGCTCGCAGCTGCAGAAGGAGCTGAGTGCGCCGAAGAGCGTGAGGAACTTCATACCCCAAGTGGATGGTGTGACGCGAGAGTTTTTGGCCTTCCTGCGGGAGTCAGCGGGCGCTGAAGGAGACCCCATCGATATGCTGCCGAAGCTAACAAGATTGAATCTGGAACGTAAGTGGTGGACAAAACATCGATCCATGATCCATCCTTCCTTATAGTGGAGTTCCCTTTCAGTTACTTGCCTGCTCACCTTTGGTGCCCGCCTGCAATCCTTCTCGCCGGAGGAACAGTCTCCCCACTCCCGATCCACACGCCTGATGCACGCCGCCGAGACCACCAACAGCTGCATTCTGCCCACAGATCAGGGCCTGCAGCTGTGGCGCCTCATGGAGACGCCCAGCTATCGGAAGTTGCGTCAGGCACAGTCGTACATGGAGAGCGTGGCCCTCCAACTGATGGAGAGCTGCTCCTCCTCCTCCGAGCAATCCTCTCTGATCGCCACGTATCTACAGAACCCAGAGCTCGATCGTAGCGATGTGGTGGGCACTGCAGCGGATCTCCTTTTGGCTGGCATCGATACCACCTCGTACGCCTCGGCGTTCCTGCTCTACCATGTGGCTAGGCATCCGGAGGTGCAGCAGAGACTCCATGCGGAGGCCAGACGAGTGCTGCCCGATGCCGATCAGCCGCTCTCTGCGGATGCTCTTCGCACGGACATCACCTACACGCGGGCGGTGCTCAAGGAGTCGCTTCGCCTGAATCCCATTTCGATTGGTGTAGGGCGAATACTCAACCAGGACACGGTGCTCAGTGGCTACTTAGTGCCCAAAGGGGTAAGCATCTTTAGCCCACATCTAAGCGTTCCCTCTGATCAGTTTCCATCTGTTGCAGACCACAGTTGTGACTCAGAATATGATTGCCTGCCGCCTGGAGCAGCACTTCCCGCAGCCACTTCTCTTCCAGCCCGATCGTTGGCTCCAGCAGCGCAGCGCCCTCAATCCCTATCTGGTGCTGCCCTTTGGCCATGGAATGCGCGCCTGCATAGCCCGTCGTCTGGCAGAGCAGAACATCCATGTGCTGCTCTTGCGGGTAAGTGCACGATCAACAATTATCGACTATTGATTGTTTCCTCAAAAAAAATTTGTTAGTCTAAACGATCTTCTCTTGTGCGATTTGCATTTACCAGCTGCTGCGTAACTTTGAGCTCATCTGGCGCGGGGGAACGGATGCCGAGTTGGATGTCGTCACGCTGCTGATCAATAAACCAGATGCCCCCGTGCTGATCGAACTTCGAGCGCGTTCCAAATGATTTGCAAGTCTGAAAGTGCGAGGACATCAGTTGCTTCAGTTCAGTTTTAAATAAATTGTTTATTTTAATTAATAATTATAATTATACAATAATCAGTGTAAATCATATAACTAGATCTTGCATCGTAAGGTGATTGAAAAGGCTGCGGGTGTTTTGGTCTAATTACTAAGGAAATTCATTCCACAAAAATTCATCCAAATTATTTTCTGTGTATTCAACCGAGGGGCGATGCCGCATAACATAATACTCGATAAAATATTTTTGTTTTGCTGTGTTTGGGCTATCCCCAGGGTTATCTCTGCCTCTCAGTGTGGGTTTGTTTTTGGTGGTTTGATTATATAAATTTCATCGAGTATTTTTTTTTTTTTGTTCTAATTTGTTATAGGAATTACCATGGGGAGACAACCCTGGTGGACAGCGCGCAGCATATACACGCGTTTAGTATATGTGATGACTAAATATTCAGTTACAATGTTTTAATTATAGATATACGGGGGTACTCGATCGTAATCCAATTTGGGTTTGTTAAGTGTATATGGCTCTATAAAAGTGGTCCATCCGACTAAGCCCCCTCTACTTCTGTCTCTCACCTCACTGTACCGGAGGTACAGTCTCGCCAGTGGAAACCTATACAAACTACTACCTGTTTCGCGTACTTTCCAGTCAAAAATATATATATTTATATATATCATTGAGGGTGGAGGGAGAAGCATTTAGAGCCTCCATTCCATCCTATATGTAGTACCATTTCTAATCAGATCTAACCTATAAGGACTTTGGTTGTTTGCCGCACTACTCGCTAGGATGATTGGTGAAAAAATACATCTAGATATATAGAAGACAGGTCCTCGGGTGGGAGGGCGCCTGCTCCTCTAACTATGGTGACAAAAATAAATGTTTTATCTGTTCGTTCAGAAGACATCTTTTCCAGGAAGCAGTTCGAGTCGATTCAAGTCTCCTGCGCGACTATGGCTATCGTTGAATATGTGTGTGTGTGTGTGTGTGTGTGTGTGTGGTGTGGTGTGTGTTCGATGAGAGGATGAGATATGATTCTGGCCTCCGTTTCGTCCCTGTTCTGCTGCCCCTCCAGTCTGTGGAGTTCCCTTACAGTTCCAGCAGCAGAACCTCCTCATGCTAGAGTATGTTCAGCAGCGACGAGTCCATCATCCGATCATCGTACAGACTCAGCGTCTTGCTGGCCCTGGCCTTGCGCACCGATGCTGGCACATCCCCCGGGGTCTTCACACGCTCCGCGGGATCCCTGAGTCGCTCGCTGCTCCCTCGACCGCTGAACACCTCACGAAACACCTCCAAGCTATGCTGGCGGCGCATCTGTTGCTCCGTGGGCAGACCCTGGCCCTGGCCATGGCTCTGGCTCGTCACCAGCAGGGAGTTTGTGCGCAGATGACCCGGCCGCCGTTTGGAGGTGGGTCGTGTCAGGGTCTGCAGCTCGTTGCCATGGCTCTGGATGCAGTTGTTGTTCGTGGTGGTGGTGGTGGTGGTGGTGCTGCTGCCGCTGCTGCTGTTGATGTGCTTGATGAGGCTGCTGGACAGAGATCGAGGCACTATATGGGCGGGAGTGCCACTCCGCTGCTCCGCGCTTCGCAGCTGCACGGGCTGTGGCTTGTTGTCCAGCTGCTGGCGGGGGCTCAGATCGAGATTGTTGGGTCGCCGCATGCCACTGCCCGCTTTGAGTGCCGCCACCAGGTTGGACTTCTCCTCGCCCATCTGCAGTTGGCGGCACAGCTCCTCCGCATGCTCCTTGCGGAAGAGCTTCTTGTGGATGAGCGCACGGACGCCGTGCCAGCCGCGCAGCTTGTGGTCCGTGTTCTGCTGCTTGGGGAATCCCTGCCCGAGGCTGGAGTTCGTGTTGGTGTTCTTCTGGAGATGATGCTGGTGATGGGCGGGTGCGACTCCGCCGCCTGGTGGCAGCAGCTCCTCGACACCCACATCGTGCTCCAGGCAGGACAGGCTGTTCTCCTGGGGCTGCGTCTGGAAGCTGTGCTTCTTGCTGCGTTCCACGAGCACCGGCGGCGGTCGCAGTGGCAGTGGCGCCAGATTGCGCTCTTGGCAGGGATTTCTACCCTGGTACGGCTGGAGCTGCTGCTGCGTGTAGCTCAAATGATTCTTCTCCGTCGGCAGCTGCTGGTTGGGCGGCGGCTGCAGCAGTCCGGCCGTGTCCGAGCTCATCTGGTGATGCACTGCAGCCGCCGTAGTCGTTGTCGTTGTCAGCTGCACCTGTTCCAGGGATGTGGGCGATGCCAGGTTGTTGGTGTTCAGCAGCGGACTGGCAGGCTGCACCTGCTGGCGTGGCTTCAGTCCCGACATCTCCTGCATTCGCTCCTCGGCGCACAGAGACGTCAGCCTGGCATCCGCATCGTGGTCCCAGCAATCCTCACACGTGTCCCGCACCACCTTGGCCGCTGCACCGCCACCCCAGCCGGCGGGGAAGAGCGGTCGGGCCTTGTGACGCACCACCAGCGCCTGCATCTGGTCGAAGCTGGGATGGGATCCCACCTCCTGCTCGTAGGGGGCCTTGTAGGGCGGCGTCATCTGTCCGGCGGCATAAAAGTCAGCGCAGCGCGTGGACACCTCCCAGAGAACGAGTCCAAGGGCATAGACATCCATCTGCTTGAGGGACGTCTCGCAGTCGCGCAGATTGACGGCTCCCTCCAGCAGCTCTGGGGCCATGTAGCGCAGCGTTCCCACCTCATTGATGCTCTTCGTCTCGGCCATGGCCACCTCGCCCTTGTACTCGTATTTTGAGCCAAACACCTTCAGCGCGAAGCCAAAGTCCGCAATGCAGCAGGAGAGATCCGCCTGGACGAGCACATTCCGCGTGTTGATGTCGCGATGCGCCACGCAGGGCTTGTGCTGATCCCCCAGTCGCAGTTCCGTGTGCAGGTGGGAGATGCCACGCGTGATGGAGCGCAGCATGCCGCAGCATTGCGAAAAGTCAAGGGTATTGGCTATCAGCCAGTCCTGCAGGCAGCCCAGTGGCGCCAGCGACAGCACCAGCTGGTATTCCATGCGTCCGTCCATGGTGCAGCGTTCATCGTATCCTGAAAGGGTACAAGAAATCGTTCAAAATGAAGCTGCTGCATCTCCCAGTGGGGGGCACATCCTCACCAAAGTAACTCAGCAACGCCGGACAATCCATCAGCGGCAGTGCGTAGATGTTCCTCTCGTTCACATAGTACTGATGATGCTCCTCCGGGTAGATCTTCACAGCCACCTCCTGGTCGTGCAGCAGACCCTTCATTACCGTTCCGTACTTCCCGCTGCCCAGCATTCCGATCAGATTCATGTTGTCCACATTCCGCAGATTGGAACTGTAGCCCGGTCCCGACGGTGCCAGCGGTGACTCCTCCGGTTGAGGCTTCTCCTTGGGCCCGCGACAATACTGCACGGCCAGGATAATGCCAATCAGAATGGCGGTGAGTCCACCGGCCACGCCCAGCATTGTGCTGGCCAGAAAGGACTGCTGTTGCTTGCTCGTCGCCAGATTGGTGAGCGGTGAGCGGACATCATTGGAGCCCAGCTCCAATGGTGCAGGTTCCACCACAGCGAACTCGGCATTGCACACGTCTCCCGAACAGCAGCAATAGTACAGGGAGTTGGTCCTCGAAGTGGGTGCCGAGCTGGTGCACTCCGACTGGCTGCAGATGGAGTTTCGATCGGTGTTGTCCTTCCAGCAGCCTGTTGGGGGGATTCATGGATAGATAGATTGGATTATTGGAATAATCTCTCTCTTTTTATGGAGGGACACTCACCCTGCTTGACTATTCTCGTTCCATTCAGGGTCTGATTCCACAGGGTAAAGCAAAAGGTGTATCCCTCGGAGCAGCTGCGTCTGTGCGGCTCATTGGGAATGGCACTGGGCTCGATTTGCTGGTCCAGCAGCTCCCCGCTGTTCTCCTGCTCGGAATCATCGTCGTGCAGTGAGTTATCGTTCTCCATGTAGCTCATGCAGCTGTACTGCCGACTCGGTACAGGAGCTATCCGAAAGGAAGAGAGAGAAAGGAGAGGTTTCCATTAGCAGCTACACCTTCATGGCGCATCGAATACTTACAGCTTCTGGCCAGAGATATCAGCGCCACCAGCAACCAGCTCCATGTAAATCGATTCATTTTGGGGAATCCTTTTTATAGCTTCCTTGTGCCTGTTGTTGCCCTTTTTTTAGGGTCTATCGATTCTGTCGTTTCGAGGCCACTCCAAATTTACGGCATTTTGTGGCTGAATAAAACTGCGGAGAGAGCGGAAAATATTTTTTATAAATATTGCTGTTGACGCAACACAATAATGATTATCAATAGTCTGCGATCCCTCACACCCCGCTGTTCCCGCCCCCGCACTTCGCGCGTGGGTATCAATATGCGATGGAAATTCGCAAGTTAAGCAACTTTATCAAGAGCCGTGTGCCAGCCAACCGATAATGCCGGACCCAGATAAATTCCAATTCTTGCCAGCAACGAGTGTCGTCTGCGTTCTCCCACACCCAGTCACTGGGGAGAAACGCGGCTGCACTTTGGAACCCATTCGGAACCAGGCGCCGCCTGTCCATGCAAAACATTATCGCATGGAGACGACCTCGACTAGGGGATACCCAAATCCATAGGGAGTGACAATAAATTAATAGAGCGCTGATCTGCCCCATGGGGCGCAGGGTGATTCTCCTCTTCTTTCGCTGTCTCCCACTCGAGACGCTGATTAGAAAATTTAACAGGCATTAATTGCGTCTGGTTAGGCTTATTACACTCTCCCCCACTGTACAGACATATGTATATAAAGTAAACATATATGTACAGTGTATGGAGAGTGATTTGCATTGGGGCGACATTTGGGTTAATTGTGGGTGACGGAGCATGAAATTTTCAGCGAGATAAGAATATTGTATCAGATAAGAAGGAGGCTTCCATACGATTATCAAGTCGCTCCCCAATGAAACACTTTTTAGGGCTTTCTATTCATAAACTTGGAAATCAATTAAAGAATGAAAAGCTCAACCCCCTATCTCGTCTTTAGGGCTTTGACTTGTAGTCAAGGGAGTCGGTCTAAGATTAAACTCAGCCATGATGAGAGGCAGTTTAAATTTGCGTTACTTTTCTGGTTCTCAAGTTTCAAAATTTCTGTTGGACTTTCTTGGACGTGCCCACACACCACACAAATTGAGTAAAACGAGATCTCTGGAGTTCTGTGCTCTCTCACCCTCTTCGACCAACTTTTGTTTCTGTTTTTGCACGTTATCGCCCCAGAGTGAGGAGTCCGTCCCCCAGCCCGCCCCCTTTCTTTCAGCACGCATCGACCGGCTAGCTACTCTCTCTCCCTGCTCCCCTCTGGCGCATGCGTAGACACTGCAAGCCAAAGAGAGCAGAGCAGAGCAGAGCAGCGCAGCAACTCTCTGCCGCGCCAAAACAGGTTCTGCTGCTGCTGCTGGCGCTGTCTCAAGTGGTGCTGGTGATTCCAAGCAGTGGCAGGGGTAATGTGGGGTGGTACGAGGAGCCGCCGGCTGCTCCCGCACGATAGCCGACGGCGCCAGTTAATTGCAAATGCTGCTCGCCACCCATCCCAGAGTGTGGGAGGTATATCTGATGAAACAGTAGCTACGACACACTACTCACTACTGTGCTTGGAAAAGGGTATGCGAGTGTCGGTGCCAAGCTTTTGTTTTACTCTGCGCTGCGTTTGTTCTCGTTGTTGTTGTTGGGGCCTGATTAACTTTTTGCGTGTGCATTTTGTCCATGTCCACGCTTTCGTGTGTGTGTTTGTGTGCGTGAGAGTGTTTCGGGGTTCATCTTCGTTTGGCGAAGGTAAATAAAAGCAAAGGTAGTGCCGTTTTTCAAAAGTTACCTAATTTGCTCATTGCTTGCATCTGTGTGTACGCTGTATATGTGAGAGTGCCCTCACCATCTACTGAATATGCATTGGTTTGGTTTCGGCTGCACTTTTCGATTGCGACATTCGGCTGACGACGCGATGCGACATGCAAAATCAATGCGCGACACAAAAGTGCAAGCAAGACAGCAACTACAACTACAGCAACAACATCAACGATAATGGCAAAGTGAATGTGGGGTCTGGGGTCTGTTCTTTTGTTGACTCCTCTCTTCTCTCTATTTGCCAGGGTGGGTGGCCGCTGCCAACTGTCTGTGTGAGTGTGTGTATGCTGGTGTGCGTGCGCAGAGACGACTAAAAATTGATTTTTCCAAGACATTTTTCTCGGTTCCAAGTTTTTTTGCGGAAAAACTTGAACAGCAAACACTTTTCGCTGCCACTGCACTTACACTCGGAATTCAGGGCATGCTCCGCACTGCAGTTGCACTCTCTCTATACAGATTTTTACGAGATAGTTTTATTAACTATTTTTGTTGTTTGCACTGAAAAAAGTTACACACTCGCCGCAAAACTTTATTGTTGGCTGCCCGGCGCCAGTCGCGTCTGCTTACCGTTGACGTTTGGGGCTTTTTATGGTGCTTTAAACTAGTTTGCTGGATGGCCGCGTCGACGTTTGCCCGCTCGATGTTCGGTTTGGCCGCCTTCGCCCGCTCGAAGTAAGTAAATGAATGCGGGAGCCAACTGCCACTGCGTTCGGGGTCTTTGGCGTCGTTGTCGTCGCTGCTCTCTCTCTCTCTCTTTCTCTCTATCTGGATGCCAATCGTTTGGGGGCTGAAGAAGAAGGCATGCGTGTATTTACGAAGCAGCGTGGAATGCCAGAATCAGCGATTGGAGAAAGAGAGAGGAGAGCGAGCATTAGAGTGGGGAGAGCAAACTGAAAGAGAGCTTTAAAGCACTTGTTGAGCGTATTTTGACTTTTATTCAACGAGATTCCACTTAAACCTACTGCGGCAGGGGGTGGGCGGGCAGCACTTGCCCCACACACTCCCCGAAGCCGATGCGCAGGCCGTTCTTCTCGCAGTGCCCCCGAATGATGACCTCATCGTAGTCCTGCAGGAACTTGCGGCTCTTGCCGCCCGGCAGCTCCACATTCTTGGTGCCCTTCCAGCACAGCTCCAAGAGGGAGCCATACGAATCCGGTGTCTCGCCACTGATTGTGCCGGAGGCCATCAGATCACCAGGTCGCAGGTTGCAGCCAGTGACCGTGTGGTGGGCAATCTGCTGCAGTGGCGTCCAGTAGAGATGCTTGAAGTTGGACTTCGAGATGAGGGCCTCGTTCTGATCCGCAGCTGTAAATAAGAATGCACATTAGAGCCAAGAGTCAGGATTATTCTTCACTTTGTTGCTTACGCTTAAGGGAAACCTCCAGATTGATGTCAAAGTTAAAGGGCACGCTCTGGCGCAGATACGGAAGCACCTCCGGCTCCTGGGGGAAGTTGTCGAGCAGGAAGGGCTTCAAGGCAGCCGTTGGCACCACCCAGGGCGAGATGGTGGTGCCCAGATTCTTCGCCGTGAACGGCCCCAGTGGAACATACTCCCACTTCTGTATGTCCCTGGCACTCCAATCGTTCATCAGCGTGAAGCCAAACACATGCTTCCAGGCCTCGTCCACGCGGATGGGCTCGCCCAACCGGTTGCCGGGTCCACCAATAAAGAAGGCCATCTCCAGCTCAAAGTCCAGCAGACGGCAGGCACCGAACACTGGCTTCTCGGCGCCCTCGGGCAGCGTCTGTCCCAGAGGACGACGAATGGGTGTACCAGAGACGACCACAGAGCTGGCACGTCCATGGTAGCCCACTGGCAGATGCCGCCAGTTGGGCATGAGAGCGTTATCGGGACCACGGAACATGATACCCACATTGGTGGCATGATGAATGGACGAGTAGAAGTCGGTATAGTCCCCAATCTGGGCAGGAAGATGCAGGCTAATCTCCGACTGCGGGATGACTGCACTAAAATTGTAAAGGAAATCGATTAAGGGTAGGTAAAGCTTTGCACCCGCTGTTCCTTTCTTACGCTTCCTTGAGGTCCACATTCTGATCCAGTTCCGAACCCTGCTGCAAAAGCTTCTGAGTCTGTGTCCTCACCACATCCCAAGCTTCGTGGCCCAAGCCCATGAGTGCATTCAAAGTCTCCGCCCGCAAGCTCGCCTGCACGGGGTGTGGATATAATTGGGAGACAGCTTTCAGGTCCAGGACATGTTGTCCTATGGCCACGCACAAGCGATGAGCTTTCTGTGGAACAGAGTAGAAATTTTAGTTACGATATTCACATACGATATGGGTTGTTATCAGAGCTGGAATGGTACGATGTGTGTTTATAAGTTATTTTCAGCTAAGATTAGCATATTGTTTTCCTAAACAAACTTGTTTGCCGGTTGATTTATGCAAATGTTATGCCCCAAAGTGGTTTCTGTTCGAGAACGCAGCAATATCTAGAACTGGCTCAAAGTCACATGGAAAATGATTGAACTTGAGAACGAAAATAACTAGCAACATATTTTCAATGGTTTATAATATTTCCAGCACTCCATTCCGTTCACATGGGAAAATGTTTAAACCTGTGAAAAATCCCCAATTTACTTTGATAAAACCATTTCCAGTACTCACATTACTTTGGGTGGAAAATACAGCATAGGGCAGATTCTCCAGTGGGAAATCGCTGCCCGCTGTTACTGGTACAAAACTCTGCGGCATTTTTGAAGCACTAAAACTGGAGAACTTTGGAAGATGCGAGCGAATCAATAGACTAAAACAGACGACCAGAAAGGTGCGCGAAGCCAGAGCGAATGAGCGAGCCCGCCGTTAACATTCGCCTTATATATGGGTAGTGCTCTCCCAACTGATCTGACTAGTTTCTCTTAGTGAAACCAAGCCCCCAAACGATGAAGAGTAATATGTATCAAAAGAGAATGAATGAAAAGAGTGAACCTTGTTTACTGCGCTTTGGTTACTTTTATTTTGATTTATCATTCGTTTATATATATATATAATATATTCATTTATAATTATATTTTGATGCTGGAATAATTTTGGGGGTCTGCACATATACATAAAATAAGAATAATGATATATTTATATACCAATATCTGATGTACACATAGTATATCTCTTGTACTGGATAAACTGAGTTAACACACACATTTAAAATACAATACATTAAATACATATGTATATTTATATATCTTTAATCTTTGATCTGTTTTTAATATTGAATTCGTGTTTTTGTTGTTGTTTGTCGTATGTATATGATTTGTCTGAGTTGTGGTGTGTGTGTGTTATGGAGGATCATTGTATCTCCCCATCTCTGACTTTTCCTATACTTTTCCATTGGACTAACAGAAATTTAAAGAATAGAATTATATTTAGAAAAGAAAACAGGCGCATTCCAACATTTGTAATTGAGTTTAATTGACTCTTTTTGCTTGTGTGGTTATAGGCAAACTAAACACCAACTAATTCGTTTATACGTATTTAATTCTCTAGACGAGTATATAGCACAGTTCGATAATTGGACTAGATACGATCTAAGGATGTGCCCAGATCCTCTTTCAGTTTATTCTTTCTTTTTCTTAAGTAACAAGCACAGGTCTCTCTATAAAGGTACGCATGGCCATACATCAACGTGTCTCTATACGAGTATAAGGGTATAGAGTTTAAGTAGGTAACATTTCTCTCCGCAAAATAGATCAAACGATTAACATAACAAATCAAATCAAATCAAATCAAACGGAACGGAACGGAATCCTTCTCCTTCGTTTTCATCTTCATCTTCTTCGTGATATGTTAAGATAGCGTTCGTTTAACCATTCAACAGTATTTTCATTCCAACAGTAAATATACATATATATATATGTATGTATGTATGTATATAATTTTCAAACGGTATTATGTTGGGTTTATGTGGGTACCGTGTTCCGTGTTCCGTATTCTGGTGGTGCGTGTTGTGGTGGTTGTGGTACATATAGATATTCAAATATTCAATATACTTTTATTTTTTCTTTGCTCATTTTTAGATATAGTTTTTTTTCTCCCAAACAAAACAAACTCTCATCGCGTCGCGCTTTAATAGGCTTCGATTATATGAAGTTTACCAACACTGGGCCAAACACACACTGGGATAACGGTTAACGTATAACAGATAACGGAATGAAGAATCGGAAAAGGAACAGCTAGCAAACACTTTATAGATACAAACAAATTTACATTCAACATTGAACTCTGGATGATCTTCTTTCTGGATTGATTTCTTGATTCTCCTCTTGCGGTCTCCTGATATGCTTTGTTGTACGATCCACCACTTTGATCATTCCATCCGAGAACCGCTTACAAATCATCGCCCAAGCGATGGATCTCATCCAGCATAAAGTCCACATCCGCCTCATTGACGGCAGCCGATGAGATGATCGAACGGAAGAAATTGGGTCGTCGATCGTCTGGCTGATAGCCGACCATCAGCGTGCCCTTTTGCATCATGCGTCCCTTGATGATGGGACAGATCTGCAGAGAAAACCAAAGAGTTATTCTACTAAGCCTTTAAATAACCTAGAGTATGGTGGTGGCTCACCTTGCCCAACTCTGTCTCCTTTCGGGCATCATGGGGCACTCCACGCAGCCGCTTGGGCACATACCAGAACGAAACATTGACACACTCTGGCTCCAGAATCAAATGGAAGCGATCGGACTGGGCGCGTATGCGCTTCAGCTGGTATTGGACCAGCTCCATCAAGCGGTCCTGCTGCTGTTCGAAGCCCTCGGTGCCCTTGGCGCGCCACTGCAGCCACAGCTTGAAGATGTCGTTGTGGCGTCCGCACTGGATCACCTTGTCCCCGGTGTCGTAGCTAATGTCGTACTGCTTGTCGGTCATGAAAAGATACTCCGCCGACATCTGGTTGCAGCTGATAAGAAGACCCTGCAGAGTATATAATCGATATTGAATAGCATACACGTTCCTCTCCTTTCTCTCTGGCCATAAGTCAAGTTGAAATTTTAATTAAAATTCCCGCCTGCCAAAAGACGCAACTGTGAGCGATGGCAACATATTGCAATGAATGTAAAAAATCGTACAACGAACTAAACGGAGCAGGGTGACTGGGCGCATTTGGCCCCGGAGCCACCAGGGTTGTCAAAGATTTCATTACGCTTTGCATTGTGTGTGCGACAACCCCTGGCTGTCCATCCGTCTGTTCGTTGTTCGTTGTTTGGAATGAAGAATAACAAGGAATTGTTCGAAACACAATTGGAATTCTTTGCACAAACATTGTTCAATGTGTATCCAAAAGAATGTTGGGTATCGTTCAGCGGGGTAGTGGTGGGGCAACAAAATTGTATTTTGAATATACATATGTGGGGTTGTGCTGCAGAACCCAAGAAAATTGTTTTATTTGCATATGATATTGTCTGATATCCTATTCAAACCAAAAAGGATGTCCCTAGCTCTCCAAATAATATCAGAAAACCCCAAGAAATTTATTTACTTGTTAGTAGAATATCTGCTCTACATTATCCTTATAGATTACACATATTTAATCTCCCCTTTACTTATGTCTAGATCTACTTACATCCTCCTTGAAATGAATGGTCGAGCACTGCAGGAGGGCTCCCATCAGTTTGTGTGGATTCCAGGTGACCGAATCAGCGCTGCAAAAAGTCAAATCATATTCGTAAATAGACATTCAATTACGAATTACAAACAATTAACACTAAGCTGCCACACTGTGGCAGCTACAGCCCATCCACCCCACAAGCCCCTGCTGTGCGACATAAAGCGGCAGAGGGAAAGAAGGTCTATGCCATCCACAGCAAGTGCCATAAATTGTGGCAATTTCAGGCCGCAGCACTTTAATTGAATTCAAAAGCGAGAGACACAACCCTCGGGGGCAAGGACGACTCGCTGAGGGTTGACAGCTAAACATCCCTGGGGGAGCTATTTACAGTTATGTGGGTGCGCCACAGCTTGCTGCCTGCCGCCCCCTGTGGCAGTCTATGGGTGGGTGGGTGTCTATAAACATGATCCTTATGGAGTGGCTGGAAGTGTGCTTCAGGTTTGAGTGCCCTGTACTGGTGTGAATTCGAGGGAACTTTGGGCTTGGGAAGATGATTGCGCCTACAATTTTGTATATATGGAGATGAAATTGAATATTTTTAAAGGTAATTGATTTATCTACCTAATTAACCAACTTTTATAATTATTGAATAATTATTACAATCACAAGAGACAAGTGACTTCTACGGTCTTCACTTTTAATTACACACAAAACGTATCAATTGTAATTTTTACAGCTATAATAAGGATAATTTAAGCACTCAATAAATCCAAGTAATAGGTATGCCCATAGTCGATACACTTCTCTTTAAATCCTTAACCTTCTTACGAGTATATCCCGCATATGTTTTTGTGATTGAGCAGCGGCATGTAGCGTAGATTTTCTTTCAATTGTTTTAAGAAACTTTCTTTCAAACTGAAACTCAGCGAATTTAAGAGGTTCCATCATCCTTCCCAGTTCCCCAATAAAGGACCATTAATCTCAGGGCTTCAGCTTTTTGTAAGCCCCCAAAATGCCGCAACGCAACTTGTCAGCTGTATGGGCATTTTAATGATTAATTCGCATTGAGAGCCTTTCAATTAAGAGCCTCAATTTGCATGCCACAACGACGCTGCTGGCATTAGGAGCCATTATTGTGGGTGATGGATGGATGGATGGATGGCTGAATGGCTGATAGATGGAAGGAGGCAATCAATTTGAAAGTGTTTTAAGGAGGCTGACTAGGAGCTGGGCTGTTGCTGTTGCTGTTGCTGCTTGACCGCAGTCTGTCAATACGACAACGACAACGACAACGACAGCTGCACTTGCCACATTTGCCTAAGCCCTCTCTTAAGGCGGAGTTGGAGATGGGATTTCAGGACGGGAATGGTTTCGGTCTCTGGTGCTAAAGTGCATTTCAGGTTTTAGCTTTAAAATTAAAAATTCCTTTCCTCGGGGTTGAATCACTTTCCCTCACTCTGCCAACCCTGCAACTCTCTGCCTGCGCCACTGCCACTGCCACTCGCATTGTTTGTCGTAATTGTTGCGTAAGTAATGCCCAACCATTCATAGCCATCCCCCGTGTAGGTCGCGGGTTGGTTGAAAATCCACTTTGTTCATTTGTTTGTCTGTGCCCAAAAAATGCACTCTCGGTTCGTTGTAATCCCTGTAAGCTCTGAACACCTGATGGAGGCACTAAATGACAAATTGAGATTTTTCCCACATGCTGAAGTTGATTTTCTACCCAACGGGTGGGGTTAGAGCGAGAGAGAGCTGTGCGATGCGGGCCATTTGGGAGCATTTAGATTTAAATTTATCCCAAGCGGAGATTTCAATTTGTGTTTTGACTTGGCAACAAGATGAGGGTGCCCCAAGGCACACGGGTACATGCCACGTCGGATGATGATGAATGAGCTCGACAATTGCCAAGGACAAAAGGGAAGTGAGTTCAAGGGACTTCTGATGAAACCCATGAAGTATGAAGTGGCTATGATATGAGCATCTGAGATGCCCTCTTTAAGCTTAAAGTTTCTTCTACTTACCGCTCAACGCCAGTGAATCGAGGATGACGATGCTTGCGCGACATCAGCAGACCGCCGCCCCAAGCAGCCTTTAAAAGAAAAAGAAAAGAGAAGAAAAAATCATTTAGATATACCCAGCCACACAGTGAATCCTCTCCCGCAATGATGACTCACATCGATGTGCATCCAGCAGTTGTACTTCTGGCAAATGTCCGCAATGGTATTGATATCATCGAATGCCCCAAGCACAGTGGTGCCAGCGGTCGCATTCACAAAGAACGGAATATCGCCCTTGGCCTTGCGCTCGAGTATCAAACGCTCCAGCTCCGAGGTGATCATCTTGCCGTGCTCATCCGAGGGCACCACAATGCAGTGGTCGGTGCCCAGGCCGCAGACGGCGGCGCATGACTTGATCGAGTAATGGCACTGGTCCGAGGTGAACATCACCAGAGTGCCAGGCAAGCCACGGGAGCCATGCTCCTTGTAGTTGGGGAACATCTTGTGCCGGGCCGCCAGGAAGGCGTACAGATTTGAGATGGAGCCACCGGGCGCCAGGATAGAATCGCCGCCGGACCAACCGATAATCTCGCGCATCTTTGTCAGCACCACGGTCTCCATGAGAATGAACACCGGTGCGATCTCGTATGTGAACATATTCGTATTGGCCGTGGCCGTCAGCCACTCGCCAGCCATGGAGATCAGATCGAGTCCATTCGACAGCTGATTGAAGAAGTGTGGATGTCCTGTGGGGGGATAAGAGGATGGGATACAGCTCTACTATGTGTCGCCTGTTTGTGTGTTTAATGTGCATGAAAATGCTTTCCATTTAGCTGTTCCATGGCTGTCGCTCCGTCTGTCTGTGTGCCTAAGCTGACAGCAGATGTGTCTGGCAGCTGTGCTTCCATCGGCAAGGATTCATCTTCCTCCATCATGACCCCCACCCCCCATCCTTTCCGGCAGCATTCTGCCACAGTTTTTTGTTTTATTAAAAATATATTCGAGGGCTGAAACAAAGGGGCCAAAACGAAGCGGCACGGCTGACTGGCCTCGAATGGAATGGCTGGAAGGCCGCCGCCCCAGTGCCAGCCGCTACGGAAGTGCATATGTTCAAGGGCAGACGCCACACCACACCACACACCACACACAGGACGCAGGACACACAGCACAAGGTCCTGCTGGCCAATCGATGGAGGATGGATGAATCTTAGTTATTTGGTGCTGTAATCCCTGCTCTGCTTTGCTCTGACTGAAGAGCTCTATAAATTGCTCATTTATTGTAGCTAATTGTAGGTTCGATTTGAGCGGGGGGTGCGGATGGGGAAAAACTCCCACGCAGAACCAGGGAATGCTTTCAGAAAAGCATCAGGAAGCCGTCCCGTCCCCCTGTTGCTGCTTGAACCCTTCGGCGTCTGTCAGTTCACATCTTGAGTGCCATAAGTCGTGTGATTAAAATCCCATTGCCCACAAGGCTAAATCCACCCACCCACACACAGGCACACACAGCCAAAAGGATACAAGGACTCTGCCAGAGCGTCGGCATTCAAACATTTCAATTTGCGCAGGAGTCACCCTCGACCCAGACAGCAGCCAGCAGACAACAGACAGCAGCCAGCAGGGCCAGGACTTTGCGAGAGGCAGTCATTCATTCGCATCAAAGGATCAGGAATGCAGCGAGTCAGAAAATAACAACGGATTTTGATTAAAGCTCCCCCCCGAGTTTTTATGGAGGTATCAGGTTGCCTCTTTCCTGCTTTTTTGACAGGGCGCACATTATGTGAGATTAAGGATCATAAATGGAACTCTTATCGGAGTCTGGCGTTATGGCAGAGCATGCAAAATGGAGGAGCAGAGCGAAGCACCTTAAAGAGCAGAAGGTTTCTTACTATTCTCTGCGGATTCCCCCGAATTCTAATTGTATATTCTCTCCATTTTCTTACAAGTTTTCGCCTGCAATCTGTGTTTATTCAGCGGGCAGCCTTGATTGCGTACACTTTTAATTCAATTTTTGTGGCACACACAAAAGTCAGCAAAACCACACAGGGGAAGGGAAGGGGGCAGAAGGATGCCAGAGCAAGTCCCATTTCCTGGCAACCAAATCGAGGAAGCAAACGCCTGCTTCCGAGACAAGGCCACAGCTTCCGGGGGTGGGTTCAGGCAGCAGCAAAGGACGGGGGGTTTGTATAGTAAATACGCTTATTATCGATACTCCAAACACAATTGCGGTCACGTGCGGCAAGAGACACAGGGAGACACACACGCACACAGGAGCTGCCCCTGGCATTAATTTTCAATGAAATGAAATCAGCAAGGACATTCATCGTATAACAACAGAGAGAGAGAGAAAGAGAGAGGGAGCTGAAACGTGCGAATGACTTTTGGCTGCGAAAGCCAAAAAAAAAAAAGGGAAAAAGGGAACCCCAAGCCGAACCCTTTGCCTGATTTATGATTGATGGCCGACCAAAGGCCGACTACGAGTGTTTTTGAAAGGTGTAAACCAGCTTTTGGGCCATGGTTCAATGGGCCATAAAATGGCTTTGTCTCTCGATGATTCAGCCTCATCCTGTGTCTGTGTCTGTGTCTGTCTGTCTGCCATCAATATGCTAATGTGCTTATCTAGAAGGCTGCACACTTTGTGCTCCATAATGCGACCACAACCTACATAGGCACGCGTTCGCGACAGAGGACATATGCTAAGCAGCAACAAATTTGATTAACCCGCCACTGAGCAAACACAGCACAGAACAGATAAGGTGGCAGAAGGACCAGAGCGGCACTCACCCGTCTTCACTTGATACTTCAGTGTGGTGGCACAGTCCTCGATCAACTGCTGCAGCGGCAGGGCACGATCGGGCACGTCCAGGTCCAGCAAACGCTTCATGTCCTCCGGATGATGGAAGTCCAGCACCTTCTCATTCCGATCGTTGGTGGCCTTTACGAAATCCAACAGCACATCGACCACCTTCAGCAGAAACTCCTGTGTCTCCGGTCCGGCGGACACTGTTGTGGGCATGAGATCTGATAACGAGGGAGAGAGAGAACATAAAAAAAGGAAAGGAAAATGTGAGAATGCTTATCGGGAAATATGAAAAGCGTGTGGCCGCCCGCCACTGCTGACAGGTTCGCTCTTATCATGATATATGGCTATTATTATTATGGCCCTGATTCAGGGGATCCTCCGGGGCGGGCAGCAGACTGAGATTCATAACGAGCTTTTTATGCTCATCCTCCAAGGGGGGTGGTGTGGGGTGAGTCCCTGGGCAAGGCCAACTCCCAGCTGGTGGTCGCTGCTGCTGCAGCGGTGGCTGCAATTAATTTCTAGGGCTTTGTGCGGGGACTTAAGGTCCTGGCCACTAAGCCACCAGGCAAATGGGAACAGTAGCTCCACGGGAATCAATTGGGAAAACTTAACGTTGCGGATGATTACCAAATGGAGCAGGGAGCAGCAGGCAGGAAGCAGCAGCAGTCCTTACACGACAAATTGTAGCAATTTTGAACATTCCTCGGGTTTACGGCAAAAAGTTAAATAAAATTTAATGTGCTTGACTGCCTCCTCCTTCCCTGCCTCGATGGGCATTCAGGCTGTCAAAGGCAGCCGCCCACCCTTCAGACTATCCATCTCCATCTCTCTTTCTCACTCTCTCTGCCTGATCCTGCAGCAGGAGCAAGCATTAAGCACAGACGCTTCACACACGACCAGGATTTCAGTGTGTCCTTCTTCGGCGTGCGCAATATCCTGTGACTAAACGGTTTATGTTTGTTGGGCTTTCAATTTGGTGCACGCGTCTGGGGCTGCCTGTGCTTGGGCCTGGCCTGTGCCTGTGCCTGTGCTTGGGCATGGGTGGTGGCTTCTCCTTTGACTTCTGCCGCACGTCTGTCTGTCTGTCTGTCTGGCTGTTTGTCTCTCTGTTTGTCGGTCGAAAATCTGTTACAAGGCAACAGTCGCCCCGCTTTCACGCTCCACCAAAGCCAAATGCACACACGGAAAACAGCAGCAAAAATGCGAAAAAAAAAAAACAGAAGCAACAAACAGCTGAACAGCGAAGAGCAGTAGTGTGTAGGACAGTGTGGTGTGTGCATGGGCCATTTATCAAGGAGACGAGTGTTCTGGACAGCCAGCTCCTTGTCCATGTCCTTGGCAGACCTTCTGTTTTGTTTGCCTCGCAGTCGTAGTGTCGGTTTAACACTCATTTATTATTTGCTCAGCACCAAAAGCGATTTGTGTGCAGCTATGCCAAGTAGGAGGAAGGTCCAATGTTTGCCAGAATTATTACTAGTAAATGGTAGAGACAGACAGACATAACTTTGGGCAGAAATGTTGTGGGTAGAGTACTAGCCATTTGTCAACTAGATAGAAGTCGATTTTGGATAGCTAAAGAAGATTCCGCAGAGTAGAATCAATAAGGCAAGATATGTACATATGTCGGAAGTTTAAAGATTCATTTTAATTTCTACATCTGCGTAAATAATTACTGGCCAGGGCAACTACTTAAAATAGATGCCAGAAAACAGATGCTAATATTTTGAGAATGTCTCTAAATGGGTCCGACCATGGAAAAATAAATCTCAGAAAATATAAATAAAATTCCTTTCTTGTTGTAAGCATATTTCTGGAGGCATAAACGTATTTACTTATATCTTTTGTTATGTTATTATAGCTAGACTACAGGGTTTATCAAGATATTCTGTCTTTGTAGTATTTAGAGCTATTCAATATAGAGAAAAGTGAGAGATGGATATGCATTTATCAGATAGGTTTCTGCTATGAGTGCTAAAGATATGTTTTTTCCCAATTAAAATATTTCAATCGTTCTTACATATATTGCGAGCATGAAATACTTATTTTAAATCATATGAATCTGCTTATTAAGTATACGAAATTTCTATCTACGAGTATTGCCTGTTATATTCCTCTCATATGTATGTACATATAGTCAGAATATATAAGAAATATAGGCAAGATAGGCAAGATATTTCGAATATGTACTATAGATTTTTATTACAGTAAATCCCTATGATAATATTCCAACTTCTATTCCATTATAGAAAATTCTTATTTATGAAAACTTAATCTTAGTCTTTATCTCTTATTTACTTAAATTACTGTATGTATATACTCACCATATGCCGTCAGTTTGCCCGTCCTTTCGGACAGTTTATACCCATTTGGATTGAGCGACATTTTCTCCTCTGCAATGGTATAAAGAAGTAGAAAACGATCCATTAATAAAGAGAGGACGAGTACCACAGCAGATGAAAGACCCTCCCTGGGTAGCCGACAAAAGATGTTCGGCCAAATGAAGTGAAGAATACGTAGTGAATGTTATGCAATCGGAGACCCTAAAGCGAAGAACCACCAGGTGTTATATAAGTCTGGCTACTACTGCTGCTACCCCTTCGCTCTTCCAAAACCAAAAATTGCATAATCGAAGAGAAACAAACAAACAAACAGCCTACGAAAATTGTTAGAGTGTGAAAATGTGCATTGAGCGAGTAAATAAATAGAGAAATGTTTTGGTAGTGTTAGGATGGAGGCCACATAGAGACAAGGACAACTGAAGGGCAATGCTGGAGTGTGGGAGGTATACACACTGATTTCATGTACCACCCACCCACCTGAAGGAGGAGGGAGGGGGGGATTGGCACTCCCCCTCTTGCCATTGGAACGCCTTCTGCTGTTGCGCAGTGAGCGTTAAGCTAATTTCCTGCTCGATATATACATATATATATATATATATATATAAAATATACAGATATATGTATATGTATGTACATGCAAAATTTACATAGGGATACAGACAGCGCGACAGCTGCAGTGAGTGTCCCTGGGAGACTTATGTAACCCCAAAATCAGAGCCCCCAACAGCAAGCCAAAAGAGTCAGGCAAATAGGTAAGATTTCGTACATAAAATCTGAAGGAATCTTACCGATTATCCTGCGGATATCGTCGATGTATTGCTTTAGGTAATTCACTTTGGCTACTGTGGCGTTGCCCAAACGATGTGAAGGACGAAGGACGATTAAAATGTGCGAGAAATGAGGTGGAGTCTGGAAGCGAGTCTGTTATCGTATCTCTGAGATGGAGCTGCGTGGAATGCGAATTGTTTTTTGTTTTGTTTCTGATGCTGGTATCTACGTGGCAACTACGAATCAAACTACACAACTTACACAAGTCCTTTTTGCAATACGAAACAAACACACACGAGAAAATCGTTCACTTTTGATTGAGGGCAAGACACACACAGACGCGCGGGACGGAGCAAACACTCGACTGAATATGGGGGGATGTACTTATAGTATTTAGAACTCTGAATAAACTCTCAATATCTGATAGAAATTTTATAATTTTTTTCAGCTTGGGTACTGAGGGGCAGCAGCCTACACTCGCTGACGATCTGCGGAGCTATGAGCATTACCAACCGTCTGTGGTGCCTACGAAGCTTTTCTTTTCGTTCAACAAAATGGCTGCCCACACACACACACACACACACACACACACACATTATGGAGCTCTTGCATAACCTTCACCAACATAAAGAGAAGAGGTTGGAGCGCTCTTTCAAGCGCTCTCTCTCTCTCAAGGCTTTCTATGTATGAGTATGCCACTCGTGACGTCATTGACTTTTTTTTTGGGGCAACCATCTTTGTTGTTGAGCTCATGGCGTGGGCGGAGCTACAGGCAGTGGGCGGGCAACAGATACACACACGGAAAAAGGAAAAGCCAAATTATGTGCGCAGGCCTGCGGAGAAGGAGGCAGGCAGGCAGGCGCCTCTTTCCTCTGTCCCCTCCTCCGCCTGCTGTGACGTGGCAGAAAGAAAAGCTAATTAACAAACTAATTTCTGCCACTGTTTCTGACATTTACAATGCTCTCCCTCCCCCCGCCAATATAGAACTTTTTATGAGAGTTTTTCTGTTCCTCCCGAGGAGCCATCACAAGGCAAAGGCAATCCATGTGGCCATAATTGCTGTTGCTTGTTTTTTGGCCCCTCGTATGTAACACATCTGCTGTCTATATATAGTATAGTATATAGTATATACATATAGTATATAGAACAAGTTTGAATTTGGGTCAAAGCTGGGTACCCCTCCCCTTCTACAGGAAAATATCTTTATCTAGTTGGGAAATTGCATTATTTTCAGCTGAGCGAATTTCATAGCATACTTTCGAGGGTCTCACACACGCACACACACACACACACGAAAACGCACATAGGGGGACACTTATGTAATTGGGGTTGGTAGGAGTTGCGAGGTGAGTGGCAGCAAAGGGTAGGGAGAGGGTGGTTGGTAGCCTAGTGAAATGCCAAATGACGTCCATCAAGCTGCCTGGTAAAGCGAAAAAACAACGAGAAATGTGAAAATATTTGCCCTCAGAGTGTGGGTGGAGGGGGGGGCATCAGCAACAACATCCCTCCAGTGTTCCTCCTACCTCCCACTCTTATCTGACAGCAAGCAGCTGCGGCTGCAGCTCTCACTGCTGCTGCTGCTGCTGTAAAGGATTTTGCAAAGGCTTCTAGCAGGACCTCGTGCGTCATCCTACTCAGTGCGGGGGCGGAGGCGGAGGCGGAGGCGATGCCACTCGATAAGTAACTTTTTAAGTAACTTTGCTTCGCTTCGCTTCATTTCTTTTCAATCCATCCCATGCCCAAACTTAAACCTAAAGAGGTTTCTGTTATTCTTACGATTATGGGGCCATAAGATGGTAGAGATTCTTGGCTAAAATTGGTTTAAAAATTATAAATGGTATATATGTACATATGTACATATGTTTCTACATATGCTCGGACTATTATCTTTTATGATTTAAGGCAGTACATATAGTACATTCATACACATGTACTATAAGTATCGATGCAGTATATGTATGTACATATATGCAGTATATGTATGTACATATGTATATGTATATATCCAATCAACTTTATCCAGAATTAAGACACGATCATTATTGCACGCAATTGAAGCTTTACTACGTCAAGTACATATGTACATAAGTACATAAATATGTACGAGCATGTACATATGTAAATACATATAAGTGCAAGACAACTGAAGAAGCAGCAGTGTGCGCAGTTGGCGACTCAAGCTATGCAAATGAGATAAGCAAAGAGCTTTTAAGCAGATCTGATCTTGCAGGCGAAAGCCTAAGTAAGTAAGCTTGCTAGAGAGTACATACATATGTACCATAAACGAATCACTGTGCATCATATGGGATTTAAATTTACATTAGCATTGGAGTAACCAACATTCTACGTAGTTCTGCTTTGGGCAGAGTAGAGTCAAAAAGTTTGCGAAGACTATCAAAGTTCAGATCTTGAAATGCGTGCACGAATCGTATTTTTTCATAAAGAGTCTTCTACAGGAGCTAATCGCATAGAATTAAAATGAGACAAATTCCCGAAAACCATATAAAACTCGTCCACTTTCTAATGTTCCAGCAAACTGTTCTTTATAACTAATTTTTCATCACTAAGATCTCACTTAGATCTTTACAGCAACTTAATTTATTCTTTGGCATTTTTCTACATTCCCTTTCTTTTGAAAGTGCAGGAAATAGAAACTACTCCATCTTAGCTAAGAGTGCTCTAGAAATATCTTCTTTAAGCACGAAATACATACATACCTGTGGAAACCCAGCGGTATTATCTTTTGACTCATTTACTGCCCAGCTTAACCAATTCGTAGTCCCCCCCCCCCCCCCCCCCATCGATCACTTGTGTCACTCAAATAGTGTCAATGGCGAAACAAACACACCACCGCTGGTATGGGGTTATCGCAGTAAAAACCCCCACTTCAGAGGCAACAGCTCACCAATAATAATTATCTGTTATCAGCGATCCGATGGAGACAGGAACAATTATGGCGAGGGAGGACATATGGCAATGGAAATATGCGATACGAGAACCACCATATCCGAATCAGTATTCGCACTTGACTCTATCGCGGCAGCCGACAAAGCAATCAAAAAAAAAAGGTATACTCGTATTATAATTATTATTAGCTACCATTTAGCCTGGAGGTTCAGTTGAACAACTGCTGGCATTCGGAACGGACAACTTTATTAGTAAACAAACTAAATCTCTAGCTGTACTTTGCTGTACAACCAATTAAAGGGTAAAAAAGTGCAAAAGAAGAGGATAGAAGGAATCTCTGGCAGTGTATAAAATATATATATTTACCTGGCTGTGTTTGCACGTAGCGCAGATAGGCCCTGTAACCCAGATAGGCGAAAATCTTTGGAGTTTTTCTCTCACCCAAGTGGGGGGCGAAATGACGGTTGGCAGCGAGACGAGTCCCGGGAAAGATTGGATAGGGCTTGGTCCGACGCGTCCTCTTTCGCTCTCAACTCTCAACTGGCGGAAAAGGCGAAAAAAAGTTTCATCTGGCAACAGCTGCCGGGGTCGTCCCGTCAATTCAACAGGAGTTGGGGCTTCCAGTTTAGACTGTCATTAAGCTGACATAATAAAGTCCGGCGCGCTGTTTATTGCAGCAGCAAACGAGTATGGGAGCTCCTGCTTATCGCGGAGAGCAAAGACCAGAAACAAAGGATGAATCCCTATGGATGAGATCTCCTTTGGAGAAAGGTGTACTGCCTGGAACATCGCCAATCGATGGCCGCTTGCATAAGCCTTTGGGTTTGGCAAATCAAGCGCATGAAATCGGAAACACAATGCACACAGGATGCAGGACGCAGGACGCAGGAGGCAGAAGGAGGCCATGCGGAGGATGCTTTTTGCTGGCTACATTCGGGGCGCGCGATAATTGCATTTCGAGCACAATTGCTCCTATTGTACGGTGGGGCACAGCCTGCCTGCCTGCCTGCTCCCCTGGATCCGCCTGCACCAGCCCACAGATGCCATTACACATGCCAGCCATGACTCTTGGGCCCCCACCCACGCACCCACCAAACCACTGCGAACCCCCACTCTCTCTCAGCTCCTCCTTTCGCCTTGCAACCCCCACCAATACCTAACCTTTCATCTCTTTCTGCAGCTCTTCGACCATGTGGCCACCAGGAAAGCGACAGGGAAAGCAATATGGACTTGGAGTCGTCCTGCCATTGGCTATTGGACTCCTGCTCTGCTCCGCGCAGACGCAAAGCTCTGTGACGTCATTAGAAAGGACAGAGCAGCAGCAGCAGCAGCAGGGGATGCTGCTACTGCAGCAGCCCAAATCCTTGAAGACGCGCAACCCAGCAGCGTAGTTCAGGATTGGAGTTTGGTGTGCAAAGAGCTCTGCGGGTAAGTCTCGCAAGATACATAGTTAGAAAACCAAAGTGTCCTTGGAAGTAAAGGATTTTGCAAAGGAAATGAAGAAGTGGCAGAGAGAAGATAAATCTTCCGCCTTTTAAGTGATTTTTGTGTGGACTCATGATGATAATTTAACGATTAAATAAATGAAAACTCGAAAGTGAATACTCGACTGTGGTATGCGGCGGCGGCGGCGGCGGCGGCGGCACTGAGGTCGGTCTCTCAAGTGCCCAGCGTAATCGCGACTGTCAAGCTATGTGTTCAACACCTGATCTAAATCGGTGTCTCAAAAGGAAGAGCTCTGAGTGTTTGTGTTCTTTTAAGTGCATAGTTACCCCGCATACCCAGTGCTTTTTTGGGGATATACTCGTAGGAAATTAACGTTTGTCCCTCTGACTAAATGAACACTTGGATCTATGAAAATTAAATAGTTCGAGAGCTGATATTAAAGCATGGAGATTTATATAATCTCTAGACAGAGGAGCACTGTGGCAAAGTGTGCTGACATTTAGAAATTCAAAGATAAAGCGCTATAAAAAAGCACCAAAAATAGTTGAACATTTTTCTTGGCAAAGATTTTGATTGCCATAAAATAAACTGTCAATTTTTAAGAGTTTAACCAGGAAAAACAACCATGAAAATATTCCCATTCTTCATTACAGAGCCGGCCTGGGCGTTACGACGCCTGGCGAGGCCCATTCTACGATCCTGGGACCGGAAATTGATGTGGCCAAGTGCGGGCAACTGTGTGGACAGCCAAGGGGTTAGTGTGCATTTAGAATAGATGCTCCACAGCCTTCCTAGCCACCACCCATGCTATGCCCCAACTAACGTTCTTCCATTTTCCATATTTTCTGTTCGATTCTTTCAGATATTGTGGGCGATAGACTCTGTGCGAGCTACTGCCAGCAAAGGCATCGCTCGCTGTCCGGCTGCAGTCCATGCCAGGTGGTGCAGGAGGAGGAGGAGGAGGAGGAGCAGACGGTGGCCAGTGCAGTGCAGGGCAATGCCACACATGGTCCCAGAACCGAAGAATCCCAGGAGGCAGCTGCAATTGTAGGCGCCTCGGATGTGGTGACTACGGCGACACCCGACTGGAACGAATTGTGCAAGTCGCTCTGCAAGACTGGCGATGGCGGGTCTTTGTGCAACTGTGATCTATCGCCGTTCTCCACCTGAAACTGAAACACACAAAATCACAGGTGCGATGGAAGGTGCTGGATCACAAAACCAACCATATTGATTTATATCTATATATACATATATATATAATTCGAAAGTTATTATATAACATTTTGTTGTTCTTCGTTTTGGACTTGAGTTAGTGCTAGTGTTGTCTTTATGCTATTATATGTATACCATATATATTCTATATTCCATATCTTGTTGCGAGAGTTTAGTTGAAAATACTGTAAAGTAAACCAAAAACAAACAAAAAAATAAGAAAAACAAAAAGAAACTATAGGAAAAAGAAGTATATATGAGCACTCTACATATATGAAAGAATCACGCGCAAAATGACGGAGGAAGAGCGAAAATTCAAAAAACAAATTCCCTATGCGAATCAATTAATTTGTAATTAATTTCAATTAACAAAAACAAAAACAAAAAACGTAACTATAAAAGAAAAGCTACATATATACATATGTATATGTATAAGAAGTAAGACGGAGTAATCCAACAGCAGAATCACACAGGGCTTCCAGTGTCCCCCTGCGCTGGTTCATTCATCCATTCCCATATAGGATCATGCGTGCCGGCGTGGGGGGCACAACCCACATAAAAAAAAAAATGTATTAGGTGATTGGAATAGGGAGACACAACCAATTAATATCAACAAACACAACATATCGTGGTAAATCAATTACTTACACACTCAACGTAACTCACTTCGGACTTTTCTTTTCTTTGTTTTTTTTGTTGTTTTGTTTTGACGGAATCAGCATATCAATTTACGAAGCAGAGGCAGGAAGGAAGGATGGAGGCTATCTGAAGAGGAAGTTGGTATCCGAAGAGAATTAGTATTTTTGATTTCAGTTTTTGGCTTACAAAAAATTATCGGGCATCAATTACGTGTGTCACATTAACGTTAACCAAGAGTTTAGTGTTGGTTACAGATATAAATATGAATATATATACATACGAGTAAATACGATATTGGTCTATACATATATCTAAATACACAAAAAATGAGTTGCGATTGCAAATCACAAACTCAAAAGCGGTGCAAAAAAAAAAAAAAAACTAAAACCCCGAAAAACCCGCGCATACATTTACAATTATTATAGATATCATTCTATATATATATATATATAAAACATATATGCTAACATTATCTGTGTGTTTGGAAGACATTTTTTCGCATTGTATGAAATGGAAGACAATTTCAACAAGCAAGCAAGCAACAACAACAGCAAACAAAAGCATTCTGGAAGACATGCGTCAATTTCTAGGGGCGGCAGACACCATCTTGCCACCCCGCTTGCATTTAGTTCAATATGGCCCTTAAAATAATATAAATAATACTTACATTTATTATTTATTTCGAAGAACCTAGTCAATGGCTAGCACACGTTGTTGTGTCAAACGCGACGCTGTGACTGACAATAATTACTAGAAATAATACAAACAAACAACAAAAGAAAACAAACGATTAGATGAAGATGGAGATTTGGGTATTCAGTGTCTAAATATCACTAATTACTTAATCGCGCACCTATACTATATTTAATATATAATATATATTGCACCGATAATTATTAAAAGGAGAAAGTAAAAGAATATCGCAGGACAGAGGAGTTTAACGAAGCATTATTCAGAGCACATTCATTGATAAACCTAATGCGGCTTCAGTATGTATATCGATGTGTAGCACGTTAATCAATCACTAATTACGATATTTACTAATCGTACTTACTAATCGTACTCAATGCACTTGCATTTATGTATATGTATATGTGTTAGGCGTTGCGTTTCTGCCATGAATACTGCGGCTAAGGAACCATAATATCAGCACACAAAACCATTATAATAAACCAAATTAATTAATTAATAATCAGCAAAAAAAGACTATATATAAAAAAAAAAAACATCATCATCAATTGCAATTACAATTGCAATAGCAAAAAAAACACACACCGAACCGAAAACCGTTTCGCAGTTTGTTTTCGTTTGTTGTGGCAAGGCAAGAGAGGCAAGGCATCGATCGATGCCACCCGCGCTGGGTGGCTGCGATTGATTATATAGTATAGCAGTTAGGAAGAACCATAGTTGAATACTTAGCTTGAAATGCCAGATGCATGGTATGTATGCCGCGAGTGTAATAGCCCCGAAGAAAATCAGAAATTTAAAGACAATTCCACACAAGTAACCGAAAAACTGACACTACAAAAAATAATAATAATATGTACACGCATTCAAAGTAAAGGCAAATATATCTATTATCTGTTAAATGTTGTAAAGCCCCTCTAAACACAAAAAAAAAAAAAAGAAAAGCGAAAAAAAACCAAAAGTCTTTCACGTGGGGTGGGAAAGGAAATGGGGGGGAGAAAAACGTCGTTTGAGGCAGCCTAGAAGCTGTATCTACAGCGGAGCTCTGCTATTTTCTTATTAGCTCCCACTTAAATAGTATAAGGTATGTATGTAGGTGAGTATGTATGTACAATAGATTTGAATTAACAGCCAGAATTAAGCAACTCCCAAACGTCCCATGTTTGGCGGAATACAATTCAAATGCACTGCTTCAAAAGCTCAAACACCGCTATCGTTTACCGGTTCGATTCACTGCTTTTTCGTCAAGCTTTCAAGCAGTTCATAACCGCTTCGAAGAACTTTCAACTGCTTTAAGCAGTACATTCAAATTTAAATCTCTAAAAACATTAATAGACTGCATTAGTAGGGCTACCAATTCTAAAAAATGTTCCTTATTATCTTTATTAATATAAATCAATAATCGTAATTGGTAGCGAATGGAAAGACCAAGGTGTGTATTTTATAAGCATTTATGTACATATGTGCCCTTCTTCATTATACTCCATCTCGCTTCCCAGCTATAGTTGCAAATTCAAATAAATATTTAAAAATACTTCGCCTCCATCTTCTGTTAATTTTCTTATTTATTGCGCATGCATGATATTCGTGATATTTTATTCAAACATAATCTGTAGGACAGGCAAGAGGCAAACATAAACTGGACGTGTATTTTTCACTATAATTAAATTAATTTAAAATTCACATTAGTTTTAGTGGTCATGTGTGGTCGTGTACAAATATTTAACAAATTCATGAGTATATAGCAGTACACATACATACATATGTAGATTTCAACTAATTTATAATTAAAACGAGGAAGATGCATTGTGCTTGCGCCTTGGGCGTTAGTTAATTAGTACAATCCTCGCATAAGTAAGTACAAAAGAAGGCTAGTCAGTGGTGGTGGTGGTGGTGGTCAGTTCCCATCGCTAGTAGGTGGTTAATTAACAAACTAAATTGGGATGGAAAGGACAGGCGGAAATCATCGAAACGAAACTTAGCTTAGCTTCCTATTTCAGATATCAATCCCTCCTCAATCAATCAATCAATCGATCGATCGATCGATCGATCTATCTCCTATGTAGTAGTGCTGGTTTCTCCCTTAGCAATATTCTTAGAAAACTTGTTAACCTAGTACACATACATACATACATACATATATCGTAATTTACATTGGCAAGTATGAATCGTTAAGTATTTGTTGGGTTTTTGTAGCTTTAGAAGTTAGTTAAATAAATTTCGAGGAGCGGCGCTCCTTCTGTCATCAGCTGCAGCTCGCTGCTGCTGCTGCTGCTGCTACTGCTACTGCTCCTTGTCTTTTGTGCTCGTATCTGTTCTGGTCTTTTTGTGTGTTGATTCCCGTGCGCGTGCCCAGAGTACGCGACCGGGATTAGCTAATCGACATGCGATTAGTGAGACGCCTTCATCATTCAGTCGCCAGCTCATCGATGCGACAGCGCACGGCATGTTCGAGCACCTCCAGGCTGGCGTAGTCCAGCTCTTTAACCAGGCAGAGCGTGGCAGACAGCAGATTGGAGCTCTGCCGAATACGGGAAATGATTCAGTTATACATATATCGATGTCTTATCGTTACACTCACCCGGTTAATGGGTCGCCGATGATAGCCCGAGTAATGATTCGCCACAGAGGCCGACACGTTGCTGGTGGAGTCGCTATAGCGAGCTTCGGGGCGTCTGCTGGAAGGAAATCTTTAATTTAATATCCTCCTACGACTCCTCTCTGCAATCCCCGAGCTTACCTTGATCGTGGCCTCTCCTCGGGCTCCCAGTCGCCGCCATTCTCCCGCGCACTTCCATTCCGATAGCCGGTGAAACGCTCCCCGCTCTCGGGTCCGACGCTGCGCCTTTGTGGATGATTCAGCATCTGGCTGCCGTACGGATTGTGGTGCACCTGCGGCACTTGGTGCTGCTGATGCTCCTCCCATTCGGTGAGGTCTGTCTGGCTATGGCGATAGTGTGCCGGATAGGCCGGTCGATCCGACTGATAGTATTCCTGTGCGAGGGAATACCAAAATGAAAATGGGGACTTGCATATCGTACATCGATTCAACATCATCTGACTGTGTGGGGGGGGGGTCACCGTGTGGCCGCAAGCCCTTACCTTCATGGAGTGTGCGGATATGCTGGGCGGAATGGGCGCTGGTCGCACCTCCCGGTAGCCAGCATTTGGGCTGCTCTCCTGGTCAGAGCCCGGCGAGCGCTGCTCGTCATCGGGCGTTGGTTAGTGGTGCAGTTTTAGTTTTAGTCGGGGTTGGGCAGAATTGTGGTTGAGGTTCGGGTCGTGGTGGTGCATGGTTTTTGTTTGTTTGTGTGAAAAAGTGAGCACATTAGAGACGTTAAAATCGCTTTGGTGTCCGCCACCCCCCACACGGCCATCCATCCCACATGACGAAATTTTGAGCAAGCTGCACTGTTTTTTTTTTTTTTGGGGGCACAATCAAATGCTTTTTCAATGGCTCATTAGCCGGAGGAGCCCTGCCCTCTGTTCTCTGCATATATAATGACCCATTTTTCCCCCCCTCTTCGTTTCAGTTTCGGCTTTTGTTCGCTGTCGTTTTGGGCTTCTTTGGCAATTATTGTTTGGTTTTGTCTTTCTCTCTCTCTCTCTCTCCTCCAGTTCTCTCAACAGTTGCTCCCAAAGTCAACAGAGTCAACTTAACCCACAAAAGTAAGCAGACAATGGGTCCCAAATGGCCAAACGACGGGAAAAAGCGAACCTTAACCATGTCGCAGCCATCGCGTGACTCTTTCAAGGGGTTACGTTAGCCTCCTTCCACTCCTCCTACTTCAACCAAGTGTGACGTGCCGCCTATCCACGCCCTACCCTACCCTACCCCGAAAAAAGTGGGCTCGGCAAGCGAGGGGCTCAGCTCAGCTCAGCTCAGCATATTGTCATGATGGATGCGTGGGGGCTGGTGATGATGATAGCTATGGCTTGTTAGGAAGTGGATCTTACATCGTATTGCTGATAGGAAGTGCGCTGCTTTGGTTAACGTGTTATACATGGGCGATGGCGGATGCACGGGTTCCTGGGAAAACCAAGACAGATTAGTGTTAAGTTTACGGGATACGGAAGGGTGGAAAGATCTTAAAGATAATGCTGCAACTGCCTCTGTGCTATCTTTTCTCTCAGTATTCATATCTATAAGCAGACAGACGGACACATCCACTGCCTGCTCCTGTACATCTCTCTCCCACAGGACTCTCCATCTCTAGGTGTTACCTTGGTGGGTGTTGGGGGCTTGGAGCCATGCACTGGCAGCACCTGGCTGCCACCAAGATCGCTGCCACTGTGTGTGATGGTCCCTTCGCTGCTGTGGTTGCCCGACGGGCTGGCTAACAAAAAGCGGCTTGTTAATGGGAACGGGGAGGTTAGCAGGAGTGAAGATAGATACAAAGACGTGGCAAGAGAGTTGAGTTAAGAGTTAGCAGTTAAGATTATAGCCCAGACAAGTGTTAAGCCAGGGCGTGGCGTGGGATTAAGTCTCTGACAATGGCAGCGATTTACCTCTCGCATAATGGGACTCGAACTCTGGCGCTGCTGCTGCTGTGGCTGCTGTTGAGGTTGTTGCTGCGTCTGTGGATGATACTGTTGTTGTTGCTGTTGCTGCTGCGGTGGCGGCGAGTGTGTCGGGTAGCTATGCTGCGGCGATGTACGCTGCTGCTGTCTAGCCTCATACGCATCTTCGTACACCTCATCCTCGGGCACCGAACTGCCGCCGCGTCGCAAGGCATCGTCCACCTCCTCCTGTGTGACCTCCACATTATCGAGTTTCTTCAGATTGGGCAGAGCGCGCAATACGATCGCCCGATAGCTGCAAAATGCGGTGTGGAATGAAAGTGTGAGATGATTACTCCTCAGGGGCTTCCTCTCTGACCGCAGTCAGTACTCACTTGGTGCCGGACTGTTCACAGCAGGGATTCTCCTCCAGCCAGAGGTTCTTCAGTGCTGGCAGATTCTGCAGGTAGGCAATCTCATTGATATCCTGAATGTGATTCTTGCGCAGATATAATTCCTGCAGCTTGGAGCAGTCTTCAAAGGGCGCCAAGGTGCTGATTTTATTCACGCTGCAAAACATAAAGAGAGAAAGAGTTTCAGTAGAATTTCTCACCAGCAGCAGATGTACCGAGTGGCAGATGTATCTGTGGTTCAACAAACTTTCTCTGTGATTAAGCGACAAAAGGCGCATCGGCCTTAGCCTCCAAACTAACTGCCGTGAATCATGAAAGAGATTCTTTCGGTGGCAGCTCTGCGTGGCTGGCGGGGTCATTAACTCTGTTCCGAAACCGAAGAAGAATGCCACACAAGCGACCACCAGCTGGGCATCAGCAGAGGAGACACGCTCTGTGTCATCATCAACATTTGGTATCTGTAGGTCAGTTTCGTACCCTGGTTAGCACCTCTAGCCACCCATTGATCGATCCATCTATGCTAATTACTTTCAAATGGCCAATTGCCAGAGGCAGAGGCGCGTGCTTTGATTGTTACTCCCCTTGGCGTGACTCTGGCACCTCCCTTCCCTTCGCCCTCTTATCGGTATTAGATAAGATATGGGGCCGACGGAGGAAGTGTATAAATAAGTGGCTAAACTTAGCCCACGACTCGTCATTAAATGGCACACGGGTGCATTGCCTCGAGGAGAGCAGCAGAGCAGCAGAGCCACCGCCTCAAGTTGTCTCCGAGTGGCTCTGGAAGCGGACACACACACACCTTTCGTTTCACTATTTTTAGGGCTGGGAACTAAAGCAGGCCACGCCACTCGGGAGTGAAACCAAAAGGGGCAATAGTATTATGCATAATCCGAGTCCCCCCATTAACGTCAAGGTTGCCCGCAAGAGTCGTGACACTTGAGAGCCACCAGGACAAGGCACGCAATTCAAATCAATATGGATTCCTCATAACCAAAAGGAAATGAAGCACAGAATGTGGCCTACGCCAACGCGTTTCCCCTGAACTGATTTATGGGGGTCTCACAAGAATATTGCGTCGAGTCCACACACAGGCACTCGACTCCAAGGCAAGGCCTAGCACAACAACAGAATAACAACAGAACGCTCTCCGCCAGGCCCCCACCGCCACTCGCATATAAACCTAAAAAAAAAATCCAGTTGTTTCTTACTGCCCAACGACTGGGAACAAAAAGGTTTTTCTTGTTAAATGCTAAACAAAATGGGCAGTCGAAGGGGATCTAGAAGTTGTTGCCCCCAATATACAAATGTTATGTAGATACTATGTATCTACTACGAGTAGCTGATAATGCCCAATGATAAAGCAAAGTTGAAGAGCCTTGATTGCGGCAATAGCATCCCCTGATAATGTGCCATGACATATATATGTATATATATGTATATGTAGATCTGAAGAGTGCTTTAGCAGTTTTTGAGGGAGGGTGCAAAGGTTTTCAGGGAAAAGAAATCTTCTAAGAATGAATCTTGGAATCCTACACAAAAATTATTCTAAGAACCCTACACAAGAAATCTACTAAGAGCAGAGGTCTTGGAGCACCTTTTATAGAGTTTTTCATGGGTCCCAACTAAATCAAAACTTAACCGGTTGATTGGTTACTGTCTTAATTTGCACGACTATTTCATTATTTCTACATTCCATATTTAGGGATAATTTGTAACTACATTTTTTGATCATTTTTAGTCAATTAAAAAAAATTTAAATTCATATTTGAAACACTTTTGAATGCCAATCGACTGGTGTATTTTTAAAGATTCTGAAAAGGGCAAACAGAATAAGAGAAATCAAAGGTCGAAGTTGACAAGTTTGATTCATTATTTAAGCCACAAATGCCACTACTACATAAGTATTTGCCTCTGCCTCTTGTATTTCTACCATAAGATGTTGTTTATCAAGATTCTCTTCCTGCTCTTGCCATACCTCAAGTTCAATGGCAAGCCCACAGAGCAGAGCTGCCCAATATGGCCATAGCTTTTGCATACACCTCTCATATTTATACAAATACAAATGAATATATATTTTATATTATGTATGTACGTATAGTCATGCATCTGAGAGTTGTCAGCATATTGCCAGTAGATGACGGCTAAGTTTTGACTGTGCTAAGGGGGAAGGGGATTTCGGTGGCCTTGGCAGTCAAAACTGATTGTCGCCTTTTAAGGCAGCGGCATGCAATCATCGCGATACATGCAAGTACAAGTACAAGTACAAGTATCGCTGAAAGAGTACTTACTGAGATTGTACAGAAGTCCTCTCTTCTACAGCTCGGCTCTCCCCCTACGCACTCGCCACAAGCGGCCCACGCCAACCCAAACCACGCAGCTGGATAAAGTACGAGGCAAGCGACTGGCTATTGCCAATTTTGGAGCTCCCACGACTTTTAGCTTATATTTCGTATCTGCCAGTAGTTGTTTTATATTTTTTTTCGCATTAATTACGCGCGCTACGAGCGTGCCAAAGTATTTCTCGAATTTCTGCCCGCCTAATGATGATGCCGTAGCCGAAGCGATGACATCACTTGAAAGCAAATATCACAGCAGTCAGTACGTAGCACATACTCGTATGTACATATGTCTCTGTCCGCGGAACCGAAGCGTACTCAATGAGAGCGGCGCTTCAGGAAATGAAGATGAGTTGAGAATCCTTATATGAGGTGGGATCAGGGTTGAGACTTACCTAAGCGCCAGCACTTCGACACCACGCATGCGTTTGATGATGGACACATCGGTGAGATCACTTCCCCTGAAAGAAACACAGAACAGAACAAAGTTAATGCTATACAGTAAGGCCACTCTCCTAAATGATTGATTCGTGCAGTGAGTGCAGCCCAGCCCAGCCCAGCCCCGTATCTGTATCTGCATCTGAGATGGGCTTAAGAGGTAGACAGGCTCAAAAAAGTAGTTCAACTGCTTTTTCCAGGCATTTTCATGGCACTCTAAGCTCTTGAGTGGCAGGCGTTTTTCCACTACGAAGCAGAGCGGAGGCAGTCGTGACGCTCTCGCCAGTGGACGACACTTCTAAACTGGTTAGAAGATTGCCCCCTCCCGAGATTTGGGTCAAACTGGAGGGGCATATAGGCACCGCAACGACAGGGGCACCCGAGTACCCCAGTGAAAGCCGCCAGAGCATGCCCCAAAAAGTGGGCAGATACCCAAACAGATCAAAGCTCTAGCACTAGCAAAGAGGGCGCACGGTACGCTTTCACCTACGGTTTGGTTTGGCTACTGCACCTGCACGATTAACAATAGAGATCTATCCGCAGCAGCTTACCAGCAATTCAGCTTTGTAATTAGGCCCAGATCCGATTGCTTGGCCCGAGCTATGACCATTTCCTCCGTGAGGCGCGTCATTGTGTGCTGCTTTCCAGTGACCCGTGCAGTAGCAGTCGCAGTCTAGTCCACGGGTTCCAATCGCCGCCACCAAACAGGTGTGCCGCCTGTACCGTCTACGCTCTCCTCTATATGTAAACCGCACACAAATGACCAATTTTAGATGCGGCTGGGGGCACGTACAGAGGGGCAAACAAACAACAGGTTACAGCGATATATATATCTCTCTATATATCTAACTAGTTGTTGTGTTTGTGTTTTTGTTGTTACCGATTCGCCTTGACGTTGTTGTTGTTTCTGCTGCTTGTCTCTGACGTATGCAGTTGTTGTAATCACTGGCGTGTCGTTGTAGGCGTTGCTTCAACTGATGCAATTTCGTAATTATGAGAGGCTTTGGAGTTCCTTCGAATGGAATTCGTTTGGGATGGGAGATACCTCCTCAGCGAATCTCTCGCAGCAGCAGCAGCAGCAAAGGCACGGATGACTAAGCACCGCGGTTGTTGCGCTTTTATATTTACTATCAAACGTAATACACAGTTTACACTCGACTCGCCAAGCTGAAGCTGCAGGTATTTTTGTGTGTGTTTTCCGTTTATAATTATGTTGCAAGCCGAAATATAACGAAAATGAATGTGTCTTATAGCGAAAATAAAGTTTAATTTGTTGTTAAACCCGCACAATTATTCGCGTATTGTGTGGATCGATTTTTTGAGCACAGATGTTTTTATGTCTGCTTCCCTTGCCTGGTGTTTGTTCGTGTAAGAATGAGATTTTTGAGTGACCTGACTATGGCTATAGATTTTGAATTGACACTTGAATGGGAGGGCAAACTTTGTTAAGCAAAAGATTTTCCGATTTTCCATGCACCACCGTGTTTTTGCAACCTTTGCTTTGCTTTGCCTGCTTTACAGGTATTTCTCTCGGTTCGTCGTGTGTTCGTGTGGGGCAGAGTGAGACGGAAGACCAGACTCGCGCGTGCTTTACACAATGTTCCGCTATGTTAATAAAACTACAGATAGTTTTTTGCTCTCCCCCAGTCGGTGCGCTCGCCACGACAGTCGCCACTAGACTTGGGGACTTTTGGGGCCTACAATGCAGCCGAAGCGGAGCAATGAAGCTTTTTGCTCCAAATCACGCACACACACACACACACACACAGCGATTTTACTGCATTTTTTGTTGTCTCTGTTTACGAATAGAGTGTGAAGCGGAGTAGCGTGATTGGTTGCATTTCGACTAAAAATCGAAAAGCAAGAGGGGTGCCACTAAATTTAGTATGTATAATTAAAAAGGGGCACAGCATATAAACTTAATTATTTATTTAAACCATAACTAGCAATAAATAATTAAACGATTAATATCGTGACGATACCTACTATCGATCTCATCAAAGAAACGCCAATTTGAGCAGCGATTGCATACTATTTTTATACCCTGAAAATGGCCAACATCTAGTATTTAAATACTAAAACATTAAATATTCTTTATTTATATTCGGAATTAATTTCTGCACTAATATTCGTGTCGCGAACGGGAAAAACATTGGTTGCTGGCGGAGCGACGACAAAGACAAGCGATTTATTGAATTGTGAAAGAAAACATCATCGTAACCTTGGGCGTGTATTAATTTAAACTCGCTTCTAGCTGCTAGCAGCCAGCGTCTCCCCCCAATAATTCTGCTGACATCTCCCCCACCCCTCCTCCACCTTCACCTCCTGCTTCAAGTGGTGGATATAGCAGAGCAAACATCTGGCGAGATAAGGGCGCCCCGCTCCCCTTCCCAGATCCCACAAACGAATTTATTGCAAAAACGGCGAACAACTTTTGTTGAGCTGCGGAGAAACGTTGAGACGTAAGTTGAATTACGTCATCGTTTGGGGAGCAATTTTAGACGGTGATTGTTTGTGTTGCTATACATTTCTAGCCTCTCCTCTGTTCGTTCTGTTCGCGCCGCTACGCTACTCTAGTATTGGACGGCGACGCCCCCTCATCATTGTGTATCTGAAATAGGCTATAGATTGGGACCGAAACGGACGATGATTCATGTGGGCGAGAACACCTGGAACCTGCAGATCCTCATCACAGATCTGCAGGTGGAGAAGACGCTGCGGGTGAAGGGAGATCAGCACATTGGCGGCGTGATGCTCCAGCTTGTTGACCCGGAAATGCCCAAGGACTGGTCGGACCATGCGCTGTGGTGGCCCGCCAAGAACGTGTGGCTGACAAGGACACGCTCCACACTGGACCAGGCCGGAGTGCAGTCGGACTCGTTCCTCCACTTTACGCCCATGCACAAGACACTGAGGGTGCAGCTGCCCGATCTGAGGTATCTCGACTACCGCGTCAACTTCTCGGCCAAGACCTTTGGAGCTGTGGTGAACCTGTGCAAGGATCTGGATGTGCGCTACCCGGAGGAGCTGTCGCTCTGCAAGCCCGTGGAGCAGGAGCACTTAAAGAAGAACTTCTCGAAGCTGCCACAGAAGAAGATCCCCGTGCCGGAGGCCAACGGCGTCTCGTACCTGCAGCCGGCGCCGGACACCAACTCCTTTGTGCCCATTGCCGCAGCCTACAACGGTAGCAACGGCAGCCTGGACAGGTCGCACAACGGCAATCTGCTGTGCGCCCCTGCCTCGCCCTATGCCACCACACCAAGACGGGCGGCCACGGCACCCGGAACACCGATTAGCTCGCCCACGGGGACCTGGAAGCACAGCTCCAACGGATACGCCAGCTACGATTCGAATTCCAGCTTCGGCGACTTCCAGGAGAACCTGGCCGTCTCTCCGCGATCGCCCAGTCCGGACGTGCGGGCCCGTCTGGTGCGGCCCAAGACCCTGGTGGAGAAGGCACGCCTTAATGTGGGCTGGCTGGACTCATCGCTGTCCATCATGGAGCAGGGCGTGCGGGAGTATGACACACTCTGTCTGCGCTTCAAGTACTTCACGTTCTTCGATCTGAACCCAAAGTACGACCAGGTGCGCATCAATCAGCTGTACGAGCAGGCCAAGTGGTCCATTCTCAACGAGGAGCTGGACTGCACCGAGGAGGAGACCCTCATGTTTGCCGCCCTCCAGTTCCAAGTGAACCACCAGACGGAGCTGCATCCGTCCGGCATAGATTCGGGCATAGAGACGTCCAGCCAGGAGAATGGCGGCGGGGATGACATCGATTCAGCTCTGAATGAGCTGCAAATTACACTCGAGGGACCCAGCAATGGCAAGGATCAGGGCAACATCACGAGGATACCCGAGCTGTCCGACTACCTGAGATTCCTCAAGCCCCAGAGGTTCACCCTCAAGGGCTACAAGCGCTACTTCTTCACCTACAGGGATCTGCACTTGCATCTGTACAAGTCGCAGGAGGATTCGCGTCGCGGTGCTCCCACCATCAGCATCAATCTGCGGGGCTGCGAAGTGACGCCCGATGTCCATTTGGCCCAAGGCAAGTTCGCCATTCGTCTGGAGGTGCCGCCCGAGGGCAGGAGCGGGCCGAACAGTGAGGTGTGGGTGCGGTGCGAGAACGAGGAGCAGTACGCCAAGTGGATGGCTGCCTGCCGCCTGGCCGCCAAGGGTCGTTCCCTGGCCGACAGCTCCTACGACAGCGAGGTGAGCAGCATCCGATCCCTGCTGCAGATGCAGAAGCCCGCCCAGGGAGCTCCGCTGACCATCAATCCGCGCAGCGTAGAGCCCATGGACTACCTGTCGCCGAAGATGCTGCGCAAGCTGTCCAGCAAGGCGGTGCAGAGGATACTGGAGGCGCATGCCAATGTGAAGAAGCTGCCGCTGATGGACTCCAAAATGAAGTACATACAGGCCTGGCAATCCCTGCCAGACTTTGGCGTCACCCTGTTCATCATCAAGTTCGATGGCCACAAGAAGGAGGAGCTGCTGGGCGTGGCCCACAATCGCATCATGCGCATGGACCTCAATTCGGGCGATCACATCAAGACCTGGCGATACAACACAATGAAGGCCTGGAACGTGAATTGGGGCATCAAGTGCATGATGGTTCAGTTCAACGACGAGAACGTGGTCTTCTCGTGTCTATCTGCCGACTGCAAGGTGGTGCACGAATTCATTGGCGGCTACATCTTCATGTCGATGCGCTCCAAGGAGAACAATCAGACCCTCAACGAGGAGATGTTCCACAAGCTAACAGGAGGATGGTCGTAAAGGGAACACTAAGCAATCAGAAAGAGCGATGCACAGCGTGTGCAGAGAGAGTGGAGATGTAGATGGAGGAGTACAGCAGCAGTCTTACAAGTGCCAAGCACAAACTTCGTCGCATGTTTTATCTATATTTAATGAGTTGTGTGTGCCGTGTGTGTAAATGTTAATGGAAACGGAGACAGACGGAGATAGAGCAGCAGCAAATACCTAGAATAATAACGACCTACAATGATGATAACAATGTTGTGCCTTTTGCCCTGAAAGCAATCTTAACCAACTCCAAGTCAATGTTCTGTTCTGTGTATTTTTAACAGAAGTCCCACAGGCAGCCCACAAGCAGCCCCCAAGCAGCATGTTAAAGCTACAATTTTAGTCCAAAATGGGCGGGATAGCAATAGCATCCCATCCCCAACCCCCCTCAAGCAACCTTTTTTTACTACTCGTACAGTTTATTGTGTGTGGACTAACCAGCGGTTTTATATATTGTATATTTATTAAACAAATTAATAAGCAGAATAAATTATTTGATATGTTTTTAATGATCGTAAACAACATGATCGTGTGTCGCATTTATTTGCATTCTCCTCACACTCAATCCAGGCATGGCATCCCAGACAGATAGCAGCTGGTAATTTGAACCCTGAGCTGAGCTGCTCCTCTGGGTGCTTGCTTACTCATCCCATCCCATCGCCCCATGGCGGTGGAGGGGCGTGCTGCAATATAAAGCATTCTTATTGTTATTAATAACATTTTCAATTGAATTGATAAGCAGAGGAGCGACGTGGACTCATTCTTTGCCCTATACGGAGATTACACAGACACTACACTCGGTTAGGCCGTTGATTGATGACAGCGTTGAAGAGTTATTCTGAATGGGGCTCGTCTGCTCAACGCGCTGCAAAGATCTGATCTTATGGGAACGTGCAAAATCGAGAAGTCTTCAATTTAAGTCAATTAGGGATAACAGAGTTATAGCGAAGGGAATTCGCAATAGTTTTTGCCACTTTTTGTACCTATTACAATGAATAACATTTTTAAAATTCGATAAGTCAATTGCGCTCGATAAAACCGTTTTCAGCTACCCTGGTAGCCGGCCACAGAGTCCCAGGTTCAAAGTGGCAATAATAGCCAAAAATATTTGTTTTTCTTGGTTTTTCTAGTTTTTTTACGAAGAAATCCCCGTGAAATTATTGCGGGTTTCCTATATCTTTGATTTCCGATCATGGACAAAGAACGCTTAACCCATTGACGACCAGTATTACGAATCTTTAAGAATTTTGGCGCAGTTCAGGTGAAAGATATCATAGTATTTTGTAAATAATGAGGTTGGATAGGATCTACAGGATTGTTAAATAATTCCATACGCGTTTTCGTTAGATACGTTTAATTTGTATGGGAAAAATTTCAATTACCATGAATAAGTAAAAAACATGTCAAATTCAATACTTATGCTTCAAAGAAACTCGAAACAACAAATTGAACACTAACTAAAGGAAATAGGGTATACAAATGTCCATACGCATGCAGAAACTTGGTTGACCAGCAACAATGACCAAGTGTGACCGGAGTTCACACTTTCGTTTAATGCATTGGCCGCTTTTGTTTGCACCTTATTATGTAAACAATCCAATGAAAAGGAGTTCTGAAAACTAGCCAATCCTGTACAAAATTAATTTATGAATCGGATAAAATTAATTCTTTAGGGCTTAGTGGGCAAACTAGCTGGTAATATTAAAGGGAATATAAAAATCGACGAATATTAACAGATCTTGCCGTGTCAGTCAGTATATTTTCGGTTTATTATGAAAATGACAAGGTATATTTCGGTATTTTTTCTGAAATGTACACATTCCCCGCTAGGGTCTCTGTCGAATTTTACATAAATATGTAGTTAATTTGTAGCAAATGTGTAGTTAGAACACGCTAACTACACAGTTACCCATGTAAAACATTAAATGTTTCATCAGAAGACCGCTCCTCTATCTGATTAAACCTTATTTATGAATAATTCAAATGAAAATGAGCACTTATAATTAGCAACTCTTTCAGGAAATTGATTAATTAATCGTAGAAAAATATATGTTCAGCGCTGAGAGTCTTAGCTTGCTAGTAATATTAAACCGAATATCAAAATCGAGGAATCGCATCTTGTCGTGTCCGTCAGTATATTAAATATACTGATAATAAATTCGCGGTCACACTGCGCCTGAGCCTCGTGCTGTTTTGAAAGAAAATTTAATTCTAAATTTGTGCTTAATTATTCGAATTGACACTTGTAGTATATTTGGGGCGACTGTTTAAGGACTGAGCATCACAATGAGCACCGAATCAACGAAACCGGCGCCCAGCCAGGAGGCAATGGTGGCCCAATTTCAACAGCTGCGGAACGACCAGAGAAATTTGGCCAACAACCTAAACACCCTGGAAATGGACTTGAGGGAGCACAAGTGAGTCACTGGCCGGCCACCAAGTAGACATATTCGACTGCTAATAATGTATTTTGTTTGTGCCCAGAACTGTGATAGAAACACTGAAGTTGGCCGATCCGGACCGCAAATGCTTTCGTCTGATTGGCGGCGTCCTTTGTGAGCGGACCGTGAAGGAGGTGCTGCCGCAGCTGGTGGAGAACCAGGACTTTATTGCCCAGACCATTACATTAATCACTGAGGATCTGAGCAAAAAGGGGACGGAGCTGAACAAGTTCAAGGAAGAGCACAACATCAAAATCCGTGGCGAGCACCTGAGCGCCGAGGGTGGCAAATCGGATGAGGAGAGCAGCGGCAGCAAGTCTGAGAACCGCAACGTTCTCGTCTCCAACTAGAGAAGCAGAGAACCCAGCCTGCACGCAGCGTATTTATTGTGTCTATGTATGAAGTGAACTCTGCCAAGATTGGCGAACAACAACTCAACCGATCACCGGATCCATTGTATTGAATACTGAAGTTCTAATGTTATATGTAATTTTTAGCTGTAAGGCGAAGTTCACACGCCCACTCACATCCATAATCTCTCATTCTCACGCATAACACACCACACCTCACCTCACCTCACCTCACCACACCACGCACCGGCCCCAAAAGTAAACCACTTCTGTAACAGAATGAACCACACTCGTCTGGTGCTTTATTGGAACGCTTCTCAAGACAGCTCCTGGCGCTGGTAGTCCCGCTTGCCACCTGACTTGCTCAGCAGACGGATATTGGTGATGCAGATGTCGTGGGACACGGCCTTGCACATGTCGTAGACAGTGAGGGCCGCAATGGAGACGGCTGTTAGGGCCTCCATTTCGACGCCCGTCTGGCCGGTGCAGCGCACAGAAGCCTCCAGTCGCACGCACTGTTGGTCGGGCAAGAGCTGGACTTTCACCTTTACCGAGGACAGCGATATGTTGTGACACAGGGGGATCAGTTCGGATGTGCGTTTAGCTCCCATTATGCCGGCCAGTTGAGCTACACTCAGGACATCGCCTTTGGCCAGCTCGTTGGCTGCAATGAGCTGCGTGAGCCGCTCCCCCACCTGAACAGTGGCTTCTGCTCGGGCCAGTCGCGTGCTGGTCGGCTTCTCGCCGACATCCACCATCTGGGCCTTGCCCTGAGCGTTGACGTGGCTGAGGCTGCTGCAGTGGCGGGCTGTCTGGAGCAGCTGTGAACGATGAGAATGAAGATGATGGTGGAGCAGTGCAGCACTTGCAATGATAGATGGGCGACTGGTGTCTGCTAGCCGCCTATGAGTATCATCGGGCGATTCTCCATCTGCGAAAGGTTCAGCATGCCTGGGGAAGAATGCTGAAAATGTGAGTACTCCTCTGTGACCACCGATGGGAATGGAAATCATTCCAGCTCACCTGCATGCTGTCGTTTCTTGCGTCGCACTGCGGCTCCGATCAGATCCACCAGATCCTCCTCGGACACGTCACTCCTCATGGCGTCCCGCAGCGAAAACTCCTTGTTCCCGAACAGACACACCTTGATGTTGCCATCTGCGGTGAGTCTCAGCCGGTTGCAGGAGCCGCAGAAATGCTCCGTCATGGATGTGATGAAGCCCACCTGTCCCTTGAATCCCGGCACTGCAAAAGCCTTAGATGTGTCATTTGGCCCATTTGGCAGTGCCTCGAACTCGGGCCATCGATGGCGAATCAGCTCCACCGACTCTTTGAACGAGATCAGCCTGTCTGTGTGCCATTTGTTGCCAGAGAAGGGCATGTACTCGATGAATCTGACGTCCACAGGCCGATCTCTGGTAAACTCCACAAAGTCGCAGATTTCGTCCTCGTTGAAGTTGCGCATCAGCACGCAGTTGACCTTCGGGCGGTAGCCCAGCTGCACGGCCAGATCGATGCCGGCAATGACCCGTTCCCAGCCCTTCCGCCGCGTAATCTTCTCGAAGCGGTCCTTCTTCAGTGTGTCCAAACTGATGTTCAGCGAGTCCAGGCCCGCCCTTTGTAGTGGTAGCAGCAGACGGGTCAGCACCAGGCCGTTTGTGGTGATACCCACATGCTCCAGCTGGGGCAGGGCCTTCATCTCTGCCACCATATCGACAATGTCCCGCCGGACAGTGGGCTCTCCGCCTGTGAGACGTATCTTTCGCACTCCCTGCTCCACAAAGATGCGGGCCAGACGAAGTATTTCCTCGGTGGTCAGCAGATTCGCCTTGGGCTGCAAGGGCACTCCATCGGCGGGCATGCAGTAGTCACCTGAAACACATGTTCAATGTGAATTTCGCCACAACATTTAATTAAGCCCGGGCATCCACTTCAGTCCGAGTGGGCCAGTGGGCCCTGGGGCTGTTATCGTATAATCATGGGTGTCGCTGATAAACGACCGATTGGCCCAGAACCTGTTGCGGTAGGTAGGATTGGCTGGAAACTTACAGCGCAGATTACAGCGTTCCGTGAGTGAAATCCGCAAATAGGTGTGGTGTCGTCCAAACGTGTCTGTCAGCGGCGAGTCCTATTGAATAGAGGATAAAGCTGATTCATTTCATTCCTAATTAGAAAAGTAGAACTGTCACTGCCCCCACCTGTTTGTTGGCTCTCTCCGGCTCTGTTTGCGCACTTGTTGCCAGTTTTAGGGAACCGGTTGCCGTTGCCGAAGCCTTTTGGCGGATCGGAACCGGTGCTGCAGTCTGGCACAGCAGCCTATTTACGTATTTCACCAGCAGACGCATTTGATTGATGTGTTTGTTCGCGCTCTAATAAATGTAGCTTACGTAAACCATCAATTTGCTGGTGGGCTGTCTGGCTGGATCAAAGCATACCGTTTAATAATATTTAATGATAAGCAATTACATATGCTCACGTCAGGCGTGCTTCTTCTTGCTCTATCTCTCGTCGGGATCCAATTTTGGGCAGCACGATCCACTCCACAGTCGCCGAGCTGTGTTTGTAAACTAACTGTATGGATCGCCGGTGTTCTAATGGAGCTCCCCACTTATCAATGTCACGCTGGTGTGCGTCTGTGGGGGCTACTTGTTGGCATTTGGAAATGCTGACAGTCCATCATGATGACAAAAGCAGAATTTTTAAACGGTATTGGTCTTGCACCTCAAGACCAATCCAGTATGAAAAATGACAGCGCCAACCAGATCCACTACACTACAAATCCAATCTATAGCAAATATTTCACACTGCAAGCGTCTGCGTCTGTGCAGTGTTGGCCAAGTCGAATGTCATACGGCCATAACCGACCGATAGCATTTGATAACAACAAGAACAGCTGTGTTAGGTTGTCAAATATTTGAAAAATATCATATCAGTGATATATTCTTTTTTAAAAAATATCAAAACGATATGAAATATAATATATGAAAAATAAAAATATATATTGATATTTTGCCAAAAAAATATCCCGATATAAATATATTTTTTTTGTGAAAATATCGATATATTGATATTTTGATATATTTTTGACAACCCTAAGCTGTGCTTACTTTACGCTATTTTGCACTTTGATCGTCCGTACAACGATGTTGAAGCCTACAGAAACATTCCAAATAAGATAACCCACTTAAACAATGGACTTTCGAAATGCCCGTGCCAGGCAGCCGGAAATCGTGCGATCCGTACAAAAGGATGCTCGATATACCAACGAGCTGGCCGAGGACTTCTCGGATGTCCTGCGCCTCACTGGACCGCGAAATTGGATTAAATTCAATCAAATGTGCAAACTGCTGGCGGAGCTCAGCTATCACGGATTCGCCTCGGTGAACAACCTTCAGACGTTGGGCGAGGAGTACACGGGCATAATACAGGTGGATGGCAACTACAAGCAGATACCCAGTCGACTGGCAAGTCTAGAAATGAGCTTTAATTATACAATTCATAGGCTGACAATGTTCCTTTGCAGATGCAACTACTTGCCATTGTCCTAGAGTTTGGTGGGGATGCCCTGTTCCAGCGATTACTGCAAAAGCTGGACCTGTACGTGGCCAGTCACGAGGAGATTCGCCCCGAGGCCAAGCTGCAGCTGAAGAAACTCATCCATCGGCTGAAACAGTCGCCCAGCTATATAAAGGCCCTGCACAAGTCACTCTTTTACCTGAAATCCAGCAAGTACCAGCTGTCCAAGCGCACCACTGGCATCAACTACGTGCTCATCCGCCATTGGCTGCAGCCAGAGTTCTCGCTGTACGGCTACAAGATACTGGGCGTCATCACATTCCTGCAGGTGACCGTCTCCCTGGCCATCAGCAGCTTGGACGCCTGGCGGGAGCACAAGCGACAGCAGCTGGATTCCCTCAAGCAGACGGGCAAACGTTTCCTCCAGCGCGCAACGAGCGTCAAGTCATCGGATTGTGATGCCCCGCAGTGCATACTCTGCCTGGAGCCGCGCACCAACTGCAGCCTGACGCCATGCGGCCACATCTTCTGCTGGAGCTGCATTCTGGAGTGGCTGGAGGAGCGCGATGAGTGCCCGCTGTGCCGCGAGTCCCTAAAGAAGTCGCAAGTGATACAACTACAGAATTACGCCTAGGATTAATTTGTATTTCGATTTTATTTGAAACAGTTTCTATGTATATACAACTTATGTGAGGATTGGGGTGCGTCCTAAGTCTGTTTAATGCCTAATTATATTTGTATTTACATTACACTAGATAAACCAAACCAGTCAACGTCTATATAATATCTAGATTAACAGTGCGGCTGAAGATCTGCTTGCGACGCCGCGACTCGTACGCCGACCGCGCCTCCGCTGGTGACTCAAAGGCCACCCGGGTGTCGCCGGTGGGCTTTCCATCGTCGTTAAAGCGGCGAATAATATCATCGGGACTCAGCTTGTAGTCGCTGAAGAAGCGCAGGATGTCCTTCAGCTCAGCCTTGAAGGGAACATTACGCATGGCCACCACACAGCCGGGACGATTGAATTTGTCGGGTATCGCAGAGCTGCTGCTGTCGGACACATTCAGCGGTGGCGACAGGCTTCCGCTGCCGCTGCCGCCGCCCATGGGGTTTACGGAAGGATCTGGCCTGGCAAACGGATTGAAATGCTGCTTTTGTGAGCTGTTGCTATCCTCATCCTCCTGCCGCTGCCGCTCCCGCTCCGGTGGCACCTGCTGCTGCTGCTGATGCTGATGCTTCAGGTTGTTGTTGTCGAAGCGACTGGGACGGCGCCTAGACGGCTGCGGACCATTCCCAGGCAAGCCTGTGCCACCATTGTCGCTCTGCCGTGGCCCATTGCCACCCGGTACATAGTCCATAAACGGCTTCTTCATGCGGTCGGCAATCTCCTGCGGCGTGATGGCCAACACCCGCAGGCCACGGCCACGGAATCTCCGATTGTGGTACTCCCTTATGGCCTGCTTGGCATCGGAGCCATCCCCAAATTCGACAATAAACTCACCCGTGCTCTGATTGCGATCGTTCAACATCATCTCGATGTGTTCGATGCGCAGATTCTCCAGCGAGAAGAGTTCCCCCAGATCGTTGACCCTTGTGGCATATTCACAGTTGTGAACACGCACGAAATTATCCTCCTGGCGTGGAGGACGCACTACCTCATTCTGGTTGTGAGGCATGGGCATGCCGCCAAAGGGACCGCCACCGTTGTGGTTTCGACTAATCGATTGGTCCATGTTGGATCCTCCGCCACCGCCATTGTGGTTCTGGTTCCTATTTTGGTTATCCATATTGCTGTTGTTGTTGTTATTGTTGAATGGAAAATTTTGTGGTCCGCCGCCATTATTTTGTTGCTGCAATTGCTGCAGCTGCTGTTGGACAACAAACGGTATAATACCGTTGGGCATTGGACCAGTGTTGACAAACGGTTGCATGTGATTCTGCTGCAGCTGTTGTTGTTGTTGTTGTTGCTGTTGCTGCTGGTCCCGATTTTGATTGTCATCCGCATTGCGTCGCCGCGGATCACTGTTGTACCTCGCCTGCATGGCCATCTCCTCGCGCTGCTGCTGCTGCTGTTGTTGTTGCAGTTGCTGTTGGATCTGCGCTTGCGCCTGCTGTCGCCTCTTCTGATCCTTGAGCAGTTCCTCCCGCTGGTCGGCCTCTTCCTTCAGAAGCTGCTCATTGGCCCGTCGCTGCTTCTCCTTGGCCTGCACCATCTCCGCCTGACTGCTGGGGCGCACACGCAACTGCCGGAAGCCAATGTAGTGCCGCGATTGATCCTCCAGTGCCGACAATGCCTCCGTCTCACGTGCAAACAGCACAAAGGCCACAAATTCGCGTCGATTGTTGGGACTTGGCGCCAGTAGGATATCCACAATGGTGCAGGTGGCCGAGAACATCTTCATGATGTCCTGCTCGGTGGTCAGCTGCGGCAGATCCTCCAAATACAGGACATTGAAGCCACCACCACCACCTCGTTCGCTGCTGGCGTTGCGACCGACGACATCTTGTGGCGGCTGCTGCTGCTGACTGCGATGCGATTTCTCATCGGCCTGCTCGAATTCCGCATCTCCGATGGGCACAATTTGCACGAGGCGATCGCGGAACGTGGTGTTGTGACGCTGCAGCGCCTTCTGGGCACTGGACACCCGCGAGAACTCAATGTAGGCCACTCCAGTGCGACTGCCATTCACAGTCATGATTTTGATGCCATTGTGTGGTATGTACAGACCCTGGAAATACTTGCGCAGATCGCTGTAGGAGGTACTCTGGCACATGCCACTGATCTTCACATAGCAGGTGTCGGCCACTGCCGAGGACATGCTGCCGCCGCCGCCGCCTCGAGGACTGTGACCGCCGCCGCCCCCTCCGCCACCTGGCGAACTGACCATGGAAGGCGAGAGTTTGGCTACCGTCTGCTGCTGGAGTAGCACCTGTTGCTGCTGCTGAAACAACTGCGGATAGATCTGGGCATACGGATTGACACTGGCAAACGCAACGGGCTTCTCCAGCGCTTGCACCGCCTGCCTCTGGACCTGTACCTGTTGTTGCTGTCCCTCCATTTGGGCAGGACTGTTGGACCCTGCTCTGGCTGCCGCCTGCAGGACGGCTATCAGTTTGTGTGCATCGGGAGCCAGTGGCGGCGCTGGTGCTGCCGGACCATTGGCCATATTGTATTTATTGGTGGTATTGCTGGTCGTATAGTTCTGCAGCGAGGGCAGAACGGGTGGCACGCCCAGACCCTGGCCAAGGCCGAGGCCCATTCCTATGCCCATGCCCTGAAGATTGCCCAGTCCCGGAAGACTCAGGGCAGCCGTTGTCTGCGGGGGATTGGCCCAGGGCGACAGACCACCAGCAACACCACTCACGCCGCTGGATTGGAGCTTCAGCTCGCGCTCACTGCTATCGCCACGCTCTAAGCGACGCTTACGAATCGCACGATCTCGCTCCCGATCGCGTTCGCGTTCAAGCTCCCTCTCACGGTCACGTTCCCGTTCGCGCTCCCGCAGCTCACGATCGCTGTCCTCAGAGCTGGAGGATCGACTGCGACTACGACTGCGGCTCTGGCGGCGATGCTTGCTGCCGCCTGTCACCTCCGCTAGCACAATGCCGGCCTGCTGCTGGTAGGCCAGAAAAGAGGGCACCCCAGCCTTGCTCTGGCTCTGACTTTGGTTCAGGAAACTGTTTAGGCCACCAATGATCGGTGGCTGTGGTGCTGCCACAGGCACTGGCATGGGCACGGGCACAGGCACAGGCACTGGTGCCGGGGCAACGACTGGTGCTGGTGTGCGTGCCGTCTCGATGACCTTCTGCATTTCAGCGCGCGATGAAAGCAGCAGGCGCACCTGGATCTCCATGAGTTTCTCGCGATCCTTCAGCATGGCGCAACGGGCATCCTCATCGGTGCTAAAGTTTGTTGTTATTGTTGTTTGTTGGCGAGGATAAAAAGAGAGAGAGAGAAAGGGAGAAAGAGAAGCAACAAATGAGGCTAGGAATTCTCAAAGAATTTTTGGGTTTTTTGTATGGTATGGAGAGAGAAAGAGGCTGCACTGGAAACCCCCTCGCATCCTGAAGCCCGCTCCAGGAGCTCTGAGAGAGAGAGAGAGATCATGCGCCTCCGTACTACTTAGATATCTACTTAATGGGCTAGGTTTGTGGTTTTTGTTTTGTTTTTTGGGCTAACTACCTGAAAGCGATGAAAGCATCGCCCATCTCGCCTCCAATTATGTGGACACCGCCCTCTGGTATCGAGAGGCCCGTGAAGAAATTTCGTATGTCGCGGGCATTTGCCGTCCACGGCAGATTTTGTAACCGAATAATCACACTCATCTTGATCAATCAATTAGCTTGCAATTTGCAATTTATTTCTTTCTTTTCACTGAGAGATAGACAGGGAGAGAGACGACGTATGTATCTCTGATCCTATCCGACTATCAATGATCCTTCGCTGTCTGTTCGGTCAGAGATTCCAACTCCATCGATTGATCGAAATTCTCTTCAGCTGCACATTGGGCAGCTACCCGCACTCCTTTCAATTATTAACAGCTGCTTGGATCTGTAAGAAGAATGAGAGATATTTTGGATTTTGTGGCAAATCAAATGGAAAAAGTTAGAGGAACTTTTGTTAGCTTTAATATTAGTAATATTATTATGCACCCGATGGTATACCCACGTGTGCCTCAACAAAAATATTTCGCATATTTTTTTTATATATATTTAGGATAAATTATTTGTTGTGTTAAAGTGTTCTAAACAATCACACGTTTCCGCATAAGCATTTCAGCCTAAAAATTATCTCGATCTCTTGAAATTGATATCATATCATACCCTATTTATGAGCAGGATCGGATATTCAAACAAAATGTAATATGGATTGCTGTTTTATTACTAATTTCCAGCACAAATCGGGGGGAACCTTTCTTCCTTTCTTGAATTACCATATTCCAGAATATTCCATCCTCAAAAATATTTCCATTAAATTATAAGCGTCAGGCAATAAAATATCGACTATTTTATGATCTATCAAATCCTGGCAAGATTTTCAGTACAAATGTTGACTTGTGTGGGCTCTTAAGAATCCACTAATATACCTTACATATACGACGAAAATGGTATGGCTTTGCTTTTCATATTAATTTTCTTTTTATACTGGAAATATTTTTTAGGAAAATTTTACTTTTATTTACCCTTAAATTATAGCGTCAGGCAATAAAATAATTAATTTGTATAAAATATTTTCCTGTTTCAGATATAAAATTCCGCAAGTCGGTTTCCATATTAAATTCGATTCCATTACATGGTAACAAAATATCTGCGAAAAAGCAAGGATTTTCAGTTCTATCCATTTATTTTCCTCAACTAAATTCCGTTAAATTCGTTGATTAACATTTTAAAGCATTTAACTTCATCAATTCCCGCATTTCAAACCATTCTTTTCCACCTATTCAAAGCGTCAGGCCAGAGGTAATCGTAAATATATATCACGTTCTATTCATAGCATATAAATATCAGATATTTAATCCATTCTATGAATTTATAGCCAGAATTATGATCACAGTTAGAAGATTCAATTTTAATTAAATTTCCTTTACAAAAAAAAACCACATTTTATTCGTTTCTTTAATTACCAATTTTCAGAATAGAGTAAGACCCCAATTCAAAGCGTCAGGCCATGTTCATATCCCTCGAAGAGCTTAAAGAATACGCTAAGACCTCAGAGCGCTCCCATAGAGATCTCTCTCTACCTCTCGATGAATAATCATTTACAATTTTATGCAATTCTTCGTTTCCGACATAAGCAAATGTTTGTCTGTGGCTGCTCTATACGAGGACTTCCTGAGTGGGTAAAAGCCTCTTTGCTACTGATATTTATCGCTGGATATTTATTCGCTCGCACACATTTCGGGATTCCACCATCCGCGCATGAGCTCGCATTTTCTCATGACAATCTGCGGTTCAGGCGGGGGGCAGGTGGCAGCTGTCTGTTTAGGGTATTGCATAAGACGAGACCAGTTTTTCTAATCAGCTGCGGAGTCGTTTTTCCCAGGCAGCCAACAAAAAAAAAACTCCACTCGAGAAAGATCTGAATGGGTCTGTGGCTCACTTACCCAGGAGACGGCGGTGGTGGCGGCATCGGTGGCGAATGACCTTCGCACATGATCTTCCACGGACACAAGAGGATGGATTAGAGTTGTCCCTACCTATTGGTACTCCCCCATTAAAATGGAGACTGTGGTGGCAAGGATGCACCACCATTCAATCTATGATCATTAGGCGTCTTCAATTTCCTCATTAAGAGACGCATTCAATTAGCTGAACCGGAGGGACGGTGAGGGGTACACCATGCAAACGGCTTTCCCGAAAAAGAAATGCCACGAAAAACCCGTTGAACGTTGTTATGGGAAAGCGATTATGCAGCTTTAATTCAATTGCAGCTCAATAGTCGATACTCGATCGACCCAAAACACAAACACAGAGCCAGCAGACAGCCAGACAGTCAGACAGCAGGAGGAGAGCATGAGGCCTGATCCAATCCGATCGGTTTGTCAGTGTTTCGATGTCAAAGACATTAAGAGTCGGGGGAGCTGTTGCTGCTGCTGTCGTCTATTAGCGGCGCCGCTTCAGGAAACCCAAAAACTCCACATCACACTCGACAGCGGCAACTCCACTCCTTCCGCTTGGCTATATAAAAAGCATTGTTGGCCATGTGGCCTGGCAGTAACACCAACGAATTGACCGCGTAACCGTCTCCGTCGAAGTAGATGTTAATCATCTCGTCATCGTGATCGTGATCGCCTTTGCCAGCGCCAGTAGCTCTGTGATCAGTGGATTGATTGAATCGTAGATCGCATCGATTGATCGATCGCATGCATCGTTGAAGATTAAAGCAATGACAATCCCCACAGTGAGTGATTGATCGATGATCGATGTGTGCCCCAAACTATGGACTGTGTGATTTACCCCCTCCTATTTAGAGGCAATCCTTTAAGCACTTGAAGGATCGCAAAAAGACGAATGTTTTTGGGGTTAACGAAAAGCAAAACTTACTGTTTGATATTTCCTATTAGATTTGCAAATTAAACTTCAGTTCTTACAATAAATGTCCGCCAAAATCAATCAATCATACAGAAGATCTCTGTACACTCATAAATATTCCACACTCTCGTTATCGTTTATATCTTTCCTCTGTAATACACAATTTAGAACAAGATTAGATGAAAAACTGAACTCCATTAGGCAAGAGAAGGATGAGAAACAGATTAAAATATAATTGCATATATCAGATGGAATACTTTAATGTTTGTAGAACCACTCAAGGGCCTTACTAACCCAGAGATCTATGAATTAAACTGATTTCCGCTACATTAGACACAATTCCTTTATATATTTTCACTATTTTATTATCCCAAAGGTCTTAAGGACTGAAAAACTATAAAAACTGTAGAGGCTCAAAGCTAAAACTGCTAATATTCTTATCCCCAATCTCTCTAGGGCCTTACGTAACCCAAAGATCGATTCAAACAAAGATTTTTCATATCGAAAAACTCAAAAATAATGATCGTATAGGTTCCCTGCTTTCAGACAATGGCCGCTTTGGGCCTTTTAATGCTTGTTGGAGTCCATGGAACCACCATAATCAGCATTAAATACCCGCACACATTATCGCAACAGCAGCAGCAGCATATGGCAGGCGGCGGCAATATGCGAGAGCTGGAGCATTCGCAGCCGGCAAAGCGGGACCTTAGCTTGAGCTATGCGGCGACCAATATTGACTCCAAGGAGGGAACACGCGTCAAGACCATCACCGTGATCAAGAATTTGGGTGGCGTCGGTGGAGGAGTGCAGAAGCAGCAGCAGAAGCTGGCCATCGATCCGTCACTGCATCAGAACGAGGATTGGGCGAGTGCATTTCGTGATAACTTTGACTCCTATGGGGCCCTGCCCGATGTACCCGATATAGACGATTTGTTTGAGTTTGTGAATCGCAAGAAGAAGCCCGACGAGCCGAAGAAGGCACCGGATGCGGAGGCAAAACCCAAGCCAAAGCCCAAGCCGGTAGAGGAGACGACCACCACGAAGGCCATCAGCGAGCACAGCGAGAGCAGTAGCAGCGGCAGCAGTAGCAGTAGCAGAGTTAGTATCAGCAACAGTGACAGCGATGAGGCAGTGGTGGAGAAGATCAAGGGCGATGCCGAACTGCTGCCACACATTAAGCAGGCGAATATCCTACGTCTGCAGGCGGCCCAGGCACGCGCCTCCATGGAGAGTCGCCTGAAGACACGCGAGTCCCTAATAGCCGTCAATTACTCGACGCCCATGCACCAGGTGACGCAGTACTTTGACAACTATGTCCAGGCGGTGCCCAATGGCTATGATTACTCCAAGCCATGCGGTGCCCCGCCAGCGGGTAATAGCTATCAGGTGACGACACCCTCGGGACGCACTTATGACATACCGCAGAGCAACAGCAGCGGTACTGGAGGCGGCAATCATCCCTACTTGGCGCCGTCGATTACGAAGAAGACGCAGATTCCGCCATTGGCTCCGGCACAGCCGCAGCCACAATCTCAACAGCCGCCTAATTACTCCTCGGTCAACTCGATTGTGCCGCCCGTGGGCAATCCTCCTCCTCAGCCACAGGCGCAGCCTCCTCCTTTCCAGCAACAACCGCAGCCCCAGCAGCCAAATGGCGGAATACTGCCGCCTCTTCCGGCTGACGGCAATGGGATCTCCACCAGCCAGCGGCCCTATGTGGCGCCCAGGCTGCGTAACAATGGGCTGGGCATCAATCGGGGACCAGTCTCACCTTTGCCACCGCTAGGCTTGACGCCACAGCAGGCGCCCAGCTTCCGGTCTGGCATCTTTGGAGGCGGTGGCGGTCCGAACACGCTGCGATCGCGTGGCCTAAAGTATTGAGCACAGACTACATAAACATATATTCGGGTCTACGAACTGTACCTTAGCTTAAGCATCAAGAGAGTTTCCTAATAAACACAACAAACACATTTGTACTATGCCAGAATGAAAAAAATCAATAGCGAGGGGCCTGCTGGCCGCGCATTTCGCCCTACATTTCACTTGTGTGGATTTTTCTTGGTTTTCTTTCACTTATTACACAGTTTTACTTGCTGGATCAGGCGTCGGAGATATTGGGCGCCAGGGTCGTTGGGGTGCTGCGCCCCTGCTGTGCCGTACGATTTATTCAATGAACTTTTACTCACCTCACCAAAATGGAAACCATACAAATACGCAACTTATTCGAGAGGCCAATGCACAAAGACAGATAGGGTTCGGGTTTTCTGCAATCGCTATATATTTATTCGGTTAATTTCTATTGCTTAGTTCAATGTGAAAGTCGAGAATTTCAGACAGCAACAAAATTAAAATGCTGTAATTGCTGAATATGACAGAAAAAAACATGGCGGCCACGAAAGTATCCATTAGGGATGCTAAATATGTATCGATGTATATTCTATATACACAGGGTCGCAAAAAAAAGAGTCGGTATTTTTGTGCGATATCAGCGTTTGAAAGTGATGCGTCGATACTGCAATCGATGGTTTTGCAACCTCTAGGGCATATCGTGCGTAATTTCCATTTATTTTGCTTTCATCAAATGTTTTCACATTGAGCTGCATAAATAATTACGAAAAAACTGTGCTAAGACCTTGCAACGAGTGCACTAATCACGTTTTAAATATTTGCCTTGGTTTACGCTTTCGTTTTCGGGCACAACGAACGCTCTTCCAGACGCAGTCCGTACACACATAAACGTCGACGTCAGTGGGCGACGCGCAAAAAAAAAAACCCGAGAATTGCGATAGAAAGAGTGGTGCACGCACAAACTGAGGAAAAGCGAAAATTAAAAGGAATTTTTGCACTGGGAAAAACGCAAGCGCCAGCGCCAATCGTGGAGAGTTGTTTTGTGAAAAAGGTAAAGTAAATGTAATTAATTTTTGCTGCTGTGCAAACAACAGTTCCGTGTGAGTGTGTGTGTTCGTGTGAGTGTGTGAAAAAGTTGTTTTCCCTGAAATGTCAGGTTTTTTTTTTTGGTAAAAATAACCAATTTTGATGACGAAATTACACAAACGGGCTTCAGTTTTCAGAGATTCAGAGTGTGGATTGTTATTTATAATAATTTTCGCATTGATAAGACAGGTGGTGTATCTGTGGCAGCCACCTAGCAGTGTCCATGCGTGTGTGTGTGTGTGTGTAGGGGGGTTGATAAGCTCCTCTTTGGGAGACTCTCCCACAAAGGTCGCATATGGCTGGCATTTTGAGTGTTCGTTTTACCAATATTTTGACAGCTCGAAAATCAATTTAAGTGGCGCTGAAGCAGAAGCTGAAGCCATACAAAGACCCACTCTCACCCCCTCCACCCACTCTCTTCACAGCTGTACAAATATGTAATTAACACTGACTGATTTTTCAACTTCTTTTTGCGACTTCCCTCCCATTTCGCATTATTTAATATATGCAACGCTGTCTGTTTGTCTTTCTTTCTTTCAGCCCCCTTTTGGGTTGGCTCTGTGTAGACTCTCGTGGAGAGTGTGATGCGCATTCACTCGCTCTCCTCTCCCCATCTCCCCAGCCAATTTCTGTGTATCTTCGACGACAGCAACTTGTTGTTGGTTCTGCTTTTGTGCAGTGCAGTGGTGGCTTCTGTGGCCTCGAGTGTCGCGAGATTTGTACGCAAATTCATTCGTTTATCGCCTTTTGTGTGCGCGCCTGAAAACCCATCATCAATTGGTTTGGTGCTTTGAGGTTCAACGTTGCCCCGAGTTCGTGACTCATGTCCGTGACTTATGTACGCGCTATCTGGAGTAGTAATTTAAGTGATTTTTTACGTATATTGTCGAATCCCTCTAGATACCATCGTTGGAAGTGGGTAATTTAGTTGTTTAGTTGTACTCCCTGTAGAAATCCAGTAACATATCAGTGGAAAACAGCTTTAATCCTTATAACAGTAGATTAACAGTAACCTAACCAGTGTTGAGTAATACCAGTAGTTCCTATGTAGAAATCAATGTTGAGCAGCACCCATGTAGAAACTAGTGTTGATCAAACCTTCTCCTGAAGTCGTCGCATCATTCCCCGAAAAAATTTAAGAAAAAGTTTTCACCGCATTTACTCTGCTCTTTTTCCATAATTCAGCATCAAGAAAAAGCTTAATTCAAGATGAAGTTGAACATTTCGTATCCGGTGACAGGCACCCAGAAGCTCTTTGTGGTGAACGACGAGCACAAGGTGCGCATTTTCTACGACAAGCGCATGGGCGCTTTGATTCAGGCCGATCCCCTTGGCATCGAATGGAAGGGCTATGTACTTCGCATCGCTGGGGGCAACGACAAGCAGGGCTTCCCCATGATGCAGGGCGTTTTGAGCCCACAGCGTGTTCGTCTGCTCCTGAAGGATGGCCAGCCATGCTATCGTGCACGTCGCGATGGCGAGCGCAAGCGCAAGTCGGTGCGTGGCTGCATCGTCAACGCTAACATCTCGGTGCTGGCTCTGGTGATTATCACCAAGGGAGAAAACGACATTCCCGGACTCACGGACATTAGCTACCCACGCCGCCTGGGTCCCAAGCGTGCCAACAAGATTCGCAAGCTGTTCAATCTGTCCAAGGATGATGATGTTCGTCGCTATGTGGTGCGTCGCCAGCTGCCGGCCAAGGAGGAGAAGAAGGCCACCACCAAGGCCCCCAAGATTCAGCGTCTAATCACGCCTGCTAGGCTGCAGCGTCGTCGCCACGTCATGGCCGAGCGCAAGAAGCGCAAGGTCAACGAGCGGGCCATGGCCGCCGAGTATGCCCAACTTTTGGCCATGCGCAAGAAGCAGTCGAAGGCTCAGCGTCAGTCGGAGAAGCGTCGTCGTTCGATATCCCTGCGCCGTTCCCACTCTTCCTTCGGTTCGTCGGCTTCGGCTTAGATCCGGTGGATCCAGCGACATTTTGAATCTCTTATGATCTCTCTCAGCTTTATGTCTCAAAGAAGGAGACTATAAATTAATAAATAGCTGTTTATGTTTGGTAGTTTCACGTTTCTTGTAGTCTTGTCCAATTTAGTCTTGTTTTTTGTAGTTTATCATGTCTGACCACGTGCTTAAAGCTTTTACGCTTTACAACACTGTCCTTAGTACGTTTAGCCACACTACAGTTGCGGCATTTCCGCCACGTGGCATAATTTCAAAGTAGTTTTGTTTTGTAACTTTGTATTATTTTTTCTCTTTAGTGGTTACCCCGACAATTCTGCATGGCTATCTATAGTGTCATTGCATCTAGTTTGAGCTATTTTACCATATCATAGATTTGTGTGCAAATTTTTTCTGACGCTTTTCAACACTATCAAATTGGTTTTAGCTTTCTTGGTCGCATTTATTTAATATTAAATGTTTTTCGCTACTTTTACCTCTGAACCATGAATGGAATTGTTATTTTTACAGCTATTTATAGTGGTATATTGTCTAGTAATAACTTTCTTTGTTGTTAATTGTGTTGTTTACCAGCACTACTAGATTATGTTATGTTTGTCCGCCATGTGGCATTTCAAGTGTTTAATTTCTCTGCTCTTCTGCAACATTGCAATCAATTTTAATGGACTCTGATGCTATTTTTGAACGCCTCATTAACTTCACAGTGATCTTGCTATCTCCCCAAAAAAAAAGCTCGGACCACATTTATGTACATATGTATACCACTCGACTGCCACCCAATGAATGCCAGTTGAATGGACCTCCCCCCTCGCACATTACATCGATGTTTCAAGAGTAAACAAATAATGCATATATATTGTTTATTTCCCCACTTTTTTATTGATTGTTTTAACCTGCAAATGATACGGGGGTGTGCGCCAATCAATATGGAGCGCATAGGAGTGACCCTGAGACAGGTGGCATAACTTTTGTGTGGCGCGTCCCAAAGTCCATTATTAATATTGGATTGCGTGATGATCTAATGCTAGGCGTCCCCGACCCAACCCACCCTTTTCAGCTGGTTCTTCTTGGGCTGCCACTGTTTGTTTTTCTGCTTCACATTTCTCCATTTCGTTTTTCTGCTGTTGACCCAATTCTCGTCCACAAACAGTGTTGCAAGTTCTCTTGATGGTTGCCATGGCGTGCCTGCCACACAGCCCCCGCCGCAAGTCAGCGATGTTCGTGTGTGAAAGTCGAAACGAGAATGTAAACAGTTGCGCGCCGCCTTGCGTTAGCTGTCTAATCTGCCTAGTCCTAATTTAATATTTCGAGTACATTTTAGTTGTAATTTATCTGGATATAGTCCCCCAACACCCACAATAATAATAATCTTTACTCTGTGTATTTTCAAGCATGAGCACAACCGCCGCCAGTCTCATTGAGGCGGCTCTAAATGCCAGCAGCAGCTTGGCTGCTAGCAACGCAACAGTGACAACAACGACAGTGAAACCCAATACCAATTACGTTGTCCAAGTGAAGGATCCAATGAGTGCGCCCCTCGAGCCACTGCTCCATGTGGGTGATGGAATATTCCTGCAAACGAAGACCGCCCAGGTGCTAGCGGGTGTGTGTGTATGGGCCGCACTATTCATCACCTGTCAACAGGTAAGAAAGGACGATTATTATATACCGATACACCTCTCCTTTGGCAAATGTTTACCTGCTTTTGTTTCTTCCTCAACAGATCTATCAGCATTTGCGCTGGTATACAAATCCACAGGAGCAGCGCTGGATTGTACGCATACTGTTTATTGTGCCCATTTATGCGACATACTCGTGGATCAGTTTGTTGTTCTTCAATTCGGATAATGTCTACATATACTTTTTCACAGTAAGAGATTGCTACGAAGGTACGTGTTCCTGTGCAGCAGTAGTAATCTTCCCGTTTATAGCTTATCTTTTGTTTTATTTATAGCCTTTGTCATCTACAACTTCTTGTCGCTGTGCTATGAATACCTCGGAGGCGAGGGTAATATTATGTCGGAGATACGCGGCAAACCCATCAAGACCTCGTGCCTGTATGGCACCTGCTGCCTGAAGGGCAAAACCTATACGATTGGTTTCTTGCGCTTCTGCAAGCAGGCCACATTGCAATTCTGTTTGGTAAAGCCACTGGTGGCATTTATCATTATATTTCTGCAGGCCTTTGGTCATTACCACGATGGTGATTGGAGGTATGTCAGTCAGCAGCCCCAAAATAAATCTATTATAAACTCTTCGCTCTCTCTCTCTGTTTTAGTGCCGATGGTGGATATATTTACATCACAATTATCTACAACATTTCCGTATCGCTTGCCCTGTATGGACTCTATTTGTTTTACTTTGCCACGCGTGATCTATTGACTCCGTTCGAGCCTGTCTTGAAGTTCTGCACCATCAAATCGGTCATCTTTCTATCGTTCTGGCAGGGCGTGGGCCTGGCCATACTGGAGAAGGCCAATGTGATCTCGCCTATTGTGGACAGTGCGGGCACTGTGGCCACAGAGGCGGGCACTGTTTCGGCCGGCTATCAGAACTTTTTCATATGCATTGAAATGCTTTTTGCTGCGATTGCGCTGCGCTATGCGTTCCCCTATCAGGTGAGCGATAAGATATAGAGCGCTGTAGAACGTGTAAAATGTGGAATTTCTACTTGAGCAAACATTAATTTACATCTTTAAATCGTTTTAGGTATATGCACGCAGCTGCATTAGCGATGGCCATGGACGTTCTGTCACCATGCAGTCGATTTCTAGCAGTCTGAAGGTGGGTTTTGAAATTACTTATAAATTTAAATTAATCTAAAAATTATATTGTCTTTTGTCTTGCCAGGAAACCATGAATCCTAAGGATATTATGACAGATGCTATACACAATTTCCATCCGCAATATCAGCAGTACACGCAATACAGCTCAGGTGCGTTTTTGATGCCTCCTTCTCAGCTTTCTCCTTTCATTCTCGTTATGTGTGTGTGTGTGCTCGTTATATGCCTGCTCTCTTCTACTCTTCTACTACATATATCTTATCTATCATTCTTTCTGTGTGTTCGTTTTGTTTGCCTGACATTCTTCTTCCCCTCCATTTTCGTTATGTTTTTTCACTATTTTGTTTCTTTTTTTTCTTTTTTCTTATCTTTTGCAGAAGTAACCTCGGCGCAGCGTTACGAAAAGCTCTAAAAATATATACATAAATACGAAATTAAGCAAATGCAAAACTCTAGCGATGCTCGCTACCAAAAAAAAACAACACTAAAAAAAACCACGCAAAAACGAACACAATACAAAATGAAGCAAAAAAAAAAAAACAAAACAAAAAATGTACTTAAAGCTTATGTCCCTCCACTGCAGCTGCCTTCCAGCCTGATGAGGGAGAGAAAGAGAGAGAGAGAGAGATACGTACTAGGCCTAGTTACTAACTAAAAAGCACACAAAAATATACAATCAAATGCTGAAAGCTGCAACAGAATATGCCTTAGGGATGGATACCCCCCTCATCCCAACCCCCAGCCCATCTTCTAACCATTCTATTTTGTTTTTGTGTTCGTGCCCCCGTCTGGTGTACTTTTTTGTATTTCTTATTTTTAAAAACAATTAAATTTAAGCATTTTTTAAACAAATTATTTAAATGTTAGCATATACGTATATAAATGACCTTCTGATATACATACATAGAAATCAAACAACAACAAAAACCAACTATAATATTGTAAAATATTATATAATATTATTCTTAAACAAATGATTTTATTATACTATTATTGTATGGCAGCAGATTCCGTTTTCCCCCTACACCGACAACCCCTTCAGACAGCATTTAATTTTCGCTCAAAAGATACCAAAAACAACAAACAACTACAACCAGAGTTTTCTTTTAGTTTTTCTTTGTTTTTCCCCGCTCTTTTTTGTGATAGACCTCAAAACCCTAAGCTCTTGTCGTGCTTTCGTCTATATATATTTCCTGTCTCTTTGTAAATGTTTAAATCTTTAAATCAAACTGTATAAATTATCTAGAGAATAAATGTACAAAATAAGCTTGACTTTTGCCTTGTTTTCTGCCTGACTGCCTGCCTGCTGCATGTTTTCTCTCGATTCGAATGATTCCTCTTGTACATAAATACATGCATACATAGACATATATATATGTAGCCTATGATTAAGAGCTCCTAACACCCCCTCTGACCCCAGGTGGCAAGAACTCGCGTGGCATACGCGTCTCCAGCTACGATCCCGACGATCCCAACTCTGGCGGCGGTGGAGCAATGCAGGAGACGACACAGCAGCAGCAGCTGACCAGCGGTGGCTACAATGCAGTGGCCAGTGGACCACTCGCCTCCAAGACGTTGGGCAACCAAAGGAAATTTGCGCCGGGGGGACAGCGTGTGGCAACGATTAGCCAGAACTACAATGAGAAGACCATGCTGCTAAGCAGCGACGATGAGTACCAGTAGAAGAGGAAAGGGGAACACTTAGAGTTTCAAGGAACATTTTTATAATTGAATTTATCTGTTGTATTCCCATTGATTCGAATTGATTTTTTGATTGCTTGTACAATAATCTTAAGTAGCGAAACAAAACAAAAAAACAGCAAGAAAGAGAAAGAGAGAGCATTAAAACCCTATAGACAATTAATGATTGTAGCCCACACACGAATCACGACTCGTGTGTGGGTGTGTGTGCGTGTATGTGTAATGCATTTTTTGTACTTGTATTCCATATATACATTTATGTAGCATCTCTTCTGTAAATTGTCCAACAATATTATTGTAAAAGCGATAAAGCTATAAATGAAATGAAACTGAAAACTGAAAAATCTGAACAGAAATCAAAAATAGTAACAGAAACTGCACTTCTTGCGTCTCACCACGAACCGTCTACAGGCTGCTTCTACAATAACAAAAATACAGCGGGGAAAACCCAGAAAAACAAATGAGAAGAAATAAATATATTTATAAGCAAAGGGCTAATTTTTAATGCATAATTTAACACACAAAAAAAGAAACAAAACAAAAAAAAACATATTTAGAGCGAATTTGTTGGCTACGCGACGAAGAAAGATAATTAGGTGAATGAATGTTGAATCCCGATTCCGGACACGAAAATGTATAAAAGAATTTTACCCTGTACAAAACAGATATTCCAAATAATTCCCATGGATTGTCCCAACAGTATTTTGATATATAGCCAGGCTTCTCATCAAATAAATACGTGTGTGCGCGTGCATGGGCCAGAGAAAACCAGAAGGAAAACCATAGGAAAAGTCAAATTATGTATAATTATGTGGAGGGGTAGAAAGTTAAACCAAAGCAGAAACGTTTTATGTACGTTTTTTCGTTAATAATATGAAATGAAAATAAATTGAATGTCATAAAATACACTAAAAACTTTATGTATATAATTTTTGATATCTTTTTCTTTGGCGGGACTTTAATTTTTTAAAGGATTTATTGATAGTCTGGACAAAATGAACTGCGTTGAGCTTCGAATATTTTATGCTCCACAGGTACGTAAAAGATTTTGAATTTACCGCCTTCTTGGCACAACTCTCATCCTTTACAACACTGCAGTGTTTAACAGCACTGAAATGTATCGATGATCGTCACGCATAAGGGGTGGGGGGAGCATATTAAAGCAAAACCAACGTATTTCGGTTACCCTGTTCTTAAACGAAAGATGTCTACATACTGTCCCTATAGGATACACCATCCACATGCAACTTATTATAGAATTCTCCACGATTTTTTCATAAGTTACATTTCACGCCCACATGCAAAAACAAGTGGCAAAGGAGGAGGGAGAAGACGAGCAGCAGAAACGTTTGCTCTCCTTTTGCGATGGGGAGGGAGGTAAAGAAGTGCCAAAACGTTATTTGCGATGTAAAAACAAGCAATCAGGAGAGCGTGGAATGAGATAGAACTGCGCCTACACATCTAACTGTTTTTCCAGAATACACCCCCCCCGCTCTATCAACAAAAGTTGGCGTACGTGCGCTTTCGATCTCCTTTTGCCGAAGAAGAGGGGGAAGAGCACGAGCAGAAACGAATGTCAAATGAGCGAGTAGTTAGAAAGACGAGCAAAGGGAGAGCATGGAATGTGCGCGAATATAAGCCGCCTACGCATCTCTACCGCTCTCGAAACTTCCATTTTTCTTCGCGCCTTCATCAAGTCACAAGTCAGATCCGCGTTTAGCGCCGCGAAAACATGAAAAATAGTATAAAACCTTTAAAAAAATGTCGAACAATTAGTGTAAAGTGAAAGTGTTAAGTGCATTGTGTTATTTCCAACAAAAATTGGCAAAATCGTGTTTTAAGTGCACGAAAAAAGTGCGTGTGTCTAGTGCGGGGTGTTGCTGCGTAAAATTTGCATAGAAATGTCCGATCGTGATAGTATATATGCGAAAATATGTGCACAAGCAGTGCATCAAGTGTTTAATATACAAAGACACGTTTTGTTCAATGCATTTATTATTTTTTTCTTGTGAAAGAATCAGGAAAAATGCCGCAGCACCCACGATTCCGTTATGTTTCTTCCCCAGTGTCTTTTGCGCTCTGCTTTTTTTTCTGTGTGTGTGTGTGTGAAAAAGTGCGCGAAGTGGTTGCCATAGCGAGGATGAGGAGCAAAAGGGAATTGGCGAGCGTTTCCAAGTGTCAGTCAACATGAGGTGAGGCACTCAAAATCTAGGAAACGTCACCTCTCTCTCGTTCAGGCACTCGATGAAAATATGCGAAAATCGTGAGAGTGTTCGATCTAATGCCTCACCTTTTTTAATCCCCTGCAAATTTGTGCTCTTATTGGAATATCTCATTGCAAATGTTTTTGTATGTGTTTCATTTTCGTTAGTAATTATTTAAAAAAAAGGGTAAAATGGCGGGGAAAAATCCGATCGTTGAAGAAAAAAGTGTGTGAATATTGAAATGTGTATATAAATGTGTGGTAATAGTGAAATATAAAATATAAATTTTTTCGAGTGCCAGATATATAAATCGTAGTGCGGGTGAGAAAAAAGGTGGGAGAAGCCAATAGAATGCAGAGAGTGGAGAGAAAGGTAAGTTGGAACATTTATTTAACAACTTTCATATCGTTTTGAGTGTGCGTTCCGATCGGCTTTGAAGCTACATAACATTTACATGCACATCTGAGTGGGTAACTACAGTTTTAGTTAATTAGTCGTTTCGGTTAATATGATAATTGAATGCTGCAGCAGTTGCTGTCCTCATTATATACCTCTTTACATATATATGTATGTATGTACACATGTATTATGCATGGAAATAATCTTGCAACTGTTATGTCATTGGGCTTGCATAAATTATTATTGCGTGTTTGTGTGTGCGTGTATTTATATGAGCAGCATCCAACACCCACACATCAAAATCGATACCGATATGTACACCAATATGTACATATGTATGTATGTACATCCGTATGTACCCTGTTTGCATGCATAATCCAACATAGCCAAATGGCAGGCACGTAAACGGAAACCCCAAACGACAATCGCACATTTCCCAATAATTATATTTCAATGCATCAGAATTTCAGCATGACAGTTGTCTGGTTTCCGTAATATCATCATCATGCTCTGTAGCAGCATCCAGCAGCAGTGCCAGGAGCAGTAGCAGCAGCATCATCAACGTTGGACCATTGATACAGTTATGAAAGGCCGTGTGGGGGGCGGTTGAAGTATAACAAAAGCCTTTTGGTCAGTGTTTCCCCCTACCCACCCCCACTTGGCCTATCCTGCTGCTGCTCCACTGCTGTGGTGTGGTCAGGTCTGGATGTGTCCGCTTCTGGGGTGTAGTGCGGTGTAGTGCTGTGGCACGATGCTGGGTTGGCTGGGTGTGGTTGCTCATTATCTGTTTAACAGTTCCACATTTAACGATGAAGCGTCCGTTTTTATTGCCGGCTCTCGTCATGATATGGCCACCATTTCGGAATGGGCGTTGGGCGGCCAATTCATTGGGCTGATATTACCCGCCGGGCAGTCTGCTAGAGATGAGCAATTAATGCGATAGGAGAAGGCTTTTGATCAATAGGAACAGGTGGAATCTATCGATGACGATCAATTAATTTTAAATAGTTGGCAAGGCTGGTTAACCCTGATCGGTTATCCTTTTTTACATAGTTGGCAAGGATTTTAACCCTTGAATGGTTATTTTTACTGTTAAACTGTTATACGGTTAATCGTTTAATGTTTAACCTTTGATACACCCAATCTTACACCAAATCAGCTACAAAATCTTCCAATTTAATAATTATAACACAATCCTTCGATATTTACGCTCATCTCTGGTCTGTTTCTCTGCCCCATGCTGGGGCATATTGTATGCTTCATATGGCGGACAATCAAACGACAGACAGACGGTGGGGCCAATAAGTTTATTACTTACCTCAACGCATTGCCCAACCAGCCATGCTGCCTCGCCTGCTGCCAGATCCTGGGGGTGGCACACAGGCAGTCCTTGAAGCAGGAAGCATCATCTTTCCGTGTGTGTATAATTCATGGAATGCACATCATTGCCTCAGTAATGATATGTATACAAAATGTACAACATATGTACTTATGTATGTACAATGTACATACTATGTATCAATGGAGGAGGTCCTGTCATGGGGAGACGAAGTGGCAATGGGATCCCATGGAAATGACTTGGATATTTGTGGATGATATCCCGTTGCTTTGTTGATTGTTATGCTGCATAACTGAAGGAAGAAGAGTCACTGCTGCCGCCTGCCTGCCTGTCTGCCTGAATATGGAATTCCATTTGAAATTCCCATTGAAATTCTCCATTCAATTTCGTATAGATTTTCTGCACTCTGCCGCCTGCTGTTTACCCAATTATTTTCCTCAGCTGACTGCCATTTATTCAATTATTGTTCATTTGCCAATTGTAAATATTTTAATTCTTGACCGAATTGTGTGTATGGCCCTCTTGGGTGCATCCTCTTGCAGCAATTGGGGGCATCTTCAGTTGATTGAAATTGAAACAATTATATACATATTTGAATTGGAATTTTGATAAGAGGCCTTTTAATTGAGGTGTTTAGGGGTGCAAAGACAAGTTGTTTGGTTGAATGAGGATTGGATGGGATTACTCAAACACCGTAGAGTAGACTTACTCACGTATCCACTCTTTTGATCACCTACTTTTACACCCATTCTTATACAATCTGAATGAATCATATACTTACTCTTATACTCCCCCAATCACTCGAATAAACGATCTTAGATCCATTCGTACATTCCTTTAATAACTATTTACTGACTCTTATACTGCCTCACACACTCGTATACTCCCTAACTCACTCTTATACCTTCCCCACTCTTATACTCCCTCAATTACTCTTTCACTCACAATTCTGTTTACTCGTATATATGCACATATTCATTCATAGTCTCTGCGGTCAACATCCTTGAATTTATCGTTACATTTCCAGCAGAGGAGACTTCGGGGCATTCCATTTTCCCTCTCACACACGCACACGCACGTACTTAAAGCGTGATTATTAGCACAACAGAAAGACAGAGATGGAGGGAGAGAGAGATGGGGAGTGAGAGTGGGAGAGAACTGGCAATGGGGGAGGGGGTTGACCCGTTATGACCACTTGCTTGTGCTTCCACTCCCAAAGCTCCATGGTCCTTGCCTCCTTGTTGACACACTTCTGCCAACAGTTGATCTTGCGGCCAGCCGCAGGCATGCGGATTAAAACCATAAAGGATATGCACACACGCACACACACACATCTGCATACATGCTCTGCGTCTATGTATGTGTGTGTGTGTGCATTTATCTGTGTGTGTTGCTGTCTATGAAATTTTAAGCACGTCCGTTTCGAAGCCTAACGAGTCCGTCCCCATTTCCACAGAGAGACAGAGAGAGACACACACACAGAGGAGAGAAGCCCCTGAAAGTAGGCAATATTTTGAATGGGAAATCTTGTGGAAAATTCTTTTACCCATGCACACACACAGGAAAACCCTTGCATAGATACAAGAATTGAAGTCGTATTGTGTTTACAAATCACACCTAATAACAATTGAGCAGAAAAGGGTTTAACAGGCCTTAAGAGCCTCCTGTGAGCGATTGAGTCATGTGCAGCACACAAAACGGGATAAATCCTCCCTGCTGGTGAACAAATTGCTGCATGTTTTCTATGTGTGTGTGGCTTTTTGGGTTAATTAAAATATGCAAGCAAATAAAATGAAATTGTTTTCCCCCATCACAGTGAGAGATGAGGCATGAATGTGTGGCAACACCTCACTGAGAGATGAGATGGGGCATGAAATTGTGGTCAGAACTCTGTTTACTTGTTGGCTTACACATCCATTCCACATCCATTCGATGGCCTAAACGATGGCTGCCGCTGCTGCTGCTGCTGCTGCTATGAAAATGCATTTTTAATTTTATTTAATTTCGGACTCTCTGCTTTCTGCTCGCCAGAGTGAAAACAAAAATTGATTAATGCTGTACAAAAAAATGACATAAAAATACGTGCAGGAAAATGAAGCAAAGTGAATGAATACAAAAAAAGTGTATAAAAACGGGTGGTTAAATAAATAAATTAAAATCAATAAAAACCACAAAAGTACACACACACACTCACGCATCGCACACACACATATGGAAGTGTCCCTGTTTTAACATTTTAACATTTCACATTATTACAATTACAATTAATTTAATAATAAATTCCAAAATAATTACATTTTCACTTGTTTAAATAAACGTTTGCCCATGGCCCGACATGGGAATGGACTCATCCTGGACTCTGGTACTCCTCACAACAAAAAGTGGAGAGAATGCGTCATCCTGGCAGCATTCCATACACATTTTACATATTTATTTTGTATACTATATGCAACTGAATCTGCATCTGCTTGTGTGTGTGTGTCGTTTTGGGAACCAATTGGCAATCTGCTGCACAATTTTATGAGTGAAGTAAAAAAAAAACAAAAAGTCAACAATTTAAATGAATTTTATACTCTTGAAAGAAAATAAGAGAGTACGAGTACTTTAGCTTATGTTTTCTGTTGGTTTTACGAGGATTTAAAGTGGGAAAAAAGCCTTCAGTAAATGTAGATAAATTTGGTAATCTTAGTGTTCAGCTGTAGGGGCTTCGCTCGTCAGATCCCAAAGTCCCAAGTCCAAAGAAAATTCACTGGTTTCAAATATATAAGGGTCTTTATTCGTAAAGAGGGCGCGTGCGGAACCGTCTCGCTTTGGATGTATGGCGTAAGTAGAGTTTGGATGCGCTCAAGCTGCCGAGGGCTGTCGGCAGCGAGAGCGAGAGCGGGAGCGTGGGCGGGAGCGCGATCGTGGTGAGATGCGCGTCGCCGGGGGGAACAATACTCTCATGTATGAGAGCGAGAGCGAGGGCCGCCGCTTGCGTAGCTGGAATGCTAACAGCGAAGTGTGGCTGGAATGCCCACAGAGCGGCTGCCCCGCCAACGCCGTCCCCACTCTAAACATTCTCCCCCCCTTGCAGGATTGCAAAGAAGGCCTAGGTCCTAGGTCTTGGGCCTAGGACCACACGTGCCGTCGGAAGGACGTTTATGCTCCGGTTATGGAGCAAGGAGGTTTCTATCGGGGCTGGAGTCCCGAAAACGGGTCGGCTGACCGGAAGACGAGGCCGCCGTTCGGCGCGGGAGGACGGAGGTGAAGGCGACGGTGCCGAAGAGGAGCCAGCGGGGCGCCGAGACCCGGGCAGGTGGAGCAGTGTGTGGTGGTTGCGGTTGCAAACCTCGCATAAGTCCCCACTGCGGCAGTCCTTTCCCGAATGCTCGTGAGCCAGGCAGTTCGAGCAGTACTTATGTACTAACACGGTTTTTCATCATCTCGGCGATCATGTATGCAGGTGGTTTAGAAATATGTATGTAGGAATGATGATATGGATATATATATATGTATGGATGGATTGTTGTTGTTGCACTCGGAGTGTGCCAACGTATGTGGTATTGGGGTAGGTCGTGCACTTGGAGATGTGTGTATGGATGTCGGTGTGTGTGTATGTACGCAAGCTCTCATGGGCTGGAATGTGCGTACATACATATGCGCGGAATGCACTTTTAAATTAATTGTGTTTTATTAATTCTTCCGCGAATTATGGACGGACACAAGGACTGGAAAAACTACCGTAGCACTGGTAGTTGGAGTTGAATGAGCGGAGAACGGCCGGAATCGCCGATAATATGGCGGTGTCGAAAGAGGAAAAGACACGAAAGAACGGAACAGAAGGAAAGAAGTACATATATAAGAATATATATATGCACTTATATCGCGGACCTCGGACTTTGAGGAATTTCGGACCAACAAAAAATCGCGAATGGAGGCGAGTTCTGGTAGACGAAAATCGTACTTATCTTGGGGCGATGAAGTGATGAAGCGATGCCGTGCTGGAAGGCTGGATGGAATGTTCTCCTTATTGGGGAAGGCAGAACTTGGACAATCCGGCTCGAAGGACCAATGTTCAGCTGTAGGGGCTTCGCTCGTCAGATCCCAAAGTCCCAAGTCCAAAGAAAATTCACTGGTTTCAAATATATAAGGGTCTTTATTCGTAAAGAGGGCGCGTGCGGAACCGTCTCGCTTTGGATGTATGGCGTAAGTAGAGTTTGGATGCGCTCAAGCTGCCGAGGGCTGTCGGCAGCGAGAGCGAGAGCGGGAGCGTGGGCGGGAGCGCGATCGTGGTGAGATGCGCGTCGCCGGGGGGAACAATACTCTCATGTATGAGAGCGAGAGCGAGGGCCGCCGCTTGCGTAGCTGGAATGCTAACAGCGAAGTGTGGCTGGAATGCCCACAGAGCGGCTGCCCCGCCAACGCCGTCCCCACTCTAAACACTTAGGAACAGAAAGGCAACGTCCTTTCATCCAACTGCTCCCAGTATTACGAGCTTTATTTTATTATTCAACATCTGGCGATCATATATGTAGGTATTTGGGATATTAACTATTAAAAAATCTTACAAAATAAAGGGAAACACGTTATATTCCGAATTCTATGGGTATCTTCTGTAAATTAACATCATAATATTTGAGTAGACTTAAGACTTAATGAAAATAATATAATTTTATGGAATTTTGTTTTTACAAATATCGGTGGTAATATCTTTTAAGATCTACCAAAGGAAACTAAATATTTCTACCAAGTAAGATAGCGTATAAAATGGTTCTACCAATAAAAATACGAGAACTAAATGTTCCTTAACAGGACTACATTTTTCTGCTTTATATTTGCATTAAAAATTCACTCTTTTTCACTCACTGTACTGTAGCAGAGAAGCAGAGAAAAGGGCAGACGGAGGAGATATATACATACATACATATGTATATACAGATCTGAAATATATATGTACATATAAATACATATGTATATCTGTCTTTTTCCACTCTCTTTTTTTTTTGGCCTTTTATTTTGTTAATTTGTATGGAAAATCACTTTTTACCCCGAGAATCAAGGATAAGCGACAGAGCCAGCACCAGTCGAGGGGCAGGAGCAGGTTCTGTGAGGGGCGGATCGAGTGAGTGTAAATAAAATCCATTTAAAAAATTATGCTGTTTTTATAAGGTAACAATGCATACAACAATTTACACACGTGTGTTGCCCAGCCACACCCCTGCAACCTGCACCCGCATCATGCAACATGCGGATGATGCAAATTTGCATAACATTTTTGCCCGGAACCGAAAACGGAGTTCCAAAGGGAGACGGACACACACACGGTGTCCGCTCAGGCGGATAAATTCACATAATAAGTGCCTCGCCCCCTGCATTCTGCGTGCCTGCCTCTCGCCATGCATTCTGCGTCTCTCGTCCTGCGTCCGGTAGTCCCTGCCTCTCATCCTGCGTCCTGCATCCATGGTGTTACTGCCTCTCGTGTCGGGTTCCTGCGGTTTGTGGACGACAATGATGATGTTGCTACTCCTCTGGTGGTCGCTTTGTTCCTTGTTGTTGTTGCTGTTGCACGTTGATTCGGTGACAAAAGCAACAACGAGAGCGTGTGACGCGTGGAGGGGGTGGATGGATATCACATCCATGGGATAGGATATACATCCACAGTTTGGTGGGCTATTGTCCCTGGACGCTCCTGCCTTCTGCTGCCTCCCTGTTTTGACTGCGGTTTCAAATATGGCAAATAATTCCAAAATGTTTCATCATCCTTTGCTCGTTTTGATGCTCATCCTGATAATGCAGCATCCTGGCTCCTACCTCCTCCTCCACATCCTTCGACCAAAAGTGTGACATCTGTCTGGTTTTTGTTGTTGTTGCCCCGGTTATTGGTTTATTTTATAAAATTACTGGACTATAAATGAAAATAACATACTGACTAAATGTGTAATCAAAGTCGGTTAGCCATAGACCCCCCCCCCCCCACCCCCCAAAAACCCCTGACAGGCATTCCGGACAGGAAAAATGGTAAACGCAGAAGTTGCAGGGAAATTCAATCACCTTTTTGGGTTGGAAAAATAACTCTGTTTAAGGAGAAATATGCAGGAAATGAGTTTGGGATTAGCTAAAGGATGACATTTTGCTGCATATCATGAATGTAGGGATAACATCTGGGGCTATATATATTATATATTATCGATCAAAGTCGATCAAGTTCTGGAAATTCTGGAGGCTTTTAGAGAATGTTGCAGCACCTTTTCAAGCAAAAACTAAGGGAAATAAAGCTCCAATTAGTTGCATTTGAAATTCCATAAGAAAATGTATCTTCCATTGATTGGAGCGGCATGTGAAAACCATTTGCGATGAGTTTTTCCATCGTTTTCCCGGCTTAAAGCAGACAATGGATCCGCAGAAACGCAACATCGGAATAAAAGCCACGAGAGGAGGGGCAAAAAGAGGAGCAGCAGGGGAGTGAGTGAAACTGCAGGACCAACAAAAGTTACGCGTACAATAAGAACAAACAATTTTGCAATAAACTACAACAGAAAACCCATCGTTCCCGTCATTCCCCTTTCGCTCCCCGTATAACTTCTCTCACTTTATACCCTATGGTTGGGATGCTGCTTCTCGTTTCGCTTTCTCTTTTTTTGTTGCCAGCGAAATTGCGTTGAATGTTACCTGCCATTTGGCAGGACACACACATCCACAGACAGTGAGTCGCATCTACTGGATGGAGTACGAGTTGGAGTATCCTCCTCCATCTGTAACCTCATGCTTCGTGCATTAAGTAAATGTTGGAGCCTAGACGGGGATACAGATACATATACCTGTGAGAAGAGGAGAGGAGAGTAGAGGAGTACGTACGATAGAGGAGAAGTATATGTACATAGAGGAAGAAGGAAGGAAGGAGTGTATATACAAGGGGAGTCTACAGCAGCATGCATATGCAACATGGAGGAGCACTCCTACATTCTACATCCTACTCCGGCTTCTGCCTGGCTCGTCCTGCTTCTCATGCCTGTATTTCCCGTTCTCTCTCTCTCGTTATTGTATTTTCATTCCATGTGGCAGACAAGGGGATACACAGGACAGGAGACACGGGAGACGGGACTCTAAAGGTGCTCAACGATGTTCGTTTTGGCGTTTATTTGTTGCCCCCTTTTTGGGGTTTCAGTTCGGTTTTTGGCTCGGCATTCGGTTTGTTTGTTTGCCAAGAAGGGAAGGCCAAGCCCCCCCGTGGCACCAGGCCATGCCACACCATGCCATGGCTGCCTGCATTCTGGTTACACATCCAGTGGCAGAGACCCACAACAACAGCCAACAACTTTTCCATTAAATCTTTTCGCCAGAGTTAGAGATGCACTTTTAACCGATAACGATAGAGTTACATAATTATAGCGATGCAATCGATCAAAAAACTTACCCAGCTATTACGATAAAAAATGATACCAAAAAAATTAGGATTCATAGCGATATAACTATAACTTACAATAGAGACAAATAATTTTATGTAACGACAACGACATGATGACACATAACGATTAGAATATATAGCAATACCGATCACGATGACGATGACGATAAATACATATATCTAACGATAAATCACGATATACTCTTTTGTCTCCAATCCCATCTCTATGCCATTTCCTTCACTCTTTCTCTATCTCTCTCTTTAGCCACTCAGGGGTAGGAGAATATGGTTTTGTTTAAGCGTTTCTCTTGCTGTTTCGCCGCCATTGTCGATTGTCTAGACATCAGTATCGTGTCGTCTTGCCACCCAACCCAAGCCCACACACTCAACTACCACATTGCACTCACATGAGGGAGGAGTCCTCCGATTGGTCGTGTGTGCTTAATATTTGTCTGTTGTAAACTTAAATTAATCATACGCATCGGTGTGCAGCGCATAAAAATGGCTCCATTCTCCATTCTACGGTCAGAGGTCTCTCTGCTGCTGCTCCTCAATAGAGCCATTGAATGAATCCGGAATGATCCTGCCTTTTGAGTCAACAAATAGGTGTCCTGCCTGTGTTCTGCCTGTGTCCGTTGTGTTTATCTTCTCTCTGTATATTTGTTGACATGTAATTGCAACTAAATATTTTAAATTGCTTTAAAATAAAGCAAAGGACTCCGACTCGGGACTGCGACTCTGTCTTTCCCTGCCCCGTGCCCGTGCCCCTGCCTTTGCAGATCCACCCAAAAAGGTTATGCAAATGACAAAGTTTGCCTCCACGTTGCACACACACACACACACACACACCGAAAGGGAGTAAAGTGGGAGCAGAGAGAGATGCAGATAGATATGTGTGGCAGGTGAGGATGTGCAACGTTTGTGTAAATAACATAAAATTCGTATTTATACACAGCATACAAGTAAACACAACGCAGCAGCAGCAGCAGCAGCAAGAGGCAGGCAGGAGGCATGAAGGAAAGGAGTGTGGTGTTGTGTGGAAAGGAGAGAGGGCAGAGGAGAATGTTGTGTGGCTGAACGTGAGAGGAAGAGGAGGAGTGGGCGTTGCAGCATGAGCAGCAGCAGGAGAGAGGAATCATGAAATTTTCTGTTTGCATTTTACATTTGACTGCGTGTCGGTGTCAGGATAACTACGAGTACGTGTCCTGTCCTCCCGCTATAGCTGTGTAGCTGTGTGTGTGCTTGTACTTATGCAGATGTATGTATCTGTGTGTGTGTGTATGTGTGTATGTATATTTATGATAGAACGAGAGCAGAGTACATCAGTCCTTGTCCCGTGTATCGGTGTGTCTCTGTGTGTTTCGGTGTGGCTCCTGATATGTGAAAATGCTTTTATCAGTGGCAGACGTGAAACAAGTGAGAAGTTTTCATTGGGAACAAGACTGCGTATATACTGGGAGCATACCCTGGAAAACACGGGAAACGAAAGAGGGAGAATGGAAAAACTTAAAAGATTAAATGGGAGGAGATGGTGAAACGGTAGTTAAAGTTTTTGTCCCTGCTCCCAGCTCCTAGACTTATGCTGAGACTAAAGCTAGGCCCCCGAGACAGCAAAAACAACATACATATCGTGTGCAAGACGTGTTGGACAGCTCTAAACGCTGCTTCAGTAAGTGACAGAGATAATCTACCTGTCTGCATACCCTGGATAAACATTGAGATAGCATTTACTGCCATGAAATTTGCAGTTTATTGCCTTCGTTTTTATGTGGAATTGAGAAGAAGGGAACACACACACAGAGACAGAGAGTGAAGAAGAATGGAGGGAAATAAAGAGGGGAAACCACACACACGCACAGGGAGAGAGAGAGAGAGAGAGAGGGGGGAGTAACAAATTAATTGCATTTTCTCCCACTGAAAAAGAGCCTAAAATATTGATTTTCATTTCTGTTTATTTTCTGTTATAATTTCTGCATGTTTCGTGTGGTGTTACGTGGGGGGTACGGTACGCGTATAACCGTGTAATTAACACCCCAGCGAACATTGTCAGCGAGTCACTTAAGACCTACCAATCATCAATCAATCAATCGGTCCGTCAGGCAATCAATCATTCCAGCAAGAAACGAGTTCCGAAGCGAACAACCGCCACATTCTTCAGTGTCCAATCGATCGGCTTGGCTACGATCGGATTGGGGCGACAATTGAAGAGTCATAAATAGTTTGGAGTCAATCGAACTCCGAAGTTATGCGGGAGAGACCTATCGATATCGAGCAGGACATAATCATTATAGAAAAAAATCGAAAGAAAGAATTCGAAGAGAGAGAGAGAGAGAGAAAAAAAAGAGAAATTAATTACTGGGAAAACCCGTGCTAATTGTATCAGCCAGTGGCTGTTGTTGCTGTTGCTGATCCTCTTGTTTGTGGTTGCAATTAGTTTTACATGCATTTTGGCGCCTATATAAACAGGTTCTCTCTCCAGAGAAACATCCAGAGAGGAGGGAGATAGAGAGACAGAGAGAGAGAGAGAGAGCGGATGATGGCTTCTCCCTGCTATCGTTGACATTTCCATTGAAGCCCATTGGTAATTATTAATTAACAAAATTAATAAAACATTTGTATCTGGCAGGCAGCCGGGCAGTCCCGGCAGTCAAGAAAAATATTAATTAACTGGAACTCCAACTGGAACTGGCTTTCGCGAGCAACTTGCTTCCGTTGCAAGTAGCTGCTGCTGCTGCTGCTGCCACCGCTGCTGTTCGCTGCCCGTCCGCGTGTGTGTTATACAATAATTAAGTTTTCAGCACCTGCGTGCGAGTGGAGCCACCGCTGGAGTTGCCGCTGTGGCAGCTGCAGCTTAAAGCCTGTCCCAGACATTGCGGAGGAGCAGCAGGAGCGTCTCGAGCCTTGGGCGCCGCACAGTTGGGGGGCATCTGCTCCTCCACTAAATGATGGTTTTTCTTATTTTGTTAATTGATTTGTTTAACGGAGATTCTTAGATACATTTATGATGATTTACTTTTAGTTGCGGAATTAAGAGGAAAAAAATGAAAGAAAATAAAATAAGGGAAAATGAAACAAAATTTAAAAAAGAAACAAAAATAAAAATTAAGGAAGGGAAAGGGAAAAGGGAAAAACTGAAAAATAAAATAAAAGAAAGGGCTTTAAAGTAAACTAAGGTCTAATGATAGGATGTACATGAAATAAAGACAGGAACAGGATTCACAGCAGAGGGAAAAACTTCTCGTTTTTCAGCTTACAAAATTATTCAAATCTGATATTTATTTCTGTACGAAATGCTCTACAAATTTTATATATCTCATTTGTGATATATCACTGATATTTCACCTATTGGCAGCCCACTCCGCTCCTGGTTTTTGTTTAAGCCGAAATGAAATTGTCGCCCGATCAGTGTGTCGTTTATTTTCGGTGGCCACTGTGTGGCATAGAGACGCAGATGCAGACGCAAGCGCTGGCGCATGTTTTGGGGCCGCTTTTACATGGACCCCGCGAGTCGTTTCAAATTTCAGTTTTCAGTTGCCGTCATACCCTGCCCCGTCGTACGGTCCTCCCCACTGCCAACTGCCTGCCCCTCGTTTTCGACTCTTCGCTCTCTGCCCCACGCTTTCATGCTCTTACGCATTTACGATCCGCTTCCTTGCTCCTGTTTCGGGTTATGCGTGAGCGTCTCGTCTCGGTCGCATTCGCAGTCGCAGTCGCAGTGTGTGCCGTGCCGTGCGGTGCCGTGCCCGCCTGTTGACGTGTTTGTTGCACATGCGCATTAACCTGGCCACAAATTGTAATTACCACAAGGCATTACAACATAATTTCCAGTTGAACCCCCGATAACCCCTTCCTGCTCGTTTCGGGTGTGAATTTAATGATACGAAAGGATTGGAGTTGGAACAGCAGAAGGCGCATCAGAGGAGCATCAGAGGAGCAGATGCCGAAAGAAAGTTGTGTGCCCCCAATTGCCGTGACGACTCGTAAGTGGACGCCAGTGAAGGGCCTCTTTCTGTTCCATCCTTATTGAGCCTCCACTTGTGGTAATAACATAATAAGCCCAAAATATTGTTACCATTGGAATTCAATTAGTTAAATGCAAGCCGAAATGGAGGCCTTTTTACATGTGAAAGGAGGCTTCTGCTTTTTGCTGCTTTCTGCTGCTGTTGCATGGAGGAGGAGGCTCTCTGCTCTTATTTTTATACACATTTTAAGGTCAATTGTCGGGAGAGAATCTGTGAGGAGCACGTGCACAACAGAGTCCCATGGCTGCCCTCTAGACAAATTGACCGAAAGGCGAAGGCAAAGGCATTCATCCCAGTGGCCAATGATGTGGCATGAAGCTGTTCTCTCTCTTGCCTCATGCCTGCCGCCTACCGCATCTTGTCTCTGTGTGCTGTTCCTGTTTTAGGCCTTGTGTGTTTGTGTTTGTATTGTGGTTATTGTGGGGATATGCCATCAGGTGTCGTGTATTTTGTCAGATATATATTTGCGTTTCGATTTTTTTTTGTACCGGCGGCCTCCACTGCAGAAGTTGTTGGACCGGTGGATCCTCCTCCTTCGATCATGTCGTGATTTTGCGCGATGTTCGCTTGGCTCCCTCTCTGGAGAATGCGCTTTTGGGAGAGAGGTTTTTGTTGCATTGATTTTCCATGAATGAAGATCCACAGAGACTGTGCAGGTCTGTCCTGAAAGGAATTTCTTGGAGTGATTATTGGATAATTGAGAGATGGAAATATCTTACCATATATTTTATCTGTATTTATGACACCTTTCTTTGGCGAAATATTCCCCAAAGGCAATATCTTGTTCTATTTTTAGTTATCTTTTTTTAAAGTCACTTTCCTCGCTGTTTATTTTTCTCTTTTCTCTCACTATGCTACACAGTTTTCAGTTTTTTTGTGGTGGAAAATGTTCCGCTTTTGACCAAAAAGCAGACAAAACTTGACCCAGGTCTGAGACGACAACTTGAACCGAATTGCAGGCCGAAACGAAACGACTCCGAATGTGCGAATGCCACTGGACGACGACACTGTTTGAGGATGTGGGGGGGATTGGTCATCCAAGGCTCAAACTCGTTTCAATTAAAATTCTTGGCCAGGAGAAGCGACAACAACAGAAGTTGGCAACAGAACAAACAGAGCAGAAAAGCAAAGAAAAACCAAAGAAAAAAAGGTAGAAAAAAAGAAAAAGACAAATTAAAGTGGGATTATGAGAGGAGAGACGAATGTGACGGGGGGGTAGTCCTATAAGGGGAGTACGAGTAGATGGTATTTATATCTTATAGAGAATTAAATTCCTCTTCTCCTGCTCTTTATTATTCTTCTTCTCTTTTTTTTTTGTCTTTGCGTGTAAGTAAATTTCTGGCAGAAATTGGTGCAGCAAAGACAAAGGGAAAAGCATACATACATATATGAAATAAATATAATAACAGATCCGACAACAGATCCCAAAAGCAAAGAAACGAGAGGAGACGATAATGGAGATGATGACGATGATGATGATGATGAAGAAGACAATGAACATGAAGGCAATGATGAAGATAAAGATGATGAAGTGGAGTAGGAGTAGGAGAAGGGGCAGAAGGTAGAACAGAGACGACGACCGACGACTGACGACGGGACCAATGACTAAATGACTGACTAAGTGCCAATCCAAAGGGCGATGAGGGGATAGGGGTCCCTCTGTTTTGAGACGACCCAAAAGACGAAATCGAAGAAACGTAAAATCAAGAGGAATATTCGAGGCATACGCATACGCATGTGCCATGCCGTGCCGTGCCGCCCTTCAATGTCTGCTGCTGCTACCTCCCCTCCCGTCCTCACTGCCCTCTGTGCATCGATCTTTTTGGCGGAACCGAACCTCTTGGCTACCTCTAAAGGTAGCTCCTTCACATCCCTCATCCCTCAATCCATCCTCCAGTCCGAACTTCAAGTCGCCGTCTCCATCGTCGTCGCTCATTATAAATTTTTTTTTAATCGGGGCCTGCTCTGCTGCTGCTGCTGCACACAGGAAAACATCAAAGATCCGTCTGCCACAAAAGCGGCAACTCCATGCCACCACAGCCACTGCTCTCTGCCGCTCTTCCTTCGCTTGCTCTGCTTCTCCTCCCCCTCTCTTTAGCCTTTTCTGCAGATCCTGCTGCAAGTTTAAATATTTAAAACAAAGTCAAAAGAGTCCTCCTTCTGCTCTTCCTCTCTTTCTGCATCTTGCAACATTCCAGGCGATCGGTTACCTCCACCTCCACTGCCACTGCCACCTCCTCCTACCCGACCACTACCTTTCCTTTGGACTGTGACCACAACATCCTCTCATCTGCTGAATGGTCGGTGGTTCCAGAGATCCCAAAACAACAACAAAAAAAACACACCCATTTGGATAATATTTTTATTTTATTTTATTTTAGCTTATTTTCTGTGTCTGCCTCCGACTCTGTCCATCGCTGGCTGCTGCCTCTCGGGTCTGTCTGTCGTCGGTCGCAACTGTTGGTGGATTTTCACCTGGCATTCGGAGTCATTAAATGCCCTCGAAAATGCATCCACTCCACCAGCAACAAAAGAACCCAAACAAGAGACACCAGACAATGCCCCCGGCCCCCCCCCAATGACCCCTATCCCCACCAACCAAGTGGAAGTCCATGTCCAAGTCCTTGTTCCTCTTGTGTTCCATGCATATTTTGTATTTACTTAATATTATTTATAATACAAATTGAAGTTCAGGTGCATCTGAAGGGCAGCTGAACGATGGCCCCAGCGATAATCAGAAGGGGTTCCAGTTCCAATGATCCAAGTGGTGGACGGGGGAAATTTTTGGATATATGTAAGATATGTTGGATAATCCAATAAATATCATTCACATTATGATCCACATCTATTAATCAATCATGATCTGAACAATTTACAAATTAAATTTACGTATTTTTTAATTTCTTAAATTTTTTATTCAAGATCATTTATTTGTCTTTGCAATTCAAATTTAAATACAATCATAATTATTTGAAGTGTTATTTAACTTTATGTAAACATTTGAAAGCTTTTAATAATGGGGTGTGGGTGTGCATCTCTTTTTCACAATTCAAAACACCAGTAGAAAGATACTGAAGGCAAAAAGAGTGACAGAGGAAGAGGAGAATGTGCGTTTGGGTTTGAATGACCGAAAAGGAGTGAAAGAGCCAACCAAGAGACAGTGAAAAGAGACGACACAGGAAGCAGCTGCTAACAAACAAAATTCTTTGGAAATTTCGCATTATATCTCTCTCACTCTCTCGCTCTTCCTCTTTGTTATTTCCGTCGCTTTCTTTCCCTTCTTCCAAGTGCAGTTTGTTTCTTTTCTTTTTTGGCAGTCGATTCGCGAATATAAAATTTAATAAATTTAAATGAGACAAAACGAAGCAGCGAGCCACAAAAGATGCTTGCAACAGCTTCATTATTAGAGAGAAAGAGTGTGTGTGAGAGACAGAGAGAGAGACAGAGAGATGCTGGGGTCAATAGTATCCAAAGGAATTCAATGGCTTTTAGCCTTTGTTGTTGGTTTTGTTTTTTTGCATTTAAGCCATAGCCAAAAGGCGCAGCAGAAGGCCAAGGCAGCAGCCAAGAGATGAAGACGACGGCGACGACTTCTGGGCTGTAGAAAATCTACTAAGAAAAGTCTCTTGCCCCCTCCCCCCCCCAGTTTATGCTACAAATCTGCCCCCCTCCTAAGCCCCATCTCTTTCCCCTCTCTCCTTGCCACACACACATCTCCTCTCTGGTTATCCGCGCGCCACAAGGAAGCGCATTTTTAAATGCCAAAACAAATGGAAAAATTAAAGCCAACGAACGACAGAGAAAGACACACACACACACACACACACACACATACAATGAAAGAAAGAGAGAGACGAGGGAAATAGCTAAAGAAGGAGAGAAAAAGAGAGGGACAGATAGAAATGCCTAAAGAAAGAGTGGGAAGGGGAGGGGAGCGCCTCAAAGAGTGCATCTAAGCTGCTTTTTTTCTACTGCTGCTGCTGCTGTTGCTGCTTGTTGCAACTTTTAGCAACTGGTTTTTGGTGTCCACTCTTCTGCCTAGCCTCCTGCCACCCCCAAATGCACTGGCAACAGGCAGACCCTCTCCCTCCCCAGACTGCTGCCACAGCAGCCACTGAGCCGTGCCGCAAACACTTTTATTATACGATGCCTTCATCTAATAAGCCAAAGCCAAAGCCAAAGAAGAGAAGAGCTTCTGCTGCTGCTGCTGCTGCTGCGCTGCATCGTGTGGCATCCAACTCTATTGAGATCTATCCGCGTGTCCAATTGCAGAGAGGCACAGAAAGACAGAAAGAGAGAGATACATGCTGCACCACATGCACCTCTTGGCTCTCTCTTGCCTTGCCTCTTGTTGCAACGTTCTATCGCTTGGACCATGATGATCATCAACCAGCAAGCAGCAAGCAAGCAACCAACAAACATGATTGTTGTTCAACGTTTGCTGTGTTTTTAACGCCAAATAAAATAAATCAAATTCCGTAGCGGTCGTCGAGCCATGGGGAAAATGGAAAGAGAAGAAAGAACGAAAAAAGAGAGAGAAGAGGGACCAGCACAGGGATAGACCTAATCCTCGCCTGCTACTAGAGCTACTCCCCAAGAAGAGCTGTGAAAACTGGGCCCTCGACAGACAGACAGCAAGCAGGCCTACAGGCGGCTTGACCTGCTCTTTTTCCACAGTGGAGGAGCACCTTCACCTTCACCTAACCTCCCTTCCTTCAATCCTACTGCCTGCTCCCTGTAGCTGTAGCTGTAGAACAACTCCTCCCACTGTCCCCCGCCACAAGTGTCGATCGAATGTGAATGTCGATGTCCTAGGCTCTCATATAATAAACTTGAGGAATGCCACAAAAAGAGAAGCAGCACTAGCAGCAGCAGCAACAACAGCAACAACAGCAGAAGGAGCAGCAGCAACAGAAGAACTAAATCCAAATGCAAACAGCTACCAAAACAGCAAAACCCAAAGCCATGGCTCCATCTCTGACTGCAACTCCTTTTCCTTCACTACTTCTCCTCCGCTTGGGGCAGGCACCAGCTCCAGTTGGTGCTGCAGCCCCGCCGAAACATGTTAAAGGCAGAGATTAAATTCAAATAAATCGACATGGTCGCCTGGAAATGAAAACATTCACAGAACAACACAAATGCTGCTGCTGCTGCTGGTGGTGGAGTGAGAAGGGGGAGGTAAGAACAGGATGGGGAACAGAAGGAAGAGGAGAAGAGAAGGGAAGAGCATCGGCAGAAGAACGAGGGGGGGGGGGTGCAGAAGGAGTAACCAGTACGGAGGTGAAGAAGTTTGCGGAGTCACAACAACCGATAAGCAGACGAAACAACAGCAGACGATCCATGGGATCGGATATGGAACAAAGTGTGTTGCAGCAAGTCGAATACCCTGGAAATAATTAAATTGAATCTTGAACGAGGGGAACGCCAATAAAATTACGATCTTTGATCATTTATCTGTACAAATATTTCCGAAAACTTAGAAATAATCTTGGAAATCTTTCGGAAATGTAGGAATTTCTTTAGAATTCCAAGCAATTGAGTGAATCCAATGAAAACACCTCAATTAAATTTAAATATGATTTTATGAAAAAGTTCCTCAAAACTTTAGAGTAGGAGCTGTTGCATTTCCGCTGACTTCAGACCCTAACTTGTATACCCTCTGCTACCATTTAGGTTAGCCTTTTGCCTGGGCCTGACGATTTGCGTGGCCTCACAAATACAACGAAAAAGTGAAGGAAAGGTATGGGGAAGTATGAAGAGCACATAGAATCAGGGAGAGAGAGAGAGAGGATGAAATGAAGAGAACGGATTTGTGAGGAACGAAGAACGAAGGGCCAATGGGAGCAGCAGCAGAAGGGGGAAGGAAGGCACAGCCAATTTGCGAATATTTTCATTTCAATTGCGCGACGACGGTGGCTCCCAGGATTTTGAGCCTTCAATCCCGTGCCCCCGTCTGCCGTATCCCATGTCTGTGTGTGCGCCTGCCCCTTGTGTCCGCTGTGCGGCCATTGACACAAGACACAAGAACAGCAGAAGATCAGAAGAAGAGGCAAACACGAGGCGGGAGTGAACTCTCGGGTCACACGTATTCAGGGTCCATCGATGCCACGCAGCGGGAAGTGGAGAGGCGGCAGCAGGAGAGGTTGAGAGAAAACGTCACTTGGAGGATGATCTATGCCTTGGAGGATATTTATTTGGAGATCACCTGTATAGCCCCTCCCCTGATCCAACTTTTGGCCTGCGCTTCTCTCTCTCTCTGTCTCTGTTCCTGGGGTTAGAGGGTATTCTCAGGGCCACAAATATGAGGATCCCACCAAGAGGCAGCAGGGCTATCATTAGTCGTTGAGACTGCCTCGGGGCGGACTGCGAACCCTTGCGTTTTGCTACCCTAGAAATGATAAGTAAATGAATGTGAGCTTTAAATAAGTAAGGGATATACATACATACTTACCATTGAAATTGTCTTTAATCCGAATTTAATCGGTTGTTGGCAGATGCCACCAAGTCAAAGTGTCTTTCCATTTCATGCGGCTTGCATTAAATTATGACTGCCAAAAGAGTTATCTTTAGTACAGATTGTAGATATATGTTTTGGCCAGGAAAAAGAAAGTTTAACCAGGAAATCTCTTGAAATTTACACAATTTACTAACTTTTTATCGCAAAAAAAACACAGAAAAATATCAATTTTGATCGGATATTTTTCTTTAAATATCAAATGTGATCGGATATTTTTCTTTAGGTTGACAGGCAGCACAGTGCACAGCAACATCCGTTTCCATGGAATTTTCAATGAAATTTAAAGCTTTTTGAATATTTATAACTATTTAAGGAGTACTTCCTACGTCGATTCTTATTTGGTTTATCGGCTTTTGTTTGCTCAAAACTTTCCTTCAAATTTGCAGCATTTTCTGCCGCCGCTGCAGCCGCCTCTGCCGCTGCTGTGCTGACGTCGCTGCTGTGGCAGACTAGTTTTGTTGCAAATAAAAATTATTTACGATCGTTTTGTCAGCGTCCAAAGAACTGGACGTCCGACCGACCGACCGACCACAACTGTTCCTGCCTGCCTTATCCTCCCGCTGCCCGCCACTGCCAGCCTGCTGCCACGCCCCTCTTGTGGCTGCGCCGATGCTGCCACAACTTTGTTGTATTTCACGCTCATCAAAAACATTCAGCAGCCAGCGACAACTGTTGCATCTACCTCTTGAACTGCCTTGGGGCATGCCCCCTCATGTGTGCTCATGGTGTCTGAGGCAGGTCCATGGCGGTGTCCGTTGCATGCCGCCGCTTTGGTTAAACAGTTATCGGACTGGTTTCTCGTCTGGTTGCAGCGCCAGAGCGACAGGAGAGCCTCCGTCTCGTCCGCTATTTATATGCGGAATTAGTGCGCGTTTCTCATTCGATTCGATAAGAGAATTCGTTGGGCAAGCAATCGTATCGGATCGATTCCATTCCTCTAATAAGCAGCGTGTTCAATGGAAGGAATTTAGATACGAGACCCGTGCTTCTTTCCAGCTCTTTAACTTCGTCAAAAGGGAAGGGAGAACTTGAATGCGAAACTCTTCTACAATGCGGAGGCACAAATATATATATTTGATTCGATTTCCAATGTCAAAACGTCAGACTTTCGCGTTTAAATTTTAATAAATGAACCCGAAAAAAAAATGATATAATAAAGTTAACAGTCATCCTAGCATAAAAAGTTATGACGCCGCCGCGCCGTTATTTAGAGGCAAAAATCGGCCGTGTAAAAAACGTCTAGTGGGGAGACCCTGTTTTTCGTATTTATGGGTCGAGGCTGCCGCCGGAGACCGTTGTAAGAGGCGAAGGCTGCCACCGGCAATGGCAGCAAGCAACTACCAGGCAGCGGGGAGGTGTTGGCAGCAGGCACAGCCAGCTCCTACCAGGTATGGGGAGGTTTTGGCTTTAACCGGCGAAGGTTACGAACAATAAGCCCCATCCTTGCGGCTGTTCTATGAAGGTTAATAAATATGCATGACAAAAAAACACAAAGAGTGAAATACCCTACCTGCCCCCCCACCAAATCCACTTTCCTGCTGCCTACATTTAAGCGCCCACTCTTTAGCGCTCTCTTTGGCTTTATTTTGTTCTCTCGTTTGCTTTCCTGTTTATACATTGAAAATCTATTGGAATGACGTCACAGCTTGTGGGGCCAATGACGTCACAACGTGCGCCTACGCTTTGGCATTTTCTCTTTGGGGCATTCACAACCCAACAACACATTGCTGTGGATGGTTTGTATGCCTAGCAATCTCTTTCAACTTTACCAAATCTAAAGAAAATTCGCCGCTAATATTTGACCTAATTTGTTCCACTCAAATGTAATAGAATATTTTCAGGCAACGTGATTGTCCAAATGTTTAATAAATATTTTATATTAATTGGGACTGGAGGGTCCTATGCCGCCAATGTTCCATTAAACCATACTAATTTAATACTAATACTTAATACTAATTCTTAATTTACTCTATTCTGCTTAATTACTATTTCGCTCTGTAAATTGTACTCTTGCTCGACTTGTTCAATACCCTGCAATACTCTGTTCAATAATCTTGATTGGTACTTTAAAATTTGTATTTTCTGAGGCAGCTGTAGTTCATTTTGAACATAATGAAAATTCTTAATTTCATATTTATCCGCCTCTTCCACCCATAGCCTCTTCGATCTGCCCTCGCACTTGAATTTATTTGTGCTCTCAGCATATGCGCACCACCTGTCACCAGTTTTCCGAACAGCGGCAACCCTTTTTCGCCCCCGACCCTTTTTCGCACTCATCCCCCATACACCTGTATTCTCCTGCTCCCTGGAGCAAAAAAAGTCGCACGCAGTTTACCTTATTCTGTGTGGGTGTGTGTGTGTCTGTCTGCCTGCCTGCCCTTTGGGGGTCGGGTCTATATTGCCTTTTAGACATTAAAAGGGCTGCCAATGGCGCATATTTTGTACGACTTTGCGTGAATATTTCTTGCAGCACCTCCCCTCACTCTCTCTACTTTTTTGTGTGGCTCCTTTCAAGAGCGTCGAGCTCAAGTCCGATCGTGGCGATCCACTTCCTCCCTTTTCTTTGTGATGTTGCTAGCAATGGCCGCTAGTGAAATTTTGTCTCGTCTTCAGGTGACGAAAAATGGCCAATTGGCTCAGGGACCACAGCGTATCCCTCTTTGAGCTATCCTTCTTTCCCTGTGCCTTCTCCTTCGCTATTTACTCTTTATGCTTATTTTGTCTACTTTTCTTTGCTCTACCCACTCTTATCATTGCCTGATGCTTCTGCTACTCTTCCTTCTTTGGCGCGACACAAATTACCAACGTTTTTGCATCTTTTTGCCATAATTCTTCGCGCTTCTTGCTCTTCCTACCCTTTGGTAACTGTATGTATGTATGTAAGTTTCTCTTTATGTGTGTGTGTGTGCTTGTAGCTGCATCTGTGTGTGTGTGTGTGTGTTTGTGGGAGGCAACATAATTACATATTGTTCGCTGTCACTTTTGGCGCTGCCGCCACTCCGCTCCTGCTCCTGCTCCCATGCTTCCGCCGCTGCCACGTAACAATGACAAAAAACGTAGCATAATTCTCGCTCTTTTTCCGACCTCTTCCTCCTTTCCACAAAACATTTACATACATATATGCAAGGTACATTAAAGAGAGAGGTGACACGACACGCCTTTGCCCTAACCTTTCTTTGGCGATATACCCTGTCTGTAGGTACATAAAACAGCCGTTCGTTCCCCTTTTACACACACAATCCAATCGTCTCTCTCGTTCTCTCCTTTTGCCTCATCTTTGTTTTTGTTATTTATGTAATTATTAACATTTTCGCTGTTTTGTTGTCCGCTGTGTGTGTCTCCCTCTCCTGCTGCTGTCGCCTGCTCCTTCCATTGTCACTTTGTTTCGTCCTTGCCCCTCCATTCTCCATCCCCTTCTGACATTTAGTTGTTATTGTAATTGTTGTCATCGCATTCGTTGGCACCCACAGCCCTCCCATCGTTTTCATTGTTCTCTTGCTGTTTTCATTTAAATAATAATTTCATTGCAAAACGCCCTCCATTCCCACTTAGAATGGGCGGAGCGACAGGCTCAACAAGGGTGAAAGGAAGGAGCAACAGGGAGTAAGGCTTAAAGCAGAAAAGCAGCAAAAACGAAGGCTAATGAGTGACAGTTTTCCCTGCTAGAGAAAATGCTGATTCCACCGCCATTTCCACTCAAGGAAAAAGGAAATAATAATTGGATTAAAATAATTATATACATAGTACATTTATATTTTCTTCTAAAAACATTTCCAAAATCACTTAAATAATTATGGATATAATTTATTTCATCCTTACACACCCCAGTCCCTTTCCTTCACACACGAACAAACAGATAGCGGCTACGTTTTTGTCATTGTGGCATGGAAAATTTTGCTCTCAACTAATGAATTCAAGCGTATTAATTATTACGCATACGCCACGTTGTGTGCGAAGGCTGTTGAACAGGTTCCCAAGGATATGCATTCTACCAATCAGTGTAGATATAATGTGAGACGCCAATATACTCTAGAAATCGTATAAAATTAATCAAATAATTATAAGAAAGCAATTTCCAAAAATACAACAAAATCCAAGAAAATGAGGACAAGAAATTTATTTCCGTATAGGTACTCTTATAGCCAGCACCTCCAGTATCCCACTTTTTGTCCCGACGGCCTGCCACTGGACGTAAAAGAATGATTCCAAAAATCCCGAAGGAACTCAACATCAGACTGCCAGTGCCTATATCGGTCTCATCGTAGCTGCTACCCATATTTTCCAGAATTAATGGAACGAACTACTGGCATTGGGGGTTCCAGTAGCGTCTCTTGATTCCATTTGCAATGCAGTGAAAAAACGCTTACGATTTTACGCTTATTAAACAAATATTTGTATTCAAATATTTATAATATAATTCATAATTGTAATTGGAATGCATGTAAAGTGTTTAAATTGGAATTTTTAGAGCATTCAATATTCGTTGTCGTGTTGCTGGAGTCAATCCATGGTCTTGGGATTTAAAGGGGGCCTGTTGGGCCTCTGACAGTGTGTGGGTGACACCAAGCCATGCTCTGAGAGTGTGTGTGCTGGGTGTATGCCAGCCACATGGCACTGAATGAAGCATCTACGTTCGCGCTGCCTGTGGACGGGACGGACTCCTCCGTCGTAGGTCCTCGTCGTTGCAACGTTATCATTCAGTGCGCAAGCTGTTTGCCTCATTGTCTATTTATGCAAACACATACACACATACACACACAAAGGGTGGAGATGCAGATGAAGAGATGGTTGCAGCAGAGGCAGAAGGAGAGGTTGCACCAGCAGTAGATACAGAGGAAGAAAGAGCAGAGGTTGTTAAAGGGAGAAAGGGAAGAGAGCTATGGACACATTGTCTGCCTCAAAAGTTTTTCTTTTTTTCCACGGCAGAGAGATGGAGAGAGAGAGAGAGGCAATTGGGGGCACACATGTGGCAGTGGCAGAACAGTTACAATTTGTAGCCGTTCTGTGTGTGTGTGTGTGGCATATCCTTTGCTGCCGCTTCTTTTTCCAATTGTTTTTATTTTGGCAAAAGTGTCGACTCTTTGGGTATACATACGAAAATGTTGATCCTGCCACATCCCAGCTCTTGCAACTCTTCCTGCTCAGTGGCATACCCCCACCCATCAAATTGTAACTATGTACAGAGAGCCAGAAATTTCTGTTTGCAGTTTCGTTTTCTTTATTAATTTTCAATCGAATTTTCAGTTAAATTTCGAAATAAATAGCCCAGCACTTTGGCATTGCGTTGCCTTCCATTTCTGCAAGCATTTGCCACACTCCTTCGATGTTGCCCCAAAACGAACGTTGTCCCAGGGATATGCTTGCAACCACACAAAATAATCCTTACGGGTGGTCATGAGTGGGTGTGGAGGCGGTAGATGTGGATGTGTATTGGCATGATGATGATGATGATGATGTGTATGGGATATGTGTACGAGTATGGCCTCTCTTTTTCTTTTTCTCTCTCTCTCTTTCTGTTTCTCCCTGTTTTGCATGAGTTTTTGAGTTTCTCGTGTATCTTTTGCTTGTTTCGGTTTGCTGTTCGCCTGGCATTTTGTAAGCAAAAATTTTTAACTTTTTCTCTTAATAAAAAGTACAAAAAAATAACTGTGTGTGTGTGTGTGTGTTTTGGATATTCCAAAGGATATAACATGTATACGTGAGAGTTTAAAGGATATACATGTGTGTGCGTTTGTGTGTTTGTACGAGTCTCTGGGGGGGATGTGTGTGTGTGTGTGGGTGGATGGTTGGGTGGCTGGTTATATCATGTCATACACGAGAGAGGCTTCAAAACAGTTACGAAAAATTGAGTTTGAGTTTGAGTTTTGTGGATGATAATGGGATGGAAATGACAGAAGGAAACATTGTCAAAAAAGGATATGAAAATGATAGAGGAAAAGGACGCATGAGGAATAACGAAATGATAAAGAAGAAGGAGGCAGAAGAAATAAAGAAACGATAGAGGATAATAATGCAAAAGGAATGAAGAAACGATAGAGGATAAGTATGCAAAAGAATAAACAGTAAAGAGGCAGAAGGAAGGGCATAAAAGATGGTTTCAGATGCTAAAGAATGAAATGTTTCATCTTTTGAGATGTTTTTGGCTTTTTGCCACTTCTTTGAGATACATACATACATACATAGATACATGTACATACATATGTATGTATCTCTATCTTTTTATATGTACATAACTAGTATCTGCATTATTAAGGATCCTGCATATGCACATATGTATGTATGTATATGTATCTGCCGCATCACATGACAGGTGCCACAGTAACTTTTATACCCACACCCACACCCACACATCGTTCCGTTCTCTCTCTTTTACATCTTTCATGCCACCCCCAACCCCCGTAGTAGTCGTGTGTAAAAGTTGCACCACTTAGCGTTTAAGTGGGCGGCATTCTTTGTGCCCCCCGCACCAACAAGCCACCTCCTGCCACACTTCCTGCTGTACGCGCCTGCTGTTTCTCCCCCCCTACCCCATTTCTAAGACATTTTTCGGGGGCAAATCTTCCCTCGAACAAGAGAGGAGCTGAGCCACAACACAAAAAGCATAAAATGCTATGAAAAAGCAAACGAAGCTGCCAGCAGACACACACACACACAGAAACAGATACAAATGCAAATACAAAAGGGAAACTCAAACATAAGTCAGGAGAGGAGAGGAGGAGCTTTGGGGCGGTATGTGTGTGCGGCAAAGCCGCAGAAGGAGAGGCGGCAGCGGCAAGGACGTTGTGTTATAAATTTTATGAGCTTGCCACTGCCACAGCAGCAGCAGCACAGGCAAAGAGGCAGCAGCCAGCAGCAGTCGATGCTGTCTATCTACGAGTATATCTGTGTACATATTTCTCTGTGTGTGTGTGTGTGTGTGTGTGTATGTCAGGCTCATAAAAATAAGTTGCACTCGTGCCACGCTTTTCCATGCCATGCCATGCCACCCAGTGTCGTCTCCTCCTGTTGCCTCCTTTTGGCTATAAAAATAAAGAGCGAACTTTTGCTACCACTTGGATATGTATGAGCGTGTATCTGTATATCTGTATTGCTGTGTGTGTGTGTCTCTTGGCAGTCAGTCAGTCAGCCATTGTTGCTGTTGCTGCTGCCGCATGCCCCCTCCCTATTTCCCGCACTGCTTCTCCCCCCCCCCCCCCCCCCCCCCCCTGGCATCGTGTCATCGCGCTGGGGGCTTGTGACTGGCAAGCGGAAACATAACCAGAAGGATAACGTTATAATGCCCCAGTGTGGCACACAAAGACACACACATACAGAGACACAGAGGGAAACACAGATGCAGAAACAAAAACAACAAAAAAATCAACATTTTATGCTGTCTCTCTCTCTCTCTCTATATATTTTTATCGCTGTATCTCTCTCTCAAAAGGGAAATGCTATTTTCAGTTGCTTTTGGAATTCTCTAGCCATCTCTAGCCTCTCCTCTATCTTCATTCTCTTCCACTGTTTTTCTTCTCTTAACCCCTCTACGCTCCCTACAGCCCTACGCTTCTATCCTTCTTCTGCCCCACACTTCCTTTGCTCTTCTTCTGCATTTATGCTCATGGTTTTTTAGCTTTTTTGTTGTTGTTGGGGGAAACAGAGATCCGCGAACTATTTCTTTAGGTTCTTTTGGCTTTGGCAAAAAATGAGAGATTGAGCAGGAGAGAGAATGAGAGTAGAGGATGCGGAAGAAAGGTAGGACAATAATGAAAGAAGGTAGAAAAATTCAGAAAATGAGACTACTGATAGATAAAATATGACAACTATTTGTTGATGAAATAAGGAAATGGAGATAGAAATACTTAAGTACAGAATGAGATACGAGAAGAAAGAGTTCCATGGGATAGACTGCCAAGAGAAGTCCTATATAAGACACTAATAAGACACTTTCAAATAATAGAAATCATTCATAGAAGATGAGGATCATTTTCTTGACTGTCTATCTCTTGTTGCTCCTCTTTTATCCTTTTATTTATCCCCCCTTCTTTTCTATCACTGGGTTTTCTTTATTGGGTATCTTTGCAGTCGCTTTCAGTGGAATTGCTATTTTGTTCTTCCAAACTACTTATTTTATGATTTTCCTAGCACTTCTTTTGAATGCCATTGCTTTCCTTTCCTTCATTATTTTTTCTGTTGTTTTTTTTCTTTCTCCTTATTTTTTGCTCATTTTGTTGGTGCTCTTTTTTTTGTGCGTTGATTGCGTTCTACGGTTGCTGTCCCTCTTTCTTGTCGCTGTTTCTGCTGCTCTTCGCTACTCCTCTTATTTCGCGATAGACACTCTGTGCGCCTGTTTTTGTGTGTGGGCGTGTGTGTGTGTGTGTGTGTGTGTGTGTGTGTGTGGCTGTATGTCGTCTTTTTATGTGTGTTTTTCTTCTACTTTGGTTTTTTCTCGACTCTATGTTTTGCATTCCCCATTCCCCCGGCACTCTACCTTATCTTTTTGCTACTCTTGTTCGCCTGCTCTGGTTCCTCCTCGTTCCTTCTCTTGGTTTTTTTTTGCGCATGTGTGGAGAAGGAGACAGAGGTACGATCCTCTGCCTGTAGATTATGTGTGAGATTCTTCTCTTTTCTTTTTGTTCATTTTTTTTGTCTTTTTGAGAGAACTCAGTCCATCTGTTGCCCATAAAAGTATGCTAAAAAAAACGCCCTATTCCCCACCCGCGGCCGCTACACCCACACATATAGCCAGAGTCACTTACTCTGCCTGCCGCCTGATTCTTTTCTCTCGACTCGTTTCGTATCGATGACTTGTGCCGTTGCCACCTCTGCCACTTCATTTGTGTGCCTTTCTCCCTTCCCAATCAGCCAGCAGTTTTTCTGGTGAAAATGATTTTCGGTTTTCCTCTCTCTCTCTTTCTCTTTTTATACGCTCCCTACACAGCTCCCCATTCTTTTATCGTTCCTCGCTCCCCTCTTGATTTATTCTTCTGTTACAGCAGCTTCATCCTGAACCTACTCTTCAACCTCCTTCTCTTTCTCCTACTCTTCAGCCTCCCTCTCAGCCTCCTTCCCTTTCTCCTACTCTTCATCCTCCTGCTCCTTTTTGCTGCTCCTCTTTCGCACTGCGTTGACGATGACGCTGCCATTTCGCTCACTTTTGTTTTCCTCGTGAGCCCAAGGGGAACAGCAAAGGGGCAGGGGAGGCTGTGACAACGGGAACGCAATGTGCGCGAAAATGAAATAAACTTTATGCGGTGGAATGGGACATAAGAGGAAAAGAGCAGTGAGAAGGGGTAGGTGGGCGTTGGGGCTGCTGCTGCTGCCAATCCGATCCGCCGTCGACATCGATGCCATGGACATGGACGGAGGCCAAGTGGAACAGGCGAGAAGCGTGTGGCAGCAAGTGGCAATTTCACGCGGCAAGCTTCCATTCCACACTCGCTGCTGCGCGGTTCAAAGAGGGGAGGGTGCGGAGAGAGGGAATGGAAAGAGAAGACCAGGATGTAGGAGACGACCCTCCAACAGAAAACCCATTTTGTATTCAGAGCTCGTAAAGTAGAAAGCACGAGAGAGGCAGGAGGCAGGCGAGAGCGGGACAAGAAAAGGAGCAAAAAAGAGAAAGGGAGAGAGAGAGAGAGAGAGAGAGAAAGAACAGCGTTTGTTCAGGGCAATCCCCAAGTGAGAGGCAGAACAGTGGATCCTTCGGTGCGTTGGCAGTAGGGCGGAGGGGGGCTAACTGATGTTTTATGCTGTGGGTTTTGCGAAAATCCTGCGTTGCGTGTTGTTGCTCCTGCGGTTCCCTGCCACTACAACTGCCCCACCATCCCACCATCCTGCCATGCCACCTGTCCAACGCGTAAAACGAAGCCAAAAGGCAGCGAAAACAGCTATAACAATGGATGGGCAAAGGGAAATAAAGGGAAAATGGCAAAATTGGCTAACAGCGAAACTAGAAAATGGTGAAATGTTACCCAAAAAATTGCACAGCAGTTTAACATTTTCGGAGCCATAAATGAGAAATGAAAACCCCTTGAGAAAAGGTGATAAAAGCATAGGAAATTAAAGGGCAAAAGAAGTACCAAGGAAAAGAGGTAGAAAGAGCACTCTTACAGTGCTGCCAACTTGTGCCCAAAAAACATGTTAAAAATGTTGATAAAAGTTTATTATTTACGCAAGTTATCCCTTAAAGTAAACTGTTTTTAGTGGCTCCATTTTTAAAGGAAATCACTTTTAAGAGCTGCCAACTTGAGTGGAAAGTACTTGCGTGTTTTAAGAGCTGCCAACTTGGTTGGCAAGAGTGCATAAGCATAACCATCAGCATAACTATCATAGCATGAAGCGCAGAGGAAGTTTTCTCTTAAATATAAACAGAGGCAACCATAACTCTTTGGGATATCATAAAATGCTAGAGAACAGAGAGAGATAAGTGTAAAAGAGCTGCCAACTTATGCCATTATTTTGCCATGAAATGTCATGAATATTTCAACTTTTTTATATACATGGGTACATAGAAGAACTTCTACCTCTTCATGGAAATATATACATATGTACATATACATACATTGTATATACTTATTCTGAATATGTTTTATAAATAAAGAAACAAAAAATAAAGGAAAAAGGCGACGTAATTTGCGCGCATATTGCGTATACGACTGCTGCTGATGCTTCTGCTGCTTCTGCACTTTTGCTGGGATATTTAGCAAACAAGTTGGCAGCGCGGCACGGAAAAACACTCCTACTTCTGGCTTATGTAACCCACAAGTGTTGGGAGGGTGGGATGGTGCAGTGTCAACAGTGTGCAAGGCGGAAAAAAGCGAGCGAGTAAAAAAGTATTATGAGAAAATGTTGTATGTGCAAAGGAGTAGTGGTGGGGGTGGGGGACGCAGGGAAAAGCATTTCAACTAAGTGAGCAGGCAGCGCGGGGGGTAGAGAGAAGAGGAAGGATGAAGGAAGAGTGTGGGTGGGTGGCACTGGTGGGCGGGGGGGTGTCAAACCAAGCCAACGAGAGCGGAAGTTGAGTTACAAAATTAAATTGATAATTTTTCCTCCAGCTACCGCTACTCCTTCCCCATCTCCATCTGCCGTGCAATAAAGTGAAGAAAAGTGCAGGAAAAAGTTGACTCTCCTTTTGGTAAGGATAGAGAGGGTGGGGGTGTAGACGGGGACGGTTTGAGGTCACGGCGGGAGAGAGGAGTGCTGCATGCCAACAATGCCCTGAGATGTTGTCGTCGTCGTCGTCGTCGTTGGTTCTCTCTGCTTTCTTTTCTTTTCTGTTCTTTACTGTTCTGTGTGCTGTAATGTGCACCGGAAACGCTTCAAGTACATTCACATGCCACCAGTAGAAGAAAAGCAACAAGAAAATGGGGAAAATTATATATAAAGAATGCGGGAGACAGAGGGAGAGTGAGGAGCAGCAAAGTGGGAGTGTAAGAAGCAAGCGAAAATGGGTGCAAAAGAACCCAAAACGGGGAGGATGCACAGCCAATGCACTCTTCTACTTAGGCTGCGTGGAGAGGGGTTTGGGGAGGACTCGCCTCTTTTCCTATCTTGAATGTGGAAGAAATGTGTGTGCTGCTGCTGCTGCTGGCAAGGACAACAGACGCCAATGCACTCAGGCAAGGATGTTGCAAGAAAGGAGTCAGAAAAAAAAACTTAAAACTCACGAAGGAAATGACAGTGATTGGGGGTATACTCTTAAGGAGAGAGATATGAAATGTAGAGAAGATTTGATGAAAGAATAGGTAAAAATGGGATATGCCATGACTATATGAATCCATGAACAAAGTTCTAAGAAAATAAAATTAAAATCTTTGAATAAATGGAAAGCAAATTAATATTTTCAGCATTTTAAAGAGAAGGTATATATATATATTTTTTTATTGTAAGATCATCAGAGGAAAAAAGCTTCAGCTGCAGACGGACCAGTACCAGAATCATGAGTAGAATCGGAAAAATAGATTATTGTGAAAAATTATTCCTAAAAAGATTCCTAATTCTATTCTTTAGGTACATACGTAATAAATTTCATGATATTTAAGTACAGACATACTCGTAGTAACTATCACTAGCATTTTGTATAGGTCAAACGCAGCACTTGTCAGTGTATTTTCATAGTTTGATGACATATTGAATCGCTTGGAATGTTACATTCTTTTATCTACTCTCCTTCTTTCTTGTTTCCTTTTCTCCTTTTGATTGCTGGGCGATATCTTTCTTTACGATTCCTGTGGCTTTAGGTTTTCCTTATGTGTGCGGACACAATATCTATCCATAGATATAGATATATATATCTTTCCATCTACATATGTGCAAATATCGATGCTTAACTTATTGTATATAGCGTCTCGTATATGAGGCACAAAGTGAACAAAAATCCGATGATGAAGTCAGGGTTCAAGGGAAAATTGTTGGACGAACAAAAAACTTCTGGGGCAAAAGTAGAAAGAGTGAGAGAAAGAAAGCTAGAAATTATATTTGCAAACCTTCTACCATATATAGTACACTGTCTGATAACCAAACCAAACTTAAACCTTTTTCCCACTCAAACCTCACCACCACCCCCGTTTCCTCTGGCCCCACTCTCACTCTCTCTCTCCCTCTCTCTGTCTCTCTCTCTCTGGCACTCTCTGAAGCTCCTCTTCTGCCACTGCTGTTAATATGACAAAAAGCAAAGGAAAAACTTTTTCCTTCTCCTTGCAAGACAGAAAGAAAATGGAGCCCAAAAATGCAGACAAAGTTTTTCTGCAGATTGCAATGCCCTGCCAATGGACCAAAGGAGGCGGAGATGGGGCGAGAGCGATGGCGAGGTGGTATGTGGAAAAGCAAAAGAAAATATAAGAAAATGAATAAAGAAAAAGCCAGACAAATTCTCAAAAGGAGGCAAAAAACTTTTTCGGCGCTTGCCAGAAATAAGAAACTAAATGAAATTTTCATGTTTCCTTGAGAAAAGACGAGAAGAACCAAAGAAGGGGAAGAGCAAAGAGAAAAGAGAGAGAGAGAGAGAGAGAGTCAGGGAGCCTTACATATATCTAGCTATATTCTCTTCTCTTTATATCTATTATAATCCCTGCATTTCTCTCTGTTCATTTGCGGCTTATAAAATCGCTAGAAATTCATTTTCTTCAATGATCAACATTTGGTTTGCTGCATGCAAATCGGATTTGATGCTCCCAACGAATGATATTTTCCCCTTAAAGTGGGTGGTGCTCAGGGGGAATATGGTGTGATGTGCTTTCTGGCTGTGCTTTCTGGAGTATCATTTAGAACTTTTTTCATTGAGGTTTCATGGCTGACTTGATGCCTTAGCCGCCTCTTTTATACTTCGATTCTACTCATGATTTCGCCCATTTTGTTCAAGCTACTGTTTCATCTGCTGCTTATGTTCCCTGCTGCTGTTCCGCCTGCTCCTGCTGCTTTTGCTCCCTTCATTGGCCATAAGTTGGCTGTTAAATGCTACTTACGACTGCTGCTGCTGCTGCTGCTGCTGCCGTGGCGGAACACCACCCAATCTCAGAGAGGCAGCACTCCCTCCTCTCCTCCCCTCCCCTGTCTTGCTGCTCTAAGAGGCAGGCTCTTAGAGGAATCTCTTCTGCCTCCTGCCTCCGTTCATCGTCTTTGCCTATTACTTTTGGAGCTCCATAAAACTTTGTCCTCGTCTTTAGGCATTGACTTTCCTTTCTGTTTTCCTCCCCACCCCATCCTACTACAGATTTTCCTACTGTTTGTCCCCCCTTGCACCCCTGCTACTGCTTCTCAGTTTTTCTCAACTTTTGCCAGACATTAAAACATTTCCATCCTTGAGTCCTGCTTCAAGTATATAAAATATAGAAAGGAGGAAAGGAGGTGGGACAATGGTGCACGGCCTTTTGGGTGTGGCACCTTTTGGCGTTTTAATTACAACGGACGTAAAAGTTCTTCTTGCCACGCGGATGCTGTAAAGGGAAATGCAAATTAATCGATATCATTAGAGTTTTATAGACCTCAAAAGCGGGCAGGAGGGAGCTCCACACTTTGCGGCTTTTCTTAGATCCAAATCAGGGCAGGGAGGGGGCTGTAAAAACGGCTGCAAAATGAAATGGATCTCTGTTTGGTTATGCAAATGAATTGCTTTAAAGAAGTGAAGGGAAATTCCAATGAGCGTAAGAAATAAATTTTAATTTCCTAATGATCGACTGCTGCTGCAGCAGCCTTCGAATCTTCTGCCTGCCTGCTTGCCTGCCTGCCAAACTAAAAACCACAACAATAAGCCAAATCTTTAGCCTAATGAGATTTTTCAGACTTATGACAAGTTATGCTAATTTGTTTGAGAGACACAAAACACCTACAACAGCAGACAGACAGACAAGAGCACCCTTTCCCGTCTGCGTCTCTGTTTAAGTCTCTGCGGGGAGTATCTGTATCTGTATCTCTTTTTGTCTATTGTTTGGTGCGACCACTTGACTTTTATTCAAAGTCTCTTCACCGGTGGGGGCTTCAGGGCTCTCTGTGGATTTTGTGACCCAGTCTCTGAAGACAATTAACAGATGAAGAAGCTCGCTCAAGAGTGCTCTTTGAAATGCCTCATGGATACATATTTGTGGCTCTGTAATGAATACTTTGAGTGAAAGCGTAACAATACGTTCAATCAATTGAGATATTTATATACGAGTATATACAAAATGTACATATATTGTATTTATGCATAATTGTAAAGGTCTTGAGGCGGTCTTACTTATCTATTTTTAATAATTTTTTTTATAGTTTTTGGAAACATATTTCTCCCAATTTTTCGTTATCTTTCATTCTACTATTTATGCATAAGACATTCCTCCATTCGCTAATACCCCAAAAACACCCCCAATATATTTTTCCATCAAAATACCCGATTACATAACGGATTGTGTTCGCACTCAAAAATATACGATTTATACCAGATTTTATAGCAAAGATATTGCTAATTTTTTGTTAATCGTATTTTGTTTTTTTTTTTTGATTTTGTCGCTCTTTTGAACAAAGCACGAGAGACCGACCACGAAAAATATGCAAAGGAAGACAGCAAAGAGCAAAAAAAAAACAAAAACAACAAAACAGAAGAGATATGATATCGAAAAAGTCTTTGACAAGTTGAAACGCGAAAACGTGTTACCACCAATGATGGATGTGGGGATGATGGCGGCAAGACAGGGAGGGGACTCAGGCTACAGCAACGGGGCGATGGATCATGCGTGGGACGCTCTAAAATTCACGAATAAGCAAAAACAAAAATACCGCTCGAAAAAAAATGGAAACAAAAACAATGCCAGGGAAACCGGATTGAAATTTTGTTTGTTTTTGGCTACGCTTTTTTTGTTTTGTATTTGGTATTTTGTTTCGCTTGATTTGAATTAGTTTTCGCTTGGATGCTCAAACGCATTTACACCCGCAACAATGGCCATGTGTCGCGCACTCTCCGCTCCCCACATCTGCCCCCAAGGCAACATCCACTTCCGTTCCACCACATGACGTATACGCAATGTTGTCCAAGAGTAGGGAAAAAGTAGAGCATAAATAATACGCATTTTACTTAATCGAATGACTATCGTCGAATCGTGTATTGAAGGCTCTCTTTTTGTTTCAATAAATATATGTCTGACATAATGGTTTATGGCCGAGCACTCATTCAAGGCACTCGCATTTGTATTCGCACTCACTCACTCACACCGGCGCCAAGTACAATATTCCCTTCCCATCCATCCATCCATCCGTTCCCTTCGTCATTCAATGAAGCGAGTGGCCAAATGACACACACACACAACGCCTCCAAAATGTTTTATGGCTCCCTCACTCGCACTGTGACATTCACACTCACTCACACACACACACACACTCATTGATTCATTCATTCGTTCTGTTGGCTTTTGCCTCAAACCACAAAATGCATTTCTAATTAAGTTAATTGCGGCAAATGCTAAACTTAAGTCACTAACCTAAATTAATAACAGCATGAAGGATGAAGCAAAGAGTGCCAGAGAGTGAGGGAGGAGGGGCTGACTGATGGGAGGGTAGGTGTTGCTTGGAAGGCGGTTTAAGGGGGCTGTGTGATTGCGTGCCTAGAGGACACCACTGCGAGTGCTTCAAGCTACGATTGCTCTACGATTGCTCTACGATTTATTGAAGCACTCGCTTGATTTGTTAAACGGCAAAGGTTGTCTGAGTTTGCACAACAAATATTTATTATATTTAAAAGAATTTTATTTGAATATAAATATTAATTGTACATATCTAGGCTCCCCCAAAGGAACAGTCTGGTTTATCTTTCAATCACTTATTTCACTCTACAATTTCCATATCGCGTAGCGCATTCAATAGTTTCCTAAATGCCTTTCCTTTCGCACTTTTGCTGCTGCTATTTGTAGCTGTTGTTGTATTTTCATTTAATAAATGTTTTCGTCTTTTCCTGTTGTTGTTGTTGTTGTTTTTGCTGTTGTTTTGTGGAAACATTTGCCGACGGCTGTCGCTTCATTTCACACACCCAAACATACACACACACATGCAACACTCTGGCGCCCACACATACACACACACACATGTGCAAATCGAAGCGGAAGTTGAGCAGCGCGTGAGGCAAGGCAAAAGGCAAAAAGGATGCATACAAACCGCCATTTTCCGCCGCCTCCTGTGGTGTCGAACGCGCAGCGCCCACTCCCTACCCTACCCTACCGTCTCCCTGCCCTTCCCTACCCTTCATTTTATTTCGTATTGGGGCTCTGTTTTTCTCTCTTTTTCGGTTCGGTTTGGTTTGGTTTTGTGTTTGGTTTATTGTTCCACTTTTCATGTCGAAAGTTATTGTAATTGTGTTAAGGCATTTCCCGTGTATATCCTTCGAACGCTCAAACACACACACACACGCACACGCATACGGTTATAAATAAAAATGTAGGCTAGGCGATGCGGGGGGGAGGGGGACATAATGAGGGTATCCTCGCAGGAGGAGTGGGACAGGAGGAGGGAGGAGTACATGGCTGCTCCACTGGAGACACTTGTTTGACTTGGGCGCCATGTTTGTTGCCTCTCCTTCCCCTCTGTCTTTGGGTTCTTCTTCTCTGTTTCCCTCCCTCTCTCCCACATTCCGTCCTTCTCTACTTCCCTGTCTCTGCCCCAACCGTCACCCTCACCCTCCTTTCCTTATCCTTTTTGGCATCCTTGTGTGTACTTTTTAACGCACATCATTATCATTCCGTTTGTGTTTTGAACGGGCGCTCAGCATTTGAGAGCAACACGAAATGGTTTTTGCTCAGCATCAGCATCAGAAAACAGTCTCTCTGCCTCTCTCACGTTTCGCCCACTCTCTTACCACCCACTTTTACCCCCCTCTTTGTTTCCTTTTCACTGTACATCTCTCTCTCTCTTTCTCTGCCCTTTCATTTCTGGCTCTCTTTCTAGCTCACATAGAAAATGGCAGAAAAAGCTTATGCTTTTCTTTCTCTCTCTCTCTGTCTCTGTTTTGTTCTCTTTGTGGCCTGTGTTTGTGTTTGTGTGTGTGTGTGTGTGTGTACATACAACAAAAACAACAGAAAACTGAACAGAAAGTTTTGACACTTTTATGCGACCCGAAACCCGAGCCAAGCCAAGCCAAGCCAACCAACACCCTCCTCCTCTTCCAACACACTTTTTACTGCTCCACCACCCACCCCCTTTGCAACACTCTTGGCCACATCCTCCGAAACATCCTCCTCCCACCCCTTTCCCATCGCCTGCCTTGAACACTCTTTATTTTTCTCTCTCTTTGGGTGTTTAATGGAGCCTGGCGCGGGTTTGTGCTTTGAAAAGTCGAGCACACACATAAGTGCTTCTCCTCTCAGTCTCCCACTCTATCTCTGTGTATGTGTGTGTGTGTGTGTGTGGTGTTTGAGGTCTTTGTCTGGGAAATGGGTCTATTTGGGAGGCTAATGTTATCGTTACTTATGATATCCATAACAGATTATGGGAGCTCTGGATTCCAAGACCAAAAGTTCCCCTTCGTTAAGGCTTCAATTTCAAACGAGGGTTCAAGATTTGCTGCTAGATTTTCACAGGGGTTAAAGATTAGGATGTAATCTAAAGATGGGTTAAATATTTGTATTTAATTCATAGAAGTGCTAAAGATTAGTCATCAATATGCAGAGAGGTTCAAGATGTTGGGGTCATTAATTTTGAATTTAAAATGGCTTTTATAATTATTCCTAAAACAGGTGAATAAAAAAATAATAAAAAATATACCTACATATGTACCAATACCTGTAGCCCTTATATGTAGAGTTCATATACCATACTCCTCATGAGGGAGGTCCGGTCCTTTGGCTACCCTTTGCTACCCCTTGTTTTATCAGAAATTATAAATCAAAACTGTCATTCAGTGTAAATTGGTTGCCCCTGCAATCACTCCCTCTCCTCCCACATTACACACACCACACGTAGCCACCTTATGCAAAGTACTCCATGCTGCCCCACAACCTTTCAACCCCACACGCACACACAGCCCATCCCTCGTTGCGTTGTCGTGTGGCAGAAGAACAAACAGCAATTCCGAAATGAATTTCATTTTTACAAATATATTAACAACTTTTGGGTGCAACAACAAAAACAAAAGAAAGCAACATAATGGCGGCTGGCGGGGGGTGATAAAACAAAGAAAATAAGCAGAATTTACTACTGCAACAAAAAAAAAGAGGAAAAGCACAGCGCCAACATATGGAAATCGGAAAATATTGTGGCGACAACGACGCAGACCGAGGCGGCAGCAACACCAGCAGCAGCGAACATTACAGTTCACAGAGAGAGTGCGAAAGAGAGAGAGAGCATTTATGCCCCCGAAGCATCAGAAACGCCGGCAGAAAAAAAAAGGCACAAAAAAAGCATAAAGCGACGGCAGAGGCAGCGACAGAGCAGCAGCAGAGCGACGGAGGCAGAGGCATATCAACAGCAGCAGCAGCGTCGGCAGCAGCAGCAGCAACAACAATCAATTGGCAATCTGTCCCACAAAAACAATTGCAGAGACAACACACACACAAACACACACGCCGTTATTTCAACCAGAGAGAGAGAGAGAGCGTAAGTCAAAGCTCTCTCAAACAGTGTGGCTGTGCTGCTGGCAGAAGTGTGGCCGAGCTGCAAAGAGCTCAATTCTCTCTCTTCTGGCTTTACAGCTCACTCTCATTTGCTCTCTCTCTGAGAGTGTGGTCTGTCTGTCAGTGTGTGTGCGTGTCGTTGTAAGAGAGGGGCGGGGAGCATAACAAAAAGCCAATTTTGTTACTTAAATGTTTACGCTTGTGTTTATCTTTTGTATTCGGTTTCTTATTAGGTTCTCATCTCGTTCTCATCGTTTAACAATTTGAGATATCGCTCTCTTTGTGTGTGTGTGTGTGTGTGTCTGTGTATGTGTGGTTTGGGTCACTCTGGTTTATGGGGCGACGACGCGTTTGGTTGGTTTGTTGTTGGCTTCGGAAGGGGTTGGTTGGGCAGCGGGCAGGGGGAGCTTTGCTAATGAGTGTGATTTGGACTTGTCGAGCGGGTTTATTATTTTGCGGTGTTTGCGCTCTTGTCTTTTGTTTCTTTCTTTTTCTGCCTCTCTTTCGCTCTCTTGGGGCATTGTTGCTATTTGAACGCGTTGGTGTGCGCTTTTGTGTCGCTGCCCCCCCCCCGCTGGCCATCCTTTTGGATGCCAGCGACGCCGCTGCTGCTGTGGTTTTTGCTGTTATTTAGATTAAATAGTTTTGACAGCAACACCCTTTGGATCCGTAGAGAGACAGAGAGAGAGAGAGAGAGAGAGCGAGGGGTAGAACAATTCCGATTTGGGTTGTAATTCAATCAAAAATTTTATTAACCCATACATATTTAAATTTTAATTTTTATTGACTTTACTTATTTAAGATCACTTTGATATATGTGATCTGCAATAAAAATCAAATATTTCTTATAATTTCTGTCATAAAAAATGAATTTTTTATAACTTTTTGCCTTTAAAATCGTAATTCTTATAATTTTTGATGGCCCATCAATTAGGTTTCATTTGAAATTCTAACCAAAACACACTCTCATGTCGCATTAGCATTTAAGTATAAATAATAATATAGCAACAATTAATTAGAACACCCCCTCCCCTCCCCTCCCCACCCCATCCACCACACCACACCAACCCACTCGCAGAACAGACGCAAACAAAGCCAACAAAAAAGAAGAAAAAAAAACATCAGAAAACAACAACAAAAATGATTAAAGTCAATTTGCAAAATGAGAACGCTTCGAACGTGTCGCTGCTCGATGGCGGTTTGATATGTGCACACCCACCGCCCCCAACCCGCTCTTCCAAAGCCTTGCGCTTATCTCTGTGTAAGCTCTGTGTGAAAACATGGCCCCAGCGCTTTGCGGTCGAACGGTGACGGCCTGGCTGGGCAGAGGAACACACAAACACAAACAAACACACACACACACACACACACACACACACACTTGATCATGTGAATGTGTTGTGTGTATGGGTGGGGGGGCTGAACCGCTATAGGGATTAAGCATACGTCAACACAACGATGACGCGCTGCCTCTGCTGACGTCTCTGTCGCTGTCGCACTGCTGACCAAATCAAACCAATGCGAACGTGTTGTGAGGTGAAGTGGGGGCACCAAAGGTAGCATGCAAAAAGTAATTGGGAGCACAAAGAGCAAACAGCGACAACACAGCGAGACAGAGGCAGAGCGACAGAGCGACAGAGCAGAGCATCACGCAAGGTGGCAACGCAACAAGTTCGATTGCAACCTGCTTTTAACTCCCGCAATTTGTTATGCTCTCTCCTCTCTTTCGTTGGCGCTCTCTCTTTGCTTGTTGATTTCGCTCTCTCTCTCTCTCTCTCTCGGTTCGTTGGTCGCTTCGTTCGTCGGGTTTTTGGTTTGTTTGTCAGTTTAATGGTTGTTAGCGGGGGGTGCGGTGGGGTGGTGCAGCGAACAATTGGGGGTCACACGAATGCTTGAGTGCCAGAGGAGCGTTGGGGGGCACCAACATACTGTCAGTCATTATTTAGCGTGCACTGTGTACGGGAGGGGGGTAGGGTAGGGTAGGGTGGTTGTGGGGCTGCTTGTAAAAGCTTCGTGTGGCCATCGTTTCGTTGTCTCTGTCTCACGCTGTATGGAGCTCCGTGGAGCTCTGCTGTGTGCTGTGTGTGTGTGTTTGAAACATATTGAGCAAACAAGTTGGCAGCTTCTGAGCGCGAAGCGACGCGACTCGACGCGACGGTTGGGACCTGCGCTGCTGCTGCTGCTGCTGCTGAGTGGGTGGGTGGGTTGCAGAGGGGGGTTGGTGGCCCGTCAACGATGGCAGTCATCGGAAGTCAATGTAACAACAAACATGCAAACACACAGAGGGGCCTCCACATCTACACCTCGCTGTCCCCATCCACCCACACAAACTCTCATCATACTTGTATGAGTGTATACATGTTGTATGTGTGTTGTGTGTCTCTCTCTCTCTCTCTCTTTCTGCTCTCTCTCTCTCTCTCTCACTCTTGTGTGTCGTGTGGAGTTATTTAAGCTCTCTTATTATTTCATTTGTCGCTTTTAGCTTTTGTCTTTCGTGTTGCTGCCTTTTGTTGCTGTTGCTGTTGTTGCATGATGGGTGGCAGCAACAACAGCAACTACAACAAAAATGTGGTAATGTGCGAAAGGACTTTCGTCATGCTCGCCGACGGTGACGCCGTGGCCGCTGTCGACGCTGCCTGTGCGTTGCTTGCTTGTTGTTTTTGTTGCTTTTTTGTTGTGAATTTGATTTTGCTTAAAAGTGTTGCTTTTTATTTTTCTGCGTGGAATGTGTGTACAAGAGGTGGGATGGTGGAGAGGTGGGTGCCAGTCCGGGGGAGAGAGCGAGAGCTGCCACTGCGTTTGTTTTGTTTGATTTTGAGCTTTGCTTTGCTTTGCTTTTGCTCCGCTCCGCTCCGCTCTCCTCACCACCTCACCTCCTGCTCCAGGGATTGTTCTCGTTTTTGGAAGCTGTTTGCCCTGTGGACAATTCGGCTATTGTATGACGGGGCGTATGAGTGATGCGCTATGCAAAAAAGAGAGGAGTGGAATGGAATGGAAAGGAATGGTGGACTCACAAAGAGTCGCAGGAGGGCGTCGATGGGGAGGGAATTGCAGGATAGCGCGTTGAATGGCCCCATCAAAGGGTGTGGTGTCCAAAGGGGTCGTTGCGGAGGTGTGGCTCGTAGATTGACTTTTTGGGCGAATTGTGTAAATATTTGAATTGAAATGTGATTTATTGTGACAAGTGTTTGGGTTTAAGTAACATGATCAGACATTTTTCGAAGGGTTAATTGTGCAGCAATTTCAGTGGGGAAAAATGGGCTGGTATAAGGAGTGCAACTAAAAGTTTGCAAAGGGGAAGATTTAAGTTAATTTAGATTTAGAGATAAAGTTTAGAATATTTTTTGGATGGAAATGTAGGAAAAATTGGAAATAATTGATAGGAAAAAGTTCTTGTTGTCTAATACCTGCGTATTCGAATGAAATTATTTCGTTAGACAGATGATACAATTATTTTTGTCAAACAATCAATCAATCACTAGTTCTAAGCTACTTCATTGCTTGCAAAACACCCTATATTGGCCACACGACACCACTGGGCCATAATCTATCCTCCGTGCCCACAAAAATCAGGTGTGATGTGTGTGGTGGCATGTGTAATGTGCGCTCCACCACAATCGTAGAATATTCTCCTCTTACATGCCCCCTGCCACCCCTCACGTACCTCATGCCACACCGCACACGCACTTCTCAATCGCCTCAATCCCCTCTGCCACTCCCTGCAAGAGCATTGCCAATTTTTGTAGGCAAACCCCAGTTCACCCTCGCCCCTTTTGGACCGTCTCTTTTCCCGCCACACTCCCCCTCAAGGGATAACCCACAAAAATCTGTCAGATACCGCAAAAGCAACCAAAAAAAGAACAGAGAGAACAGAGATAGAAAATGTAAGGAACGAGAAGGGATCAGCCGGAGAGGGGATAGGGGATAGGGGGACAGAGAGGGTGTAGCGCAAAGGGAAAATCGTTTGGGGCAAAAAGAGCTTTTCACGTATTGTTAACGCATTTTATCACCAACGCGTGGCTGATTGGATTCCAAATGGAGCTCCCGGATGCTGCATGGGAAGGTGTCCCTTGGGGGTGTACATGAAGGAGAGGGTGGTATGTGGCATGAAGGGTGTTGCATGAATTGAAATTTTGCCTCGTGTTTGCGTTGCTAAGGAGAGAGAGAGAGAGAGAGAGAGAGAGTGAGAGGGGGGGACAGGCATATGGCATTCCTGTTGCTATTTTTGTTTGTCATTTTCCGAATGCTTTTCCTACTGTGTTTTGTGCGGATAGAAGTTGTGGTGTGGGTGGGGGGAAACATAGTTAAAGTGAGCGAGGGGTGGGCGGGGTAACCTATGCAAAAGTACAGGCTCTTTAGTTGCTCCAAAAAGTGCAGCAGCAGCAGCAGAAGAGCATCGACAGAGGATCCATTTGTTGCATTCGTACTGCAGTGTTTGCTCTCTCTTTCTCTTTCTCTCTCCATCTTCTCTCTCTCTCTCTCTCTCTCACTTATTGTGTGTCTCTCTCTGGCTGATTAACAGGTTTTTAAACAGGTCTCTCGGGTCCGTCTCTACCCCTCTCACGCTCTCTTTCAGTCTGTCTCTCTTTCTCTCTCTGTGGGTATTGGAGCCCTCTCTGTTTTGGTTGCTGGGCAAGATCCGCACGCTGATATTGTTCACACATTTTGAGCGGGAGAATTCCGTGGGAGAAGCGGTGAGGGGGAAGCAGCGGCACTCGAAGAGGAGTCGCTGCAGCTTTAATTTTTTTTGCTTTTTCTGGTGTTTGCTTTGATTTTTATCTCCGCCAAAAGCGTAGAGGGTTTCATTGTCTTAATTTGTTTGCTTTTTGCTTGCTTGGGGAGGAAGAGGGATTAGGGGGTATGTACAGAAAAAGCGGGGAAAAGAGTGATGGAAGGAGTAGAAAAATTCGATGTGAAATGTGATAGGAATTTCGAGTTTAATATTTTATTTGATTAATTATTCTCTAATGGGAATTATGGACATACATATGTACATATGTAAATGTTATTTTCAATCATTAAATTGTGGATACAAAATATAAAATGATGGAAAAAATAATATAAATGCAATTTTATTTCTTATATTTTAAACAAATTTCAGTGTTTTGTTTTTAGTTTAATAATATTGATTGACAGCCTATACAGTAATATATCAAAATATAACAAAATAATAGTTTAATAATAACACCTTATAACCTATTTACCTATTTATATATATTTATTTTTAAGGACGTTGACGAGCAATGAACGAAAAAATGTAACTGCAAGTATGGTAAATTTAATGAATTTAGTTCAATGATTTTGCTTGTATATTTTATACCCTGTTCTACCATTATTAGATCCACATTTTTTTTCGGCTTTCTTTACACTTTTTTATCCTCTCATGCGATGGCCTCTTGGCTCTGATCCTCTGCTGCCTATGTATTCTTGCCGCTTCTGTTCTTCTGCCTGGTGTTTCCTTCCCCCCTTTCGTTTTAAGCCCTAATTGGCAGCCACGCGCCTTTGCAGCAGAACTCTCGGCTCTATGGCTGGGTGTAAATGTTGCGGAATGTCTTTGACGGAACAATCACTTGCTGCCTGCCAGAGAGTTGCCAGAGCTCTAATCAATTTTGACATTAATTTGCGTTGACAATGCGCTCGTTCGCCCTTTCTGCTGCTGCTGCTGCTCTTTTCTTTGAGGATGAAGATTATCCACTTAAAATTTGTCATCGCTCAAGAGGCCCCCCATTCCCCAAGCACCATTCCTCATTCAAGTGACAATTGTCTTCAATTCTCCTCCTTTTCTGGCTATTCTCTCGCTCGCCTTGTAAATCATTCCGCTCTTGCGGGTGCAGGCGGGTGCCAGGGGGGGCCCTCTCTGTGTGTGTTTTGACAGGCCGACGAATGCTTAATAATATTTAACAATAATTGTCTGAAATTGACTCATAAATTATATTCCGCGACGCGCGATGCGAGACGTTCGCTCATTCAGGGACGGGTCTGTCTGTCTGTCAGATTTCATTCATTTTATTCGCGTTTTTCACTCGTATCTGTATCTTTGTATCTGTAACTGTAACTGTATCTGTTGAACTGCATCTGCAAATTAAACAGATTAAGGAACCTCGGCTATATGTTGCTTTTAGTGGGGATTGTCTGTCATCCTGCTGACAGAGTGCTAACATTTTGTATTCCGATTCCGATTCAGATTTCAATGGGTTATTTTTCGGTTGATTGATGAAAGCCCCCATGGGGCTGTCGTCTGCTCTGCTCTGCTCTGAAGATTGATCATTTGAGGTCTAGACTTTGCCAAATCGATCGATCAATGGGGATATCCCCACTCGATAACTGTGATTCTCTCTTGTGTCGATTGCGCGTTGAGAGGTTTAATGGATCACCTGAAGAAAGCGATTAAAAGACAGTGCAAACGGGAGCTAAGAGGGCGCCGCTAAGAATGATCCTTTAATTCGTCCGCTTAACTATTTTCAGAGAGGGAAAACTTATGCCCCCCTTAAGTGTGATCCCTCAACCGTTCCCATCTGATCTGTTTTGATCTTTATCTCTGGGTTAATCGTTTAGCGCGTGCTGAAAATAAATTAGCGGCTAAATGTGCGAAATAAACAATAGAAAAAGCTGTGAGGTAAATGTGGAGAATGATCAATAACAACACAGCGCCGCCTCGCCCCCCACCAATGACAACACACGACAAAACAAAAGTCCCAGAAAACAACAAAAATAAATATTCATTAAAAAAATGGAAAACAACAAAGCAGCAAAAAATGTTAATGAACAATTTAGAAATGCTTAAGCGGAAATTTTAGTGCAAAGAAATGTAAATGGGAAGAGCAAGAGTGAAATATTGTTTAGGGAAGTGTTCACAGAATTTCACAGAGAGATAGAGGGAGACAGAGAATGGAGACAAAGTGACGACAGAAGAGCTTTAAGAGGTGTCGACAGAGCAAATGAGAGATACATTTGCATAAGTACAAAATACGAGCTATGCGTTTGAGTATCTCATTCAAATGCATACACATATATGGATGTATCTTTATCTCTCTCTCAATGGGTGTATATACATACATTTCCATACATATATAGATTTATGTGTGTTTTAGATATTCCAAATGCATTTTTAATATGTGCTTCCACGCAACAAAAGCGAACAAAAGCAAGGCATGGTATGGACTAGGGAATGACCTGTGTGTTAGGAGAATTTAGAAAAAAAGTTTAGATTTAGAATTGAAGATCCTTTCATTCGTTTCAAAATAGAAAAAGTAAAAAAAAAGAGTAAAATGCTCTGGAAAAATTATTTTGTATCAGATATAGTTGAAAGATTGATTGAAACTATGGTTAAAAAATCTATTATAACCAAATGTAATGATTTAATTTTTACCATTTACCACTTTTTGGCATCGAATAGTTAGATTGATACTCATATTTCAATGGAAAATACCTCAAATAAATCACAAAAATCCATGGCATTAAGCTGAAGTAAAGATGAAAGTATCTTGAGATCTTTATGTGTGTTTTCTCCTGACCAGCACAAGCCACCTTTCACACGATTAATGGGTAATAAATGCCTCTTTATGCAAATTTGTAAATGTCTTTTTGGTGGTCAAAAGGTCGAAACGTTTATCGGGCATTAGTTTTCAGCTACTTGTGGGGCTACTGCCATGCTCCATGCGCCATGCCTAATGCCCCCGTGCCACTGCCACAATAAATTGCATAAAATATTCAAAATTTTAATTAAGCAGCGTGAAATTTATGAACAGATGGCCAGGCCGTAGCCACCACAGTCACCACAGGTCCCCCCACTCCGCTCCTACGACACCCTACCCCACCACACCCGATTGTATATAGAGATATCTGTATCTGTAGAAAATGTTAATGCGGTCGTGGGGGATACTAAATCATAATTTGTCAACAAATTTCAGCTTATGCTAAATAATTTCTGCCTTTTGTTTGTTGGACTTATTGTTTAACCTTTGTTCTTTTTTTTTTTAATGTTTCCATTCAAAGTTTATAATTTTTTCCCTTTTTTTGTTGTTTAGATTTTTGCACTTGTGAAATTTATAAATTGTATCTGTCAGATATGCGTTCTCATTAGCATGAGAAACGTATTTGTTTAAAAGAGAAATGTGGCTGCTTCTGCTTTTGATGGATACTTTTCCTTTCCCTTTTCCCCCTTTTGGGGCCACACACAACATTGCGCTCTGTCTTGAGACATTTTTCTATAGAAAGATACAGATATAGATGCTACAGACACAGAGATACAAATCATAGATACACATACATATCTCGTTGAAAATTATTTGGAACATGTCAAAATACATTTCAATTCAAACGAAAAACTCTTTTTGTTTTGTTTTTATTTGTTCTGATTTTCTCTTGTGTTTTGTTCCATTTTTTCTTTTGTGTGTTTTCCCATGTATGTACATACATACATATGTATTATGTATGTGTGTTTTTTTTTGTATCTGTATCTGTGTGTTAATAAAGTGGCAGTTTAACAATTTCACAGTTCCATAAACAAATCAAAAGATATTTCAAAGATGTTTCTAAATATATTTGATTTCAGTGACAAATGCGTTCTATTTAGAGTTATGCCATGGATCATTTGCCGTTGCCACAAAAGAATACGGGGGAGTATTGAATGTGTGGGGGTGTGAAAACTGATGGACATCCCATTTATATGATGGATATATGCTGGCAAAGATCTGGGATTGTTATAGATAGGCATTCTTATGGGATTAATAGCGAAGGAAGCAGGCAAGTCAGCAGATGATTGAGGCAAGCAAATGTTGACAAATTTCTAGATAAATATCTGAAGAAAAGTATCTTTGGGATAACGGTTTGGAAAATGAGAATTACTGAAGCAAGAAATTGAATGGAAAGTAGATCCGTTGATGGATGTTATTCATATTTATCCCAAAAGTTCTTCCATCTTTTGATGGCGTCAAATATTTATTACACCCAAAAGTTTACTTTTTGTAAGCTTTTGCAAGCGTCACCGTCATCAAGCATTCAATAATCCATTCAATTGTTTATTTGTGGACCTTGTTCCACATTATAGCTCCCTGCCTCATTCTCTTTCTCTTCCACTTGCCTGCCGCTTGCTCTCTGCCAGTGGAGACCCTCAACTAAATATTTGCCCCTGCAAATCCAAATCCAAATCGAAGCAGAACAGGCAACAGCAACCGACAATCGAGAATCGAGAAATCTTTGACGAGAAATTGCCCTCCAGGGTGAATATTTAAACGAGCTACAAAATATTTATTTATGCCCCCCATTCGAATCGGTGTGTGAATGTATCTGTATCTACAAATGTATCTATGTATCTGTGTATCTGTGATGGCATTCAAAGTCTAATTCATAATAGATTCATGTGCTCTGCTGCTGCTCAGTGGCGTCTGCTGGCATACGAGGCGTATAAGTAATAAGTTTTTATTTGGCACTTGGCTGCCGAAACGATTTGTAGTCGTAGTTCGTTTTAGTTGTTTCTGTTGCTGCTGCTGCTGCTGCCTCTGGCGGCGTCATTTAATGGCTAACCAATACGATGTATCTTATAGATACATTTAGGCAGACATTTGCCTATATGTCTATGTGGTAGCTATAGCCACGAGCTGTATCTGTAGCCCCCATCGCATCGCATTTTGGGGTGTCTTGTATTTCAGATACATTTTATTTTGCTGCTGCTGTGCTGTGCTGTTGCTGTTGAATTGGTGTATCTTTGTATCCGTGTATCTGTATCTCTGGCAATCTTTGTGCTAAAATTAATTTGTAGAAAAATGCGTGTGGTTCCTTGTACACCTCCCTTCCTCCTGCCGAGTCAGCCCACTCCTCGGCATCCCTCCCACCCTCTTGTCTTCTGTTTTCAGCCCCCCCTTTATACCCTCTTATTTCTCATCTTTGCCACCCCTCCTTTTCCTTGAGTGAGTGAGCAGCAAATTACGAGAAAATTAAATGTTGATTTAATTTTGAAAAGCAATTTTTCATTTTTAGCCCCAGCGAATAAGCAATTGACGTATGGTGTATTTTTTTCGGATATACATACGTACAATTTGTGTATCTGTATCTGAGGATTTGCATTTCCCCCTCCCTCCCTTTTTTACCTCTGTTTTTGAGTTACAATTTCTCGTCGTTTCGCTGCTTTGGGTGAATTTTTTATTCGTACTTGCTTTTTGCGTTTTTTATATTTTTAGAGCACCTCATTGTATTGATGGACTACGGGAATACCCTGGTAACTTTCCAGAACATTCCAGAGTTCTAGATAATATTTTGTATAGTTTAAAGAACGCCTTTAGAACTTAAACTTAAGCCTCTGAAACCCATTTGTGGTCTGCATTCTCGGACTGTTGTTAATTCGAAAAGTGTGGGTGGGGCCTCTCATTTCTTTCCAACAATCAACAGCTAAACAGCTAAACCGGTAAACAGGTAAACCCCTCTCCATAAGCAAAAAGAACATCAATTGATTAAAACACCACGCCCACCTGTGTGTACGCGCTTATTTTTTTTGTTGGAGGAAGCAGCGGCACAATTTCAAAGCCAAAGGTAAAACCATAAAAGGTAAAACCAACTTTGCTTTTGATCCATTGAACCCCGCACCCGTGGGGTTCTTTCAACTTTAAAGAGTGGCAAAGAGGGGCAAGAGGAGATATTACAGTGCTGAGAAGGGGAAGGGGAGGGTAGCCCCCGCTAATACCAATTAGTGTTTTCGTTTGACGTTTGAAGCCAGAAACCAGCAAAACCAGCGTCTAAAAAAGATTTATGATCGCCGAAAATGTTAGAAGAATCTCCCGAAAAGGGTAAAGGGGCATGCAGAGAGATAGGCGGTTGATCGGTAAGTTTTGAAGATTGTTTTCGGAGGTGGCTTAGACCCCAAAAGCAGATAGTTTTGTATCTTAGAGATACGCCCAGAAACATGTTGCTGTTTTCTTTTGTTTCTTTTGGTAATCCATAATTGAAAATATGTTCAAGAAAAATTATTGAATTTTGTGTATGGAATTTGATTTGATTTTTGATGGAAATTAGTGTCACTTTTAGACTTCTTTGGCTCTCGTTTATTTTACACTCTCTCCCTTTCATTTCAGCAGCTGTTCTTTACACACTCTTTACACATCGTTCATCTTAACACTCTTCTCTTGTTTATTACTGTAAGATTCCTTTTGTATATTTTCACTCCTCAACGGATCTCAAAAATAGAATTCTGTCACAAACAGCCTCCCTCTGCCACCCTATGGCGCTGTCATCCGAAAATCAGTTAAATATACCGATTCGCTGTCTCATCGCCGGATCAACGACCAGAAAGAGAGAGAGAGAGGGAGGGAGGGAGAGACTTGTATATATTTGTACCTGTACTTTTCAGTCGGTCTGTCTATGGGGGGCGGGTATGTGGGGCTAACCAGCGGTATGTGTGGAACAGAAACAACGAGAAGGAGAACCGAACCGAACCTCAACCTCAAAGACAACTTTCAGGTGAAACAAAAACAACAACAACAAAACAACAGCAACAATGTTGTCGTCGCGCAAAAAAAACAGCCGAAAAAAGTGTAAGAGAACAAAAAATATTTAAATATTTTAAGAGCGATGACCCAGAAGCAGACAACAACAAAGACAATAACAACAACAATCTCAAACACCTTCCACACACACATAACAAAAAGACGGGTGAAGAAAAAACAAAAATTAAAATGAAGAATTTTGTGGTTCAACGGCAGAAAAAAAAAGTTTAATTTGTGAGAAAAAAAACAAAAAAGACCTAAGATAAGAATCTATAAAAATGGCGAAACGGGTAAAACAGAGGGTGAGGTAGAGAATAAGAGATAGATCCCTAGATCTATGTACATAGAGAATACCCCACGACAGAGTTCAACTGATAAATTACTGATCTGTTCAGAAAATACTTGAATTTTAATTCTAAATTTAATTTTGAGGTAAAATAGATCGAAAGATAATCAAAATCTCCATTAATTGAAACCTTACGATTCAGATGATCTTTCTAAACTTCGAAACTTACCCAAACAGCTTGAACTTTCCCTAGTATGAGCATAGAATTTAGTTAGAAATTAATTTCCAGACACAATTCTAAGATTTCTCTGAAAAACAATTCCAAACTCAAATCTCCCACTTTGCCTATCTTCCTCCCACTCTAAGGGACACCTTCCATCATGGACGGTGGATGACGAGATATCGTAACGAAAAACAAAGAAAGAAAAATCTGCACTGTTTTACAATTGATGGCGGAAGCATTTTCCGATTCCTTGGAAAAGCGATAAAGCGGCAGAATGTTGCAATTTGTTTTTGGGCAAACAGCAGCAACAGCAGCAGCAGCAGCCATATGCTGCAGCCACACCATACATCATGCCACGGCTGAGCGCGGCAAGTGCGTCGTCTGCTCCCCCAGATCATTACGAGGAAGAGAAGATGATGATGCTGCAGCGCCTGCTGCTTGGCAACTACTTTGCACTTTGCCAGATACTTAACTCGCAGCTATTTACAAGTCATGCTTGCTGCGAATGCGCTTGAGTGTGCCCCAGGAGCAGCAACAGCAGCAGTGGCAGTGCCTCATCCTCATCCTCATGATGTGGTGTGGTGTGGGTATTCCGCTGATGATACAGATGAAATCTGTGCATCTTCCACCTATTTATATTCGCATTTATAAATAAAAATGCGATGCGAACGAGTTGTTGCCGTTGTAATAAATATTCCTGCACCAAACGCACAGACACACAGACGATGCTGCTGCTGACACAAACTGTGGCAAACACGGAGGGGGGGGAGGCGAAGCATTGGTATAGGTATAGGTTTGCGGCACATATATATTTATATTTAGCCAATTTTCAACGCTTGTTGACAAAACTGTCAACAAAATGCAATGCAAAGCGTAATAAAATTGTACAAGATGTTCGTTTCGGCTGCTGATCAGTGGAGGGGAGGCATCAGTGCAGACGGCAGATGAGGTACGGTACGGAGAGTGTATCCCAAAGATAGATAGATACGCTCTCTCTCTCTCTCTCTCTATATCATTCGTTCGTGCAACAAATAGACAAAGTTGCGACAGAATGGAGCGACAGAGAAGCGGAGCGAACAATTGTCACATTACGTATACGCCACGGGAGAGCTAGAGTGACAAGGGGAGATGGTGGAAATGGGAAACAGATGAACATATGTTCAATGAGATGTTTAGCAAAGCGAAACAAAACGAAATGAAAACGTACTAATGAAATGTCATCGAAAACATACATATGTACATATAGGAAAATGTATTTAGTTTTCTTTAAAGGGAGAGGCTTTTCAGCAGGCATTAGATGGCATTATGTCATCTACTATGAGGATAGAATGATAGATGTGATAAACACGTAATTAAAAGGGGCATATTTTATGGGAAGTGTGATAGATTTAGGTGTAAATAGTCGATGATTTGATTGCAAAAGAAAGAGAGATTTATTGTGTGAAAGAATCATTTTTTTTTTAATTTTGTAATGCAATAAATCTATGATGGAAACTGATTTTATTTGTGGAACATTAATATCTATAAGTTTTATAGGTTTGTATTTCGATAATAAAATTTCAATAATCATCAATTTCTACGCACTCATCTGACTGATAAATCCTACTCTAATGAAGGATATCACTTGCAATGTAGACAAAAGCACGGAATGTGTCTGGTCATGAGGAGTATCCGTACTGTTACATTTACAGCCAGAAGATACCATCTTTATAGATGTTTATTCAATCGCTGCTCTTAATTTCGACTATTTTTTCCACATCTCGCGCCACAGATACTACAAAACATTATAAACAATTATTTATTATTCAATGCGCTCTCGGTCTCCCTCTGCCTCGCTCGTGGCAACAACCACTTGACACATTAGACACCGCAATGATGATGATCAGTCACCTTGGGTGTATACCCACCCTGTACTGTATACTGTATACCCCCCCTCGAACGCCCCTCGTCTAAACCAACGATCCACTGACTGATCCGCACACGAGGCAGGCGCTGAGACTTGTGTACGAACCACAAAAAAAAGTTCAGCTAATAAATTTTCGTGTTGCTCTTTTGCTTTTGGCCATAAATAAAATCTACAAATATTTGAATGACCGCCAAGAGGGTACGGAGGGTACGGTGGCAGGGGGCCAGGGTAGGGCAAAGCGGTTCGGCTACGAGCTCATAAATCTGTAAATAAATTAAATAAATTCTTGAACAAAATATCAAAACGTATCAATAAAAATGCTCAACAAGTTTTCTCGACGACTGTCTGTTGTTTGTTGGCGATGCTGTTTGCTGCTTATGCGATAGGAAACAAACATAGAATATACGATTTAAGGAAATCGAAGTGCTGGATACCCTAGAAAGACTTCCAGTCGTACTCTAGTATGACTTCTTTCGGGCCAGCATTTAAGCCAGACTCAGCATTTATTTACCTCAAAGAAACTTCTTTTAGTATCTACCCTTCCAACAAATCATCAAAGCCCGCCGAAAGGGTATTAAAACCCACAAAAATTTACATGAAATCTGCAGAGAAGTTGATGCTGGCAGAGCGTCTTAGGCAGCGACGCTGACTGAGGCGTTGGCGTCGCTAATTTGGCGTGTTAATTGCAAGCGACGAGCCGAGGCCGAGCGAGGCCGAGATCCCCAACCGATGGATGCCCCGAAAACCGAAGCAGAACCAAAAACCGAAGCATAACCCAAAGCGTGGCGATCTCTCTCTCACTATCTTTGTCTCTCTCTGTTCTCTCCCCCCCTTAGCATGGTGGGGGCGCCCATAAATTTCATGTGTTTTGTGGCAGAACGAAACGTTTAAGCCGCCAAAATGACAAACAACGAATTAACAAATTAATAAATAATTTCGTATCTCTTTTTTTGTGTTGTTGAATGGTTGGGGCGTTTGCCGCCGTTTCAGACGCCGTATCTTTGTATCTATGTATCTACGAAAGCTACGAAACTAATGTGGCGCATAAATTTTCGGCACTTGCCACACAGAGGGGCACGCCCCCAAACAGCAGTCAGACAGCAGCGGGAGCCCACCTTTTTTTTTTTTTTTTTGCATGCTGCTGCATATTAATTCGAGTGTTTGAAGGCGTTTTTTAATTGCTGCTGCTGGCGCCGTGGAGGTGGAGGCGTGTCCAAACAATGATCTCCGACAAGTTGTTGACAGATACGTGCCCCCCTCTAGCTGCTTCCACCACTTGTTATCTGCTGCCCCTTGGTACGTATCTCAGCCACATCAAATCGATTTGCGGCAGGCACTTAACGGGCAGAAGAAGCCATCAAAATACTTTGTCAGTGGAGCCACAGGTTGCGGGGGATCTCCACAGGTTCTGGTTTTTGGGGCTTCCCTCTCTCTGTGGGGATTCGCTGGAAGATTCAGGCGATTGCCTTTAATACTAGAAAAAGGATTTTTAAGAACTTGCGAGATTTTTTCGCGGAGATTTTCGGCGTTTTTTATAGTTGGGCTAGATTTCTGTCTCTCGGCAGCTGGGAGAGAAAATATCTCTAAATAAGATCCATAGTGATCCAAAAATGTTTTTCATAGTCCATTCTGCTTCCATCTTACCTGTACTTTTTCCCATGCGTTTTTTGTTTATTGCATTTTGTGTTTAAATAATTTATACTTTCCTCAACAAATTATACAAAATAACGAACACACATATAAAGCATAATAAAAAAACGTACGCTTCCATTTGGCATTTGGCAAATAGTTTATGTTTCCATATTTGCATTGTTTTTCTGTTCTGTGGGTTTTCAGCTGAAAACAAAAAAAACAGAGTCGAGTGTATAAAATGCTATAAATATATAGAAATCCATATAGATATTGTATTGCGGCATATGTACTGTGTATTTATATGTGCATATGAGTGTTGCACTTTTGCAGTGGGGAAAAATGTAGTTCATTGAATGTTTTCAACTTGATTTTTATTTGGTGGCCGCTTTAATGATTTATACATAAAACAGCAGAAAAAAACCCCCTCACAAAAACACAGAAATTCAGGAGGGATTTTATGTGCATTTATATATATTTGGTGTACCCTGTAAATGTTGAGAGGGAGAATTATAAAACAATTATTAAACAAAACAAAAATTAAGCAAACAATTTCTCAGTAATACTAAAAATGTGTTGGTATTCACAATTTTCTTTGAATAGTTTTCTCTTCTGGAACACCAATTTAAAAATACTGTAATAAATTCCCATTAAATAAATGAGATTATAGGATACCAATGTAGTCGTAATCCCATCTGAAACATTCCTATATTATGCATACATATACATAGGATGGTCATTCAATTGCCGCAAAGATACAGATATAACAACCGATGTACAATATATTGATTGCAAACATGCACAAACACAAGTACTTGACTATATATACTATTTATACGATATGTATATACGTACATACATATATACGATATATATGTATATCGAAATGGATGTATGTGCACTTTTGTATCGGGCGCACATTTTGCGGCTAATAATAACTTTAAAACAAACTATTTTGTTGCCTTCAGAGATTGTTTTGTGGTTTTTGTTGCTCTGCTGTGTGTTGTTGCTATTGTTTGCTTCTGTGGCTTTTAATATGATTATTGCATTTGCAAAGTGTTTGTTGTAGCCCACAGTTTATTGTTGTTTCTGCTGCTGCCGATGCTTTGCTGCCTGCCGTGTGTTCTCTCTGTTCTCTGATATTTTTATTGAAAATCAGTGAATAACGTAGAGCGAAAATCAGTTTTTGCATTAAATTCCCATCATATGTACATCCGTATACTACATATGTATACATGAGTATATATGTACATACATAGATATATAAACACATTTCAAATATTCATATTTTTCCGTATGATTTTTGTGCTTTGATTGTTTTCTGGCAAATATTGAAGGCAATTGAAAAAGTTGAACAGAAAGCAGAGTCTCCGGGTACAATGCAGGAAAATAAGGGGGGAAAATTAGGTGGGCATGGGGGATTTTCCTTGAGTAGGCGGTGTGTTTTGTTATTGGTTTTATTCGGCAGGCGGGTGTGGGTGAAAATATCTTTTGATTCGAGAAGACTCAAATTTGTTGGCTTTGTGTTAAAAAATGTTGAATATGTGCAGTTATTGAATAAAATCAATAATCAAATAATTAGTTTTCGATTTTTAAAATTTTTTGAAATTTGCATTTATTGATCATATGAATCATTTATTGAGTGAAATCGAATTTTTAAAATAATAATTAATCTATCGTCAAACTATCAAGTTATTAATTGTTTATGGTTTTATCGAGACTTAGGATAGAAGCGCACTGTACCCTACTTATATTTCTTTGTCTTATTTTCTCCCTCTTTACATGTGTCCATCCCATGATTTTTGTTTTTTAATTTATCATATTTATCTTGGTTTTAAATTTGACGTTTCTTTCTTTGTTCTTTTTACCGAAAATTTCAAATTGCAAGTTTTCCAAGCGTCAACGCACCGACAAAGCAGCACAAAGCAGTGCCCACCTCCCCCCCATTCACTTCTCACTCATCATCTTACTTTGCCCCCCCCACCCCCTTTACACACCCCCTGCAATCATTCAAACGCCCCTCCACCCACTTTCTTTCTTTCTTTTGGCCTCCACCCCCTTCATCGCTTTGGCGCGTCTCGACCAAATAAATTTGCGACTCAATTGCTGGTGTGTGTTGCATGTGGCGGTGTCTGCCCCAACCATCATCATCATCAGCAACAGCAGCATGTGGGCCGTGGCTGCCTTCATTTTATGTGCATTTAATTTACATGCAACCTCCGCTCTCAGGCCCCCATACCACCCTCTTCCCATGCCACACGCTTTGCCGTCTGTGTATATTTTTCTTAAAAATAAGTTTTAATTGCAATCCGTCGACCAAAAGCAGCCGCAGATTATTCGCCAAATAATTTGGCTAGCATTCGCCAGAATGAAGAGAAAGGCGAGAGAGAGAGAGAGAGAGAGAGGAAGGGTGCATGTATCTCCTTCTCATTCACTAATTCTCTAGATTTCTCTCTCTCTCTCTCTGTCTCATTGGTTATTGGCGGCCAAATAAATTATTGAAATGAGGAAAAGCGTTGAAATTAAACAGGTTGGGCATAGAATGCACAGATTGTGGCACAAATAGTGGAGGAAATTATGTGGCACTAGGTGGCAAGTATCTGTATCTGTTTATTTGTTCGATTGACAATTGCCAAAGATGTAGCCAGAAAATAGATAGAGATACAAACAGAGGGAGAAAGAGAGAGTCTGATTAAATCTAAAATTTTGCGCCTTTTTGCGATTTTCAATTAAGCAGAAATCCAATAAAATAAGTAGGGGGTCCAAGGAAAGTGAAGGAAATGTGCACTGCAAAGGCAGGCAGTGGATGCCGTTGGTGTGACATATGTATGCCCCACAAATATGCCACATGCCACATGGCACATGGCAGCCGCCAATGCACTTTATTGAAATTTATTAATAGCCCGCAATAGTCCCCGCCACGGCACCCACACGCCACTCAGTGGAAGAGTGAGGGGAGGAATCCCCCCTCCGACAATACGATAACTGGATGAAGATTCTCTGCTTGAAGATGAGGTGCCACTGCCCTCCACAGATTGGTGGCATCACGGGGCAGAGGTGGGGGCCGAGGGAACAGCAGAAGTGCAGAGAAGTGTAGACATAATTTACAATTATTTCAAGGACACTTTACATAAGAAAACAAGTTTCACTCGGACTTACCGATTTGCTGGCTGCAACTAGAGATGGGAGATTCCTTCCACAGAGAGAATAACTTCTGAGAGAGATGAGTATTCCATGAGATGTACGATCATCAGATGAACGAAAAGATCTTGAAGTAAATGTTATAAGTATAAGATATTTTTCTACTGTTACAGCAATTAATTCATTAATTTGCATCAGCGTAAATTGAGAATTTTGATGAATTATGTACGAGAGGTACGAGTATTTTTAGGGGCACACAGATCTACGATTATCAGATTATCGTGTTACTATTGGTTGTATTAGACAACCCTTGTAAAATCTCCTGGAAAATACAGAAAGGTGCTGCTGCCTGACGCCGTATTTAAGGAGTACGTCTTTGAGTCAGATATATCCAAGTGTTTTTATCTTTCATTCAACATTCTCAAAGTTTATTTTCACGTTAGAACCATCTCTAGCTCTGGCTCTACCTTCTACTTCTTACTGATCCTCTTTTACTTCTTTCTGATCCTCTTTTTGATCCGTTCCGCTCTGTAATGCTCTGTACTCCAATGTTCTGCTCTGCTCTACTCCTCGTTTTGGCTCTGTGCACTGCGTAAATGAGTTAAAGGCATGAATGTCAGAGACCAATCTCGATCTCAATCCTACGATACTCGCACGAGCACGAGAGCACTGCTGGTGTCTCTCTCTCTCTCTCTCTCTCTCCCTATCTCTCCTCTGTGTGCATTAAGTGAAAAATTGCAATTTTAACGCCCGCGTTAATTTACAGACAGTTGCGGCCGCGGCCCTCCCCTTTAACCGGCAGTTCTACGGATCCCCATTCCCAGTCATCATTCTTACCGCCTTCTGTCCTCCTGGATGGATGGCTCTAGCCGTACTTGTAGAGTCGTGTGTTGTGTGTGGCACAGAGTGGAGTGGTGTGGAAGTGGAGGTTGCATGTGGAACGTGTTGTGTTGTCGGGTGCCCAGACATTGCCTGAAGTTAGTTGCTGCTTCTGCTGCTGCTGGTGCTGGTGCTCGCTGACCGTCCTGAAGGTAAACCAGTGCAATGTCATTGTTGTTGTTCGTTCTGTCTGTTGTCTGGTTGTTTCTTGGGTGCGTTGTCTGTCGTTGTCATTGCCAAGGTTCCTGCCTCCTCTGGCGCTCGTTCTATCGCATGGCATTCCATCTTTTGCACATAATTTGTAAATATTGCCCCATGCATACAAAAAACGAGCGAAAGAGCAGAGCGCCTTCCTTTGCGTCGCGTCGCGTCGCTTCCTTCGTTCGTGTGGCGATTTATGACTCGAAATTGATCACGATGATCCCTGCTTTTTCTTCTGCAAAGAGAATTCTAAAGAGAAGCCTTAGCGCTTTTGGCTTTGGGCTCATTCTTACGTTCAGTTTCGACCCGTATTGAATTCCAATGTCAAATCCCATGTCAACGCGAACGATGATGATGATGATGATCGTGATCGTGATGATTGTGTGATATTGTTTATGATGAAGGGTGTTGTCAATATCTGTTTCGCCTGTCCTGTCTGTCTCGCTGCAGGTGGAACCAAGCATCATCGATGGATCAATGATGAAATTTTGGCTAGTCTTTTCGATAGAAGCAAAAAGAGTAATAGAAGCGTGGGTTAGTTAGGAGAGATCATTTGGTGTATTTTAAGTGATATTCTTCTTGAGTTCATTTTGAATCATACAAAAATGAATTGCAAATTTAATTGCTAATGCTAGATGATAGATAAAGAGATTTCACTGCAAATAACACTAGGAGCATGCCAAATGTGATATTTTTCATATTTATACGGTAGCTGGATTAATTAGATGTTCGAAAATCGCTGCTATTATTGGCAGTTACATAGTTTCCTCATCTTTAACTTATCTTAAACAGATCTTCATTGTTTTATAGAGTGCTCTGCAGTCCACACACTTAAATCCCATATAATTTTGCACCTACAACGATCAACACTGCTCCAGTGATCACTGATCATTCATCTGTTCGTATCAGTAAACCAATTTGTTGAGTTATGATCACAGTTAACAGGCCATAAGAGATCTTTCAAGACTTTATATAGCCTCGTTGTATTCGGTATAGTATCCCCCATGCGATTGGGGGGGGGGGGGGTCTATAAAACTATATGACAGGCAATTTAAAGCCCCAGCACTACCTCCTCCCGTCTGTCGCTCCATTTTTTACAATAAATATCACCCCTTTTGACTCCCTCTCTCCACAGGCAATGCCCTCCCTGCTTTGGCGCTTAAGCTTCCCCCTTGTTTCGACTCGGATTACCCTCTGGTTAAATGACAATTTGCGGTCGCTTGGGCAATTAAATGTTTATGTTGCTTTTCACACATTTTGATTTCATTCGAGAATTTGAATTGGTATCTCCTTCGTTGCGATAATCATAATATGATGGGGCTATAAACAGATATAACCGTTATGCGAGAGACCCAGAAATGTTTTCTGATTTATTGGCCATCGATCAGGAACAGGAAAAAGACAGAGAAAAAGATTATCAAAGTGTCCAAAAAGAAGCAACAGCCCTGCAAGAAGAACGTAAATTAAAGAGTGAGAGAGATGCCAAAGACAAAAGATATATACAAAAGATATATCTACATATACATATGTACATATGCTTAATAAAGGTACTATATGTATATAGAGGGTACATAAATGCAGGCAAATTATTTGATATGTACTTTTTACCTAAGAAGAGGCAGATGGGAGAATCAGAGACTAAGAAGGAGAAAGGAAGGGGGGGGGGCTCCAACGGCGGTTGAATCGGAGACAGAGAGAGACTCCATCGAAGGCTGCGGCTTCCATCGGACGTTGAATCAGAGTCTGAGGCTGAATCGAAGTCTGAGTCTGGAGTCTGAGGTCTGGAGCCGTCGGCTTGGAGGCTAATTTAAGCGAGGACAACACCTCAACTCATATTTAAAGCCAGCTAAATCACAACGTATAAATCTGTATATATGTAGGTGCGCACACACATACATAACTACATACATATGTATAATCGTATGTGCATACATATGTGTGTCTGTGCTTATGTGGAAGCCAGCCATCGAGTATCCATCCGAGTAGTATCCAAGTCTCCAAGTCACCCAATGCGTCGCCGTCGTTGTTGTCGTTGCCTGTTGTCTGCTGCTTGGTTTTGTCTTTGTGTCTGGCGCAAAACAGCGACGAAAAAAAGCAAATGAGAGCTTGGCAGAGGGGGAGTAGGAATCGACTAGGGTGTACCCTAAATATAAAATAACTAAAGAATGAAAGAATCAAAGAAGAAGACCTGAAAATGGTTTAATTTTGGTATATACCATAGCCAATCTCCCATCAGTAGATCATTTCTAGAGTTTCTAGAGCCCAGAAGAACCCAATATACCCCACTTTCCATGCCGTTTCGGATTCCAAAGTATGAAAAAATTAAAGCAAAAGCAACAACAACAACAACAAAATACAATAAAATTATAAGAAAAAAAAAGACGGGCAGCCACACAACAAAATCGATGCAGCCGGCTGCTAACTAACAAACAACAAAAAAAACAAAAACATCAACAACAATAAAAAAACAACCCATGGAAAAAAGAGTGAATAAAAATAAAATAAAGCGGAATAAAAAAAACAAAGAGGAAAACGAAACCGAAACGCAGCAAACGTCTCGCGAAGGCAACGACGAAAGAGCGGTGGCCAAAAGGCATAAATGCGCGGGGGTTGGTAAGGGGAAAAGGTGAGGGAGCAGTGGGCGAGAAGCATGAGGGAGACAGACAGAGCCAAAGGGCCCACAGAAATTAAGAAACCAACAAATTCATCCAGAAAAGTAGTCAATAAAGTGTCGACAATGCCCACAACAACCATACAAAAACAATGAAGAAACAAGCAAGAAAGGTCCACCGAGGGGTAACGAATAGTATGATACCCTGTAAGGGAAGATTGTATATCGATTGCCATAGAATGTGATCATTTGATTGACTTAAAATTGTCAGGAATCTGTTTTCAAAAGTTTGATTGTCATAAATTGAAAAAATCAAACAGTTTTTTCGAAAAGTTCTATCGGAGTTACTTAATCCTCTTCAAACACCTGTGCAAAATATACTCTTATTCTAGGGTATAAAAAAGACAACAACTACAACACATGAACGAAAACCGTCAAAAAGCAGCAGGCCGGCCACGCCATGAACCGCAGCGCACACAACAGGAGGGAAGTGTAGGGGAGCAGTGCACCACCGCACTGCAGGATAGTTGGGGTGGGGAGGGGTGGTCAGTAGGAGGGGGTGAGCACTGCTGGTCAGTGGGGAAGACAGAGCCCACGTCACACACACACACACTTAGAGAGAGAGAGAGACACAATAACTGCGCTGCCAGCGGTGACTGCAGTAACACAACGACTGTAGCGATGACTGCGGACTGACTGCATCAGCGACTGTGAAGAGGATGGAAGGCAGTGGCAGCAGCAGCAGAAAGAAGACGAAAATCAATTGAGCGATCAAGTGTCTTGAGGCGAAACAGAAGGTGGAATAAATAAAACAATAACGATGATAATGAAGTTAAAGTGAATTTTTGATGAATACACCGAGGCCGAGGCGTGGCCAAAAGAAAGAGACGAAACGAAACGAAGAGCACTACAAAGAAGAGACCGCAAGAAGCGGAGACGAGACACAAAGAAGAGCACAGAGAGTAGTCCAGAACTTGTTGAAGTACTCCGGATGTCCGGCAAAAAGAAATGAATTTTGAATTAAAACAAAAAACAAAGGGACGCGTACAGTGGACACTGCTTAAAGGGGAATGAAGTGATGAATACTTGGATAGATTCGCGTAATGTTAATTGTTATAAACTAGAAAAGGGCTACAAATATCCCAGCTAAATATTCTCTAAAATCGATTATTCTCTATCTTCCGCAAAGCCCTTCTCAAACGTTTATTCTTGCCCCCTAATAGATCAACAAATTTCCATCTCCCCACAGGCAAAACTTTTTCACCATCAAATGCCAAGGCAAATACAGTATAATCTCTCTATCCAAGGGGCCACCTCAAAAGGGTATTCCCCAGAGTAGACTTACCTTCAAGTTCCACCTTTCATGCGCACGATAGAGCAGGAAGATGAGTACATAATATGAGAAGGAAGGTCGCCCAGAACAGGCAGAGAGACAGAAGGGGGATGGCATGGGAGGCAAAAGACAAGTTTTCGTTGGGCGACACAACTTTTCATGGCGCGAGGTCATAGCAAAATTTCCACAAGGTTTTCCTCCATGTCCCAAAAGCAAAAACAAGTGCAAAAACTAATGGCATGATAAATATATATAGAATATACTTTCAAAGAAAGATCTGTGGGGTGGGGCAAAAGGGTATGCACATATGTTGTGTGTGTGTGTGTGTGTGTGTGTATATGTGTGTGTTTGCCGTTGGGAAGTTTTGATATTTCCTTTTATTGAAAATGCACTTTGGTGCCATGTAAACTTTGCAATCAAAAGGAAAATCAAAAGAGGAGTAAGAGCAGCGCAGAGCAAGAGGCGATGGCAGGAGGGAGAGTGGAGTGTGGGGTTTGGGGTGACTGCCATGTCTAACGATATAATGGCAATGACGATGGGTTCCAGACATTAGAGAGCGGCGGACTACCATGAAGGAGGACGGCGAGCAGGCGCAGAAGGGGGAGAGGACTCACCTTGGAGCTTCAACTCCTCTTACAGCCAGCTCCTGCCTCCTGCACACACATCCATGGGGCAGCAGCAGCAGCAGCAGAGGCATAAATAGAGCCTCTTGCCTCCGCGCATTGGCTTCCTATTTTTAGTTTTGCATTCCGCAAACGTTGGTTCACCCATTCGCTGGCTTCTACCTCTCTACCTCTGCCTCTTTCCACCTGTGTATCCCTCTATGTCGCTGTCGCTGTCGCCTGGTTGTTCTCTGGTCGATTCTCTGGCGGAATTTCCAGCAGTTTTGTAACTCGTTTTTCGTTTTATGATTTTCTGCTTCTGGCCCCAAAGTCCTATCCTATCCTATCCTCTGCCCGTACTCGTACTCGTACTCGTACACCCAATCTCCAATCCCATCCTCTCTGATGTCTCTCGATGGCTCCTCTGATGTAAACTGTACTCTGCCGCCTGCGACTGCGGCTGAGTTCTCGCATCTCGGGTTGGGATGCGGGTTTAACGGGGGTGGGGTCGGCCCACCTGACCAGGCCGAAAAATGCATTCCCTATGGCTACCTTTGGGTTCTCTGTTTAGTTTTTTTTTCTGTTCTGTGTGTGTGTGTGTATCCTGCTCTTCTCTTCGCCTCTTCCACATGCAGATTTTCTTTGGTGCCCAGAGGAGTGCTGCTGCGGCTGGTGCTGCTGCCTTGTGGCATCAATCAACGGATATGAGTATGCTATGCTGTGGCTGCGGCTGCTTCACACCCCAACAAAAAAATAGGAATCTCCCCAATAGATCATGTTTGGAATGCATTTCATTATATTTTTAGAGTTTTGAGAGCTGGAACATTCCTTTGGTATCATCCCCAAAGGACTCCAAAGTAAACTGCCCTGTGGGCTCATCCTCTCTGTTCAGTTGCCTCCCATCAATGATTTGGCATACCTGATGGTGGTCCTCCTGTGGCCAACGATAACAATTTTTTCTTTGGCTTTTGCCCGTGGCGAGGAAAGTCAAAACTCAATGAGCTGCCATTTTGGCTGTTGTTTCAGCCCCTCCGCCTACTCTTTTATTCCTCGATGGGTGAGAAAATTGTGTTGTGGCCTTTTTGGTTGCGAAGGTCCTCGTCCGTGGCCCCGCTCCATCGTCAATCTATGGCTCGCACATGCAATGATTGCAAACAAAAAGGGACTGGAACATAAGGAGGATGGGTAGGAGGAGTAGGAAGTGCATACACAGCCCCCCAGACAGGGGTGTGCCCCTACGTGTGGATAGTCCTGCCAGATTGCTATTGTCGTTGCTGTTGCTGTTGCTGTTACTGCTGCTTGCATTTTCACCTGCAACGTCGCGTCACTTGAAATGCAATGAACTCGTCTCTCCCCATCGGTCTTCCGTTCCCTCTTTTGATATGTGTGTGTGTATGTGTGTGTGTCTTGGGGTGCAGTGAAAGCACAGTTCAAAGGACAGCCAGCTGATTTATCCCCATAACGAGAAAAACTCTTGGTTGCTCCCTTTGTTGTATCCTTATATTTGTTGCACAGCAGATCGGAATCCGTTAAACAGGGTATCTTACACGGGAAAATAATTAATTTCATTACGATTACAAATACAAATATCTATTTTGTATCTGTTTCTATGCCTCTGTCGTTGTTCATTGGAAAGTTGCTGGCCCTATCTTTTTCCCCCTCCCCCTCCACGTTTTTCTCACACTCTCCTTTCTTTCTTGCTGTCTCTCTCTCTGTCTCTCTCTGTGGCGGTTGCGCGGGCGGCTTTGGGGCTTTTGGCGGCGGTTTTGCTCTTTGAGTGATGCTTCGGTTTCATAACTAACTGTTTTTTTCTGCTGCTGCTGCTGCTGCTCATTTCCCATTCCGCGTCTGCCCCCAAATGCCCCCTCCCAGCGCTCTGGAGTGCCTCTTCTTCATTCAGTAAGTGTAGGTAATGTTTTTTACCATTTCCGCTTGTCGCTTCGTGGTGTGGCGTGGCTTGGCTTGGCGTGGCGTGGGGGTACAATGAAATTTTTACGTTTTATGAACCAAAAAGCAAACGTGAACTCAAAAAACAAGCGTCGCGACTGTCTTTTTGGGCTGATGATTCAAATGTGTGGCATAAAGAGGGGGGGCGGCACGCTGTAAGTATGAGATGCATGACAACCGAAAGACCAAAAATGCGTGCCCAGGGAAATAGAAAGTAAAGCGAGCAGCAATCAAGGGAGTGAGAGAATGGTAAACCCCAACACTGCCCGTTAGATGATGAAATATCAAAAAATACAACTCTGTGGCTGATTTATCGATTCGGATTATCGCACCATAAACATTGTAGCCTTCGGGCATTCAGGAATTTGCCAGCCAGCGTCCATTGTACGAGTGTCCATGGCTTTTGTTTCAGTTGAATGCATTTTTGGGGTGTAAATGCTTTGCTAATTATTTGCAAATTTTTCACTTTTGATTCGAGATTCGAGTGCCTCCAAGAGCGATGGCTTTTGTTGCAATGTTCGGACAATGCCCGAGGCAACATCCAACAGTGGCAGCAGCAGCAGCAACCTGATTTCAATGCATGGCAGAGGCACAACAACAGCAGCAGCAGCAGCAGCATCAAGAGGCAACCTCACAGTTGGCCTCATTATGCTTCAAAAACATATTTCATATTCCAACAAACAACAGAAACAACAACAGGAAGGAGAAGGCTAGCCAAAAGGTAAAGCCGAAGATGGAAATACTCTAGGTGTGAGATTACAAGAGAATTATGTGGAATTAGATTTGATTTGAGCTTGATTGATGCATTTAAAAAAGTTTCAATTGAGTAAAAAGCTTTGAGCTCTTTCGTTACAATTTCTGCGAACTTTGAACACTTTATCGATGTTGAATGTTGAACAAATCGCACTTAGTGTTGCAAAACTATAGTCATTCTTCAGCCATAGATGAGTGGACAAAGCCATGCAAACATTTAAAGAAATGCAGAATTGCATCTACTTTCTTCTGTGCATAGAAAACGTGTTACGCCTCATCCAGCAGCGCCACTCGGTTGGGTGGTCTGCGTTTATGTTTCGAAAATAATTGCATTAGCCTCCGAAAAGTGTATTTTCAACAGAAAACAATATCAAAATTTTGCTACGCTTTATTTTTTTGTTTGGTTTGTTTTTTTTTTGGTTTGTTTCTTGTCATGGTTGTTGTTGTTGTTCCTGTTGCTGTAACTGTCTGCTGCTGCTGCCATAACTGTGTTTTGTTGTACGCGGCGGTGTCTTGCTGTCCGGTGAAAGTAATCATCAACAGCAGCAGCAGAAACAGCAGCAAGAGGCAGCAGCAGAAACAGCAGCAACCAACAATCCACGGAAGCAGCAGCATTAAATCCATGAAGCAGCAGCAGCAGAATGTAGCCTACACTCGCCAAAAAGATTGAGTCGCAATGAGGGGAGCGAGAGAGAGATACAGATACAAACAAACACACAAAACAACAAGATACGATTATGAAGATTTCTAATTGAAATCCAAGAGAAAATGGAAGACAATGGGCGAGCGAGCAACTGTGTGAGACACTGTGGGACACGGGGACGAAATGAAATGAAATTTCATTAAAAACGTTTGCACAAATAAAATAAATGCTACAAAGAGCAGAAAAAAAAGAGTGTACAGTGTGGAAGAGGAGGGTGAGGCGGAGAAGCAGAGGCAGAGGCAGAGGCAAAAAAGAAACTGAAACGAGGTCAAGCGAGGTCAACTCATTTCATGTGCCCGCCCGAACCCCGAACTACTTCATACTCTACTAAATATTTGTATGACGATGACGATGACGACTACGACCAACGACCAGCGACGACTGTGACGACGACCACGACGACGATGGTGGGACGGCAGGGAGCATCGCATCGCATCGACTCAGAGCCCACAGATTCATTTGTGGATGGGTGAGTGTATGAGAGTGGAGTACGAGTGTTGGTGAATGGGCATTGGAACTGCAGTCCGGAGTCAGCTTTTGGAACGCCAATGGTTTGCCATGCATGCCACCAGACAGAAGGGCGGTGGGGTGTGATGATGCACTGCTGGGGGAAAAGGGTGTGGAGAGTGGGGGGAGGTGTGGCCGGGGCATAAACTAAATCAAACAAAAGGCAACAAAAAAAAACCAGAGCAAATATGTGGAGCGACAACGATAGGAGGGAGCCAGAGCCACCTTCAATTGAGTTTTACATAGATTTTAGTTGCTAGTTTTTGTTGGTGTAGCTAGCTATTGCTGCTACAACTATCTTTTGTTGTAGCTTCTTTTTGCTGTAACTGTTGTTACCAATAGATAGAAGATTTTTGGTGTTTTTGGTGTAGGCATTGTTGGTGTTGCTAATTTAATTATTGGTGTAACTTTTGCCTATTGGTGTTGTTGGTGTACCTATTTCAGCTGTTTCCTTTACTATCTTTTGTAGCTGTTGTTGGTGTCTGTCATTGGTGTACATTTTCTAGCTGTTGTTGGTGTCCGTTATTGGTGTAATTTGTGTGGTTGTTGTGGTACCGTTTCATGTTGTTGTAACTATTATACATACTTGTTTGGAATTGCTGCCCTGTGCTTATGTTGATTTGATTTCCAACTATTTCTCTTTTTTTGAGGGCACACACAGCGATGGCGACAAAATGGACAACAACAACAACAACAAACACAACTGAAACTCGTTCGCTGTGGCTGCTGATGTGTTGGATGTTGCTGCGGTGTCAGGACAGAGCAGCAGCAGCACCAGCAGCATCGCAGTCGGTCGTCATGACTTGGCAAATGCGCTCGCCAACATTATCGTCTTGACCATCTCGTGAACTTCATTTGCAAGCGTTGAGGTGGAATACTGGATGAGTGGATGGTGGCGGAGGAGGTGCTGGGGCTGGCTCTAAGGCAAGCAAACATATTTCATTTGTTGGTGTAGCTTTTGTTGTTGTTGTTGTTGTTGTTGGCACAGCAAGTGTTGCCAACTTTATGGCATTTACAAACACAATTACATTAGCTTCTCTTTTGCGGGCTTCTCTTTTTTTTTTTTTTTTTTGCTTTTATGATGTTGCTTGGATTCCCTCCTGCCTCCCCTGCGCTTCTTCTGCTTGGCTTTGGCTTTGCCGTTAGCTTTTTTTTTTTTTCCTTGCAATTGCCGGGCGAGCAAGAGAGCTGCTCCTCGGTCGATGTGGTATGACGACGATGAGGTTTGGGGTTTGGGGTTTGGCGATGGCAATGGCGATGGGGCGATGGAGCGATGATGAGTTAACTGTTGACCAAGTGCGCAACTAATTTGCATTCGTTTGAGGCAGTTTCTTCGGCTGCAGATCTTGCCAAATGCTGTGTGTGTGTGTGTGTGTATGATCTCACTCGAAGTAACTGTGATCTCAAGTGTGCAATTAGATGATGGCTTTGGGCGGGTTAAAGAGATATCAATGGATGGCAGACGGTATAGAGTATGGTATGTGGAGGAAGCCTCTAATGGACTGGAAGCATAAAGTTAGTTTATGGAACGGGTTTACCCTTGAAATTCCTAATTTTCTGTGGCATAAGACATTAGTAAAGGATGCCATTTTGCTGGTAGTGTTTAATAGTTTTCGCTGATGGATATCTTTATAGTTGGATCGTTTTGACTTCCATTTCTCATAATATCAATTTAATTGGTGCTTCAAAATGACACCAACAACAACTCGCAAAGCTACGCCATTAATTTTAGCACTTAAAAGTTAATCGTTTTTTTTTTAACAATAATTTCCACAAAACTCAACCAAATATAATAAAATATTTATTTAACCGATTAACAAATAAGCAGAATGCATATGCTCACTCGTAAGAACAATACAATTCTTCAAACAGAACAACGAATTTCGTAAAGAACTGGCCCAGTGGTACACCTTCCCTTCAGTCCACACGCCTGAGGGCTGTTCTTCTGCATTTCCCCCACATGCGACAGCTGAAACCACAAAAGGAGCTCTGCTCTGTGGCTCCTCTGGTACAATTATTGACACGTGCTCCACACACACACACAGCAAAAATGTCAAGGGAAGAGCGTTGGACAGGGGAGAGAGAGAGGGGGGGGATAGGAGTCTCTTCCCTTTGGGTCACAGATGCATTTCCGGGGACTTCAGCTGTTGATTCGATGGCCTCCTGTGTCTGCCTTCTGTTTTTGTTTTTTGATGTCGATATTATCTGCAATTAAATACTCAATGCACAATGCAGCACACAGAGAGAGAGAGAGAGAGAGAGAGAGAGCCAAAGAGCCGCTGATCGAGAGCTAAAGCCAAAGAACAGGACAAAACAAGTAAAAATTTCAATAACTAAAAACGCACATGTCCTGAAAGGACGATGACGACGACGATGATGATGACGATGATGATGTGGCAAGCAGGCAGATGTTGCAGCGGCAGACAACAGAAAACAGCAAACGGGAATGATCGCTGTGGAGCGGCGATTCCTGCTGCGTCTACTGCCTACACACCACTCCATGCCACACTCGACTCAACTCAACTCGACTCGACTCGGATCGGATGGGATCCTGCAATATGCCCCGAAATTATCCCCTAAATGCCGCCTGTCAATTGATCGAAGGAGAAGAGAGGAGCTTCCTGCATCGTTTGCGGCTCATCAGCGTCAACAGGGGCAGCAGCAGCAGATCGTACATAGATACAACCCCTGAGATACACGACACAAAAGGTTGCGCCTGCGCAGAGTGCCCCTTCTCGCTCCCACTCGCTGCTGCTAATTGGTTGTTGCCCCTGACACGCGTTCCCTGCTACACGAAAAGGTGGGTTCTGGTTCTCTCTTGCCCCTTGCCACCGCTCTCTCTCTCTCTCTCTCTCTCTCTCACTCTGTCCCTCCCGCTCTCTGTGTGTCGCTGCGTAGGTAGCACGTGAAAACCTACACAATGCAAAGGCAGTGAGTGAGTCCCATTTTCTATTCTATTTTAATGCCTCTTAACACATTTTCCCATTCTTCGTTTGTTGATTTTCCTAAGCGAACCCAAACGAAAAGGTGCCACAGGGAGATGGAGAGCAGAGCCCCAGAGAGCGCCCAGAAGGTGCTCACAATAGACCAAAAGAGAGCTAAAAGAAAGCACTCGAATGGCATTTCTTTTATGAATGGGATCGCATTTTCTTTTCTTTTCTATTCTTTCTCTTTCTCTGTTTCCCCTATATCGTTCTGGTTCTGTGTTCTTGGGAAAATGTTGGAAAAACTTTGCGTCTCTCTGCTTCGATTCGTTGATTGTTGTCGTGTGTAAACAGCGTGCAAAGCGGTCATAAAAATGTGCCCATCGGCACTCGAGGTCACATGATTAGTGTCACATTAGGTTGGTGGTGGTGGGGAAAGAGAGAGCGCTGATATGCCGCACGTCGGCTTTATATCAAAAGAAGGAAAGAGCGAAAGAGATGACAGAGAGGGAGGCTGATCGAGAGAGCTGTGTAAGAGGGTTTTGCATACTTTAATAATGAAATAAATACCACTCGAAATTTTGCACAAAAAATATATAAATAGTTGTATGAGGAAGGTGGCAGAGGGACAGGGGTTTGAGGGACAGATAGAAGTCGAAGAGAAGTTACCCTGTTGCGGGGAAGTAGAAAGAATTTACAGAAGAGTTGATCCTTTTAAATATAAATAATATAGAAATATTTATTGCGCAATACATTGCCTTCAAAATAACTTAAATGATATTCCACAATTGTTCTGCCACTAAGCAAATCGATCTGCCAACCGCATATACCCTATTTTTAATTCCTCGTTAAGGAGTATGTTCGATCGGCACAAATGTATGTCAATTATGGTTAAATACCTCATAAAAGCTGCTCAATATTTGTGTCCTTAAGCCATTGGATGTGGTCTCTGCTGCTGCCAGGTCCCGGTCCCAGAAAGCAGCCGCGTGACAGATGTTAAACCGCATCCAGGAACCAGCAAACAGCAACCAGAAACAGGACCATTCAATTGGCAGCTTGTCGAGTGTCCCTTGAGTGAACCCTTCTTTCAGCAGTGAGAACTTCAGAACTGTTGAACTTCCCTTAATGGGGTGGAAATATACATACATATGTATGTAAAATATGGCATGTACGACCTCAATTGGATAATCATCATCCAAACGATCAGCAGACGATTCTTGCTGAGAGCTTTCCCAAAGAGCTCTGGAGCTGAGCTAATCAATCGAATGAATGTCTCTACCGAAAATCAAACCACAAATAAAATTGAGAACACAAACGAAGAGATGAGTGGCAGAAGAAGAAGAAGATGCAGAAGAAGCTGGAGAAAGGCCACCAAAAAACTAGTTAGAAATCTTCTGTTGTTTTCCCCATTTATTTGGGTTCGGTTTTTGGTACTCTTTCGCAAGAGGAGTATTTTGAGTGTAAGAAAATGTTTGTCTAGCATAAAACTGATGTCATTTGATTCTGGAAAGTATTTATTTTTAATTATTCATGAATTCACAGGAAAAAAGCTTCTAAAATTCTTTTTTATTATTTATTTCTTAATAAAATCGTCTGGCTATACCCTAAACAAAAATCATAGATTTCTTAGAGTATCTGTAGATTCGTTGTACCTAAAGGCGACTCTTTTCTTTCTTGTTTTCGGTTTTTCAGTTGCATTTTGATGGCGACGACGACGACGCATCATTAAAATATTTTCCACTCTTCCCAACGTTGTCGTTGTTTGTGTTGTGTTTTTGGTGTTAAATCAAAAACCACTTGAACGAAATAAAATCGTTCTCACAGTCGGTCGTCGTCGTCGTCGTCGCGGTCTTCAGAGTCCGTTGTGGGTTCTTCGAGTAGTGGCAGTGGGCAGGAGGCAGGGGCAGGGGCAGGGGCAGGAGGCATGAGGCAGGGGTCTGGACAGAGGGGCACACAAACAAATTATGAGAACGTTCGAGATCAAGAATGTTTTCTTTTTTCCCTTTGTTGTTGCTGTTGTTGTTGTTGTTGTTGAAACGTTTGTCGTCGACGATTCAGAAATGTTGAAGCGTGCGCTTCAAAATGTATCTGCCGCTTGAGAACCGAACTTCGAGATACATTTTGTGGATCGTTTTGCGTATCCGTGACGATTTCTTTCGTTTACCTGTGCGCGACACACACAGCACACAGCACACAACAAACACACAGCACAGAGGTAGCCCCCAGACGATAAATCAATAATCAAAGAGTGAGAGAAAAGAATATACTGACCGCCGAATGGATGGATGGACTGACGGATGGACTGACGAATGGATTGCTGGATGGATGGATGGATGGATCGATCGAAGGAGAGCCCCGAGCCCCTTCGTCTCTCTTAGATGTCTTATCATCATTATTCAAAGCGCGCCGTCTCGTCCCATGGAAATGGGAATAGACAAAATAAAAATAATAATAATAACGAGAACAACAAACAGCATTGCGGGGGAAAGAAAAAGAACAAGTTCTTTTCTCTTTTTGTGAGAAGTGTTTTTTTTTTCTGTTTTTTTGTGGGAGGGGGAGGCGGGTATATTTCTAAAAGGCCATAAAAAAGACCACAGCGACAGTCGACGAGTTTTGATTTGATTTCGAGAGAGATCCAATCGACTGGAGCGCACCCATAGAACACATGTAAAAATACACATTTCAATTCACACTCCTCCTTCCCCCCGCCACCTGGGAACCCCATCAGCCCTACACTACGAATGTGTGGATGATGATGGTCCAAGCATTGGTTCCATTAAAAAACCTCCAGACCAGACATCAGAAATATGCGTTGGCTGCTGGAAAACCACGGCGACAGAGACAGAGACAGAGAGAGACTGAGACAGGGGGACAGAGGTAACTCTCGGACAGAGGCAACAACTCGTCATCGTTAATATCAGGTTCGTTCAGGTTAACCAGAGAGATAGAGTGCGGGGAAGAGGCAAAGAGAGAGAGAGAGAGAGAGTCGCGGTGGCAGCAGCCCACGCCCGCGTTATGATTTTGTGGCCATTTTATAACTAACAACATTCCAGAGGCGCCGCCGCCATATACCCATTCCCCCAAAGCCCAGATCCCAGAGCCCCAGTTGCCAGTTGCCAGTTCCAGACCCTGTCCAGAGGGCCACACACATCGATTGGTGGATGTGGATGGCCGATGGATGATGACCGCTCTTTGTGGGCCTCTGAGAGGTTGGGGGGTAAAGTGCATTTGAAAGCGCTGGCTGTCTGGTGACAGAAGCAACAGCAGCAGCAGCAACAACAAAAAGAGTGGGAACAACACGAACGAGGCATGGAAGCGGGAGCAGGAGCAGAAGCAGGAGATTCCGGGGAGCATCAGCAAAGAGGGGAAGAGTTAGAGGGGAGCTTCAGGGTTGAGAGAGGTAGAGAGGAGCTTCAGGAATAAGAAAGGTAGAGAGGAGCTTCAGGAATAAGAGTAACAGAGGGACATGGAATCATCAGAGAAAAGTGGAGAGACATAGCAGAGGATCCTGGGAATGAGAGAATTGGAGACAGACAGAGAGAGAGACAGTGAAACCAGTCGCCAGGATGGGTACACTTAAACGCCTTTTGGATACACTTTCAGAGGGAAGAATAAGCTTTCATAGATGTGAAGATGGAGATATTTTCAGAAAAAGGAAAGATAGCCTTTCAAAGGATAATCTGATTGAACTTTGAAGGTTAGAACTTAACTTAGAAGTACTTCCAAAGCAAATAGTATCAACCCATCCGCCATGAGAAGTATCTCCTCTAACAGAGTATCCAAATCTTCCTTCTGCAGCCACGCTTTGCCTTCATTTTTATATCTGCCATAAAACTGTTAAATAAATATTTCAAAAAACCATAAAACGTATTTTAATTAGGCAAATTATGGCCCAGAAAGTTATTTGTGTATATTTCGATGGTGAAATTGTCGTGAGATAAAACAAAAAAAAAGAGTGCCTGGAATTTGATAAGCAGAAACCCAAAACCACAAGATAAACCATCGTTTGGGGATCGTTTGCTAAAATAAAACGAACAAATTTAAAAGCTTATCAGAATTGAATTTTTGTTCGCTGTTGTGCGCTGTGTGAAAGAGCGAGAGAGACAGAGAGACATTTTCATGTTCGTTTTTTTTTCGTTTGAGGAGCAGTGCAAATTGTTTAAAGATACGAATGCGATGGGGTAAACGAGTAGACTGTATCTGCTGGGGTATTTCCTTGAACTCTTCACCAGATACATATCGTATCTCGTAGATAGTCTTCTGTGTGTGCTCCACATTCCGCGCGTAGTCTCGTACCTATTGTACTTGTATCTATAGCTTCCTATTCGTATCTATCGCCTTCGCACTTGTATCTATTGCCTTCATAATTGTATCTTCCGCCTCGTTTTTTGTATCTATTGCTTTGTATTCGTATCTCCAACTGTTCTTGCACGTGGCCGCCCTTTTGCTTATCACTCGTGTGGTACCACCAGATACACCCGTACAAATTTGTTGTATCTGTATCTCAGGCTTTGGTGGCCTGTTTCTGTTGGTCTGTGTATCTGCGTGTGTTCTGTTTCTGGTTGTGGTTTCTCGGTGCTAGGTTCTGTTTTGTATAATTATCGTGTGGTTAATGTCTGCACTGATAAAACCTATTTTATCAGCATTTTATTTTGTTCATTGCGTTGCGTTGAGTTGAGTTTCGTTTTGTTTTTGCTTTGCCTTTTGCTGTCTGCTGTTTGCTGTTTGCCTTTTAATTAAGTTGAAACGAGGGAATACTGTCAACGGGCTGGGCATTCTTTGCTCTAGAAATAAATACACACAACTTCTTGTGGCTGCTGCTGCTGCTGCTTGACCTTGCAAGATACACACACCAAACGGCTGCACAAGACACACAGATACAAAGATACTTAGATACTGTGTATCTGTGCAAATCAACTTTTCCCCCCCAGAGACTAAAAATGAAAGTCTGCTCGCATAATTTTGCGTAATGGCCCACAAAGTGCACGGCCCAGCAGAGAGCTGGAAACAAAGTTATTAGAGGTTTTTTGCTTTTTGGCCAGAAGGAAAAACCCACATGACGAGAGATCAGCAGCAGCAGCCACAACAGCAGCAGCAGCAGCAGCAGTGGCCTAAAATACAGATACAGCCTCCAACCAAATTGCAGTTGCAGGAGTTTTGTGGCCCACAATCTCTGATGCTAAGATGCTGCATAATTAGATGTAATTTCGGTGCACTGGAGAGTATAGTGCAGCTACAGCAGCAACAGCAACAGCAACAGGCGGGGGTGAGCGGAAAATCCAAGCAAAGTGAAAGTCAAAGCTGAACCTTAGATGATCCTACTCTAAATCGCAGCGGAATGAAGTCTCTGGAAGCATTGGATGTCAAAGTACAGCACTGAAAAAGAAGGTATACATGGGATAAAGGGTGGGTTAAGATGTTGCAGATACTTTTTGGGTATGGCAAAATGTATCTAACGATCCGAAAACCTGTCAAAGTGCATAAGATCATACGAAATTTGATTGAAATTGCGGAAATTATCGTAGCTAAAGTTATTTCTAGATACATTTTCGCCCATTGTCGAATATTTAAGTAACCAAATAGAAAAAGCCACCACGAAGAAGGTAGAAAATGCTTTAAGAAGGTGGTAAATACCTTAAGAAGGCAATAAGAAATTAAACTTATCTACAGAATGCATTAGAGACATTACGACTGAAATTATAGTACTTTGTGATCTACATCTCTGTTTGATTTTTCAACCCATTTGCCAGCAGAAATGTCTCCAAGTAGAAAGTGTTTTATAGCAAAGAGATTCCAAGGCAAAGACCGTACCAAAGTGAGTGATAAATAATGTCATTCGTAGAACTTTAATGGAGAGAGAAACCTTACGACGAAGACAGCAGCAGACAGCAGCAGCAGCAGCAGCGAGTCACTGGCATCCACCACATCATCATCATCATACGCGAGAGACCATTAGAATGGAGGGACAGGACAGACAGATGACTGGACAGAGAAATGCATTTGCATATGACCAGCATCACACAGATGCATCTGCATCTGTAGCTCCATTTCCATCTCCATCTCTACAGATACATCTGCATTTCCATCTACAGCTTCATCTCTATGCCATCTCCCGCTTCTTCGTGATCTTGGCAGTGCGTCTCGTGGCTTTGTGTGTCAGTTGCATTTTTACAGCTATGACAAAAAGAAAAGCACTAAGGGGGTTTGAGGGGGGGGGGGGGAGGAAGGTATTTCAAAGTCGCCGGTGTTTGGGTTTATTTTTCTTCTTTTATTTTATGATACCAGCGCTAACGGTGCTGGCTCTCCGGCCCAATGATGAAAACTCTTTTTCACAGATTGCATTACAATGTCAGGGAAATGGAGGATTGAAACCCAACTGGAACTAGAACTCGATTCTGTCTTTAAGTATAACAATAAATCGACGCTTAAACAGGCACAGACAAAGTGAGAGAGAGAGAGAGACACACAGACAGAGTGGGAGCAGCAGTGACACCACCCACGTAACGGACCAAGTCGAAGACAACTTCATAATTCACTCAAAGAAGTATCTCTCAGATACATTTTGCAGCTTGAGTTTTTAGTCGCATAGCTGAGGCTTTCAGCTTCAGCTTCAGCTTCAGCCACAGCTTCGTTTTTGGTTTCGTTTTCCGTTCCTACAGCCTACGACGAATGAGTATCCGTATTCATCCATCCCCCCCATTCCCCCCTTAAAGTATATAAGTAGGTGGCTATCCATGAGATACTTTCGGTATCTGTGTGTTTGTGTCTGCTCGCATTGCGTATAGAAATTGTGCTCAATTTGCACCAACACATGGCAATATATAGGCGATATGGTAGGGGTCTTATCAACACAGAAGCATCATCTTGCACCGAATCCACCGAATGCTTTATCTCTCTCTCAGTTTGAGTCGTTTCATAGCAGGCGCACAGAAACCAGCGACAGGCTGGCCAGACCAGGCCCAGGCCCAGGCCAGAACCCAGAAGAGAAGAGACTCACTCGAGTGCTGGGCTAGGCGGGGGGATGGGCCGGGGCCGGGGCCATGTTGGGGCTGTATGGGGCGTGGCGGCGGGAGAGATGTGGGGATGTGCTGTGCGCTGCAAAACGCAGCTCGGGCGGCTCTTGAATGCGATATGCGGACGACGATGTCGTTTTTGTTGGTGTCGCTGTCGGGTTGGTTCTCCTCGGCTTTTTGGAGTCGTCTCTCGGTTCTGTTCTGTAGTTCTCGATGCTGTCTCTGTCGCTGTCTCTGAGTTGCGCTCACAAGTTGCCAAATATACTCCCGTACTCCCTCCTCCGCTCCCCTACCCCGTACACACACACACACACACACGAATGATGGACGAAATGTGCGAAAAACTGGAAATTGAGGAGCCCGAGATACAGAACAGAGAACAGAACAGAAAACACTCTGCCACACACGTATCAAAAGAACAGAACAGAACAGAGGCTGAGGCAGGGCCCCAGAGTCCAGAAATGGTGCCACAAGCAAAGAGCGGGGCAGCCGAGAGGACAGTGGCAAAGCGCAAAAGAAACGAAATGAGGCGAAATGCAGTCACAGGCAGCAGTTAATACAGTGAATACCAGCTAAAAGGAACCTGTAAATGAGGCATTAAGATGCTAAGATTATTTTTGGATCATTAATTCCAAGAAATAAGAGACCCAGAAGATGCTGTCATGATGCTATAAAGAAAAAAATCGTACAGCGTGCCTTGTCCTAGCTGAGCAAATATTTTTTATATTTCATATTAATTTAATGACATATTCTTGTTGGCAATTTGATAACAATTTTCCATGATGAACCTTCTATAACGTATGGTGGTGCAGCTGTAGCCACTGCTTTTTACACTGGTTTGGAATCCATCTCATTATCATAGCAGGGCACTCCAGAAGCTCCAAAGGGCTCGAAAGAGTCCCAGAAGTTCGAGGGCTCCCCAAAGTAGGAGCACCCAAAGGACTAACCAAAGAATTGTTATTAAATATTTGTATATTTTATTTCCAGCAACATGGCAGCTGATTTTCAATGAATTTTAATGCTAAGATAGTACGATTTAATGTCAGTGTATAATTTTTGATACATTTTTTATTTTCATTTCCAAACTGTATGAAATTTTGATTAATTTCACTTATTTTCGTAATTTATGTGTTATATTTAGCGAAATATTTTAAATGATTTCCATTATCCATTGGTTCTGTGCTAATTTTCTTCATAAATGGATTCCTAAATATGCATAGGCTATGAAAAACTCGTAGGTGTTCATTGATAGTTTAGCTTTAAGCTGTTCCGTAAGCTTCTTTCCCTTGGATGTTGTTCCACTTATCGGATCTTTGCTATATATGTACCTATATAAGCATAACCATAGCCTCCGGCCTCGTATCATCTCTTCACTGCTCACTCCACTCCTCTGTCCGTCTATTCATCCGCTTCACTCCACTCCACTCTTCTTTTCCTTTCTCCTCTCTCTATTACACTGCTGCCCCTCCCTCACTCTCTGCTCTCCCCACCATTCGGTATTTGTTTCTGTTGCTGATTCGGTGCTCAGCTTTTTAGTCTCTCCCGAACGGCAGCAGCCACTTGGCAGCTGTGTGTTTGAGAGGAGCTTAAAAGGCAGATTTACCCACTTCTGCCACCCAACCCCCCTTTTGGCACCCTCTCTGCTAACCCTCTAGCAGCCCTCTTTAACGCCGCACCGCGCTGCTATCTCTCTTAGTTCCCTCCCCTTCTCCACCCCTTTCTCACACTGTGTCTCTCTGTGTGTCTCTTTTATAAAGAAGCTTCTTCTAATGCTTTTGCTTATTGCAGTTGTTGGTGGTGTTGTTGTTGCTGTTTGGGGCGTAATAAGCGCAGTTTTTGTTTGTAAAAAAAATCACGACAAACGCAGAGAGAAAGAAAGAAAGAAAGAAAGAAAGAGAGAAAGATTCTTGGAGAATGCACTCTAGAAATACAGGGTATATACATATACATATATCTGTGTATGTATGTATGTATTATCTGATGGAATCATTCAAATTTGTTGAAGATTTTCTTTGGGGGAGAAAAAAGTTTTTCTGCAAGAGGAATATGTGGGGGAAAGCAGTGACAATGAAGCCATATCGAAAGAGCCATCAAAAAGAGGGGCCTTTAAAGAAGATAAGGAAACGGGAAGGGTAATGCAAATGCAGGGCGGTTGCTGCATTTAAGTTTTCTCATGAAAAAAAAAACCCCTCGCCGAAAAAGCACATGGCATGGCACTTAACACAGTTTTCATCAACTCTTGGGATTCTCTCTCTCTCTCTGTGTGTGTCTGTGTCTGGTTTTCTCTTGCGAAAATGAGAAATCGCTCATTTTCAATAAAAATAGCTTAAAATTGTAACAGGCAATCAGCAAAGACAGAGAGAGGCAAAAACGACACATGACATTGTGAGTGAGAAGAGGAGACAAGAGAGAGGGAAAGGTATGGAGAGAGAGAGAGAGAGACAAACAGAGAGAAAGAAGACAAGTGCCAAATGCTGATGCTATTCGCTCTCTGAGATTAGTGGGTGGGAAAGGAGCGCAACGAAATGCAATCCAGAGACTTGAGCAACGCTTTAAAGTTGCTTCTGTTTTTTTTTTTTTTTGGTGCAACAGACAAGAAGTGAAAGAGAGAGAGAGAAAGAGATAGAGAATAAGAATCCACTTGCATTTGCTGCTGTTTTCCTGCTTTGGCGAGCGCCGCAAATGCAGATGCAGCAACATTCAGCAGCAGCTGCGGGCAACCGTCGGGCTTTTGCTTTTTTACTTCCGGTTTTTTGATGGCAGAAAGAGAGAGACAGAGGAAGAGCAGAGAATGGTGCAGGGTGTTGGCAGAGAGGGGGCTTCCAGAGAGAGGAAGCGCAAAATTCCGATCCCAGTCGAGTGGTCTGCCGCTGCCGCTGCTGCTGCTGCATTTTTTTTGGAGCGTTCGTTGTCTTTTGTTGCACGCTTTGCGGTCGTTGGACTCCAGACACTTGCCACACCCCCTGCGCACCCCCCTTCACCAACCCTGCTGCTTGCATATTTGTTTTAGCATTTTTGTTCTGCTGCTGTAACAGCGGATGCTGCTGCCCCATGCTGCATGCAGCGAGCTTATCATCTGCTTAAGCTGCTGGTGGAAGGGAGGGAGCTGTAAGCAGCTGTCAGCTAGCCACACTCTGCTGCACTTCTGCTGCTGCTTCTGCTGCTTCAAATGAAGTTTCATAACCGAAAGTGTTGCCTCAACAGATTCTAGATGCAGATCCGACGGGGCTTGAGATGCGTTTTACAATATCTTTTGCAAAGAATTGAGACATTTGCGGTGGCTAAGAGGAGCTGTGGAGCGGAATTTCAAATGTATCCTTTAGCTTATGAAGGTAAAAGGTAGATGAATTCTAAAAGCGAATAGAAATGTAATAGATGAGGTATTTGGTGGGGGTATTAGGTGTTTTATGTAACACACAGATCCATCTATGGGTCTACCTATTTATCGCTGTACCAATCTTCCATTCATTAATTTGTATTTTAATTTTTTCTATAATTCTCCCTAACTCCTTCAACTCCTTGCCACCCCATCTGCAGATCTCTCGTCGTATACGCAATTTGTGCAGCACAGCAACAGCGGCACAGCTACAGCTACAGCTCTCTTGACTTGACTGGACTCTTAGCTTGTTCCGAAATGCCTGATTAATTGGCAACAAGTGTGTGTTGGGGGTTGACTGTCGGGTGAGACCTTTGGTGGGTATCTCTCTCCTTCGATTCTCACCTTTGCAGCGCGGCGGCTGTTCCTCGTCTTGTCGAACATGGCGTATGCGCAATGTGTCTTGTTGCTGCCCCTCCTGTGTGCTGTGTGGGGCTACCCCTTTTGGGGCCCAAAACAACATAATTAAGTATTTATTTATTTACAATTTTGGGCAATGACAACAACAACGGCAGCAGCAGCAACAACAAGAGGCAACAAACAACAATGTTGAATGCAACACAGCAGCAACAGCAGCAGCAGCAGCAACAACAACTTTTGCAGCTTCAATTTCAATTTCAAACACAAACTGCGAATGGCGACTGCTTGCCACAATTGCTCATTTTGCTAGCTGCTTGCTTGCTGGCTGCTTTGTTGCAACCTTGTGCTAAATTTTCCAAAACGTTGAACGCCGCTTCGTCGGCATCGTCGTCAACACCACACAGCAACCAAAAATCACACAAATCCAAAAATCACAAAAATACAAAACACAAAAACAAAACAGACACAGAAACGAAGCTGAAACTGTGGCCCGTCCTTTCCTCTGGAAATCGAAGTTATTGATACCCTGGGAGTATCGATTGGAAATGCATAAAAAGTATAGAATTTTGGCCTTTCAATTGAGTTCTTCTAGTGATCTTTTTGTATACTATTTTGCCTCAGATTCTTAGATTCAGATATAAATTCAAATCTTCTTTTGGCTGAAATTTCGCTTCGAAATCTTTTTTTAATAGAAATTTCTGGCTTTTCTTTGAATTATCTTTAAATTTATACGCACAACTTATTGATTTCTGATCATAATTTCAATTCCAATCGATTGCCTATCGATTAGTATTATAATATGCCCCTAAATATATCGAATAATCGCGTATACCCTCACGCCAAAGGTGGGTAACGACAAACTCTGTTGCAACAAACGTCGCTGCCGCGACAGCAGCAACAATTGAAGCTGGCGATAAATGTCAGTCAAAGCTAGCAGCCCAACCGGCCACGCCTCCTTGCCCACCACCCCCTCTACCAGCTAACTCCCCCTTCGATTGGCTCTGACGCATAAATGGATGGCAAAAATCTAAGTGCAATGCGCGAGGCAGGCACAAAACAACAACAAAAACAAACAATCAAAGCTATAGATTTTCCACTGCGATCGCATTATTTATGCTTATGAGCAAATGTATCCATCAGATACAGATACAGCTCAGGCAACAGATGACGCTGTTGCTGCCGCTGCGCTTTATTAATTTCCAAACTACTCGTGAGATTTGACACCATTTTGTTTGCCCCAAATGACGCCACCTTTTGGAGGGCAGGTGGCGGCATTAATAGAGGAAAGAAAAAAATTTTTAATTTCATTTAAATTTTCAGTCAGAAAATTTATATTGTGGATGGAATATATTGGAGTCTTTGAAGGATTATATCTTGAGGTGAAAACTGTGGTCAATAACAGTGCGCCCGTGTATGATTTGAGTGGGAGATTTATTGTGATATTTCTATTCGATTTCTATACCCAAATAGGCCCCCTACTGCATGTCTCTAAGTCTCCATGAATATTCATCCCCCTTACAAATAGATCATTAAAATTCCATGACATCTCTAATTTTCTTTTCAACTTGGAAAAGTCAATGAATTTTCTTTGAATTTTCTTTCATTTGGCAACGTTTTTGCAGCCACAGCCTTTGGCCATGCACTTGGCATATGAAAAGTTACAATCAAAGCAATAGAAAATTCAGGAAAACGACAAGAAATTTATCCAACGAAGCTGCGAATACACTTATCCTCAATAAAATTCTAAGAGCTAGCAGAATGCTTCAGAAATGGGAGATAACCTAGGGGAAATGTAGGGGAAACATCGTTGCGGTAGGAAATTACTTTAATTTGTTGATCCCCATTGTTGCCTGTTGAAGCCTGGCTAACTGAATGACTGAATGAGTGGATGAGTGAGTGACTGACTGACTGACTGGTTGACTGGCTGACTGGCGGCCACATGTTTTCACATGGATTTCCACACGATGGACAGGTGAAAAGCAAAGCGAAAATCCAAGACCAAGACCCAGACCCCATCCGCAATCGAAGCATGAGGCAGTGGCAATGCCAGCAAAGATTCACTGGAGCAAGAAAACAAAAAAAGAAACAACAAAAAAGAAAACCAAGCCAGGAAAATAGATGGAACCCCACTGTCTGCCGTTTTTTGTATTTGTAAGTGGAGTCAAGCCGTAGATTTGACGCGTTGTCTGGGTAATTTTTAATGCCACTAACACTGAGAGGAGTAGGAGATGGAGCCACAGGTATAGCTACAGCTCCAGGCAGAAGGCAAAGGCAAAATCAAAGGCCTTCTTCTTGCTCCTCTTCCTGCCAAGACAATTGATCTATCAGTTACGTTTGCCACAAGGTAAACCTTAGGCGCGCTGAGTGCTGTCTTTGGTGGAGTTGAGAGGAGTCGCCACTCTTATTCGCCTTTTAATTGTTTTGCAAATTTGAATAATTATAAGAGATCCAAGCGGATTTGATGTCTGACAGCTGATTTGCAATTTAACTTCAAGCAGCGACCTTCCGAAAATGTTTTGAAATAAGAAGAGATGAGGAAGAGGAATGGATTGGGGATGTGTTTTGACAGAAATATGGTATATAAAGAATATATGGAGGATGACCACAGTAAGATAGAAAGGGAAAATACTACAAAATAAATCACAATAGGTGGGATTTTAATACGAAAATTAAGGTATTTGATTGAATTAAATGGAATATAGTAACATATGATGAAAATATACAATATAGAATGGGATTAGAATGGAAAAGATGCGTATACAATATAGTTGCTATGCCTAAAAATATATTCCAAAAGATATTCGTCCCCCTCCTGTATATCAGACCTTTGGCTGATATCTATCTTACATACATATTCCTGCTTAAACCCTCCTTAAATCACCATATCCTCACCCCACTCGCATGTATCCCTCATTCCTTGTTAATTTTTGCTTTAGTTTCACATTCTGTAGTCCGTGTTTCAGACTCATTTAGCGGAAAAACAAACTTTCCCATTCATGTCCATCAACTGAATACACACACTACACACGAGCACAAGCACACACACACACACACACACACACAGCACACACTACACACATCAGACATTATGCCATTATGCGATATGCCACGCCCTTAAGCTACAGCTACATACGGGCCCAGGCATAGCCACATATTACATGCCCCATCATGCAATTAGCTTGGACCTTCCTTCGCACACTCCCTTCATACACCACACTCCCCCACTCCTGCAGTTCATTTTGTGGCTTCCACGTGTGCAAGTGGCACAAAACAAACTGCAAGCCAAACAAGGATGGACATGGACTTGGGATAAGGGATCACAGAGAGTGCAAAAAAAAAAAGGAAAAGTAAAAAAAAAAAACAGAAACTCAAGTGAAAAATCATACAAAAGCCGCATAAATTAGCAATGGTCTGTAATTCCGAAAAGGGTCGCTCGTCGTCGTCGTCGTCGTCTCTCTTCCGTACAGAAGGAAAATTATTTTATTTTCTCTATGGAAGGGGGGGGGGGGGGGGGTTGGAGTGGGGGCGGGGTTCAGTCGTGCCTGCAATGCATTCATTAGTTTAATATTAAAATAGTCATCATAAAACGTCTGTAGATAAAAGAAGTCTGTTGGAAACAATGTGCTACAAGCCAGTAGGAGAAGGAGGAGTAGTCGGCACAGTGGCAGGCAGCAGCAGCAGCAGCAACAACAAGGTGGCAGAGTGGCCAAGAAAATGTACTAAGGGCCAAGAGATTTATGAACTGCAGAGAGATAGAGAGAGACAGAAAGAGAGAGAGAGACATACTCCTATGGAAGTATATCTCCCTGTGTGTGTGTCTGCGTCTTGGAGTCGTCTCCAAGTCGCCGCCACTCGTCTTGCATCCCCCTTTCTTTCTGGATGTGGTGTGTGTCTCGCCTGAGTCTCCGGCTCTAAGCGGAGCAATGAACTATTTACGAATGTAAGAGACCAGCCACTGCCACTGCCACAGCCACTCAGTCCACTCCACTCACTCCATTCGTCTCGTCTGCATTCATATTCATACTCATACTCACACTTTGCTTATAGATAAATGTACTCAGAACCCTCTGTGTTCGTTCTTATACTCGTAGTATACAATATGTAGGTGCCAGGGCGGTTTCTGTTTCTGTTGCTGTTCTATTCTGTTCGAAAGAGAGTCCGAGAGATAAGTATTGTAATATTGCTGCACTGCCGCCTCTGATATGCCAAATGCCATGCATATTTATGTGGACTCTCTAGGGCGATGATGACCTTGAGGCACTAACGAAAAAGTTCTCAAGCCTAAAGATCGCTGAGAGAGAGAGATAGAGAGGGAGGAAGGAAGCGAAAGAGAAGTTGAGAGCAACTAAAAGTCTAGGGAGAAGTTTTGTGGTTGAGGAAATTCCAAGAGAAACACCAACAATTATCATAAAAAGATCAGGGGTAACAATTATCACAGAAAGATCAGGGAATTATCGCAGAGAGATAAGCAAATGAAAGGCGGAGCTTGGAATGTCGGCAAGCATGCACTATTAAAAAGGTGTAAGAATCCATTTACGTATCTTTTTGTCTTGCAATGCCAAGTGAAAAATGCACTTTTCTCTATGTTTTACTTCTAAGCTAAATCTTTATACATTTTTGCTACGAGTAAAACAGATTTTGTAGCAGATTAGCGTAAGCAGAGATTGATTTTCGTTTCTTGCAGCTTTTCTTTTGCAGCGGCTCTTGGAAGTTTTTAGCATTTTTTTCTCTGTTTTCTTTTCCTATTTACATGGAATATTATTACATTTCACATATGATTTTTGTTCTTCTATTTCTGTACAGCATTTACTCGCATTTTCATCTATTTACATACACATGTACATATATTCCGCTCGATCTACATCTCCCACTTCCACCCCCACTCTAAATGCCACACCCAATACACATTCTGCTGCTGATCATTGAGGGGCTGTTAAATTTAGTGCCTCTTCACTTCAATTTTAATTACGATCACGAGGAGATCTCAGCAGATCTGCAGAGCGAGTAGCTGCAGGGCGAGTCTCCCTCAAATCGCTCAAATCTTTTGTTGCTTTGGATTTCAGTATGTTGCACACATGTTTTTATTGGGGGACCCAACCAACACACAACCTCTCTCCCCCCCCCCCCTACTCTGCTGCACTCTGCATTCCTCTCTCTCTCTCTCTCTCTCTGTCTCTGTCTCTGTCTCGCTCGCTCTCTGGCATCACTCTCCCTTTCTTGCAGTTCCTTTGTTTGGTAGATAATTTAACATATTTGGGAATTCATTGCACTTTCTTTTATTAATACGCATTCGAAGAAGTCAAAGTCGAGAACTCTCGCCCTCTGTTGCATGTCTGGAACATGTGTAAGTGGATGTGCCCCTCTGCCCACCCCTCTGGAAGTCCTCTAGGACCCCTCTGCCCAACCCTCTAGCACCCCATCTTCACTGCCATTCTCCATGAATGTATCTTTGTATCGTTTGTGTGTGTGGTTTTGCCTAAATTTAGTCACATTCCGTACTATTTTTGTAATTGGCGTTTTGGGCGGCTCTCTGCTGTGGCATCTGTTGTTGCTTGGGGCTTTGATTGCTCCAATTTTGGGGGCTATAGCAAAACCATTGATAAAAATAGAGCACCGACTGTCTGTATCTTTACTTGTATCTGTCTCTGCTACGAGATATCAATGGAGAAGATACATCAGATGCGTCGTTGGTTCTGGGCGGGACGGGGGATATTGAGATTGAGATTGTAATTGTATCTGTTAATCGCACATCTGTTTGTCACATGAACATACAAGAGGGGGCGGGGGGAGCGTTGGAGTGGCGTCTGTTAAGGGGTGTGGCACTGGGAGTGGGGAGACACTTAATGCCACACGTGCGCTCATTGTTTGTTCGCTGACTTTGGCCTCAGTTTTAGCTTTGAGATGATTATTTTTAATAGATGATCAACCCAGCAGAGCCCGCCTTCCAACCCACCAGCCAACCGCCTCAACTCCAGCGAAACCCCCTCTGTGCTCTCCGCCCCTCTCCCACTATGTTCTTCATTTCTGAATAGTTTTGTCATAAATCGGGCAAGCAAAATGAGTAGCGCATGCACAAATCAAAGCAATGACAAAAAGCTAATGTACCACGAGATTTTCGTGAAAAGTTTCCATTCACCGAGAGAACTTTAAGGCGTAACTTTGGGAGCCACTCTCGTATGACCCCCCCCCCCTCCTGGGTTGTACCCTCAACCCTTTCTCCAAGTTTTGAGATCTTCTCAGGCAGCTGGCACAAATTGCGCAAATTGGTTTGAAAAAAATGTAAATATTTATAAAAATTGCACACAAAAATGCAAAGGCCCCACCTCTAGAGGCCCCCTATTCCACCCATGTATTCCACCTGTAGTCTCCAGCACCTCCCCTCCCCTTATAGCTATCGCTGTTGCTTTTCCCTTCAAAGTTTTCCATATCAGTCAAATGTTGAGAACGTGATCATGATCATGAACAAATCATTGCGAATGCATGTGCGCGGGTGCAGTGCGATTATTCAGAAAGAGAGGGAGAGAGGGAGAGAGAGAGAGATGTGGAAGGCGACAGAGTGAGATAGTAAGATCATGTGACTTGACTCTCGGCGATTGAGTCTTTGTTTCAGCTTTGCGATGCTGATAATCGTCAGCCAATGCAAATAAATATTTATGCGTATGAGTCAACAATTACAACGATACCGCCGATGAATAATCAACAGCAATAACCCACAATAAAACATACCAATGAATGCCCAAAAAACAGGTCAAGAAAAAGACAAAGAATCCTCAAAAAAAAAACAACAACAACACCAACCAGACTACCAGGAATAGTCACAACAACAAATTCACGTAATTTTCAGTACATTACGAATAAGTTTTCAGCAATAATTAAGTACCAATGAATATCACACCACAGAATACTCTAAAATGAAATAAATACTCAATTAAATAATTCAGGACAGCAAATGAAACGAAGTTTCAACAACAGCAAACACACATCAATCAGCAACATCAACATCAACAAGCACTCAACAATAAAGCTGAATTTGTGTGACAAATTCATTCCAAATCAGGCCACTTTTCTGTTGATTTATGCGCAAAAAACAAAAACGAACTCTGGAGCGAGGACAGGGGCAAAACGAAAAAGTTCCCAACTAAAGTTTTCTATACATATAATTAACTAAGTGGGGGTGGTGGGTTTTCCTAGGGGCAGGGAGTGCTGGTGGGAGAACAATCGGCAAGCGAGTGATACAATTTCTCACTCTCTCGACAACAAACGAAAAGTTGTGTCGTGTCGTCATTATCAGTTCCAAAAGGTGAACAACAGCTAAAGCAGCAACGTTGTTGGAGGAGGGGTGATGGGGGGGACGAAAAGCTGCTGACGCTTCAGCGATTTTCACATTAGATTAAATATTTTTCCATTTCAAACTTTTCATTTTTGAGGTCAACCTTTAAGAGACGGGAAGAAATCTCTGTGGGCCTCTTGGGTAACACAAAATTTGTCGTTGATAATACAATAATTGTTGTTGAAGTTATTCGTAGTTCGCAGTTGTTGTTGTTTGCTGCTGCGGAAGCGGATGCAAAAAAAAAAACGGCATGAGAAGAGTAAGAGGAAGCCAGAAGAAAAGACAGACAGACAGACTGGCAGGGAGGCAGGCAGGTTGAAAGGCAAACATGAAGTGCCAGTGACGATCACTTATATAGATATGTATATGTACCTTGTATTTGAAAACGTCTGCCCCAACAACAGTAACAAGAAGAGTAACAATAAGTGAAGGTTCGAGATGGCTATAGAAATTTTAAATACCCTTCTTTGATTATATTTGAAATTAAATACTCATAGGATTTGGTTGAAATTCGGAAATAAGGCGTGGAATATATTATAAAAATATTTTGAATGTTTGGTGGTATTATCTTTGAAAACATAGAACCGATGAACTATAACATATGACACATACATAAATATAATTTCGGTGCTTACGGAGGGTGCACCAAACCGATGAAACTTTTGCAAAGTTTTACCCAGAACTGGAGAGAAATATCCAGAATAATCCCTCTATATTAAGTATAAAATGCAAACATTTGGTCATAGTCGCCATACCCTCTGTCTCTCTTTTTGCAGGGTATAATAACAATAACTGAAGCAGCTAATTTCTCATGGAGATGGTGGGGGATGCGATCTGAGGTACACCGGCTATAAGGTATAGGCGTTCCGCGACAGCCGAGACCTTGCCTTTGGCCAAGAAGTCAGGTCTCAGTCTCTCAGCGAATGAAATGAATTTCCATTGTCTTAAATATACATTTTTTCAGGCTTCCTTAGGCTCTCATTGTTGTTGCTGTTGTCCATGTTGTTGCCTCACCCAAAGGCCAAGATCGTCGTCATATTAGCGTCCAAAAGTCAACTTTTGCTTCGTCGCTTCTTCATCGTCAAACAACACAACGAACAGTGGTTGAAGAGCACTAGGAAATTGGAAGAAAAATGTGGTTAAAGATGGGATAGTATTTTGGCAACGTTTCTTAATAGGATTTCTTGTAGAATTCTTAAGAGCTTATTGGTGTGAGAATTTTGGTAGGGGTCTTACTTAGGAGTCTGCAAATTTCTTGAAATTAGCGAATAAATTTTATAAAATAGCTGGAAATTAATTGCTGGAATGCAAACAGATCAGACAAAGCTGTGATAAAAGGTATATACTTGAAAATAGTTCCCACAGAAGATCAAACGATCAACAAAGAACAAAACTATTCCAATCGCAGTCTACAGAAGTGGCTCAAACCGAACGTTAGCAATGAAACCATAGAGCGTATGAATCTTCAAACAATTTCCATGAATATTCTTCTATTCAATTTCAATCCCCTTACCACTGTGCGCTCTGTTTCTGTTTTGTTTTTTTTTGTTTTCAGGGGCGGCTTTTCAAAAACGAAAACGAACCGAAAATAAGCGAGCAACTGGGTGACTGCGACGGCGACTCTGGACTGGGAATTATTGTATGCGTATAATGTAAATTCCGCAAAGTGCGATGGACAAGCGATGCTTGAAATTAAAATAGGGTCATTAAGCGCGGCACGGCGGGGTCTATGGTGTGAAGAGGCAGAACATGGGGTTGGGTCGGGGGGAGCAGGGGGCATGTGGCATCAAGCAACAGCAGCAGCAACAGCAGCTGCCTCTGTCTCTTTCGAGCTGGTTCGCTCACTGGGCTCACCGCTCACCTCCTCCCTTTCTGGGCCTGGTAATTGCTCTCTCGACCAAACAAATTTCTCAACAATTATTTTACGAAATGTTTTTCAATCTTCTCGGGTTTGGGTTTGGGTTGTGTGTGTGTGTGTGGGGCTCTGTAGATCGTATAGAGTTTTCCATACAACAACAAAAGTGTGAAACGGCTGCCGAGGCAGCCCAGCCGCTTTAAACTGAATCTCAGCATTGGATCGTTGCGACTGACTCCTCTGTAATTATGATTGTTTGCTGTTGTAATACTCAAAGTAGTACTCAAAGTGATTGTTGCCGCTGCCTGCCTGCCTGCATTGGTTTGTGCCTCTGTGCTTGTGCTTGTGCCTGTGCCTGACATTGGCATTTGTTTAGTAATTATAGAAAAATCTCCTCCTCTATGTGCGCATAATTTTAATAGTCAATAAAAGATCTATAGTCAGCCCCAGAGCAGCAGCAGCAGCTGAGCAGCTTAGTGTGCGATCAAATGACGTCTCAATGCTGTTTCATTGGGCAAAAGGAATGAAAACAAAAATACAAGTACTTCAAAATAAATTCAACAAAGGCAGGGCCTTAGATACATTTGAATGATGGTTGCATATATATGTACAAACATACATATTTATATGTTTTATTTGCATTCATAAGTACAAAGATCAAGAAATTTGAGGCTAAATTAGACAAAAATGGAATGCAATCTTCATTCTTTCTAGATATTTTTAGCTAGAATTTTCTGCAAGCTAAGCTATTTATTTATTTTTATTTAATAGTTTTCCAGAAATATTATGTGTTGTAATTGTTTATATGCATCTTTGATAAGAACATCTATCATTGCTTTTTAGCCTGAAAAGATTTGGGTACGTTTTTGTATGAATAAATCTAATGGAAATAATCAGTCATTATTCTTTTCTTTGAAGTTCTTTCCAGAAGATATTTCTGAATATTTATTTGAACGTGCTACAATTATAAGATGTTGCATTAAAATTTGCTATCGTGGAATTGTTTACTCCGAATGAAAGACGTTTCACGAAATAATTCATTCAAATTTGGGATAAAGCTGTTGAATATTTTACAATTAAAAGTGAATTTATTGAAAATATATGTATATAGAAAATATATCAATATCTGCTAATTGTCTAAATTTCTTTCTTAAGTCAAAAGATCTCTCAAAAATCGAATGTACAAGTAGTAGATGGAAATTTCGATATATTTTCACTTTCAAAAGGATTTTTTACTCCATTTGATTTCCGTTCCCCCTTTCATTTCTTTCGAATATTTATGAATCTTTTTAGCCGGCTTTCCAACTCTATATCTTCGAATGATTTCATCTGGTGGCGCCTTCGTCTGCCTTAAGTGGCAGATACTTACTAGGGGCAGCAGCAGGCAGCAGCAAAAAAGGTGCGAAGCTGCCAAATGAGCAACGTGCGGCGTTCAACAAATTTACAGTTGTTGTCGCATGTTGCTGTTGCTGTTGCTGTTGCTGTTGTTGCCATTGCTTGTTGGTCGCATAAAAACCAGTAAGTGATTTCACAGAGTCGCCCCTCGAGTTGCCATCGAGTGGAGCAGCAGGCAGGCAAAACTAACAAATATTTGTGGGAAGGAGGGGGGTGCACTGAAAGCGCGCGCGAGAGAAACAAAATTTGTAACATATTCGACCAAAAAGGCAGCAAAAAATATTTAAGTTTTTTGTTTTTTGTTCATTGGTTCATTGAACTCCCAAAGACCCTCCCGCCTGCTTGCTGCCGCTCCATCTGTTGGCTGGAGTTCGACTTGGACTCCGACGACAACGACTCCAATGCCGGAGACTCAGACTGACTTATTGAATGACGGAGATGGAGATGGAGACGGAGACTGCAGCAGCAGTGGCAGCATTGGCAGGCAGCAGCCCCCAAAAGCAGCAGCAGCAGCAGCAGCATTGAAGTCTGCACAGATTATGTCACACATTTTCGTTCGTATTGGGGGAGTGTTCCACTCACAGAGAGAGAGAGAGAGAGAGAGAGCGATAGAGAGAGGGGAGTGCATGCTGCATGGAGTAGTTGTTGCAGGGGGAGGCATGGGGCAGGGAGGGTATGTTGCACTAGTGGTAGCCATGTTACAACATCAATTGCGCGCGCCAGACAACAGAAACAACAACCAGCGACAACCAGTGACTGCGACCTAAAAGAAATCGTATCTCAAAGATTGTTTTTGTTTCTGTATCTGTGTATTAGTGGAACGGGGGGACGGCTCCAAGACAGAGAGGGGGGCAACGTGGAGCAAAGAGAATGAATCACACATGAGTCAAGAAATTCCAAAACTTATGCCAAGGGGGGGGGGGGGAGCGGAAGGGAGGTCTGATATGTATATTAAGTGAGACCTCCTGGCGTTTGGGGGTCGGTATATCTGTGTATCGGATTAAATGGATCTTCCGAAGATCTTCAGATGTGCAGATGTGAGCTGTCTTTTTATTGTAGTAGAATCCATCTGAGATATTCTACGAAGTAAAAAATGAAAGGACCAAATGTGAAAATAACCTTCTATCTTTTCATCTATCCTTTCAGATAAATATTAACTTTTCACCGAAACACACAAACTGCCGCTAGTAACTGTAAGTAAAATACTAAATCTTTATTTATTTTGCTATATTTAATATTATTTATACATTAATAATTTGACACGAAATTAATTACAGTATGCCTTTCTGTCAGATATTCTTTAGCGCACAGCAAGACAACTCATTAGACAACTCATTTTTAGCATCATGAAATCTATCTCCTATCAATGTTGGCAGCGAAGGTTACCCACAACTGTATCTGTGTATCTTCTAGTGACAGAATCTACCCCAATCTTCCAGAAGCGTCCATTCGATATGTCTCTCTCCCTTTTGAAATTTCACTGATTTCATAACAAGCTTCCTCATGCTTCACCCTCTGCAGTATGTACATATCTCCATCTGCATTTGTATCTGTAGCTGTATCTATGGCTGTATACTCCCCCTTCTAACATTGTCTTCACTTTCGGTTTGTCTGTGGCGGCGAGTGGCGGAGTGGAATAAGTGAAAGTCAAATGTTATTGACGCATTGAGCGCTTGAACAAATTAACTGCGCAATGAGCAGCAGCAGCAGCAGCAGCAGCAGCAGCAGCAACAGCAGCAGGGGCAGTGGCAGTGGCAGTGGCAACGGCAGCACACGTATCCGTATCTTGTGGATTGTATGGCTTGTTATATCTGCAACTATTTTCGAGAGTATCTTTTGTTGGGCCTTTGCTTTGGCTATTTGTTTTTTTGCTGATTTTTTGGCAAATTAATTTGAAACCGAAATTTATTAAATCCGAAAAAATGGCAAAAAGGAAACAAGTTTTGGATTTATGCAATCCACCCACAGATAGAGGGAGTAAGAGAGAGTGGGAGGGAGTGAAGGAGAGGCAGCGAAGGTTTTTGTATGGTTTGTAAAAGTTGTTGAATCATTTAGCTGCGAATCTTATCAGCGCTGAAAGGCCGAGAGAGAGATAACGGGAGCAGCAGTGGCAGGCGTCTTTCAATGGAAATTATGCTGAGTAATCGGCAGAACACCGAAATGAACGTAACAGAATGAAACAAAACGATAGGCTGATGAAATTAATGGATGAATTGGCGATAATCTGAACTGAAAGTTGAGATATTTCAAGGCAAACCCTCGACACTCGTTGGACGCTTACTTCGTCCCGATACTCGCTGCTGCACCGAATATCATTACTGCGACATTCGTCGCAATCCTCGTTCGATGGCCAATAAAATGCTAATTGACAGGTTGGCTAGTCGACCACTGCCACCGACTGCGAGAAAGATAACGAGAAGCGTGAGCCGTGAGCAAATTAACTTAATTAATGCGACAAGATCGCGTATCCGTAGCCCGATTTCGCGTTTTTGTCGATCGTTTTGTAATTCAAATTTGTGTGGCACAGTTTGCGCAGATACACAGCAGAAACGTATTTGTGGATGTACTTGAGCAAACAAATGCTAACCAACTTCGGGTGCAGGTGCGACGCCTCTCCAGAATGGTGATGGCTGGAGGAGGCGTGGCAGCAGGCATCAGAACTTTCACAAATTAATAACACTTTTTGGAGCACAGATCCAACACTGAGGAAAGAAAGAGAGAGAGAGAGGGAGCATTTGGGGCCAGACAATGGGGCAAGTTGGAGGCAAGTGTGTTGAACCCCCAGAACCGAAGCAAAGAACAGATTTCGAGTTAAGTTGTGGAGAGCGGCGGCATTTTAATTGAATTCGCGAGGTGAACAGAAGAAGAGAAAAAGGAAAGACGCACAGAGAGTGAGAGAGAGAGAGAGAGAGAAAGGGGGATAGCAGATGGCAGAAGCAGAACCACAATTTCCAAGAACTCCACCGAATGAACACAAGATATATTTACTTACTTATGTACGACAGACAAACCGACAGACAGACTGGCAGACAGACAGATGTATCTTTGTATCTTTTTTTTCTTCTTTGGTTTTTGCAGTACGTTTGAGTATGGGAAGGCATAAGCAGACCGTAAACGAGACGACAGGCAAATAAAAGTCAAAACTCTTGATGAACAAATGGAAGGAACGGAACGGAACTTAAAATGAGCAAATCGGCTAAATAATAATGACACGAGCAAGAGCACGGCAGCGGGGGGGGTATCACTGTAGCAGCAGAACGGGGTTTTTGGTTGGAATCTTTTACGTGGAAATAACTTTGGGTGGGGAAACTTCCCCTAATATATCCTTAAGTAAGTGCTATCCTCCCCTATAATTCCTAACCATCTTTAGCGTAGAACTTATCTGAATCATGGAACCCATTTTCCAAATGTCGTCAGCCTCTCAGGGCTGAGAACTAATTCTCCACTAATTCATGAAAAGTGCGCCACAGCCCAGAGACCACAGATCCCAGTACAGACCAGTGGCCCTGTGGCGGCGACGGCGACGGCGGATAAGCGGATCATTGGACGAGAATCGCGTCTCGCGCGCTTCAGAACTCGTTACTTGGTCAATGGCTTCGCCTACTGCTGCCCTGCCCAGAATTCGATGGCCCCCAAGAGGCAGTCAGCATCTAAGAGACGAACAACTGCCAGACAGACTGTCCTCTCCCACTCCCGCTTGCCCACTGTTCTTTGGGGTCTTTCGGTAATTTGTAAATTGGTTCATAATTCGTTTGTTTGTTCTTACACCAGCCACCCCACCCCCGCGACTCTTCTTTACATCTTTTGCTGCTGTTTTTTTTTTGTCTACTACTTTTCCCTTTCTTCATCTTCTTTTACTTAATCTCATTCTTTATTTTACTCTTTTCTCCTTCATTTCGTTTTGCTTTGGAGACATTGCGTTCGTTGGCCCTCTTTTGTGTCTGTCTTTTGGGGGGGGGAGTCAGACTGTCCGTCTGCTTGGTTTGAATCTCTGCTGAGGAGATGGGTAAGAAATTCGGGTATAGGGCGTGCGGTGGGAGGGGGGAAATGGGAACAATCAACTAACTGTAAATACTCTTTGTTTTTCATCGTTCTTTTTTTCTACTTTTGTTCTTTGTGTATTTCTCTGTGCCACTTTTTTAAGACGCGTTATAATTTTTATATTTCTGTTTATTTCTATTTCTATTTCTCACGAGACTTTGGCTCAATGTCTGCTGTCCGCACCCCATCCCCATCCCCCCTCCCACTGAGCGAATAGAGATGGAATGTTTTTTCGGATTTGCATATTTTCGACACTCGCTAATTAATAAACGACACAGTGCCGGACACACTGCGACCGAAAAAAAAAACAACAACACAAACATGGTGCTGATTCCATGAGGAATGCCAAAGGTCAGACCGAGCAGAGGCTTCCGCCAATTTCGGCAATTAGATCATCCGAAAAATACGATTTTTGGCGACTCGCAAATCATTTATTACGCAATCGTTTAATCTATTATTAAGATTGGTTTTTAATTTGGATTCGAATATTTTAGAACTATTTAGAACTATAGAACAGGAAGAAAATTATGTGGGATCCAAAGTAGAGGCTAAATCATAAGTTTCTTCAATTGCTGAAACATATGGTCATATCAGCTCTTCTGAATTTCCAAGAATTTCAAAGACCTTAGAACATTTTGAGACACTTAAAACACTTCTTGTTTTTTCCATAAATTCTTTACGAAATTTATTAACATTTTAACTCGGTGCCATGTTAATGTCTTAAACTTTCACAAAACTATTAATAAACACATTGTATTGTTCAGTTTTCTTAGGATTTTATAACTAATTTTAATTGTTTATTTAATATTTCGCATAGTTACATTGTCGTGTAAGTTTAATCACAACAATTCGTATGTTTCCTTTACTACAAATTGTTATTAAAGTTCCATTATAATGTTACCTGCTTCATATTTTATATCCATAAAAATTCATATGGTAGCGGTTTTCCACATGTATTAGATAGTTAAATAATCTTTCAATCAAGTAACTTGTCCATTTATCCCCTTCTTTTTATCCTCAAAGGCTTCCCCTCGTATCTTATATAACTCCTTAGAATTTCCAGATGCGAAATCTTTCATTTCTCGTCTAAAATATCTGAAAAGAAACGAAATAAAATGCTTGTAAGTGAACTCTTTCGATTGATTGATATATTAAGAGCAGAATCCATTCATTGGGATAACAAAATGCTGGGCCATTCCCTTGCAGAAAGGAAGGAAACAGGTCATTCCAAAGGTTAATGCCAATTTACGTCAACAAATGCTCGAGACATGCCACCATCTAAGTCGAAGCCAAAGACGAAGCCACAGCCACACGGGGTAAAGCCAATTCGATTTGCAAGCGAGAAGGAAAACCTCTTTTCAAAAGATCTTTAGAGATCTTCGGGCGAGAATAAGTCAAATAAATCGAGAAGAGAAGAGGCACAGAGGAGTAAGAGCGGAATGGAGTGGAAAAGTGCAGCAAAAACAAGGTCTCTCTTTGCTCCACTCTTCTCTCCGCTCTCCGCTCTCCCCTCTTTTCTACTTGTTTTCCCGCCTGTCAGCGAACCTTCTTCGATCGGCAAACAAGCCGAACAAAACGCTTCCTCAACCGCCTAGCGGATTTACAATGGATGCGCGCAACCCAGCTGGTGGGGGGGCAGTCAGGAGGGGATACCCATGCCCCTGCTGCAACCAGTTAGGCGCTTGAATTGGGCGAGTGAGCAGCAGCAGCAGCAGCAGCGGTGATGTGTGCAGCAGGGGAGGGGGGCGACGACCAGGAGTGTGCGTTGTGGTAGTACGGAATGGAATGGAATGCTTCGCTGGTCTCGGGGGCCAGAAATTGGCAAACAATAAAAGCCGTCAAAAAGTGCAGCCAACAAATAGGAAAAGCTATAGTAAGAGCGGCAGATAGGAGAGGGGGGTGTGCCACAGAGGAGGGGAGGCGGACGAGTGCCACAACAGAGAGAAAGAAAGAAAGAAAAAAACAGTTTGAAAAGTTGATTGTTTAGTTGGAGTTGGAGCATAAAAAATGTTAGCTACACAAACTACAAAAACAAAACAGCAAAAAAAAAACCAAACATCAAGCAAGCAAGCAAAAAAAATAAAAATAAATACACAAAAAAAAAGTGGAGCGTCGATTGGAGTTGTAGAGAAAATGGTTTTCCATCACAGTGAGAACAAGGAGCAATGGTGAGGAAAGAGAGCGAGACACGGGAGGGGTGCAGAGATAGAGAGAAGTGGGGGTGGTGTGTGTGTGTGGGTTTCCATGAGCTGTTGGCCGTGCATTCAGAACGAGACTTTGGGAACGAGACTCTTGGCTTTCTCAGTAGATGTCTGAACGAACACATGTACCCCCCGTATGGGTGGCTATTATCATATTAGTGCAGTAACAGAGAGATGAAACGCCAGAGATGGGCGCAAAAGAGTGCTAGCAGATGTAAGAGATGTAAGACGTCCAACTACTATCGATGGAATAATCGGCTATCATCAAATTCAGCAAAATCGATTTATTGTTGGTTTTTAGGTAGATAATTATACAATTCGACACTTGTAGAGATCCAAATAAATATTTCCCGAGATTCTTCTTTTCATATGTAAAATTATCGATGGAATAATCAATTTATCATTTGATTCTCTGACACTTTTTACAGATACTCCAATGAAAGATTTCTGTGTACATATTTTAATCTCTAGAGATTAAATGACGTTTCGTGATTCGCATTACTAACTCTCACGCTGTCATCTCTGTCTCGCTGTTGGACAATGCTTTGGCTTTTGGTGAAAGATACATTTCAACTCTTGTCAGAAAGCCAGCGATGGTCGAGTCGAGTCTTGGTCTTGGGGCATGGAAAACAGACAAATGTGACGGAAGAAAGCGCTCACTGCCTCAGTGGGGTTATGGGAGGGACGAACAGAGAGGTGGTGTGGTGGAGGAGCTGAGCTGCGCTCGCTGTGCAGCTGCCGTTGTGACTGACTGACATTTTTTTTGCGCACACACACACACACACACACATTTTTTTATATTTTATTTTTTTGTTGATGATGAAGAGACGAGACAACACGAGACGAGGCGATGGCTAAGGAAAAGGCGCAGGCTGAAGTGTGGCCTGACAAATGCATAAAACTTTGAGGCTTAAAGAAAGAGATAGATGGATGGATGGAGAAAGAGAGGTGGGAAAGGGGATGATAGAGGGGGGGGGGAGAGAGAGAGATGGAAAGGTAGATCATGAAGATCTTTGAAAGAAGTGGAAACTAAAGCGAGAGGAGACGGAGAGAGGAGGATGGCGCATGAAGCATGGATGGTGCATGGAAGTGGATGAAGCTGGAAGCATTTTGCACACTGATTTGCTGCTGACAACAACAACAACACAACAACAACAACAGCAGCAACAAAACCACATGAACTTCAAACAACAACAAAACAAAACAACGTGAATGTTGTAGCAATTGAATTTTTGCACGTCGCCCATGAAGTTGTTTGTTTGCTTGACTCTGTACCGTACCTTCTCTTCCCTCTCTGCTCACTCTCTCTATCTCTCTCTGTCTTCCTCTTTCCCCTCTCTGGTAATACCCCTCTTTCTCGTTAGAGTCGAACAAAAATTGTAGAAGCTGTTTTTGTTTTTGTTTTTGTTTTTTTGTTCGTTTGCGCATATTTATGTTTGGCTTTGAGTTACCGTTAGACGGTTATATGGCGGATTACATTTGGCGCTGCCGATGGCAAATTATCTGTGCCGCGTCGCCAAGCAGCAGAAGGGGTGGGCATGGGGCAGAAAGAAAAAGTAGAAGAAGGGGTGTGCAGAGGAGTACATACATAGAAGTTGTAGAAGATGATGGAAATGTGCAGGCAGCGAGAGAGCAGAGAATGATCGTGGAATGATGAGGATGATTGAGTTTGCACTTGGCAAAAAAAGAGAAGAAAATGCCAGAATCTTGGAGATATCTTTTGCTCTCTATGGCGTATCTATCTGTCTCTTTCTAGGTACCTGTATGCTTAGCCATTAGGCGGGCTCTTTTCCTAAGAACTAACAAACTTCGGTATCCATTTATTCTGCATTTAAAGTCAATGTAGATAAATTCGAAATGCATTTAAGCATAGCTTAATACATATGTATCTGTGATCTATCAGATATCAATCCATCAGTTTTATATCGTTTAGCTCTCAATAAATTATGAAACTTTCTTCCTCTCTTGACATAAACCTGAACAAATTTCATACTCGTATATTTCATAGCCCACCGATTGTTCATACTTTTCTTCTGCCAAAATCCTATTATTCAGGCCTTATGCAACCCTCCTTTTATTCCTACCTATAAAAGCAGATAATCTGAGCCACTTGCAAACAAATTGTAGGGGGAACACATTACGCCCAAGCCATCAAAGATGCTGCCGATCTACTTTAATCTGCTGCTCCTGCTGCCTGCTGCTAACCTATACTGCTCTAACTACAGCTCCAACTTCTGTTTTTTCTGGGAGTATGCCCTGAATATTGTTGATTATACTTATATTTTCTATTTCTTAAGTGCACGTGTGTGCCTAGTGATCTTAATGGGTATCTTAATGGCCATACATAAATCAAATGATATTTGCATGATTCTAGAATCATCCTCCATTTCTCAACATATATTTCTTCAATGGATTCTAGCAACGTTTCTCGCACTTTTTTAATGGATTCCATCTGTTATGAATGTACCTTTACCTCATAATTCCATTCATAATCCATTCACTTCTTTATCGGATATTTAATTGCGGTCAATTGCCAAAACACGCTGTAAAAACAAATTGGGATTCCCATAGCACGTTCCCATGTGCCCTACTAAAACGTTTGAAGAGACCTCCTGGGGTATGCCCATGGATAGCCATCCATGGCTAATGATATCCCACTAATTCCTCTCACAGTTTGAAGGTACCCGTACCCGTACCCGTACTCGTACCCGTACCTCCCCTCTCCACACTCTTCTCACTTGAAGATGTGGTGTGAAAATCTGCCAACGATTGCTCGATTGGATTGCTGTGCTCGCCTCTTGGTTCAACTTTCAACTTACATTTTGTTTTTGTTTTTTGCAAGTGACTTTCGCAGCAAGTGACACAGAAATAACAAAAAGGAAAGGCCGCTGTATCTTTAAGCTCCTCTCCCTCTCTCACCTCTTGGGGTACAACACCCTCCACTCCACTCCTCTCCTCTTCACTGTACTCCTCTCTTTAGCCATTTAAAGACTGACTTTTCGCACACAGCAAAACAAAAACTTTCAAATGTCTGAGCCTCAAAAGCAAAGCATAGCAAAATGGCTAAAAACTTGGCCATTGGCGATCGTCTAACAGAGTGAGCTTTTGAAATTCGAGTATCGAGTATTTCTATTTGTTTCTGGCTCTAACGCTGCTCTGACTCTGACTCGTAAAACTATTGGCCATTATTATCTCTTGGTCTTTGGCTGCCTTTGTTGTTTTTGCTTTTGCTGTTGTTGTTGTTGTTGTTGGGGGTAATTGTTGCCGCTTTTTGGTTTTTGTTTTGTTTTGTTTTGCTTTGACGTCGCGTCGGCATCTGAAAAGAAGGTCGCACAAGGTGGTCCACCATCCACCAGATCCACATCGAGGTGAGCCTCTGTGCGCCGTTATCGTTGTTTGTGGCGCTACTCTATGATCTAGCAATGGGCATTTTGATGGGTTTCATTCGGTTGAACAGCAGAGTAAATATTGGTAGAGGGATCTCTCAGGGATGTTTTTATAAGGGAAATAATTTGCATGGGATATATGGGAGATATAAGCAGAACTCAGAAGAGAAGTATTTCAGAGGCTATAGCTACCCATAAAAAACGTTGCCATGCTCCAAATAATAAAGTAAACGTTTAGATAGCAATAATATTTAAGATGCTTATGTAGGGATATGGAAATGCTCGTCAAACCGACCGACGGGGCACTGCTGCAAAGACAAAGTTTTCGTGGAAAAACTTTAAGTAAGCAAAAGATTCATAAATTATATTAGAGAGCATTCACAGTTCGTTGATCGGTAAATTCTTAGCTTTCATCTTGTATTATTTTCGTTTCATTTGTCTTTGAAATTAATGTGCCAGATTTGAAAACCTGTAACGTCAGCTGCTGGCTTTGTCTCTCACTCTGCCAGCAACTTGGAGACTCTATCTCTAGCCTCCCCAGTCTTCATGTCTCGCTGTCTCTGTCTATTGCCTGGTCTCACTTTTGGACAGGAGAGGCAGGCATTGAAGGAGAGGAGCAGAAGAAGTTGACGAGTTAACTCGAAAGAAAGAAAACTAAACTGAAAGAATTGCATATCCCCTTTCCCTCCCTCCCCCCCCCCCCCACCATTATCCCCTCTTTCTCTTTCTCTTTCTGCAATTGATTTTAACTTGGATTTCTCTCAAGAGAGAGACGACGACTTGTGCCCTGTTTTGTTTTGTTTTTCCTTGTGCCTGTCGCTCATTCGCTTTGTCTTTTTGGCATTGATGTGTTTTGTTTATTTGGAGGAGTGGTAGATCCCCCAGGGGGTGGGGGCTAAGGGGAAGCCGCCACTCGTCACACTCTGATATTTGTCGCTATTTTGTGTGTGCCTTTGGGTTTTTTTTTTTTGCCAAATTGCTTTTGGAGTCGGCGGCGTAGGTGCCATAGCGGTTTTTTTTTTGCATGTTTTTTTTTGCTGGTGTTTCTCAATGTTCCGCTGCAACACCTCTGTTCCCCTTTTTGGCTCTCCACCAACTTCTCCATCTCCTCCTACTTTTCTGCATAATTGAATTTGTTTTCGAGGTCGACGTTTAATAAACTGAACTTTAAGCTGTTTTTGTTTGGTTTGGTTTTTTGCGAAATCGATTTCATTGGCTGCAACTTTAAACTGCGGCTCACAGATCACAGCGCAGATCACAGATCGCTGGTGCTGGTGCTGTTGCTGTTGTCAATCAAAAAGTCAAATTCCAAGCTGTCAAAGGGGTCGCAATTTGTCTCTCAATTGCAATTGAGACGAAAAGCGAATGTGACATGGCCAGTAAAGTAGAGAGAAAAAGCCAGCACTGCACTGCAAACACTGAGAATGCAATTGAATGTAGTTTGAAATTGCGCATACGCCGCGTGTCTCCGCACCAATGCATTCGTTCGACGACAATCGAAAATCGAATGCAGTGCAGGAATGCCATGACGCCTGAATATGGATTTATGACAGGCACTAACTAGGAGTGCGACGTATGGCTGTAAAATGTTAACCCATTGGGAGCCCTAGAGCGTAATTGAATGTCATGTGAAATTAAGTGGAACTGTGGGGAAACATGGGAGGCAATACAATGGGCAAACTTGGTTTGATTACAGCTTAACCGAAGGTAGAAATATTAAATCAGAAAATGGTCAGCTCTTGTGGTAGATATTCAGCCTATAAAGACTTGCATTAGATCGAAAATCATCTAAGGAATCTCCTTGGAGCTGCTGAATAAAATTGATTTATTTATTTAAAGAATCAAAATAGAATCTTACTCGAAATTCCTTCGATAAAGACTAGAGAAAACATCTTTCAAAGCAACTTTTCTAGAAGGTCTTCCACTAAAGAGCCCTCTCTTACGATATCCTGCACCCATATAATATTTATGGATACAAATAGTTGCTCAATCAATTCCCATGAGGCACATTACACACAGCGCCATCAATGGGTTAATGGGTTAATGGTATGAATGTTCCTTTTGACAGTTTACAAGTTATTCAAAAGACACAACCAAACAGCCAGCCGCACAGCCAAACAGTCACACAAATGTTTGTTGAACAATAAGCAAATAATTCTCCATTGCACATGTCACACAAATCCAAAAGCGGTGCCCCCAAAGGGGAGCACACACACACACACACAGACACACACACACAAACCCCTCCCAAGAGGCCAACTGTCGATTTGCGGGCCAACAACTCGATTTCTGGCCACAAAGTTCCATTCAATTTTGTATGCAAATCAAAGGCAAAACTGCGTAATGAGCCGCAACCCGTGACTGAAACTCTAGATACGACACAAGTTGCAAAGGGGTGGGGGAGTCCAAGATGGCAATGGGTGTCCCAGAGGGAGTCCAGTCCAAGAGGTGCATAGATGTTGAAGCAGTCACCGCCGCCCCATAGTTTGCCACTTGACTTACATGTGTTCCATGCTGCTGCTGCCGCTGCTGCCGCTGCTGCTGCTGCTATACTGTTGGAGTCATTCGCTGATTGCATTAATGGGTCACCACTGTACCGTCGCCGCTGTTTCGGCCGTTGGGACACATGTGTGTGCTAACGGTAAACTGGTTTCCGCCGCCTGCCACATAACACAGACGGAGAGCAGCAGCAGCAGCAGCAGCAGCGGCAGCAGCATAACCGTGTCCCAAACAAAATGCCAATTGCCCAACGCTCCCAATGCGCTGACCCCACCAGAGTAGTGGGGAGCCACCACCACCACCATGGACTAAACTCCACTCCACTCCACACCACACTCTGGTGTGTTGCACCGTTTGGTTCATGACATATTAGCAAAGGTTTTAAAGGCCCCGCTTTATGGCTGATTTCATTTAGGGCCCAAGCACTGCTGCAGCTAATCTCTGCTGCAGCGAGCAGAAATGCTTGCAACATCCACATGGAGCAGAGCTCTGTGCCGCTGCTGTGTCACGATCCTGAAGGCAAGGAAATCACTGAGAAACCTCACAGAAAAGGTGGCAAGCGGAGTTATGGTTATGTGAACAGCAACCGGCAACAATCGGTGGCAGGCAGCAGCAGCAGCAGCAACAACTGCCAGCAACAGCAACAACATATCGCATTGAAAATCGCTGCAAATGAGGCAGCGTGAAAAATGCGCAACTGTCGAAATTGTTTTTGTAGACAAAAATATCAACCAAGTGGCAACAGCAGCAGCAGCAGCAGCCCAAAAACTTGACTCCAGTTATGTGTGCCTGCCCCAAAGAGAGTGGTGGCATGGACAGGGGGGAGGAGCGGGCAGGCATACACTTTGCAATCGGTTAAGCATTCACATGGGAAAAAACGACGGGCAGCAGCAGCAGCAGTCAACAGTCAAACAGTCAGCAGGTTGCCGAGCCCAGCAGTTGCCACAGTTGCAGTTGCAGCGGCAGCAGCAACATTTTGACAGCTCTTGCAGCAGGAATTGCAACTTTATTTTTCGCTTTTCCACTCATATATATTGTATATTTTTCCACCAAATGTCAGGCTGGACTTAAACTGAAGCCCTTCACCACCTTTTTCGTACCTCAACAAATGTCGAAACTAATAAACTTCCTGGCGGGCGAAGAGTGCTTCCTGGTTTGGGAGCTATGGAAAATATTAATTTCCAAAAGAAAACTGTACTGTCTGCTAGAAAAACATGTTCCCGAGGAGAAGTTCCATTGGAAATATAATTTCTTACGGTTTGAAAGTATTTGAGACTCTTTTCTTTAATTTTTTATCAGCATATCTGCAAAGGCTGTACATGAAATACATGAAAATTCGTCTCTTGTTGATCTCTAAACCCTCTTTCCTTTAGGATTCATCATCCATTGATCTATGAACAACCGTCTCTGTAGGACACTTTTTTACCTTTGACAGCATGTCGCCTGCTAGCAATAATTCTATCTCCAAATTGTCTTTCATCAATAGAACCAATATACAGTATTTTGTTCTACTCTTCTATTCCCACTCAAACTTTCTTTCGAATCTTGTTCTTTTCTATATTTAATGTCTATCATTACATCTTTCTTTGAACTTTTTCTTTTTCATTTAAGAACTCTTTCTACCCGCTAAAATGCCACTAATTCTGCTTCTAATTCAATGAACTTTCTACATGTCTACACGCATCTACTTTAATCGACAGCATCTAACCGCTAATAGAGCTATTAATGCATTCATCTCTTACTCTCTGAAACCTTTCTCCTTCTCCATCCATTAATTAAAATATTGCCTAAAATAAAAAACTCAAAAAATATACCTATCCAAGGCATATATTTAAGGCCAAAACAACCTTCTCTTTCCCACATGGAAAAACTGTTTTTGGCAGCAGCATACAGCATGTTGCATGCATTGCCCATTTCGAGGGGCATGTGGGGCTGTGTGTGGCATGACATATTTTGTCATGCGTGTGGCTGAAAACAAAAAATACACCACAACAAAATATTCCCACGCTCATTTTAGAGGGAAATATTTTGTTTAATTGAATTTGTTTTTGCATAAAAAGATAATGCAAAAAAAAAGAAAAGAAAAGATAAAACCAAAAATCAGTCAAAGCCAAAAACCATTTATCATTATTTTGCAGCCCAGTGATCGTTTTGGCCATATTTAGTCATATTTATTAGCCAAAACAAATTGATTAATTGATTGGAAATTTGCATACTCGACTCTGCAGCTCTACGGCTCTACGGCTCTACGGCTATCGTCTTAATGAGAACTTGACGGCTCATTGAGAGAACTTTTTCCCCCTCATATTGTACATAGTTTACCCGCGATGATGGATGATTGAATGATGAATGAATTGAATGCAGGATGAATACACTCAAAGATATAGATGAATGGAGTGGAATGGAATGGAATGGATCTCCGGGTTCGACTTAAGGACAGGCGGCCTGCGTAACAGCCAGAGACAGTAGCTGCACACGAAAATACTCGTATTCGAAGCATAGCCAAAACGATGTCAGGGACAGTCTGTGGGGGCTCTGGGGTCCGGCTTCGTAATGCTCCGCATCCATTAATCACGGGATCGACTCGACACAGAGGTCGAGAGGAGAGAAAGAGTGTGGGTTACCGAATCGAGTGTTGCGAGTGGCGCGAGTGGTGGATGATCAACCAGAAAAACCTCATTTGTGTGTGCGCTCGAAGCGCCATGGCATTTCTTGTTGTTTGCTCATTTGTTTGCTGTTTGTTGTTGTCCGATGTTTGATTACATAATCACCAAACAAAATCACGAGAAAGTATAACAAATGTTCGATCAAGTCGAAGAAGGAATGCCCTAACTTTCCAAACAGAAATAAAACGTAAATAAACGTAAATGATGGTATTTAGAGACAGAATTGCTCTAAGAAAGTGCTTTATAAGAATCAAAATTGGGCTTTCATTTCTACAGTAAACTGTGGTTTGAAAAACTCTACTATTCAGTTTGTGGAATTTACAATTTTTAAGTTATAAAAAGAGCCCTGAAAATGCTATAATTTATACAGATATTTTTAATATTATACTAGAGATCGATAATGTTGCAATCGGATTATTATTATAATCAAAACGAAGAAAACAAGTTTCCGTTTGTGGCTGAAAATCTTCATTTGGGAAATTAGTGCTTAAAATATTATAAATATCTTTAATTACAGATATTAAATGTGTATAAATTAAATGTTTTCCATCTTTCTGATGTATTTTTCCATCGAAAACACCCGAATTTAGGTTTTTTTTCAACCTCCAACTTCCAACTTCCAAAACCTTACTCTTTCAATCCCTCCTAGCTTCAATCCTCTGATGTAAGACACATTTCGCATGAAAATAAGTTATAGGCGACGTCTTGACATCATCCCACCGCCGCGCGAACCGTTTGCTTTCGCTACCACTCGAGCCACTGTCTCTGCCTCTGTCTCTGTCTCTGACTGTGGCCTGGAGCAACCTCCCCTGCTCCGCTCTTGCGTTTTGTATGGTGGGGCTTCCGGCGCCACCGTTCGTGCTGCCGGTCCAAGGCCGATCTGCGTCTGCGTTTTAGGGGAGACTGAAATGCTCTATAAAAGCGAAGATCAGATCTGGTAGTGGCATCAGTTCAACGCCTTGGTTCATCTCCAACAGGTCAACATCATCATCATGAAAATCTTCGTCTGCTTACTCGCCCTTGGCGCCGTGGCCCATGCTGGCTTCATTGGTGGATTAGGAGGAGGAGGAGGAGGAGGAGGTGGCTACAGTGGAGGCGGCGGCGGCGGTGGCTACAGCTATGGCGGCGGTGGCGGCGGCGGCGGCGGTGGACACGATCATCATGATCATGGTGCTGCTGCTCCTGTGAAGATCATCAAAGTGATCCACGAGAGTGCTCCCTCAGGAGGCGGCGGTGGTGGCGGCTGGCAGTCAGGTGGAGGAGGCGGTGGCTGGCAGTCAGGAGGCGGCGGTGGAGGATACGGCGGCGGCGGTGGCTATGGAGGCGGCGGTGGCTATGGAGGCGGTGGCGGCCATGGAGACGGCGGCGGTCAGGAGATCAAAATCATTAAGATCATCTCCCAGCAGGCGTCTTCTGGAGGACATGGCGGTGGCGGCTGGTCTTCCGGCGGTGCCTCCAGCGGGGGCTGGTCCTCCGGAGGAGGAGGTGGCGGTGATGCTGGCTCTGCTGTCAAGATCATCAAAATCATCTCTGAAGCGGATTCTGGAGCTGGTGGTGGTGGAGGCGGAGGATGGGCACAGGGCGGTGGTCAGTCCGCAGGATGGGCTCCAGCTGGTGGCTGGTCCCAGGGCGGCGGCGGCGGCAGCTGGTAATTGTGATAGCACCCACAGCTCCCCATCCCATAGAGCTCCCATCTCCCATTAAACCCCATTTCTCATTTCCATCTCAGCGTCCCATCCCCCAGATATTTGTTAAAATAAAAGTTTTCTGTTTGATCATTTTTCCCCCAAAAAAAGAAAGAAAAGAAAGTGTTTAATTTTCCAACCGAACAAAGGGAGGCAAACCCGAGTGAAATCCTTTTACAACTTTTCAATTTTAAAACGGAGAAAAACAGAGAAAAGCTGAGAAAAACTTTCAAGTAAAAGAAGAGGGAAAAATGAAGGAAAAACCTCACTCTGCCCCACCTCCCTTTTATACACCAACCCAACCAAGGAGCACACTTAACCGTTAAGTAATAAAATTCAAGCAAAAGCTGACAAAAAAAAGGAGCAGCAAAACGAACGGAGAAAGAAGGAAAAACTGTCGGTGGAAAATATGTAAAATATCACTTTTGACTACGCGGCAAAAGTCTAGCCACTGCCACATCCCCACACCACACACCCACACCCATCGCATAGAGCCCTATCCTTGGGAGCAAGCTTTACACCCCCGCAGCAGGAGGTCTGGGCGTGTGAGGCAGAGGGTTTGGTCCTTGGGTTGCATGTATAAAAATATATATTTTCCATATAAATCTAACAAAGAACGTGTTCGGGTTACTTGATTAGGCCTTCGCCTCGCGTTGGGGCCAAAACAATTTTTTCTCACTCCACGATTTTTCTTCTTTTTTTTTTTGCTGTTGCTGTTGCGGGTGTGGCATGAAACGAGGGGGATACGGCGACAATGAGAGAGTGCCACAAGAAAAGGATATATCTGGGACTTTCTTTTGGTTTTTCTTTTGGAATACAAACAAAAAAAAAGGGAAAAACTTTCTGTAGCCGAAAAGGAAAAAAGAAAAATGAGCAATTCCAAAGGCGAAAACCAATTTGTTGCATGAAGAGAATAGCAAAGGAGCGGGGAAAGAGGTTTGGGGTGTGTGTGTGTGGCAAATATGATATACCTCCTTCATAAGTTTGATTTTGCCCCATCGCCCCCATTTTCCCCATTCTTTTTCGTTTTATTTTCCTTACTCTATTTACGTATTGATTTTATTTTGGGTGAATATTTTCATTGCGCAATTCTTTTCGCCTTCGCGGGCATTATAAAAACAATCATTAAACATATTTATTCGATTCGTTTCGATTGCCAATACCCCACCAGAAATCAGAAATCAACTTGTTGCTGGTTTATAAACAAACAGAATAAAAACATTCCCTGAACAGCCATTACTTAATATTCTTACGCAGACAATCTCTACAGATCCACCAAATATAATCTTTTCACTCACTCTCGCTCTTTTTTTTTTTGTCTAAACAAAAAATTTTAAATGAAATTATTTTTACGACTTAAATGGAAAAATGTACAGATTTTCCCTCCTTTGCACGCTGGAATTCTGTTTTTTCGTTGATTATATTTGTCTGGTGCTTCTTTCACGAAAATTTGTTATTATTTTAATTTTACTTATTGACTGATTGTTTTTATTGTTAGTCCAACAATTCAGCACGTGCAGGCAGGCAGGCAGGCAGGCAGGCAGCAGGCAGACGGCGGCCAAAAAGTGGAAAATTGCTTGTTTAACCAAGAAAAACAAGACGGGAATCAAAAAGATACGCGAATTATACTAGAGGGTGTACACACTGTACACCGAGGGAATGTCGCGCTTCCGTCAGCTTTATTTTCGGCTGGATTTACGTTAGCGTCAACCTTTTCAGAAGAGTCTTCGTCGCTGTCGTCTCCCTGTGGACTCTATTCCCCCTCTTGAGTGTCTACCCTGTTGACTGAATCGCAGACTCAATTCAAGAGTGTTTACTGTTGGGCGCGTGTGTGTGCAGAGCAGAAAAGAGATGAGAAAAAAAAAACACAATCAATGAGGCAAATGCAAACAGTTTAAGCACCCCACGGATGTACGCCTTGAAAATTGTTATTAAGAACCTTTAACCGCTTCATTTGTCAGCCCAAATAACAATACACATTTACGTGGTTGATTCAAACGATAGGAAAAAAAAAAAACAAATATCAATGGGATCTTCAGCTACCCCAGGCCAACACTCACCGCTACTAATCCTCCCTGGGGGGCATCTTCACTGCATTAAACTGCAATTTGTTGAGTTGTCCCAAAATAAGCACCTCCTCGATGGCCTTTTTGGCCAGCAGCCTCTGGCCCTCGTTCATCTTTCGATAGGCAACTGCCCAGCCCTCGGCATAGATGGCAGCCTCGTCGCGGCTCTGGCGGGTATCTGTAGGAGGCGCCAGTTCCCGGCTCACAGAACGGCGACGCTTCAGCGCGGTATGACTGGAACTCTGAGTGGGTGGCGATGAGCACAGCTCCATCTTCACATAGGGCTCCATCTTTACAATGGAATGCCGATCGTCGTGAGTGTTGGTGTCCAATTCCTGGTCATCCTCCTCCTCCCAGTCCGTGTCGTCCTTGGATCTCGATCTCCGCCTCGCTCTGAGTCCCACCTTGTCGTGCAAGAAGTTGAGTGCATCAAAGTACCACAACTGTGGCACATGTATGTCCTCGGGCTTGACGGCCCACTTCTTGCTCTCCTTTACGCGCCGCAACTCCCTGCGGTAGCACGTGCGCATGCTGTTGATCTTCCGCCGCATGGCATCCACGGTGGCCTCCGCATCGATCTCGTGGTATACTTCGAGTAGACTTGCATAGGCAGCCGCCTTGCACCGCTGGTCCTTGTACTCGCTGGACTCAAAGTCCCACAGCTGTGGGAGCTGGCTGTACCGCTCCAAGAACCGCACCCAGCGTTCGGAGCGCTCCATATTCTGCGCTGGCTGCTGCATGGGACACGTACGAGCACACACAATCGAGAACTGTACGCTGGTCTGGTTGTCAAATCGCTGGCACACACAAGCAGAGCGTGCGAGCCAGAGACGAGACGAGAAAGAGCGTGCCAGAGAGCGAACCGATGTGGGCCAGAGCGAGCGCCAAAGCACATGTTCGGGCCTCGGTTGTCACACAGAGCGCGCAAGCCAGAGAGTAGAAGTTCTGCTGTGGAGGTTCTGCTGCATAAATACAGCAACGACAAGCACGAACATGTTGCGTGCGCTGCGAACTGCTTGATATGACGATTCGAGAGCTTTCGAGTGTTGGCTTGTGAGAGAATTACTCATTCGATTTCAGATATGTATAGTTTTATAGATAACCAAAAGTGGGCATCTATGTACATAATTTTTATTTTATTCCATATATGTATGTACATATGTACATATTTACATTATTTAAGTTATCCTGCATTGATTCTGTGAGGCTTGCAGTTCGATTAGAAATGTTCGAACCTTTGGAACAGCAAAAAAAAACTTTTAACAATTTTGCATTTATTATTTTTGGAGCCCTCTGCTTGTGCATAGTAGACGAATAACTCTCGGATCAAAGATCAAAGGGCATCGTTGCTTTAAAGATAGATATTTCCTATAAATCCGTATCTTACCCATGGATTTCTGCAGGCATAAGATATGACAGTGGACAGATCAATTTCTTAGGGATTTTAGGGATTTCACATGTTGTAAATTTTCCATATTTTCCTAGTGAATAGGAATCCTATTCCGTACCAATATCCTCTCCACTTGGCTGTGTGTCGTTCTAAAGTTTTTGGCGTCTGTCCCGCTGTCAATTCGTACCGCTGTCTGCCTGCTGGCGGGGTTTGTCTGGTCGACGACACCGCCACCGTCATCGTCATCCTCCTCATCACCAATCGCCCATTGCCCGTTGGCTGTGCTGCTGCCCAGACGTGCGCCATCGTTGTCGCCATTAACTGTCCCCACCGACGCCGTTGGCGACGTCTCCATCTTCATTTCTTCCCCTTCATTCAGGCAGCAGAAGGCAGGCGACGACCAGCGTCTCATCGATTTGGAGTCGTCTCCACGTCCCACGGCCCCGCACAACCCCCCGTGCCATGATTTGCTTGCCGCCTTTGTTGGCTGCCAAAACACAGGCACAGACACCCAAACAGTGTGACAGAAACAGAAAACACAAATCGCCAGAACAAAAAAAAAACAAGAGAGAAATAAAGTTTGAAAAGAATAAGATAAGAAAGGGAGAAGGGGTGAAGGAGAAGAAAGAAGAGTAGGGGGAGTACGAGTAGTGGGTGTAGGGTAGGAGGGGATGGAGTAGGAAAGGGGCAGCAATTCTGAGGCAAACAAATAAATATTTATTAGTAATTTATTTTGTTTTATTCTCTCACTCTGTCTTGCTCTTTTTCACTTGGTCCCTCTTGCTCTTCTACCCCTCCTAAGCTCTATCTCTCTCTCTTTTTCTCTCATTCTCCATTTGTTTGCACTTTTGATACCGTTTAAGACGAGTATTACGGTAAGGAGGATACACTAGCTTAAGTATCAAATAAATCTTTAAAAATCTACCATAATCGGCTTCAAATCGTGTGACTATATCCCTTTTATTCCTCATAATTAAAGGTAGGGTAGGGTATCCATTGATTCGATACTCTTTCTTCTCTGATTTGTCGCTGTTGTCATGCTTTTTGTTATCGCTAAATGTTTTCAGGTGCGCATTTTGTGATTTTCTGCTGCGTGTCTCGTCACCTGCCGCCCCCACCTCAGACGGCATGCTTCTTCGCGCACTGCCTCATCAATGTCTGCGGCAAGTCATAAGTAATTTATCAAGATACAAAATTGCAGTTGCCCAGCGACAAGGCAGGAGCCCAGGGATAGCTACAGGGAGGAGCAGGGGGAGCAGCAGACACTCGGACACTCGCGAACGACGTCTGTCAATGCCAATCAGCTGCAAGCGATATGTGCGAATGAAACGAGTGATTCGTATTCGTATTCAAGGTATTTGACGGGTCGGAAGGGGCCACTCATTCAGGTGCTGCCGCCCCGAATGTCAGTCTGCAATTTGGCCGAGACTCTGCTTTCTTTGCTGGCTTGAAGAATGGGGCGGTAATTGGGTGTCTTTTGATTGTGATCTATTGCTAAGGGTTTCAATATGTGGCAGAGTGATGGATGGGATAGGTTTGTTGTCACTTTTATGGCTGATATGGAAACTAAAGGAAGGATATGAAAGGAAACGGAGGCAAATTTGGAAACTTTTGATCTTGATCTTATGACTGGGACTTTTATTCTTTTGTATGCCCTTTAAGCTTGGAAAATATCCATAATAGCCAGCATCCAGAATCTGTTCATTCAAAATAATGCATTTCATGTCTCAAAAGCTCTCCATCCTTCTTGTCAGGCTTTAATAAAATCTCTTTACTTTCATTTATTTAACTGCTTGAATTATTTAAATATATATACAATTTATATAAATAACAAACGAGATTTTCACAGGTCACAGATTGTCTCCGTTGTTCATAAAATTCCTTGAAATAATATTCGAAAAATTCCACAAAAATGCCAGAGCAATGCATCTCTTTCTTTCCTTCTCTCTCTCTCTCTCTCCCTTCCTCTTTCTTTCTAGCTCTCTTGCTCACACTACCCTTCTACTCTTTCGGCACCACCACTCAATTACAGTGGAAACTATCAAGAATAAAAGGAAAATTTTCTTTGAGAGAACGAAAGAGAACAGAAAATTGTAATAATTTTTGTGTGTGTTTTATTTTGTATGTGGGTCATGTCCTTATGAAATATTCAAATGTCCTGAATTACGTATTTATGCCATTTTCAGTGTTTTTTATTCTTCCACTGCTTTCACTTCCTCTTGCAGTCCCTTTTCCCTCCTCGGGGGACCCCCTTTTCCTTTCTCTGAAATCCCCATTTTCTCTGCTCTGGACACCCTTTACCTCTTCCCCCTGCAACCCTTTTCCCCCACTGAGTGGACTGTCCATGCTCCCAAAAGCAAATCCTTTGGCCCAAAAATATAAAAACCCAATTGTAAATGCGTTTCAATGCTTGATTATGTGTGAGTGTCCCCCTTACTGTATCTTTATCTGTATCTGTATCTGTGTGCGTGTGTGATCGTATCTCGTATCTGTGTTGTAAGTTTGCATTTCAATTCCGTTATTGAAAATTGACCAAATATGTGTGTGAAAACAGGAGACGTCGAAGGGAAAACGCATGCAAAGTGATTTCCCTCCGGGGAGGAGGAGCGTTCGCAGATGGAAAATGCTTGCGGACGAGGCTATGGCAGTGGAAATTGCTAGCGGAGAAGGTTCTGCACAGGAAAATGGTTCTGCAGAAAGTAAATGCTTATGGAGAAGGCTCTGCCAGTGTGTGAAATGGACTCATGGAAGGGAGGGGTCCTGGAGTTGGGGGAAAATGCTTTCGGATGAGGGCAACAAAGCGACAATGACAGAGAGACAACAAAAGCAGAGGCAATAAAACACACACGAGAGCATAAAAACAAATAAATTGGTAACATTTTCACAATGCGCACACACACACTCCCCCACACATGGACACAACACCCACAACCACACCCACACACACGCATGAACATTTGTAAATCCGCAACGGAAGTTGTGCTTTTAAATCGATTTTGATTGATTTTTCTCACTGCCCGGGAAATGCCTTTCAGGCAAACAGCACACACAAAATACATACTCCCACCTCCCAGCCCCTTCCATCCAACCATCCATCCATTGGGTTTTCCTGTCTGTTTGTCAATGGCTATGAAAATAAAATCAAATTGTAAATAATCGAGTCGCAATCGTCGCCTGTTTGTACATATATATTTCTGCGTTTCACTCTTTGGGCAATGTATTTGTTCCACTCTCCACATCAACAGAACAAATAAGTGGAATAAGAGGGATGGGATGCTTTTAGTGGAGTTCTTTCGACTAAGGGATACCCTTTTAGTGGTAACCATGGGTGTTTAATATAATCTGTGGACAAGTGCCTCGACAGAGACGTTTTTGGTAGAGACCTTAAATTTTTAGGATTTTTATATGCTAATACCCTATAGATCATTAGCTCTATATAGAATACTCATCATGTGCCTCTACCATGGAGTTCTTTCAAGGGTATTGCCTTTCATTCGCAATATGAATCAACCATAAAAAGGTCACAGATCAATCATCTTTTAGGCTTACCAGGGGACCTGTACGAATTCTTAAGACACGTGTGACTCGAGAAAAACGTTTTTCCAAGAAATTTTTATATTTTCCAGGGGATGTGTGTAAGTACTAAGGTAAACTTCAGCTACTTTGCCAAACGATACCCACTCTATACGAATTTGGAGGATGGCCCCTAGATATGCGTGAGGCTTAAGCATTTTAATCGACACACGTGTGGATGGACAATTGGTCATGGCGTGGGTATCAATACACCTTCGTAACCCCTTCCAACGAGGGTCACTACACCACTTAAAAAATGCTTTTCTCTTTATATTTGCACTAAAATTATTTGATTTAACCTTTTTTACGCCCTCTCCCATACGATTGCTGCCACTCTACTTCACTGTGTGGTGTGGTTGATTCTGGTGGGGGAGGTGGAGGGGAGGAAACCTTAGTTCTGTTTAACGTTTGGGGGCATCGTTATTTATTTATTTTTTATGTTTATATTTATATTTATTGAATGTGGGCATGCATGTGTGTGTGTGTGTGTATCGCTTTATTTCAATCACATAAAAAAACTTTACACTCGAAACCCAGAAACTAAAAGCCCGCGCTCGCACTTACATTTTTAATACAAAATCAATAAATATAAAAAAATATACACTATAGAAGGGGGGTGGTAAGGGGGAAAAAGCATAAATAAATACGTATATCAACGAAAACAACAAAAAATAGCATAACTATGTGAGAGAGCGAAGCATTTTTTTATGGATGCTGCTGTGGGGTCATAAAAAGCGCATAAAGTGGCCTTAACATGGCATAAAAAACGCACTCGCAAGTGCCACAACACAGCAGCAGCAGGGGAGGGGAATGGAGAGGAGGATGATGAAAGGATGTGGGTCCATCTATGGGTCCGGGGGCCAAAAGAGCATATGTCATGGGAAAATAGTATGAAAGACCATATGTCTAACGAGGAATCCTAAGGAACTTGAATGGAAAGATGCTACGAGTATGGTGGGAAATGCTTTGGAAATAGTTGAAGAAATGGCACAAAATTCCTCAAAGAAAGATGAAAGATTACGGATTGTGGGAGTTATTGAAAGGAAACCCATACTCACATACTTTGAGAGAACTTTTGAATTAGAGAGCAAAATCTTTCATTATAAAATTATAGGAATATCCCATAAATGAATAAAGAAATGTTTAATAAATGTTCTAGAATCTAGAGTAGAAATACATTCTGTACCTCTATGCTAAGGAAAACATCAGCGATTTCTGTAATTAATATATATTATTCCGGGAACCTTTAAATCGTATAAATATAAAAAATAATTACAAACATAGGGATTAATTCTTAGAATGATGTCTCTTAGTAGACTTATAACCTGCCGGATTTCGCTCTTAATTAAATGAGGAAATGAGTTAAATTAATTCTTTTAAAAACCAACCCCAAAGGAGGTATTATTTCTACTGTACAAACAGCCCCAAAGGATTATAAAACTCAAACCCGTAAATAATAATAAATTTCATTGTGTTTTCTGAGACAGCCACGACCCCCGACTCCATCATAAATATCCCCACAAATAAACTACCAACAAATTTCCCCCAATATTAATTAAGTTCCACTTTTCACCCTTTTCCACAACCGAAATTTCTTGATAAACTTTTCGCTTTTCTACCCATTTTCTCCTTCTTTTTCTTTGCAGTTTATAGGGAAATGCGCCCACACTTTTGTATGAAATTTATAAGGAAATGCGCATACACTTTTGAGGAAATGTCTGGGATTTCCTTTGCTTTGGAAAGTTTTTTGTGAAAACTTTTTGGGTTTTGAACTTCCACTTTCCGCCTCGCCCCAAAACAAACGTTTTTAATTCCCATTAATAGTTCGATTGCTTAACCCCTTTGTGCTCAAAGGAATGGAGCCCTCTGGCATCTTAACTACAACCCGAAGAAGCTTGAACCCTGAATCCCAAATCCTTAGGGTTGGGAGATGAGTGGGTGAGTGGGTGGCGGCATAAGTCAAGCATCAAAGCCGTCAAGCACTCAATAAACCCACACACACACGCACACGAATGAAATTTGCATATACAGACATCGTCGTTTGGGTTCGTAATTAAAATATCACGCCCAGGCAAACAAAGAGCAAGCCAAAGGATATTCCCAACATGCGCCATCCGACAGTCAAACAAATAATCTTTAAAACCGATAAAACAGAAAAAAAATAAAAAATAAGGTTCTTACAAATATTTTAAGCTGCTCATCATTGCCTCTCTGGCTTCTGTGCCTTCTGCCACTCCCACCGTGGCAACGCATACATCACCCCACCCCACCCATCCATCTATTTGCCACTCGACTCAGAGTTCTCTCTTTCTTCTTTTGCATTAAATCAAAGAAGCGTAGCAGCGCACGTGTCTGAAATATGCATTAACACACCGATGCCAGAGCAGACCGACCCATGCCACAAGCAGATATCACACCCACTCCACATTCAGCCATCAGATGGCAGAAGCATCCACCGAAATGATTTCATTTTTAATATTAATTGCAGCAATCGAGTGACCATGACAACATCCACCCTCAAGGATCAGAAAACGGGGGTTTCTTGTTCTGGTTCTCTGGTTCTCCACAGCCCAAAAACACCCGCTAAAGTGGTTTCGGAGGGCAGCATCCGCATCTTCAACCACCCGTGACAAGTCGCAGGACGAGGGCCAAAGCGGACCGAACGGATGTGGCAATTGAATTTAGGAATGAAATGCTGCTCTGCTGTCCGTAAAATAAAACCCCAGACAATATTTTATTTGCCTATGGGAATGAGGGGAGAGATCTCGCTTCTTCTCTGCATCCCTCAAATGCCCTCAAATGATGAACCACTGGAATATGTTTGGAATTGTGATTGCAATTGCGATTTGGGTTTGATTTTTGTTGGTTGGTTGTTCGGTTGGTTGTTTGTACACGCCACTCCATAGTCTTCTGGTATTAATTTTACGCCCTTAGGGACGAAAGTCTTTCACCCTTTAAGTCCCTTCATCCGCTAAACGATTTTCTTGTGGGGCTCCCTCTTTGTTTCGAGGTGCCTGGGCACTTGGCTTTGAAGCACATGGAAGCCCCACACTCCTAGCTCTGACTAGCAACAGTCCCTGCCCACTAGCTCTGCCTTTCTGCGAGCCCTTTCCTTCCTCAGCTCCCACTTCTGACTGCTGCTAGATCCAACCCCACCCGTCGTTCTCTGCGTCGCTCTGCAACCCCTTTCTCAAGCGAAACGAACCCCAACCTCCAACCTCCAAACCCTAGGACTCAGACACAAATAAACGATAAAAGCGCAGTCGTTTGCCAACAACAGTAACAATCAGTAGCGAGAGAGAGTAGGAGGCCAGGCCCAGAGAGCCCCAAACTCCGTACAAACACAATTCAACTAAAGCGAAACCCAACCCCAGGACACCCCCTACTGACTGTCGCACTGACTCACTCACTCGCTGGCTGGCTGTCTGTCCGTCTCTCCCACTCGATGTCCGTCTGTCCCACTCGTTCGTTGTCGCACTCGCTCGCCTTTCGTTGCTTGCGTTCAAACGCGGGAGTTGACTGGGCGCCCAGAAATAACAGCAAGCGAAAAATGCTTGGAAAAACTGTAATGTGGAAATGTGCTCAACATTTTCCTTGAACCAAAGAGGGGTGGCAAAAGAGAAAGAGAGTGAAAGAGAGAAAAGAGAGGAGAGAAAAGCGAGAGCTAAAGTTGAAAGTTAAATTGAATTGAGGTGGGCCGAAGTGTGTGGCCTGGAGGGTTGAAGGCCCCCAGGGGTGCCTTTTGGGTGGCTAGGCAATATATTGCGGCAGCAGGATGGGTGGGCAGTGTGGGTGGCATGGGCAATGGACTGCTGCTGCATGTTGAGATGGGTGGGTGGGCTGGCTGTAGAGTGGATGAATTTGTTGGCCCATCAAAATGACTTTCAGCATGTGGAAGCCGCTGCTTAGCATGTTTCCTGACAGGCCACGTGTGCGCAAAGAGAGAGAGAGAGAGAGAGCAAACGAGAGATTCGCTCTCTCCCTCTCTAACTCTCTTTCCCTCTTGCTGTTGTTGTTGCTGCTGCTGCTGCTGTTGGTGTGGCTGTGAAAATGAGGCGCAAATTTTGTGGCCGAACAAACAGGACACAAAAAAAAAAACGAAAAAACGAATAAAAGGTTCAACAAATGGTTTCCAAACAGAAAACCGAAAAACGGAATGCCATGCCAGAGTTTTCTGTGCACCCAACCAACCACCACCCCCTATTTAGTGTTGATATGAGGGAGTGTTGGCGGGGATAGAGTAACTTTCGGGTGAGTGTTTTCCGAGCATTTGTGATGTTATATAGGCGGTTTGTGTGGTACCTATTTAGTGTTGATGTGATGGCATTTTAGATAGTTTCAGATGGATTTAGATGGGAAACTGAGTAGCGGTGGTGTAGGTGTGTCTTTTGGATAATTTAAATGCATATTTGTAGCTCTTGTAGAGGTGTTTTGTAGCTTCCAATTATGACCTTTCAGATGGCTAAAGATTGGTTAATTTGTATAACTATTTACTGATGATTTACAAACAATTGTTGATAGTTTTAAAACGGACTTGGAATAGAGGTATTATAAATATGTTTTTGCTGTGAATTTTGGACATTTATAGTTCCAGCGATTAGTTTTATGAGTTACGTTCCACTGTTTATTTTATGTTTATGATGCTTCTTCGTATTCGTTTTTTCTCTTTTATTCACATTTGTTACGTTCTTTATTCCTCTGGTATCCCAATTTCATTTGATTTTCATTGCATTTCTCTTCTCATTTGAGAGAAAGCTTAATGCGTATCGGGTATCTCCTAGTCCAGCACTTTCCACTGGGCGCCCAGCAAATGCCACAGCACACACAGTGGCCCACACAATTCTATAAACACCGCACATAGCATGTCCCGTCCCCTCTCTCTCTCTCTCTCACTCTTACACACACACATTTCAACTCATTTTCTGGCTTCCTCTCACACTTTTCCTGATTCTGATTCTCTGTCTTCCTTCTCTCACACTTTGGGATGCTTGAAAATTATGTCAACGAGTTCTGTTGATTTTCCCCCTCCCGCCTGCCGCCTCCCATCTCCCGCCTGCCACCTCCCGCCTCTCCTCCTACCATTCTCCTCTTGTTTGTGGCTCTCATTTCCCTCTCCCTTATGCTGATCTCTTCTCCCTGCTTTCTCTCTGCTGCTCTCCCCTTTTGTTCGCTGGTTAATTACATTTTACAAAATTTGCTGTCAAGTAGTTAAGTTGGGTTAAGTCGAGCCGACTTCTCGTTCGCTTTTTCGTTCGCTTTTTTTTGTTGTTGGTAATTTAATATTCGATTTTCACAAAATTGTATGCGCTGACCTTTTTGCATTTTGTGGAATTTTCCTTTTTAATTATTTATTTGCGGTTGTTCCTGTTGTGTGCGAGGCGGAGGGATTTTCCAAGGTTTTGGGGGCAGCTGTGGGGGCGTGTCATCCGTGTTTTGCTTTGCATCCGCAGATTAAAAGGAAAACCGTTTGTATTTAATTATGCATTCAGGTGATGGTAATTGGGGATTGTAATTCGGAATGTACTTCTCGTGTTTGAAGGGAGCAGGGATCTGGTGGAGGATTGGGGATTCAGAATTGGGAGATTGGTAGACAAGCGGAAATGTTGTACTGATGTTTACACATGCCAACAGACTGGTGAGTGGGGGGGGGGGGGGGGCAGAATGGCTGGGGACTGACCATTCACCGCTCACAGATATATGTACATATCTACTATTTACTCCCATTATACATACATACATACATACGAGTACATACATATGTACATACATATGTATGTATCTATATATTCCTTCACGTGGATAATGTGCTGTGTGTTTGGCGAGTGGAGAATTCAACAAAAATATTTTTAAAAGCTCAAGTCAGCAGCCAAACAGGGATGCGAAAAAAATTGCATGCCACACAGGGACAGGGACAGGCCAACAGAGACAGAGATGGAAAGGAAATAGTGATGGAGGAGAAGGATGGGGGGGGGGGGGCTGTTGATGCAGATGTGGTAGGAAAGGAAGCAGAAGGCCACCGAATCGGTAGGTCGTAGGAATCTGCAGATAAAAGAGCGAAGATGAAATGCTCTAAAATGGATGGGATTTGAGGTAAAATTACTTACTCTAAGTGGAACATAATTGGGCTTAGTTTTATATTATACATAAACATAAATAAATGAGAAATCAAATTAATAAAACAAAATAAAACATAGAAAATAAAATGGCATAGTAATAGTTTAAAACATGAGGAGACTTAATCAAGAAAGAAGCAGATGTAGGCTCCTTCATCTGGCATATAAGGAATATTACTGAATGGATTTAAAAGAAAATCATGTAAATGATGGAAGATAAACCCGATAATAGTTTAAAACAGTTACCAAGACAAACAGAAGATGGATTAACATTGCAGATGCGAAGTAGACATCTGAAGTGATGCTAGGGGATTACCAATGAATCTGACAAGTATACTTATAATGGAGGAATGATATATGATGGATTACAATCTGAAATCGGAGCCTTCAGAAACTGCTGGATTCCCCAAGGATCCTCTGTTCGGTTAGAGTATCGACAGCGAACGACTTTTGCAAAAGCAAAAGACAACTGAGCAAAAAACACACAAAAAAAGAAGGGAAATTGTGGCGCAAAATGTTACGCTTGCATCGAGTGGGTGGCGGGTGGCAGGGTGGCAGAATGGGGCAGCAGGGAGAAACAGAGGATTGGATTTTGGTGAGAGAAAGAAAGAAAGAAACAGAAAAAAAAGCGAGCATGTTGGTGGCTCCTACAATGACAGCAGCCTGCAACATCAGGCGAAGGACGAAGGACTACGACGACGATTCGTGGGTTATAGCGGGTGTGGGGTGTGGGAGGTAGAAATGTTGGCAAAGGCATTAAGCTGCGCCCACACATACACACGCGAAACACACACTCACGCATACCCGTACATGGAACGACAGACATTATAGTCCTGGCAGAGGCGAAGGATGATGCGTTTTCCATGAAAATCACCCACACACATACGAGAGGACACAGAGGATACACTTTGCTGGCGACATACTTTTACACACACACACACACACACACACACACACACAGATACTATGGAGGAAGAAGAACACTCAAAAGATGGAGAATAAGTGGCAGAAGAGGGGAGGAGAGTACGACGTAGGGAACCTGGCAAGTAACTGGCGCGGCTTTCGACGATGTGGAAGCTGGGAAAAAGCTGCGAGCACCGCCATCCGATGGAGCCATGGATGATATGCCAACAACAAAAATTGAAAGAGAAGAAAACACTCACCCACACACATGGCACCCACACACACACACACACACACACACACACACACACACACACACACAAGAACAGGAGTTGGGAAAAATGGCAACATAACTGTAGTGAAAATGTCAAGAGAGAAAAGATATTAAAACGTATTTGACTTCTGTGAGTCTCTGTGGAGGCGAAGAGCAGAGGCGTGGAGTGGGGCGGGGACAGCACTGCTGGCAGGATGTGCGCCAGTGTGGCACAATGAAAAATATATAAAGAAGCCGCCACTCACACAAACAGAAAGAGAGAGAGAGAGATATACAGATAGAGTGGGTGAAAGAGGGAGACAGAGAAAGAGCTTATGACAAAAATAATAAAAATGGCTCAAGAAAAGAAAATGGCAAAAACGAAAGCAAAACGAACAAAACAGCAAAGAAAATATACAAAAAAAACAATATAAAAAAGGAAAAAAAACAAATGTAAAAAAAGAAAAACGAAAAAAAATGAAAAAAAATTGAAGGAAAATACAAGTATAAAAATGAATTTTAGATGACAGGCAAAGCAGCTTGTTGAGGAGAGGATAGCAGGGAGAGGACAGTGGGGTGGAGAGAAGAGTGGGGTAGCGGAGATAGCAGGAAGATCCTGATACTGTCAGCAGGGCAGGGCGAGGGGAGATACGGTTTGTCTTTGCAGTTAAGCAGACAAGTAAATGTTGTCCTTGTTGTTGCCACTGTGCTGATGCTACTACTACATCTCTTCCGACCAGCACCCCACAGCACCCATCCCCCCGCCAACCAGCCAACCCCCCCGACGTGGATGAAGGCAGCAAAAAGCGTAAAAGGAGGCGTGGCACTAGCAGCAGCATTGCAAAGGAGAAGCAAAAAAAAAAAAATGGAAGTAAAAATTGTGAAAAAGTTTTATGGGCAACAGCAGCAAAAATTGCAATATACCCAAGGCACAAAAGGGGGGGATAGGAGAAGAGGGAGAGAGAGAGAGAGAGGGAAAGCAAGTGAGTGAGGGGATGGGTGGCTGCTGTTGATGGCTTTGGATACGAGGATGCGGTGGCAGCGGCAGCACTGACAAGGATGAGGCGGTAGCAGTCGAGAGTTGAGGGAACTGAAAGCGGATGCGGATGGGAAACCAATTTAAAGAGGGCGGAGAAAAGCAGGAGGTGTAGATATAGCTATGGAGGGATGTATGTATATCTCTATCTACAGATCGGAGAGATGATATAGCCATAGATACATGAACTTGATAGATGTCCACTCTCTTCCCTTTCGAGATATTCCCTTGAGTGAAAGCAGCTGGTAGCAGATGTTTAACAGGATTTAGTTAATTCCTGGAACGGGAATCTTATCTGCCACCTAAAGAGGAATCTTTCGTTACCCCAAGGACTCAACTCCTTCCAATAGCCACTGAGCCGGCAGAGGGATAAAGTATCAAAAAATAAATGAATAACATAAAAATAAATCATACGCCCCATCGGCCGACAGTAAAAAGTGAGGCCAATACCGTTAGCCATTACCCATGCTGCAGCCACTACAAACACACCATCTCCCCCTCCCTCTACACCATGCCCTCCTACAGCGTATCCCCCAACCTCCAGATCCATTCATGGCGCTAATAAATGCTTATCGAAGACGCATAAAGCGAGTAAATTCGCAGCCATTAAACGAGCATAAAAGTCGAGGCGACCGACACCCCAACCGACAGGCTACCCCAACAAATCAAAGTACAAGCCCCAAGCAGCCCTCTCCCCTTGCCATCTCCTCTCCTCTTCTGCCGTCACTTTTCGCTCCAATGAAATAAAAACAGGCAACAATGAAACCAAAAAGCGGCTCCCAGGCGATTTCAATGCGGGCATTTGTTGTGGGTCCGACCGAAGGAATCAGCCACCCCACAGGAACGCCAGAAACCCCAAAACCAGAACACGAAGAGAGCCGAGAACCTTTCACTCCATGCCCCAACACTCCCACCTCCTCCCCATTCTCGTGCAATCCTCAGCCCCTCTTCGACTGGCTATATAACCATCTTACCCAACGTTGACAGCATACAAAGTAACTTAAATCGAAACAATAAAGCGGCAACTTTGTGCCCAGCGCAAAATGCAAAAGGAAAAACAGAAATTGAACAGAGGAAAAACGTAGAAGAAAGCTGGACAGAATATCTAAAGAGTAGGGAGAGCAGCACAATACCCTTTTTAGGAAGAAAAAAAAAGAAGAATCAATCAGATCTTTATATTTTAAAGATTTGTATTGAATTTTACTCGAATGCATCCATTTAGATTTAGTTTAGAACTAGTTATCGATCATTAAATCATCCATTGCAGGGTATTGCACTCCACTATTAAAATTTGCGATCGAAAATCCCTCCAGTAAGAGTATTATTAAAAGACAAAAAAAAAAACATAAGAAAAGTCGTGAAAGGAAAGCGAAGCGTATAAAAGTTCCTAAAGGAGAAAAAAGTGGAAGAAAGAAAAAAAGGAAGAAAAAATGGGGGCCAGGGAGAAAGAAGGGGAGAAGCGAGAAAAAAAGGAATGTAGAAAAGCGCAAATAAATGAATGAATAAAAGCGTTGAGGATACCCAACAGGAGGATGCCAGGAGAAGGAGGAGTAGAAAGAGGATACATGAGAAGTAAGAGGAGGAAAGAGGAGCTATGAGAACGGGGAAGAGTTCCACAAAGAAATTACAAAATGTATGCAACAAAAAAAAATGGTGGAAAAAATAGCAGGAGAAGGAAAAAAAGGAAGGTGGAGTATGGGGTGCTGCAGCAATGCTGAAAAAATATTAATAAATCCGCGCCACTGTGGGACACTACCCAGCTCTTATCCTCCTCGGCAGCCCTCCCTCTATGTCGCTCTGCCTACCTTCTTTCCATTCTCCTTTCTCCCCATTCCATATTCTACTCGCTGAGTGCCATGCGGCGTATGAGCAATGTGTGGAAGGGAAAAAATCAGAGGAAGGAGCAGAAAAATATTCACGCTCACCCAGGGCATGGGAGGGGCACTATGGGGCGAAATTGTTAAATCAAGTTGCAGTAACTAACTTTGAATTGGAAATAAATTAGGGTTCGTATTAGATTACTTAGGATAAGTGAGGGATATAATATCTTCAGGAAATACGATTTCAAGATGATGTTTATCTTCTTTTCTATGAGATAATTGTCGTTAGACATTGCGTATTAGCTAGAAATTTAGATATACAAATTTGTAAGCGAGCAGAAGCATCCCCACAACAGTCCTCTTATCAATGAAAATCCATTTAGATCTGTTTTACAGTGCATATAATGAATACTATACCTTATATTCTGCTGCTGTTCTTTAGCTACCTTTGTCCAAATATCATTCTCAATATTTTGGGTTGCTTTACCTTCGCGATCTTTGCCACAGTCATGCTTTTTATATTTCTGTTCCTTTGAATATGCAAATATTCGTTGAATCTCCGCTAGCCTTATTTAAAATCTTGAAACTTCAGCGCATCATTCCCGCCCCCCTTGAAGATCTTATTGCCCATTGAGATGCTTATCCGTGTGCAATTACTATAAACTAATCATCCGCATTACCGCACTTCCACTTCCGCACTGCCACCCACATTCCACTCCCATTTTCTACACTCCTCACCGCCCGCCACCCGCCACGAAACCACCCGTGGACGACACCCTGAAAAACCGCAACTTCCCGTTTAAACGGACGGAGCCTGCCACTGGAGCGACCACTAATCATAACGATAACACCTAATCAACCGCAACTCCACCAAATTCGGAATCCGAAAGCCAAATCGAATCCGTAGGATACCAGGACCCTCCCGTCCCTCGCTTCGTTACACCCAAAAAAGCAACAAAAAATACCAACGAAAGAAGGAAAAAAGGTTTCAGGGCAAATTAAATGAAACGTTGATAAGGCGCAAAAGGGCGCACTAAACGGTAAAATCGAATGAGCGAACAAATGAGTGAGTGGGTTCTCTCCCCTCACTCAATTCTCGCGCTCAAACTCTCCCTCTCTCTCTCTTTCTTTCTCTCGGTCTCTGTCAGGCGGACATATCGGAGGGCGGACGTGCCCGACTGACTTTCGGCACAAGTGCGCAGCGATGGCGAAAAGTGAATTTTCCGCTGAGCTGTGTCAATGGAGCACTGGCCTGATGGGGGTGTAGCGGGGCATAAGAATAATTTCCACAGCTAAATGCAACTGGGATGGAGTGTGTGTGTGACAGAGATAGCACACACACACACACACACACACACACAGAATGTGATAGCATTAGAGTAGGCATCGAACGTTTGTTTGGTCTCCAAACAGTTCGGGCTCGGGTTCGTTTAGTGTTCGTGTTCGGTCGTCTCGTTCGATTGCCTCGCATGGTCGGTCTGAGTTCGCACGGACCGACGACGACGACCACAAATGCTCTCTCTTCAATCTTCTGTGCGCCTGTTCCATTGGCAGCGTGTTGCGTTCGTGTGTGACGTTCACGTTCGAGCGCGCTCTCCCTCTCTCTCTCTCTCTCTCTCACTCTATTGCATACTGTGTGTTTTGTTGGTAATTGCACTCCCGTCCACCCATCCGCCCATCCACCCATCCACTCTCTCCTACTCCAAGTCTCCTTGTGCACACATTTGCTTAACTGGACTTGATTAGGTTTTCGAGGTTAGATACATTACGGAATTATTCAGCGCACAACAGGAGGCCGGCCATGTTTCAACTTGACGACCTCTCGCAGTCCTTGTGGCACTCCTTCCTCTCACACTCCTGCACAGGACTTCTCTACTCCCACCCACCCACAGCCCGTCGCTCACACCCCCGTTTGAGGCGGAGAGTCCGAGTCCGATCTGAACACCGATCCAACACCACCCCACTTGTTTGGGTTGCAAGCGAACACATTCATTTTGTCGGGTTGAGGGGGGTTGCTGTTGTTGTTGTTGTTGTTGCTGTTGCTGTTGCTGCCGTTGGGTCGGTCTGTGTTCTGTTCATTGAATTAGTTCAACTGCGTCGGGCATTTATATAGAAATCGTACGTTTTGTACTGCTTTCTGCCTCGTTTTTGATTGCTTTGTAATTGCGTTAGGATGCGGGACTTGCGAACTTGATTATCCCTGCCACGTAGCACATAATTGTAACCATTAATATTTTATTGGATGATGGTGCTTGGTGCTTGGTGCTGGTGTGCTCTTTCGTGGACAACATTTATGCATTTTGTTATTCTAAGGCTTCTTCTCCTTCTGCGTGGTGTCTCTTGAGAGGGGTCCTGGCACAAGTTTAATTAATCGACAACCGATGCTCTTATTGTTCTTGCAACCAGTAGTCACAATATTTGACTTGTAAATGCCATGCCTCTAATTGACTCGCGCCCCCCCTGCCCCCTGCCACCATGAACCCAAAAGTGAAAGTTGTTTTTGACCAACTGTTGTTGTTTCGGCCCCACACTCCACATCCCCTTATTGGGGGTTGGGGTTGCTGCTGCCCATCTGGCGGGAAATGCACGAAAATGATGTAAACCTAATTAAATTTCCAATAGAACAAACGAAAGACGACGCCCCTTGCAGATGATTCGATGATGGGGAAATGGAAAAGTTTTGCGGCAAAGCGAGAGGAAGGAGGAGACGTGGAGAGTGGAAAAGAAGAAGCAAACTTTTGGATGGGGCAACGCAGATAATTGCCAGATTGCGTCATGCGAGTGACTTTTCCCCTACCAAACAACGCCACCGAACCACCTCAGCAGCATCCACTGCCACACACCACCTCTTGCCAGAAGTTGCAAAGCTATCAAGTTTAATGGGGGGAAAAGGAGGGGCTGGTGGCGGTTGACAGGAGGCTGCTGACCCATGGAACAAATTGGTAGACAGATCAAAGCATTTCGATTATTAACTCCGCTTTACAGTGGCTGTTGGTAGTGCAGAATAGAGAGGTAGACTGGAGTTTAGAATGCTGACTACTTGAGTTATCTATATCTTTACCGATTTTTATAATTTATTCTTTCAAAATTCAAGTTATTAATGCTCGATAACGATAAATAATTGATATATATGAACAGATAAATTATGACATTTTAAAGTCTGTCAAAACTTGTCTCCTGATGCTATATGCGATGCGATTCTCTTACCCCTCTTCTTATCCTTTATTTTCTCGATCTTCAGTCAAAGCTAAATCAATAGAAATCTCCTTCGATTACCACTTATCATAGGACATCCAATTGTTGCCTATGTCCATTACCAAATCTCCCCCGAAATTCTATTAATTTCTATGCCCATTAAACAACCCCCTCTATTTCCCATCCAAAGGAATCTATCCCCCCAAATAAAGCGAAATCCAAAGACATCCAACAAGGCGAAAATTATCGAAATGACTAAACGAAAGTGAGTGAAACCATCCCCAACCCCTCCGCCTGTGATGCTGGGATAATAAGGGGGTCCCGTGACATTGTCAACGTTTCTTCTTCGTTGCTGTCTTTGTATATTGATGATTTTCCACACCCACGCAAGCACATACCAATGCACACACACCCACACACACACAAATTGAATTATCCCTAAGACCGAATGTTTCTCTCTGTGTCTCGGTGGGTGTGTGTTCGCCTTCTGTTTGTGTATCTGCGAGACGTCAAAGTATCTTAATTAAATTTCATCCCTTAGTCGTTGGCAGAAGCAAAAACGAAAAAAGAAAAACAAAGGAAAACATAATAAAAATGTGCAGCAATTTCTCTCTCGTTGCTCCACTGACTAATAGACAATTTACGCTGCTGCGCCCCCTACCCCAAAGGGAAAATTCCCCAACAGAACACCCAATGACACCACCCGACCAGCTACATACATAGGATACATAAGTACATACCAAAAACAAAAACAAAAGGAAAAACAACAAATACAGAACGAAGAACAGAAAGAACAACCACATGGAAAAAGTCACCAAGCCACAAAGCAATGAACCAATGAACCCACAGGACACCAATGAGACAGGGAATTAGCATTTTTCGATTCGATTAGCAAACACTGTTAACTCGGATATTTTACATACAATTTGTATTTCGTTTTCACGTTTATCAACACTGATTAGTCCTTGTTTTGCTGTTAGATGAAGTGCTCTGCAGAATTAAATAAAAGAATTTACTAGAGTTTAATGGCATGGGCAGTGTAGTGTGGCTCCATGGACAACAAAATATGACCAAAAGTACAAATAAGTCGTGAATGAATTGACCAACTCTTAACCAACATTATTCAAGTTAAGCAACACTACTCAACGTTGCAGTGTTCTATGGAGTGAACTTACCAACACCTTTAGCAACACTGTTTGCTCTTATATTTTCCACCCGGTTTTCTTTTGCTCCATTCTCTGAATACCCTTCTCTTTTGCGATATTCTACACTCTCTGCTGTTAATTTCTGTGTAGTGGGGCAGCATTTAGTGGTGTGTACGGAGGGGTGGGGGCAATGACTGCTAGTCAACTGTTATGCCATTAAATAAAGTTGGCAACACTTAATGCACAGCGACAACAAAACCAACAAAGGGAGTGCGGATGGAAGGAAGCCGTTCCTTTCGAGGGGTGTGGAATTGCTAATAGAACTGCTCGGAATAGGAGTGCAAAAAAGGGTGTGGTGGGGGGGGGGTTCCTAGTGGATGTAGTGGGTGTAATGCTGGCATGGACACCAAAATCTATAAAATGCAGAATATTCCAGGGGGTTTGGGGCAGTTTGAGTTGAACTTTTGTCCCAAAAGTGTTTTCCATTTGTTTTTCGTATTGGCTCCCGACAGAACAAGCTTCACAAAACCCTCCTCTACCCCAGTCCCCTACTATAAACATGCCACATTTAGAGGAGGCGACTACGTGCCAAGAGTTGCATGTTGCGAGCAACAAGCCAACGATGCCCCCTTGCCCCGAGTCAGCCCGAAACTATCCCCTACATTGGAAAAGTTTTGCTGCCACACGCTGGGTCCCGCTCCGTGCCCCCGTCCTGCAGTCACTGTACCGCAATTTGCGCGTGATATCCTTTACACCCACACAAACACACACACACACATACATACATACTTATATAGAGATACTCCTACACACCCTCTTCAGAACAAGTTGCCCCCTTCGGGCAACAACATTTTCGTTATCCTTTAGGAAGCTACCACTCACAGCGCCACAGCTACAGCTACACAGCTACAACAGCTACAGCAGCTACCGTTCCGTTCCATTCCGAATTGAATTAAACTCAAACTTTTACCAATTTACAAAAGCAACAAACAGCAGCGACAGCAGCAGCAGCAGTAGCAGCAACAGGGGGCATGAACTAGAAGCCGAAACGGAGAAGGATAATAGGAAAGACAAGAGGGAGTGGGCGGGGGCGGGAACGGTGGTGGTGCGGGGCGGATGTGAGTATGGAGAGAGGCAACAACTAACTAAAGTCGAAGACGAAGCTAAGAAAGTTTGTGCGCCAAAGTAGAATCAAGTTTTTTGCCAGCTTATTTTCCGCCAGGCGTCGTCCTTTTTCTTATTCTTGCAAAATTAGAGATGACAGAAGGAATCGTGACACAAAAGACCCCGCAGAGTGTGCTGGGTAGAAGGAGCAGGATCTTGGTTTTTTTTATTGTTTTCCTTTGCATCGATGGGGATTACTTTTGAGAAATGGTAGCCTTAGGTATCGGATTGGGAGCATTTCGTGACACGAAAGGTCTTAATGCATTCTCAAGGCAAGAAAATAATCCTTTTAGTGATTCCATAACGCAAGAATCACAACCAACCCCCAAAAACCCATCTCTATCTTCACTTAGTTTTCGCTCTAACCTCTCCCACCTTTTCTCCCATCAAATGCAACCTTTTTCCAGTTTTCTTTGCTGCTGATTTTCCTACTGCCATCACCTCCACTTTCCTCTAGCTGTTGCTGCCACTACTGCTGCTGGCTTCTCCTTCTGTTGCTGTTGCTGTTGCAGAAACACAATCTGCCCCATAAAAGAGCTTAAACCCTGTCAAGCCACCCATTAAGAGACGAGGCGGCAGAACCCAGAGAACCAGCAGGAGGAGCAGGCGGCATGGGGCAGGACAATTTGGAGGAATGAGAGCATTTTGCGTGATGGCATACCAGAGGAGTGGAGTGGAGCGGAGCGTACATACCAACACACAAGGATAACTGCAGGATTGGCAGCATGGTGGCACGGGGCAAAGGGGGCACGGGGCACGGGACGGCGGGGTCTTTCGAGAACTGACAGCCTGGCGGCAAAGGACAACATGGGCGAGCTTTTCTGGTCGCACGGGGTAGCTGGAACCGGAGCCATGTCCTCCCATGTCCTTCCATGTCCTGTCCATGGCCTAAGTTGTTTGTAGTTGTTGTTTTTAGTTGCTTTCGGGATTGTTGCTGTTTTTTTGTTGCCGCTGCTTCTGCTGCTTTCCCTCTGCTGCTTTTTGGTTACTTTTGTTGGTTGTGTTGTGCTCTTTTTTTTTCTGTTCTGTTCTGTTTTGTTCTGTTCTGCTGTTTTTGTTGTTGTTGGAAATTATAGCATGTCCTTTTTCGGACTAAGGATAATGGATAGAGAAGAGAGAGGAGAGAGGAGAGCGTACGGAGGACATTGGACAGCAGCGTACGGGTGTGGACTGCAAAGACCGTGGACTATGGCATTGCTATGGTTTTTCCTATGGTTTTTCCAACCTAACACGAAGGAGCAGCAGGAGACAGGCATCAGGTGGTGGTGGTGTGTGGGTGGAGGCCATGGATGGTTTGCTGCCAGGATGGCTGTATTTGTGGCTCCAAGTGACGACGCTCTGGATAAGGCCTCAATCTGAACTGTGACGCTGACTGTCGGACTGTGTCTGACTCTGGTGCTATGTTTTGTCATCTGCCCAAAACGAATCTGAAATGTAATCGAGTATTGGAAAGGGGAGGGGGTGGGGCCTGCTGGAGACTGGGGGGATATGCCTCGTAAGATGATGATAATAATATGATGTCTTTTTGTGGGGGTATAAATTGTACATGATAGATTATGATTGTCAAGGAGAACGATGAGACACAGTTGGAAAATGAATATGGGGAATTTGGACAATTTGAGAAGAATTCTCGAAGGAATTGTGGATGGTGATTGGGTATAAGAATTGGCCAACTGTTTCGCATAAAATAATTGAAGGAAAATCTATGGGGGAATGCGAAATTGTAGGTACAGAAGAATATTATGAATAAGGTTATGACTTAAAGAAATGAGATAGAAAATGGTAGAAGTACAGGAATGGCAAGATATAGAAATGATAAAGGAATGAAAATAGAGGAACGAAATGGTTATGCAAATGGTAGAAATATTTGCAAGAATTTGTGGCAGCGTTGGTAAAACATTTCCGAAGAATTTGAAAAGAAAAAGCCATGGAAATTGGCATACGAATTGCTTGACGGATTGTAGAGCGATTTCTATGGAAATAATTATGAGAATTTTAATAGAAGTAGCTATGTATATCTATGGGAATAAAAGAATACCAGTAGAAGAAATTGATATGCCAATCAGAACACGATTAAGTGTCGCATCTGTAATCGGAATACCTGTGAGAATTGACAACGTAAATTAGCAAAAATAATTGCAATAAGAGCCTGACATCTGAGTAAATCCCCATAGCCATTGTTTCCTTCCTTTCTTCCTTCCTTTGGGTCCACCCTGGGGGATTCATTGATCCCTGGAGCTCCTTAAAGCGACAACATTTCAACCCCTAAATAGTTTTCAACCTCTTGTTAACCATCCACAAATCATTTTTCGCCCCTTCAGCTGTGGCGACACTCCAACGATGGGACACCACCCGCCACCGCACGCCCACACCCATTTCTCCTTCACTGTGGAACCTTTTGGTCATCAGTCTCTCTCTCTGCAGGTCACAGTCGGACGGACGGGCAGACAGACAGACAGACAGAAAGACAGGACAGGCGGTAGGACACACAGGACAGACAGACAGATGGATAGACGGACACGAAAGGACAAAGAAAAGTAGCTAAAACGAAAAGTTAATGAGAAAGGCAGCAGAAGCAGCAGCAGAAGCAGCAGCAGAATGTGGGGCCAAGGCAACATCGTTGTGGGTTATGGGGTACAGAGGAGACAACAGTCAAGGCAAAAATTTCACAAAAAGGTCGAAACGAGAGAAAGAGATAGAAATAGAGAGAGACTCGAGTGAAAGAGATAGAGCAGGACAATGGTCAGTCGAAGAGGTTATTTTTTTTTTTTGGTGGGTGGAGAAGGGAAATGTACAAACAAATCGAGCAGACATTGAGTGCCACAAGGGGGCGGAGGGGTGGCCAAAATGAGTGTAGAGAATGGATGCAATAAAAAGGCAGGGGGGGATGCAGAGAGGATACAGGATGATTGGTAAGAGAAACCCCAAACAACCGACAGACAGACAGACAGACAGACAGACGTACGACCAGAGATAGCAACAAACAAACAAATAGACAAACAGACGTTGACCCAAAAGTTGAAGTGCAGATCTAAAAGGACTTTGGGACGACACAAGCCACCCCCATCCCCCATCCCCCTCCCCGTTCCATCCCTCTATCTACCCCACTGTTAGCCCACTCTTTTAGCCCATTTCTCTCCATTTTCCTTCCATCAGAGGCCAGAGGATGGTCGAAAGTTTGATTTAAGCTGTGGAAGTTTTTGGGTTGCCTTTTGGAGAGGAGAAAGCAGGAGGAACAGTAGGTAACAGAGTGGCCAGTGGCAGGAAGTGTGTGGGGAAGGGACAGTAGTGGGAAAGGGTTGCCAAAAGGGAGGAGCAGATGACAGGGTAGCCAGAGGAAGTACCAAACAGGGTTAACCCCCGCAAAAGCAGAAGGAGCAGCAGCAAGAGTCGTGTAGTATATCACGCATACGCACTGTATGCCATGGATAGGCCAACACAATATTGTGTCTGACTCTGTGTATGTATTGTACTTATGTACATACATATGTACATATGTATGTATCTATGTGCATCTGGCTGTGTGTGTGTGTGTTCGTTTTTGTTGAATTTAAACATTTTCCCAAATTTTGGGCCAAGCAAAAACTTTTTCGAAGCAACAAAAACTTGAACCTGCCCCCACCCCACCCCCTGGAAAAAAGGTTAAAAAATATAAAATAAAAAAGAGTTTATGGCTGTAGCAAAAGTGCGGGGATTGCTCCTCAGCTTTCCCCGAGAGTGGGTGGGTGGGCTGTTAGCTGCTGGGGCATGTATTTTTAGGGGGGGGGGGTGTTTTCTGTGGAGTCATTGCCGCTGGCAGCATAATATTTTCTGCTAACGCAGTCACTTTTCATAAGCTTTCCTCGCAGCAGCAGCACCAGGCAGGCAGGGAGCAGGCAGGCAGCAGGCAGGCAGCAGGCAGGCAGCAGCAACAACAATGAAAACTCTGGAAAAAAACAAGAACAACTTGTGGAAATGTTTGCAAAAGGCAAAAAGGATTATAGAAAATTGCCAGCAATATGAAAGTGGGAGTAAAACGAAGAGAAAGCAAAGAGTGGGCAACAATGAAAAGAGAGAGGGAGCCGAGAGGTAGCAAAATTGGGACCAAAAGTGGGAGCAGAGTGGCAGCAAAAGTGGGAGAAATTGAGGGACAGACTGACGGGACTTGTGGGTGGCTCTGTGGGTGGCAATGGGTTCTCCGTGCTTCGTTCTGCTCATATTGTCAACGGAGGCGACTGAGAGATGGCGTCGTCGTCGTCGTCGTCATTGTTATTACAGCCCTCTGGCACACCCAGGCAAAAGCAAAAGCAAAGCGAAGCCAAGGCATAACCCAAGAATAAAACACCCCCAACCACCCACACACACAGACAGAGAACACAGAACACCACGCACATGCCTAAAAGCCGTCAACACAATGTTTGGCTTAGAGTTGAGGCATCGCGACAGCGACAGCAACGGACAGAGCGACAAACAGACAGAACAGCCACAGTGGCACAGTGGTCAGAAAAGCTTACGGATTGATGGGTACTTAATGGGGTGCAAGTACAAGCAAGCTGTACGATGTACAGCGTAAAAAGTTCAAGGACTTTATAGCTAATGAAAAGAAGAAATTTTCATTAAATTTGTTGTAGGTTAAAAAAATCTCTACACAGAATCAATTTATATTTTTCTAGATCACTTTTTATAGATCATAGATTTAGAACAGAGCTAGATTATATATTTTACATAATTATCATAAATTTATCCTCTTATTGAACCTCTTTCGATTCCCCAAAGAATCCAAACAATGGCGCACCAATTAATAAAATTCTGGGAATTTTCATCACTTTACATAGCTTTCTGCATCTATTTTGGGGCACCCACTGTGCGGGGGCTGTGCCAGCGAAGGTCGTTTGGCATTCATGTGGGTGTGGGTGTGGGTGGGCGTCAAACGATAGAGACAGCAACAGCAGACAGCCAGCAGCAGTCGCTTTAAGGGAAATTTGAAGGTTTTGATTGTGTAGTCATGTCAAAATAATAGTCAACTTACATGCCACAAGAGCAGCAGAGGCAGCAGCAGCAGCCCTTACCACCCACTCGGAGAGAGAGAGAGAGAGAGAGAAAGCGCTATGGAGTTTCCAATTACCCACAAGATGACGAAGCTGCCGCTAAGTGGCAGGGAATTTTTGGTTTGCGCTCTCGGGAGCAACGAATTTAAGGCACCCAAAAGAAAAGTTCCTGTGGTTTTTTTTTTGTTTTCCCTCGTTACTTCGTGAACATTTTTCATTTTCCATTTTACATTTATCCATTTTCACCCACACCTTTCCCAAGCTTTCTCTTGGTTTTTTTTCTTTCGGATTCTGCCTCATTTGCATAGGACAATGAATCAAGGAGAAAAGAAAAATGAATTTACGCATATTTGGGATATTATTCCATAAGACTGTTGTGACTTCCCCTCCCTCCATCTCTTTCTCTCTCTCTCTCTCCCTGATGCTCTCCCCTTGAGATCCTTGACAAGCTGCCAGGATATGCCCTCCTTCTGCCCTTCTACATTTTCCTTCGGGGGCGGTTGGATATAAATATATTTTTAAGCTGCAATATGCACAGGTTTTCGTGTTTGTTTCAAGGAACAAAAACACACAAAAAAATGTCATTGTCATCGGACGTTCGTCATTGCAACCCTCGTACGGGGACCACTACCCCTATCCCCCCACACCACCCACACACACACACACACACACACACACACACATATCACTCTCAACCCAATCGCTTGTATTATTTTTCTTTTGTCATTGTCCTTTTTTTTGCGTTTCGTTTGATTTTTTATTTTTTTGTCCTTTTGTATTTGTATAATTTTTTTCTGTCGCCTTTCCAGCCATCCATCCCCTTGGAATGCCTTGAATATACAGCAGCAGCAGCAGCAGCAACAGCAGCAGTGGCAGTGGCAGTTGGCAGCAACAGAAGGTGGCAGCAATCCCACAACCATCAACTACCACCACCCATTTGTGCCACACCAACCAACCACCCCCACCCTCCCCCTTGGTGTCTGCTTCTTGCTGTGGCACGTCTTTTTTCCCCATTTGTTCTTCTTCGTTCTTTCCTTCATTGCTTCCTTTTTGGGATTCTTGTGTGAGATTTTTTTTCTTTTGTCGCTTTTATTTTTCGATATGCTCTATACGAAAAAGTTCTTCAACTTGTTGGACATTTTTGGAATTATTTGAATTATTCCATTCCAGGATTTTTATCATTCTCTTAGAGCAGTTCCCATCATTCATTTTGTACCATTTTTCAGTCTGTAGCGTATAGGGCATTCGACACTTCGCTGTATCTGCGATTCAAAATATATCTTGGTTGGTTTTTTTTTTTTTGTTCTTCCTGCATTCTGTTTGAGGCTGTAACTTTTAGCCATCATCATCATCATGTTGCTCCTCGCTGGCACTTCCTTACGCCGCCCACCGCTCTGCCCACTCTCTTTCATCCTCTTTCGCCCTTTCGCCCCCGCCCTCCACCCCCTCCCCTGCCTTTTCTGCCCATCTTCTGGTTCCTTTACCATTTTTATTGTTCTTTGCACACACAACTTCATTTTGCTACTTTTGGGTGGTTTATTTTTTAAGCTCCATCCCAGGAGCCCCCCCCCCCCCCCCCCCCCCACCCCCTTCTCGAAGGATGCTGGACTTCTCTGGTTTCCCGCACCCCGCCTCGTACTTCCCTTCCCATTTTTTTTGCTGCTCGCTCTCTTGCTGTTGTCTTCCTCTTGGCTTTGACTTTGATGAGATTTTTTGAGGTTAATCCCTTGTAGTGCCAGCAGCAGGACCAAAACGCGTCAAGTCCATGGCTTTTGTCCTTTCTCTGAGAGTGTACATGTGTATCTGTGCCTGGCTATGCGTGTACGTGTGCGTGTGGGTGTATTTGTATGTGTATGTGATTGTTCCTTGGGTGTGGAGTGGAAAATTAGTACATGTTGAAAATGCTGCGATTGTTCCTGCTGCTGATGCTGCTGCTGCTGCTGCTGCCAGTCAAGGAGCCGCTTTGCCATGCTCCAATGGACAAAAGGCAAGCACAAGAGCAGTGGTGGTGGTGTGGGTGTGGGTGTGGACAGAGACACAGGCAGAGGGCACGGGCACGGGGCACACTCCTTAGATAAAGCTGCTCTCTCTGCTTGGTTGCACCTTTTTTAACGTTTTGGCTATTGCTTCCCATTGTTGTGGGCCCCGGCCCCTGTCCGTGCTGTTTTTGTATCCCCTATTCCCTGTTGATGTTGGATTGTACGAAAATTAATTTTGTTACTTACCAACTGCTCCTGACACTCCTCTGACCCTTGCAATGAATGTCCTATAGGATGATGCTATGCCATGGGGAATGGGTATGAGAGGATGGCCTGGCATGGCATGGCATGGTATGGGTCTCGTCTCCTTCTGGGCAGCCGGAAATGACACCTTGAGCAATGCGCTGACGATGATTGCCAGAAGAGAATGGAAGGGAATATGGAATGGTATGCTATGGGATGAAAGCTACACATCGAAAGAATGAGTGGGAGAGTACACAGAAGTGCGAGCCAGCAGAGAATGAGTGGCGGAGAAACAACGAAATGAAAGGAAGGAAAGAATAATGATGCGATAAAAAGAAGATTAAGATGTGTAGGGAGCAGGTTGAAGGCTTCTGTTTGGAGCGGGGAGACGGCGTTTTTCCTACCAAAATTGGTTCCCAAATTAAACGAATTTGAAATGAGCAAACAGCGTTGGAGATTCAAAGGACTTTAAAGGATAAATGGAGGAAGGAGTAAGGGAAAAGGGGTGAAGAAGGGAGATAGGGAACCTTAAGAGAACAAATAGAACCCCTGAAAGAAACGCACTAAAGATTTGGCTATTATTTCTTGATATTTCTGTACGAAACTTTCTCTCATAATTTTGTAGCCAAATCAAGCAAATTAATGGCTCGTTTAATTTAAATCTACGCTCAAATTTTCCGAATCTAAATTTCTATAAAATTCTCTAAAACTCTCTCTGAATTTCAACCATTTTAAATGCTTCTGCTGGTTGTTCTTTTTCCACAGTTTATTTCAATATTTCAAATTTAAACACTTTTCAGCGCTCGCTTGCCTTTTTTCCGCTGGCTTCCCGATGGGAAGCTCTTCAACAAAGTTGAGAGCATTTTTTCCAAATGCACCTCGCGGCCCACATTCAATTGAGGAGGGAGAAAATGCCAGCAAAAGGAGTGGTAGAGATAGCAAGAGAATGATAGAAGCAGGCAGTGGTAAGGAGAGTAAGGAGGGGAGCAGACAGAGGAGGAGGACAGAGTTTTATGACAAACATCCACTCGAGAAATAAAGTCAGATTATAAAATAAAATGTACCAAAAATGGTACGAGAAGAGCGAGAAGGCAAAAAAAGTAGTAAATCTGAAGGATTTGGGTGGAAAGTGGAAGTGGGTGATGGGAGGAGTAGCAGCAGGATAACTTTTCCCCTCGTAGTCAGCATCAGTAATGAAAAGCTACCCGCACACCCACCCACCAAAAAGCTAAAGTAGTTTTCCAACAGCTTGCCCCCCAGCCCTTGCCTCCTTCTGCACACACTGCGTATACTTAATGTACGAGGAGGTATAGTCGTATATCGGGTGAGGCCAGTCTCAGCTCAAACGGTGCCCAAGTTTGCTTTCTGCGATCAGTCTTAAAACTATTTTGGTAAGGCAAATGCTGGGACAGTCTCTGACTCTGCCTTACCCTACTGTTGTATGTACCTTGGGCTAACACGCTTACACATACACACACACGCACACACTTAAACAGGGATAGAGATAGAGGCAAAGAGAGAGAGAGAGAGAGTGAGCCATAAATATGATATTTATGGCGATAAGCAAAGCCCCCCGACCCGTTTAAGAGGAAGCGGCGCCCGAAGGACCAAGGGAATTTTCACCGGATATACACGCACATACAAACACACACACACACACACACACACACACATACAAATAGGGAATACAGCGGACACACACATTAAATGCCAGATATCCTTTTAACACTTAAAGCGGTGAAAATATTAAAAACAAAAAAGCCACAAAATCAACAACAACAACGAAACTCACACAGCACAGCAACAGCGAGAGAATTTTTATTGATAAAATCCGCACACACATTTACACACGTATGCATATACATACATATTTACACATGCATATGTACATATGTATGTATGTATAGAGGGGAAGTAAAAAGAGGAGAAAGGTAACGAGTGGACAGGGCAAAGAGTGGGCGAGTGGGTGGGTTGAGTTGAAAGATTGTTGGGCATTTTGTGAGGGAATAATCGAGTACATATGTATGTATAGGGGGGGATAGAGATACGACTACATACATACAACTGTCCCTCTGCCTATCTATCTATCTATCCCTCCCTTTCTCCTCCGCTTTCTCCCTCTTACACACATTCCAAGTCCTCCACCATGCCCCACTGTCTGTGTGTGTGTGTGTGTGTGTTTGGGGTCGTGTCTATCCCGAACCGCAAAACGCAGCGCAGCACAACGAAAGTGTATAAAAATTATGAAACAGCTCGCACCGTTAGTTCGTGGTCGCGGCACCATCCCACCAAACCTACCCCCCCCCCCTCCCATTCACCCTTGACCAGCTTAAACAGCAACAACAACAATAACAGACGCCTGCACAGTGGGATTAAATTTGCACAAAATTAAACGGACTTTTTTTTTTTGGTTTGCTCATTTCAGTTGCCTGGAGCTTGTCGAGTGATGGTACCGACAGTGGGTCGAAGCAGAGAATGGATATGTGTTCAGTGGAACAAAGGTAAGTGAAAGTTTATCATATTTTTAGATTTTCTATAACAAGAAATCAGCTTTAGCAAAAGTTCGAAAATTAGCGAACAATTAGAGAACTTTCAAGGAAAAATGCCCTTGTGGTTTACTCTTAGAGTACTGTGTGAAAATAGGATAATCCCTAGATTAATGAGCATACCCATTGGCTTATTTTGTATAGTAGTTCACAACTGTAGCTCCTGCTTGCTGCTTCCCAAAACAAAAACACACAAACATTAAATGAAAGCTCCTAAACCTTATGTCATTGATTAACTTTTTGCTCCTCTTCCGCGTGGCTCCCACTGTGCTTATCCGTTGGTTCGTCCTTGATATATCCGCACTTGCACACTGTCACCTACACACTCTGCAGATACGCACACTAATACATTCATACATCATACACACACACACACACACACACACACACACATGCATACACGTATCACACATGCTGTTGCCTTCTGACATGGTTCCGGCTTGTTTGTTTGGTTTATTTTATGACCATAACCAACAGCCCGACCGACACTCTCTGCCGGGCAGCAGCTCCCTGCCTCCCTGCCCATCCCCGAGCTAACTACCCTCTAAGCCCCACCCTACTCTATTCGCCCCCACCCCCCTCTATTGCTCTTGCACCCCTCAGGCAAGTGCTGTGTTCCCCACTATTATACAGAGCCATGCCTATGCACAATGGAGGAGCCGCGTCTGTCGTTGGGGCTTGCAGGCACAGGCACCGGCCATGTCGAAGCGAAAACTTGTGTGTGTGTCCTGTCCTCCCTACCTCCGCCCTCTCTCTCTCCACTGAGCATGTGTGTTGTATGTGTGTGTTGATTTTCTCTGTCCCCTCCTCTCCACTAAGCGTAGGAGTGTATGTGTGGCTGTGTGTGTAAGTTAGTAGCTTTTGCCGGCTGTTTGACTCGGTTTAAGTTCGCTTTGTCCCCTTAACTTTGTGGGTGCCTCTGCTCGCCTCTCCCAGCCCTGCCTCACAGCTATCCACCCGTTTTCTCTCTCTATCAACGCATATAAATTGCGTTGCTCTTCTTCCTCCTCCTTCTCGTCCGCTTTCTCTATCTGTGTGTATGTTTGTTTGTGTGTGAGTTGGAGCTCCGCTTAGAGCTCGTTGCCGTGCCTGCCTCGTGTCCGTGTCCGTGTTTTTTGGGAGGGAAGCTTAAATGCCATTTGTATGCATTGAATGTTGCATGCTGCTGGCTGCTGCTGCTGCAACCCATGCAACCCATGCAGCCACCCAGGATGTGCAGACCTCTCTGCATCTCCCTCTTTCTCCCCACTTTATGCAGCAGCCTTTCTCCCACTGAAAATAGAAAAAAACGTTCGCGTTGTTGCCACACTTCATGGTGCATCTCTCTCTCGCCTTCTCCCCGCTTCCTTCTCTCCCTGCTGCACACAGCAGCCTGGCAACCCTGGTTCTCGGTTCTCTGTTCTGCATTTTGCATTCCATATTTTTCTCGCTTTTCTGTAAGTTTTTCGCTTTATTTTTTGCTGTTGTTTGCCCCAAAGCCGCAGCAGCTAAAATATGTTCGCCACACACTATTTTTACCCCATTTCCATATCCATTTTGGCCATTTTCTGATTCGTTTAAAATTTATTTTCCCCTACGACCTCCCCCACCTGCCGCCCCACCCGTTCCTTGCCTTGCCTTGCCCCTTTAACCCTTTTCTGCTGTGTTGTTCTGTTTTGTCCCTTTTTCTGTTTGGCTTCCAACTTTGTTTTACATTTCTCTTTCCTTCTTTCCTTTCCATTTATTTCCCTGGGAAAACTGCACAAAAATGTTGACTCGCTTCTCAGTTCAGGGGTCCCAGCCGCAACCTTTGCAACTGTGCAACCTCCTGCCACACACCACACCCACACCCACACCAACACCACACCCTTCCCTCCACTCAAAGTTCACCCACCCACACAGTTCTCGCTTCAATATGCCACCCAGCCACCTGTCCGCCCACGGCCCAGGGTTCACTGTGGCTGTGGGAGTGTGACAAAGTTGACATTTGAGTTGGAAAAACATTCACCGCAAACGAGGAGCAAATGGTGGCATTAAAACGGAAACTAACTAGAGAACTTCTAGGAACTACTGTGTCGTCCGTCGTTCAGGGGAATTGAAAGGAGCTTGGGATTGAAAGATTACTGAACGAAGCTCAAGATACTTGGAAATGGCTTGGCTTTGCAAAATTCAATTGGAATTCTTCTTAAACTTGCGATTTCCATAAGATGGAAATCTGTGTACGAAATATATCTAATTCTTCGCTTTGGCGCCTAGCAATTGTTTTCCGGTGATTTCTGGTATATTTTGAAAGCGAAATGAATTCTCAAGAGAACTTTCTTTGCTGCTAAATGTCCGCTCATAAAGTGCTTAGGCTTAGCTGATTCTTTTACTCAAAAAAAGAGAATTCCATCAATTGTTGCCTTTTTGTTCTCGAGAGGAAAGCTGATTCCGCTGAGTCCGCTTACGGGGGAGAAATCCGCGTTGCCCTTGGGAGTTTTTGTTGCTCTTAAAAGATCTGTCCGCTTACGGTAGAAGCAATTACTTAATCCCCTCCATGACAGACAGATGATTATTTTAAGAGAGATGATTATTTAAAGGCATATTTTAGGAATGGTAACTCTATACGCCGTGAAACAAAAGTAGCTACATATGTGGGATATATTCGCATTTAAATCTGTTGCACAGGGTGTACCAAAAATACTCGAACTACTACTCTTTGCCACCCACCACAATGGGGGAATCCCTTCTGCAAAAAGGGTAAATTATTGTTCGATGCGGGAAAGGAGAAGCAGCAGCAGCAGCAGAAGCAGCAACAGCAACCCTTAGACGTCTAACCCATCAAAGAGTGGGCGAGACCCGTAAACCCGCCGTAACCCTTGCCATAGCCTCTTCCCACACCTTGCCCGTCGCTTCCCATTCCCGTTTGTACCCACCGTTTGTTTGTATGCTGCCACATACATACATACCCCTGCTACATCCCGGGGCACTTATTCTATATTTTACTTAATGCATTCCCTGCTTATCCTCATTTTTATTAGTGTTTCAATATTCTTTTTCACTTTGCTTGGTTGCGTTTTTGCCAGGCATCCTTTTTGGGTTACTTCTACACCCACACCATCGTACAGCCCACTCCTCGTGTACCCCCGTCTACAATTTTTGGGCTGCTTTGTTTGCTCTGGTGTGTCCTGCCACGTCCTTCTGTGAGTGTGTGTGTGTGTGTGTGTGTGTCCTTCTCCTGATTCCTGCTCCTGCTTCCTGTATTTGGGTTCCATTGAGCTTAGTGTTCGGGGTTCGGTTTCGGTTCCGTTTCTGTTTCTGTGGCTCGTTTCTGCCATTAAATGGACAAATGAGGGATATAAAACAATTCGCTTTGGCTTCCTTTTTCTCCGTTTTTTTGGCGGCTGTCCTTTTTCTTGGCTGTCCTTTTCCTTAACGTTTCCTTTAGCTTTTCCTTACCATTTCCATTTTCTTCGAGGGATCTCTGCTGTTTCCTTAGCCTTTTCCTTCCTTCTTGTCCAGGGGATCTCGCTTCTCTTCTCTTTTTTTTCGCACAAGTATTTTATTTATTGGGATACATATGTGTGTGTTTGTGTGTGGGTGGCATGTGGCATGGGTATATCCTTTGCTTCCTTTGGGGTTTGGTCACTTTATTTGTTTGTACCTTTTGGGCCCCAATGCAAAGTGTTTTGTATCCTTTTCTTCCTGCGGGACAGAGGGAGAGTCCTGCTTCGGCTGGAGGATTTATTGTATGCTCATGTTGGTTTTTGTTTTTTTTTTGTTTTGTTTTGTTTTGTTTTGCTCTCAGGGTGTTGTTCCTAATATTTGCCTTGTGGGTGTGTCTTTCCGACGGAGTTCGTCCTTTCATGTGTCCTGTGTTTATGTAATCGCCTCGCATTAGTTTTCTGACGCTCCCTGACGCTTCCTTCCTTGGATTTTCGACCTGTGTCCTTGTCCTTTTCTTTCTCATTTATTTTGATTTCTTTTTTATATAGATTTTTCTTCTTCTTCTTCCTCTCTGTTTTGTGGCCCCAAAAGTTACCTTAATTTTCATTCCACTTCTGCTGCTGCTGTCTGCTGCCTGCTACTGCCTTTTCTTTCTAGCTTTTCCTTTTCTTTCTTCGCCTTTTTCCTTGAAGATTTTGTCCATGTTTTTTTTTTGTGCTGGCGCATGGAAAATGAAATGAAAATAAAATGATACTCATTAATTTGATAAATCGTGGGCAGAACTGTAGGAGTAGGACTCTGGATGGTCTCTGCTGCCTCTTCAGGTTCTTTTATGTACTTTGTACAGGATTTTTCTTAGACTTTTCTTAGTCGTTTTCCCACCCACCCTCAATTCTGCCAGTCCTGCCGCCTCCTTTCTGCTGCCACCCATTCCGCACTCCGCCTTTGTGGCCTTCCTCTTGGTTGGTATTTCGCTTTGCTTAATAATGCCCAAAGATTTTATAAATGACCGACCGCCGCTGCAAATGGAAAAAGTTGACCTTTAGCGTAAATAGAAAATTTCACTCCCCAGCGACCCCGACCCACTGATTTTAGTGCCTTTCCTTTATTTCCTCCACCCTACTCACCTACCTACCAATGGTTTTTCTGCTTTTGTTAGCGTTGATTTTGTTTTCCTCATCATCATCTGTATTTTTGCCGTTTTTCGTTTTGAATTTTTAAGTAATTTTCCTTCGAAACACTTGAGAAATTTCGCTTTTTTTTCCTATTTTCCCTGAGAAGTATCCGCCATGAAGCATTGAAATTTTCCATCCACAAACATTACGCACTTGGTCAGACATCCCATCCCCATCCCACCCTCGCTGTCTGCCGTCCACCCCTCTCTAACCGCCCATGTCCTCTGTTTTTTATTCGGAGCCTTCGAAGCTTTTATTAGCACACATTTAATAGGGTCACGCGTGTACCACCAGCACCCCCACTCTTTCAGCGCCCACAACGCCCACTCCCACACCCACACTCTGGGGGGTGTAGGTGTTTTTTTATTATTATTAATTTTCCAGCAAGTTACATGAGCACAAAACGCAAAACACAGTGAGGAGATGGCGGGGAGCGGGGAAAAACAGCAGAGCGGAAAACCGAGGCAGGGAAAACAAAAGAAAGGCAAGCCACAATGTGGGCGAAGGAGCGAAGGAGCGAAGGAGCGAATCAGCCGCCCACCGCAGGACGAAATGGTAAAGGACACTTAAATGTGGTAGACAGAAATGTGAGGTAGAGGTGGAGCAGGGAGTAGCACGGTAGGGGATGTGGGAGGGGATCTGCGCTGTAGTGTCAGCGGGGGAGTACATTTTCCTGAGGTTCTCTACCAAATGAGGTCACTTTTTTATACACTTCTCCAGCTCTCCCACTGTCACGCTTTTCCTATAGCTATTCGTATTGCTGAAGGAGCAGCAAATAATGAAAATATTTGTGGCATTACCTCAGTCACGTCGAGGGAAATGGTGGGGAATATCTCTCTATAATTCAGAGAAGGAAATTTCTATGGATATCTTGGGAGTGAACAGTAGCTAAATGAGATAAAGGCATCATAATGGATAAATACTCATAGCTCCTGTGTACTTGAACTTCAGACTTAATCCGTTTCTTTACACTAATCAAATAATGTCTGTTGGAATGAGCACAATAAACCTTGAAATGTGAACAACTTTCAAGAAAAAGTTGTGTAAAAAGAGTAAAGGGAAGACTATCGAGTGACATTATGCTGAATGTACCCTTAAATAAACAACATTTACTTCAAGGAATTCTATATTTTCCTAAGAAAATGCACAAGTTTACATAAATAAGATCAAATTATGGCAATTCAAAGTAAAATCGATGGAAAGAAGATCTCTTGTTGTGGCATCAACAAGCAAATATAAACACAAATATCGTTTGTTGATACTCAATGGCTGCCTGAACAAACACCCAGCAGTCGTTGATCGCTCGCAAGAGGATCGTATGACATTACCAGGAATTTTTCATAGTTTACCTCGAAGCGAAACCTGAGAACCCATACCCCTGCGCCCTGTGGCTAACATGACGTATACGCAATGTGTGGCTAAAAGAGTGCCACTTCTTGGCCTTGGATTATGGTGCCAAGCCAGCAGCACAAGTGCAACAGTCTTGTTCGTTGGCCCGCCTGTCGGTCTGTCCGTCCGTCTGCTGATGACGATGGTGATTAAGTCTGCCATTGGATTAGTGGATGTTGGATGGTCGATGGATGTGTTGGCCAACTGTAATAACTGCCGCCTGGCACTTGGAGGCGACGATAGCACCGCGAAAACAATCACAGACACAGAACGGACAAAGAACTGCTTGGCGATGGCAGTTGTTCCGCAGAGTTTGAGGCGTTTGGAAGCAGTCAAAGAAGAAACAAATAAAAAAAATAAAAATCAAAAATCAAAAATAAATGGATATGGATATGGAAATGGAGGCTGAAGCCAAGGAAAGAGTGGAAGAAGAAGGATTATCTTCTAAGGAGAGTTCATCCAGTCAGTCCTCCTGTCAGTTCGCATTTGACATTAATCCGTACTTCCCCTTAATTTTCGATCCCTACGTTGCCTCCAAATATGGCTCCCAGGTGCGTGAACGCAAGATCGATCGCTGTTTGAAGCAACTCCAGGAGGCCCTCAAAGGCAACGACAAGTAAGTGAATAGATTAGATACTAGATATTACATCGGAAAACTCCACCCGCCCAACCACCATCAATTATGTTCAAATGTCAATTGGCAAATTGACCGACAATTGCAGCTTGGATTTTGTGTAAATAATTGAGAGGCAAAGCCTAATGTTTGCCTTGCCCATAGCTGTGGGGGGGGGCGAATTCTCTCCCTTTTGGCCGTTGGTCGTTGAGCTCTGACTATTCATGAGAGCCAGAAGCCTGCAACCCCACAGTCAACTCCAAAAGTGAGTTGTCTTGCGGTGGTGGTTCGGTTGGGGGCGGGCATTAGCATTTCAGGAGACTGTAACTAATCACAAATGATAACATTTGCATGTGCAAACAAGCAGAGAGGGACGAGACGAGACGAGACGAGCCGGAGGTGCTGGGGGATGGCTATTTGCATACTTAAGTGTGCAGTTATTACCTTGTTATATCGATATAAATAACAACTGAGATGCAGATGCGGAGAGCCACAGTAAGGAGAGTTAGAAGTGCAAGAGGATACAGGAAGCACACAAACACAGATACAAACAGGAGACAGACAGCGTCTGTTGCTGCTGGTGCTGGTGCTGGTGCTGCTGCTGCCTAATGAATCCTTGTTTGTTCTAATAAGTTTTGAATTCATTATTGATTTGCACAACATACAAACAGATTTGCATTTGGATTAAAATTGCCAGGAATTTCCACAGGAATTGTAATTCATTATGCCCTGCATATTGTGAAAAACAAGGGTATCTCGATGGTAGAAGCGTTTGGGACACCACAAACGCACACAAAAATATATTCTTAGATAGCAAACCAAATCTAAACACTTGTATATCGAATATTAAAAGTACTTAAAGTACGAGTAGCAATATTTGATGAAGGTAATACATGTGGTAGCTACAATTTCCATGAAATGTAACTGAGGTAGCTCTGGTACCCTTCGGTATGGTCTGAGTTTTACCTGGGATAAGCGTGGAATAAACTTCAGGTTAATAAATATTCTTTTGCTAACTTTAATTTATTATTTATTATCAATATAACAATCAAGACTCGTTGAAAATGAATAAATATTACACTCAAAATGAAGACAACTTTCCAGTCGACTTGCAATTCATTATAAAAGATTTTCATTAATATTTCTTCACTAATGGGTATCTGCTAGTCAAAAGTGTTCCAAAACTTGTTTAAATATTCAAAAGGAGCCAAAAGGAAGCCTGAAGGAGGCCAGGTCTCACAGCATATTAAGTATACGTAAGGGAGAGCCTTCAGATTGATTAAAGTTTTGTTTAGACAAAGCAGCAATGGTAGATGGCAGAGAATACATAAATATATGTTGGCATATATCATTACATATGTGTGTGCCTGTGTAACCTTTCAAACTTAAAATAGATGTTTGTGTCTATGTATATTCAGAATTTATCACCCTGTGTAACACTTTGCTCTAACCAGAATTCCAGCATCAGCATCACCCCAATCAAATCGATGAACAAATACATTTTCCAATGGCAACATTTAATCGCATTTGCATACAGTTATAACCCACACTGTCGAAACAGAAATATTTATCACCAGATCAACGAAAATTCAAACAAATTAAATAATGAAGATTGCATTTTAACGCACAAACACCCAAAGAGAAAAACACAGAGAAAGAGAGAGAGTGTGCGTGCTTGTATCTGTATCTCTCAATTTATGATTGAATTGTCACAATTCGCATATTTTTGCCGCATCCATGCCACATGCCACATGCTATAAATATGTAGATATAATAAATATCAGCAATAATTATTGCTGTTGCACATTTCGTTTTTGACCGCAAAACACTGGGAATCAATAGCACAAAAATGTTAGTTCCGATGCATGTAAATATTTTATTCAATTGGGGAAGAAAAAAACAGCCACACAAATCATCACCATCATCGGCAACAAAAATATTAATCGAAATGAATAAAAATTGTTGCGGCGGTGATAATTCCACAGAATTTATGCAAAAATCAACAACAAAAAATATTCAAATATGATAATTGCAAACAGTTCAACCCAAAAGTGGGGGGTTTATGGCCACGGAAAATCGGAAAATGTATGCCATATTTTAAGCGAATGAAAAGCTGATTATAATTAAATTTTTTGTAATGGAAAACGACGTAATAAATGATGATGAAAATGGAATTATTGAAATATTTGATTAGAGAATTGAATAAAATATCCATAAATGTTCTATAGCTTACCTAAGGATGCCATCATTCTATAGTTCAAATATCTTAAGAATTCAAAGCTCAAATTTTCCAAACGAGTAAACAATATGCATACACAAATAAGTATGTACATACATATGTATATTTTATATATGAAAGTATATCCTTAATTTTTTCCTAACAATCCCTCGCCTTTACCTCCATTCTGCTCCCTCATTCTGCGCTCTTTATTTTCCATAAAGCGCTGAGCATAAAATTAATTTACTAATTGATGAGGCCCTGATCTCAATACGCAAAATACCCCGACGAATTATCATCATCGTCGTCGTCGCCGTCGTCGTCGACAATGCAAACAAGTTGAAATTCAATTACGGCGGAACGACGACGTTGAAGGCAAAGATGAGGAGCATAAGGGGGGGCTAAGAGGGGCTAGGAGATGGGGTATGGGGTTTCGGCTGTGGATAAGAGAGGTGGGAAATGGTAAGAGGAGGCGGCGGCATAAACTGAGAAAAATAAAAATAATCATAAAGCTACGAGAAAACAAAGCAAAGCAAAAAGCTAAAATGGAAAGGGAATTGTGAAATGAAGTGGAGACCCGAACGGGAGGCGACACAAACAGGGGATTAGAGGATAGTGGCTTGATGGTGGCAGGGTGGAAGGGGGGTAAAGAGCAATAGCAAATATAAGTAAATAAATAAACCGAATAAACTGAAAATTTATTGAAGAAATACGCGCCGCGTGAACCGCACAGCTCAAAAGCGAACAAAAGGCATCCGAATCGAACAGAGAGACGACACGCATTCAGAAGATGTGATGTGATCGATAGAGGAGAGAAGGGGTGGGTAGAGATTGAGGGGTAGGAGAGGCTATAGATCCAAGGGGAGAGAAGAGGCTACAGAGGAGTACAGAGAGTAGTACAGATTGAGCGGAAGGGGCTCTCGGCGACAATAAGCAAAACCAAAATCGACTTAAATCTCACACCCCAACGACAAACGACAGCGAATGGATGATGACGCCAATGACGACGACTGTCGACAATTAGAATCGAAACGCTGCCCAGTCCCTACCTCCCCCTCAATCGAACACAAACCCATAAGTAGATACAGATATGTATGTACTCTCATACCGATACAGCTACAAATATATACATACATACATATGTACATATAGAGACGCAGCGACACTTCAAGGTTCCATTTCTGTGTGTGGCTGCCTCAGCCTCATAGGCTGATGTGCATTGAACGATTTCACAATATTTAATAAATAATTTCATAATTGTTTTGCTTTTTTGAGTGAAATTCAAATTCAAATGAAATTCAGGGAATGGCAATTCAAGGGTAGCTAAGGGGAATCGCGGCAAAGGATGAACCTTGAATAGTCATTTATCAAAGTAAAGATACACATTGGATATTTTTTTATTTATTTATTTTATTGGGGAGTTGGCTCTCTCTGGTGCCCAACCTCTGTTCGAAATCATATTACCCTCCCTCCTTTTAGAGGGTGTTCAAAGAGGCGCCCAAAAAGATTTCTGGCTGCTGCTGCTGTTGTTGTTGTTGTTGCTGCTGCTGCTTCTCTTTTGCACATAATTTAATTTTAGTTGCTATTTCTTTCTTCTTTTTCTTCCTCTCCCTCCCATACCCATCCTTCTTCTTGTTTCTCTTTCCCCACGTCCTCTCTTATTCTCCTTCTTACTTTTCACCACCCTCTCCACCTCCTCCTCCTCCTTCCTCTTCTTGTGCTTGTTGTGTACTCAATTAAAAGGCAAAAGACCAAAAACCAAACCCAAAACAAAGGCAACAAAATGGAAAATTATTCCGAGAATCATCGACCAGCAGCAGCACAATTAAAACAAAAAGCAAGGAACGGGAAGGAAAATAAGACAGAGGAAAAGAGATAGAAAGAAAGAGGGAGAGAGAGATAGAGAGAATATAACAGTAAGGAATTCTTGATATTGAATAGAGTGAGTGAGAGAAGTGGGGAAAGTTCAAAGATAAAGATAATAAGGCGGCAGATGAGTGGAGGGGCGAGAGAAAATGTGTGGAAGAGTGGGTCGGTCACCCACCCACCCTCTAGAATGCCAATGAAAACTTTTTGTCTCCTTAATTTTTCAACTGCCACACTGAGTGGCAGTGTCCGTGTCCTGCCCCAAAGCACATAATTGCTGTTAGAATTATAGAAATTCTGAGAACAATTTATTTTTGAGTGAAATTTCTAAGAGTTTACCCAAAGAGATTTCCCAAAAGGAAAACTTTTTTTGGATGGTTCATTCAAGTTTAATTTTCAGCTTAAGTTTATTCAAAAGATCTGTGGAGATGTGTGTAAATTAAGGTTTAAAATGGAGTGGGTTTGAGCCCAAAAAATCTGCTATCGAACGAAGGAAGGATGTCCTAAGGAACCTTCTTCTGATCAAAGGAATTTTATAGCTCTCTGAAACCACAAACAAATTAAAACTAACAAAGAAAACCAATATAGAAATTCGATATAGACCAGAATTCCAACTCCAAATCTAATACGCAGTTTATTCAAAGTACAAACCCCATTCCCTACATTCCCTACATTTCCCTTCGCATACATATTCACATTATTTCAAATACTTTCCCTAACAATAAACCAATTGCCAAGGGTATTTATAGCTCCCTCATTATAGGCTTTTGGAAACAACCAGAGGAAAAAACGATGTACATATATTTATTGTTTTCGAGGCAACTTCTGGCAATGTTTTTCGCTCTTTCGCTCATCTTTTCGACCGACTTTGATTTCGATTTCCATCAAACAAAATCATTGTGTGTATACAGAATATCCAAAGAGTGAAACGAGTGCGGAGAGTGGAGAGAGTGTGTGTTTTCATTGGCTTTTAGAATATGGGAAATAATTTACAAAATAAATTAAAGCCATCTGGCATTAGGCAGATCGTTTTGCGGCACAACAAATGGGGAAAAACTGAGAGTGGAAATGTACCAAAAAAAAAAAACTACAACTAAAACTTTCCATGGAAAGCGGAAGTCTCTTCTAAGTTTTCCCCCGCAAAATCCGCAATTAAATTCCAGGCGCATCGTTTAGTTAATTAAGCAATTTCAATCAGAGAGGGAGACTATGAGACTGAGACTGAGACTCAGACTCAGAGTCGAATGAGTGGCGGGGCCAATCAGAGTCTCAGAGTCCCAGACGTTGACTTGAGTGACAGCGAAAGAACAATACGAGAGTAATACTAAAGCGAAAAGAGGGGTTTTTGCATGCCATAAATTATAGAACAAATTATGCAAATCGCCAAAGAAAGAGCGCAGAACAGAAATAGAGGGCCTCCAAAGCGTTGGAGCAACAATGACGACAACAAGCCATGCCACCACCCGTCGCTGCAATTGTGGAATTAACTGCAGTTGGCAGTCCACTCAGAGAATGGTTGAGGGGGTGTCCGCTCAATGAAGGGGGTCATCTAGGGGAAGGGTAAGGCAGAATGCGGGAATGTTGGTGGCAAAGCAAATTAAAAATCCAATGACGTGCACTAAAATCACAAACAAAACAGTTGTGGAGCTGCTTGGGAGCCGTTGAAGAGAACAGTGACAGTTACCAGCAGCCATTTGAAGTACTTGGGGCCAATGGAAAGTAAACGAATAGGAAATACCCTATAAATAAGAAAAAGGGAGTCGAAGGAAACCTTTCAGAAGCGAAGGATACTGATAATGATTAAAAAATTGTTCCTTTTTGTAAATAATTCTGAGATAAATAAAGAAAAAACATTGCAATTCTTAGATAAATTTTGAATAGAAGCAGAAAACGAACAAAAAATACTCTCTAAAAAAAATTCTATAAAAAATCTTCGAAATATTCCTTATAAAGTAGTGTGTTTACAGGGTATTAAGAGTCAGAGTAAGAGTAAGAGTAGGGGTAAGAAAGACATGGAAAAACAGTGGGAAGTGAGAGAAACTCTGTGTGCCTGTGGTGGCAAATTATGTAATTGAGATAATTAATTGTCTTAATTAAAGATCAATAATACCAGTGTGGACAATGGGGGAATGGACTGGAATGACATAATTTCAATTGAATGCTGAAGATAGAAAATGCATAGATAAAGCTGAGGAAACCTCCAAGCCATTCAAAATTAATTTTAATCTTCAAAAGTATATCCAGAGATTCGATAAATAAAATTCTAGATATTCTATGAGACTCCAAGACTACAACAAAAATCACTGTTTTGATTTTCATGATACCATTCTCTGGCTATCCCTTAAAGTTCAATAACAACTATTCGTCTGGCAATAACCATAGATCTTTTCTTTCTATAGAAAATCTCTGCGCCTCACCCTCTCCTCTGTCCGCTATCACTTTGAAGCATATAATTTGGCATAGCAAATGAACAAATTTTCAATTCTCTTGCTATTTCAATAGAGAGTTTATTAAATGCATATATCCATAAATAACGAAACGGCTGGCAGAGAGAGAGAGAGAACAATGGCTTGGCTCGATGCTCGATGCTCGAGAACATCATATGGCGTAACCCCCAAAATGAACCTCATAAATGGCAATAAATGTCGCACCACTTAAGGGTTAAAATACTTGAAATCCGAATAACCGAAACCGACCCCGAAACGGGAATAAAAGTTCAAGTCTACAAAGCGGCAGCAGCAGCAGCAGCGGCATTGGCAGCGTCAGCGCCTCTCAGCGGGTGATCGGCGACAAAAAAGGCATTAGAGGTAGTTTTCCTTACCCTCCCCCTGCTTCTGCTCCATCGTAATAGCACCCCCCTCCACCATTCCACATTACACCCCACCCCTTGCATTTGTTGTTTAGTTTTTTTTTTTTGCTGTTTTGATGTTTAACATGCAATTCCGATTTGGCATATAATTTTTTAATATTTGCCAAGAGATCAACATCATCAGCAGCGTCTAAGGGTATGAGGTAGGGGGAGGGTGGGGGTGTTTGGACACCCGCTGTGGCATATTGGGTGACAAAAATGTCAAATGCGTAGAGCGGCAACAGCAGGGGGGGCACAAAGAGATAAAGTGTGAGAGATATGGTAGGAGGGGGCATGAGGCATGGGGCAGCAGCAGGGGCATAGAGACTCTGAGCTAATGTCTGACGCAAGCTGAATCCGCATTAGAACCTCTGCATCTGTTTGGCATTCATCTCTGTCCCAGGGTATATTGAAGAGAAGGTGAGGCTGTACTTTTCTCTACATATTTTTTGTCTTAATTATGGAATTACCTTCCATTTAACATTCCTTGCATCTCCACAGATTACCACCCCCAGCCCCTCCTGTGCCCCATCCAACCCCCTGTCAAGGTGAGCGGAGACATCTACTTAGTTCCCGTCAAGCATTTTCATATTCATGAGACGCTTGTCTCACTCTCTCTCTCCCTCTGTCTGTCGCTGTCTCCCTGTCTCACCATCTCGAATTTCCAGCTTCTCTCATTTGCTCCGCTTGATTTTCGAACATTTTTACGCTGTCTTATGGGCCAAAATGGGTGGAGTGGGAGATCGGATATGCGGAGTGGGAGTGGCAGATGCTGGCGCAGTCTGGTGGACGGGGTTAGCTGGGGGTACCAAGGGGCGTTTTGTGCACGTGTCAATTGAAATGAATGTCGCCAGGGTCCCCGGCATCCCGCAGTCGTTGTCCTCGTCATCTCCACTGTCCTCCTTCCCTCGCTCCCTGCCTGCACTGTCCTTCTCCTTTTTCTCTTGGGCACTCGCTGTGTGTGTATGACTAATCTTTGACGGTGGCTTTTGTTGTCGTCATCGGCGTCTTGGCGCACCAAATTGTTGTGGAACAATGGAGAGCTCAGACAGGGGTTTGTGGGTCCATCTATGGGATAGTCGACTGGGGCTTACCTCTCTCTTGTTCACTGTCAATGGTATGAGAATGAGATTTGAAGAGAAAGCTCCTGTAAAAGGAGAACAATTTGCGAAAGATTTCTGTTAACAAACGAGCCGTGGAATGCCTGGGATTCCCAAGCAGTTGGAACCTTAGAATATCACGAAATATATAGCATTCAAGTTTCAGTCTGATGAAACTTGTGTAAAATGCAATTTTCATTGCGCCCAATGCTGTTAATCAATTATAAATTGAATCAAAGCCAAAAATTAATCCAAAACAAGCATTTCTAACACCTTTTAATGGCACTTGCTGCAGGGCATTGTACATCGTTTCACATTTTAAACCACCTCCCCCTACCGCAAGTCACATTCCAATCACTGTTCTGATACCAATGAAAGTACCACAAGTAGCCCCCCCCCCCCCCCCCATGCTATGTGCATTTCAACCCTCTAGAGGGAAAGGACATTCATTCATTCATTCCTTCCTTCCTTCCATATGCACTCGTGCGGGCATCGATTGATTCCACATTTCAACTGGGAGTGCAGCAAACAGGACACAGAGGACACAGAGAACACACACAGGACACAGGACGCAAAAGCGTAAAAGGCAGCAAACGAAACCGAAACCAAAACCGAAAAACCCAACAAGAAAAGAAAGGAAGAGGAGGGCGCAAAAATTGCGTAGCAGTCGAGCATTAAACCCCTAAAGACACCCTTAAGCACCCTCAAGTATTTACATTTGAAATTTCACACAAATAAACTCGTCGACTGTCGATTGCTCTGCCCTGCCCTGCCCTCGCTCTCTCTCTCTCTCTCTACCCCTTCTCATCAAAACCCCTTAATGCCCTTCTTCATTCTACTATATCCTTGCCATACCACCCACTTTAATGGATCTGGCATCCCTTTTTCGGCCATCAAAATTAATAATAACAATAAATTGAAAATGGCAGACCACCGCCGCCCCCTGACAGAGTGAACGAGGGCGGAGAGCAGACAGCAGGGTCTGTGTCTATAAACCAGAAGGTATTTTACCATTTTAAGAGGTACGCTACACGAGTACAGCTATATACATACATTCATATGTACATATGTATGTACATATGTATATCTCCCCCTTCTCCTATATGTCTGTCAATATTTTGCAGTCACTGTATGTGTGCGTGTGTGTGTGTGCCTGGTGGTTGACGGCTTTTTCGGTTTCCATTGCAATTGCATTTTCACTTTACAATAGGAATCCGAGAATGGAAGGGTGTCCGTGCCCATGCCCATGCCCATGCCCATGTGCCCTGGCCTGACACTTGGCCACCAGGCGTGTTGCCATTTATGCTTTTTCATATTGATTTTCGCCCCACTCTCAGCAGCAGCAGCAGCAGTCACATTTCCCTCTCTCCCTCTTTCTCTCTCTCTCTGACACTCTGTTCCTTCGATTGGGTTTTGTGTCTTTGTCTTACGTGTTTGTGTATTGAATTTCAAATGAATCGATTAGCTAGGTTTTGCCTTCACTTAGCCCATTGATTTGCTCGTTGTTCTCTCGTTTTTTCCATTACCATTTCCCCCATTTCCACATTTCTACTGTTGTAGCTGTTTTGCTTCCACTTTTCCTCACTATCTCTCTTCCTCTTGTTGTTTGCTTTGCCTTGCATTTAATTAACTTTTATGAGCATTTCCCCGCCTACCCACGTTGTGAATGAAAACGGAAGGTTACCTGCGACAGACCTCAGATACGAAACACTTACGAGTGTGGTAGATACATGCAAACACTCAATCAGTGGATGAGTAAATTGTATGATATCAGCTGGAATATGGGATAAGGCAGATCTATCCTCGATTGGTGGATACGATCAAAAGAACATCCAACTTTGGTTGGATTAATCATTCAATACGGGGTTTCTGTTGAGTAAATGGAAATGCTAAAATTATTAACCAACCTATTCAATGAAGTTTGTCTGCCATTTTCGAGCTGAATAACTCCTCTCTTATCCTCCCTATGAACTCTATTTTACTCCTAATAAATACCACAATTATAGCAGCATTAATTACCTCTTTACCAATCTCCAAAGTAAAGATCTTTTATAGTCCACTAAACCACTCAGATATTCACCCGAAACTTATCATCTTCTACCTGAGACTTTTATTCATATTCAACCCAAAATCAACGCTTAGGAACCCCTTACCCTTATCATGCAAACCATTTAAATATAACCCCCACCTCGCCCAAAATTTAAGTAATTTCGTATAATTTCCTTCTATTATGATTTTCAATTTTCACCAAAAGTGACTTTCAACACTTTTAATTTGCTCAGGCTGCTCCTGCTGCTGCTGCTGCTTCTCAGGCAGTCACACAAATCGCATCGTTCAACAGATCGCCTGGAGGCGCACACAACACAGCCAGAGATTTCATGGGGTTTGTTGCGGATTTGCCAGGCAAATTTTATTAGCCTGTCCTTAGGGCAAACACACAGCGAAGGGTGGCAGAAGGAGGAGGCATTGGGCATTAGGCAGAAGGCAGAACCCAAGTCAGGGCTCAAGGATGTTGGCAGACAGGCGCACAGAATTTGCTGAAGGAACTTGAACCACCACCAGAATCAGAATGAGAATCAGCATCATCCTCCAGCCTCCATCCATCTCCAACTCCATCCCTTTTTCAAAAAAGCCAGGAGCACCACCACAGAGCCTCACTGAGTGGTTTGACATTTGTGCTGACGCGCGAACGTATGCACACAAGGATGTGGACGATGATGTGAATGAGAAGTAGAAGGATGAGAGGATGGGAATGAGGATGGAAGGATGTGGATGTGGATGTTGAATGGAAGGATGTTGAATGTTGTAGTAGTAGGGATTGATGTGCCTTGTGCGTTGTGCCCAGGGTTGAACTTGCGCCGATAATCTCGATAATGAAGTGACTTTGCCTCTGTATGGTCATGCATCCTGTTTTCGCTTCCTTGTTTACGAGAATATCCTCCTCTCACTGTCGTCTACGCTTTTGATATCCGGTTGCGATTCCTGCGTCTCTCTCTCCCTTAAGTGGTGGGTTTTATTTTTTTTTTGTTCTGTTTTTATTTTTGTATTTACTTTTCTCGTTCTCTCCCTTTCTCTCCTTCGGTGTGTGTGTGTGTGCAACGGTTCTCCCTCTGTTGCTATTGTCGCCTTAGACTTTTGACCATTTTTGCACGGAAATTGAATTTAAATTGAAAGTTTTTAACCCCAACAGTGCCATAATCTAGATTTCAAGTCAATACCTGAGAAATTTTCATGAGACCAAGACGGAGACGGGGACGGTGACGGGGAGAAACCCTGACAAAAGGTGTACTTCCTCCCTAGGAAAAAAATCTACCTTTTCGGAATTCTATTAGCAAACAAATTTACTGAAAAAACCCCAGAGAGTGAGAGAGGGAGAGAGGGAGAGGAGGGAGGGTTGTGGGGTTGAGACCATGACACACACAGAACACGATATTTTGAGTGTAGATAAATGAGACAATTGTTCCATCTAATTATCTGATAATGCCAGCGATTTCAATGATAATGAAGCGATCTCTGGCACACATAGCGAGTGGAACTTGAATGTGGGGTGAACAAAGCCAAGTACAACAAATACCCCTGGGGCAGAGGAGTAGAGGGGTTGGTAGACCCTTACAGATTCATATCTTTCGTGTTTGTTTAGACACACAGATTGGTTAGGGATTGAACTTTAAGAAAAATAGAATAAAGATTGTCTGAAGATCGGTAAAGAAATACTCGTGGGTTGAATGGAAGTTGAATCGTTCTGTGGGAAGAGAATTATATTCTATAGATGAATATTTATGTTTACTTAAGGAGTTATAGAAGGAGCTATATCCCTTCTCAAAATAAGTGATCTGGGATTGTAATTTAAAGCAAAGATCGTTTGGCTATAAAATAATTATTATACATACTATTATTATTATTATTGTTGTGGAAATACTTGAGTAATCCCCAAATATCTTCTGGGCATGAGGAATAAGTTCCTTCATGTCGAGGCCCCCTCCATCCTTCATCTCAAGTTCTACTCTTCCCTTTGATTGCCACCAATCTTGACTCATACCCGAACTATACCCTGCTTCTGCCATAATATCTTCCCCATTTTACAGGGCACTTCCTTGAGCAACCCTCTGGGTCCAATCCATGCATATGTTCTATGTATGTTGGGCTTGGGTTCGGTTTCGGTTTCGGGTTTGGGTTTCCCTCACCCGCTTGGGCGGCGGCTGGTTATTGCTTTTCATATTTTTCCTGTATTTATTTCTTTCCAATTTATCGTTGTTTTTGTTGTTGTTAGCCTTTGCATTTTGCGTGTTTAACCCTTTGAGGTTACATTCTGGCGTGTGTACCAGAGAGAGAATCCCCCATCCCCCCCATACCATACCATACCATGCTGAAAAAAAAGGTTCGCATTTACGCACCAAAAAAAAAAAGCGGAGAGAAAAGGATTTCTTCGAACAAACCGATGAAAAGTAAAAGCTCAAATAAAAATACATACATTTCTAGGTATATATATATATACATATACTTTTGTGTGTGAGTGTGTGTATTCTGATGGATTTTTTTTTGCGTATATTTAATCAGAAACGATGACGCAAAAAAGAGTTCAAAGAATACGAATACGACGAGTATTACCCCCGAGAAGGAAGCTACCCCCATGAGCAAACGGGCTGCGGCTGCTGCCTGATGGAAGAAGCGAGAGAGAGGGGAGGGGAAGGGGAGTTTTCTACCCACACCTTATAGAGTAGAATATTTAACCCTTGCAACGTGTCGTGTGTGTATGTTTTAGGGAAGTTATTATTGTGATTATGATGATGATGATTGTTTCGCATAACTCTGTCTGAGCTTTGAACTTGAAAGAGATTCCGATTCCCGTACTCTCCAGGGGAAAGATATCTATCATATGCTAAGGAGTTTTACCTGAACAGAGGAGCACTCGTTTAAGCCGGAAGTGCTTCAGGTAGTCACTGAGAGACGTCACCCTGTCTTCAGAGCGCAACAGGATGCACATTAGGAACCGCTAAGAGTCTACAGAGAGACAGCAGGATCAGCCAGTGAGAGCGAGTGGCAGCAGCCACCAACCACCAAAAGTGCCACCAACCGAAGGGAATTTTTGGCTATGAAGTAGACCTCAAAAGGAGACTCTGCTGTAGCCTGTGAGTAGCCCTCAAAAGGAGACTCTGCTGTACCTATGAGTAGCCCTCAAAGGCAGGCTCTGCTGTCGCTGAAAGAAGGAACATTGTCAGAAAAAGAAACAGGAACAAGAACCACAACCAGGAACAGTAGTAGAGTAGACAGCACAACAGACAACAAACATTCATTCCACACACAAAACAGACAATTATCGGGCTGCCACGCAGCAGTCACGACGTCGACGACGACACTTATCCATGTGTAAAGCGATATTCCAAGCGGAACAAAACAGGAGGCACATAGCATCGATGCGATGCCATGGGATGTGTGTATAGAATGGAGTGGTACCGAGTATCTCTTCTCTCTCTCTCTTCTCTCTCTAAATGGAGTGGAGTGGAGCGTGCTCTGGCTTTGTTGTAGGATATCCTTGACATTTGCAGTCGTCAAGCGGGTTTCCACCTCGGGATGGAGATGGATGGATGGATGGTTTGTGGATTCTTTTGCTGTACTATGGTTCACGCACTTTAGCTCTTTGGTGCTCTGGTGCGGTTTATTGGTTTGTAATAAGCTCTTTGAAGTGTTTAATTGAAGCTTTTGTTAAGCAATTAGAGGAGTCTAAAGTGAAGAGCCAAAGAGCCACAGAGGTGTTGCCCATAATAATGATGATGATGATGATGATGATGATGATTGGTGATGGCGGTAGGGAAAATAGTAGTTCAACGAGAGATACAAATATCTAGGTTTTGGGCTGGGGCGGGGTTGAGTGAACTGGAAAATGAGTCTTGGGAAAATTGGTTTTTACCTACTCGTCAGCATTTTGTCCTATTTTTGCCGCTCTGCCTGCCTTTTTTTTTCTCAGATACAAATGTATCTTATGGTCGGTCATCTCCCTCTCTCCCTCTCTCTCTCTTGCATCTCTTTGGTTTTATTATTTATTGTAGCCGCATTTTTATTTTTGTGTATCTATGGAATGTAAGCAGACAGCGGCATTGCATTCGAGCATCTTCTACTCAGGCATCAGCATCTTGTTTTTGCCTCACATACACAGATACACAGCCAGATACACAGATGCAGGCTGCACACACACACACACACAGCTACAGATGCATAGCTCATAGAGCAAACAGTTGAAGAGTCAGTCAGAGATTCAGATTCCGATTCCGAGCGTCGCATGCAAAAGGCAACAAAAACAAATGGGGAAAAATGGAATTATCATTGACCGTTGATAATGATCATGATTGAATGAGGAACATCATTATCATCATCATCATTAAGTGGAACGATGGACCCAGAGGCCAGAGGCATCTCTCGTCATCATATCTGCCTTCTGTTTGTATGTTTTGGAGGTGGATTCTCTCTTTATATGTGATCCGATCGTTTGGGATCTGCTTTTAAACGGCGATGATTGCGTGAGCGAATAGATCCTTCATTTGATTGATCTGATGTGATATGTGAGTGATCTTGAGACAAAGTTGAATGGTGTTTTGATCGTCTGAGGATTGACTTGATGGCTCATTAGATATTAGTCAAAATAGAGACTTCTTTTGCTGAAAGAAAGATGGAATTAGATTGGGTATAGTATATACCTTTACTTTATCTTAAATGATAATTCGAAATATATTTCTTGATACTTACAGCCACACTATTCATTTGTCACGCTCCCTTACTTACGCTTTCTATAGAAAAGTAAGTGATCAGACTTCTATAAAACCCATTAAGGTTCCCAATGCTACGATCAAAGTAGAAATGTTTTTATGATCATTTATAAACTGTTTATGATCTTATCCTTATCTGAGCCTATTTGTATGCCCTATTCCATTCAAACATCTAAATCTCTCTCACGCTACCATCTCTGCTTGAAATTTCCAACGTTTGCTGCCACGCATTTTTCTCTGAGGAATTTTCCTCTCTATTTGTTGTTGCTGCCACTGATGCTGTTGCTCCCTCTTGTTGCTGTTGTGTTGTACTTGATTGTGGCATAATTTCTCTCTCTCCCAACCGCCCCTTGCTGCCACTCGCTTGCGCACTGCCCCCCTCCCTCCATCCACAACCAAGTGCAGCGCATAAATTTTTTATTTGTTTGGTATTCATCTTATTTCGTTTAATGTATTTTTATTTTCAGCTTTGTTTTTTCCCTCTCTCTCTCTCTCTCGTATTTTTTCTTCTTTGGTTTCTTTTTTTTTCATCGCTTGTTTGGTGTTTTTAAGGTAATTTTGTTGTGTATGTTGTTGTTGCTGTTGTGTGTGTGTGTGTTTTTTTTTTGTGTGTTTTTGGTATTGCGTATAAGTATTTTTTGTGTTAATTTTTCGTTGCTGCTGCTGCTTGCTGTTGCTGTGGTTTACGGGTTTGTTCAGTTTTTCAGTCATTCAACTATATAAAGTATTGTCGTTGTTCCTTCTCTGCCGCTTGTTCATTCTGCTGTCTTGTTGTACTCTCTCTCAAGGGGAATCATGACTTTGATCGTCAGCTCGTGTTGCTATGCACAGAAGTCGCTCAGAAACGTATGATTAAATTCCTATTTACCGGATAATGGCTTGAAAAATAATCTTGCTAAAATTTGTTTGCTTCCAAAGATGTTTTGAATTTGTGGGTAAAGCATGACATTTTTTTAAATATTCAATAAATATATATCATGATATATTTCCATGATAAAATCATTGGATCTTCGAGAGTGTCTACAGATTCGTTCACCCCATAGCTATGTATTTCTTTCCCTGTGTTGTTGGTGTGGCATTCATTTATTATTCGTTTCGTTTCGATTTCGTTTATGTACAACGCACTTTTTCGATGTTGCTGGTGTTTTGTTTGCTGTAGATCGTTGTTCCAAGTGTTGTTGTTGTTTTTGTTGTTCTTTTTGATGTTATTGGTATTGTTGTTGTTGAAGCGTGGGCATGTGGCAGCCACTTTTGTTGTAATTGTTGTAGATTGGGGGCAACTGCATGAATAATTATTAAGTTATGCGAAGGAAGGAAGAGTGAATGGCGTAGGTAGAGAGAGGGCAAGTGGGATATAAAAGAGGAAACGAAGAGGCCAAGAGGTCACAGGAAGAGGGTGGGAGGAGGAGGAAGTGAGTACTCTCTTTGCCTCTCTTGAATTTTTGTTCTATTTTTAGGATAATTTCCAATCATTTTTGTTGATTTGTATGTACTAAAAATATTTATAGTTTGAGGGCAAAAGACCACAGTCCCTATGGCTTTTTTGGGAAAGATTAGGAGGGAAGTAATTCCCCAGTAGCAACATTTCTAACTCTAGAAATTAGAGTCCGATTGTGGAATATCCAAAAAAATCCCAGCAAATTGATTTAATTCGATTTAAAGGCCAATCAATAGATCTCATTCCACAGATTTCATTCTGGGTACATCCCACATATCATCTTGTTATGACACTCGGAAAATCAGCTTAAAATTCCAATTTTAAACACGAATGAACTCCCTTTTTGAACACGAGAGATCCTGCAGATTAATGTTACTGTTTTTTCATGGGCTTTAATTAGGCTTATTAATAGAGAGAAGTCGTTGCGTACCCGCCCCGCCACTCGTGGTAATCCGCCATGGCCATATCAATTTACAGGAACACGAAACACGAAGGAAAAACCCTATAAACACCACAACATGAGCATGGAAAACCGAACAGAATTCCGCCCCAGAGAGAAGTTGTGGCAGTGTGGCAGCAATAACAGCAGTGGCGGCAACATTTTCATTCATTCCGAAAGACAAGAACCGGGGAATCGAGTCGAGTTGTGTTGTGGAAAAGAGAGATGAGATGCGATGCGATGAGATGAGATGGCATTGAGGGGGAAATTCCATTGAATGCTTCCTCCACTTCTGGGATCTCCAGAGGCTCTCGCTCTTTCTCTCTCTCTCTCTCTCTCCTCTCTCTCTCTTTCTCTTTCTCTGTCTTTCTCTTTGTTTGGATATTTATGTTTTCATCAAAAGAGCAGGCGAACAATCAAAATGCGTTGCACTCGACTCCAGTTGTGGCACACACAGATGCAGAAGCAGATACAGCTGCAGATACGCGTGCACATACACACGCACACAGAGAAACAGACACAGCTGCAGGTACTGGGCTAAAGATACAGATGCAGACACCCCCTCCTCACAACAACAACAACAAAAAATCGAGAGAAAAACAAAATGAAAAAAGAAAACAAATTTCAATAAAATATTATTACGCTCGCGTTTATCGAACGCCACCGCCAGATATTCAACGAGCGAGTGAGTTGAGTATCTTACAGATACACGGGCCGCCACCGCCGCACTCGTCGTCGGCATTCCAATGATGATGATGATTGCGATGATGATGATATTCGGCGACGCGTTTCCTTTGCTCAACTTCGGTCTGTGCCTCGGTTTTCGGTGTCGGTCGCCAAGCGTTATAAATAAACCATATCCATCAATTGCTTAACTCAAAACAGCGCTAAAAGATACAAAAGAGATACAGCAACAACATAGCCAGCCAGCCAGGCCAGGCCAGGCCAGACCAGCCGCATATAGAGATACAGATACTATAGCCACAGATACAGATACATTTGCCCCGAACCGAGAAACTGAACGCGAACGCGAACCCGAACCCAACCGCACACCAAAATACAACAACAACAAAAGTACCAAACGAACCCAAATAAAAACAAAACAAAATACCAGAAAATAAAACCAAAAAGAAACGAAGAAAGACCCAGAGAAAGAGCGGGAGAGAGAGAGAGAGGGAGGGAGAAAGAGAGGCAATGGAAAATAATAAAAATAAAAACGCTAAGAAAATCGTCAGCGTCGACTGATAAAATGCATGAAAACAACAACTCTGGAGAGTGATGGTGCCTGTTGGGTGGGAGGGGTTAGCTGCAGGGGGAGGGAGGGGAAAAAAATCTCAAAGTATCTGCCGGCAAGCGCCCCCTACAGCACCGCACACCCCCCTCCCACTAATACTCCACTCTGCTGTGGCTGCTGCTGCTGCTGCTCCAAGTCCCTCGTTGATTTTTCTTCGTTCTCTGCTCTTTTTTTGGTACCCTCGATCGAGGAGGTTTGATGACTTTGCGAAAAAGTATGCAAAGCTGAAGAAACATTCTAAACATTTCTTAAAGTTCATTATCTGCACTGATAGGGTATCGATCTGCTGTCGATATCCAAGGGTATCTCTAACTTCGATTCCAGTTCCTACGTTCCTTTCCTGCTTATGCTGCTCGCACAGAGCGCCACAGACAGAGTGAGCGAAAGAGAGCGACTGATTAAGGGGGACGGTGGAGTGGGGTGGTAGGGCTGCTGACTCAAGGGGGCGGTGGTGAAGACGTTGTCGTTGCCTTTCTTTCACTTTGTGTGGCAGCCAGCCAAGCACTCAGCATAATTTTGCACGCTCTTTTTCTCCTACGTATTTCGCTGATTATTTTGCCAGGCGTGCAGTGATGGGTGAGAGGGAAGGTGGGCAGAGGAGACTCTGTCCGTGCACGTGGAAAGGTGTCTTCTGCCCTAAACTCAAACCAGCCGCAGCAGCGCCGCAGGCAGGCAGAGAGCCCAGCCGAGCCGAGCCGAGCAACAACAAAAGCAAGACAAGCAAAGTTCATCGTTTACTGCTTCTGCTTTTGCCTTTGCATTGTGAGTGTTTTCTTTTATTTTTTCTGCTTTTGGCTTTTGCCTTTGCACGCATTTTACTAGCTTTCAGGAAGGGAATATTCAACGGAAGGTATGGCAGCAGCTTTGGCCGTGGCATAACCATAGCCAAACTGCCTTACCTTTTTGATTGGTATACCTTGCTTTCGGCCCCCAGCAGCCAACCTACTACTCCTCCAACAACAACAACAACAACAACCACATCGGCAAAACAACAGTTACAACAGCCAGCAGTCGCGCTCTCTCGTTTGCTATCTCCATCTCGTTTACTCGCTCGCCTACAAATGCGCAACATATTTGCCGACTGACGGACACGACGACAGAACGACGAACAGACACTTGCTTGCTCTCCTTCTACCTACCTCCCCACCGCCCACTCTCTCCCTGCTATCCATTGCCTACTGCTGCTGTGCTGTCGTCTGCGCTGCTATGCTATTTCTCTTCTTTTTTTCCACTACTATTTTCACGCTGCTGCTGCTGCTGCGCTGCGCTGCCTCTGCTTTGCTCTGGCTACATAATTGATTTTAGTGCTGCTGCTGCACTCTCTCGAATGCGCTGCACTCGGCTGATGTCGCTGTCGCAGTCGCTGCTTCTGCCGCTGCTGTTTGCTGCAGTTGTTGTTGCTTTTGGTGCTGCCTGGCAGTTACTTTTAGTGTAATCTCAACATTTGCTGCTGCTGCCGCACTACTGCTCCTGCTGCTGCTGCTGCTGCTGCTTCTGTGAGTGTTCTTCTTTCATTTCAGCAGCAACTTCCTAACTCCCTCTGCCTCTGCCTCTGCCCACACTCCCTCCGCACTTTCGACGCTTCTTGTTGTTGCTTTTGTTCCTGCTTTTGTTGGTGCTGTTGGTTTTGGTGGCTCTCGGGTTTTGGTTTTGTGAAAACCAGATTTTTGTCGTTTTATGCATTAAATTGTTTTTACAGCCGCTTTTAGCTGACATACAGGGTGACATATCTACAATGGGGTCAGCTAATAGGGATGTAATGTAAAATAATAAAAAAGGGAAGTTGTGTGGGAAGCACGTAGTGGAAGAAGCTCTGTTTACACCCTGTACGGGCTGGCAGGGATTAAGAAGGAACTTCTAAAAATTATACACTCTGCTTAAGCTCAATTCTTCCCCCTTCTGGGGGGATCTGTATGGATCAATGCAGTGCAATATTATTGTTCTGACAATCTGACACCCTGTACGCAAATTCCTATGCTACACAGGATCTACTTCCTACTTTGACACCCTGTGTGAAGGTGTTCCCGGCTTAGGAGTAAGCTGATGCCATAAGCTAATGTCAGAGAACACCCTATATGTATGTCCGTACTACGACTTTTAGTCACAATAACAGGAGCAGGCATGAGGAACAGGAACATTCAGGGAATGAACACACGCACATAAACAGCCACGACACACACACACACACATACAACAACACCCCGCACAGGAGCGCAGGGCCAAGGGATAGGCTTCTGAGACCACTCAGTGTGTTGGGTGGGGTGGGGGGGGGAAGTGTGGGGGCAGGAGTACGAAACAAGCCAACAGCCAACGCATTTACACAGATACAGATACAGATACGGATACAGATACTCGTTGAGTGTTGATGGAGCAGGAGGAGGTGGAGCAGCAGCAGAGGCAACCGACAAACAGACAGAGAGACGGAAAAACGGACAACGAGACAGACAGACAGACAGACAGAGCAACCAGCCAGCCAACCCATTGTACCTCCCCCGCACCACCCCCTCCCTTACACGTGCATAAACCGACACCGGCAGCGGCAGAAACAGCGACAGCGTGCGATGACGACTACAACGTCGACGGCCTACAACGCAGTACACTTCCTTTTTACACACAGCCATAGCATACATACATATGTACATATGTATGTATTTATGTATGTTTGTGTGTGTATCTGTGTGTGTAGCAGCCCAAACCCAAACCCAAAAACACAAACACAAATGCAAAGCCATAAGCATAACCCAATGAAGCTGCCGCTGCCGCTGTGCCATCATCATCATCATCATCAACATCGCACAACTGTCGTTGTTGCTGTCGCACTCGAACCTGAGAACAAAAAAGACTTCCTCTGCCAGGACGAAGCGCTCTGCGCTCCTCTACTCCCTCTTGCACACTGCTGCGCACTGTCCCACTCTATCGCACGCAAAATTATGACAAGGACTGCCAAAAATCGAGGCAGAACATGTTTAAATAAAATAAAACATAATTTGATGGCAGAGCAACAAACACATTAACACTGCCCCTGCCACCACCCTCTGCCCTGACCCAAGACTCATTCAGCAGCAGCGCCGTTGACTGCGACGCTGGCGTCAACATCATCAATAAATCGCGACGCTGCGACCCCAACCAACGAACCCAAACCAAACCAAACGCAACGCAACCAAACTCAACCAACACCACCCACCGAGCAAAAGCAACAAAAGCTTACAAGCCACGCATACAAACGAACTCATCTCTCTCTCTCTCTCTCTCTCTCTTTTGGGTATCTCTCTCTCTTTCTTGCAGACAACGTGCTGTGCTCGTTTGTGTTTTGAAAATTTAATCTCGATATGGCAACAAATATGCTACAATTTCATTGAGATGAACACCCGATACCAAAAAGCCGACGAGACTACGCTGCAGCTGCACACACGACGAGCCTCGAACCAAAGAGAGCGAGACAGACAGTCGAAAGAGAGAGAGAGAGAGAGAGCTGAGAGTGGCCTGCAGAAGCGTAGTAAATACACTGCTACATTTTTCTGTGCTAATTGAGTGATAAATTGGGAGTGGATTTTGGCAGCAGCAGCAGCAACAACAGAGAAAGAGAGCAGCTAACCAAGAGAGCGTGCGAGCGTGAAATGTATGACCGTGTGTGTGTGCGTGTGTGTGTGTGAGAGAGAGAGAGGGCAATTGATATGCTCAGATTAAATTGTTAAATGTTTTTTATTCGGCTAATTAAAGTATTTCCATTTTGCGGCCACTCAAACGTGAACGAGTGTGAAGGGGACAGGAGATGCGTGTGTGCATGTGTGTGGGTGTGGGTGGGATAGAAAGAGATAGAGATAGATACATAGGTGTTGTGAGTGTTTGTCAGATAATCTACTATCTACTAAATTATTTATCCATAAATAAATATTTATTACACATATTAAATATTCATTCAAAGATTTATGCAAAGCCCCGAAAACATTTAAAAAACAATTAATTTCCGCCCGAAAGCGAAATTTGCATATTTTGCATGCCCGCCCGTAAATCATTCGTAAATCAACCACAAATCACAACAATTAAGACAAATGTGCTGAAAAATCTACTCAACGCTCTCCAAACACACACACAGGCACGCACTCGCACACACGAGCGCTTTCAAAACAAACGCCGCTACAAAAAGGTAGTATAAATCTACTACCTACTATTGATACTACTACTACTACTACTACTGCTGCTACTACTCTTGTGGCAGCAGAAATAGTAGCAGCGTAGCAGAGGCAAAGCAAAAGTCAAACAAATTGACATACGTATACGTAATTATTATTTTACTTAAGTGCTCGCGCGTCGTCGCCCCTTAACACAGACCAAAATGAATACGAAATACAAATGTCCGACCTGAAATAAATCAAGCGAGTGCAAGAGAGACGGAGAGGGAGAGACGAGAGCAGCAAACATCGAACATGTTACAGACTCTTGGCTGCAGGAGGAATTCCCACTCACACAAGTGGCCTGAAACTGGTGTTCGTACGGGGTTCGGGGTTCTTTCTAGGCAACGCAATGCAAATAAGCAACTCTCGCGAGAGCATGCACACTCTCTCACAGCCAGTGACAGACAGAGAGAGAGAGAGAGAGAGAGAGGTGAGCAGCCGACTGTACATCGAACATGTTACATCGAACATGCTGTTTGCACTGACGAAACAACGGAAATTTTTGTATTAACTTGGCTGTCGCCACGGTCAGAGCGCTGCGTTGTTCAAGTTCCTTTCTGGCTGCCGTCGAGTGTTGTCGTCGTCGTTCCGGCCGAAGCACGCGTCCGACCCAAAAGGCCATCATCATCACAGAAAAACACAAGTCCAAACCCGAGAAATCTCTCAGTGTATCGCGATCGAAAATATTCAAAAAATTATTTGAACAAATGCGGAGAGAATCAAAAAATACAATTGTGTGTTTGAGTATTATTTAAAACAAAAAATAAAAATATTTAGTGAAAACACTAAACAAATATATTTGTGACTTGAGCAAAAGTGAACAAAAAAAACTAACTACACAAATTTAATCAAACAAACAACGAGCACATTTTTTGGATTAAGTGCTAAAAATTAGTTCCTGTTGCAATCAACAACCACACAAACAACAACAGCAGCAACAACAACAAAACCCATTTGGATTACTACTACAACAACAACAACAACAGTATTATCAACTCGACAAAATTTAACAACAAATATTGAAACCTACAAAAAGTTATTTGCTAGGCAACCAAAAAAAGAAGAAAAGAAAACAACAACTTGTGCAACAAACAAATTGTGAAAGCGTAACAAACAAAAAGCTACAGAAATTAAAACCCAAAATAAAACAAACAAGAGCCGCTAAGCAAAAAGTGAAAAGAAAAGAGTGAACCGCACATAAAAAAGAGGAAAAGAAAAGAGAAAAGTGTTTGAACCACAGCCAAAAACGTACACAAGTGCAGCTTAAAAAGTGTCCACACAAATTGAACCACAAAATGTTGCTGTAAAAACTGTCGAAGAAAAAGCGAAAGAAGCAACCAAACAAACAAACAAGCAAACAAGCAACAAACATCACACACACACGAGTAATAGACAAGAGACAAGTGACGTTTGTCGTCTGTCCCATGTATTTGTTGATGCCATGCAATTGATTCTTGACAAAATTCCCATGTATTCCAAACAAACAACGAAGCGCAATTCCAAAAAGTAAGTTTTAACCTACTCCCAAAAAAAGAGAGAGAAAGAGACAGAGAGAGAGAGAGAGATAGAAAAGACGATTGATAAGAGTGATAGAGCGAGCGAGAGAGAGAGAGAGAGAGAGAGGGAAGACTCTTGCGAAGAGAGGGAGCAAAACAGAGAGTGTGAAAAAGTGCAAGCAAACAAACAACTAACGAAGCAAGCAAGGCAAAAGCGAAAAGAGAGAATCCCCACATCCACTGATAACAGAAGCAACAAGAGATAGCACCTGTCGTCTGCTACAAGAATCGACGAACATCGAACAACCAAATCAACCACAATCGAACCGCACGCACCATCCAGAACCCAGAAACAACTGAACGAACAGCCATCATAAAACCCAAAAGAAAAAGAAAACTTAGGTAAAATATCTAAAAATAAATGCCACTTAAACAAAACAGAAAACAAAAAAAAAATCAGAATCAAATAAAAACAGAAATACCGAAAAAAAAATACAGAAATCCCAGCAACAATCCATTCATTCGCCTTCTAAAAATAATCTCCAGCTAATTCTAAAAATAAACATTCAACAATTTAACAATACAAATTTACTTTTAGGTACCAAAAAAAAACGTTCTTTGATTTAACATTTTTAATTGTTGTGCTTTGAAAAATACCCAAAAATATATAACAAGTATTAAATTGAATGTGCTTTTGTTTTTAGATATTTTTACGTAAAAGTTTTCTCCCTTTTTTTGTGTACTGTTTTTGTACCTTATGCTTTGTTTGTTATTTGAAAAATACTACTATGCATAAATACTCCTCCGTACCATATTTTATAATGTATACATTTATTAATAATAATATTTGTGTAGCATTCAATTAGTTTTAAGAATTGTGTGGCAATTAATGTGCGATTTTTTCGGGTAAACAAATTCATGAGAATCCAAAAGGGGGAAATCATATCTAAAAAATGTACTAAATATCTCTCAAAAATCTAGCAAATGTGTCATGATTTTCAATATTTTGTATAATTCCATCAAGGTTACATTAATTTTTTTGTAAATTATCAGAAATTCTAAATATTCCCTTTTCCTGAACCAATTCCCCGAAATTCTAACGATTATTTACACAAAAATTTCCTTCCCACAACATTTTTTCTGACACTCTTTAAAAGGTTTTGTTGTTGTGCATCTTAAAGAGTAACTTTGACCGACTTTTTGGCACTGAAATTCCCACATCAGCTGTTAATCTGGCCCCTGTTTCCACCCTGCCGCCCGTCTCTCTAGTCACACACGCCGCCTCTCTCTCTCTCTGCCTTTCTGCCTCGCTCTCACGCACAGCTGACCCATAATTGACACACACACATAGACAGAGAGAGAGAGAGAGAGGCAGACCGAAGCACACACACAGATACTCTTGGAGACAGACAGACCCATCCATCGCCATCCCATGAGCCACAGAAAACCATTCAGAAAAGTCGTCTGGTGCGAATGCGACCCACTGGCACTGCTGTTGCTTTATTGCTTGCTTTTTGTGTGTGTGTGTTCGGAGTTTTCCATTGAACTATTTTCAGGGAAAAGCGTAGCACAGAAGGACAGAAGTGGGAGCAGGAAAGCGAGCAGTGGGAGAAAAGTACAAGCAGAATCGATACTTAAAGAAGGGAAAATTTTCCCAACGATCCACTTCGTTTGTGTGCCCCTGCCCTGCCCTTCCGCTGCTGCTGCTCCTGCCTTTGCTCACGTACCCCCGAAATTCTCGCTGCCTTTGGCCTCTTGCCCCTTGCCACACAACTGCGTGCCACTACATTTGTCTGCCTGCCTCTGCCTCTTCAACAATGACGCCAACAACAAATTGAAGAAAACTACGACAACAACCACATACTTCCTCCCTCCATCGTCGTCTGTCACTCAATTTCCAGAGTTCGACAATGTTTTCGCCCAATTTCTTGTGTTTCTGTTTTCGTATTTCTTCTGCTCATTCTTCGCCTACTTCTCTCTTCTCTCCTTCTCTCATTCTTTGTCTTTTGTAAAAGAAAAGGTTCGAAGAGCAGCAAAAAAATACCATAATCCCAAAGACACAACCAAAAAAAAAGGTCACTCCACACGAAACGAAGCATTACAACAACCTCAACGACCCCCGTTCCATGCTTCTCTCTCCCCCGTTCACCAGAGTGTCGTCTCCCTGTTTTTGCCGTTTTTCTCACATGCCACGCATACTTTTCCCCCTGCCCCAACAAAACCCCTCCGCGCAACCCTGCCGCTCTTCTACGCTCTGTTTGTAACAATGAGAAAAACTGTTTGCAGACATTTTTTCGGTTCGCTTGTAATTCATCATCGCATCGCAGATGAGAGACGGCAAGAAGAAAAAGTAGCAAAAGAAAAGGCAGTACGAGAGGGCAAAGACACAGTAGGGTGTGGAGAGGGAGAGGGAGAGGGGAAAAGGCAGACGCAGAGGCTGAAAGATAAAAGACTGAAAAAATGGTTGGAAAATCGTACGGTTAACGGGTGTGTAAGAGAACAAGAAGAAGAAGAAGAAAAAGAAAGAAAAATGCCGACCACAGGTAAACCTTAACCCATTTTGCAAAATGTGAGATATAGTACAGGCAAAAGATACACACAGCTAAAAGATAGATTCAAAGGCAAAAGCAGAAGCAGAGGCAGAGCCTAAAGATACTTTACAGACAGGTAGCGGTAGCGAGACAGCCCCCCGATGATACCCCTGAATACACAGCTGGCATTTCAGGCAGTTCTCAGGAAAACTCTCGAAGGAAACCTTTAGAAATAGATCTTCCCAGAAGGAAAACCATTCACCAAAAGATGTTCCACTTCCGTTGAACGGACAAATTTGCCTGGAATGTTCGAGAAATACATACATATACATATAGGAAAAAATGCAATATTATACAGCAAATGCATTTGTGAAACTTAAATTGCACTCAATTGATCAGGAAACAATCCATTTACCACCATATTTCATTATAACATGCAAAACACGATATCCCAGAATGATCGATACGGCCTGGAATCAACTAGAAACTGATAAGAAATGAACTAAAATAATTCTAGTTAAAAGATTAACGTAATCTAATAAATATCTACTATAGGAATCCGTGCTAAAACCTATTCCAATTATTTCACAACAATTTCAAACGTCAATGAACTCAAATTACAAAACTAAAAATCCATTTAATATCAAATGATTTCACTTCCGAAATTGAAGTCTCGTTCGAAACATATTCCAAACAAATTTCATCATTGAATGATCATCGAATCATGGAATATCCAGTCAGCCAGCAGATCAATCTAACGGTTAATTAACGCCCTGGGGCTTATCTTAAACACCCTCTAAATGTAATCAAACGAACCACCACCAGCAGCCCACCAACCCACTGTAGGCGATACGATCCCGCAGATCCTTAGGATGGGAAACTATTGAGCGCGAAACAAGAACAACAAAAACAACAGCAATCATTCATCAATCAACCACCGAAGCAACCAAATCACAACCCATCAAGCAACCACCGAAAAGGACTTGAAAAATGTGATCGCTACCTCTCCTGTCTGGCTGCCTGCCTGTCCTTTCTACTGCCAGCCACTTCCTGTTTCTGTTGCTGTGTGTGTGCGGTGTGGTGTGTGCCTCATCTGTTTGCCATTTTCACACGGGAAATAAAATGTGATACAAACGAAGCAAATGACTGAAAAACAAAACCTAAACGCGGAAAACCATTTGCAAATCGTCAACCCTCTAGGGATGGTGAGGGAGGGAGGATGAGAGAGGATTGGAGGGAGAAATATCAACGAGAGAGAGAGAGAGAGAGTGAGTGAAGAGCGAAGAAGCAGTGGGGAAGAGTAGAGGAGCGTCGCATTGGAAGGAAGGAAGGAAGCATGCATGGAAGGATGGATTTAAGAAAGGATAGATGGATGGAAGGAATGACTGAAATGAATATTACTCGCTTAATAAACCCATCATCATGAAACGGGGCTGGAAATATATTACTATCGGAGCTGCAGCAGCAACCCCCGTAACGAAATGCACACTCGAGGGCACAACAATAGTTACATATGTAAACCAAAAACAGCCAAAGGCGAAGCCAATGCAACCCCTAAATCAAACAAAATCATTTTAACCCCTCATTCAAGCAAAAACAAAGATTGAAGGTCACACGAAGAGAGAGGGAGAGAGACAACGAATAAAAGTTCTCTCTGTTTCTCTTTTGCGTGCATATCTTATCATGAAATTTGAATTTAATTGGACATTAATGGGTTAAGTAGGTGACTTTTTGACGCGCCATGAGATCTTTTCTGTATCCAACTTTCCTTGCAACTGCCAGTTGTCACATGATGGATAAAAGACCCCGAACCCCAGAGAACATACTGGAAACGAAATGGAGCCCCAAAGGAAAATCAAAACAAAAAACAAAAAAGAATACCAAACGAAATAATCGACTTGAAAACATTTAACGACCCAATTAAAAGCCCCTGAAACGACGGTACGTACCTCTGATATCAAAAAACTAGACCGAAACGCAACGCACCGCACCGCACCGACCCACACCACACACATTCGCATAGATATCAACGAGTACGAGTACAAGTATATTCTATAGTAAAAAATGTACATATGCTACGAGTATATCCGTTGCCACAACAACCTCATAGATAGCACAAACCAGAGAACCACAATCGATAGGGAACCCAAACCCAGAATCAGAGACCTAAAAAACAAACCCGAAAAAATCAAAGGTAACCCACAACTCTTATCAGCCTTCGGGGGAATAGGAATGAGAATGAGAATGGAGCTGGGAATGGCCAGAGTTTTGGGCTGACAAGCTAATTATAGCCAAAGATCGTACAGCTATATCTATACGGAAAACAAAAGGTAACGCAATCGCATATCTCCCTACGTTTTCAGAGCTTCTCTTCAATACCTTTCAGCCTCTCTCTCTCTCTCTCTCTCTCGTCTCTGCCTCTGCCGTTGCTTCTTCTGCCTTTTCTGTTGTATTTGTTGGCCGACATAAATTTTGCGCTTTGGTATGCAGAAAATAGTTCAGTTATCGATAATTGCTTATCGCCTGTTTACCGTTCGTTGTGTGTAGAATACACAGCACTGAACAAAATGGTGGCTGGCATTGGTGGCTGGAATGGGTTTTTTGTGAATGGAAATCAAGTCAAGTGCAAAGAGCGGGCAGAAGGAGGAGGAAGAGAGGCTAGGCAGTGCTGATTAGCAAAGCAAGGGGAGCCATAAATAAAGCATATACCATCGAAGGCCTTTTGTGGCAGTATTTTCCCTCTCTTTGATGAATGAACCATCAAAATGTATCAGACAGCTATCGAAGGATCTCTCTGAAAGAGTTATCTTCTTCCATATAACATTCTTGTACAGGTGGCTTCACCTGCTACCCACCTTATGCCACGAGCGAGCGCCTCTCCATGCGATTCTGAATAATTTTAGTACGGGTTCGCCTGCTTATCTGAGTCGCCTCTCTACCACTTCCTGTCCTATTTTGCTTGCCTGCTATCTTTATATCTGTTATGGCAGACACGAGACCTTTTCGAGTTTTGATGATCAACTTTCTTGAACTATTTCTTTGGTAGTCTCTCTTTTGGGTCTCTCTTTTTGTTGTTTGCTGTTGCAGCAGTTAATGTTGCTTCCAACTGTTGTTGTTGTTGCTGCTGTTGTGTTTCTTGTCTGTTGCTGTTGCTTTGAGCTGTACCTTCCAGTAGACATATTTTTATTCGAAAAACTGGTTTTCAAGTACGACGTCTCTGTCGCAGTCGCTGTCGATGTTGACGCTTCTCTGACGCTGCTGGCGATTTATGCGTTGGGTTTTGGGACTTTGCTTCGTCGATTCGTCGTTGAGTTTCTGTTGTTTGTTGTTGTCTGTCTCTGCGCTGTTGCTGCAATTTTCGTTTTGTTTTATTTTAAATTGTGATTTATGTATATTTCTCCTCCCTCTCCCTACCTCCTTCCCACCCTCTTTATCGTTTGTTTGTGCAAAAATACTTGAACGAAAATTATTGCAGCTTCTTTTTATTTGTGTTCATACATTTATTTCCAGTGTGTGTTTTATTTTATTTATTTATTTTTTTTTTCTTATTTATTTTATTTGCAAGCGTTGACAGTCGCAGCCTTCGATTTATTTTTAATGTTTTATGTCTGGTCGTCCGAATTGTTTATGAATTTCGTTGGGTTTTTTCTGTTGTTGCTTTGTTGCTTAATTGGCGATTAGATAAATGCCAAAAAGCGCAATGACGACGATGACAATGGGAATAGATCCGCGCGCGTATGGTGGAGTACCCATACCCATGGCATGCCTCATTCCCCCCACCCCCTACCACTGGCATAAATTTAGTTTCAAGCAAAAACGCGCACCACAGATAGATAAGATAGCCCCCAAAGCAAACCGCAAAAACCTGAACCAAATCGAAGCCCAAACCAAACCAAACCAAACCACCAGATAGATCGTCCACACACACACACACACACACACACACACACACACAGACACCACACATAAGTGTTAGAGTGTGCTTTTTTTTGCACACCTTACAACACACACTCTCTCTTCCGCTGATTGATAGGCGAACAGAAGGGGAAGAACAGGGCAATGCACATTTGGGGGCCTCCGTCCATTAGCGTTCTGATTAGCGCGTGTGTTGTAACAAGGAGACCACCCCCTTCCGTTCCTCCCTTCAATGTGGGAGGGGGTTTTTTTTTTTGTTTTTGTTGCTGTTAGTTTTGTTTATCGCCCAACAACGGAGACAACGCCTCGTGTAGACACATAGACTCACCCAAAGCACCCAACACCAATCAACCCAACGAATGCCCATCGAAAGCCATCATCAGACAACGGAAATGCTTTCGGTTACAATAATTTTACACTAGTGCGAAAAATCAGCTAGACATAAACAATGGAATGGCTATCGGAGTAGTTAAACGGCAAAATGCAATTTGAGAGTTGAACAAAAGACAAACAGAAGAAGACACAAAGAAAACAAGAATATGAATATGAGAAATGAAGAGATATCTCTTGAACGTGTGGAAAGATTTGAAAGAGCTCTCGGGGTTCACTTTTGGAAACTCTACCAAAAATATCATCCAAGAAGATTACTTTCTGTGTAATATAATCCATAACCAAGTATTTCAAATAACTACTGTAGTACAGTACAGTGTAGAGTGCAGTGCATTGGAGAACAAAACAAATTGTACATTTTAGTATGCAAATTATCACCCACAAGCACACACAATCAATAGATACGCTGCGATTTATGGCTAAAAACTATGGCAAATGTTTTATGGCCAACACAAAAACACATTGCGTATACGCAATCTATGGCTAGAGGAGGCATGCCAGAAGAAGGTGGAAGCGGGGCAGAGAGGAGGCTCGCACAGTTTGCGATTTAGGCCTGGCCAATAAATAAAAGCCAGTTACAGGTGCCGAAAGCATTCATACACAAAATAAGAGACAGAGTGGAGGAAGTACAAACAATATTTCAAATATTACTCATGCCGCCACATGGTGGCACCCCACATCACCCCACAGCACTCCCTTTATTTACCTTCTCCCTTGCCTCTTTTCCAATGGATGTGGATGCACCACCGCAAGCGGCAAAACATTTACAAAAATCATTTTCGAAATCCGCAAAATGCAAAAGTTTGAGGCAAACATTTGGATGGAGAGAAGTGGGTGTGGGTCTGGTGTTGTTTGCCGGATCGGATCGAATCGGGCTTTTAAGGGGGGAATATGTTTTTGCACATATTTCAACAACAGCCCTGTGGTACATGCCCCCATGTCCCTCCTTCTCCACTGAATGCGAAATGCTGACCATCTGTATTATTTGCATTCGGATTTTTAATCAAAAATTGTGCCATTTCTTTGGATTTTTTTGTGTGTGTCTCGGTTCGATTTTTATATATTTTGTTGCATGCGCCTCATGCCTCTCACCCCACTCAGTGGCATGGAAGTGGAATGGGTTGACCAGAGGGTTGCTGCTGCTGCTGCTCCTGTTTCTGGTGGTTGCTGGCTTTATTTGCCGCTGTCGAGAGTCTATTATGTTGATTTATTTGCATTTTTATTTTTCATTTTTCATTGCGATTTATGAAAGTCGAGTAGCACGGGGCAAATAAATTATGAAAAGCGATATTTAAGAGCGAGAGTGAGAGTGGGACAGCAAGGGAAAACTCTACTCTGCGGGAAAACTCTCCACTCGAAAAAAATGAAACAAAAGTGGAAAATTTCTCCGACTGAAAGTGTTGCATACCAGCAGGCGCCATCAAAATTCTATGATAGACAGAAAAAGTCCTGGAACAGTAGAAAACCCATCAATTCAGGGACCTATCCCTTGCAAAAAATGCTCCGTCCCCCCCTTCTACATACGTCTCCTAAACAACCCCCACCACAGCCAACGCTTCGTGACAGTGGAAATATGGAAAAAAATGAATCCGCAGACAGACGACAACTGGCAAAGAAACAAAAAAAATAAAAAAAAAATTTGTTTCCTTTTTTTTGTTGGGTATTTTGTATTTTTGGAAGTGCAATGCAGCAACGTAGTAGTATTTGAGGGACAGCAGCGGGTGGGTTTTTAGCATCAGTTATTCGGGTGGTTCAGGGGATCACAGGGCATCAGGGCGTTCAAACACCCTTGAAAAACAACTGTCAAACGCATGTCATGGGGTTGTGGGGTGGGGGGGTGAGAGAGGAAGAGGGAAAGGGAGAGTATGCAGCGAAACAATGAAAATACCAGAAAGGGAGGATAAGAGAGAGAGAGAGGTGGAGAGTGTGAGGGAATGATGAGTGCCGGGACATATGGAAAGGGCAACACAGAAAACAGCAACAACAACAACAAAAAAGAGAGAGCAAATCAAACATTTTTGATGTGTTATTGCTTTGTCCCCCCTTCCCTTGCCCCACCAATGCAATGGGTGGGAGGAATGGGGATGATATACCCACCCCCACCCCTCTACCCGTTAAAGGAAAATATGATTTCACTCTTTGCCCGAAATTGATTTTTGTCTAAAAACAATGTTCGTTCTGTCATTTGGTTCTCCACGCACGTGTCTCCACAATATTTCAGGGTCTCGCGTCTCTCCCTCTCTCTCTTTGTCTCTCTGTCTCTGTCTCTCTCTCTATCTGCCTATGGAAATACACTTTTACATAATCTATATGATGTCTATGTGTATCGGTTGTACATGTTACCTGTTTGTGTGTGTGTGTGTGTGTGTGTGTTTTGTTACATGACGCCAACTGTCGTTTGTCGTTGGGTCGTCTATCGTTTGTAAAAATAAAAGCGCAAAAGCGACGAGAGACCAGCGCCGCAACAAGAACAAACACGCAAACAATTATAGCAATAAAAACAGGCAAGGAACAAAATCAGAAAACAGCAAAAGATAGATTGTTTTTTAGCTATGTACGAAAATATAATGGACTTTGCCAGACATCAAATCCTATAAAGCTATAAAGGACTTTGTCCCTTGCACTCCTTGCTGTCGCATTGCTGAAAAACAAACTAGAGAAAAACTCGTATAATTCATATCGAAATATGGCCATAAATTGTGAAAATAAAGTCAATTAAAAATCAGGGGATTAAGTCGTCTGCTGGCGGGGGGCAGACAAAAACATCCGCCCCCTTTGCTGGTCATACAATTACAAACCCCCTGACAGCCCCCTTTTGTTGATGATAAAAACACCTTTGACTACGCCCCTGGCCCACTGGGCGGCTGTGGGACATACGGAAATCATTTCGTGTGCCAAATGAGAAATAATTTTTATTACCACAGCAAATCAAAGTGCGCACAAATTTACAATTACACAAGCCACACTAGAAAGAGAGAGCGCCATGCGATGATAGATGAGAGAGGCGAAGAAGGGAGAGACAGAGAGAGAGAGGTAGGTAGCCAGAGATCGTGCACTGATTCCGATATGAAGGCAGAGCAGTATCTCCCAAAGCACGTGTCGCGTCTCTCCATCGGAATGGAACGGCACCCACCTCTGAACTGCTTTACTTTAGCGCGCTCTCTCTCTCGTTGTCTCTCTCTCTGCAGTTTTGCTTTATTTTTATCTAATCAATGAAGAAATTTATATCTAATCAAAGTACAAAAGGCAGAAACCGAAACAGACTGAGAATTCGAGCAAAGCAAAAGCAAGCGGCCGTCACAACAGAGATGTGTCTGTCGTCTGTCCCTCCCACACTGCCGGTGGAACCCTTCTCCAACTGTCGGTGCAAGTCACATAATGAGACGCGACGATGATGATTATATGATCGAAAAACAACTTTGTTTCCCCCTTCGCCCCACCTCTCTCTCTCCTGTCACAATCTATGTGGGTTGCGTTGCTCTCTTTTATCTAAGCAATGCCGAAGGTCACTTGTCATACTCGTCTTACATATTTGATAAAGGGAGATGGCAATCTCGTATGCCACATGCAGCCTTGAGGTATGCTATGGGCTGTTCTATCCTAGTCACTGCCTACTCCCCACTCCCATGCGGGCACTGTCCGACGACCTAATGACCTGCTTTGCACTGCTTTATTTACCGCTCCACTCCAGTGGCTGCCGTTCCATGTATGTATGTACATGTAGTGGGTCTCTGGGTCTCGTCTCCAAAAGCAGTTACCTCTCCTCGCTCTCCTCAAAAGCAGTCTCAATGCTAATTTATCGTCACAGTCGCGCGGCAATCACAGGTTTAGGTTCTCCACACACACCCGCCCCCCCCTTCTCCAACGCCTTACTCTTTCCATGCAAAGTATATTAGGCAGAAGGTACATATGTCAGCTAAAATCATTGGGTGTCGTAGTTTTTTCTGCAGTCTTTCATTCAACCGAGATTGAAGAGCAGCTCAAAACCCTTTAAGGTGTCTCTTCCGTGGACTGCCTTACCTACTTTTTCTAATGTACCCTGCCTTCAACCTCTCGATCTTTGTAGACTTTGCCGGGCTCAGACTTTTTCGTCATGCGATTATCAGCCAATGTGCTATTTATTTGCATTTCGCTTTTTGTTCTTGCTGCTGTTGTTGTTCTTGTTGTTATTTTTTTTGATCTTGTTCTTGTTGTTGTTGTTGTGTTACGTTTTGTGAGTTTTTGTTCCAGCAACTTTATTTTCTTTTGTATTGTTGTCGTTGTCGTTGTAGCTTTGAGCTGCTTTTGTAGATGCGCAATTATTGGGAGCGTGTTACTCTCTTTTTGTTTGTTGGTGTGCGAGTGGAATCAGCCGTTGGTTTTTGTACCCTATATGCCCATATGGCAACTGTGGTACACTTGTACTGATGCTTTGGAGTACAGAACAACACTCGCTCTCTCAATCAGCAGAGGAAAGCCAGTGTCTTGTAGGGTATGCACAGTTTCGACTTGCGTGTGCTTTGAAATTTATGTGTGTTGTCTGCTACTTCTTCTTTGCATTGCGTTTTGTGTGTAGGTAATTGTTGGTACAGTTAGACTCTTCTCTGCCCTTACTTATTTACTTACTTATTTTAAGCAGAGTATAATGCTACAGTTGATAGATCTATTCTCGAATCTGCCTTCTTAATCAAACATCATGCATCTTATGATCTTACAAATCTGATATGATAGGGTAGCTACAGCTTCGACTGTGTACAGTACAGTTCCCGCCCAGTACAGTTTGCGCTGCGCTTTCTGTTTCTCTATTGCTGCTCAGTGTTTTTATTGTCGCCTCATATGCTTTTCATATTACTTTTGTTGTTTAATGGATGCCTGGCAAATATGCTTAATTATTTTTACCTTAAAAGTCGCGCCATCAAAACGAATGCGCGACAACAATTTCAATGTGAGGTTAGGAATAGGGTTGCCACTGCCGTTGCCGCAGTGCAACGGAGAGAAGCTTCGATAGAGTGTGGCGGGTCAGGCAGGAGGGAGGTGATGGGGAAAACAAATGTAAGCCCTGAGCCCATTTGACATTTGGGGCTTAAATGTCACAGCAAATCAAGATAGAGAGAGATGGAGAATGGAGAAACGGAGACGGCATGAGCAAGTGCAATGCAAAAGTTTGAGCAACGAGGAGATGGTGGAGAAACAAAATGAAAATGAAAATGCAATTGGAATTGCCACAGCAACAACAGCAATAGAAACAGCAACAATCATGAATGACGTTGACAATGACGATGATGGAGATATGGCTATGGCTTTGGCTATGGCTATGGGTGCGCATGATGGTGGGGGGATACTTTGGGAGTGAAATCACATGAGCATAAGTTCCATGGCCCCATGGCATCATGACATCATCGATAGAGGTCGCACATGAGTCAAGTTTTAGCGATAAGATGTGATGTGAAAGATGTGAAAGAATTCCCTGGAATCCATCAGTTGATATTATTCCAAAAATAATTCTATGTCTTTTCCCCATTTGTCATACTCTCATATTCTCCTGGAAATTCTCCCCCCAAAATTTCGGTTAACAAAATTGTGTCATTCTGGCTAATGTTTGGGGAAAGGGCTGCCATATGTTATACGGCAGAGAGGCTGCTGCGGCCGCAGCGGCGGTCACGCCCACAAAGCTATCGAAACCCAATAAAAGTCGTGCCAAAATGGCAACTAATTCGTGGTATTACCTTTGCTTGGATTATTGCAGGAAAAATGATGAAATGAACCAGCAGGCGGGCTCCTCAAGGGCGCCAGCCACAGGGGGCCAAATCTCACCGCCGGGTGGCAGTAGCACAAACAACAACAGTCTCGATCAACAACAGCAGCAGCAGCATCATCCGCAACACCAGCAGCAACAACATCCGCAACATCAACAGCAGCAGTACTACAGCCAACAGCAGCAGCAGCAGCATCAATACCAGCAGCAACAACGCGAAAGTTTTCTGGCCTACCAGCAGCAACAGCAGCAGCAGCAGCAGCAGCAACAACAGCAGCAACAGCATCACCAGCAGCAGCAGCAGAGATCCGGAGGATTAGGTGTCGGAGGAGGTGTGGCAGGTGGCAACTTTATGCTCGGCAATGAGCTCATCGGAGGCGACAGCCTGCGCAGCCTGAACAACACTTTTGGCCCCAATTCGGAGTTTACTTCGCTGACGAGCGGCGGCACCAGTGCCGGAGCCAGCTCTACTGCCTCTTTGGGTGGCCTGAGTACCACCAGCGTCCAGAGCGGACAACAGGGCTATCCTGCTGCCATGGTGGCAGCAAATCAGCAACAGCAGCAGCAACACCAACAGCAACAACAGCAGCAGCAGCAGCAACAGCAACAGCACATGTCCGGCATGGATGCCATGGGAGGTTACAGTCAGGTGAGGATCCGAGCAGCAGTCCAATATTTGCAAGACTTTTTCTCTACGAGGTATTTCTTCTCTCTTCCCCCCGCCTTCCAGATGAGTGGCGGCATGCATCCAGGCGCCAATGGCGGCATAATGTCCAATGCCCAGTACATGAATGGCGGAGGAGCCAATGGCCAAGCGGCCGGCTACAATGGCACCCAGGGAATGGGCATGGGCTATGGCAATGGTGGAGGCGGCATTGGACCACAGAGGCATCATCAAGTGAGTACCCGGAAACCGCAAAAGCAGGGAATGACTTCACTTCCAGAGAGAGAGAGAGAGAGAGAGAGAGAAAGAGAGAACGGGAGATTCCAAATGGACAGCTGTTTTAGGGCCAGAAACAGAAACAAAATTTCCAGAACTTTTAAGCGATGGATAATTTCGGATGATTGCATCAGAGTTTAGCTCTCAAAACACAAATGAAGCATAAAGCCTCTCTGGAAGTGGAAATGCCTCGTATTTTCCTCTCATTTTCCCCTTCTCTAAAACACACTTTTTCTGCCCCTTCTTGCAGATGACGCCCATGACTCAAATGCAGTCCATGTCAATGATCAGTCAATGCCCAGGAGGCGGTAATGGCGGAGGAGTGGGAATGAGTCCCATGCAACAGCAGGCGGCCCAGCAGATGGGCGGCGGTGGCATGAATCCCATGGCCAAGATGCAGGGCATGGCCAATGGCGGATATCCGCAGCAGGCGCCGCCCCCACAGCAGCAGCGTCGCATGGCCCCGTATCCCCATCCGCAGATGCACATGGCCCAGAAGCGGGCGGGCGCCGGTGCAGGCGTTGGCGGTGTGGGTGGAGTGTATCCCAATCTTGTGCAGCAGCAGCAACCGCCGCAGATGTACGGCGGCCAGCAGATGCATCCCGGAGCAGGCGGCGTGCCACTGCCAATGCAGGCGGGAGGCGCAGGGAATGGCTATGGACGCGGAGGACCAATGGTTGCCGGCAGCGGTGGCTACGGCCGCATGTCGGCGGCCAATGGAATGGGTCCGAATGGCGGACCCGTCATGGGTCCCATGGGACCTTCGGGCATGGCAGGCGCTGGCATGGGACCCGGTCCTGGCTGCATGAGCCAGCAGCAACGTTTCATGCCACAAGCTGGCGGTGGTGTGCCCGGCGTTGGGTACGGTGGCGCTGGCGGACCGGGAGGAGCATTCTATCCCGGTGCCGGCGGCGGCAATGGCGGTGGAATGCCACAGGGAGGCGGCGGCGGCAGCATGTGCCCGGCGGGACCGGGCGTGGCCACAACAGGCAATCCCTACCAGAATCAAGGTTTCCAGCAAAACTATCAGCACAGTCCAGTGCCTGGTAATCCAACGCCGCCGCTGACGCCCGCCTGCAGTGTCCCATATGTGAGCCCCAATCCGGACATAAAGCCACCAATGGATAACAGTACGTTTACACAGAGATTTATGGATTCCCCCACGGAGAACGGTAGCTAATCCCTCGCTTTGTCTGCTTATTTGTAGGTGAAGAAATGAGACTGACATTCCCGGTACGCGATGGCATCATTTTGGCACCGTTCCGCCTGCTGCACAATCTGTCTGTGAGCAATCATGTGTTCCATCTGAAGCAGAATGTCTACAATACGCTGATGTGCCGGTAAGTCCAATGACTAATCCGATCTGCAGAGCTGCATATTAATCATTGAGTTTGATTTAGCACCGATTTGGAGCTGCAGTTGAAGTGCTTCCATCAGGATGATCGACAGATGAACACCAATTGGCCGCATACCGTCACCGTTTCCGCCAATGCCACGCCTCTGAATATCGAGCGTTCCGAGAAGAACAGCACTGCACTGCGTCCGCTCTACTTGAAGGCTGTGTGCCAGCCAGGACGCAATACCCTACAGCTGACGGCCAGTTCCTGTTGTTGTGTAAGTGAAAAATCATGGACAATGCGCCCAGGGAAACACTCTCTAATCATTGTATCTCTCTCTCCACTCTCTCTCTCCACAGTCGCATTTGTTTGTGCTGCAACTAGTCCATCGACCCTCTGTGCGTCAAGTGCTGCAGACGTTGCACAAACGCAATCTGTTGCCGCTGGAGCATAGCGTGCAGAAGATCAAGCGGAATCTGGGCCTGCCACCCGATGGCCAGGCGGTGGTCAATGGCGCAGAAGTAGCGCCATCGCAGCAGTGCACGAAGATCTCATTGAAGTGCCCCATTACGAAGTCTCGAATACGCCTGCCCGCCAGGGGGCACGAGTGCAAGCACGTGCAATGCTTCGATCTGGAGGCCTATCTGATGATCAACAGCGAGCGGGGCTCCTGGCGCTGTCCGGAGTGCAGCAAGTCGGCCATCACCGACACCCTGGAGATCGATCAGTACTACTGGGCCATACTCAATACGCTGAGCAACTCGGATGTGGATGAGGTGATCATTGATTCGTCAGCCAACTGGAGGGCCCTGCAGCACAACGGCGGCATGCCCAATGCCCCAGGAGTGGGTGGATCCGCTGCCAGTGGTGGTGCATCTACGCCCTCGAATGTTCCTACTAGCAATCCCATCAGCAGCAATGGTCCCAGTGTGATGCCTGCCATCAAGCAGGAACTGATGCCTGTCGTGAAGCAGGAACTCTGCGATGACATGGCCAAGGTGATGTCGCCGGGCTCCACACAGCTCCCCACGTGGGACAATTCGCAGGCGATGAGTCCGTACAATATGCATGACATGAACTCCATTGCCAGTGGGAATATGATGGGCAATCAGCAGTGAGTAAACCTCATAATCATCATTCGTGGAATGGTTACTTATTGGTTTTTCCCCCACCTCCTCTTTACAGTGGCAATCGCGGTAGCTATGACAACTTTAGTGGCAACCACAGCGACGGCAGTGGCGGTCTGTCCAATGGCGATGGTGGTGTCAACTCTTTGGATCAACTAAATGCCATGGAAAAGTCACTGAGCGATCAGGTATGCGTCCAGCTAGAGAGACAGACCCATAGATACATAGATGCTTATTGTTGCTTTCTCCTACTTAAACAGATGCCCCATACACCGCACACGCCTGGGGCAGCCAGCCATCCGATGACCCCGGGTGGTCCCCCAAGTGTTAGCTCCTCCCACAATGAGCCCATCAGTGGGGGCACACCAAATGCCAGCAGCAGCAACAATAACAATAGCAGCAGCACGGGACACAACTCTCCACAGACACCAGGGACGCCAAGTCGCATGGGCGGCGGCATGGGAAGTGCAGAGAACCAGCAGCAGCAGCAACAGGAGCAACTCCTGAATAGCCTGATGAACAGCCAGACGCAGCTGAAGTTCACGGAGACGGATCTGAGTGCCGAACTGCAGAGTTTCGATGCGGCAGCGGCAGGCATCAATGATACGGCGCATGATCTAAATGTAAGTCGATTAGGGATGATGGAGCCCCAGACTCAGGAGAACTGTAAGCTAATTTGTTGATTGCTTTCTTTTTGTAGCTTCTGCAAGATGTGGATCCCATGGAAATTCTCTCGTACCTGGATCCCCAACCAGACCTCAATACGCCTCCTTCCAGTGGCAGCAGCAACAATAATGCCAGCGACGACTTGCTGGCCACATTGTTCGACTAAAAGAGTAATCGAGAGAGAAAGAGAGAGAGAGAATGCAGGAGAATGAAGGAGTAATGGCAGAAATACCATAAATTGTATATAGTATTATTAATTTTAATGAAGAAAAAAAAACAAAAGCTAAAAAATCTGCACTACAGAGCAAAAGTCGCGTACTTCAAACATTTTTCGTTTCCTCACACAAAAGCAAAACAACAGCAAAAGCAAAGCAAAAGCAAAAGCAACAGCAACAATTGAGAAACAACAACAGCAAGCAGCGGCCAGCAGAAAGCAACAATTTGTGTATTTGCCCCCGTGTTTGAAAAACAATGAAATGTGATTTAAAAATTAATTAATTAAATTAATTGGCATTTAATTTAAAAAGCAAACAACAAACAACCAACAAGAAAAAAATATGAAAGAAAAAACGTATAAAAAATCTACCACAAAAAAACTAACAAAACAGTCATTATACCATATAAAAAAAAACAATGAGAATGAGAAAAAGCACAGAAAAACCATTTAGTTGAGAGCATGAAAATTCCTTCAATGAAATTTACGAATTTAATGTGTAATTTTTTCCGACAAAAGCAGCAGCAGCAGAAATATGATTTAGATATCAAGATCGATCCCTTTCCTTCCCTTCAGAAATGTCACTCGACACTTTTTCGTTTTCATTAATATTTTTAAACAATTTTTAACTTTTTTGTGGAATGTTTCTTGTTTCTGTTTTATTTTTTTATATATACTATTGTACAAAGTATTACCAGGAGAATGGAAAATCAGCAACAGTTTCACAGACGATTAGAAGCATGAGCAAACAAAAGCAAAAAGCATTAAAAAATGAGAAAACAAAATACATACATACATACAACAACAACAAAAATCCCAACAATTTTATTACATTTATAAAATGAAAAACAAAACAAAACAAAAAACAAACATTTAAATTTTAATTGTTGCATAATTTTAGTTTATTTTTAGAATGCCTAAATCTACAGAATATAAAAGATTAATTGATTTAAAAGATAAACGAAATTTAACACAAAAGCAGAAAAAATTATTAAGAATTATATTAATTATAGCGAAAACAGAAGATAAAAACAAAAAAGTTTATGAATAAGGAAAATGAGAAAACTAAAACAGAAAGCGCATAGGGGAGAAAAAAGTAATGGAGGAGGTGTGAAGGGAGTGTAGAGGGAAACAACAACTATTAAAAGTGTAAATCAAATTTAATGCTAGCTCTAAAATATATTGTAAATAAATGGAATATGATGTATGTTATATATGCGACAAGAATACCCCCTGCCCACACCCACACCCTCTCCCATACACACACACACACACACAAAGCTAATTAAAACATATACATATATATACATATATGATAATGATAATAATAAATGAAAAAACAAAAGTATTTCAAAAAACTAAAAATGGTAAGGGACTTATAGTTTTTCTTTGTTTGGGTTTTATTTCGAGAACACAAATTAAAATATTTCTTTACGTATTATTTTAGTTTTGTTTTTCAGTTTTTCTATATGATTCGTACGTTATGGTTACCAATGGACCAATTTTTATATATATACGACTATATATGTATGATACCCACACACCGAACGAGAGCGATAAGCGATATATATACATACATATATATATAGCGGAGAAATCCAATACGATATGATATTCAAAAATATAGCGAAATTTTTAAGCTTTTTCCTCCCCTCCGTTCCAGCGCTTACATTAAAAGAAAACAAAAAATAAATCGAAAACTAAACGCAAAAATCGCCTCAATGTGGTAGTTAAATGAATCTCAAATCTCTTCTCTCAATGTTATATCAAAGAAAAAAACGAAATCATATTACAATTATTATATAGTATACACGTACATACGTATATCGTAAACAGAAAAGAAAAAGAAAGAAAAACAAAATTCGTAGTGGTTTCATTGTAAAACAATATTTCGTAAAAAGAACAATTAGCTTCAAGATCGATAACCGGAAGGAAGAGGTCCTCCCTCACGACTAGTTGTGTGGGCGGCGACTATTCCAACTCTCGCACTTCAGACAGAATATGAATTAAATAAAGAAGAATTGAAGGAATAATTGTGGAGGGAGTGGAGAACGACGAGATGCGCAAATGTGATTTTATTCAAAATAAAATACACATATAAAAAGATTACAATTAATAATGAAAGGTTTTTTATTTCTGTGGATCTCCTGAAGATCCGATTTTTGATGATGATGCGGCATCTGGATGCGATGCTTGAATGAGTGGAGTAGTGAAGGAGCGGAGAGCGTTGTACATACGAGTATTTAACTAACGTAAATTATAATGAACAAGGTATATATCGGAATATATATATATATACATACATATATATATATATATATATGTTTAAATGTAGTCCATAAGTTGTAATTTTAAATGATGGAACAAAAGCAAATACACATTAAATAATATAAAGAAATAAACAGAGTTCCTCAAGACTTTCATTTCTCTTCCCGTTCTCTCAATTCCAGCGACTCTTCTTGGCGCGTTTCGAGTCATCCCTGCTGCTGCTGGAGGACGATGATGATGATCCTTGGGGTGGCGGCGGTGCCGGGGCAGCAAACACACCCGTCTGGGGCACAGTCTCCTCCCAAGTACGATCGCTGGAGGCTCTAAACTGGGAGCTGTACTGGTTGCGGAATGCCTCTCGCATTGCCGCATACCGATCTGTGGCGGGGCCGGCACTGGAGGCGGGCCTTGGCTCCTTGGAGAAGGGATTATCGGAGCTGCTGCCAGGCCTCGAGCTACCGCGTGATGGTGATCGATCGCCAGAACCGCTTCTGTCTCTGGATCCTCTCCTTTCTCTGCCGCCGCTGCCACCTTGTGGCGGCTCTCGATAGCCCAGTCCCGTGTATGTTTTGGTGACCTTTTTGCCCTTGCCCTGCTTGAAGCGGGAGCTGCGGAACCAGGAGCTCTTCAGGGCCAGCTCCATGAGGTCCTCGGGCACCTCTTGATCGGCACCCTCCAGATTGCGCACCAGATGGCCCGCAAACTCCTTGTCCTTGTCAGTGACCAGAGTGAAGGCATTGCCCTTCTCCCCGGCACGACCCGTGCGACCAATTCGATGCGTGTGCGTGTCAATGTCCCTGGCAATGTCGTAGTTCACCACATTGCGGATGTGCGGTATGTCCAGGCCGCGTGCAGCCACATCGGTGGCCACCAGGATGTCGCACTCCTTGCGCTTAAACTGTGTGATGACCTTGTTGCGGTCCGCCTGGTCCATGTCGCCGTGCAACAGCAGGCAGTTGTGCTCCTTGACGAGTAGATTGTTGGCCACTGTCTCGGCATCGGCCTTTTTGGTGACGAAGATCAGGACACTGCCCTCCGAGAGGAACTTGACCAGATGGCACAAGAGCCAATTCCACTTTTGCAGCGGATTGGGGAAGACGAACACCGACTGTGTGATGTCCGAATTGGCCTCATTCAGATCGCCCTGAACGATGCGCACCGGATCCGAGAGCACGTCTCTGGCCAGACGCTCGATTCGCTTCTTGAAGGTGGCCGAAAAGAGCAGAGTCTGCCGGTCAGGACGCACGTGGTTGCAAATGGAGCGCACCTGCGGCTCGAAGCCCATGTGGAACATGCGATCGGCCTCGTCCAGCACCAGAAAGGTCACTCGCCTCAGATTGGTGGCCTTCATCTTGACCATATCTATCATGCGGCCCGGCGTGGCCACAATTATCTCAGCGCCCTGCTCCAGGGCCTTGCTCTGCTCCCACTTGGAGCCGCCGCCATAGCAGCAGACCACATTGATGTTGTACACTTTTCCAAACTTCTTGGCCTCGTTGTATATCTGCAGGGAGAGCTCCCGGGTGGGGGCGAGGATCAGGCCGATGGGTCCGTCGCCTGGCTTCAGCTCCCGCTGATCCATCAGGTGCATGAGCAGTGGCCAGATAAATGCAGCAGTCTTGCCAGAGCCCGTCTTGGCAATGCCGATGATGTCTCTGCCGGCCAGTGCGGTGGGCACCGCCTGCGCCTGGATGGGTGTGGGCTGTGTGTATTCCGCCTTTCGCACGGCCTTGATTAGCTGCTCGTCGAAGCCAAAGTGACCGAAAGATGTCACTGGATTGGGCGGTGAGGGCCCGGTGACCTTCACGCCAAGAGTATGACGCAGCTCGCGGACACCCTCCTCGTCCAGGGAAGCTATCTCCTCGTGCGGCGTGTAGAAGTTCTTCTCGAACGGCTCGTACTCGATCTCCGAGTGGTAGATGGTGGGCAAGGGATCTATGTCCTTCTTCTTGGGCGGTGCAATCGGATTGCCATCCTCGTCGTACTCGATCTCCTGGTCGGAGCCATCGTCGCGGAGCCCAGCATTGGGATTCTCCTCCATGTAGCGGTAGTAGCTCTCCTCATCGTCCTCGTCATCGATGTCGCCTCGAACACCCTTCTCCAGCTGCGGGGCGCTCGTGGCTTTTGGCTGCTGTGTGGCCGCACGGACCTTCTCCTTCTCCACCTGCTGATTGATGCCGGCCATGAACTGCTCCAGCGGATCCTCGTCCGAGTCGGATTCCTCCTGCTTCTTGCCCGGAGCAGTCGCCCCAGGCGATCCTGGTGCTGGTATGTACGCCTGCTCCAGCTCCTTGTGCTGCTGCTCATCATCGTCATCGAAGTAGTCGTCGTCCGTGTGCTGTTTGCGTTTGCCCACAAAGTTTGTGGAATTGGTGTACTGACTGATGGAGTCCAGCGTCGTGTAGCCCTGCTTGGATGTGCCACTGACCGATGGAAGCGGTGGAATACCCCGGCCGGCAGCACCAACCGCACCACCACCCCTGGGCACATATCCGCGACTCACATTCAGCACTGGTGGCGGCGGCACGGCGTTCATGTTGTTGCCCGAGCTGGCCGGCTTCCTGTACGGGAAGCCGCCCCCTCCTATTCCTCTGTAGCCGCTCATGATGCTTCCAATCAATAATATTAAAGTTTATAATTTTTGCACGCCAGTGTGACCGCGTTTGGCCCTCAGAAATATGCCGAAATATCGCTATCGATGAGTAGTCGACATATCGAGTGCAATTGCAATTGCAATTGTTGATACAAATAGTAAATAATTAATAATAAAAGCGTTCTAATGGCTGCGGGAATTAACAATGTGGCGCAGGACTATGCCAAGATCATACAGAGTGCCGATCTGGACAGAGAGATCAATCCGCTGTGCACGAACATCGACGATATGCTGGCCCGTCTCGACGAATTCGAGACTCTTCTTTCATCCGTAAGATAATTGCTATTCATTTTGATATTTACACTAATATATATTCTTATTAAACAGGTGCGTGCCGAGTCGAATGGCATCATGGCCAACCATGTGTGCAGCATTCTCAGCTTCAGCGACAATTTCGACGAGTTGCGAACGCGCATCGACAATCTGGAGAAGTTTGTGGGCGCGGTGAGTGCGAATCTCAATGATGTGGAACGCTCTGTGGACGTGGCGGAGCAGGAGCTTAATGTAACGGACTACAGCTTGAGGGGACTGCTGCTCAAGCCCCTCAAAGCCAAGTTGACTGCCACAGATCCCGCCACCGCTCTGTCCCAGCCCCGCACGAATCTCATTTCCGGGGAATTCCAGTCGGTTGCCATCTACAGCTCCGACGAGTACTTCGGTGCCGCTGCCACACCAGAGGAGCCCCAAGTGGCGTGAGCGCCCAGTTAAATATTTAGTGTTTAATTAGCAAAAATCGTTGATGTAAGTGTGTAAATATTTTTTGTTTATTTTTCAATTTCGCGTTTTTTTAATTTCATTATGGAAAATGTGACGTGAAAAGTAATGTCACGCGGTTACATAAGCAGGGGTGTGCAAGGCTGTGGCCTTGGCTTAGGTCTCGATCTCCTTGCTCTTCTCCTTGCTCTCCTCGGAGCTGGAACCGGCGGCGGCGGTCTTCTCCTTGTGGAACAACTCGGCCACGGAAACGGGATGGTGGATGGGTATTGCCAGCTCTGTGGTGGCCTTGTTGTTGGCTGAAGCAGGAGTGGACTTGATCTCAGTGGGCACTGCAATGTCACGCTTATGACGCTGCGCATCCTTCGCGGGATTAACCTCTAGATCGAGGCTCTTTGGGACGGCTAGCTTGGAGGGAGCTTCGCGCCTCTGCTTGTGGTGAGCGTGGGAGTCTGGCTTCGCCGGATGCTCCTCCTCGTGATGATGGGAATCGTGATGGTCGGGTCCTGAGGCCTCTGGCTTTGGGGGAGAGTTTCGCTTCTGCTTATGAGCTGCGACTGCGGGAGCGGCTGCAGGCAATGCATGAGGCAGGGCATCCTTCGCATCTTCCTTCTTGGGCTCTTCGTGGTGACCCTCTTCGTGGTGAGCCTCCCGCTTGGACTTCTTGTGGGCTTCGACTGCTGGAGCAGCTGCATGCAGGGCATGAGAATGGCCATCCTTTGCCTCGTCCTTCTTGGGCTCTTCGTGGTGACCCTCTTCGTGGTGAGCCTCCCGCTTGGACTGCTTGTGGGAGTCAGCTTGAGAATGGCCATCCTTCGCCTCTTCCTTCTTGGGCTCTTCGTGGTGACCCTCCTCATGATGTCCTTCTTCGTGGTGAGCCTCCCGCTTCGACTTCTTGTGGGCTTCGACTGCTGGAGCAGCTGCATGCAGGGCATGAGAATTGCCATCCTTTGCCTCTTCCTTCTTGGGCTCTTCGTGGTGACCCTCTTCGTGGTGAGCCTCCCGCTTGGACTGCTTGTGGGAGTCAGCTTGAGAATGGCCATCCTTCGCCTCTTCCTTCTTGGGCTCTTCGTGGTGACCCTCCTCATGATGTCCTTCTTCGTGGTGAGCCTCCCGCTTCGACTTCTTGTGGGCTTCGACTGCTGGAGCAGCTGCATGCAGGGCATGAGAATTGCCATCCTTTGCCTCTTCCTTCTTGGGCTCTTCGTGGTGACCCTCTTCGTGGTGAGCCTCCCGCTTGGACTGCTTGTGGGAGTCAGCTTGAGAATGGCCATCCTTCGCCTCTTCCTTCTTGGGCTCTTCCTGGTGACCCTCCTCATGATGTCCTTCTTCGTGGTGAGCCTCCCGCTTCGACTTCTTGTGGGCTTCGACTGCTGGAGCAGCTGCATGCAGGGCATGAGAATGGCCATCCTTTGCCTCGTCCTTCTTGGGCTCTTCGTGGTGACCCTCTTCGTGGTGAGCCTCGCGCTTCGACTTGTGATCATGCTCCAGCTGAGCTGGCTGTGCCTTGGCTAGCGATTCCTGCTGGCGTTGGGGACTATGCTGCAGCAGCTCGCGGGCCTTCACGCTGTCGGGCTTAGGGGGAGCAGTCTCATCCCGCTCCTGGCGATGCAGGGCGGGCTCACTCTTCAGGAGGACAACCTTCTCCTCGGGCTTGGGGTCGCTGATCACATCAGGAGCGATAGGACTAGGACGCCAAAGGGCCTCCGCGGCTTCCTTGACTTCGGCCGGGGTGGTTGGAGCCGCATGGCAAGCGGCGAATAAGGCCAGCAAAATGATCTGTAAATCGAAACGTAATAGAATCATAGAGAAAGTTGTCTTTGCGGGCAGTCTGCTGATGTGGACTCACAATCGACTTCATGTTCGTCTCCTGGGTGTGTCTGATGTGTTGACCGTTGGGAAATTTCTCCCAAACTGTTGCTGTTTGCACCGTGGGCAGCCTATTTTATGAGCGAATCCCATCCGAGGCGCCGAGCGTCCCATCCCAGCGACTGGTGGGACTGTTAACCAGTTTGTAATTCGGTGCTAATTGCCGCTAGATGCACGCCAAGTACGCGAAACCCGTTCCCATATGTAAATATGTATCATATATATTATTTTCCACATTGATATTGATTTGTCTGACTAATTATAAGCCGTGGAAATCACCGTGCAAGTCCAGCACCTCATCACATCAAATAGAAAAAAAAAAAACATAGACAACAAAATCGGCTCAAGGCTTATTCAGAGTTGGAACACAGGCCCAGACCCAGACCCAGATTCAGAGATACAGATACATCAGATACAGGTACGGATACGAAATCCGATCGTTCCGTTACTCATATCTAATTAGCACAGACTTGCAATAAAGAAAAAAAATATTAAAAAAGGCGAGCAGTGCAATGAAGTAAGTCGCTCGTTCGCTAAAAACACACTTAAGCAGATGGGAGTTGGGGTAGCAGCTAATTTCAAGTGCACATAAATAACTATGCAAATATTAATAGGATTCGCGTAGCGTCTATAATTGCTGCCCTTTACGTAAGTTGAACATTTTTGTTGATATTTAAGTGTAAATCAATCCATTTACATTTAATTTCCTGGAACTGTACGCTGCAGGGGCACTGCTTTGATTGATTGATTGACTAATTGCTCTGAATAGTTGAATTTCAAATTCAAATAAATAAAGCGCCCGTCCAGTGTGCACACACCAGAAATGTATACCGCGCTTTAGCGCTTGGGCAAATTTAGTGCCTTTTCACCTGCACCTACACCGGTGTGGACACACTCATTTTCATTGATCAATTTATTGAGATTAAACCGTTTTTAAGCCCGTAAACAAAGCAAAATGCCTACAGAAATGGAAAATATCAATCCCAATGTCTATGACAAGATTAAGGAGCGTGTGACGACAGCCAATGAGGAGGACGAGAACGTTGCAGATCCCTTTGACAAGCGCGAGATTTTCGGTGAGGCGATAAAGATAAATATTAGAATTTCTAAATAATGCTGCTGCTGTTGTAGATCTCATACGCAACATCACTGATCCGGAGCACCCGCTCACACTGGAGGAGCTGCATGTGGTGCAGGAGGGGCTCATCCGCATCAGCAACAAGCAGAACTCTGTCTTCATCAACTTCACACCCACCATCCCGCACTGTTCCATGGCCACGCTAATCGGACTGTCTATACGGGTGAAGCTGCTGCGCTCCCTGCCGCCCCGCTTCAAGGTCACCGTTGAGATAACGCCTGGGACCCATGCCTCGGAGCAGGCGGTCAACAAGCAACTGGCGGACAAGGAGCGTGTGGCCGCCGCTTTGGAGAACAAGCATCTGGCGGAGGTAATCAATCAATGCATTGTGGCCAGGGGTTGAACCGGGCGGTTGGTACACACTACCCCCTAGCTGTTCCATGTTGTTTTAGGTAATACAAATTATATTTTAGCAGCAAAACTTTTTGGGGTCATGAACTATCGGCTAAAGGGTAAACGTTAACAAAACACAGCATCGCATGGCGACTGGCGGACGACGCTGCACTCGCATGGACTATTCTTTGGGCGGTTCCTTTAACCGCAGGTGCGGCTCCACGATGGGCAGGGGCTTTGGCTGGTGGGATCGTGCTTGAATGTCTTCACCAGCGGCCCCTTGCCAGCCTTGGCAAAACGGATTTCGTCCAGACGCTGCCGCTCCTCGATCTCCTTGGTGATCTTCATGTTGTCCCAGGCTGAAAGAGGGTTCAAAGGTTACACTAGATCGTTCTTTGGAATGTGTTTTACAAGCTTACACTCTTTCATGCCTCCAACGAATCCCTTCTTCTTCGTAGGCAGCGCACTGGGTGCATGCGTCAGCATCTTCTCGATCTTGAAGTATTCCCGCACTGCGGGAATACGCAGCACGGCCACCTGTCCCAGTGAGATGAAGTTACTGCATGCCCAGTACGTGAGAATGGCCGCCGGGAAGTTCATTGTGAAGGGGAAGATGACGAGGGGCAGGGCTCGCAGTACGTACTTCATCGTGTTCATGTTGGCGGCGGACAGGCGGGCGCTGTCCGTGCCGATCTCGATCGTCAGGTAGAGCGTCGCACTAGTGATCAAAGGCAGTATGTAGAGAGGATCGGCCAGGGTGAGATCCTGGAACCACCAGAGTCCGCCATCCCGCATCGAGTCCACGGGCGTATTGGCCATCTGACGCAGTCCCATGAAGAAGGATATGAAGAGCGGCGCCTGGGCCAGTGGCACAATCATATTCTTCAGCGGGTTCACGCCCTTATCCCGCATGAACAGCATCATCTCCTGGGCGTAGCGGGCCGACTCAATGGCGTTACCCGACTGCCTGGCCTCCGTCATCTTGAGCTGCAGCAACTGCATCTGTGGCATGTTGTTGTTCATCTTGGCCGAGTTCCGTTGGGCGAGAATCACAAGCGGAAAGATGATTGTGCGCACCACAAGCGTCCCCACGGCGATGGCACCCCACCAGGGCAGCTCCCAGGTGCAGTGCAGGAACTCCATGCAGTTTTGTACGACACCCACGGGCGTCCAGCCGCCCAGTCCGACCGACGCGAATGTGGCCTCTCCAGCAGCATTCACCGCATCCACCACATCTGCGGACATATCCCCCAGGGAAAATGCGGGCGGTGTCGGTGCCGCTGGAATATCGGGCAGGTCGACTAGCTGCTTGGTGGACACCGATTCCGGCAGGCCCTCGGCGTCGTTGCTGGCAAAGCGCAGAGCACTAACGCCCATCAGCGCTGGAGGCACAAGCTTCTGTGGGGGCAGCAGCATGGAGTGTCGCGCCAGCTGGGCGCTCCAAATCCTGTGGCTGGCCACGTGCATGTCTCTCCTGTTGGCGGGTGAGTTGTGCTGTGTGTATATATTTCATGATTAGTTGCGGGGTGCTTCAATTCATAACAAGTTACCGCGTTTGCAGGTTATGTCATTAGAGAACTCCAATCCGTGCACCGGCTGTGTCTTACCTGTGTTGTGGTCAAGCGGCCCGCGGCCGTGTTCAATGCTGCAGCCGCATTTGCTGCCCGCCAGAGCTGCATCCTGTTTACCAGCATCGTGGAGTTTTAATTTAGGAAATTGCTGATTTCTGTTTTGCTTCGTTTTGCTGCGCAGGGCCTGCGGGAAAGAGATGGAAGATGTCAATACCAGGGCTAATGGCAATAACAGTCAGCTGTTGCCGACATGTCGCGCCACCTGGCGGTCGTGTTGCCATTGCTTCTTTGGCGGTAAAAAATTTGAATTTGAAATCTGTGTCTTACTTTTCCACTCCTCTGACAAAGCTTTTTCAATAAAATTTTGTGGAACTGAATTAAAATATGAGTTTGAGTGTGAATATACAAAATGGTCTGATCTGATTTAGTTTTGGGTATTGAATTAATTAGCACAGCAATTTACGATCTGCTTTCGCTAGGCCATAAAAATATTTGCCAACTTTATGACAGAGAGACTTCCCGGAAGGCCAACGGGTTCCTGCTGGCCATTCTCCAGAGCCAGGGGAAAATGTTAAAAGTCAATGCGACATATTTGGCAAACAAAATTATGTCACTGAAATGCTTCAGTTTCAGTCAAATTAATAAATTAATATTCATTCAACTAGATACACTTACCCATGGCTAAGGCCTCCCTCGTTTGGCTTGAAAGTAGCTAACGAATATCTTATCTTAAGCCGTCAGTGTATTGCCGATTCGTGCTAGTCCATTTCTCACTATAAATAACGATACACATTATATTAAGATTGGCATGGGAAAAATAAATTATAAATCTTGCCTTGTTGGGACGCCCTCATCTGCATATTGCTGAAACCTGAGAGATTATAGGTGTTCAGAATGCGAATTGATCTCGACCCCAGAATCGAATCGTGTGTGAATTATCATTAGCCGCCAAAACCATTGACACGCTTCGACATGCACAACTAATTTGTTTATTAAAGAGGAGGCGAAACAACAAATGCAAAGTCAAACAGCCAAATATTAAATGTATCACTTGGAAACTTGTTTATTGACTTTGAGTTAAATACGAGTATAATATGTGGTGGATATGATTTGAGTGTTGCTGCTGCTGCGTGGTCGGTATACGCATCTTTTTGTACATCAAATGTAATACAATGAAGATAATCGGCACTAAGTAGCGACTACTATGTATAGTCGAATGTCAGACGCATGCTGATAGGATTGACACCGAATCAGGCATTACCAATTGATGGATTTTACTGCAACGATCTTATGGGGAAATGGTTTTAAACTATCTTTATATTTTCCTATAATTTATTTAAATTATTCTCGAATTTCCACAGCGTTGAAGGTTGAATGTTAGTGCCAATGCAGCTGAAAAAGAGATGTGGAGATGAATACCCTACCCGTCACTTTTACGCATTTTTTTGTATGCGGTAGCAAACATAAAATGGAATTAATGAATTATGCCTCAATTTGCATTCATAATTCGTCTAAATTGTGAAGACAGACAAAATCGTTTGATAGCGGAGGTTCCCGTATAAAGAAAAGAGAATTTACAATGACATATTGATAGGGAGTTTATTTTGGTATAACTTGAACCATAACTTATGCCTTTAAGGCAATTAAATCAATGGATTAGTGGCATCATTATTGGTTCTCATCGAGCAGTTCGATGATTTCACTTTCCGTAGATGCCATAAAGTTAAATTTTACGACTTTCGTGTTCTCAGCAGCTAAACTTCTTCTTCAAGGTTAGACTTAGACCACCTATGTTGATTTATGTGGTTCGCACTTCACGCCAACTATCAGCACAGTGGAATGTACATAGTACACATAGTTGGCAAGGGAAAAGGAGTTCCTAAGAAAGAAACCTACATATGTATACTTCCGGATGCTTTAGTTCTTACATATCGAATTCCCCATCTCATTATCTGCATAACAATTGAGTGGCAGATCCACTGTGCAGGCGCTAGAATATGATACGAGTATATGATATGTACACAATACAGCATTAAAGGTGCCGCAAGAGGCACGAGACATTTTGTGTCAATAGATAAGGCGGATTGGGCGTTGGTCTGGCAACGGGTAAATCCTGTTTGATATCTTATTTTGACTATTAATTAAGTATTAAGTCAGTTTTATGGGCCAATTTGTTAAACGCACACATTTCATTCAGCGCCTCTCGCACACCTATCCAATGGATGTACATACATTACGGGCAAAGCTTCGTGCAGCACTTGGCAACGGATCGATCGAGGGCCGAGCCGAAGAAGCGTCATAAAACGAGAACTGGAAAAGTTAAGCGAAGCTTTTGGGCAGATCAGGCCAAAAGTGGAACCATAAATTATGCTAAATACTCGCGTACCGTACCGCACGCTACATGCCATTTCAAATGCATTTAATTAAGTGTGTCTTTTTGGGTGTGCCGGGTAGGTTTTTCAGACTAGACCCAGACCCAGACCCAGACCCGGACCAGACCTAGGCTAAGCGGCGACATTGACATTGCCGCATGTGGAATACTTTTAACTTTTGCTCTTTGCAGAGCCCCAACCCACACACATCATACACCACACATAACACTCTCCTATCGCAGCATGAGATGGAAATTGGAAGACATTTGAGCTGCCGTCGCCGCCGCCGATGCTCCAGTTTGGCCAAAACTTTTTGGCTTGGCTTTGCTCATTGTTATTTAGATGTGTGTTTCCTGCAGTCCGGCGTAAAAGTTGTTTGGGTGGATCGAGTTTCGGTTGATTGAGAATTTGGAATTAGTTTGGTGTTTGGTATAAAAACATTTGCAATTGGCGACAGAGTCATCATTCAGAGTTGTCTCACAGTCCCAGACAAACGAACTCCTCATCACTTCTGCCAAGATGTTCCGCTACGTAAGTATCCAGGATATCGAGAGCCAGAGATCGGCTAACTGACTGCTCCTATCCCATCCAATACAGATGCTCGTCGCCTCCGCCGTCCTGGCCTGCGCCTATGCCGCCGCTTCCTACAACACCGATGCCACCGCATATGTGGTGAAGACCAGCGCTGACATCCAGCCCGAGGGACAATACCAGTACCAGTACGAGACCAGCAACGGCATCGCCGCCCAGGAGTCTGGACTTGGAGGCCACCAAGCCTCGGGTGGATACTCCTACTACTCGCCGGAGGGACAGCTTGTTCAGATCTCCTATCTGGCCGATGAGAACGGTTTCCAGCCCCAGGGTGAACTCCTGCCCACTCCCCCACCAATCCCAATTGCCATCCTGAAGTCCCTCGAGTACATCCGCACCCACCCTCAGTACCAGGAGCCCCAGCAGCAGTACCAGCAGGTGCGGCAGCAGCAGTATCGCAGCCCCGCTCGTGTCCAGAACAAGCGCGTCTACGGTTAAGCAGCGACTCTAGTCTGCAAATGTTTAAAAAAGCTTTATTACACTTTTTAAATGAATAAATGTTATTGAGGAGAAAACTAATTTGAAATGTGTTTCAACATCTGATTTCCAGCGGATAATTTGAAGCGTATCGATATGAGCAATCGGAAATGGCAGCTAAAACCGCGCTGGACTAGTAATATTTAACCGAATATCAAAATTGAGAAATATCAACGCATATTGTCGTGTCCGTCAGTATATTTGCGGTATACCCGTATATAAAGTAAATTTAAACAAGTTCATCAATCTATTTTTTTTATATTAAGATACTTTTCAAAATGACCGCCAAACTCCATTTAGCGCACACGTGGTGAAGAGAGTGTAAAAATAGCGAAGTCTTTTTTGGAAAATGGGCTTTATTATATTAAGGACTGCATCAATGATGCTCCTCTGGTCACGAGAAGACGTGGCGCGCCCATGGCAGATGAGAAATGGCGAAGAATTGCAAGAATTGATGATTGGGGAAAATGTCCTTGATCCTTGACAAGGACTCCATTAAATCAAGAATGTTTCTCCGATCAATAGAAGGTGTCGCACGCTCAGATCAGATGGGAAATGGCGGAGTTATAGCGAAAAGTATTGTTGAAAAGTTAGTTTCAGCAGTTGCCGTCGTTGATCCTCGATAGGGACCCCCGGGATGTTGCCAATGCAAATAGAGGAAAAAATTTAAAATTTGATCCTTGATTTCCTTCGTCCTTGCCAAGGACTCCATCAGATCAGGGACGTTGTCCCGATCACAGGAAGCCATCGCACGTCCAGATTGGCCGACAATAAGCACATATGTTGTCCAAGTCGGGGGCCACAAGTAGCACAGCTTTGGCGCAAGCAGCAGCAAATAAAATAATTAAATAATGCCCAAAAACACAACTTTCAAGGCGGATTTTGCTAAGTCTTTTTACCTTCGACGAAACCTAGGCGGCGCCACTTTTTCATGTAAAATCGCACGTACATAGCTCCGCTCCTGGGGTCCTAGCAGGACGTGCTATATGTCGTCGGGAGCGGAAAATCTCGCGCATCCGCCAAACCCATCAAGGATCCCGAGGACCCACAGGATTGACCAGGAAATGCAATTTTACATAGATTTATAGTAAAACGCATGTCACTCGGCCATTTACTGTGCCGCCCCTCCGCGTGCTCAGAAGAAAGTCCTCTTTCGTTTGGACAATAAGGACATTGCCTTGGAATCGCTATAAATCATTTATTTCTTCGCTGCTTTTCGCAGGATCATGTGATCGGAAAAAAATTATAGCCGATGGACAGTGTGGATCCTTACGATCCTGGAGAAGTAGGTCCTGCGCCGATCAAAGCTTATTTGGCCGGAAATTAGCGTCCAAAAGAATAATACTGGTTTTTTTATCCATGTCTTGTTGTAATCAGGAGAGCCCACTCCGTCGATTGGCATAAAAAAGGACATTCGGCAAATACTGGTTTTCTCCAAGAGGATGATGGTTATAATCATGATTTCTGCGAAAACCAGTATTCGCCGAATCTCGTTTTTTTCGATGCCGATCGACAGTCTGGATCCTCACGATTCTGAAAAGGTAGGTCCTTTAAGGACTTCCTCTCTTTTTCGTGGTGAAGAGAGCAAATTTCGTGGTGAGTTCCCCTCTTTTTCGTGGTGTGACCAACATGTTCTTAACGGGAACGCTCATGAAATGAAATTCGGCAACATGCTGAAAGAATTAGCAGCACTGTTCTGCAACTTTAACACGGAATGCGCAACAAGTCTGCATACCTTGGAAAATAGATATTATAGAATTGAGATATTGTTTGTAATTTCAGGCTCTTATTCATTCAGAAACTACTCAGTCTCTGTTTTTAAAGATATTATCGACATTTTGCAGCTGCTGGGTACCAATAATGGGTATCAAGACAGGGATACACTATATAAAAAACACAAATCATATGCATGAATAGGTAAAGATCAAGTCAATCTAGGACAAATTCAATATTAATAATATAAAGCAGCTTTGAACAACAAATTAAACAATAATTGAAGGAAGTAAGGTATAAAAATATCCATAACTTGGTTGACCAGCAACAAAGACGGAATGTGACCAGAGTTCACACTTATGTTTAATTCTTTGGCAGTTTTTCTTTAAACCTTATTATGCAAACAATCCAATGAAAAGGAGTTATAAAAACTAGCCAATCTTGTACATAATTTATTGAGGAATTGGATAAAATTATATGTTCAGTGCTTAGAGAGCTAACTAGGTAGTAATATTAAACAGAATATCAAAATTGAGGAATATCAAAGCATATTGTCGTGTCCGTCAGTATATTTACGGTATATTTAAAATATGAGAAGGTATATTTCGGTATATTTCTGAGGAACTGCCGGGTATATTTGATCGATAAGTCCGCGGTCACACTGCATTTTCGACTCCAATAAAAAGCGCATCGGCGGGGCGCGCTCAAAAAACGTTTAACAACGAACTACGATTAATTTAATAATAAAACACACAGCTAATAATTACTACCGAGTGCCGTGCGCAGTGTGTGATGCGAATAAGATGAACCCACGTAAAATCCACCGCCCCAACAGATGAAACCGAGAGTAGCGTCCTCGTCGGCGTCGCAAGTGTTGTGCTCTGAACATGAAAACGAGTGCTAAAAATATAAAACAACAACCATTTGGCATGCCAAGAACTGCGTAAAAAGCCAATTGAATAATAGAGCATCTGTGCTCTGGTTTTACGGCGAAAGCTAAAAGCCTGCTCGAGTTTGATTTGCGAAAAAATTCAATATTAAAGCAGCTGCTTGTCGCGCGTGCCCTACCGCCCACCTTTTGACGTCACAGCTCCAGACGTCAGCTGAAGAACGAAGTCTTTCACTGGTGGTGCACCATGTCGCACCAGTGACGCGCATCTCATGCCCCCCAGAGTACCTGATTATATAGTAGAGTGTACATCCCATTAGTTGCTATGGATAGCACTATGTACTACGCAAAGGAGAGCAGTAGTATTGTGGCCAACACCACAGAGGCAGCAGCTTTCATGGAGGCCGTCGCCACGACTGTCAGGGCCAATGCCACGACACGCGTCGACGATGGCGGCGTATCCATGAACAATTTCTATCCGGCATTGGTTCAGTGCTTTGGCATCATCATCTGCGGGTTAGTAGAGTAGTAACATGAGAGTGCGGCACAGTCCGCGTGGGCAGATGATACGATTAGAATATCGATATTCCAACTGTTATTGCTTCCTCTCCAAGTTCAGGGTTCAACTGGGTGGCTGACCTTTCCTTTAAACTCTCGCCCGCTCAAAGTTCATTTAGATAGCTGCCCCATCCCACAAACACATACAGACATCCCCCGTGGCACCGTGGCGCTCTTCTCACCTTATCAGAGTGTACGTGCCGAACAAGGAAAGTTCTCCATTCATTGTCCATTCTGTTCAATTTCTCTGATTTTCTGATTTGTGGCCCCCCTTTCCGCCACTTATCGAGTGCCTACTCGTATTTAATCAACTTCTGCCAAATTGCTGTGTCATGGATCCAATTCGATGCCTTTGTTATTCCAAATAAACTCCGCAACACACAAACACAAAAAAATGGTAGAACAATCAGTTAAATGAGCTTTTGTTATTTTTAGAATGTTTATACTTTTTTGGGATCTGCATTATTTTGCATATCCAGCAATTATTTGTAGATCATATTGAAATGGTGATTATGACTGTTCTGTGGATTTGGGTCGTTTGTTTATCTAATTATGGAGACGTTTTTGCAGCTGTCGTTTAAATTTGCCAGACGAAAGAAAAGATGGAGAAATATGATGAGAGTATTCCTACCTAACCGAAGTATTGGCTAAGCAGCTGCATACTGGTTTATTTCTCTACCTAACGAAAGGGGTTGAAATATCTACCTTAAATACCCAACTGTACCCTTCGTGTTTTTCATACTTGCAGTTCCCATTCCCTGCTTTTATAGCTTTGCAACGAACTGTACCCCGAGTTTGTTGTCTTGTATGTAATGTATGCTGCCTCTTCTTTGCGGAATTTCTGATTTATTGCAAAAAAAAAAACGTCAGTAGGGTTTTTTCTTGATTACGGAATTTTACGTTGACTCATTGAAGCTGGAGATCGAATATAGATGTTTTTAGATTTTTTAGATTACTTCCCACTGTGCAAAAATACAAAAAAACGAACCCATGAATCTGAACTAATTTCGCAACGCTTGCGGTTGCAATTTTCCAGCGAAACTACCATGAAGCTATTACCAAAGTTGGCACAAATGAAATTATTAAACGGAGTGCCTCTCACGACTGCGGGCACAGCTGCTCACATCTCCCACGGGGGTCTCTCTTGTTATATCTTGATTTATGCATCTGAGCCGAAAACTAATTGACTTTAAAACAATAATCGAAAGTAAAAACGTTTAGAGAGTGCGAGAAAAAACACGTCAAAATACAAACAAGAGAGAGTCAACAAAACAATTACAGAAATGACCTTGCCAAACGGTGCAGCAGGCAGGCAGCGGTAGCCGCAGCCACCTGGGGCAATATCTATCTATCTAATATCGTATCTATTTTGTATTGTACTTATTTAGATTATGCAAGCGCCTATTACCGATTTGACTGCCAATTACTGGCGATATGCATGCTACACCCCCAGCGTAGACATTCATTCAAATGCATTCCTACTGTTCAATCAAACAATTATAGAATATATATATTGTAGCTTCTACTTGTATTGCACTCCTCCTGGTAGGGGTTCCGTTCGTTTCGGTAATATGTTTTATTACTCAACAGTTCTTTCCGGGGCGGACATTGCCATCTGCCAGTTTCAGAACCGAAAAATGTTTCACGGGGGTGCCTCACGACTGTACAGATGACCTGCAAATGCTGTGATTGCTAAATAAATATATATGTATAGACGGAACACAATCTGTCATTGCTCCAAACCAAATTTTCGTCTGTTCAAAGTTTACAAAACGTCTATAATATTAAAGGATTGATGGAAGCAAAACTTAACTTTTTACGAAACAGAACATTTGTTAACTCTAGCTACAAGCTCTATGGGTTCTTTAGATTGAATAGAGGTTCACTATATATAACAGATCTCTCCACAATACCTTGTACCTCCCTCTGTCCTCTCTGGCACTCAAAAAACAAGCGCATCAATTCCAGTTTTTTTTATAATTTTGTATAGCTCGTAATGCAATTGAAATTTATTTTACGACCATTATCAGATTGAAATTAAACTTCACCCTTTTATATAGTAGAACTTTGTGTTCGTATTTTGATTCATTCGGTGTTAATTGGCTTTCATCGCGTGGAATTGATGGATTTCCTTTCTAGACTTTCGATCGGGCTATAGACTGATAAGCTTAGTTAGTAATTACCGGAATACTTGTATATTTCCCACCCCAGAGTGGCTGCCACTTAAGCTTACATATGCGGAATATATACTATATGTAATGTGATGTGTACATATGTCACGGGAGTAATAGCAATTTTAATCTAGAAACACCCGCAGCTGTTTCTTCTGTTCGTAGTGAGGCGGGGAGGCTGGCTGGGTTTCTAGAGAGTTACCTAACAGGTCGGCAGAGCGAATTTCATGCGAATATCTTGTCGCACGTCTTCGTCGTACTGTGGCTGAGGGGCAGCACGTACCTAGGGTGATTGCTGCTATAAAAGTTGTCCACTTCAAAGGTTTTTCTGTTGCTAATCCCTCAGTTTTAGGTATGTCTGAGACGCTGTACAGAACCTTTCGTTTTGCTTCAGGTAGTAAGATGGTAGGAATATATCTAGCATGAGTATCGGTAGTTTGCAGGACAGTCAGTTATCTACCGTCAAGCCGCGCAGTCGATCCTTAGCAGTGTCAGATCAATAAACGATGGCAGCTCCGAGAGTATCAGCAGGGTCTTGCCGACCCCAAAGCCGATTTTTGTTGCTGCGAGACTTCAAAACACTTGTAGCGCGCTCTCTATATAAATGGGTAAATAAGGAAATGCTGTTTACTTTCATTTTTGTTGTGTTCCCAAGACCTTAAGGTTCTGTTTCTGTATTGTGAATTTGGTATCAGGTACGGAATTGGGTTGTTCAAGAACATCTGTTGAAACGTGCAGTTTTTGCATGTTTTTAAGTGAGAAATCTCCCGATAAAGTTTGCAAAAATTTATTATATTTCTATTCAACTTTAATGGAATCTAGCAAACCATTTAATCTGTACCTTTGCAAGATACAATTTCTTATCAGTAACGTTTACACGTTGTAGCAGATAGAAAAACAAAATTGTGGAATGCCAAAAATGTATGACACATCGAGATGTTCAAGCGGAGGTCGCTTTGAAGGAAAAAATCTCTTGAAAATCTTCCAGAGACAAACACATTAATCCGGTTCTTCCCAGCGGACATTAACTCAAGCAAATTAATGTTGTGTGGAACTGCAGTAAATTTTTCATTGAGTCATGCCAAGCGGAGAGGCCGCATTGGGGGAAGTACACCCTACTCCAGTTTGCCCAGACAAACGGGCAGCTGTCCAGAGCGCAGGGGAAGTTTATTGTGGTGTGGCAGAAAAACAGATCTTACCTGAAAACGTTTACAAATCGTTTGTTAGCCAAGAGACCAGACGACGCCGAAATCGTAACTGGTTTACCAGCCGGATCACGTGTGGTGGCTCTGGTGATTGCTTTATATAAATTATAAATTTAAAAAAATATATGCATCAAGAGTTTCCGCCTTTCCGACAGGGGGAATTGTTCGACAACTGCCTCAGGGGTGGGGCGTGGCCAGACACGCCTTTACAAGCCACACAACACATTGATTAACAAATGTTCTCTTTTATTTTGATTGCAGTTACATTGCCGGACGCTTCAAGATCATCAGCAATGCGGAAACCAAGGGACTGGGCACCTTTGTGGGCACTTTTGCATTGCCCTCGCTCATCTTCCTGTCGCTGGTGGAACTCAATTGGAATGCCGTCAACTGGAGCTTCCTCCTGGCCATGCTCGTGTCCAAGGCGATTGTCTTCTTTTCGGTGCTGATCATTTCACTGCTGGTGGCGAGGCCCCTCAACTATGCCCGCGGCGGTTTGATGGCCATTTTCTGCACGCAGAGCAATGATTTTGCCATTGGCTATCCCATAGGTGGGTTTCAATCCTCTCTCAAAAGTCCTTCCATGACTGATTCCATGTGTTTCCTCTAGTTATGGCTCTGTACAAGGATGTGCATCCGGAATATGCCGCGTATCTGTATTTGATGGCTCCCATTTCGCTGGCCATACTCAATCCCATTGGTCTGGTGCTCATGGAGATCTCCAAGATAATCAAGAACAAGGAGGAGGTGGTGAGTATTCTAGAGTGGAGCATCTATCTGTTCAGATAAATAATCCATTGGCCTTTGCAGACACGCAATCCCCCGCTGTGTCCGGAAACCTGTCCAGCTGAGCAGATGACCAAACGGAATAGATGCCTTGGCGATCGTGCAATACTGGTGTTCAACACCCTTGTGGCTCTGTTCTTCAATCCGCTGCTGTTGATGACTTTGCTGGGCGTGGCTGGGGGCTTTCTGTTCCCGCATGGCCTGCCCGAAGTGGTCTCCAGTACGCTGCGCACTCTCGGACAGAGCTTCTCGGCCACCGCTTTGTTCTTGCTTGGCCTGAAGATTGTCGGCGGCAGGGGAACGGAGCAGAAGAGCATTGGGTTCCTATTGCCTGGCGTCCTTATTCTAGTCAAGATGTGAGTTGTGTTTGTAATGCTTTAAATTCCGATATTAATGGGATCTTCTTTCCATATAGATTGGTGTTGCCATTGGTGATCCGTCAGACGGTGAACATCATGCAGGCGGGACAGAACTTCAATGACACCACGGAGCTGAGCACTTTCGGTTTTCTCTATGGCACTTTTCCAGCTGCCCCGGGTGCCTTTGTCATTGCCACGCAGTACAACATGGAAGTGGAATTGGTAAGGCGTAGGAAAGTAATATTTTACCCATTTTGTATACTCTTTCCTTTATGCCCGTAGGTTGCTCGTAGCATGGTCTTTTGCACGTTCATCTCAGCGCCTCTCATGTTCATATCGGCCAAGATGATATCGCTGACGAATCTAAAGCCTTTGGATTATCTGCACGAGCTGGACGCCTTCTCGTTTGACATTAGCATTGCTGGGGCAGCTGCCTGCTGTTGCATTCTGGCCCTGTTGATTGTCACGAAGCGCTTCAAGCGCATGCCACAGCGGATTACATTTTGTCTGGTGCTGTCGCAGGTGAGAAATCATTGCTACTGCTGTGACAGGATCTGTTATTAATGTACTTTCTCTACAGCTCATGTGCTGCATAGGGGTTATACTGTGGTCCAAGATGGAGCATGTGCAACGTTGGCCCCTGTATCTGCAGTTCTTTCTGTTCAACATTGGCACCTACAGCACTCGCCTGTGGACAGCTCTGCTGGCGATCTCTCTGCTCTTTCTGCAATGCCGCAGCCTGTGTTTTGTGCTCAAAATGTGGCCATATATGGTAAGCAACTCATTTTTCCCGGAATTCTTGCTATTTATTAATTAGAGTCTGGCTTTTATTTTAGTTGCTTTTCGCCTGGGGTGTGCCTGCCATTATTTCGGGTCTCCTGGTGGCCTTCGATTCGAATGTGATGTCTGGCGAGAAGCATCATGCCAGCTTTCAATATGGAAATGCTCAGGCAGCCATCTCTGTGTTTATGCTAGTAATGTGCTTTATTGGTCAGTTCATAGGGCAGTACTTAGACACTTTTAGAGTGCCCCAACCAACAACAACATGATGATAAAACTATATACTTTGATAAGTTAATAACAATCTGTCTTGGCCTTCTTCTAGGGAATGCATTTAAGCTATGCGACAACTAATGCGATATATTCCACCCTCCATTTAAGCGCTGGGAAAAATATTGAAAAGCACACGAGTGAAAAATTAAAAGAAAAGAATATGGATATGTGTCTGTGGTTTGTGTTTTGAAATATCCAATAATTGAGAAATCGTTTGTCTCCTTTTTCATCAGAATATACGACATACTACGTATTGGTTACGCACCGCATCGTCAAAACGTAATTATCGTAATTTTGCATTGCAATGATGAAAAATTACAATAAAAAAAAGAATATACAAAATATTGATGAAAAATGTGAATAAAAAAGAAAGATATGTACGTGTCGTGCAGTTTTGATACACAAACAAAAGATGCATCGTCCAGAAAATGTTCCTGTTTTCGCTCTGTGTTTGAAAATGTTTTTCCCAGCATTAAAAGGGTGGAGTTTCCAGTTGGTGTTGCATAGTTTGGATGCCCTCCCACATGGCCACTGGAATAAGTTATATTTCCTTGACCATAGGAAAGAGGTCCGGCAATTGTTACAAAAATATGATGCATGTAAAGTTTTCAATCTGATTTAATTGTTGTTGGATATTTTTTTAATCTTTTTGTTAAAACTTTGTAAACTGAGATTTCGTTAAACCTTTTTTGCAGTGACTGTCGGTTGCCTGGTGCTGCATCAGAGGTACAAGAAACGCTACGAGAAGTTCATGACCTATTCGCGTGAACTGTCCAATCCAGAGTCAGGTAAGCTATGCGTTATACTCCTCCCAACAATGGCACAATTTTAATAGCTTTACTCTTTCCCCAGAAGCTTCCGATTTGCATTCGACCATATCCACAACCAATTTGCTGAGCCACACAGATCTATCCTCGCTAAGGCAGAGCGTGCGCACCACTTCCTATTCGTCCTCGTCGGACGATGATGAGATGATACCCACAGCCGCCGGAGTGCCAGAGAACAGAACCAATGGCAGTGGAGGCTGTGGCTCGGGCAATGGCAATTGCTGTTCCGGAGGCAGTGCCGTGACTACACCAACCACAACCAGCACTGTGGTGGTAGACATTGAGGATCTTTTGAGCCGCAGTCGTCAGCGTGGCAATGCTGCTAGTCCCAAAGATCTAGACAAAATCGAAACCAAACCTGCCACAACAGAAGAGTAAGTTAAATAATATTCTATATATGTATGCCCAATGCAAAAGTACTTAATGTCTGGTTTCCCCTGCAGGACACGCAATCACATGTGCAGCAGTTCGTTCAACTGTGGCCCCAGCACGTCGCGTCAAAGCTGTCAGACGATTATCGAACGCTATGAGGATCAGACACGACGAGGACTCGAGCCGCTGGAGCACACGAGCGACTTAGACGAGCATCAGACGCTGAAGCACACCGTCCTGCTGATTGCCTTGCTGTGTTCCATGTTTGTAGGCCTGGCCGTGTCCATTTGGACATTGGTGATGGAGGGCATGTCGGGCATTTATTTGGAGCTGAGTTTCCTCGACGCTTTCCTCAATTTCGGCCAGGGTCTGATTGTCTTGGCCGTGTTCATAACGGACATGGGAGAGCTACTCATGCCAGTGGTAAAGCTCTGGCGGAAGTTATGGTAAGTTACGGGATGAGGGGAACACCTGGGGGAATAGCTTTTCATTTGCTTTTGTTTGCTACGCAGGTATGGAGCGAATGTTGTCAGCCTGCCGCACTGGTCGAATGTTCGTCCCGAAACGAAGCACATTTGCGAACAGTTTCGCAATCATCATTTGGAGAACTGCAAGAAGGACATTGCCAAGGACAGAAGGTGAGTTTTTGTGGCATGATTTAAGCATAGCTTATAGCTGGATACAACAACGCAAATGTAGGACTAGCTGTAGGACATTGCATCGGTAGAGAAATGTGGATTTTTTGTTATTTTTGAAACCCCTTCTGCATTAGAAATTTGAGCAGCAATAGGATTAATCAGTTGGAAGATATGTTTGTAGGACATTTTTAATTTGGAAAATTAGGTAAGATCCAACTCTTGATTAGTGCTCTTTCCCTGCCTATTTAATTTGATATTTTGACAGACCTTAAAACATATTTATGTAGCCTTATCTTTTGTTGAACATTTATTAACCTATTCTTCTTGTGTTTGTTTATTTCCACAGGTGGCGCCTTCGTGTCTACCGCAAGGTGTTCTATGGCACCGAATTTGTCAGCTGGCTCATCGAGGTGGGCCTTTCCAAGGACCGCATGGAGGCGGTGCACTATGCCCGGCATCTGGTCGATGGCCGGGTACTGCGGCACATCAACAATGTCTATCATTTCGAGGACAAGCTGCTGCTCTACAACTTCTGCAGTCGCATCTAAAGAGGCAAAGCCACACAAAGATGAAGCAACTACGCCAAATTTAGTTCGATTTTTGTTTAGTTTACTATATGTTTTGTAGGTAATTTTGTCTGCTGTGATTGTATGCGCCCCGCACACACACACGTGCCCACACACATCACAGCCTAATGTGTGTGGGTGGGTGGGTCTGTGACAGAGAAAGAGAGAAGGTGATAGAGAGGAAGAGCTAGTGAAATGTTTATATTTGTCCAAGTTTATATTTTTTAATGTTTATTCACTAAGTAGTTGCCTTGGGTGCACCCAGGTCGTGCAATATATATAGTCTATATAGTGCAATATAAAATACCGAATACCGGAACGGAGGAAGAAGTACCTTACCTATATAAAAGAGAAGAAAGTTTCCTAAACTAAACCCAAGAAAAAGAAAAACAACGATATCCTTGTCACAAACAAGAGAAAACTGTGCATAAAACGTTTGTGGATAATAACCAAAGCTATGAACGAATCAAATATATATAATATTATATACCTATCTAAATATATACACAAATGTGCGTACCTGTAGTATAGTGTACACCCATCCCATGAATAAATAACTACATACATACCTCGACTCGTGAGGCGCAAAGAACAAAACATTTTACCATGTATTTGTGTCGCATTCAATTTCGATTTCGATTTAAATCTTAATTTGCATTGTATTCCTTTGGGATCTCGATTGTTTTTCTGTTTTTGTTTGTCTTTCGCTATTCGTTTCTTGTTTTGCCATTTTTGTTCGGATTTTGGTCTTGCACGCGTCGCACAATTTGCGTCTGCGTGTTGGAAATTTCAATCGCGGCAGCTCTATTAATTAATAACCCAACTTAATATTCTATGGGCGAACCACAGAGACGATTTTTTGGTATGCGTCTGCTTCCCATTAAACACTTGCGGAGGAGTCTCCAGTCTTCTCTGGGACAGATTTCTTTATACAATCAGCGCTTTTTGTCTGTTTGTCATGCAAAATAATTGTAGAATGCAGTTTTTATTGAACTTTGGAACTCTGGTAAACATGTTGACTTCACTGCATCATCGCAGAATATTCAATGACTCCTTCTTGGCATTGTTGACTCCCAAACTGGTTTTCAACAGATGTATTTTGATGTTCCCTCCAGACCCACCTGCATGAACATTATGGGATTCTATCACAACCTCTTGAATATTCCTTAAAATTATTGAAAATAATATTTATCCAAATTGTCAATTCGCAAAATTTTTAAAACTGCTTTCTTGTTTCCCTCTCCTGTATTTCCGTTTAATGTTTATATCTCTATCTATAGTTGGCAAACAATTGTAAACATACCGCACTGTCTGCCAAAAGTCTTCGCTCAGTGCAGCTGTGACTCAGTTGGGGACGGCGGCAAGAATCCCCGCTAAGTGCATTTCTAATCATTAATGGGTCACTGTTATATCGACAACATGCAATTATCCGCAATGAAGCCATGTGAACCCAATGAAGTCACAAGGTCTGACTGGACTATCCCGTCCTGGGACTCATTTCGGCTATGGCTTCTCATTGTTACTCGTATCAATTGCAAGTTCGTATCGCAGCAAATCCTTAAGATTGGCCATTATCATCAGGGAGAGGTTTTGCACAGGGGGCTTACCATATCTAAGTTCGAGGAAAGGGAATAATCGAATTCAGAATTCACTATAATAAAGAAGATTCGAACTGTTTAAATAGAGATCCTTCATCTTCTTACAATTGTTGCCATTTTCATTAGATGGGTGGTTGGAGAGTATTTGATATTCGTTGATGAAACCTTTACTATATCTTTTGTTTATTCTGTCATTTTCTGTTTATGACTATAAATATTAAATATTTACAGAACTCAGATATGTACAACAAGGTACACTTTTTGTAGCCTCTGCCTATGACATGACCTTATCTTTATTGACAAATAAAACACGTGACTTGTGCTGTGGATACCTAGAACTCAGAAACTCACCCAATCGAAAGGTATTAGAAAGCTAATGACCTCATACCTCTGCCCTCAAGTGTGCCATACACACAATTCCGACCCATTACCCAGCCGCCTTATATCTCAGTCCTATAAATAGTAGCGGATGTCAACAGGTAACAATAATACTTTTTGTTATAACTCTGAATGGCAAAATATATGTGAATCAATAGGAAACAAAATACAAAATAATGCAATGCTTGCAAATCCAAAAACCATTTCAAATGGATTGCGCGATCGCAGACGTTTCTCAACATTTTGCATACAAAATCATATAGAAACATCAAATGTAAAAAAAACCGAGCCCCTAATTTTACAAAAAAGCCGGAAATAAACTACGCCATGCTAACTTCATGCAACTTCTAACTTCTAAATTTGTATTTGTTAACAGAGGTAAATAACGATGCGTTAATAGTGGAAATATTAGCTTATCATGCGACAAGTCGATGGTAATTGTTGGCAGCTTTCATTATTCACTAGGACAAAAAAAATAGCGCCCACGATGACCCAAAATACCCCGACTTATTTATTAATTTAATTTTGCATAACGCACAGAACGCTGTCTGTGTCTCCTGGGGGTTAGAGGTCAGTCAACCCTTGAGCCGACGACCAAAAAGCAATTGTTATTTGTTTCAATGGAACCCAAACCGTAGGCCGCAGGAGGCGATAAAATATGGACTGCTATCGGCCCCGGCATCCAATTTCAGGCCCCACAATTAATAGACACCAAACAAATTCGTAGCTAAGGATAACGAGAATATCAAGGGATAGATAATTCAGGGAGAACATTGAGGTTTTGATGTTGCCTTTTGCCCGCAATTAACAAAATTATTCCAAGCAGCATGACGTCCAAGCGGATGGATGGAGGGATGTGGAGAAACAATTCGCCGGCAGGACGACGTCAGCATCCCACACCCCATAGACTCATTAATTCTCGCTCTTTATACAGTCGCAGGCTCTGCCTCTCCCTCCCGATGCACCATTAAGTTTGTAGTTGCGCATACGCCGTGTTGTAGCTCCCCAAAATGGATATTGACATTGGCCATATGACGATTTGGGGCTTCCGCTTTGGTTCGCCGCATGGATAATTTCCCGATAAAAATGCAAATAGTATGCGCGAGACTTGATCTTAAATCGAATTTTACACCATTTAATTCTTGGCTAAATCTCTCAATTTGATTTTGAAGCGAATTTTTAATTTGATTTTGCTGTTTTTATTGGATTTATTTGCGCCGTCAAAATTCATAAAGTTCGCTAGAAAATTACACGAGAAATTACATATCAAAAAAATCTTAATTGTTAATTTTAGTGGACCGTCGAACGTACGGCATGGCGAAATTCCTTCACCCAGACCGGAAATTGAATGCTCTTTCTTTTTTTTAAAGCTGACATCTGATATATTATTTAAGGGGCTGAACGGTTTTGTACTCCATATGCGATTTAGATATCATAAAAATCCCTCTAAATATAACAAATGTTTCCTGCAGCTATGGGAAATTAATTGCCCAACCAATTAGACAGTTTACTTTGTTCTTCCATAGCAGGAACTTTCGATTTAAACGAAATTCTTAAAGATTCCCTTAATCATTCATAGTTCTATAAGTAGATTTTTTTCTGTGTGTGGCATCATACATAAAGAAATTCCATTTCCCGTCACTTATATAAATATAATCCAAGTAAGATGCTGTGATTCACGTGGAATGGGTGTGATAAGGATCCGTGATGTAAACGGCTTCTAGACGATGAGGGTGCCAGTATGACGCTTGGGAATGTTGTAGGGTATACGCGTAAAGCAATAAAATTTGACTTGCTATTTTGACCGTACACACACGTCCATAGACGTTGGCACGAGCTGTGCATTTTCGATGGGGTGGCTCTCGCTGCCAGTGAGGTGGCCGAGGGGTGGGCCACCTAGAGCGCCAGCCCGAGCAACACCGAGCACGAGCCCCGCACGGCCGCAGCCGATCCAGAGCCAAGTGTTTGCCAACTGTTGAGCGGACGCAGCACCAGCAGCAGCAGTAGCAGCAGCATAGCATGAAGGAACCTTCTCCAGCACCCACCCACCCATCCAATACAGCTTTCAGCAGAGCCAACCAACCAACAGCAGCAGCCGGCAGCACTCGCAGTGGCAGAGGCAGAGCCGAGTGCTTTGCGGGACAGTCATTCTAATTCGACGCCTGGCTGACTGCAGACGCACTCGGAACCACGGAATCGGAGTGGGAATCGGAACAGTACATATGTATATTCGTATTTAGGATCGAGGCGGCCAGTGGATCGGACGGCTAATCAAACGCATTTTGGCCAAGTGTCGCGCGGTGCCAGGCCACACACTACAATCTCTAATTAAGCAAAAACTTAATTTAGTTCCAATATCGAAACGAGTTTCCAGCTGTGTTTTCCCCCTCTCATCATCGGAGTGTAGTGTGTCTGTGTGTGTGTGTGTGTGTATGTTGTGGCAGGCTCATTTGTGAAAAAAATTTAGTTTGCTGCTCGGCTCTGTGGTGAGACACATTTTCACCTGAATTGCAATCAAGTGCAATTATCAAACGAAACGAAACAAACAAAAACAAACATTGAGATAATCGCCATGTCTGGGGAGACATCAAACACCACTCCGCTGCTGGACCTGCTGCTGATCGGCAGCACCAGCACCACCGCAGCACCGCCGCCAGCAAGGGCTCTCTATGCGAATCGGAACCGTTTGATCTTCAGCCTGATTGTCATGGGTCTGGGGGTGTTTGGAAATTCGCTGGCTCTGGTTATTTTGGCGCGCAAAAAGCACAACAAGAACAGCAAATATACTCTCATGTTGCGGTAAGTGCATTTTTACACTGGTCAAGAAAACGGCTCTCAGCTAACAAATCAAAATTAGAGTGAGTTTTTATGTTTTCAAAACATCTTTGGGATTCACTGAATATTAATTAGAAATTATTTACTCGCCCCTTTTTGTATTCTTCAAAGGACGTTCTGTGGTATATATTTCTTCAATTTATTTGTCACTTTTTTCTCAGTGTATGCAGTCAATCTATTAGCTTTATGTTTGCCACTGTTGGCGGCCAGTTCATGGCTGTGGTGTGGGTTTATTCAACCCGTGCTCCGGCTCTTGGGGCTCCAACCACTAGTACGACTATGCGACTATTGCCTATGCGGGCTCCGATTTACATATTCCGAATTGTTTTACTGGATTTCTCAATTAGCAGTATTTCGCTCTGCTTGGATCAACTGCGTATCTTATCACTGGATGGGATGGAATTTGGCCATTTGCTGGCCACTTGTTTGTGTAGATTTTACTTGTTGGAGCCTTTAACGAGGGGGAATATAACTTTGTATTTCGAGAGCATTTAAGGAGAATGTTCCCATGGATTGAGAGAAACTTTTGCCTTGTCTAGGACAGTGGACAGTGGATGGGCGGAATCTGAATTGTTCTTTTAGTTTCAAATTTCGTTTAATTTTAGAACGAAATTCCTTGAAATTTATTCCAATTTATAGCTCATTTATCAGCATAAGCAACCACCCAACCAGATTCGATGAACACTCCTGCGATTTCTGTTAAATTTTTGCTCGATTTCGCTGATACAGCAGTGCGTATGCGTAATACGCGTAAATTGCTGGCGACAGCAATAAAACAAATTCCACACCAGAGAAAAAGTCTGCACTTGAGGGCTCCTTTCGCTAAGACCCTTTGATCTTTAATTTGATTGATGGAACGCGCCCAGTGATTGACACTTGAGCTGTGACGACAAATCAGACCCAATCCCAAATCCCAATGACATCAGCAGCAAAACAAAACGGGGATGGAGAAAGGTTTTTCCCCCTGTGGAGTACATCGCCTCACATTACATCACACAAAAAAAAAACAATAATTTCGCCCATTGCAGTTCCGCCGAAAACAATTTCGCATTTTCATTTTGAAAATTTGCGCACAGTCAAAGTCAATTCACGCCCTCTAATGAATAGTTCCGTTCAGGCGATGCCACTGAAATTTTTACAGCCCACATAAATCTCTATTTTTAATCGTTTTATTGGTTCATATGCACAATACAGAGAAATAAGATAGCGCCGTTATGTTGGAAGAGCACAGCTATACGAAGGAGCACCTGCTTTCACGATACAGAGACATAAAAGATAGCGAAAAGCGCAGCACCGTTATGTTAGAAGAGCACAACTTTAGTGATGCGTGTGACGTAGATGATGTACGAACGAACACCTGGTTTGATGCTATCAAACATTTCTGCACTGAACAACTGAAAATTAATAATCCAATCGGATCCTGATTCTGAAGTCTTGTAGACATTGTTCTTCTTTATGAATCTCGTATCTTTAAAATTGAGGATACCACCGCCAATTTTCGTCCCCAATACCGGGTAATAAAAAGACTTTTTAAAAGGAAATTGTTGTTTTCCTTTAACTTGCTGCCTCAAAACCAATAAGTGTAAGCGAAATGCACATACATATGTATGCGGTCTGTTGAAAATCGACATTTGTGACGCAGATGAGCAAAATGAGTACAAAATGGCGGCATTCTTTGAGCTATCTTGTGTTTCTGTATCGAGGTATATATATGTATGTATATATGACGCTACTCTCACATGGGATGAGGCATGCCTATGCCTAACAATTAGCCGCGCCTTTGCATTGTGAACCATCCCCATAAATATTTATTCTATTATTGGGAATGCACTATTTATTATTGGCTCTGTGACAGACAGAAGATGATTTTTCTATGTCACAGCTCAAAGTAAACGAAGAAAATTCCCACTATTGTGAGGTTTTATGATTCTAAAATAAAGTGTAAGCTGTAAAGAAAGTGTGGGGCCTATTCCAGTTTCGTGATAAGACTAGTTGTGAAAATGTTTTCTTTTAAATATGAATGAAAACTTGGCTATGAACGAAGTAAAGGAATGTAACGAGGAGTGGAGATGATGACATCGTTTCCTTTTAGGACACAAGAGTCTTCAAAGTCTCGAACTATCTACTCTCTATGCAGTCATATATTAATGATGCTCAAGTGCTTATGTACTTAGGTTAAGTACAAAAAAAAACACAATCATTTTAATTATATTTTCGAAGCAATAAAATATCCAAAGCTATTTTAACACACGCTTTTAAGTGTTCCTCTTCTCTATAACATTATTGTAATCGTAATTTATTGTTATTTAATGCAAAATGAATTTTCCAATTATACAATTCTCTTTGCTGGAGAATCCATTGAGCGCTGTTTGAGAGTCTCGTCATGTCTGGTGCAACCAAAATGGTTTTACAGCTCCCATATGTGGCATGACTTGAAAGATTTCCGTCTTATCGAAGTGTTAATTGATTGGAAATGAAACAGGTCTTTGACTATCTTCAATCTTACACCGAAAATCTCTCTCTATTGCAGCTGCCTGGCCACCAACAATCTGGTGGCTCTGCTGGGTATGCTGACCACTTCGCTGCTGAAGTACAACATGTACAAGGAGGGGGATCACTCCGACATGCGGCTGGACTGTGTGGGGCATGTGGTGTGGCGCTTCTTTGGGCTCAGCTCCGGCTGCATTGCAGCTGTAATGGCCGTTGAACGTTGCATGGCCCTGGCCCGACCCTTCATTTACCACAAGGTATGATAGAGTCTCTCGTTGTACTATCGTATCTCAATTACTTTCCTCCCATAGCACATCACCTATGAGCTGATCCAGAAGAGCATCAATTGCATTGTGATCGCGGCCTTGATCATCACATTCTTGCCCTTTGTGGGCTTTGGTGCCTACATAAATGAGTCGAATCCGGACAGGATGAAGTGCATACGCTATCGTGATGCCGCTGGCTTCTCCAACAAGGCATACGCCGTGGTATTCATGGTCTTTGGTAATGTAACATCTAAGTCCTTACCGGTCTAAGCCTTGCTAACAGAATCCCCTGCTGCAGGCACCCTTCTGTGCATCGTGATCGTTACCTGCAACCTGTTCGTGGCCCACACCCTGCTCTGCGTGATTGGTAAGAGTCGCATGGCCAAGCGGCACATGCACTACGACCTGGTGGGTCGGGACAAGGCCAGTGTGCAGAGCATCGATCCGGAGAGCAGCAGTGGCACCACACTCTACCAGACGCAGTACAGCACTGGCAGCGGCGGCAGCCACCACCCTGCTCCTCACAGGCAGTCCTCGCGCCAGTTCCAGCACAGCGTCAGTGTAACGATGGCGGGCACAGAATCCTCGCCGGTGGAGATCAAGTTTGCCAAGCTGATGGCCTTCCTGAGCATCTCGTTCGTCATCTGCTGGATGCCACAGATGGTGGGTGGTGCAACCTTTGTTAAGTTTACTGTTCCAGAACTAAAACTCCATCTCCTCCATAGATTGCCATACCCTTGGCCATTGCTCCGGATCGAGTTGACAAGAAAAATGTATTCTTTCTGATAGCGGATGTCCTCACGGCCCTGCACTTCACATCGGATCCGTATATCTATGTGCTGAGTCGCTCCAAGTCCATCAACTGGTCCCTGCTGAGCTGCATCAAGCGCTGGCGCGGCGGCTGGCGACAGGGCGGACTGCGTCGCTCCCAGAGCGATCAGAGTCGGATGCGGACCACCATAACAGATGCAAATACTCTTGACTGTAATTTTAATTGAGTCTCCCAGCTCCGGCTCTTTTCCCGCACCCCAAGTAATTAACTATGAACGTATGTCACTCACTCATCCCTCGACCTGCCCCATACCCTTATGTGTACAACCGCCTTCGAACCGAAACTCGCGAGGCATCCCCCATACCCGTCTTCTAGTCGTGTAAGCTGTAAATAATATACCCTACTTTGTACGAGTATTACCATATCAAGGCTTTCTCTCTCGCTGCGCTCAGCTCATCACATAATCTAAGAATCGAAAGCCGATTTTAAAAACAAAACATATGTACATATATGTATGTACTGCGTATCTGCATTTGTATAATAAAGTTTCTATTCTAGAAGTCGTTGGAAATTATTCGGATACGTTGGGATGGAAAACAGATTACAGAACAGAGAACAAAAGCAAAAGAAAATAATGCTTATCAGCTAGACTCGAGTCTATCCTTAACGCTTTGCAATTCCCTTATTGTGTACCCTATCTAATCTACCCATTTCTGCATACAAATTAAGCACCATTGATCCAAGAATTTAAATCCTGTAAATTGTGCAACCTTTGAACATACAAATCATCCAATAATTCTATAGATTCCCTTGCCCTTATCCATGTAATATGCAAATCAAAAAGTATTTACTTTACTATGTTTTCTATGTTTGTTTGTTTGTTTTCTTTTTCTTTATTTTAAAATTTATATGATTACATATTTTGAATGTTTTCTTGGATTGTGTTTTATGCATTGTAGAGGGTCGGGGACGGGGACGTGCGGTCGGGGGAGCGGGCATGAGCTTCATTTAATGCGAAAATCAATCAATCAAGTTGTCTGTTTTCCCCCCCGACAAGAAGTTCGTCTTCAATTACAATGTCTTCAATTGTTTCATCTCTCTCGATGATTGGAAAAGTATTCCCTCATTCATTCATTCTTAGCTTTTTCTTTTCATTCTCTCATTTTTTTGTTTTTGTGCAAAATACCATGAAAATGTCAAAAGGGAGAGTTGCGTGTGCGTGTGTGTGTGTGTGTGTGTGGAAGGGGAGCGATGATGGGGTTGATCGGTCCATGCAATGGAGTGTCTGCTGCGTCCTTCCGGTTATTTCTATATAGATAAAGATTATGTTAAATTATGTTTAACTCTCCTCGATCCGATCCGATGCTCGTTTTGCTATCGATCATATCCTCCTCCGCCTAGTAGCGGTTGTAGCGACCACGGGCGCGCTGACGCTGCGGCGTTGCCTTGGGTCCGGCAGCGGCCCGGGCGGGCGTGGCCTTCTTGGCCGGCGATGGAGATGCGTCTGGGGTGCCTGCGGCTGCTGCAGGTGAAGCAGGCGTGGCAGCAGCAGTTGCAGCGGCAGCGACGGCCGGAGCAGCAGCCTTGGCCGGTGTCTTGGCGGGCTCTGGCTTGACGGCAGGCGTGGCTGGTGCTGGAGCTGGGGTTGCAGCTGCCGGCTCTGGCTCGGCTTCCTGCTCGGCATTGCCTTCCTCTTCATCCTGGGCCTCCATCTCCTCCTCGCCGTTGTCCTCGCCGTTGTCCTCGCCTTGACCATCCTCGCCCTCGGCACCCTCTTCATCACCTTCACCTTCAGCCTCTCCCTCAGCGCCTTCGGCACTGGCATCGACCATCTCGAAATCCTCATCATCGCCAGTGGCCTCCGATGGATCGTACAGCTCGCCCTCACCACCCTCGGTGGTCTCTCCCTCGACAGCGGTGCCCTCGGCGGCGGGAGCCTCAGCTTCCTCGATCTTGCGCTTCTTCCGCTCGGTCTCCTCCAGGGCGGCGGCAGCGCGCTTCTGGGCGATCTTGGTATCGCTTGACTTCTCGTTGATGAACTTGAGGAAGTTGCGGTGATGGGTGGCCGTGCGAGAGTGAATCTCGGCGGTCACATCGGTGTCGAAGAACTTGCTGCAGACGGAGCATTCGAAGCACTCCAACTTCGAGATGAGGCCGGGGCCGACGGCACGCTGCCAGTTGTATTTGGGCAGACGGAGGTCCACCTCGCTGGGGATCTCATCGCCGTCAAGGAAGTCAATGATGCAATCCTCGGGATCGACGGGCAGGGCGACCTCTTCCTCCTCCTCACCGTCGTTGAGCTCTTCGCCCTCCTTGGTCTCGTCGGCGGCTTCCTCGCCTTCCTTGGGCTCTTCACCCTCGGCCTCTTCGCCCTCAGCTGCCTCACCCTCGGCACCAGCCTCCTTCTTGATCTCAGCATCACCCTCCTTCTTCACGGGCTTCTTCTTGCGCTTCTGGGGCAGACGCAGATCACGCGTCTCCTCCTCCTCGGTGCTGATCGGCAAGGTCTGGCGCTTGCGCTCGCCCACCTTGGTGTTGCTCTCGGCGGCCTTCTTCAGATGCTCGGCGGAGAGCAGATGGGTGTCGAAATCGATGCGCGTGGCGAACTCCTTGTTGCACTCGATGCACTTGGGGTGCAGGAACTTCTTCAGCTGCAGATGTCCCTCCGACTTGCGATGGGTCGATATATGGCCGTGGAAGTTCAAATCGCACATGGTGCAGTAGTCCAGCTGGCGCTGCTTGCTCTTGCCCATGCGCTTCAGGCGATCGAACTCAATCGACTTGAGCTGCTCGGCGATCTTGGCCTCCTGTCGGATCATGTTTGCCTTCAGGCGGTAGCTCTCCTCAATGCCCTCGCGCATCATCAGATGGGTGCGTCCCTTGATGTGATTCTCGAACGAGTTGGCGTCCCACATGTGCTTCTTGCACAGATGACAGTAGAACATGTCATTCGGCACGCTGGCATACGGCGAGTCCTTGGTGGGGCTACACATGTGGAGACGGATAATTGGATAAATAAAAAGAAAATAAATTTCATTAGTATGAGCTCGGAAAAATCAATGGGGGGGATGGATGTTGAGATCTGGTCTGGCTCTAGGGAAGAGAATACAAGATTATAGTAGATGGGAGAGACAGAAGAGGGAGGGAGCTCTTCGCGCTGCAATGAATACTTATGGTACGTAGGAGCACAGCACAGGCGGTCACAACAGATGGTTTACACATTTATGTATATATTTTTGCATAAAAACATAGATCATAATCCATTTCTGGTGATTTGATTTGATGATGAGGGCGTTTTGAAAGTGAATTCTGATGGAACATCAACAGAGAAATATACCACAAGTTTTGGGAGCCATTGAAAGTTCAAGTTTGAAAATACAGGCATGCCTCGATTCCTGCATCAATTTGGCTCTTCACGCATTTTTTTAAAAATTTTTTTTTTAGATTCGTGGCACCGAGCCTTGGTCCCAGCCTGGAGTCAAACAGGCATATGCCTCGTCGCTTGTGCGTCTGGATGGAGTGGTGTGGGTTGTCGACGACAAAATCCCAGAGCCATGTTAGCAATTGGCAGTAAGGACGTGCCCACCGGAAGAGTTCGATGTATTTAACTTTCATGGCATATTTCTCTTTCACGAACAGTAAAATTAATTAATTTCTTAAATTATTTTAGCTGAGACATAAGTATGATTTTCTACACATAAAGAGGGACGCTACGAAGTCAAAGAGATTTACTTTTACTGGTTGGAAAAATAATATTCTTTGCAATAAATTTTGGAAATTTTAAATGGTTATCGCGTTGGCTCTAGGTACACTAAAAACTTTTGGACTGACGTTCGTTCTTTAAAATTATTAAAGACTGGGTAGATTAAGTGCTATATGAAGATTATCTGCGTTAAGCATGTGGATGGCTCATGCAATTTATCTGATTTGAAGAATGATGGAGGATGTACATGGATTTGAGTGATAATATTCATTGTTGATCACAGTTAAAGAATAATCCGCATTCCGATTCTTATATTAATGATCCATCTCTTTGACTTCGTTGCGATTCCCAAAATGAGTTTTAAACTGTACATGAACACACAGGGATTTAGCGCAACCTTAGGTTTTATCTTTTATAAAAATAATACTACGCAAAAAATACATTAATTAGATATATAGATATGTATGTATATGTAGGATATGTGTAATATAGTATAAATATATAATAGATTGTTACGCATTCCCCTGTCCCTCCCCCAAGAGGGTACACCCGTACAAAGCACACACATACAGACACATTGAATCGCTTGCACTAATATAAAAGAGAGATAGAGAGAGCATCAACAAAAGGGATAAGAAGGAGGGGGTGTCCCTTCTAAACAACAATATCTAGATCTATATATAGAGATATATATTATAGAGATGTACATATATGAGGGAGCGCAATTTTTGAAGATTGGAAATTCGAATTCCTAATTACTTATCTATTTATGTAAATAACACTCATATATTTTGTTTTTCATTTGGTGAAAGAAATAATTCTCCCGATTTTGGTGGGTATAAAAAATTGTTTCTGTTGGTAGATTTTTGTTTTTGGTTTTTTTTTTGTTTGGAAAAGTTTGTTTGTAGTAAGTCTTACCTCTCGATTTTCTTTTCGCCAGGAGTAGGTTCCTTCTTTTATTTTGGTTGGCATTTTTGGCCAAAAGTTTCTTGGCACGATCAAAAGCATTTTGCTTGCGAATACCGCCGCCGCCCTGCTTTTGCGGGGGCTTGGGACCACTACTGCCACCACCAGTGGCACCACGATTCTGGAAGCCTCCCTGGCCACGACGATTATTGAGACGATTGCCAGCACCGCCGCCGCGACTGACCATCTTTATATATGTATATAGTGTGTATCATTTTATCATCATCATAAAGGATTTAACATTTCACAATACAACATCATTTCATTCAACAAATTGCACAGGGCACATGAGAATAATATCGGTTGGTTTTTGATTTCGATTTTGATTTTAAACAAAAGAAAGCGACACAAAAGTTCATTTCAACATCGGTATTTGAGTATCGAGAGATATATGAGGCAACAAATATGGCATTTTTGGGGCCATTTACAATGTTTTTTTGTACGAGTTATTTATATGGTGATTTTACAGAATCAAATTTAGATATTTGGGGGGAAAATCGTTACACAAGATGTATTACAAGTAAATACATAGATATATAGTTAATATATATAAATCGTATATAAATTTTGCACATTTGGCACATTATAATTATTATTATTTTTTGGTGGCATGGTCAGATCGGCGGGGCAAGAGCGGTCAATCAGTCGACGGGGATATGATACGCGACATATATATATTTTTGTGATATATATATTTGTGCAGTTGAAGTCGTTGGCGTGTGGCGGCCAAGTGTGGAGTGTGGCATTTTTGTGGATAAAAATGGAAATCGGAACATATTTGACATATTTTCATGTTTCGGTCAGAGGCAGGAACGTTGAAGAAGAATTGGCGACGAATTTGCATTAGACATTTATAGATATTATGATATTAAATATTATAATTATTGTATTTTTATATGCATTCAGTTTTTGCATTTTGTTTTCGTATTTCCCGTTGCACCATCAAGCAGTGTACCAGTACCAGATCGGATCGGTTTGTTTCGGTTTTCAGAGCAGAGCAGATTAGAAGAGGGTTTTTTCACACAATCAATCAATCGATCGAGCAATCAATCAGTCGCATTGGAAGCATCATAGACAGCATCGTTGGGTGGATGAATTCACATATTTTGTGTGGCATAGTATTGTGTGCGTACGCGCATGCGTGCGTGCGTGTGCATGTGTTGCATTTCGATTATTTTCAGGGTTGCGCCCAAGAGTTAGGAAATCGAATTTTTTATTGATATTTTATTCGGTTTGATTTTTTTTGTTGGATGTTGGTTGATTGAGAAGAAGATGCAGCATCAACAATACGCAACACGCAACAACAACAACAACGACAAATGCAACAGCAGCCGCAGCAGCAGCAACAGCAACAGCAATAATTATTTATATATAATATGCCGGAGAGCAGCGACAACAATATGAAGAATGCATTCGAAATGCACGATGCGATGCGGGTTCGATATTCGATTTTTTTTTGGAAAAGCATCGAATTTTGTTTGGCATATTTTTGGTTTTTGTTTTTTCGGTTTTGGAAGAGAGAATAAAAAACATAGAATTGTTAAATTAGAAAAGCGCTGTGAAATTAGTTGTAGAGTCCAGCCAGAGGAACTGGCATTGGATCTGGTTTTTTGTTGGTTGAATGTTTGGATAAATTCAATTTATAATTATGGTAAAAAGGTAATTAAATGCTTAAGTACATCTAGTAAGAGATCAGTTACTTATCGTTCCATCTGGATTCATCGTCATACTCTTTTCTTCGTTGAATGGGAGCAAGTGTTGGCGGTACATGGTTTTATAGGTACATTTTTTTCTTTTCGTTATATATGCGTGTATATATAATTCTTTCTATTGACTTTATTCTTACTTCGATTTGTGCAGTTTTCGCTAAAGAAAACTAAAAACAAAAGTTGCATTTTAAATGGAATAAATGCTTTTTATATTGAAAACCTTTTGATACAATCATCCTCCTTCATCATCATTCTATCCCTACAATAAACTGCACAAATCCATATTTATTTCTCTAACGATTCTTAGGTTCATCAACAAACAAAAAAAGTGTGGCTAATATTGGTTAGGTTTTCTTTGAATGGTTTTTGTTTTTTTTTTTGGGTTGGTTTTAGTAAACTACAAACTACAAAATATTTTATTTGGTTTTTGTGGTTCGGTTTATCTTTTAAAAAGGAAAGCAATAACTACGTTTAGCAATTAATCAAACTAATCGATGTTAAAACAAATAAATAAAATATAATTGTGGCTTGTCCTGCAGTGGAGTAGGGGATATGGAAACACATCTTCAGTGGCTCCAAAATTTCCTTTGGAAAACATTTTTATCAGATTTTTCGTACTTGAAATAAGAATCTCTTTTAAGATCGTTTTGCTTTTTGAAATAATTATCTTCCCAAAATATTCCTTTAGGACCATGTTAAATTAAAACTGTAATTACAGTGTAATTCATAGGTACAAAAACAAAGATAAAATATCCAGCTTCTTGGGTATAAAAGATTGAAGAGAGTATTATAACCTCTCAGAATGATAATTTTATAGTGTTCACGCTTTGATTTTAAATATAAGTTCTTTAGTTCTTAGGAATTTATCTCTTCTGAAAGAAATTTGGCTTTTAAGCAATTGGAATCGGAACACCTGTATAGGAGCTCATCCAATCTCCGCAACTCCACCACAGAATCTCATATTCGGTTGACACACGAATATCAGCAAAAATAATAATCATTAAAACATACAATTTAAATATTTACTATATATTTTGTTATTCAAAAATAGATCGAATTGAGTAATTGTACATACCGGGCCACCACGTTGATTACGATTTCCCATGCCACCTCCGCCGCGCGGCAAATCCAGCAGCGAGGGTGGGTTTTGGTTTCTGAACAGGTTGTTCAGCAGATTGTTGGCCAAATTGATGGCCTGGGCGTTCATCTGTCCGCCACCCTGACGCATATTATTGCCAAATTGTCCACCGCCGGGGTTCTGCGACTCCCAGGGAGACATGTTCATACCGCCCATGCGGTTGGCGCCCATGGGTCCGCCGTAGTTGTTGCCACCACCGCCACCACCACCGCCGCCGCCGCCACCAAAGTTGCGGTTACGGTTCTGATTTCCCCGGAATGCCATATTGACGTTGGCCTTGAGATTGTTGGCGCCACTCGAGTTTACTGAACGATGGGGCTGATACTGCTGCTGCTGTTGGTTTCCGTTGACTTTAACGCTGCAAGAGTTCAAGAGAGGATTAGTTGGGGAGATTATTCTGGAACTGCAGAGCACAAGCAAGCAGAGGGGTTGGCGTGGATGGAGGGATGAAGCATACCTGACCATAATTTTGATGAGTTTCTATTGGGTTAAGTGTTGGGGATTTGGTGGGATGTGTGTTTGGGTTTTAAAGCGAGCAAATTACATAAAACAGGCTGAAAATAAAGCGTAACAAACATAAAAACAAAGCAATTTTCAATGGTGCAAGCGGGGTAGATGATTTTTTGTGTTTTTTGTTAATATTTTTTTATACTTTGCGTTAGTAAGGCAACCCTAATGGCAATTACAGCCAAACCAAGCGTGCGTATACACACACACACACACACACAATGGCAGTGCAATTGCTGGAGAAAAGACACTTCCAACGAGGAAAAAGGAAACACTTTTAGCACTAACGTTAGAGAATTACATTAAAACCGGTTTACAGGTAGCACCCTGCACTTAATGGCAATTACGTTGGCCAATAAAAAGAGCCTCCAATTCAGCGCGTCCGTCGAGATGAGGGGAGAGAAAAGCAAAATGGCGACTGGCCAGAGCGCTGACGCTGTCTATATGTGTGGTGTACGTGTGTGTGTGTGCAATTGATTGAGTCAGAAAGCCGGCCGGGGCGACCATGCGGGCCTGAGAGAGACAAAAAACACAATGAAAACTGCAGAAAAAGGCCGATGCCTTTGTTAAAATATAATTTAAGCTGACATTTTTGATTAGAGCTCAAGGCTTTTGTAAACTGTACCTCACCCACCCCATACATCCACACCTTCATTACCCCTGCTCACATACAGTTATTGGCGAAAAAGCGAGGAAAATATTTGTAATCGTTACTTGCAGAAATGCATAAACACAAAATCAATATTAACTATTTTCAGCGGCCCCAGACAAGCTGGCTCACAAAGCAGAAACAAAAAAAACGAACAGAAAAATTGCCAACAGATACACACACAAAGAATTTTTCATGGACACCAACCACCACAAAAACGCAGAAATCGCGTGATATTATTCACATTTTGTACTTACGACTCGCAACGGCGTTTATCAAGTTGTTAGTTATTGCACTTTATTTGTTAAATAACACGGCTTCCTGCCAAACTGTAGCAGTTTATAAGATGGCCGACTGATGTGAAAAATATTACTCAAAGATTCGCAGGAGCACACACACACATCCGAACGAGAGCAAAAAAAGAATAGCAGTGTGACTTATCGTTATAATACCACCTGACCCTCAGAAATATACCGAAATATACCGTGTCATTATAAAAATATACCGTAAAAATACTCCTCGACTTTGATATTCCGTTTGATATTACTACCTAGTTAGCACTTTAAAAACTGAAAATATTATTTTATCAGATATATTAATCAATTTTCTACAATCTGGCCTTTTTTAAGGACACCAATTAATTGGATTACTTATAAAACAAGGTTTAAACAAAGAAGGTTAACAAAAATATTCTACACAGTAACTACAGTAACGAGAGCAAAAACAGAATGTCAGTGTGGGTAAGGGGTGCAAAACCATCGATGGAACCACCGATAGTATCGATGGATGTAAAATTTTGCGATATATCGATGGTTGAGCATATATATTTCCGTTTACCTTTCAGAACTCTCTGACTCACGAATATTATGAAATTGATTTAATTTTGGTGCTCTTGGAGATTATTTCCAACATAACAGCATGCACAATTTCTCCCTTTTACTTTTTAAAGTTTGCTTAAAATTTTCAATGCAAATTCCGATCTATCGAACGACCATCGATGCAGCCCTAGTGTGAGTGTGGCCGCGCATATGTCGACAAAATATACCCGGCAGTTCCTCAGAAATATACCGAAATATACCTTGTCATTATCAAAATATACCGTAAATATATTGACAGACACGAATAGATGCATTGATGTTACTCGATTTTGATATTCCGTTTAAGATTACTAGATAGTTAGCCCGCTCAGCCATAAGAAAATAATTTTATACAATTCATTAATCAATTTTTTACAAGATTGGTATGGTATTCATCGCATGCTGGACGCTTGCAGTGTGTGTTTGTACAACGTCCTGCAACTGTCAGTAAATTCCAAGTATGAAAGACCGCGCTGAATTTGAATGACTTCATTCGACTTTTATTGAATTTGCATAAAACTGACGCCATCTCCTGTGTGGGGGGGGCAGTGGATGATGCGCCCTTTACAATGCATATGCACTGTATAATTTACATACAAAGGGATTAAACGTATTAATTGTAAACGTTATAATAGGCAATAATCGTACATACATATATACTAGCAATAGTTGTTTTGTGTGTTTAGCATTCCGTATTACTGCTGGCTCTTGTGTAGTTAATTAATTAAGTACCACAGCGTAAAGTAGGCTCAACAAAAAAATATGGGTGGCATATTTTTCCCTCTATCCTCTTACGTTTCTTTCGCTCCACTGTTCGTTCTCTGTTGTTGTTGTTTTTTGGTGTTTGTTTTGTGTCTTTGTTTATGGTGCAAGTGTTGGAGCAGGGTGGCTCGGGTGCGCCACTAGCTGGCCTAAGGGATGGGATTGGGGTAATTGGGTTTGGTGATGGTTTAAGCTACGCGTAATACAGGTGATAGATATCCATTAACACATTCACATACATTTACATTTACATTTAGATTCAATTGGGTTGCAGGTGGCAGGTGGCTCCTGCACCACCTGCCTCCACACTGCTTGCTCAACACACATTTAGTTAACGTTTTTTGTTTTTTTTTTTGTTTAATGCTAAATCTATGGGATCCGTGGACTAAGTTGCGCTATTTAACACAGTAACTAGAGAAAACACTAACCCAGAATAAGTTCGCATCGATATTGGTTTTCACATGTGTGTGTCTGTGTGTGTTATGCGCTGAGGGACTGCTCGGATTAGGATAAGGATTAGGCTGCTCGGAAGGATGGTTGGGGTCATACGCAACGTCTGCCTCTCCTGGGACGCCGATTCCAAACTCTCTCTCTCTCTCCGTCTTCGTATATCTAACGTATTTACATGGCATCCGGGACAGGCGACGTCGCCTGACCCCGCACCTAGTAGAAGAATAGCAACCGTTCCTGGGCCGAGGCGGAGAGGAGTCGCCACGACCGCTTGATGCTCACATACTGGATGAGTGCGCGTATACTGATCAGGAAGCCAAAGGCGCAGATCAACCACCACAGCCAGGAGTTCTCGTGGGAGGCCAGATCCGTCGAGTGCTTCACAATCAAAGTCCATTTGGCCAGCGACAGGCCGAAGCCGGAGAGGGCGCCGTAACGGGCGGCGATTGTGTGACAGAAACAGGTGAGCATCAGGAAGCCGATCCAGTTGAACAGAAAGGCCACAATGAAGGCCGTGATGAACATGATGTCCGTGCCCAGCAAGTTGTCGGTGGTCGAGAGACTGTTCTCCGGATCACTGGCATCGATGGCGATGAACGTCAGCGCCGGCTGTGCAGCACGCACTGCAGCCGCACCATCGCGCAGCGGATTGGGCGGCAGCAGTGGATTCGGCGGTGGCGGCAACTGTTGGTTCGAGGGCAGCGTCAGAAAGGCAGGCGGCAGCTCTCCATTTAGCGACTTCTCCATCTGCACTTCCTCGTATGTGGGCAGCTTTCCGTGCATATCCTGCGGCAACTGTCCCACCAACTCGCCGTTCTGCAGCTGCATCTGGCCACCCATCTCGTGCCCGCTGACATGTGTGGTCAGCGACAGTGAGGGCATCTGAGCCGGCAGCGTGCCGTGTGGTCCCACATTAGCCTCGTATGGCGGCGGTGCACTGAAATCGGCCTTGGGTGGTCCCAGCTGATCATCGTCGGAATTTTGGTTGTTGTGCGGCATGACTGAAAGATGCAACAGAGATATGGATGGCTGGGATTAGTAAGGCGATTTAATTAGTGATAGTTGCACGCCCTTCGATTCTCCCCACTATAATTTACTTAACATTTAAGAAATAACAAAGTTTTCGTTTAGTTAAAAGTTAAGCTCTTTCGTTTCGTTTCGCTTTGTTCTCGCTTTTATTAACGTTAATAGTTTACGCGTGTGGCGGGGCGTTAAATCAAGTTAAATTAATAATAAATAAATGGTCGGCTAGCTGCCAAAATTGCATTGGATTATCTCTAAGCTCCTTCGGAGAGGCTATCAGAGGCTCTCGTCTCAGTAATACTTCTGCTATCATTTTAGAGGCACATCAGTGGGCACTTATACTAGTATTTAATTTAGTCGTTATCGAATCGTTGTCAGAAATAATAGGTTAAAAGAAACAAACAATACAAAACAGACGGGACGGTTAAACATGTTAGACATTCAGAAATTAAAAAAAAAACACTTGTGTTCGATCATTAGTTTCAGTTTCAGTTAAATGTTGCATTAATTGCAGTGCCTGGGGCGGTGATTGGAGGCCAGCGCCTGGTAGTGGGCCTCCTCCAGCGAGAGGATCCGGCAGGGCGCGAACGGACGTCGGGCTGAGCGCGTCGGCTTGCGGCCATCCACCTCGTCCATGCCATCGTTCTGACAGCCACCGCCACCCACCACATCGCCCACGTCGGTGCCGCTGTCGTTTAGCTTCTGCTTCTGCTGCTTCTCGTGCCGCATGTAGAGGATCACACAGCACATGGCCATGAAGAGCAGCGCCAGGGTGGCGCCACTCACAATGCTCGCCTTCTCCAGCATTACGCGATTGCGCGTGGGCAGATAGGAGCCGTCGATCTCCTTGTACTCGCACCGCGGCCCCATGAATCCCAGGGCGCACTCGCAGTTGTACAGGATGTCATTGTGGATCTCCACGGTGAAGCAGGTGGCATCGTTCAGGCAGTACCAGGCCGCATATGTGGGCGGGCACTTGAAGGTGGGAAAGGTGATGTTCGGCCGCGGCGTCGTTATGGCCACATTATCCGGTGGCAGTGTTGGCACGGCTCCAGCTTCGGGACCCTCTGTGCTGGGCGGCGCCTCCGGACGGGGCTTGGGCATGGGACGCGAGGAGCAGGCGGCACAAAGCGTCAAGCAGCAGGCGCTGATTAGAGCATAGGCAAGCAGCAAGCCAGGGGCTCTCATCTTTACGGGGGATTCGGAATCGGATTCGCTCTTATATCTAACGCATTTCTGGTTTACTTGGCTGGAATGTGTGTGTGTTTTGGCCAGTCTTGGGTGTGAGTTTCAGAGTGTATGTGATTGTGTGGTGTGTTTGTCTGGAGAATTCTTTTGTGACTGGACGGACTGGATTGGATGACTTTTGGCTGATTGGCTGTCTGGACGGCAGGCTTGTGTTTTGTTTTTGGTGCTGCTGCAAAACAAAAACGAAGTGCAATTAAAATCAACTCAAAATTGTTTTACTTGTGTGTGTTTTTCGGTACGGTTCGTTTTTGTTTTATTCTTGGATTATTATTATTGCCTGCCTATACCGCCAGCCGTCCCTGTTACTGTATTTCTCTCTCTACCTATGTGAAAGCAAAAACAAGAAAATCGAATTTCATAAATTTTGTATCAAAATGTCATTTACCTGAAGGGGAAGCGCGAGGGGGAGGCGTGGAACTCAAGCTGCAGTTATTTACACAGTTTTGAATTATTTATTATACATTTTTCTTGTCACTCTCCTTTGTCACGCACTTGACATAAAAATGCACTTGAAACACTTGAATATATATGTATACATATAACATGTATGTATATGGTATGTGTGTATGAACAATCACGGATAACACGCCCGCAGTTAGATCTTATCTTTCAAAATAAACAATTTCCCAACGATTCAACTGATTACTTGAGTCTACTGTTAATCGATGTTACTATCGATGTCTGCACATCACTGGCCACAAATCCATAAGGGGTATTCCGCTCATTGATTTTGATTTATTTGATTTAACGTGCAATACACTTTTAAAAGCTGCCGTCAGTAGCAGGTTCAAAGTATAGAAAAATAAAACAATAGAATGTACTCTTATTTTGATATGGGAATGAATTAAAATAAAGTACAATCAAATCAAAAGCTGTTTGTACAGCACCACTGCTAGTAACCCAAATTGCTCCATGAGGAGCGACCAATGAGTGCAATCAAAATTTATTGCTCAAATATATTTTATGATGGTTTTAAGTGCAGCTAATGTCCACCAGTACAACGCACACGTATTAGTAAAGTGGTTTTGGTGTATCTGTTTTCCCCGGTAAAGTCCTTGAACTTAACCGTTAGGACTCTCTGGAACTAGGAGGACAGCCAGATACACTCACTCCCAATGATACATGCACACTCTGGCTTCTATAAATAACTGAAAAAGTACTCACACACACACACACAAGTGAAAGTAGACAGCTGAAATGGAAATGAGGACTGACAGGCCCAAGAGTGAGAGAGGAAAGGAGAGGATGAGAATGGGATGTGCCTGCTGCCGGCTGACAGAGGCACAAGATATAAATGCAATCAAGTTGACCTTTCGGTCAATTGAAATGGAAAGAAACCAGAATCGAGGGAGCACACACACACCCAGCACTGTAGAGGAGCAGGAGGGACGAACCCAAAAATAGTTGAAGTCAATCAAGAAATTGCGTGAGCTAGAGCCATCGCAGGGTGAGGAGGTTAGTGAGAGAGAGAGAGAGAGAGAGAGAGATGGAGGCGATTGAGGTTGGGCCTAATTTGTGGCATGCAAATGCGCGCGACTGTGGGCGATAAATTTGAACCGGACATACAGTCGTAATAAACCCTGTAACAGTGAGCTAATAGACTCGATGACGAGGCCCCATGGGCCTCCACCTGGGTTACTTATCAAAGCCTCCGGCGAGAGGCAGAAGGTGAAAACAAAACGAATGCTGATTAGTACACCAAAAAACAACACGATTTGAACGCCATTGATAAAGTGGGCGAATGGCTTCCACAAAATGTGTGGATTTCATGTGTGTGGCTGCTAGGGTAATTACACTTCCAGTTACCTGTGGATGAGTCAGATGTACATATGTATGTATGTATTTGAAATATGGCAAAATTGCACGGCAGCTAGAGTGCGCGTGAGTGTGTGTGTGTGTGTGTGAGGGAGGGCGGGAGTAACATGGTACTTGAGCCATCACCACTCTCTAGAGTCTAGCCTCCTAGAGGGAGAAAGCAAACCAAACCTGGCATGACAAAGGCGTGGAAAAATTAGCAAGAAAAAATATAACGCAGTTTACGATTTCAGTCTCTGGGCCTGGTTTTGGATTTCTGCTTTGTGACCGCCTGTTGATAAGAAATTTGAGCGCGTGGACAGCTGCTGTCTGAAAGGCGACTGGACGTGGTTGACACATGTAGCAGGTGTAGAAAGACAGAGAGGGGCAGCTGCCATGGCCAAACCAGTTAAACGGGACCAGTGCACAAAAGAGAGATGAGAAAGATGCAAGCGGAAACTGTCTGAATGGAAGGAAGGTCCCCTCCACTCAAGGGGCAGCTTGAATGAACAGCTAAAGCACAGCTACAATTGCATTAATGCATGTGTGTGTGTGCGTGTGTTTGTTTGTAAGAACGAATAAGAATGAGAGAGGGGTGGGTGGCGGCACTGCAAGTCAGAACAAGTTTTCAAGCCTCTTGTTGTTGCTTTTGTACAAGGGCAAACGAATTAATTTACTTGAGTAAATATAAATTAAATAAACAGATAGACACACACACTATGGCAAGTCTTATCACAGTGTGAAGTTTTTTTTAGCACCTCAGTGGCGAAATCCCGTGGGATTATTAGTTATAAATGTTAATTTTCCAAACAAACACGCACATTTACACACACACACACAAACACACTGCTGCTTCTGCTCTCCTGGAGCCTGACGCTGTATAGACGTTTTTATTCTCTCTCTCTCTCTCTATTTCTGGGCACCTCTTCGCTTGGATGCTCTGATCTTATTTCTAAATTAATTTTAAATCGAATTTCCTGCATTCTGCCTTTTTCTGTGCCATGTTCTATTTATTCACCTTTTTTCCTCCTCTATGCGTTGCTTGCTGCGGGTTTCGTTTCTCTTTTGCGCAGCTCTCGCTCTCGCACGCTCCAATTTATTGATTTGGCCACAAAATTTTTTGTTTGCCAAACACACACAGAATACTGTTGGTATTTGGTCACAGTTGGGACCCTACGTGTAGCTTGATTATTGCACTTTTTTAATGCACTTTTAAACTAAATTTGAACTCGATTTTACTTCGACAGCGAAGCAAAAACAAATGCACCAGTGTGACCGCGGGTTTATCGACAAAATATACCGGCTGACCCTCAGAAATATACCAAAATATTCTTTACAATTTTCAACATTTAACTAATGCTGCCAGAATTACAGAGTCAAAATAAGCTAGATATGTACTGTCTAAAATCTAAATGATTAATTTTAAAGATTTTATTATACAAGCGTTTACTTAAGAATATCGTCGACTTTAATATACTCCTCTAGAATGTTTTATTTGTCGTTTTTATACCCGTACTCTAAGAGTTAAGGGAAGGAAAGGGAAAACGTTTCCGACCCCATAAAGTATATATATTCTTTATCAGAAGTCGATATAGCCATGTCTGTCTGTCCGTCTTGTTTGTCGCCCAGTTCTCAGATACTATAAGAGATAAGCAGTGGAAATTATCACATACAATTCTGCTAATGCGTCAAGCATCAAGCTATTTCCATCCTGTCCAGCGGACACAGGACGATGGCTGTTGCATATTTTTTAGGAGGTAGGGAAACGCTTGGGTTTTGGTGACATTTACCCGGTATTTACTATATATATTTGGTGGCTCAGTACGGACAAAATACGGGCCTGCAACTGACTGGCCTGGAGCAGACCCTGCAGTCCTTCTGGGCCTTGTCTACTATTTCTTCAGCTTCTTCTTTGGTTTTGGGCTGCGGCTTCTTTTCGTTTTGTGACTTTTTTGAACGATGCCAGCATCATCCAACTCCCACGAAAACAACGATTGGGATTCGGAACATCGCGATGAGGAGGTGGCAAACCAGCGCAGATTGACCATCGAGTCCGTCTCAGGGACAGCCAGAGACAGAGACGAAACCGGTGAAGTTATCCGTAGACGCACAGGCTTTTCGACCATTGTCTGGACTTTCAGTTCCTTGACTCGATCCGCATAGCGCAAAGTGTTGAGCGTGTGATCCACGCACTTGAGACCCGGCGATATTGTTGCTATCATGCAGGTCTTCACTTTCTTGCCAATAAAGGAATCGCGCAGAACTTGGGTGAGCTTGCAGCCTCGGAAGGGTATGTGGGCCTCCATTCGGCCCATCGCCCTGATGCACTCCTTCAGCACTAGCAGCGATTTGTTGATCTCCGCACCCTCCTGGCGTGTCTTGCGATCGGCATTTGAGTTGTCCGCCGCCCGCTCGTTACCGGCGAGATCGATCAGCGAGAGTTTGCCATACGCCAGGTTTGACTTTTTGTGCCGCAGAACAATCTGAAAGATGGCATGTGAGCGCGAGGACTTGGCATTGGCGGATGTTGTGCCCAGGGCTCGGGCGCGATTGCCCAGCTCCAGCAGCGCCAGCACCTCGGCAGTGCAGCGCGTCACCCGCTCATCCAAGCCCATTACCTGGAGCTTTTGCTGACCATCGTCGAAGAGGCCCAGCGGCTGCTTCTTGCCGGACTTGAGCAGATCGTAGATGCGCGTATTGTAGATCTCGAAGAAGCTGCAGAATACTTCCACATCCAGTTTGGTACTCTGCGGCTCCTGCAGAATGCTGAAGACATCGTTGGCGGCCATGGCATAGATGCCATCCATTATGTTTTGATGCTTCCCCTTGAATAAACCGCCCATGGTGTGGGTCTTGCCACTGCCAGTCTGCCCGTAGGCAAAGCACGTGGCCATCCCTCCGTCAAAGACGTGACGGATCAGCGGACGAGCGGTGTAATTGTAAACGCTTGCGTTCGAGGAGTCCTCGTCGAAGATGCAATCAAAACGGAAATTATGATTCACTAAGAAGCGTGTGAGATTCACGTGTCGGCGTGGTGCATGCGCCACAAGCATATTCGGTGCCTGCATGCTGATAACATCGGTCTCCCGCTGTTTAATCTCCTGCGGGTTGAGAGGGCGCTTCCTCACACAGACTGTAATTCCGCTGCACTTCACGGGTCCAGGGGTGCCCAGAGCCAATAGCGGATGACTCTCCATCTGCAAACGATAACAGCTAATCATATTAGCAGTCTCTGTGGTTAAGTCCACAGGTTGGAGACGCTTCTGAACCGGATGGGGTGTGGCAGTGGTCACCTTGGGATTCCGCTGAAGCTGTTGCGGAATTATCATGGTTGTCACCCAGCCATTGGCAGGGGGTACTTGTGTTGTGGCAGGTGCAGCGGTTTTGGCTGGTGCGGCGAGTCTGGGAAGACAACCCAACGGCCGATCAAAGATGTTTGGATTATTTGGGATAATCCGGTTGAGACGCACATTCTTGCCTTTGCTACCATTCTTCTCTGCCCACTCCACGGTCACGATCTCACGACTCTCCCTAGCATCCAGCCGGACAATGGCGGCCGAATTAATACTTCCGTTCGATCGCTGAACATTCACCTTCTGCTTTATATATAGTAAATCCATGGTGTCGAAATTTAAATGATCGAATTTGGATGAATTAATGTGAATGTTCGTGTACTGCGTAATTTGGAAAAAAACACGATAAAACTAAGCAAAATAAAAAATTAATAGCAAAGAAAGTTAATTTAAAGCCACGAGCGAAAAGCTGACAAAAATGCAACTGACAATTTTCGTGTACTGCGTAATTTGCTCAAAACTCGTAAAACTAAAAAAAAATTGGCGTGAAAAAAAAAGAAAAATAAAATGAGTAAAAAGATAGTTAACTGACCGGAAAGCGACGAAAAATTCAAAGTAAGTGTTAACAAAAATGCAAATGACATTTTTGTCAGTTTTCAGTTTCTTATTGTATTTTTGTATGACTTTCCGTTTTTTCCTTGATACCCAGGTTGCCGAAGTGGAATCTGTATGAATCTGTATTGTAACGGACCTTGGGAATTATGCAAAAAAACTAGATCCAATACTTTTTAAGCAACAAAAAATTAAGAAAGTTTTAATATTACTCTTAAAGCTAAAACAAGCGGAATTTATTTTTAAAATATGCTTAACAGCTTATACATAACAGCTGTTTGCAGGTTTTATAAGTAGTCTACTTTTAAAAATGCTAGATCTAGCCTGAAATAGGCTTAACTGGCAGCACTGCATTTAAAATATACCGTTTATGAAAAATACCATTGCATACCGATATACCGACACATCGATATATTGTAAACAGACGTGGACATACAAAATTTAATTAGAATAGCCAAAGTAATGCAGAAAATTGTGCTTTTTACACTCTTACTCTTAGCTATTAGTGTGAGTATTGTATTGTGCGCCACCGCCTGCAAGAGATAACATTCAACTGCATTTCAGTGCCAGCAAATCCATGCCGAATTCACGGCTGCCGACTGTCGGGAGCTGGGCTTCATTAAGGCCCAGTTAATGTGCTCCAGCTGCGAAAAACTGGATGACTTTGGCCTGGAGACTCTCAAGTAAGTGGCAGTATATGTAACATTACTTGATTAACATCATCCATTGTACAGAACACCCTGCAAGCAGTGCTGCACTTTGGATCAGCAGCCGGCAGCGCAGCGCACCTATGCAAAGGCCATTCTCGAGGTGTGCACCTGCAAGTTCCGTGCCTATCCCCAGATACAAGCCTTCGTCCAGAGCGGCCGGCCCGCCAAGTTCCCCAATCTCCAGATCAAGTATGTCCGTGGCCTGGATCCCGTGGTGAAGCTGCTCGATGCCGCTGGCAAGGTGCAGGAGACGCTGTCCATAACCAAGTGGAATACGGACACCGTCGAGGAGTTCTTTGAGACGCATCTGGCCAAGGATGGCAAGGGCAAGAGCTCCTACAGTGTAGTTGAGGAGGCAGTCGACGACGATGAGGATGATTATCTGCTTACAAATAAAGTTTGAAATTTTAATTCCAATAAAAAAAATTCCACAGTTTGAGAGTCACTGGCGAGTGGTACAAGAGAGAGAGAACGAGAGCTTTTGGGTGAGAGAAACTGCTACTGCAATGCGACGCCGAATTTCTCAAATTCTTGATTCATAAAAATAAATTAAAACATTTTGTTTGGTATCTTTCCATCGATTGACTTGGGGCCCGCCTGTACGACAAATCACAATGTCTGGCCATTGTTTTCGACATTCTTATCACGGCGACATCATCATCACTGCGGTAAGGCGGTACTTTACCTTTACTCCCCCCCATCAGGCAATCAGCCATGACGTCGTAGTCGACTCACATGGCCAGGGCTCGGCTCCTCGACTTAACCAATATTTGAACAGCCTGTTTAAATAATTGTGGTAACGGAAAATGCAAATAGTTCTTAGGTATTTCAGCCCGCCAAAACTGATGTCTATTTTCGATCTGTGACGCAGCCTTGACAGTCAACACAAATACCCGTTTTTCTCCCTCTCCTTATGAATTTCGGAAGGAAGCTTCTCTCCTTGTTCAGAGGATCTCAAATGCAGCCAGAGAGTGTATAAACGGTGAGAGAATATAGAGAGGACGCGTGATCATTGGCAAATTAAAATGTTTTTGCATTATTATCGCCTGTTTACGTTTCATTAGAATGCAGTTTTCTATTTGTGTTTTTTATTTGCTTTAATGATGCTTCTTCTCCTTCTTACATTCTTCTTCGTGCTGCTGCAGCAGTTGTTTATTGTTTTAATCAAAGTCTGCGGTGCACAGTGGGCAAATATGAATATGAATTGCATAATACTGCATTTCCTTGCACTCTCGCTCTCTTTCTGCTTGAAGAGCTACGTACCGTTGTGAGCAGTGAGCACATGTATCTGTGGGAATAACATCTCAGGGTTAAACAGTGCCTGCGTGCTCTCTCCTTATTTTGCACTGCTTTAATATTGTTGCTGCAGTTGCCAATCTACTTCGAACCACTGTTCGCCTTTCAGTGCCAGCTGCAGAGCAGGACGACGGGACCCTTTTCTTGGAATACCATCCTCCTCCATCTTATCCGTTATATTCTCCATTTCTCGGAACGCCATTTCCCATATCATATCCATCCTGCCACTCTCGAGGCAATGCATCCAAGCATAAATGCGAGTACATGTGCCAAACCCAACTCTAACGTCAATGACGTGGGGGCCCTCTGAGGCGTATGGGCTATTTTTAGCGACTGCTATCACAAAAATATACATACAAACATACACTTGGAGGCGGCTACCACGCCCCACTATCAAGCTATGGGCAAAGGAGAGTGCGACCTACAATCAATACTAATTATTTGCTATTATGATTATTCCAACAGTTTCATGGGGGGAGGGAAGGGAGCACGAAAGAATCTCTTCTCCTGAACCTTGTCAATAAGGGGACTCGGACTCGGGTGCATTCAACTGTTGTGTGCCACAGAAACTACATATAATTGTACATAGCTATGTCGAAAGGCACAAAGACTATAAACATGGGTTGGCTAGAGAGAGAGACAGAGAGAGCTTTTAGGATAGTTTCGTAACAGAAAGTGGGAGAGATTTGCTAGTGGCATTCAATTTAAGTAGCTCGTAAGACAAGGAATGCATCACCTCATTAAAAGACACCTTGGGCCAGGCCGGGCAGAGAGCGAACGCTGTCAATGTCCCCCATCGTCCATGCCCCCCATGGATGAAATGGGTGGCGTGGGGTGGCGTGGCATGGACGGATGCCGTGCACTGAAAGTCGACTGATTCTGTACCCGCACCCTGGGGAGGGAGGAGGTGAGCAGATCTGTTGTTGTTGTTGCTGCTGCTGCTGTTGTTCCTTCTCTCGTGCTTTTTGCGTTCCACTGATAACATTTGCGCCTTTGGAGTGCTGGAGCTCAGATAACGGTAATGACGTTATCGTCACAGCGTCATCTTTAACTAACACATGCATACAGACACACACACACACACACACACACATACACACACTTAATCAAGCAAACGATTTGATTTCATGCCATTTTAGCACTTAATTAAGAAATAACATGAACAAAAAATAATAATCAACAAATGCTAGCAATCTTGTACTTCCCTCCCTCTCTCTCTAACACTATCTGTGTGTCTTCCTTTCCCTCTCTTTGTTTCTGTTTCTCCCTTTTGTTCGTTCTCCACGTTTCAGTTTTGGCGCGGGCCAAAGTTGTTTTTTGGTTAACAGTTGGCTACAGTCACACCTCGCTAAATAGTTTTAAACATTTTATTACTCTATGAGCACTGTTTTTATGTCGTACTATTGAGAGTTTTGATAACACTATTATTTAACTTTTTTCTTCCACATGAAGCCTGACTGTACGAGCTTCAACTGTTTGTTTTTCCCCCCTGTTCGCTTTGTGCCAAAGCACACGCCCTTCCTTTCCACACGCTTGTTCGTTCCATTACCACATGTGCGGCGGCTTGCCCTTTACCGTTAGCAGCCTGTTGCTGTCAGAGTTTATGCAAGGAGAGAGGCTCTCTCTCAGGGGATCGAGCTCTTGCTCTCCTCTCTTGTTAATTGGTTTTGCGGCTGTAAATATCGAAAACTTGATTTTGGAATTACGATATCTGCTTGTCTTATTTATTAACCAAATACTGACGTCTTCAGCATATTATTATTTATTTTATTTATTCTTTAATCTGCGACGCTTTGGCAGAGTCTCTTCCGTCTCGCTCCCACCGTCGCACATGTTCAAACAATGGACCTGAAGAGCTAAGAAACCATAAAAGCGCGAAGCTTCAGATTCCAATGACAGGCAAACGGAAAGTCAGATTTTCTCCGAATTTGACAGAACTATGTATGTATGTAGAAAGTTATTATAGTACAAATACTTGAATTTGATATGATTATCCAGATGTCATTGCCAGAAAAACACAACTGTCGCCCAATCCTCTGCATGGGTATCAAGAGGAGTAGAGAGTATCTCCGGCCGGCCCCCTGGCAGTTATTCAATTTCCCGCATTGAACTTTGACTACAAAATTTAGCACACACAAAACACAAACTGCGCCGCGCTTATTAACAAAGACACTAACTACACTACTCGTACATGTCCCAGTATCCCAGTGTGGGTAAGCGCCTCCAGAGCGCGTGCTGTGGTGTGAGAGAGTGTGAGCCAGCGAGCAATTAATAAATGTGCTTGATTATTATTTTTTCTATAAATTTGCATAATTTTACGTGCAATTATTCGCACACTGAATAATGCATGGCATGCGTCCCACGTAAACGGCATTTGCAAAAGAGGCATCGCGCTGCCTTTGGGCTGGCTCCCGAATCGAAATCAAACAGGTGGTTCCGGATGGTTTCTTAAAGTTGCAGTAAGACAATAGTTTCTTGGACTTTAAAATCAAATTTAAGATTTATTTGAAACAAATAACTGTGTTATTACATTGAATATAATCTTATGGCTGATTCTCCTCCGGTTGGTTTCTTGTTTGTTGCTGCAGTTGATTTATCGTTATTTTATACGTGTAATCATATATTACATACACAATTACTTAGTTTTTATTTGTATAATAATAGTGTAATTTATAATTAGCATTTCACTTTCTTAACCATTATAGTTATTATTATTAATATTATATTTCTTTAAGTTTTTTGTTGCATTTTTATTTATAAGAATTTTTTTTAACACAGGACAAAAGACTTCTATTTCTTTTTTGTTTTGTGTATATTTCATTTATTTAATTTGCGCGTTGCCCACATAAATTACATTTATAATTACATATACATTTCTCTTCTTTTTTTGTTGTCGATTTTTTTGTTGTGTTTTTTTGCTGTAAAGATTTCGCTTTTTCCTCGCATTTAAGTTTAGTTTATAACTAGGGTTTTACATCGATAATTAAAAAAGGGAAATCTTGCAAAAAACATCGCGGTTACTAACATTAACAATTAGATTATCTGTAGATATATGTATGTATGCGTATAATCGTATGTGTATAAGTTCTGGTACTCGAATCAAATAAAAAATTTCCTTTTTGCACTTTAAAAGTTTTTAGTTTTGTGTGGCTTTTTCTTTTTTGTTACATTTATTAAGTATATTAGCAATGAGGGGTTTTTTGTGGGATTTTCGGGGGCTTGTATTATCTATAAACAATGTCTATTATATGGGGTTTCGGATCGCTGTATATCCTAACTATTCCACTCTCCTTATGGTTTCTTGCAGGCCATTTAATTTTTCCTTAGGTATTGAATTTAATAAAATTAACAAACTTTATGCTATGTTTACACGAGGCATTTCATGAGTCCCTGAATTTAGCTAAATAAAAATCTATTTTAGCAATTAAAGGTTTTAAGTTTTAAGTGGAATTCATGAAATGGACTTCGTGTAACCAGAGTTTCGGTAGACTTTGTTGTAAGTGTTGAAAAACGTTTTGGAAATATCTTTACTAACTATCTATTTATTTATTCAGGTTAAAGATTGGTAGTAAAAAATGTGTGTTTGTTTTCATTTTTTCTAGTTTTGAGTTCGTTATATATTTTGATTCTTGCTTCGTAAAATTTGTCGTAGCAGGACACTGCTTGGAACAACTTGTTCCAATTGTGAGCTGCACTTGTGCCTGAGGACAGCTGTAGCTCCCTGACTGATCTATCAACTATATATATATATATCTGTATATATATATATATATTTATTTAGCTATATGTATGTATATGTCTGTTTGTTATATACTCGTTTATTTATTTTGTGATACTGCGCTTATGATGAAAGGATCTCGAATGTATTTTATCGTTTTGTATTCGAACAGTGCTTGGCGATTGGGGGCTGGGCTGGGCGTTAAATATAAACTTTACAGCACTGGATAGGATCGGTTCGGGGTATCGTTTATGCGGTCTTAAATACTAATAATTGCTTCGACGGCACATTGGGATTATATGGATAAGGTTTTGTTACACTTCTATATAATAGGTGTAAATATTTAGGTTGTTTTGAGGGATCATAAACAGAATAGAAGACTGGCAAAAGGTATAGATTCAATATCTGCATAGCTAGAATAGTTGGATAATGTACAGGAATTGTTTCTTGGTTTCCGTTTCCGCTTCCGCTTCCCGGTTTATCCTATCTATTCCTTCTTGTATAGAGAATATAATTTTGGTCGTTGGTCTAAGACACTTTTTGGTTTCAATCCTTAGTCGGTTTGTATTTGTTTTCTTTTTATATCTTTTTTTTAAGATACTGTTATATACAGAAATTAGAGTTTAAGTAGGGGTTTTTAAAGTGTGATCTTATGTGCGTAGTTAAGTAAAATCTGAGACTCGCTGTAAAATTGGTTTAACATTTTCTCTCTTCTTCCTTTTAAGGGTGCGTTGTTGTTGCTGTTGTGGGGGAGGGTTTGGTGTAAAAAGACACTCAAGTACACTTAGGGGTTAACGATTTGTTTTGTTTAAGAGCTAACTACTAAAGCACGGACGATGACGATAACGATAACGAGAACAATAACGATAAAAATGGCGATATACCTAGAGGAAGAAATTTCGCACCTCCTCGTCCAGGTCGCTGGAGTCAACCAGATCATCCATCACCCCAGGTACGAGAAGCTCCACCGCCTCCAACTCCAGTTCCTTCTTATCCCTATCCGCGGCTGTTGCTGCTGCCTCCGCACTGCTGCTGCTGGTTGGCGGTAGGACGGTAGACACCGGCACGGACTCCAGCAACGCCTCGTAGGTGTCCTCCAGCAGCACTCCGCTCTCGATGGCCGCAACAGCCTCCTCATAGTATCAGTTGAGGTCGCGCCGGAAGCTGTCCTCTATATTGGGATCGGCAATCATTATAGGATTCTGGTCGGACAGCATCTGCAGGCCGGCCACATCCATCTGGCCGAGGTCCAGGTCCAGCGAGTCAAAGATTTCGCGCGAAAAGTCCGCATTGGAGGAGTAATCGCTGAATATGATTGCCGGTATATTCGCGGTCGCATTGGTCTGATGGTGATGATGGTGGTGCTGCTGCTGGGGCTGGTGGTGTTGCTGTTGTTGCTGCTGTTGATGCTGGTGGTTCATCAGTAGTACATGGAGTTGCAGGCGTTATTGCTCACTGGGGAGCTGCTTGAAAGCGGCGAATTCGTGTGATGTGGCGAATGCATCGGCGAGTGATGTGGCGAATGGTGCAATGAGAGCGACATTTGCTGCTGCTGCTGGTGTTGTTGCTGGTGATGTTGTTGTTGCTGCTGTTGATGATGATGGTGGTGATGCTGCTGATGCTGCGGTGACGACTGTCCTGACATGGGTATGGGCAGCGGTGAGCTGGGGCATCCCAATGGCGAGGGTATTGGCGAGGCGGCAATGGTCAGAGGGTCACCGCCGCCATTCGATCCACCGCCAGCGGTGCTACTACTATTATTGTTGGCGGCTCCATTCAGACTGCTGCTGCCATTGTGCGGCGATCCCACGCCATTGCTGTGCCCATTGTTGTTCAAGTTGTTGTTCAGCCTCCTCAGATTGTTGTTATTTGTCCCGCCCTCGGGACTACCGCTCAACTCGTTAAAGTCCAGCAGCTCCTTGTTGTGATAGGGACCATTGGTGCCGTTGGTCAGACCACCTCCTCCATTGCCACTACTGCTGCCAGGACCGCCGCCACTCAGGTCATCAAAGTCCAGGGGCACAAAGTTGTTGGCGAATCCCTGCTGCTCCGGCGACGAGTTGCTGTCGCCCAGCGAGAAGATCTCAAACTGATTGTGAAACGAGGTATTCAGACTGTTGTAGGAGGCATCGAACTGCTGCTGCGGCTGTTGCTGCTGTTGGGATTGCTGTTGGGACTGCTGCTGCTGCGACGGCGACGGCGATGGCTGCTGCTGCTGCTGACGGATGGGGCTGGCCGGGGCACTCGAGTGTAGATCCGTGGCGGATACGCTGCTCAGGAGACCGGGCGAGGAGCGTGGACTAGGCGGATTCGGTGGCTGGCGGTAGTCGGTGAGGTTGGCCGAGGACGCAGAGTTGTTGTGCGGCCCCAGTGTGGGCAGCGGACTGAACGTGCCGCCTGTCCCCGCCGCCTGATTGGTGACCAGGTTGGTGAACGACAGGTGTGGCGATGTGGAGGGCTGCTGCGTTGTGTTGCTTGTTCCCGTTCCCGTCCCTGTCGCATTGGCGGACGTCGGCGAGTGCTGCTGCTGGTGGTAGGGCGAGCCAGGACCTCCTGCTCCTCCTCCTGGTGGACTAAACGGACTGGGCGACTGATCCCGGTCGCGTCTCTGATTGTGCGGTGACATGACAGGCGAAAGAGTTTGTTGCAGTTGGTGCTGCTGCTGCGGCGGTGGCTGTTGCTGCTGCTGCTGTTGGTGCTGTTGTTGGGGGGCATAGTTCTGTAGCGCCGTGAGATCGGGCAGGGAGCCGGTGTTGGCGTAGTTGGCCTGATCCTGGAGCGGGCGAAACAGCGAGTTGGAAAATTTGGCGTTGTATGGCGTGTTCTGTTGCTGCTGCTGCTGTTGTTGCTGGTGCTGCAGATGTTGGTGCTGTTGCTGCTGCTGGTGCTGCAACTGCAGCTGTTGGTGCATCTGGTGCTGCTGCAACTGCTGCTGGAGATGCTGCTGCTGTTGTTGCAGTTGCAGCTGGTGGGGCTGCAGCAGGGGCGGCTTTCTCCGCTGGGCCTGCGGACTGAAGCTGCGGCCTATGTGGTGGTGTGGCGAGTGAGATCGTTGGTGGACTGTCTGTTGCTGCTGCTGCTGTTGCTGTAGCGGCGACTGCTGCAGGTAGTTGGCATGCAGCGCGTTTATGTCCGGGACGAAGCCACCCGCCTCGGCGGCCACGGCCATGTTTAGGCTCTGGTGCAGCGCCGAGTCCGAGCTGGAGCGGCGCCACAGACTGTCCGACGTGGGGGGTCCCAGCAGGTGTGGATTTGGCTGCCCATTGTCCATCGTCTGTGGCGTGGTGCTGCTGCCGTAGGGCGAGCGATCCTGCTTCCGTTCCGATGGTCTCCTCATGGGTCCCACGCCCACGCTGCGTCCCCGCGATTCGCGATAGGCTGTTGGGGATCCTCCCGCAACGCCATCTGGCGAAGCTCCGCCGCCGCTGGCCCCGCTACCAGAGCCACTGCCTCCTCCTCCACCCGTGCCGTTTCCCGCTCCTGGCGAGGAATTGCTAACCTCCTGGCCGCCTCCCAGGCACTCCAGTATCTTTTGTGTGGCCGGCGTCTCATCCCGTTTCGTGGCATACACCTCCTTCATGATCCGCTCGAACTCTGCCGTGCCCTCGGCCTGCTTCTGCTTCTGCAGCGCAATCTTTTCGCTGAATTTGCGAGGATTGGCCATTGTCCCGCTGGTTCTGTGAAGAGAATCTCTTTGATTATGGTAAAAATCGATCATAGGGTTGGGGATTTATTGCACGGGAATTGGGTTTATCTTTGGGTTTGAGTGTTCGCTTTGAATTTGCTTGGAGGATGGAGAAAAATACGTGAAAATGAAATAACCCTGCAGGAAGATAGCTTTACAGCAGAGGGATTCCATCTCTCACTCTACCCACTGTATCTGTATAATCTGATCTATATTTTCTTCATCTCTAGAACTGATTTTATCATCTCCGTATCTCCGTTCCAATTCCCTTTATCTGTTAGCGAGAAGGGCAGGGAAATGTTTTACCTGTGGCTTCTCTTCTTTTTTCTGTATTTTATCAATTTGTGAGTGGAACGGTTTTGCTGATAACGCAGATACAGATACAGGCACAGGCACACCTAACGGAGAACGTAATCATGGGACTCGAATTTCGCATTCGAATTTGGTTTTTGGATTCGCACATTTACCGTTTACCCGGTACCCGGTCTTCGACGACGACGATGCCGATGCCGCTGCCGCTCTTTCTGTCATCTATGTACATATTATGTATCATGCGTTCTCTTTCTCCTTTCAATGCCATTGCATAACGAGTCTTGTATGCATGCCCGTGCGTGTCTCTCTGTGTGTGTGTGTGTGTGTTGAAAAAGGGCGGGAAAAACGTTGCCGACGAGCAAAGTAAACAACAAGTTTTTATAGTTCTTTGGAACAACGCTCTTGGGAGTGAGGTCTCCAGCTTGAGTGATTCCCCGAGAGGTGTAGAAAGAGAAAGAGCGGTGAAGACGGAGAGAGAGAGAGAGAGAGAAAGAGAGCGGTGCCCCACCTGCAGCTGCATTATGCAAATGTCGCGAATTGCGTAGCAAACGAAATAATCTTTTCTTTTCTTTTCTTTTTTTTTTGTGTTATTTTTTTTTTGCTGCATTAATTTATTCCGGTTCCGTGGCAGTGCAAAGTTGAGGTTTTTCTCCATTTATTTTTGAAGGGCATTTCAAAACCACTTTTAGCCACGCTCTCCCGCTTGTTCGACGATTGGGAGATTATGCTCTAAATATGATCCGAGTTAGGGCCCAGCCCCAGTCTCAGACCTGGCCATAAACCAGTTTCATCCAGCAACTTTTTGTGACAACTTTTTCAACAAAAAATATGATGATCATCATAATCATCAGATGGGGGGAGAGAGCCAGCGAGCTCTCACAAAAGGTTGAAAAAAAAAAACGCTCAACAGATCGCGCGACTACACAACGAGCAAGCGGAACAGAAAAACAGGCTGGCTGGCAATCTAACATGCCCGAAATCGGTCTTTATCTTTATCTTTAACAAGACATATACAGCTGTGGGAGGAGACCCGACCCAGTAGACCAAGTAGAATGCACTGTCATGTTGATGATGGGTTCTGGTTCTTATCTAGGGCTTGGCCATAGACACATGTACACATGTACATAGGATCTTTATAACTTCAAAGCGAATGTGAGTCAAGTTTATGTGTATGCACAAAACGATGACAAATCTAGCATTCTTTTAAGCAAATGAGGTTCATTGGTGGGATTTGTACCCCCATAATGCAGCAAGGAAATTCCCATTCTGTGAGTGACTTAATTCCCACAACCTCACACACAATTTCCCCAAAGCTTTTGACATCAAAGTGAAAGTAAGTAACTATTTATCGATTAACAGTACCTAGAAATTCCCCAAAGCCAAGCTAAAGGATTGCATTGCTTCCCAAGAAATTCCCCCATCTACTATAAAGAATATTTCCCTCATTACCTATTGGATAGCCAGTGTCCCACTTTTTAGTTTAATATTTAATTCATTCTAGAGTTTCCAGGGAACTTGACTACGGACTTACCACGTTTTTGGTTAATAAATGACTAAGTTGTTGTTGTTGTTGGGAAATATTTGAGCGAACTTGTTAATTCTAGCTAAATGATGACGCATTAACTTGAGTTTGGATGTTTTGCCATCGATAATACAAGCTTCATCTACGGATTGTACTAATGATACACATTTTCCATAGAGTTAACTACTCGTGATAGTCAAATCAATGATTAATCGCCGCAGATATGGAGAGTGCAACGATTGCACGTGCAGAGCCGCCCGGAGATGCCACTGCTCTTTTGTTCTATGGTATGTCCCAAAAAGGCTTTCGCTTTTCACAAGCAAATAAGGTCCACTCTCAATCTGTAGTCCCAATCTCGATGACTAATCGCCGCAGATATCGGAAGTGGCCTAAAGGCATTGCCAGAGTCTGGACGGGAATTGCTATTCAGATCACACTCTCGCAAGGGAAGCCGTGGACATCAATTGTGGCCATAAAAAGGCCCAGCACGGAGCAGGCCTCCGGACAATGGGCGGCACGCAGCGGCACGTTTCAGGGTGGGGGGTTTCGGGTGGACTGAGGTTGAAATCGATAGTGACATTTAATAAGCAGCGGGACGATTATATTTATTTAGTCCGTGCTTCGTTCTACATACATGCATATATCCCTCTGTCTTTCTGTTTTCTTCAGATATATCATACTTTCCCGATTTCACTCTCCCGTGTTTCTTCTCTATGCCACTCGCTCTAGATCTGCCTTTCCTCTGTTCCCACTGAAGTCTTCTATATTATTATTCCTCTCTTTTACTCTGTGTTTCATTGAACTCTATTTATATCTCTCTCTCTCTCTCCCCCTGTGTGCAGCAAAGATCTACGTAGTTTCTTCTCCCTCGCTCTGTCTTCCACTGAACTCTATTTATATCCTTCTCTTTCGCTCTTCCTCTCTTTTACTTATACTCCTTTGGGGTCTGGGAATTGATTTGCTTATCAGCTGCGCTCCGTGGAATTTTTGAATAATTGAATTTATCGCGCGGCGCAAACGCAAAAGAAACCGTTATTTGTCCAACGGCCGAATGGCACATAAAAATAAACAGCCAAAAGAGGCGGCAAAAACAAAACGAACACGTGTGGTGGGGGGGTGTGTGTGTGGGTGGTGAGGGTAGTTGAACGCTACTTACATGCAAAACGCGCGGCTAAGACAACAAAAATTCCCTTGCACAAGAGCGACTCTCTCTGTGTCGCTCTCCCTCTCTGTGTTCAGTCAACTCCAATTGGACCTGAGCTTTGCAGTTGTTGTTGCTACTGCCTTTTCTTGATTGAAATCTTATTTAAAAGAATTTTATATTTTTGGCGCGCAGTTGCTGCTGTATTTATCGTTGTTGCTTTTGTTTAACTCTTTTTGCGTATTTTTCTCGTTTTCTTACTTTGCCGCGTTTTTGTGTTGCTTATTGGATTCCTATTGGGTTGTTTTGTTTAAGCGTTATATTTTGATTGGACTAAAACCAGCTTTGATTTTCGGTTGTTTTTGTTGTTGTTATGTGATTAAATACAAAAATCGGCTTCTAATTGGAGTCTTTTTAAGTATTCCTTCTTTTTGTTGTTTGCTCGCTTGCACAAACACACGCGCGCTCACGTTTATTGTTTTTTTAAAGCAAAACTGCGACGTTTGTGTTTTCTTTTCGTTTTTGCGCTCTCTCTCTCTCTATCAGCTGCTTTTGGCACTTTTTTTTTATATTCTTTTGGTTACCGCACGCCGCCAAAAACTTTTTTTTTGTTGCGCCTTTGACCTCGTTTGTTGCCTTTTGACCCCTTGCCCCTTTGCACAATTTGAGAGGGGTGTGGGCAGGGGGATTACAGCACGGCGCAGCAGCAGGCGTCAGCGACGGCGTCGCGTTCCCCTTTTATATTGCATTTCCTTGATATACAGTTATTCTTAGGGGGTCTGTCTGCCTCTGCTCCGATTTGGCTTTTGTTTTTCACACACAAACACACGCACACAGAGAGAGGCACTCGCATACACACACACACAGGCACACACTTTTTTTGGGTGCAGAAGATGTGGGGATGTGTGTGTGTAAAGGGGAAGAGTGGGGCCAGGGCGCACTTTCAGCTATCTTTTATTATGCTGCTTCTCCTTTACTTTTCCTGATTTATACCTTATTTTTGTGTATTTTGTTATATTTTCGTTGCACTCTCGCGCACAGAACAAAACTTATTATTGCTCACGACTGCTGCTGCTGCTGCCGTTTCTCTTCTTCTTCGCTCATCTTCGTATCTTTTTCGCTGCCCTTTTCGTTCTGCTTTTGCCTCTTACTGGCCTTTGCGATTATGGGCTATATTGCTTTACACCTTGCCCGCTATTGCGCGTTGTATTTTTCACTTATTTATTGCACTTTTGTTTTGTTTTTTCCTCATATTTTTCTCATATTTTCTTCTGCTGCCTTTAACCAACACTGAATCCAGACTAGGGATGATGTATATATATTGATGAATCGACGATATATATGACCTCCGTATCGATACATTCGGGCGATATTTTCAACGGAAATTATCTTCTGAGTTTTTCGCAAATTTTAACTGAGTTTTTTATTGAGTTTTTGTTAAGTACATGGGCTTGGTGAGTGGGAGGAAGAGAGAAAAAGAGAGACCAACGCTCATTTATGAGTATTTTGAATGTTGCTTGTGACCGCAGGGTAAAACTATATTAGGTGGGGACAACTCAGAAAGCTGCCTCTTTTCAAGGCACATGATTGCATCACAGAGCATGTGGGATGCCTATGTTCTTCCACGAGTGGATCAAATTCATACGCATCCGTGTATCAGGGTATTGTGGAATCCACAATTAATAAACTCTCCTAATAGCTTTTACTAACTTAATCGTTGTAACCGCTCGTTGAGTTGTTCCTTACCTGTAAAATATGTAGCATGGCATTAAAATGAGCTGTTGGTTCGCATATGATGCGACAGATGGCGCTGAGGACACATTTTTTTACTGTTTCGTCGTCAGATGTCTCTCTAGTCTGTGTAGTTGCCATGTAGCAGGAATATTTTAATTGGAAAATATCGATGAAATTAATAAAAGTATCGATGAAATTAATGAAAGTTATCAATTTCGAAAAAAAGCGTTATTTGAATTTCGGTATTTCCGCATTTCAATTAATTGCTGAAAAAAAAATTAGATAACAGCACAAGTATAGTATGTTGGCGTGCCAGCGCAAGTGCCCCGCTACACGGATCTCTTAAAATACTAGTCGTAAGTAAATAAATTAAGTTTAAATGAAATACATTTATTTGCGAAACACCCAATTTCTCAAGTCTACAGCGAACACTGCATTGAGAGAGAATTGTTTCCTCCGGCTTTCCCCGACTCTAACCGATCATCCAAGTACATATGTACATGTACAATTTATGTATTTACATACACTCATGTTAATGTTAATATTTAATCAAATCAACACAAATTACTTTCTACAACGAGGAATAAGTTATGAAATCTTAGCGAGTAATGCTGCGAGTGTTCAAATAGGAGACTCCTGCCCGCCCCACACATAAATTGTCTAAATTAGTATAAAATCTCATCAAGGCAAATAAAATTTGATATGTATTCCCATTAGAAGTAAAAATAAAACTTGGAAAATATCGTTCTGTTTTTGTGGCATTTAAATTGCATCAACAAAAACATTCAAATGGCCCGCCTGTCCCCTTGCCCAAGTGCTGCCAGCCTGCCTCTGTGTGCGTGTGGGAGCGTCTGTTTCCTTTTCCGCTAACATTTTGTGTCTGGTTTCCGGCATTTTGTGTGCGCCATTTAAAATTGTTTTCCCCGATACGAATCTCTCTTTGCCCCACCCCACCCTTCCTCTATCCATGAGTGGCGAACATTTTTCGTTTTCCCCGACACTTGAGTCAGGAATTGGAAGCAAATTGGCGGCCTCGGGGCCACCCAGAAATTTAAGGGGCAGAAGTGGAAATTGCAAGGTGAAATGTGTGCAAGAGATGGAAATCTCTTCGAACTGTTTCTCACTCTCTTGTTCCTTTCTTTGGCGACTTTTGCATGTTTTCTTGGCCACTTCTGTGTTTCCCGCACCCCACACACTTTCGTTCGTCTCTCCTTCTTTTTGCATTTGTTCCATTTACTTTCATAGCTATGTATGTATATTTGTGCGTTTTGTGTACATAATTCATTCATCAAACTGTCAAATGAATGTCATAACTAATTGAAAGGTCGGTCGGTCTATGCGGCCACCCCCATTCAAGAATACCCAAAGGACGGACGAAAAAAACGCTCAATTATTGAAATGAATTGGGGCAGGTCTTGGACTTGTGGGGTACATATGTACATATATTTGTTGTAAGTTATTTAGTTGAGTTTGGTTATATGGTTGGTTTCATTTGCCACCAATTCAAATTAAAAACATGAACCAATTTAGCACCCATTGCCCTTTTTCTGCCATTAAATAATCTCATTAAATGGCTAAATTTTAGCCAAAAATATCGTTTAATTTCCAATGTAGCAACATGAAATGTTAAACCAATTATTAAAAGTTATATTTTCGTTTTTAATTTCTATCAGAATTCAACCAACAGCGCCCCCCCAAATACCCACCATTTAATTAGGCAAGTGGTTTCTGTCCATTTAACGCATATTAATTTTCAACTACTTTATCTCTGCCCCCCACTCCCCACTCTTTCACTGCCTTTCACGATGGCCTGTGGCGTAGTCAATATACTCGTATTATCATCGTTTCTGCCTGCTCCGTTATCTTTTGATATTGTGCCAGCACCGCCCCCGCGCAATCAGCAGTTCACCACCACTTGACATTAAATGGTAATATTCGGGCATTGATTTCTCGAAAATTTCAATCAAAGTTCATTGTTTTCTTTGCCTTTTTGTCTACTTCAGTCTCTTCGTGTCTTCTTCAGTTTTAAGTTCCTTTTCTTTGCCTCTTTTCCCCATTTATTGGAAATTTTGCGTGTGGCACTCTGCGTTCAGTCGAGCGTTTGCATTTTTCGGGAGCAGTAACAATTAAAACTAACGACCGATTGGAGGTACCATACCATTCCCGATCCTGTGTGCTTGTGTGTGTGTATGTGTAATAAAAGGATAACCAGCTGTGAAATTTAATTTTATGAGCAAACAGCAACAGTGAAAGAGCAACGGGAGTGGGAGAGGCGTGAGTCTGTAAAGTGCTGCCCAAACGAGCCTCAATGCTGTTTGTTCACACACGCAGGCTGCCAGGCAGCTGCTGGCGCGTTTAGCCAGTGCTTGACTCAGCACAGAACGCAGCAGGAAGAAGGAGAATGCAATGCAAAAATATTAATGATACTCTGCCAGCAACAACAACTGCTATTAAGCAAAGAGAGCGATGGGAGGGAGTTTGAGGGAGAGAGAGTGAGAGCGAGATGAAGCGTCAGTCAGGCTTAAATCAACAGTAAAAGCTGCAAAAAGGAAAGAGAAGGAGCCACGATGCAGTGCAAAAACAGCAAATTTTAATGACAGAAAATGGAGAGAGAAAAGCGGAAGAATTATCTTCAATTGATTGTCGGGGTAGGTGGGGAGGCAATCGAATTTATTTGCTGATAGTTTTAAAAAGTTCATATGCACAGTGCTACCAACATTTACATGGTGTTAATTGATGCTCTTTTTCTGAGAGTTCAGAATGGCCCCCCAAACTTTCTAACAAGTCTTGAAGAGTTAAACTCTTGCCCACACGACTGTCATCCCATTCCCGGTTGCGCCTCATAAATCTTCGCCATTCAAATTGCCCCATTGATGGCATGCCACAATGGCGGCCAAGACGTTGGACTCTGCTGATGTCCTGATGGCTGGGATTTGTCCATTGTGCGGCTGTCGAACGAGCGGGAAAAAATAGAATTCGTCGGCGAAGAGTTAAGCCCAGTGGAGCGTTAATAAGCCCCACAAAAACAGGAACAACGAGATACTTGCAACAACAGCGCAGCGTGAAGAGTGGCAGGCAATCTATGCTGGTTGTCAGCACTGAGTGCGGGGGGGTAAATTGAAGCGGGCCGATAGGGTGGAGGTCGTGGGAAAGGTTTTACTCTGCCGCAGTGTGTGGGTCCTCAGGCAGTTTGGGTTATTTCAGAGGGGTTTTCTGAAATGCCAACGAAACGGTTTTAAACTCTTTTTAAACTGTTCCGCATGAGGGTATTAAACCTGTAGTAACATGCAGTAAAAGCAGGATTAGCATTAATCAATTAATATAAAATCGACTTCAAGATACTCGTTTTATTCATTTATATTTATACAAAATTAAGCATTTATTTCCTGCTAATTTTTTCATATTTCTGTCGCCGAACCAGTTATGGACAAGCTCTCAAGCTGTTCCTGTAAAGGTAGTATGATTCCGATAAAAAAAAGAGTAACTGAAGACCGTTAGATGCTTTCTGCTCACTGCCTGGGCTCTTTGGCCTGTCTATCAAATAAATTGAAGGAATGAAAGCCAACCGAAGGCCAAACGCCTTCTTGTTGCTTATACTATGCCAGACAATTGCATCAACTCCTGGCTCGCCTTCGCCTTCTTCGCCTCCCTCGTCGTATTATGCTCATTCATACAATGCCCGGGTCTTGGCCAAGATGCTCCTTCAATGTATTAATAACTTAACGCTGCCTGAGCTGAGAGTACATTTTCTAATTCTCGTTCGTTCTAGGATAGAAATGGCAGACAACAGGCATAGCTTGGGGCTGCTGCATCTCTTTCTAGCTGCTTCAGTGCTGGCTTCATTACCAGTAGGAGGCGCAACAGGAGGCATGCCACGGTGGCTGCCCCAGGAGGAGGCAATGCCAGGCCAGGAAGTTTTGGCTGCAGTGCCCGCATCAGGTAAGCATCATCAACAATCTCTCAGACTCCATGCCACTTCTTGATGCTCCAATTATCACGCATACGCACTGTGGTCTCCAGTGGCTGGTCAGGTGGTGAGGAGGGGCCGCACGGGATACATAGATGTGAGTGCGGTTGGAATGTCAACGAATTCTTAATTGGTATTTCGGTCTCTGGCCACATTTTGCTGTGCCAGTTCTCAATCTGAGCGCTCTTTTTTTTTGCTGTTCCATTCTATTCCACAGAGAGCCCGAAAATAACTCAAGTGTCACTCGCGCCTGCTCATGCTCGCGGACGAGGGGGAAAGAGAGGGGCAGGCACAGCTCGACAGCTAAGCTGAGCACGGTGGCAGGGGGTTCAGGGTTCACTGGGGGCAGGCAGTGAAGTGCAGCAGCAGCAGCAGCGCAGGCACTCAACCGAGCATGAATGCTGGCGGACAGTGAACACACGGCTACATGGATAAATATCAACAGCCTTTCTGTTATTTGGGAAATTAACTAATTAGACTCCTCTCCTGCCTTTTTCCCCTTTTGCATTGTTTACTTTAGTCAGTGAAGACTGTACCTTTATTGCTGGTCGCGCGCTTTGTGTGACACTATTATCCCCATCCCCACTTCTTCTTCTTCTTCTAGTGTTTTTTTTTTCTGCTTGCTTTTCCGCTGTTGCTGTTGCATCCGCTTGCTGCTGCTGCTGACACGAGCTTTTGCCTGGTTCCAGTTCCCATCCTTCGCCACATCTTGTGCCGCCTTGCAGTCGTTTCCGTTGCAGCAAGCGCTGCAAGGGGCACCATTTTGATGTCACTAGTGTCATTTGTCACGCGTTGTCGCTGCTGCTGTTGGTTGGTTGGTTGTTGTTGTTGTTTGTTGGCTTACCGATGCGTGCCCTATGTTGCACAGCCATTGCTGTTGCTGCTGTTGCTGCCACGTCTTGCCTTGTCAACACACACACTCGGCGCTTGTTGTTGCTTCCTTTCGCGGCAAGTTTATTCTTGGCATCATTAAGCCTCGACGACAACACTTAACACATATTGTTGCCACATTGTCTGTCTTGTGTCCTCCACACCCCCTTGACACCAGTCGCCGCTCCGCTCCGCCCCGGACTTCGACCCCTTTCCCCCACGAGGACAATCGAGGATAAGTAGTGCCAAATGCCGGGGAAAGCCATTAAAATGCAAATTTCTAGTGGTCACGTGATGAGGCTGGGCAAACACTTTGACAAACACCCTCACCCCTCTACCCCTTGCCACAGCTGCAATTCAACTTGGCCCACATACAGAGAGACAGAGACACAAAAAAATAGTAGAAAAAACCACAAAAAATAGAAATAAAGGGTAGCATTGGGTATAGAATATTTTTGTACCCTGGCTGATCGAATGCTGATCCAATGTAAAGTTAGATTTGCTCTCTTGCTCTCTTCTATTAATCAGACAACTATTTCGGGCTCTATTTGCAGCTTTCACTTCCTTCGCTAAGTTACCAAGTTCTAGTCTAAGTTATAGTACCCCCTGCTAGGGTATAACACTCATAAACAACCTCAAAAACCTCAAAGCAACGACGATGACAACCAACTGACACTAACTCAACAGCAGCAGCAGCAGCGGCGGCAGGATACTGCATCATCGGTGACTTTCGTTTTTAAAAAAAGTTCCTCTCACTCTTTGTTTGGGGCTTTTCCGCTTTCGTTTTCTCATTTTCCGCTTTCCATTTGGTCGTCTGACATTTTGGGTCAGCTGTGCCATTAATTTTGCGCTTCGCTGTTTTATTTTTTCTTGTTTCTCTGTTGTTGTTGTTGTTTCTGTTTGTGTGTGTTTATTGCGGAAACTTTCAACTTTAAAATGTGTGATTTATTGCCGTAGAGATGCAGCGGAAACTTTTTGCGGTGCGTTAAACATGGCGTATGATTAACGTCAACGCGGCGCGGCGTGGCGTGGCGTATGCGTAGGGGGGGCTACGCTGATGGCCAAAGCGGGTAGTGGATGCGAGCAGCCTCTCAGCGACAGCTCAAAGCTGAAAAAGCGAAAAGGAAGAGGAAAACTTCCTGGCAAAGCAAAATCTGAACTGCAGTTGGAAACGAGTTTCAAGTGACGGGAACATAAATCGCACACAAGTTAATTAAATAAGTTGGCTGGGCAAAAATCCTAATGCACATGGAAAAAGAAAATAAATTCTGAAATCAATTTATGTGCAAATAAGTTGTGGGATTGATTGACGGTGTCAATCTGATTCTAATTTTAAGTGCGAAGATTTTGTAGCTTAATGCAATTCTTCCTCTTGCTTGGGCAATCCAATAACACTCTTTTGGAAAATTACACCATTTCGATCCCATTCTCATTCAACTGCGGAAATTAGAAAGTCATTCGCTTTGCCTAATGGCATTTCCCCTGACTACAAACACACAAAAGAAACCCTTCTCAGACCCTTTGGGGTTTTTGGTCAATCATCGGTACTTGCCTTTTTTTCTGGATTGCCAAGCAATTTGATTTCATCTGATGATTGTTGCGAGAGAATGTTCTTCGCTCTTCTAAATGTTCGATTGATTGCCAGCTGGCATTGTGATTTCGAGCCCTTTTGTCTGGCTGCCTCTCTGTCTCTGTCTGTCTGTCCATCAAAAGATGTCTAATGACTGCAATTCGAGACGCTTATCAAAGATTCATGTGCTCATTTGCCAATCACCTGCAAAGCGGATCAAATTTCCTTTCTTTTTTTTTTTTTACTTCGATTCTTTCTTTTTGTTCTTTTGCTCATTTTCCTTTTGGTTTTCGCTACCACCCACCCTGCCTGCCCGTTGCTCTGCTTGTTTTTGGTGGGAATTGCACTTAACTGACAGTAAGTAGCTGTTGAACTCAAACAAAATGCTTGGCGCACAATCTGAGAACAAAACAAGGTCTGAAGCAGGCTTCAGATAGTCGAGTACTTTGGGAATTGGTTTGGACTGGGACTGAGACTGGGACTGGTACTGGGACTGAGACTGGTACTGGGAAAGAGACTGAAGAAGGAAGTGGCTTGGATACACAGGATTGGAGTGTTTTAAAATTAAATTTCTGTCTTAGCCAGACACTTGAAAATGGCCAGTATTACTACCGCATTTTCTTCTGATTGCAGGACGCGTCAGTTTTTTGCTTTACCAATTAGCCTTGGCCATAAATTCAGCCGCGGGCCTGGAACCCCAGACGATACAGGAAGTCGAGGTGGCGGTGGAGCAGGAGCACCAGGAGGAGCTGTATCAGGAGTGGAACATGGTCACGGATCCCCACTGGCTGGCCGCAATGGCAAATGAGTATCAGGTAAGGAGCTTCCATTCCCCCCATTCCCGTGTCGAAATCGGTAAGCCAGATAACTCCTGCCAACATAAATCACGCTCCTCCCCCACCACCCCCCTGTTTTTGTTGCTGCTGCTTAACTTCTGGATTCTTATTCTGCCTCTGCCTGTGCCTCTGCCTTGGCTTCCCTTTTTATTTTTACTTTTTTTTTAACTTTGCCCCGGATATCTGTCAGAGCCTGTCTGGCATAGAGAGGGGGTAGTGAAGTTGAGTCGTAGAGGCGTCTCTTTCCGGGCACGTGACCACTCGGTGGTCACGCTTCAGTGCCACAGGATTTCATTTACAGCCACGAGGCACGCCACGTCTCTGTCGCTGGATTGAAAACAATCAGGCAGCCGCTGAAGATTTATCAGTGTCTGAACAAGCCATCGAAACACGGCTATGATAACCGATTAGGCCTCGAGACTTGGTTCATCATTCAAATTTGTAGGGCTCTACTCAAAACAATGGATATGACAGAGTATTACAATTCAATTTGTGATTTCAAATAAATCATGTATATGAGGTACATATATGTTAGGTCTTCCAAACGATTCACTTGCTAGGCGGATTTTCTTATGTTTCCCAAGCCAAATCTAGATTGCCATAAATCGATTGAAAATTCATCGTTTTGCACACATATTCCCATCAGCCAGGTACAAGATATGACATTTTGCACAATGCCAAACCAATTTAGGTGCAGGAGCAACGCTCTCTTTTGTGATTTCGGCTTATGGGGATGCATAGAAAGTTTCTAATTATCGGCAGCATAAATAGATGCCTTATCGTCCTTCCAGCTATGGCCAGACATCGTTCTGGGTATTCCACTTTATTTTCCAAATTATTTTAGGGGTTTCGTCTTCTTTTTTTGGGTGAAAAATTTAAATAGTATCCCCAAAGGAGTTTGGGGGGAATCGTTCTTGGGATTCGATGGCTGCTGCTCCACCTCTGGTGGTTTCTGCCTTTCTATGCATTGCATTTTGCAGTGTTGCTGGTGCTGCTTAGAGACATCTGCTTTCAATTTTGTAGATTGTCTCTCGTTCCAAAAAATGCAAATTTTATGCAAAACAAACGACACAGATAGGGGGGTAGATAGGGGTGGTACTGGTATATAGGGAGTGCGTGTCTGACCGTCTGCTTTTGTGTGTTGACTGTTGCCTCCTGTATACTCCAAAAGCGTTTTTCTTGGTCCTTGTTAAGCATTCAAATATGTATTTCATATTGACAAGGGAAAACCTTCTGGCACTGAAACAGTATCTTATACTTAAACTTGTTCTAAGGTTGCTCCACCGCATAAACCTTTGTAACTTTTAATCGTAATTGGTGCAAAAGAAAAACCATCTGATGTTTTGTGGCTCTCTCCTATGCTAAGCAAAAGTTTACAAGGTTTAAATATTCTTATCAAAGTTCCAAGCTTTAAATTCAATATTTTGACAAATCCAAGCGAGTTTCCTGGGGCTCTTCTTGTCTTCAGCTCTTAAAGTGGAAAACCGCTGTTCATTAGGCAGTTGCCAGTCGTGTGCCAGCTTCAACCGAGACTCAGGCTTCGCTCTTCCAACGCACCCACTGCATTCACCGCACTCTGACGCTGTTGTCTGGGCTGTGGCATGGAGAAAAGCTGGGAGAAAAATGTCCACTTGGGATTACTTTGCTTAATTCAACTGCAAATGAAAATTGTTTGTTCTGTAAATTCAATCTCTTGGTGTCTTGTTGACGTTGTCATTACGCCGATGTCTGCGCCTGCTGTACCTTCTTCGCTTTCTTTTGGATCTGCTCCCTACCCTCGCCTCCCCACCCCGACCATTTCCAGGGAGTTCATCAAAGCGTAATCTGTACAAAATGGCGTCACTTCCCTAGCCATGGAGGAGCAGCGCAGCCGGGCAAAAAAAAACAACAACTTTAAGGCTAACTATGACGGAGGCGAAGGACCCTCTAAGCCTGCCTCCCCCTCCTGCACCTTGTCCACCCTCTTGCTTTGCTATCCTAATGGAGTCATAATTCTTCGGCTCGTTAGCAGCAAATACTCGTACTCGTACATGCAACGTAAATATGCTTGCGCCGAAAAGTATGCCAGGCATTTCTTTCGTCCTTTTCACATTTTTTTGGCCCATACCCTTGCAGGCTCATGTAGCCATGGCTGAGCGCCGGCTTTGTGACAGCGAGCGGGTTAGCATAGTGAAAGTTAATTGATTCTGGAGTGGGTAGAGGAGCGAGCTGGCAGCAGGTTTCCGCTTAGGCTGAGTTATGAGTAAAGCTTAGGGCTCGAAAGTGGAATTGAAAGGGGGTTACGCTGTCCAAAATTATATTCTTTATTACATTTATAAAGTAAGTGGGTTGGTTTAAATGCTTTGAAAAATCTGCTGAATATTTCAGTCTTGCTTGGGCATATTGTTTTGGTTGAGAAATGATACACAAAATTTATTCAAGTCTTCTTGAAGTTTCTTCTTTTCTCTTCCTCCCCTACATCCAATTTTCTATCTCCTTTAAGTTCACCTTCTAAGTTCCCTCGCTTTTATCGCAGGGTATTCCTAGTTCTACTTATTTTCACCCTGTCACTCTGTCAGCTTCTCCCCTTTTAGCATCTGTGTGTCTGCATTGGTGTACGAGTGTGTATGTGTGTGTGTTTGTGCTTCTCTGTGTGCTTTTGTCGTGTTAAACCTTTTGCCTCTTGGGTATCCGGGTGGGCGTGACCCGCCTTGCCTTAGTCAAGGGCGCCTTGCCACTGGCAGTGGCCGATCCGGGCTGACAAGTTGCTTAATTGAAAAGTGTTTTGTTTGGCATGGAGCCTTGAGGCAGGGCCAGCGGCAGCAGCAAGCAGAAGCGTCTCTATTCGTTGCCCTGCAGGTCTCCCCTTGGCTGATTTGGCAACTTTTACGTTCAATAATTTGCTGCTTATTTATGCACGTGCTTTAAACACAACAACAACAGCAACAAAGGACTTCCGCTTTATCATATTCCTCTTCTTCTTCGCTTCATTTCGGCTCTCCTTCTTTTCCGTTAGCTTCCGTGATTACGCATAAGAAGCTTTTGGGAGATATAGAGAGCGCGAGAGTAAGAGAGAGTAGCGTAGCCCAAAAAGTGCCTCTGGCTGCCCTGCCGCCTATTTATCACTTTTCCTACTTTTTATTGCTTCCTCTTTCGCATATCACGTTCTCCTCGTGTCGCCTCCCCCTTCCATCCTAATGTTTCATAAATAATTATGTTATTTTAGACTCGCTTTTAAAGTGTACTTACTTTTGGCGGGTACTATGACTTCTATCAGAAGTTTGGGCAGCATTTTAAAACTGAAACTTTTTTACAAATTTCCGCTATACATATATGGATCTTAAATTATTCACACAACATTTTCATCAAACTGCAAGGGTATCTACTCCTTCGGTTCTTCCATTTTCTCGTTTTTCGTTTTTCGTTTCTCAGTCGCGTTGACTTGAGATAAATTGTGGCAATAATTATCGCACATTTTTCACAGCGACATTTTTCAACGACTCTCAGCATTTTTGATGACAGTTTCCATAATTAAGTCGACACGGCACTTAATGATGCTGCTGCCACGCCCTGAGGGCACCATCCTGGCAGCCACATATGAGCAGCTGCGTTGTGCGTTTTTATGTGTTTTTAATTAACTTTGATGTTGATTTGGCAAAAATACAAATATAAGCAGTGGAGGCAGGCATAGGCAGATGGAAAATAATAATAGATTCCCCACCTACCTATGCGAGATGATCGATGAAGGCAATGGAGTTTTGCATGTCCTAATAGCCAGCTTAAGTTCAGAGAATTTGCAATTGTTTAAATTATTTAGTTACGGCTCTCCCAAGGCAACATCACTCTACCTAGGCAATGTTTAGTGAAGCCTGCTGCCTGCAAAATTAACCAAATCAAAAGGAACACTTAACGTTGTCTGGCCAGCCTGAAGGACTCTCTACCTTTCAGTCTCACAGCCTGCCTGTGTCTGTGTGTGTCTCTGTCTCTGTCTGGGTCTGGTCTTTTGTGTTGGTCCCTCTCAGGAACAAGTGTTTGTCTGTCTAATTGGTAAATTTAATTAGCCATTCTACTGGTAGCCTGTTGGTCTGGTCGCCCGGTCACCTGGTCACCTGGTCACCCGGTCATTGGGGCCCACGAATGTTTGTGTTTATTTTCCTTACTGCAGTGTGAAATTCCATTTTCTGTTCAAATTTAATAAGCACGTTTCCCAGTGCAACATATTTTGGCTAGGTAAATTTATAGACTGCCGCTCTGCTCTAGGACTTCCACTGCCCCGTTGGTACATACTGCCACTGATATTGGTTCTGTTTTGGCCAAAGGAAACTTTAGTTTACCTTCCGCCTTAGCTCTGACGTTAACGGAAATGCAACACTCTGCAGTCCGTGGACAGCGCCAGAGTCCTCCCCATGGCAGTCAACGGAGGCCATGGAGCGAGGAGAGATTTAGTAGTTTGCCATTTGTACTGCTTCTCTAGCGATTTCTGCTGAAAATAGTTTTGGTTTTAGCTTTTGCGAAGTGAACTTTAGATTCGCAGCTTTACCCTACCGTATTTATTCTTCAATGAACCCCCTTTCGTTATCAAATGTATAACATGGCTAAACTGCTTTGCCGTTGTTTACTGCAGTTTTCAATTAAGCTGCCAATGTCCGTTCGTACGCCCATTCTAGCTCCCCCTCTTGCCTGGTCCACTCTGTCGGCACCTGTCGCCTCGTTGGCAGCTTCCCTTTTTAATTAGTTGACAAACTTGCACATTTTTATCGCCGCTTGTTCATTTTACTTGTAGCAGTGCTAACCTCTCTCTCTCTCTCTCTCTGCCGCCGTTCTTTTACCTCTTTTCGCTCTGGTTCTCTTATTAATTCCATTTTGCACTTGTAATTGCCAGTATATATCGTTTCGCATCGCTCATACGCAGCGTTGCACCGGAAATTAATTTCCGTGCGCTTTAACAGTAAAAGTAAGGAAGTAAGAGGAAAGCAAGGGAGATGCATTTCGAGCAGTTTCCTTGACAATGTCATGGCCAGAAAAGAGTAGGGGTGGCAGAGGCGGAGGCGGAGGCGGACTACTACTTGCCCAGATATATCTCATAATAATCCCTACCCCTGTTTGATTGCAGAATGTGCCGGTATACGAGACTTTTCCAATGGACCTGCAGCACTGGCTGGTGGATAGTTACGGCCTGAGTGCAACGGATGTGTACCGCAGCTGGAACATGGCCCGGACCAGGGGCGGAACGGGAAGTCCCACCCAAGTGATCTGCTCCGCCGATGGACAGTGCTATCAAGTGAGCCAAATCGTCACCGCCTGCTGTCCGTTCTGAGCTCTCAATAAATGCATTGAAAAACAATCGAAAGGAAATCATAAATTTCTGGGACACACACACAGAAACGACACGGCCATCGATTGCCAGGCAGTTCCGGCATTGTCCGCAATGAGACCATTAAAAGCCGTTGCTCTTGCGGCCGACCACGACCACGGTGAAGGTGGGGGCTATAATCGAAAGCGGAAGCTGACAACTGCATTGACGGTTGCTGCTTAATGCTCTGTTCTGTCTGTTGGCCAACTAAATGATGGATTTGATTTTGTTTTTTCAGAGGAGCAGCAGAAAATCTTTCAGGGCTCTCATATTTAGTTTTACGATCAATTCTGACTATTAAAAGTTGCAGCTGTGATCCAAACGAGATTCCGTTGCAGAGCATTGCATAGTCGCCCCATTTTTGGAACGCCTCTTTGAGTTCTTTATGCGTGTCTGCAATCAACGACAACGAATGTTCCCTTCTGCCAAATGCGTGCCAAAGCAACAAAAAAAAGAAGCACTGAATATACATACAGTGAAGCAACAACAACCAGCAACAACTGCATTGGCAACGCGAACGAAAATCAACATGCAACAGCGAAAGAAGCAAAAAGAATACAACAGCAGCAACAAATGTCAGTTATTGTTCCTGTTGCTTTTGCCTTTATCCCTGGAATACCCTGGCAGAGGGTTGCATAATTCAGTCAGAAGTTTGGGAATAAAAAAAGAGATTGTACGAGAATCTTTCGAAAGATATCCATCTGGGCCAGAGGATATTTTGGCGTTTCCAAGTCCCAACTAATATAAATTTTCATTTAAGTGTATCTAGTGCTTCGATCCCCCGTTGCTGGATTTTTCTTTCTTGTTGTATCTTTTTTTGCATTCTCTTTTCGATCTGTGTGGGACTGTGAGTGTGTTTCTTTGCCACCATCGTCGCGCAATTGTTTCGCTGGTAAACAATGTGATTTTCAGCGTGAAATTTCATTCAATCGGCACGGGCACGGGCGCAGGCACTCGGACTGCCCGCACGGACTCTGATGGCCCACCCCCACCATCCTCCACAATCCTGCGCCATTGGTGGGCAATTTGTGTGCCAGAAAGTGTGTGGCCCGCAAAAAAATATGTCGAGGGGTTTCAGTTTTTTTTTTGCTATATGTATTTGTTTTTTATTGAATTTTGAGTGAGTAAAATGTTTTTATATTGTATGAAATTTTTTTTAGTCGTTTTTTTTTGTTTGCAGCTGCAAAATTGCTTTTAATTGATCAAATTGTTTAAATATACGGCATTCATACATGCAAATGATTGTGTGTGTTTTTCGAGTGTTTTTCCTGTTTCGTGCAGTTTTTGGAATTTTTATTTTAGTTTAAATTTCAATTTATTTTAGTTTTTGCTTTCTTTTCTTTTGAATTTTCCACCAGAGGAGCATTATTGTTGATCTGTTTTATTGTAGTTATTGTTGGTAATTAACATATAAACCTATTAGATAATTGTGCTATTGTTAAATGGTCCATGTTAATTGGTTTTCTGTTTTTTTTTAGGCTGGGATCTTTTTTGGGTTGCATCAAAAATGTTCTAGCGAAAAGTTCCTATCCGCTTGGACTGCACTGACTGCGATTTAAATAAAAAACGTAATTAAAAACAGTAAACAAAAATAATTGATAGCTTCACAGGCTGTAAACCGAGAGCTCATTTTTCAGTTCATCAAAAAAGTATGCGAAAAGGCACACATGAAAAACAAAACTCTCAAATTGCAGCAGAGATTACGGAAAAAAATTGAACAAATGAAAAACAGAAATTTATATACGAGCATGTATTCGTGATTCATTAAATGAAACAACTCCAAAGCGGATCTCTGTTTGTGTTCTCTTTATATTTAATTAAAGAACTACGCGTATCCCAAATGAAAACCGAACACATTGACAATCGAAAATGTTCACACAAAATGTCCAGCGATTTTTCGGCTTTCATTCGCAGTGTCTCTCCCATTTTCTCATTTTTCATATTTAAAGTTAACGAGAGGTTTTGCCATTCCATCTCCATTATGGCAATCTGTGAGAGTGCCATTCCCCCACACCCCACACCCCACACATACACATACACATATACATATGTATATATGTGTACATATCTGCTGAAAAGTATAGGTAATTCATGTAAACGATATTGCTTCACTCAACTGTCAGAGGGCATTAAATAATATTTTCGCCACTCTGCTGAACGGAGTGGGAAGCAGAAGCACCATCGCGCCCTGTGACATTTCTGACTGCAGCCTAGCGGGGGATTCCCAACCGCACCATGGCAGCTCCACAGAACGAAGACAGACAGACAGACATAGATGTCATGTGCAGGCTTATGTAACAAGAGGCGTATTTAATTTTTTAAGCAAACCAAAAACGCCGTCAGTGTCCGCAAGGGGAGGCATTGAAAATGTACATAAAATGGTTTGCCAACTGCCTGTGGATTGCATAATGCAGCCTAGACCTCGTTAAATTGAGGAGCTGGGAAGTGGAGAATGAAAGTGGAACACACCTCAGGTTGCTCATTTGATACTCTTTCTTTCATCTTCTGAGCATCAATCTTACTTTAATCTTTGCTGCTGAATCCACTTAGTCTGCCTAATCGGCACTTCTGCTCCTGCTGTGATTAATATTCCTTACAACATTCCAAATGAAGTTCTATCAAGCTTCTGACTCCCATCTGCCATTTGATAGTTTGCTTTGAATTTGTAAGAAATACATTACCGAAAGCACTTAAATACGAAATTTGAGAAGTTTGTTGGCTTCTTCTCATCCCTGTTACCCCATATCCATCCTCCTTGCCGTTGTGCGTCCGAACAATGGCAATGTCAGAAGTCAGAGGTCGGGCATTGTCCCAGTGGGGGAGGCATTTCACCTGGCGACGACAGGAACGTGTCCAAAATGCGGGCTCCAATAATTTGAGGTGAGTTTATTATGCAGATAAACAAAATGGCTGCCCCGCTAGGCCTGACTCAGCGCATTAAGTTTTGTCCAGCACACACACACAGCCACACACACACATATGGGTGGGTCTAAGAGCCTTTGGGCCATGGTCAACAATTGCCGGCAATCATCTAGGCAGTTGCCTTATTACAACAACAATAGAGAGGGAGTCCATGGATGGGGGCTGGGACAACCTGGGCTAAACTTTGCCATAACGGGAGTTATCTGACTGTAAATACATAATCTGCTGTCCCAGCGTCTCGAACCCGTCGACGTTGCAGCTTTTGGCCCCAGGTCTCACCCTCCACCCCGTTCGGCTCGGAACCGGCCAGCTTCTGGCTCCCAAAAGATTTCAGCCGCCTCGTGCACCTTGAATACGGATTTGCTTTTATTGCCACAGCTTCCTGTTGCCGGTGCCGTTGCCGTTGCCTCATGTCTACTCTCTACTCTTCCCTGGCGTTTTTCTTTCTCGTTTTTTGGCTGCTGTGGGTTCCGCATTAAGGGTTAAGCAGGTGCTTTATAAACCAAGTAGAGGGAGAACACCTCCCCACCCAGACGGTAAATAAGGACAAATGCCGTGTAATGGGCAACCTGGTGCGTGGCCCAAAAGCCCCACCGACACCGAAAAAAAAACTAGAGGTATAGAGTCCCTTTCGACTTTTGTTTGGCCAAGAGAGTTGGCAGGTGAGGTGCGGTGTAGGCTGTAAAATTTACACCTTTAAATGTGTCCCCAAAGTGCAATCAAAAGATTTTTGTCAGTCACTTTTGTGTTAGTTTTGCCGAGGTGCAAATGTGAAGATGTCGCACTGAAATTGTTGCCCAGCTCGTAATTACTTAAGCGACATCTTTAGTGGCTCCTCAAATATTTATTAATGCCGTGTGGGGAGTGGCGTGGACTTCAGTTGATACTTTGCCCATAAATTTAATGATATTGTTTTACATTGGGGTGGGAGTGTTGCTGCCGTTTAAAGTTCTTAGGTCTCAAGTTTTTTGATAGTTTTCTGTAGTTTCAGTGGGGGGATTAGCAGCCGTTGGAAGTTTGTAAATTAAGGAACGGGGTGGCTTTCAACTTTTCGTATGCCATAAGGTGTTTTAACATCTTGGTTTTTTTAGATGCTTGTAACTTCTTCGTTCAGGCCGATAAAGTTGAGTGAAAGTCACTTAATTATACTCTTACAAACGATTTGTTAAAGCAAATTAATAGAGGAAAAAATGATTAATATATATACAAATTATATACCATATCCATGTGGTTATGTGGCTAAATATATCTGCCCAATATACCCCTCAATCATTCTGTAAATATCTCCTGCCTGAAACTACGAGCAAAAGCAAATACAAATTGCCTTGCATAATCTACGCCAACAAAGGAGATGGAGACCAACGAAAAGCACATAATTCATATAGTAGTAAAACACACAGCCGTGAAAGGCAAACAGAAAACACCAAAAAGGGGGGGCAGAAACTAAAAGGGCAAAGCCTAGCCGGAGTCGACATATTGAAATTCATACTCGTAACTACACACAGAAACCAATTACAATATCAATTTAAAAGGGATTAAAATGGCCATGGCCATGGCTTAGATGGGAGCAGCATTTTGCCCCTGGGTCCAGGCCATACTTTGCGGGGAGGCTGTAGTCGTATTTAAGATTTGTTCCGTTGTAAAATTGTGAAATTGCAAATTGTATTTGCCATCTTTTTTGGCCGAGAAGCAGCAGCAGCAGCGGCAGCATTGTAGAGCCGTGAGCGTCAAACTTTTAAATGAAATACTGAGCCAGCAGATTTTCATAATAAATAACGAGTCTTTGCTTGGCATTACACGAGCATAATCAAGCATAATGCCATTGTGCTATATCATGTATACATACATATATATGTATATGTATGTATTGTGTTGACTCAGACCCGCAGTGAAATCTCAACAAGTGGCAATTCCTCAGCATCTCTATCTCCCCTGTGTGTGTGTGTGTGTGTGTGTGTGTGTGTTGATTTTTGCATAATTTATCTTGTTTGCTTGATAAACCAAAATTTTGTACATAAAAGACCGCAATTTATTCTCCAGTATTGACAGCATTGGCTCTATCTTTTGGCCTCATACACTCAGCCACAACGGAAGGGGCCTTTCTGTTAGCCATAAGGCGGAAGCAAGTAATTTGGCTAAGTAAAGATGCAGCTGCAGACTGCAGTCTGCAGTCTGAGGGCGTGCAAATAGACCGAAAATGTTAGGCTGCAATTTCGGCCAGCAGTCGTGGGGCTAAGCTGCCTGGAATAAATTAGATTTAAAATGCTCCACTAAGCAATTTAATTTGTAAAAAACCAGAAAAAAAACAATACCAATCCCTCATTTCCTTTTGGCCTTAGCTTTAATTTTGCTGTTGGCTGAGCTGCTTTCACCATTCCATCCGTTCGCCTATCTGTTTATTTAGCTATCGATTGATCCATCCATCATGTCTATCCATGGCTGGGACTTAGGCATGAGACATATAAATCAGTTAGGCATCGTCATGTCAAGTTAACAGGCGATTACAAGGGCTTTACCTGACCAGTTACGTGGCTTGAGCTCATTGCAGGAAGAGTCGAAGAGTCGGCAGTTCATTGGGGGTTGTTCCACTCAAATTCTTGGCCAATTTCTCTTTTAATTCATTGTTAGCTCAACGGTAAATTGAAGAAGGTAGATCTGGGTAGTCTTACTATGCCAATTATCACAGTAAAACTGTTTCAGAATACAATTAAAATCAAATTAAATATCCCTGCAGGAGAAAATTCTAAACGCTTAATGCTAGCCGGAGAGAAATCAGTTTAATTTCGAAGATTTTGTTAGCCAGAATCGACATCAATGTATCAAATTAACTTGCGATTACAAGAGGCTTTGGCCCATGGAGCCGGAGACCCCCAGCAGACACACAGACACACAGAGACGGACAAACCGGACACGAGAACCAATCGAGTGGAGGCGACGCAACAAGCAAATGACAATTGAAAGGATAACAAGGCGTAGGAACAATAGTCCTTTGCCTTTGCCGTTTCCTTTCCCTAGCCCCTAAGCCCCAACGCTTGTTGGCAAAAGAAATTAAACACACAAAAAATAAAAGGGAAACACAGAAATGAAAGAAAGTTAAGCCCCCAAGACAATTGGCAATGGTTGGGCCTTCCCCTCTCGATGTGCAAACGGATGAGGCAGTGAAAATGGGTGGCAGCCGGGTTGGGTGGCAGGTTGGATCTGTGGCATTTGTCTCGACTGTCTCGTTGACATGACGTTGCGCGAATTGGGCCCTGAATTTGTCCATGTGTCTGTAATTGTGTCTGTGTCTGTGCCTCGGCTGTCGTCTGGCTCCAAAAGTGAGCAACACCCGCTGAAAACGACAACAAGAAGAGGAGCACAGAAAACAAAGAAACAATACCCCCAAAAACAATAGGGGAAGGGCAATTGTAGATAAATAATTCCTGTCGCTACTATGTTGGATATTATGATCAACAATTGCTTTGAACTTTTCTTCAATTATATTTGGAAACAAATTTCAGCTGAAAGATGTTCCGACCTATGGCTATCCGATATATATATTAATCCGATCTTGTGGCTTTCGACTACCAAAAGCAAACTATAAACAAACATAATCTGAGATCATAAAGGAAAAGAGATCACAATGGACAGTTTCACTACCCGTTTCTTTGCAAGCATCTGATTTAAATCATAATACCCCTTGCCACTTGCACAGCAGCAACAGACGCGACTCCGAAAACCATCAGCTGCCAAAAAGGACCGAAGGAATCTTTCGGACTGGACTTGGCGGCAAATGTTGTGTGACACGAAGCTTTTCATTGACTAAAAGTGACGCATGCGCCGTTGCCACGCACACATAGTGAACTCCGATTTGGTTGCACTTCTGGCCACAGTTTCAGTTCGTGTTTGCCACTCGTGCGTTCTGGTCGGCACAAGCGGCGTATGCGTGATATTTTGTGGTCCCAAGAGTCTGCCTGTTGGTTGGCCCGCTGCTACGTCTGATTGGATTTTTGGCGCAAGTAGTCTAAAAAGCCGGCTAAAGTGTTCCGCGTGCGTGTGTGTTGCCGGAAATACTTAGAGTAATCGAAGGGCAGAAAAAAAGCCAGAAAAGAAGAAGAAAAAAACACCAAAACAAATTCGAAGAAAATTAACTTGGAGCATTCGTTAGAAGGTAGCTCTGGCTCTGGCTCTGTTGCTGCCATTATTATGTTTTGTTTTAGCTTACTGGGCCCCTGCTAACTCGAAAGTAGGTTAATTGACGTGTGCTGTGGGTGGATCGAAAAGGAAAATAACGAAACAAAAAAAATATACATATATAAAAACAAATACCAGAGGTAAAGGCAGCGGAAGAGACATAGGCAGGAAGTTAAGTGTACTGAGAGCTCCTAAGAGATTCACTGAAACGAGCAACACTCGACATCTTCAAGGAGATTACACTCAAGCTTAAGCTAAAGCTAATCTAAGGTAAGAGACTGAATACCCCAAACATACATACTACTCATTCATCAATTAAACTCTTATCGAACTAAACTTTCCATTTGCTTTCATTTCAATTATTACAACTTTTTAATGGCCATTTTCATAATAATTTTTATTTGCCCGTACATTTTCGCAGCATTGGAATTAAATTTGTTATTTGTTAAGTATCTTTTGTTTGTGGTTGAGCGAGTTTGTTGCTGATAATTCTATTATTTTTTAGTGGCTTATTTTAATTGGTTTTTCGATATGAATGAGTTTTGTAAAGCATAAATCAATGAATCAGTTATGTGCATGGCTGATTAGGAGCAAAGGATGTGTGGCTATAAAAGTTTTATAAATTGAAGCTAGCAGGCAGATCGATTGATTTAATTGGCTTTTATAATACGTAGTTCTGATGAGGATAGAGACTTCAATATTATTGGCTATTATTGTTCGAGCTGCATGCCTATACCTTTATAAATAATTCTAGCCCTGGCTCAAATCGGGAAAACCCATTTAAAAACAATTTTTAAATGCTTACAAGATTCTTATGTTTGCAACAGTTTCCTTTTTTTACCCAATTTCAAATATCATTCGATCATTTCATTCATCTCTTTAAATATCCCAAATGGACTCCAATATTTGTATACTGTTCAACCGAAATGCCTTTACAACTCTTGGCTACAAATACATATATTTATATAACATTTCCAATTGAGTAAAATTTTTGGCTAATCAGCCACTCCATCGTGTTCGCAGTGCCCCCACTTTCTGCAGTCCCACTGCAGCAACTAAATAAAAATAAAAATGAAATAAAACATATGCAAAATAAACTTCAAACAAATGTCGCCGCACAGAGTTTTTGGGGCCATCAAAATATAAAAAAAGGACTACAGAAAAATTTTAAATAAACAAAGTGGGCGGAGGGGGCAGGGCAGTGGCTTCATGGGTCGGTGGCGTCTCTCTGTGTGCCTCGAAGGCGGAGCTCCCCGTTGCACATATTTATTAATTTTGTTGGTGTTTTTGTTGTTGTTGTTGTTTCTCTTGCCCCACCAAGTGGTGCGTGTGTGTGTGTGTGTGTTAGTGTGGGTGTGTGTCAAAATTTAAAAGCATTCTTGCCGGGTTGCCTTTTGCACAGGTCCGGGCGATGTCCTGGCAGCTGCCAGGCGCTCTCTTTCTGTGTGTTGGCGCGCTTTGTTTTATTATTTTGCGGAAGCTGCGAACCAACATTTATAAAAAGGTTTTTCTTGCTACGTGAGGCACGCACCAACACACCAACACACACACACACACAGAAGAGCATTGCTCTCTCTTTCTCTGCATTACCGTTATTTTATGACGGAAGTACATTTAAGCAGATTTTTTTTTCCACAGGACTCCCTTCAGACCCAAACAAGAAAAAAAGGGCTGCAGGCAAAAAAAGAACGCGCGAGAAAATTTAAATATTTTCCTTTACGCGCTGTGCTTTTTATTTGTGCCGCCGTCTCGCTAAAATTTATGACCAACCAAATTGCTATATGCCCCCCCCACCACCCTGCTCTGCCTGCCAAGCTCTAAAAAGCAGCAGCAGCAATAATAAAGACAATACCCACAGTCCCCTTCGATTGCTATAACAAAAAATAAAAAGAATAGCAAATAAAGGACGCTGACTGACTGTGCTGTGTGCTGTCCTTTCGGCGCCTTCAAGGGTAAAGCAAACACTGAAAAACAGCACAAGAAAAATACTATATAAAATCTGCCTAAAGCCACAAGCATATTTCATTAATTGAAATTTAATTCAATTGCCACAGTGAGAGTGATGAAGAGTGCCAAGTAAAAGTCAGCAGGTAAAATACACATAAATTTCAAGCACACACATCCTTCGGGTGTCTGAAAGAGAGAGAGGGTGAGAGTAAGTGACTCAATAAATAAATTTAGCTGCCAACTTCATTCTGGCAGTCCTGGAGGACTGATTGTTGCCTCAGGGTGGATTTGTGTGTGGCCAAGTGGGTGCTGAAAGATCTGAGGCATGCCCTGGGGGTATACTTGTGAATGATACACGGGTAATGCAAAGCTTGAGTTTTCTTTAGAAACCACACCTGTATATGCGCAATTCGGGAGGATTAAACGATAAAAAACTCTGGTGTTAATTGCAGAAATTTTAGAATTTCTAGGAAATAAATAAATAAATTTAAACGAAAGGTAATCAACGTCTCGAATTCTCGTACTTCGCTCGCTTCCATTTTAATTCCACAGGCTTTGCACTTACTTCTGATGGCCCTCCGCCCTCCGCTTTCAGTGAATTATTGTGTGCCATGTGTAATGATCTAATCTAAGCGACACCGGAGGATGAGCTGAAAAGGAGCCTTGAAATGCAAACTTGAATTTACACAGCATTAAAAAAGAGTCCAAGAGGAGGAGACACACTTCTGGCAGACGACAAACAGAGTGGTGAAAAGCGTCGCAGAGCTGTGCAACGTTTATTAAGTATAGTAAGTGAGCTATTCAAAATCAAAGCAGCAGAAAAATCCAGTGTGTAGCAGAGAGTGAGACAGAGAGTGGCACAGTGTGGCAGGGTGGGAAAATGTGTCGGCTGATTGTCAGGCAAATGTCAAGCTCAAGCTGCAACGCGCCTGAGGGTATGCCAAGCCATGTCCCCCCCATTTTTCCTCTGCACCTGCAACAATGTGCAGACATTTATGGCACGAGATGCCGCTGGCAGCAGGCAGCAGGCAAATGCCTTGAGTGGCATCGCAATGGCTGTGGCAGAGCCAGCAACAGAGGCATCCTAATGCTGCCTCCAAGACATTTCCGTGGTGCGTTTGCCAGAACGTTGAAAGCGCATTAGCTTTGTCATTTATCGTCGCATACTTTGCAGCTCCATCGAGGGGACGAATCTGAATGCAAACTTAAAGACAACTTAAAGTTATTCTCTCTGGCAGTGGCATAGTTCCTTACCCTTCTTTCAGCTCTTCAACTGAGTGACACTCAGCACATCTAATTTTACACATTTTTAATATGCACTCCAGGGAGAACTGCAAGGAACTGCTGATGATGATGTGGATGTAGCTGTGTGCTTTGGCTGACAGACAGCCAACAGAGAGCCACCGAGAGTGTTGGATTTGGACTCGGGCAAATGTCAAGGTTCCACACGCCTCGTTAGCTGCATTTTCATAATTTATCAAGGACCGGGCTCTAGCCGGGCTTTAATGAATGGTTTGAATTTTGAATTTGCCAGTTTTCTAATTTATTTTATATGGCACAGACAGAGACGAGCAGTTCTTTGTGTCCTCTCCTCATCATAATAATCATCTTCCTCCTCTCCTCCCTGCCGCTGCCTTTGCATAAAGAGTGTGAACAATTTTATTGTGTGGAAAATTTGCTTGCTCACATGAGTCCCTGTGTGTTGGTGTGTGTGCCCAGCTGCCACTGAGCGGAAAATACTCTTGCATAATTTAAAAGTGCCCGCATCATTCATACGCAGTGTTGTACGCCTCACGTTGTGTTCGCTGCTTGCTGCTGTGCCACACCGTGCCAAGCCACGCCATGCCAAGCGGCCAAGGTAACAATGGTAAGGTCGCTGTTTGTCTGCCTCTTTTTTTCGTGTACGTTTTCGTTTTCGTTTTTAGTTTTGTTCATTTTTAGTTTTTCCATTTACCATTTTCCATTGTTTGTTTTAAAGACTTTTCTACGGCGTGCCCGTGCCTGCTTAGCCCCGCTGGATTTGTGCAGGAATGTGCGTTGGAATGTTGCATTTTCCAGATTTGTTGCTGGAAAGTTGTGATTGCACTGTGATTCATATAAAGCAAAGTCTAGTGGGTGAATAATTGGCTTGGCTGCAGCTTGGGGGGAATTACAAATATGATATGTCGATGTTGCTTGTTAACGAAAGTTTCTCCATGATTTGCAATTCAACCAGCATTCAATGTTCTAGAAACCCCCTTTTAGGCAGCCCCTTAACCTATTTTAGATCCTTACTGAACCATCATTTTGGCCCACATATGAATCAAATTCGGAATGCCTTCTAAGCCGATTTATGTTTTAATTCTAGTTTGGTTTTTCCCTAAGATAAATCTCCATTGGCGTGTTTTTCTCTGCACTCCGATCACCAGTTTGGTTAGCTAATTCCTTGAAAATTCTTAAATTCCCATTTGAGGACAGAGCGAAATCCCTTTCAATTGCCAGCAATTCCCCGAGTGCACCCACCGCCGACTGCCGACTGCCTGACAATTAAAACGCTAAAAAACTACAGAGTACAAAAAACGGGTAAATAAAGGAGAGCGCAGCAAGAACCCCACTTGAATGCAGCTAACCATGAAAGCGCGTTAAAAAAGCATTGCCAGCACACGGCTCTGCCGCTTTTGTAGCTGAACAGCCGAACAGCCAAACCAGCTGAACCCCAACGTTCAGGCCCATCAAAAATGCATGCAAAATGCCGCTTGGATGGCAGCAGGCAGCAGGCAGCTCAACAATTTTGCCTATGGACACGGTCCAGCTGAAAAATGCAGAAAAAATATATGTATATATATAAATCTTAAATGCCCTGACATGTGTTCACCAAAAAGTTGAAACTTATAAAAAAAGAAAGAATACAAGCGCTTTGGGGGATAGAAGTTGATAATACCCTGACAATACTCAGCGCAAGAATTGTTACACATAATTTCTAGGGGATGGCTTAACAGGATTGGAAAAAAGTATATGCAGAAAACTCTTGCAAATATTTATCAGCAATAATTAAGGGTTAGGAGTCTCTCTAGCAGCGATAGATACATGAGAGCTACAAATTCAGCATTTCATCGAGTCGGAATGCCGAGTTAAAGTTTACTTTTCAATGCTATCCTTACCTATGATTTATTACCTAACAATTTCAATAAGTGGGTAAGCAAACTCTCATAAATTCTTTACGTGAATTCGAGTACCTATGGCACCTTTTCAGTACCGAAAAAGTATTCAACTTCAAGCAAATACAACCAGCCCGGAGCACTGTGTTCTCCCTGTTCTCCCTGTGCACTTTGTGAATTGTCAAAGAGCCGAAAAAAACCTTTACTCTGCGGGTGGTTGGCGTGGGCAGAGTAGCTGCTTGGGTGGCTGAAAGTGGATGGAGTAACTAGTTGTGTGGTTCGACGGGGGTGGAGTTGCTGTTTGGGTGGCTCGGTGGATGGAGTAGCCGTTTGGGTGGTTCGCCTGGGCGTATTGCTGGTCGTGTGGTTCACTGGTCTGGGTTTCCCTGCCTTTTGTATATCGGTGTTGCTTAGCAGCAAATTACTTGGCATGTCAGTTGAATGTTGACGAAGCGTTGACAAATTTTCTTAGCCCAAATAGTTTGCCTCCCTCCACATTTTCGCAGCAGGTAGCATTTCATTCAATAAACAATTTCTTCAGCTCCATACATGTGTGGCAGCAACAATGTTTAGAGGTTTATGTACTTGTATGGGCTATTGTGTGTGTGTGTGTACTCGTATAATATGTAGATTTTGATGGCAACAAAAAACCGAAGCGGTAAATCAGTAAACATGCATGGGAGTCGGGGGGTAGGCGCAAGGCGCTGCTCATGCTGATTTATAAGCAATTTCTCATGTTGCATGCAAGCGTGCAAGGGGGCAAAGGCAATTTGAGTTAGAGATGAGTTCATATTTTGGGTGGGTTAGGTCGTGATATAACAGTAAACCCATCAGGCAGTCATATTTATCACGCACTTGGCTAGCTGTAGCTTTAATAATGTATTCGCTCTGAGACTCGCCAACTTTTAATTATAAAGTTATTTTTTCGGAGCAATTTCCTTCATTTTTGATCGCAAATTCATTTCTAAATTTAGAGCCAGCCCCATAACCTCCAGGAATTAGCTTTAAAAACATCAAATCGTATCTGTCTATCATCTCATCTCTATCTTGGGCTTTAGTTGAATAGGCAAATTTCTTGAATTTGCAGACACACACACACACACACACACACACACAATCCATGGCATGGACACGAAACGAGGCCGGCCCCCCGAATAGAACCCTGGCAAAAAATGCTTATATTTTTTATGCGTAAAATAAATTGAACTTGAGGAAAAGTGGATGGATGGGGCGGTATCTGGGACTGGGAATGGGTCTGGGGTCTGGGGTCTGAGGTCTGGGTCTGGGGTTCTGGCTAAAGGCAAATCATTTTGGAGTAGACGAAAAGCGACGAAGCGCATAAATTGTTGGCTCGTCTTGCACACACAGACAGACACATAGAGCGGCATACAGCAGCATACAACATAAAACATACAGCGCATGCCATACATATAAAGCCAAGTGAAGTTTGAAAGAGGCGTCCAAAATGCTTGAGTTGTGTTTTCGCTTTGAGGGATTATACCTGCCGGAAACAAGGGAGCCCAAGGGGAAGCCTTCGCCCAAAACGTGGCAGACAGTGGCGTGGCACTGAATCCCGCTGAAAGCTCATCTCTAGAGATTTCTGCCTTAAAAATTATGATTTATACTTATATTATAATTTTCTGGCCCACCGCCACACCTAAAACCCCCTTTCAGGCTCCTTTTCTACGTGTTTCTCTCTCTCTCTCTGTTGTTTTGTAGTTACTGATACCGTGATACTTTTGGATTTAAGTTCGAAATTTGTGCGCCTTTTTCGTTTTGCCACACCCAGTGGTCCCCCAAGGGCAGTATTTTTTCACTTTAATCGCTGTGGCTACGAGTATTTCGTATATACGAGTCCCGTCTGTGTGCTTGATGTCTCCATAATGTGACACAAAGTGGGGCTGGGGCCGCTCTCGGTGCTCCTCCAGCTCCTCCTGCTACTGGTTCCAATGGGCACATTCATTTCCTTATGGCTGTCAAGCGAAAAGGTTTCATCCTTGTACGTTATTCTTGTGGTAAATGTATTTGTGGTTACTGTAAATCGATAAAACACCTCAGCAGCCATTGCCGCAAAATCGAAGCTCTCTCTTTTGGTAACTATTTTCCAGCACTAGTTTTCCCCCTCCACTTATTCCCGAGTTTCTGTTGTGGCAATGTTTTCACTTTTTCCCAGACGATGATGATGATGATGATGGTGGGGATGATTGTGGGGATGTGGTTGAAAAGATGTCAATGGCTTTGGCCTTGCTCTGTTGATTTTCGGTAACATTTTCTGGAAATTACTTGGGGCATAAAAATCGATGCCCGATATCGGTAATGATAGCGAACAGGTAACGATGCTTGAATAGAGCCAAATGGGTTCTTGCGGCTGCTCATTTGGCTCATAGGTGAATCGAAAGGGAAGAGATTTTGAGTGCCTTAAGATGAGCCCGCCCTCCATTATGTGGATAATACTACAGTCAATGGAAATTGCCCATCCATTGCGTGTGCTTCTCGAAGACACACCTGATTCGCTCTCTGCTGGCCAAGCAAAATCGATTTACTCAATTATGGGGGCGCTCGGTACTGCACTCTCTGATGCAAGTTTAATGCCAACTGCAATTTATTCTCCCTTTGGCCAAGAGAGCTTTAAGGCCAGACAATGCTTTACGGGCGGGGACACCAGGCGTGGTGCGTGGTGTTGCTTGGTGGTGCTTGTGGGTCTTCATTCTCATTTTGTTTGTAATGTGTCCAATAATAGTGGCATTACGCCGATTTAACATGCACGAGCACCGGGCAAACAACAGCCAGATGGCCGCCGACTCTCGATTGTCGATGTCGATGTCGATGCCGATGTGCGTGGGCATACGCATACGCGTGCATAAAAATGTCCTTAACCCACTAGCACTATCCGGGGCTAATATTAGCATAATGTGCGTGTGTTGCCGCCTGCTGCCGCCTGTGTGTCCATGTGTGTGTGCAAGTGTGGATAACAAAACCAAAGCCGCTTTTGGCGAGTAGAGGCGCGTGGCCAAGCAGAAAGCGTCTCCCACGCGACAGCAGCGGGGGGCTAGCCACAGCCCCACAGTCGCACAGCCCAGAGTTGCCAACATCCCACACGCCGCTGCTGCTGCTGCTGCCGTTGCCATAAACAGACAAGCCACATCAACCGTAAATTTCTTTGCTGTAATACCCTACCCTGCTGCGAGAGGATCTACAGGATATGCGTTGCTATATAACGATTTATGCGGATTTGAGATCAAAGACCTTCATGTCTTTTGATTATAAATATTAATGGACAATCTACTGATCATAGACAGACAGACAGATGTGTGGTCTCTCTGCTATTTCTCTCCCTTCGTTCATTTGTCCCTCTTTTTGGCCAAACTCTTTTACTTTTTACCTATTTCCTATTCACTTTCAAGGCTCAGATCTTTACATTGTGTGGGGTACATACATATGTACATACATATGTGTAAGGGTATGCCACACTTCAGTCTTTCTTTTCCTGTAAATTTACAGACGTCTCATGATATATTCGTGGCCATACTCGGAGCTTATCCATTAGAGAAAATGAATCTCACTCCCTGTCTGTCTGTCTCATTAGGTCTCTTCCTCTCTCATTGTCTCCTTTTTCACATATGTATTTATATGCAGTCAGTCGGTTCGTATTTTATGCGAAACGATCTGGCATAAAATGGCCAAAACGACATTGATGCAACCATTTCCGTTCGTCATGCATGCCCCTTCGTTTCATTCCACTTTGTTCCTATACATACTCCTTTCTCTTCATATATGTTGCCATTGTGTGTGGGCTTCTTTGTGCTTATGTGTGTGGGTGTTTGTGTGGGGAGGCCTGTCCGGTCAAAGATTAAACACATAATGGGCGCGTGCCCCGGCCATACTGTGGCTAAGGCTGAGTCGCGTTTTTAATAAAATTTTATGCAATTCGGCTTCTGGCTCTGGCTCTGGTTCTGGTTCTGGCTCTGGTTCTAGATCTCCCTTTATTTGAGGCTATGTTCTGCAATAAATGAGCCGTTAAGCGCTGAAAGTTGGCCAAGACCCGCAAAAACACACACATACACACATGTGTGGTGGTGTGTGGGTCTTTGTGTGTGTCTTTTGCGTGCAAGGCCTTTTATTGCCGCTTTATTGTGGCCAAGTGGCGGGGCTTGGCTTGGCCCAGCCCAAAGAAGCGGCCAAGTTAAGCGTCATAAACGGGTTAATGACTTGGAAGTTGCTTTTAATACGTACAAAAAAATGTTGAGCATTTGCCGTTGCCGTTGTCTGCCGTCTCGACTGGCACTCAAGTGTTCGGCTCGGCTCTCGAGGCCGTCTTTATCGTCGTCGCGGGCCCGCTCACATGGCTCTCCATTCTCTCGGTGCTTTATTGGCGGCCTTTCCCCTTCTGGACCCCACTTTTATCAATTTAATGTCGCTTGTTTGCTTTGGCACAAGCCGCCGTATGATTATTTTTTTATGGCTAATTTTTAATTTGTTTGCGAACATTTTTGGAGGATGTAACAACCCCTTGCTTTTATCCTTTATCGGTGGCTGTCAGTGCCTGGCAGTTTATTTCAGTTTTTCCGACATTTTTCTATATCCCTGAATGGACAACCAGTTGCCCAGTGGTACCCTCTTTTCTCTCTCTCTCTCTCTTTCTCTTTCTACTGCTCGCACCCATTTCCTGTTGTGTTCTCAATTGTTATACATTTCCGCTTCCGCTGCCTACAAATGGGCGCCCATTTTTATTTAACACTACGAATGGGTGGGTAGGTGCTGTTTTTCCTGGGGGTGGCTGCCCCTGCCCCCGCCCAATGTGTGGAGGGGCATAAATATTTTATGAAGCTATTTTTTGATTTATGCCTCCATGTGGCTGGCATTTATGTAGGTGTTAATAGTTGCGTGTTATTTTCTTAATGTCTGCCTCTTTCAGTCCTCATTTCGAATGCCCATAACTGAGGTGTGGGTACGCTGTGGTGCGACAATTATTAAAAAAACAGTTTTGGCACAATTACATATACATATACTGAATTAAGTAGAGTTTTTGTTGTGTTTGGTATGGGCAAAGTGGAGTCACAGCAACAGAAATTACACACCAAAAAACCTGGCTAAAAGTTGATTTTCTGTTACATAAATTTTACATAATTGATTTTTGTTGCATCTTTTGATTTTCTTGTGTTACTTAACCGATTTCCCGGTTATTGTCTGCTTTGAACGTACAAGAGTAACATGAAAAATATATTTTCTTACTTTTAGCTCACTTGGAAAATAATCTTTTTTCCTCTTACATGTATACATATGTATGTATGTGGGTACTTTTATAAGCCACAGCTCATATAACGTTGTGGCCATTAAAACATATCAAGCAATTCAAAGCATATTCGAAAACCTGCTGGCTGGCTGCAAAATAAAGTAAAACAAAAATTCATTTTAACGTCTGTTCCGCCCCCCTACCTGTCTACCCTTCCGCCTTCCTTCTCCTTCTGCGTCTCCTTTTTATATTCGTTTTATGGCTCACTTTTTATTTGGCTTTCTTTCTCGTGTCTCACGTGCACTTCAATTTGTAATTACCTCGGGCTCCGAATGTGGCAACGTTCTAAAAATTTGTCGAGTTAATGACAGAATGTTTTAAATTGCCTTTTATAAAGAACATCAGTGAATAAATTTACACACACATGCAGACACACGACTTCCGTTCGACATTTGCATTGAGGGAAGTGTCGTGCAAGGGGAAGGGGCAGCAGGCAGGCAAAGTCACGTAGCAGCATTTTGACGCTGGGTCTCTCTCGGTCTCTGGTGCCTCCTTGCCATCCTTTTATGTGCCTTAAAAGTGTGCACAAGTTAATTTGATTTCGCTGTAAGTCAGACACAAAACTAAACCCGCTCGTCGTCGCCCTGCCAATCCGGGCGAAAAATCAAAATTTCCGCACATTGCCTATTGCAAAAGGAGCAAACATACCCCCACACACAGACACACACACACACACAGAGGCATCCACACCCAGGGCCATGTACGAGTATAAAGCGAAATTTATTTGAAATTTATGCCCATGCATATGTATGTACATACATATGTAAGTTCTGGGGCATATCTGTCGCCGTGTCTGAAGATTCCATTGAATCGCTTCTGGATGCCAGTAGTCTAAGGCGAGGCGGTTCTGTCAATCGAATATACATACATATATACGTATGTAAAAATATGTGACTGACTGTACGTGTATTTGGCTTATCTGGCTTCAATCACGTGCTGCATGGCGCTGCTGTCAGTCAACGATGTTAAAAATTTATAGCAACCAACCGCAGAAAAAAAAACACCAGCAGAGCAGCCAGAGGAGCGTAACCAAAGAAATGAATAAAAATAAGGCATAAAAACATGCAAATAAAATTAAGAAACCCCGAAATAGTAGCAGCACCACCACCGCCACTTTCGCTATCCTTCAGTTTCATTGGGGTTCTTTTTTTGCTTCTACAAGTTGTTGAAATGTTTCCGAAAAGGTGTTCTGGCAATCTCTTTGAAGGGAAAACTTTGCAAAACCAATTGAAAATGAATATTCTGTGTTGAGGGAAAAGTTTTGGTAAGAAATTGCAACTGGAAGCATTTTTGTTTTTAAAGAAGATTTTTATACATGGCAGTAGACAATCGAAGGAGGTGGCATAATATATATTTTCATAAATGTAGAATCTCGTTTTACATTAGCTGATGTGTAAATTTAATTCCTGCTGAAATGTGCGAGAAATTGACTTTGGGAATATCCCGACACAAGTGTGTGAATGAGTGTGTGAAAGTGTGCCTCTCCTGATGTGGCAATTGCTGCTGCCATATTTGCCGTCACTGTCCCTGACTTTACTCCTGACACTGCTCTGCCCCTGCCCCTGCCCCAACGCGCCGCTTAATTTCCTTCAGCATTATTTGCATCCGCGGGTAAAACGCTCTCGAATCTGTTGACTTTCTTTGTTGGCATTGAAGATAAAAATCAGTTGAATTTTTCATGCAGTCAGCGGTGGGTAAATAAAATCAATTTGGCACAGAATACATATACGTTTATTTATTTATTTATCTGCTTACGTTTTGTATTTCATTTCACTGGAAATGATTTTAAAGAAATGAATTAAATTATGTCATAAAAGAGCGCCAGACCCAGACACAGACACAGACACAAAACGCAATCCCAAGCCTCGTCGCCTGCCAGTAATCCCATTTAGCTCCATCAAACTGTTATTGATTTATTATTTTGGTAATGCAATTTACTGAATCAGGCCCCGACTCTGAATTATGAGCCGCAAATGGTGTTCAGACCGCGGAGCACGAAGCGTGTTGCATACGCAGTCGAGAGGCGGGCAGCCGGGGAGCCGGGGAGCCGGGAGGCCAGCCAGAGCAAACGTGACCCAGCGACCAGTCGGCTATCTGGTCACTCAATGAAATGGCTGCGGTTTCTGGTTTGGTTTTGGTATCCCATCGGTTTGATGTTGGCTTTCAGCTTTAACTGCTGTCGATTCATTTTTTCGCAGCACATATTGAACACATTAATTGTTGGCTGCCACACAAAGTGGAGTGTGTGATGGGCAGGGCTGGGAAATGGCGAAATGAGTGATGTGAACAAAATGGAAACCATAATGGAATTATATGGAATATTTAACAAGTTTAATATGCAAAGATTGGCTACAGCCAATAAGTATCATTCGTAATTTTTCCTTTTTAATTTAATGGTTTCATAATTGAGTAAATATTTTATGCATTTTTTATTTCACTTGAAAACCCATTGCTCTTAAGTAACGGTAGTTCTTTCTATCGATTTTAGATTCAATGATTTTTTAATCAATATATGTATAACCCAAAAAAGTGAACCATTTTTCAATCCATCTGCTTAGCCTCTCTAGCCTGTAAGTAAGCCACAAATACCTTAACCGCACCGGAATGTAAATAACTAAAACAAAGATTAAATTGTGCAGAAAAATAACTAAAGCTCAGCCAACTCGAACAGTTTACACTGGGAGAAAACGACAACCCCAAGTCGACCGCAAAAAAAGAAAACTACCATGGTCAGCCACAAAATCCCCAGAAAAGGCCAAAAACAACTTCAGGCCCATAATCATGGACTTGGTCTAGCACTTGATGGGACAGAATGGAGGGTCTGGGTCTGGGTCTGGGGCAGCTGTCATTTTCGGACTCAGAGAGGCAGAAGGCAGGCGAAAGGAGGCAGCAGGCAGGCTGTAGATGGAGATGGACTTTCACCTATCTGAGAGGCTTTTCCCTTTGGTTAAATGATGTGTGCATTAATCCTTTCAACATGCTTTTCACATTTTTCTTGTGCTCTTTTTACCCTCCCCTCTCTATGTGCTCGCTCAATCACTCAGGGCCGGGCCTCAGCACCTGTGACAAATGTTCCGGGCATGTGGAGAAATGACAGCAAAAACAACTAGATAAAATGTACTATACATTGCGACTATAAGATACCCACTACTCGCAAACTAGCAACTAGCAAAGTAAATCCTGTTTGAAAGAGAATCACAGACAGGGAAATGCATGTTTTCTTTACTTTCCTTGAACATTTATCGCACTGAGATTATTTCTGGTATATTTAATAACCTTTATTTGGTGCCTTTCACATTTTTCCTTGCTATGGCTGCCAGAACACAACATACCTTTCTGCGCCCAAATTTCTATGGCATAAAAACTACTCGGCACAAGGTCATATATTTTCGTGTCGCTTTGTTGCTTTGCATGCTAATGAAAAATTAAAATTTCCACTACAAAAACTGTGATTCATTAGGCCAGAGCAGGCAGGCAGTCAGGCAGTCAGTCAGTCAGGCAGTCAGTCAGTGTGGCAGGGGGGCTGGCAAGGGAGTGCACGGAGTACATGCCCCGCCAGTGTGGCACTCTGAGCCAGTGAGGCATTGCCGGTGAATAATAAATAAACCCGCTGGCTAATTAAGTGAGGAGGAGCCCGTGTTCCGCCTCTCCCCGGGTGCCGTGCCCCCATTTGCATTATAGCCATACTTTTGTGTAATTTGCATAGCACACGTGTCCTGTGAGAACATTGCCCCATCGCAGGACCCATTCGCTTGGAAGGGGCAATCGATAGAGGGGCGGGGCAGGGCAGGGTGGGGCGAGGTGGAACATGTGAATTAACCATGACCAGCTGTTGGCCAAATACGAATGAGTACGTGACGTCAGCTGCTGGGCATTTATGAATTATGAATTAAAATTCTAGTTAATTAAATGCACACAATCGCATACGAAAATGCGCAACATTTTGCTGCATTCATTATTGACCGGCGCGGAATTTAATTTATGTTGCAGAGTTGCCGGGGCACATGCTAGCCAAAGTCAATTGTACTGTGTGTGTGTGTGTGTGTGTGTGTGTGTCCTAATTTGCTTTCCTTTTCAGTGCGGGGCCACACGCATAACAGCATCAATTAGCCATAAATTCTCATTAGCCAAGAGGGAAAGCAATTCCAGACAAACTCAACCATAAATAAGCCCAGATCCAGAGGGGGCAGATTGCGGAATAACCGCAAGCAGTTGCAGATGGAAGCCCATCGCTCAGACGGAGGCGGCAAACCGAAATAATATCCAGACACTTCACACCATGCCCCCTCCTCCCTCTCCCTAACTATTCTGATTAGGGCTAATACACAGAGGAGGGGACTGGAGTGGAGTGAGAGCACGGTGGTGGGGCGGCATGGGAGTAGGGTCTTTTAGCCGGGTCATACAATTCACAATTACAATTATTTTTCCTAGTTTCCCGTTTCCCGCTGCTGCTGCGACGCATAAAAATCGCAGCTGTCAGTTCAAAAAGCCAAAAACTTCAGCAACAGCATCAATTTTCCACACGCCAGCGGATTTTAGCGCCACCAATTTAACCACACACACACACACACAGATACTCACTCTCACTGAGACAACAGCCACACACAAACACAATTGGGAAAGACATGTGAACGCAATTTTCACGTGCAAACTTTGCTCTTCCAAAAGGCAACAAACAAGCGGAGCAAATAAACCAAGTGAAATGTGTGCTGGGGAATTGATTTAGACGAACTTTAGATGCCCTCTCTCTCTGGGGAGAGATTTGAGTGGGTATATTTCACACATAGAGAGCGAAGAGAGGGAGAGTCTATGGGTTAAAGCAGCAGCAGCATCAGGTAAAATATTAACAGAGTAAAAACTATAGTTTGAATATATAAATAAGACGAAGAAATATTCAAAGATTTCAGATAAATCACGTTCACATCATAAACTAAAAGTTTTAGTGACGAATTTCTGCATTTCATGCAAAAATGTATTCCAACCAGTCAAACCTGAGAAAACAACAGAGTGATAGAGCGATAGAGCGATAGACCGGTAGAAAGAGAAAGAACGATTTCCAAGCTGCTGACGATCTCCTTATACAGCCCACCACAAAAAACACCCAGAGGAAGGGCATCCATAAAACAAGTGTAGCGCTGTGGCGTGGCCTAAGTTGGAGCAAATAAAGTAAGGAAAGCTGCACAATTTTATTTCGTGCGTTTCGGGCATGCTCCATGCGCCAGAATGTGGGTCTGGGCAGAGTTCTGTCAGCAGGCGGGGGAGTAGCATGAGGCTTGAGAGGGCGCCAGCTAATCTCAACAAACAAAGCGTGAAACTAACAATTCTGCAAATACAGACAAAACCGCACCCTCCCACACACAAAGACAGAGCGAGAAAGAGACAGACAGACAGGGAGGCAAACGGAGACAGAGACACACCCAGAGGGGGGGAAGCGCAGAAGAAAAAACTTTGTCTTGCTCATTCGCGGGCTAAGCTGAAACTTTATTTCAGCGTGGCACAGAGTTCGGGCCATCGAATTTATTTTCATGTCAGAGGAGAATTCCCCCCCATTCTCACCCTCTCCCCTTCCACAGTTTAGAGAGTCGCATTTGGGATTGGCGTTAAATTGGCAAAAGGCGATGGCTAAGCAAATAATGAACTTGCTAATTTGCCCTGCCACTGCCACTGCAACGCGGCGTATGAGTAATGTTTAAACCGGAACTAAGCATACGCCATGTCATACACCTTTAATCGCCAGAGGTGAGCCCCCATAATAGGGCTTGAGCACAGGAAACAAAAAGAACAAAAAGAAGGCCAACAGGCAGTGCGGCGCAACAAGCGGCTCATGGCTCCAAGAGGCTAAGCTCTAATTTTCTCACGTACTTGTAAATTTTGCGGAAAACCGCAACAAATTCACTTATAAAAGTAATCTAGAAAGCGCGTACACAACCGGAAGCACAAAAAGGCGCAAGAAACATAAGAAAAATCCCAAGCAGCAGCAGCAACGAACGAGCGGAAACTCAAAAAGCGCACAGAACAGAGCAGAATTCGCGTCGTGTAAAGAATGGCATGGCGTTTGTCGCGACACGGCGACAACTTTGGCTACTAAGCAGGGAGCAGAGAGCGTGGGAGTGGGAAGCGGAGTGCAAAACTTGGGACAGCAGCAGCAAGAAGGGTCTACTAAGCTTAAAGCGGCCCTCACTTTATCACAGATTTAAAACGAAAAACGAAATGAATGTAAGCACATTAAATGACTTGGACTCGGGACGACTCTTATTAAAGGTTCACAGGGCAGGACTTGAAAAGATATTACCATCTAGCCCCAGGGGCGGTGGACAGATTGGGGGCTGGCAAATGGGAAGCGGCTCTGTCAGCCAGAATGAAAAAGTTTCAAATGCAAAGTTAGTTTATGTAGAAAACAAAACAAAAAAAGGATTTAATTGGAGAGCGATTTGTAGGTCGGTTAAGAACCAGACAAGTTGGTCTTATCATTTTGTTTAATGGCTAACCGTCTGAAGTGACTGCTAAATGGGGACAAATATATTAAGAGAGAGTATTTAATATTAAAGAGATTTCTTATAAGAGTTCTTAGCGAAGAGATGAAAGAGAAGCATCCAATTGGAATTCCTTTATGATTTATAAAAAAGGTTCCCTACTGGTTGCATAGCTTTAAAAAAAAACTCCCTATCATTCTTTCATTTACTACAATTTTCTTTGATTTAAAATGCTTTTCCTAGCCCTAGGTTCCCTTTATCAAACATCTCAGAATGGGTTGGCTAATGTAGTCATTTCTTTTTGTAAAAGTTTTAACTTTTTAGCAGAAGTTTTCGCCGCTTATCTAAACCATTAACCGAAAGACCATTCAAAGTCAAACAATTACATTTGTGGCGGCTGCTTTGTGTGTATGATTTGGAGCCACTCGAAACACTCCAACAAATGAATATTAAATAACCTGATAAGTTTTTACTGAAATGTGGCCTCCAGCTGCAATCTCATTTGCGTTCATCCCCGGAAAAATTCATCAGCAATTAGAAAAATACAAACATTTTTTTGTGTTTGCTTTTCAACATTCGTTACAAGCGTGTTGAAGGCAGCTCTGAAAAGTTGGTGGAAACAAATCCAATTTTCAGCTACAAGCTAAAAAAAGAAGTAAAATTATCTCACAAGAAAAAAATGAATATGGAAAAGAGGAAAATAAATTGTTGCTCGACAGAAATGTTGGCTGTCAGACTGTGTACTATAAGGATAATGGCTGGGGCTAGGACATCCAAGACCTTCCCATTCTCTGCCCGCAGCTATGTGTCACAATTTCCCAAAGTGGAACCTTCATCATTATTACGGGGCGAAACTTTCGGCGATGCTTTTAATAAACTTTTACTTGCCATTTGCCATTTGGCATTTATGCAAATTGCAAATACACAAACATCGAGGGCCAAAGCCAGTGCCAGTGCCAGGGCCGGAGCCAATAACAACAAATTTCAATTATGCCATCAAATCTATTTAGGTGTATAAATATTTGGAAATTTTCTGCCTTCTGCCGTCTGCCTCCTCGGGTCAGTGCTTGTGGCGTGTAATTTACAGATTTTCTTGTTGAGATTGTGGCCAAAGTTTGGCCCCATTCCTTTGCACCCCCCAACCACCATTGTGCGTAGTTTTTGTGGGTCATAATTGGGCCCACCAGCCAGCCCAAAGAGTCAATAAGCGGTTCGAGCGCCATTGAAGTGAATTCCTGCCATTGAATATTTTACAACTCATTGTAGTGTGGCATGTGGGGGTTTGGGGGGTTTGGTTGCCGCTTTAATGCGTGCTTCATTTGAATTCGCTTCAATTAGAGTGGCAGTCAAAGCAGCTTTGCCATCCAGAGACTGTTTCAAGTTCATTAATAAAATGAAGGCAGTGCTTCCGGCACTGGAGTAGGGCCTCAGGCCAAATGTTGCCCACTTTCCAGGCGCCGCATTCAATCAATTATGCCTTCGTGTTGGTGTGGGTGTGTGTGTGTGTGTGTGTGTGTGTGTGTGTATTTGTACTCTTGGTCAATTTGGTTAATTAATAAAAATGTTAACAATGCATAAGGGCCCGCAACTTGAATTGAATAGAACTTTTGTGGTAAGATTTAGGTCCAAAGTATTCATTGGAGATTCTTTTGCTTTTCTACTTTGCAGAGTGTTAAGTTATTTCTTTTTGCTGTGCTTCTTTCGAATGATTGATGTTTCATTACATTACTTATAGCTTTGGAATGCCCTACGATGCGGAATATTCACGGCTATGGAGAGCCTAAGAGATCTATGAATTCCCATCATAATGTGCAACTACATTTATTGTATCTCCGCTAAACACTTGTGGGCATTGAAAAAGATTGATCCGTAAAATCGTTTAGCTGCAGGTTGCTCCCCAAGGATTACATTTCCAAGACGTACAGCAAAACCAACTTGATTAACTAAATATCCCAGAGAATATCTTATGTATTGCCTTAAGTATTATATCTCTGCTTAGCACTCTACTATGGACGGGGGCTTTGATGCAAAGAAATCAATCATGGCAACACTTGGCTCATTCGTATCCACTTCCACCTCTCCCCAGACACACACACACACACACACACGTTTACCAGGACATGTTTCTCACATGGTCCTGAAGTGCCTGGGTCATTTACTTTATTGATTACAACTTTTTCTTGTTTCTCCGATTGCCACAACAGCAACGGTAATACGTATATGAGTGTGGGGAGGGGAGAATGGCCACAACAATAACTAGCAGGATACTGGATACTGTGGTATACTGGACAATTCTACCACCACAGGCAAGGGGCAAGAGGCGGAAGAGGATGTAGCAAATGTTTTCCACATACACAGACAAAAGTTGCCACAAAAGTTGCCTTGATTAAACCTGATTTTCTGTGGGCAAATGCGAGGGAGTTTTCATTCCCGGTACTCGCTTTTGTTTTGCTGCTCTAATGGCAGGGCAATGCATAAATAAATTTTCAATTCGCATCTGTCTGGCAATCACTACAAATAAATAAAGTGAAGGGCAGCATAAAACTGTCATAATTTATGAAGTTTATCATTTTCCTGACTTTTCTTTTTTCTTCTCTCTTTTTGTGGTTAAGGTGCAGGGGCCGGGGGGCACCCAAAACGCATTTGTGTCAATTTAAATTTATGTAAACATAAAATGGCCAACCAACGAACCAAAAAAAAAAGAAACCCCCCCCCGTATGAGAAATGCGGTCACTCCACTTGGATATCACATTTTTCATGCGCCTTTTGTACTCTTCTCGTTTTTTATTGAGCATAATGATTGGCCAATAAATTTTGGGCCGCCTGTACAGCTATGGCAGGAAAAATATATGATATGTGGTGCAAAGTTTGGACCGATAATAATTTAAAAATTTGATGTGTGCTGCGTAGCTTTTGGAAAAAGTTTGAAAAGGATTTGCACGCTTTCGATAGCTAAATGGAATATCGAGTAAAATAAATGAGAGATGTGCAGAGAAAACACCATTGAAGAGTATTCGAAATTCCTTCAAAACACAAGGAAAAAATACATACTCGTATTGCCTCTTGGTTATCCAGCAGCTAGAGTTCCGCTCCTTCATTTTCTTTATGATTTAATGCGCGCGGCACGCCGTGACGTTCACTCTGGGCCCATGGACAACACAATAAAACTCCGCAACAGCCAGAGGAATATCAATATGAGATGGGACAGGAAGCAGCAGGATGGGGCCAGAGCAAGGACAGAACAGAACACGACAGGACAGGACAGCACAGGACAGGACACGCTTTTCGTTGGCCGCCTGCGCACTTTTGACATTTCATTATCCTGTTAAGTATTCAAAAGTCAAGCAGGCAGCAACCAAAGCAGACACAGGCCCCTGTTCGCATGTCTGGGCCATGGCCATGGCCAAGGCAAAAACCCAAACTCCAGGTCTGAGAATCAAGCCAGAACCGTTCCCTCCATCCGCCCACTGCTGTCCTGCTGCGTTACCAGCTTATCATTTATGCCAAACGCGTACTTTTTGGCTTTTAGTCCGCCTCTTCCTCCAGTTCCGACATTTGTTTTGTCTGCCTGTAATGCCATGCGGAATTGCCTTTGTGTCCTTGGCGTTTATGACATTGTATTCGACTCCCTCTCTCCCTCTCTCTCTTTGTGTGTGTGAGTGTGTGTGTGTGCGTGTGTATAAATTACATTACATAACAAGCAATATAACAAACGATAACAAACACCTTGCGACAAAGAAATGACAATGAGCAAATATGAGAAGAGAAAACAGCGAGCGGGTGGGGACGGGGACGGGGAGGAGTGAACAATTTAATATCAAAATGTTTCATCGATTTCGATGCTTTATGACCCGTCTGGGGGGATATCCTTTTGGAATAATTTTGGTGCCCATTAAATTTTAAATATTTCCTTTCGAACGATTGATTTGATCCACCCCCAAAAAGCAATTAAAATCTGCACACTAAACCCACAGGCCCACACACGCCCACCCAACTCAATAGTTCTTCAAATCAATTTGTCTACAGCTAGAGCTCCTCCTTTTGCACCCACTCTGACCCGTAGATACTCGTAGAAGATAAATCTAGAAGATTTCTATCTCAATAAAGCAATCAATGGCACCCGGGCTGAAAAGTGTGGTAATACAGAAATGCTCCTTTTTTCCCCCCATTTTGCAGGTCATTCGAGACGGTCGAGGAGCGGCAGTCTTGGAGTAGGAGTAGGAGCAGCAGCAGGAGGCAGGCGCTGGAGCAGCCAATGCAACCTGCACAGACATCATTAGAAGTGAACGCCAACCACACGTGAGTAACTCGAGGGTGTGCCTACAAACGAGTATACGTATACGTATATTCATGCCAGTTAAGGGGCGGGGGCGGAGGCGGGGACTACACTATATCGACACTATATATCTTGGACATGTGTTGGCCATCAACTTATGCAATCAACGATTTGGCTTTGACCGGGGCAAACTGGCTCTGACTGCCGCTGGGTGCTATGTAAACCAGCCACACAGCAAAGACGCAGACGTAGGGAGAGGCAGAGACAGAGACGTATATGGAGACCCGTAGACGACCCAGACAAATGTTTATTTAAGCATAAAGCCACGTACGCTCAAACACAGACATGCACTCCACATGTTTAGACATGCATACGAGGCATAGATGTGTGTGTGTGTGTGTGTGTGTGTGCCTGTTCCTCTATCTCGTATGTACTTAGGCACAGCTGTACTTGCAGTCCATGCCTTGGTAATTACATACAGACGACACTAAACACTCTACAGACTATGGGATTGCCCAACCCTAACCAATCTTATCCTAGGGCTGGCTGGCTGCTGGATAAATATTTGGCTTAACCTTTTTTCCTTTTGTGCCGCTTCGGCTTTGGCTTCGTTCGCTTTGTATTTGCCTTTGGTTTTATGGCAGCGTCTGTGTCACTATTTCATTTCGATTTGAGCCAAAGTTTGCCGCAGCCCTTAGCCAGATTTGTACCCTTAATTTATTTGTTTGCGATTTTCTGATATTTTATAATTGAGTTTTTCCCATTATCCCCTTCCTCGTTCCCTGAGGGTTCAGCCGGAAAGCCAGGAAAAAGTAGAAAAATATAAAGCAAACTGTTGATATTTATTGGACAGGACACGTTCACAGGATATACATATATATATGTATCCTCTTTGGGAGTGTAAGTGCTCAAGTTTTGTATGCGAATATGTCCCCTGGGACACTCTCAGCGTCAGCCTCTTGGCTTGCCCCTAAAATTTATCGTTATGAATGAATCACTTTGCGAAGAGTTTTTGTTTTTCGGGGGCCAGGACAGGACACGGACACGGACACGTACCACTGGCGACAGGATATACTTCTGACTTAATTTGATTTCGCCCAAATTAATTTCAATTAGCTGCAAAATGAAATTTACGCTACGCAAAGTGATTCCCGGCAAGATAAAAGAGTTGTCTGTGCAGCAATGAAATGGAGTTTTGCTTTCTTCTTTACTTTTACCTTTAGATTGATTATGATTGCTATCTCTCACTCTCTTCCCCTGCTGTCTCTTGTGGAGTTCAAAAAGTGCCAGTCTTTGCCAGTCTGAGCTGCCATTCCCTCTTGTTTGGCCTAAGCCTTTGTTAAGCACCTCCACTTAACCATGTCAGGCTTCGATTTATAGCCCTCCGAATACTCTGCGAGTATACAGTCCCTACATTTCTAAGTCCCCTCGCCCCCTCCAGTTAGTCAGCACTTCAGGCTGTGTTGGTTTTCAGGCCAGAATTGATTGATTTCTATTGTAGTGTGGCCCATAGAGCAGGCTAAGACCCTACCGCACACACACACACACACACACACACACACACACAGTCTCGCCTGACAGTATATTGACACGCAGTCATAAATAAAAACACTCAGATATTCATGCCAATGATTCCAATGTTTCATCTTCTGTTTTCTGCTTTCTGTTCTCCGCCTTCAGACTCGATTGTTCATCGAGTAGAAGCCTGCGGCTAGAATTCCTTCCAAATACAAATTGTATCACTTAATATTTGTACTTCCTGCCCCCAATCCTGCTGTTTTCCTCCCCCCATTCGTGTTGCATGTTGACGTTGCCTGGTTTCTGATGATCCGTTTGCAGTGGGTAGAGGAGAGGCTGTATCTGTATGACTCTTGGTTTGTGAAGCGTTTTGCTGATGATTTGCGTGTTCCTGAATAATTGATGGAATGACAATCTTTCGATGTGTCAGCATTGTTGTCACGCGTTGTTATCAGCCAGAGAAGTGGCAACAACATCCTCATCATGAGCAGCATCATCATCATCGTTGTGGATCCAATGTTTGGGTTGTCATTGCTGACAGCGGTCGTTGCTCCCACTCATCCTCAGCCCCATCCTCTTCCTTTTCCTTGTGTGTGCCCTGAATAATAAGACAACGTTGCAATTTACTCACTGGCACACCACACTTATGGATACAAACCCGTAATCGCACTTCAAGCTTATGAATGATGAGCAGTCAAACAATCAGCCGTTTTGCCCCTCTAGGAATGAGCAATGAGAAATGTGGAAGGGGGATATCCACTGATTTTACAGTGGGATAAATTCCAGGTCGATGCCAGCCATCAGCTACTAATGCCTGTTCCCCATTATGGTAACATTCAAAAATTAAACAAGATTAATTTGTTGGCTCATTTAAAACGGCTTAACAATATCATTAATTTCATTTGCCCCAAGCAAACATATTCAAAAGGGACACAACATGGCTTCAAACCGCTTCAGGGGCTTACATTTAAGAGTGGCGAGGTGAAGCGGGAACCACTGGGCTGTGCCTATCATTAATCAATTTATGGATAAAGAGCCATTAAAAAAGGTCATAAAAGCCTGTCAGCGGTGCCTTCTCTCGGTAGTCAGCTTTTTACAACTTTGTAAAAGTTTTAGCCTGATTTTGAGCAGCAGTAAAGATTTTCCCCGTGCAAGTTTCTGTCTACTTTTTTTGTGTGTATGTTATCTATTCATTAAACTTAATGATATAGCTCCCTAGAGTTATTATTCTATTTGGCCCGACCGAATCTGTCCCATCCTGTTGTTCTTTGCAATGTTTTGAAATAGTCATCCTCCCCCCAGTGCTTTCTGGTTAGAGTTTTTAAACGGTTTCACAGGGTCTTCCTCCGAGTTTTGCTCATGCTTTGCTCATTTCCGAAGTGACACACACACACAATTTTTGCCTTGTACGCCTCGGGGCCAGCAGTGTGAATGGGTATAGTTTTTCCCTGCTCCAAAGCTCTGAAGGATGCTGGAAAGCATGCCCCTCTCTTCCCTTTTCATCATAATTATAAACACAAAACAGACAGCAGGATGGATGCTTGGTTAAATGGATGGGGATGAGGTTGGCTCTTCTGTCGTTGGTTTTTTCCCCAGCACTTTTGCATTCAGTGCGAGCAACATGTGGCAGCAGAATATGCTGCCCCACATTTGCACTCTGCTCTGCTTTCTTTTCGCAATTAACAGATCAGAGTGATGGCGATGCTGATGGGGAGGTGCTAGCTTGGCTATCCATTAAAAGAGAACCTTTCAGTTCCACCAGGAGCTTGCATGTTCCATGTTCGAGGAGAGTCAATGGTGCTGCTGCTGTGGGTCCTGTGATTCAACATTATTGTTGTCTGCCTGCCCCATAACCATCTCAGTCTCCATCATCATCGTTCATTGTAATTACGATAATTACAACAAGACCTGGTGGGTGGGTGGTTGCTCCTTAGAGCTGCACCTTAATGAAGCAGCATTCAATGCATTCATAGCCGGACCATTGATGCAGTGCCTCAGTGCTTGTGCTTCTGCTTTACCCTTTGCCTCGACTGAGTCTCCTTCTGGCCCATGTGTGGTGGCGGTTTGAGTGATGGCCACTCATTCGTTAACAGCATCCTTCTGCAGACTCACGACCCAGGTCATCCTACACGCCCACTCGGTGTCCTCGTTCTGTTTATCCACTTAGTACCACACCCGGTCCGTGTCGTTAATTGAAATCTTTCGCATTAAGCAGCATTCCCAGTGCCAGACCCAGACCCAGTCCCTGGATCCCCTGCACTTTGTAACCGGTCCGCTTATTGTTTGTTTGTTATTAAACTTTAATTAAATACCTTTTTAAAATGTTCACGCATGGAGTGAAAATATTTTTTAATGAGATTTTGTGCCTTTTGTGTGTAAAAATGAAATATACTCTCGTTTACTCATGCCACGGTGCGACGCCAAAGAGGAAACGGGCAACACGTCGTATGCGTGTTCTTAGCCATTAAAAAGCGCGCAAATTGATTGCATACAATGTCCTCTCCCCCCTCTTCCCCGCTTTCTCTTTCAGACACATTAATGTAAAATAATTACCACTCCCAGGCGTAAGAGATGCACCAAGGCAAACATAAATACATCAGAATTCATTTTCTCATTTATTGCAAAAGAACAGAACAGAACAGAGCCGAACATAACCAGCATGAAACCCACACTTTCCACATTCGAAAAAAGTGTGAAAATGCTGATGACATTGGGGGTGGGGGCTTTTAAGCCCCCGGGGATGTAGGCCGGCATCCTGGCGACGAGTGTGCAGGAAGCGGAAATTTAATGTGCTCAGTGGATTCGATTGCAGTTTGGAGATGCTCCCTGAAGCATCTGCCAGACTTTATTTGTTAAGCCATCAATTAGCATAATCATTCGGGCAGAAATTGTTCAATTTATTGTTTTCAATTATGTGCCCGTGGGCATAAAATAACTTTTCAACTTTAGTTCGTTTTGTGGCTATTAAATTTCAGCAAGCAAACATCAAATATATGAATAGAAAATATTCCGCCAAAAAGAGACCATTGAATGAAAAACTAGTTGGTTTTTAGGCATACTAGGTATTATTATTATTATTGTTATTGCCATTTATTGAAGTTTATTTAACAATGAACTAGCCAAAAAAAGTTTGGCAATATTCATTTCAAAGATTTTCTAATTTGTTTAAACTTTTGCTTCATAAAAATGTACAAAAATCCCATCCATTATAAGTTTTGTGTCTTAAATTTTCTTTTATAATTCGTAAATTCTAAAGCCAACCGAATTATTCATGTTTATTCATGTATTCACTTTCGGCAACATTTCCATTTCCACAGGCGAAACTTAGTCAAGGTCAGGTCGCTGGGCTGGCCATTCAAACAAGTTTGTTTCGGCAATTATATTATTATTTTTTTCTTTCATTCAACCTTGCAGGCTATTCAGCGAGAAATATGCAAGAAACGACCAGAAAGTACCCTGGAGAATAGGAGAGTAATAAATAGAATTAAATGATGGAAGAGTCCATACAGTTTGTGAAATATTTCTATCTAGCATTTGGCTACAAAAAGTTTGAAGCGATAAACTTGTTTCAAGCATAATTCGCTCAAATATTAAAGGTACCGCTATGGCTTTCAGGTGCAGGCGTGAAAACCTCTAGAAAATGAAAAGAAAAACCCAAACTGAAATGTAAAACACGGCACAGGCTGTGGGACGGGGCGGAGAAGGGGGCAAACGTAACCATGGACATAGCCATAGCCGTAACCATTAGCCGTAACCAAAAACCGAGCCAGACATTGAATTGACCTTAATAAAGTCGACTGCGGCTGCTAGAACCTTCCTTTTTTTTTAATAGACGGCATCAAATTTGTAATTCTCTCTCAATCTTACTCTCTCTCTGCATTAATATAATATGTCTGTATGTATGTATATATTTTACAGAAAATGCTGATACTGCTGCCATTGCTGGGGATATTTGGCAATGGTCTCGTTGCTGGAGTCGTCGAGGCGAGCCTGAGTCTGGGCTTTAAGGCCATCAAAGTGAGTTTGAACAAAAAAAAAACAAAGCACAACAGCGCCATGAACATTTTTATGAATGCCCTTAATGATATTTTCTTAATTATCCAACCGCCCTCATCCGTGTGGACCAGTTGCCCAGACATCCGAATCCGGGTAAGTTTCTTATGATTCTGATTTCGCTTCCATCTTAGGATTTCAATTGCACTAAAACGAAGCAAAGCAAAGCAAACACTCAATGGGTATTTACCATCGATTTGGGGTATGGAAATATCAGAATTACATTAAGTTTGTGCTTCATTAATCAAAGGCCTGTCGAACCAACATCATCAGCATCAACATCACCATGCCAATGCCCAGGCACTTCAATGGGGAGCCAAAAAAATTACTTTTTAAAGTGCAACAACCAGCAAAACGCGAATAAAGCTAAAGCAGAAAATTTTTCCCATTTTGCCAGGCAATCTATTTAAATCTTGTTTTCTCCCTTTACTGGTCGTCTAGGCCCAATAAATATTCATGCCATAGATTTCTCCTTTAAAAAGGAAAGGAAATGAAAACATGGCAAATATCCTGTAATTTTTTCTTCATGGGAGTCGCTTTAAAAATTTATTTTTTGTGCATTTTACTTATAAGTGATTTAGAGAATTTATCTATTGAAATTTAACATAGGACTATGATAATCCTGTGACTTTATAGCTAGATTTTTCTAAAGAAAACTAATCATTTTTTAATGGAAACTTTAATGGAAATTTAAGTGATGTCTGTAGCAGTAGCAGCAAAGAATGGAAAGGCAACCACCAAATATTTTCATTACTCCAATTAGTTGACTTAATTCCTATCAATATAGAAAAACCCCTTCTTTAAAGACCCCTCTACAGGGTATCAGTGGGCAAAGGGAATACAAAAGAAGCGGACACAATCGCAAGGCAAAAAATTGCATTAAAACTTGCTGCGAGGAAATGTTCTATTTATTTTCAATTCCGCTCATGCTTTGGCCAAAGTTTTGGGGACCCGTTTCCGGCCATTCGCTGTGCACCTACACACGAGTATCCAGTATTCGTATCCAGATCCTGGCTTAGCAGATACCCGTAACCCAGCGCCCAGGGGACACTCACACAAGCTCCACCTAACTAACGAGTAAAGTGATTTTAATGGTTTTATGTTCGATTCTTTTTGCTTTTGTTATATGTTTCAGTATGTGTTCAATTCTCTTCGACATGTGGCACTTATCCTGCCTCCCTGCCTCCCTGCCATACGTATTTCGTTGTCGTAGAAAGATGTTCAAAATTAAACAGCAGCAGAAGTCCGAACTGTGCCACATAAACTTTTGCGATTCGGGGGCGTTACAACAAATATTTTACTAGACATTTTTGATGCATACATACATATATAAAATACAATTTTTTTTTCGTGCTAAAAATTGGCCCAGCTCATACCTCATTCGTGTCCGCTCCCCATTCAAGTCAAAAGTTTCGAGTCAAATGCCAATACAGTTTGTGTACGAGTATGGCCAGGACCGAAATAAAAGTTTACCAGAGCTGAGCTGAGTTGAGCCGAGCCCCAGGTCCTCGCACGTAGTCGTCCACCGTGTGTATGTGCCCAGGGCCCCATATCAATGCTCCACACGTTTGCTGTATGTTGTATGGCATCTAGATTTACACACACACACACACACACACACAATACTACGCTCCTGTGATGCATTGTCCAACCAGGCAATACGGAACAAGTTTATTTAAACTGTAGAACTTGCTCTTTATTTTCCGGCAATCCGGCACGGCATATAGAATCCCAAAAGCGGAAAGTTATCGGAACACGAATGAAGCTGAGGCGCTGTGAACTTGGCCAAAACATATTTACGAATACGTGTAGAAATGCAGAGCAGTGGTTGTTGGGCTCCGAATGAGCTGCAAAGATTACTCTGTGGCTTTGATATGCAGCGGTAGTGCCTGGGGGCCAGAGAATGACACAAAAATCTTGAAAAGGAAAACTTTTACTTTTACCAATTCCATGAAATTAGATTATATATTTTTCGGAAATTACATCAGCCTATTGAAGCAGGCAAACTGGGACTTCCCATTCATTTCATATAGAATGATTTTTTCTCTATACATTTAAAAAGAATTACTTTTAAAAACTTGATTGACCTTCCTTCACTCAGTTGACACAAATCATGTTATGAGTCTGACAAAACTTTTTCTGCTGCATGGTACACAGAAAATAATTCAAAAATTCCAGTTTGGGCTTTAAAAGGCTTCTTCGTCAGGCTCTAAGACCCTGCCCCCAAGTCAAGTTGTTAATCCTTTCCAATTTCCTGGCGGCAATCTCAGGCAAGTGGCTGTGGGTGGCAGGCAGGCGGGCGCAATCTTTAGTGCAGATTTTAGTTTTTGAAGTAGAATTGGGAACAGTTTCCAGCACTCAATCACATCATGTCCCAAGCAAACACTTGAGCCACAAAAATTGCGCATACGCAGCATGGAGCATGAAACTTTTTGGGAGCTTTGAGTTCTTTTGCCTGTTATTCAGGGATATGTGGAACAAGAGTGGCATGGGATGGGGCATGCAGCATGGGACATTGGACATTGGACAGGGGCTACTCAAAACTTGTCGCACACGCTCGAGTGTTGTAAATCTTTGCACAAAATGAAACTTTATTTGGTCATGGTCATCAACGACTTAAGTAAATCTAAAACTCTAAGTAAAACAAACACTACAGCAGCAGCAGCAGCAGCACTGGGGAGGGGCAGACAAAGGGCCGCGCCAGGAGACACACACAGAGGCCGCATAAAACAAATAAACTGCGCACACGTGACCCCAAACAGAGCCAAGCGACAACGGTGACGTGTGACCCCAACAAAGGGACACTGGGCACAAAAAAACCATATACGTATATGCCACACCAACAAAAACAGAAAGGATAGACGAGGTGTGCTAGGAGTTCATTGCAAGAAGGAAAATGTATGAGGCATGACATCGGTTTTAGCTGGGGATATGCTATAAGAGTATAAGAGTATATGTAGACAACTGTGGCGCACCTAAGTACGCTTCACTTGGAAGAGAAAGAGAGAGAGAGAGAGAGAGAGCCTTAAATGTTGACAGCGAACGGTAGATAAAAGTGCTCACATTGCACATTCCAGCATTTGCTTCCGGCTTTCTTTGACATTCTCTCTCTTTCTCTTCCGCTGTCTGAGTTGGATTCTAAGGCATGCAGTGCAGTGTAGCCTTTGTTTAAAAGGAACATGAATTGATAATGTTTGAATACGAAAAACCGAAAATTTGAGACTTTAACTGACTTTAAATAAGAATTAAAGGTTACAAAAAAAAACAAAAATAAGACAATTCTCTTCCGTTTCCTATAGCTTTTCTAATGCTTATTTTAAGCAATTTTTCGCATATAAAATTTGTTAATCTTACTCAACTGCTGCTGTTTTTGGTGGCTAGGGTATAGCATCTTCGTTGTTGTGGTCGCATCTCCCTGGGGTGCCTTGTTTTTGCTCAGCCCAATTCGTTAGGGGTAAGCGATTGCTTGTAACGAACTCTGTTACAGCCACCACATCCCCACCCACAGACAGGTGCATGCTTGGAAGCCATTGACAGCAAAGTCTGCACGAAAAGCTTTTTGCACACTGCTCTGCTCTGCAAGTGTGGGTGGATGTGGATGTGGCTGTGGCTGTGGCTTGTCTTTGTGCGAGTGTTCAATGCAGACAGCTTTTTCCTGTGTGTGGCTGTGTCTCGTCTTCTTATGCCAAAGTACATTAAGAAGATTGCACTTTCGAAAATGACACAATTCCACCTTATCTGTATCGCTCCCACAAAGTGAAAGATGCAGTGGCAAAGGCAAAGCCCGCACGTAGATACTTCCGGCATTGTCCGGACGCACAATGGCAACTTTTTTTCAATAATATGTAAAGGCAAATTGCTAATGTCATAAAGATGCGACAACGTGCCCATATTCATTACAATCAGCTCGCTGGCAATGCCAATTTTCACATTAACCATTGATGCCAAATGAATGATGATGCCCAAGCGCAGGAGGGGTCTTCCCACTGCGGCTGTCACTGCCCCTCCTGCGTGTCTCTAGCGGAGTCACGTCGCCAGTGAAATCAATTCAAAGTGGAAAAGTACAGAGCACGTACCAGGGCACCCATTTTCAGGAACACAGAGAGACAGACACAGACACACACACACACACACAAGTGGGTGGATCCTTCCCTTTATGCTGCTGACTGTCTATGAGGTAACAGCTTCCCGGAATGCGATTGCACAGGCTTCTCCCCAACCAAGGACCCAAGTAATTGTGATTGGCGGCTACACATACGAGTTTTTGGCCAGGCCAAAAGAACAGGGAACTAAGGAGCCGCGCAGCAGCCACGGAGCCGGGGCAAAAGCAAACTTTTGCGGCCTAATGGCATGCCATAAAGCAGCTACATTTGTCAATATCAATTTTGATGAGACACGAAATGGGATGGAATGGAATGGTCTGGAATGGTCTGGTGGCTCTATTGTTTGCCTCGTAAATATGCGTTTCCAGCGAAATTTATAACAAACAGCCCCTGACATTAATTGGGTTCCCATTCACTGACATTGCACATACGACATGTAGGTACTACATACATACATACATATAATACCCATTTGATGATATAAATTAGTAGCAAGAAACGAGAACCAAAGCCATCCAAATGAAATGAAGCGAAATAAAGCAAAATAAAATAAAATGAAATGTATCATAAGCAAAGGATCTGTTTGTGGGTCGACTCAAAGGTTGTGAGAAACTGTCTGAAGTTGCCTCTAGTCCTAAGTACCATCATCATCAGCAGCAGACGGAGCCACTTTAAAGAGTCTCTCAGCCAACTTCAATTCAATTTAATTCTATTCGCCTTGACAGTTTTTGCTCTACCATTTTTATGCTCATTTGACTTTTCTCTTTTCTTCCTCCGCAAATATTTTTTTTTTTGGCCTCTGGCGAACGCGACAACAATGGAAACCCCTCAACGATTTCTGTCGGCATCTGCGACTCGATTTGGATATGGTCTTGGATGTGGATACGGATTTCGATCGGTGCGACCGCCTTGGTCGCCTGCAGCCAATTGCAGTGTTGGCAACACAACATTCGCACATGGAGTCACATTTAAATTGGATTGTAAAACCCAATGCGTTTGCGAGGTGAGTCTGGGTCCGGGCGACGGCTGTAGGAGCCATGGCCATGCCAACTAAAGTTGGCCACAACAACCACAGACAGCCACAGACAACCACAGAAGAGGGCCAGCACGAGAACCAGAACCACGACCAGGACTATGCCCAGGGAGAGCCACAGTTACAGCCATAAGCCAAGTGCAGTTTTATTAAACGAATTCCATTTCAGTCGCCCGATGCTGTTGTTTAACCTGCGCTTAGACCCGCTTCCCTTTTGGCTTATACTCTTTTTATTCGTACTCTTATGTATTTTCGGGGGATTAACACTAACACTCGGTCCATTAAGACGAGAATTGCTTTTGCATGGCAGCGTTTTTAATTAAAATTTAAATAAAGTGTGAACTGCTCTCCAAATCGCATTTGGTGCGTTAGTCGATATTTTTTGATGTGAGCCTTAATTGAAGGGATTAGGGAAGGGCTCAGGATGTTGTTAACTGTTGTAGCTGTTATCTTATCTCAGAATATTGCAGGATTTCTATGTAAATGTCAAGATTGAATTAGTTATTAGAGCTAGTCACAATTCATTACTGTTTCAATTTTCTCTGTGTGATTTATTTTGCTCACTAAATTCACTAACCAAAAAACAAAAAAACAAAAGCGAAAGTGTGTGGCCGAGCAAGAGCAGACATACATACATATGTACTTATGTACATAGATACATACATATGTACATATTTAGTTGTATAGTTCAAGAAACGCTTCAGGCTCTCATCAGTTCCCAAATTCTGATCTTACTTGGCTTAAAACTAACAAATAAAAATACTTTAGGTTTGCCGTTCACACCGATTAAAGTTCATTTACAAGAAAAATCCAAATGCAAACAATGAAAAAGATTAAATCCCTGACATTGCTTTATGGCCAAGCGTGAATTTCTCCATATCCTGGTCCACGTCTGGTTTGCACCTTGCACCTTGTTAGCAGCTGCGGCGGCAGTTTATCATGTGGCATGCTAGCCACACACGAATGTGGCTGGCGTGGCAATGTATGAAATGCAATTTAGTGACGATGTTGGGTGGAAAAACAAAAAATATACCATCATTGTGGTCAGAGGGCAAGTAGTGGATTACAAATAAAGCACACGGACCCACACGGACAGGACAAAATGTTAATTTTCACCAGGGAACACACACACAGAAGCAAAACCATTGGCAGAGAGAGCGAGAAAGAAAGTAGGTGGGAGCAGAGGTGGAGGATGAAGAGGCAGCAACACAAACAAACTTCTTGGCCAAGTCGAGTTGCTTGCCAAGTTCGCCGTCGCTCTCTCGCTCTGGGCCCACTCCCCTGCTCGTGTTGGCCAATATTTTCTTTACATTATGACTTTATTTTCGGCTGCCCGGCCAAAGCTAAATAAACAGCAACCCCAACCTCAACAACGACAACGAGAACGTGAACGAGAACGTAGTACTATATAAGAGTGAATGGGCCCACATTTAATGTATTTTAATGGTGGTATTGCAGAACGGCCGCCACGCCTGCTCGACGCTATGTCCCAACGAGCAGCTGCCGGCACCGGAGGACACCATTTCCTGCCGATCGCCGCGTCTCGTCGAGGTGCCCGGCCACTGCTGCAAGATGTGGCTCTGTGAGAATCCAACAGCTGATGGTAAGTCCCCCCCCCCAACCACATCCTCCATGGCCTTCTTATTGTTTTATAAGTGTGTTTATGGTTGTGGCATCATCCCACTTCCCACTTTCCACTCCCCACTTCGCAACTGTCCATCCGCCCTTCTGGTCCGCTCGTCCGAGTTAATGGCGCTCAGGGGCGTGCCCGTGCTGTGTTCGAGGCGTAACTTAATGCTTTTTAAGCGTCCCCCCCACAGTACAGTCAGGATTCCACTGGCGTCTTTAGTCCGGGCTCCAGTCCAAAGTGCAGCGCATATTTATGAAGATGAATTATTCCATCAGCAGACGGAGGCCACCAACAGAGCTGGTCCACTGGTAGGAGGAGCAGCAGCAGCAGCATAATTACTTACACAAGGATTAAGTGTTAATTAAACGCGCAGAATGCAATAAATAAACAAGATATTAAGCGCTTCTGCCAGCAGCTCTTTAGGGTACATACAGCCTTGTCCATGGCATGCCCTGAAGTGGAACTTTAAGTCCTCGAATCTCAGGCAGTTGCTTTGCCAGTGGGAGTGCCCTGCGGCAGGTAGGGTATTTTGAGTTCGTTGCCCCGTTCTAAGCATCATACTTTGTGTGGGCTTGTGTTGTCCTCTGCTCGTGTCTGCCATGTGGCCATGATTAATGAGCCAGCGGCACTCGATCATGGGTAGCAGGAGCAGCGTCAGCATCCGCATCAGCATCAGCATAGCATAAGCATAACCATTAGCAACTCTTTTCCACTCGAATCGTTGCAGTTTACGCCACCTGCCACAACAGCACCACCAGCGGCAACTGGACCGCCTGCAGCCTCGGCTGTGGCCTGGGCACGGCCACCAGGCAGACCAGCACCCCCCACGCGGGCTGCCATCAATTGAGCAATTTGCGGCTCTGCGAGAATCGTAGGTGTGATGGTGACCGCAACCAGGCGGGCAACAATAGGCGGAGGAGTAGCAGCCACTCATTAACAAAGCGAAGGAAACACCATGGGGATGGGCATGCCCAGTCGCCGCATTCCCACACCCATCATCATCATAATAGAGAGCACCAGGAGCCAGCCCACAGGATACGAGTGAGTTGCAAACAAATGGAGCACTCTGCAAGGATTGCCCCTCCACTAATCCGCATATTTTCTTGGTTGCTCCACAGAAGGGCCACGAGTGCCGCAGCATACAGCGCCTGGGGCCGGCACGGATTCGTTTGGGGGAGTGCGTCTCCCGTAAGCTCTATCGACCGAAGCTATGCGGACGCTGCCATCGCGGACTCAAGTGCTGTGCCCCGTCGGTGTCCACCACGATACAGGTGATTGGAGCAAAGAAAAGAATAAGATTTCCCTTGCCCAACAGCCAGCAACAATCAACGGGGCTAAAAGGGACTCAACTCGGCATTAAGTCCCAGCACATCTGACGCCTTCGGCAGCTAAGCGCATCAGCAGACCCTTTCAGCGCGTTTCCCTTTTATCCGGATTGCCATTTCCATTTACCTCTGGGCAGGCACTTTTCCCCATTTGCATTCGCAGCGTTCCTGCACTGCTTGTTGTTTGCCATTTGTCTGTTTCAATTAAATTATCGTTAATTTCGATGCAATCCCATCGACATCCCAACCATTAAAGGTCGAAGCTGTCTTTGTGCAGGCCAAGGGCCCAAGGCAGGAGTTTCCATGGCAATGATACCCCTTGCGAGAGATATACACAGGTATATGCGCATTATAAACCGAATCCAGAGAGGAATTATACATGCAGAATATTATTATTTATTTTTATTTTATTTGCATTTTCGAATTCCTCACAAAAGCCAAGCCCCGCAACACGTGAAGCATGACTGAGGTTATGTTCACATTATTTAACATCTTTATCCACCTCCGGCTTGATATTTAGAGTCGCACGCATCTGCTCCATGGTCTGGCCCTGAATCTGGAGAGCTATCTGTCGGCAGCACAGATCGATCAGCCCCTTGATGTCCAAGTAAATGGCAGCCGAAAATATTTCTATAATCTCGGAAATCTGCACGGGCATAAATTCGGCGTCCCACTCTGTCATTTCGCTGGTCTTGTAGTCAATGTTATCGTCGTAGTCCTCCTTGTGGTGTTCGGCCCATTCCAAGACTTTGCGCAAATTATTTGCATCGATATTGGGCAGCGGCACACAGACATCTTTCTTATCTGAGCCCAGTTCGGTCAGAATGGTGGCGGAGCAGCTCACAATCCTACGTTCAGTTTCGATAATAACATCATCGGCTGTGCGCAGTTTAATCTTCAGCACCGTTTTGAGTGCGTTCTTCATTGTCTGTGAATATTTAGGCAAAAAAACAGTAAAAGAGTTATGGATTTCGTGGATAAAAGCAGATTATTTTAATTACTTGTAGCACAGCTGGCGAATGTTTGTAGCAAAAGGAAGTGACTGAAGCGACGGAAACGCAGTAAGTGCAGTCTTTGGTCCCACTTTTGCAATGCCAACAATCTCAATGGTCACACCTAACGATAATTAAGTAAATATCGATACATCGCTTGGTTTATTTTTAGTTGAATTTTGATTGAAATTTATTGAAAGCTCTGAGAGGAATTTAGCAATCAATTTTGTTGATATCATCAAATATTTATAAACTTTTATTCTCAATTTAGCTGACCCAAATCTGACTTTGCTCTCGCTTTCTATCTCTCACTCCGTCTCTCTATCTGGGTTTAATTTCGAACAACGAAGAACTAATTGACAGGATATCCCCATGTCGGTTATTTCCATTGGAAAACAGACAGATTCTTGTTTCTGTTTCTGTGTAGTTTATTGGCTTTTGCCTTTTAGCCGGCTTTTAGTTTTAATTAAAAAGCAAATTGCATTAAAACGTCAATTTGCAGCTGCAGCTGCAAATGCCAAATGGCGGCAAAATTAAAAGTCAAATGCTGTGTCGATGTCAGAAACAATTTAGCACCGCCTCCCTGCCAGGAGGCAGCAATCCTGTACAGAGGGAACAGGCCTCTAGACCCTGATTTTGACTCACACATCTTTAATCCTTTTTGTTTCATCCATTCTTCTGTTCTCTCTCCGTTTTTGGTGTCTCAGGTCGAGCTGTTGTGTCCCTTAAATGCTGTCGATCCAATTAACTACGTACAACAGCGGGTCCTCGCCAGACAGAGGCCAAAGAAGAAGGACGACGATGATGATGATGACGACGACGACGATGGCGAGGATGAGGATGAATACGAGCAGGAGGTGCATACAGAGGCGGCGCCCAAGGAGGGGCAGAACTGGACGCAGGAGCAGCAAAGTGCACAGTTATGGGATACCGTAGCACTGGAACCAATCGATCAGGAATTCCTGCAATCACATCAGATACAAATTGAGAATAAATTCATTGCCGTCGAATGGATACTGAAATGTGAATGCAGCAAGAATGTGAGTACCGGGGAGGCAGAGGGATTGGGTTCAAGGTGGGGTTTCTGCTGCAGTTCAGGGTGGGAAACGCCCGCTGGGTCTTGACTTGGGTGTCCGTGTCCTGACGTGCTGCCCCTTGACGGGCTTCCCCTTGCCACTGTAAGCGTTGTCGAATTACTCTGGCCAGCCATATTCGCATTCCATTTGAGGCAATCATTCGGTCGTGTCCATACTTCGACTGCCATCTCTCTCCTTTCTCTCTGTATTGTACGTGTCTCCTCTTATCTCTCTTTTCCCGCTTCCCTGTTTCTCTCTATCGCTTTAGCAGCAGATGCTTTCGAAAATTGCTTTCACTTGTCATTTTAATCGCATCTTTTGTTGTTGTAAACGTTCTGTAAGCGCTCCTCTCTTGTTACATATAACAAATACCCCTTGCAGTGCAGAAAGATCGGGTATTTCAGGCTGAGGGGCAGCTGAAAACAAGTCAGCTTTTGAGAGCTAATATGAGTCCTTTTGTACCTGCACAGCTCCATGACTTATAGCATGGGTACGATCGATCTGGAGCTAATTTCTTTATTCTATGTCACCCCAAAATTGTAGGTAAAAATCTCTCAGTGCATATTCCCTCAGTGGGTATACCCGCAGTCGTCTCCTTCAATACTATTGAGCTCCACTCTAGTTATTTTCCCATTCTATGCACAAAAGTGTTTTTGTTTTCCGCAAAAAACGAACAAAATTATTGCTGCAATTTTTTGTATTTTGCCGGCGAAGGGAAACAAAGGGCATGGAGGCAACAGGCAGGAGGAATGGCTTGGGTGAGTCTGTGGGGCATTCACTGTTAGGTGGTTTGGCGGCATGGCTGTCCCAGCTGTCCGTTGTGTTTTCCCATTATTTCGGCGTATTCATCTTGAATGCGAATGCTTTCGCTGCGAGTGCGCTCCGCAATTGCAATGATTGGATTTTTATGAATACATTCATCAAAGGCGCTCCTGCTCCTTCGCTCCCTCGCACGGCTTGCCGCCACTGCCGCAGTGGCAGTAGCAGTGACTTTTTTAGTGTACCCAGAACAGAACATTTTGTTGCATACGTTACGTAGTCGTATTCGTAGTCGATTCTTGTGAGTATTGTGAGTACGGTTGTAGGGTGGGGGGAGTGAGTGTTTTGTCTGTGAGATTGTTTTTGGCTTTTGCCTAAAGTGATGCATTTGTTTTGCATTTGCTAAGCTCTGAATGGGATTTTGTTCAACAACTTTCGATTGACAAAACTGCAGTTGGAATGAATGGCTTAAATCGATGGATTTATGGAAATGTGCAGTCAGCAGGTCAAACTGATACATACATATGCTAATCGGCAAAAATCACAAAAATTTCACAATTCATGAGGTAACATTTTTGCCATTAAATAATTCTTAATATCTTCTTCGAATTTATTTTATTTTGAATTTATGCCTCTGAGCAGCAGGCTCTGTGTAGATTAAGTAGATTGATATATTCATTGATTTTTATATAATTACTAAAATCTAGTATATTACAAATATCATACCATAGCGCCAGAAAAATTACAACTAAAAACTCGTATGCCAAAACGTAACGGAAGAGCTAACAGCTTGCTCTTGAGTAACTTAAGAGAGGACGGGACGGCCGCCTTGCTCTCTTATTTATTACATTCTGCGCGCCGCTGCTCTTGTTGATAAAAACTGCTGATAACGAAATTGGTTCTCCCCTCAATTGCTGTGTGGATTTTACTGCATGAATGTTCACGACGGAGCAATGAAACTTCGCTAATCGGCAAGTTTGATCTTGTCGCAGCAGCAGAGCAGCGCGTAATAAGCATACATACATATAAACATAGCAGCCAGAGATAAAGCCATAGCGGTGAAACAATAGAGCATGAAAGATCGTCAGAAAGAGGGAGACGGGCAGAGAGAGAGAGCAGCTTGATGTTTATTAGGGCAATGTAACGCGCTCTCTGTGGAATTGCTTTCTTGTCTATCGCAGCCCGAAACACGTGTTTCCTGAGAGTGCTCTACTCCAGTGCCTCACCCCATATAAATACACCTTGCGAGAAAGGGTGAGAGCAACTATCTATCCGTCGCCGTGTGAAAGTGAGAAAACTAAACGGCAAAGAGTTTCTATTAATGTCGCGAACATTGGACGACGCAGAAGTGTGTGCCCGCGTGTGCCAACAATAACTACAGCTCGCCCCCTTCCCCCTGAAAATGAGTGCCGCCACCCTACGCCTGCTCAGCAAAACCAAACAGACCGCCCGAATTGTCATTGTGGGCGCTGGATCGGCGGGAATTGCGGCGGCCACACGACTGCTGGAGCAGGGCTTCCGTAATGTGCTGCTGCTCGAGGCGGAGGATCGCATCGGGGGACGCATCCATACGATTCCATTCGCGGACAATGTTGTGGATCTGGGCGCACAGTGGTGTCACGGCGAGCAGGGCAACGTGGTGTACCAGCGGGTGAAGGATCAGCAACTGCTGGAGGTGACGGAGCCCCACTACGACAACTTCAAGTGCGTGCGCTCCAACGGGGAGGTGCTGCCCGAGGCGATCGCTGACCCGCTAAAGAACATCGCATTCAACTCCATTCCGGAGCGACAGACGGATCTGGGTGGCTACGAGGGCTCGCTGGGCGACTACCTGAACATGAAGTACTGGCAGGCGCTGGCCAAGCTGCCGCCCATCGATCGCACCATTGCCGAGGAGTTCCTCGAAGTGTTCCACAAGTTTGAGGCCTCTGTGGAGGCGGCAGATCATCTGTACGAAGTGTCTGGCCGCGGACACCTGGAGTACTGGCTGTGCGAGGGCGAACTGCTGCTCAACTGGCGGCTCAAAGGCTACAAGCAGTTCCTCCGCATCCTGATGGCTGCCCAAGAGGATCAGCCAGAGGATCTGGGCGTGCTCAAGGGACGCGTGCTACTCAACAAACGCATTGCGGAGATTAACTGGCAGGGCGCCGACGAACTGTCGATCCGCTGCTGGAATGGTGAGATTATCACAGCGGATCACGTCATCTGCACCGTCTCCCTGGGCGTGCTGAAGGAGCAGCATAAGCAGCTCTTTGTGCCCGCCCTACCCGCGGCAAAGGTGCGGGCCATCGACGGCCTCAAGCTAGGAACGGTGGACAAATTATTTCTGGAGTTCGCTGCCCCGCCACTGCCCGAGGACTGGCCCGGCTTCAACTGTCTCTGGCTGAAAAAAGATTTGGAGGAACTGCGCGGCTCGGAGCTGTTTGGCTGGAGAGTGTCTTTGGTTTCTATCCGTCTCGCACCAGCCGCGCATTCTACAGGGCTGGACCATCGGAGCGCATGCGCGCCACATGGAGACCCTCACCGAGGAGAAGGTGCTCGAGGGCTTGCTCTGGCTCTTCCGCAAGTTCCTGCCCTTCGATGTGCCCCATCCGAAGCGCTTCCTGCGCACCCAGTGGCATGCGAATCCCAACTTCCGCGGCAGCTACACCTTTCGCTCCACCTACACGGACGAGCTGCGTACCGGTGCCTGGGATCTGGAAGCTCCGCTGCTGGATATCGGCGGCCGGCCACGCCTGCAATTCGCCGGCGAGTCCACACACAAGCACTACTACTCCACCGTGCATGGGGCCGTGGAGACGGGCTGGCGCGAGGCGGAGCGTTTGAATGTTTACTACCGGCATCGAACGTCGCAGCTGTAAGCCCCCCCCCCCCCATAAGGGGGCATACAAAATATACAATAAGTGCAAGTGCAAGTGCAAGTACGAGTGAGAGATGTCTGAGTAGAGTGAAATTGAATAGGTATTCTGATGTTTAAAGTTATATAAATTGATTGTGCAGCTGTTCCAACTTATTTACAGATTTGTATACGATAAAATTTGATCGATTTCCGCATTTATTGGACTGTACATGAAAGCAATACAATACTCATACTGCAGTCCCGTGAGATTTTATTGCATTAATAATTTAAATAAATAAACAAATAGATTTTCCAACATAGAGGAGCAGATTACTGCCTGCCACGCAACTTTCAAGAGTTTCAGTGGAACATTTTTAGTATCACAACAAAATGTGGGCTTGGGTTCGGGCAAATGTAAATGGAACGAATAAAAGCCAAACCATGTTGACCAACTCATTTGCAGCGACTGAGAGAGAGAGAGAGAGCTCCAAACAACATTGTAATTGCGCCTGTTTTTCGGGGCATTTACAAACACTCACTCACTAGTTGGCATCCCTGACGATGGGCAGGGGGTGGGGGCGTGTCCGTTGGGGTCTCACACATGCAAAAGTTCAGATTACGAGAGCAATAGTCGGTACGTACGAGTACACACAGTATACGGCAAGCAGAAATCAGTTTAGCACACCACACCACATATCTGGGTGCAGGCAAACAAAAAAAAACGCAGGCGAAAGGCCAACCCAACCCAACCCAATCCAAACCCAAAACAACCAACAGCCAGGCATTGCCACAAAAACCACAGCAGCCATACCAGAAGCAGGGACTAGGAGCAGGAACATTGGCCATGAGATTGTGCTGCAAAATGCTTCAACAATTGCCGAGCCGAGCCGAGCCGAACAGCAGCAGCGCAGCAGCAGCAGCAGCACTTTGGTTGTCCATGTTGAAAATTCAAATTTATGCCAATCCGGGGCCAGAACATTCCAAATTTCACTGCTCTGATGTGACTCCTGGTCCGCACTTGGGGTCTGATCCTGGTCCTTAGCCCCATGCAAGTCTGGTCCTGGCTCTGTCCCTGTCCCGTTGTCTGTCTATGTTTGTTTGTTTGCATGTCGCCCTGGTCCAGGTCCTGGTAGTCGTAGTCATCGTATCTGCTTCTGGCTATCCTGCTTTTAGCCCCCCATCACTGTCTCCGCAGTCCAATTACATATGCGACTTTGTCGCCCTTCCAGTTGGAAGGAGAAGCAACAAAAACAACAGAAAAAAGGCTCTCTCCTACAAGTTGGCCACATCTGCTGCAGCTTTGTGCCTGTGTCCTGCCTCCTGCCTCGCAATCTGCCGGTTAATGCGCTGCAGCGGCGACAGTCGTTAGTTCCGTTTGGCATCGACTTTGGCTTTGGTGTCTAGCCAGCCGGATACGTGGTTTTTAACCATCCCCTCTAGCCACTCTACGCCGCTATCGTGACTCCTCGAGTGACAATGTTAAACAAGTCTCTGTTTGACCAAAGGACAGACAGACACACATTCACCTGGCGACCGTTGACGCCCTTCTGCTCGTTTTATCCTGTTTTGCTCCTGTCCATGGTGTGCTTATGTTATGGTCCAGTTAATGGTTGTTATGACTGGCAAAGTATTTCTGCTCTGTGTTTGCTCATGGGAATGGGAATCGGAATCGGAATGGGAATGTGAATGGATATGCAGCGGCTAGTGAGTGTCTGGCAGTGGGAAAATGGCTTGGAGTGGCTCTCACTTACTTAGAGTTGTGTTTCTGTGCCTTTAAGAGGTTTTATTCAATTAACAAAGTTTCTGTATGGATTCCAAGAATGATTCCAGGCCATGCTCAGGCTCTGACTTTGTAAAACTCATTCAGGCGATCCGCCTCACGCCAGCCCGTCTCTGTGGCACCATGCACCGTGCTGAAGTGCGTCCTGCTGCAGGCCTCGCCCGCGAATTGCAATCGAGGACGGCCGGAGACATCTGCCAGCGGGAACTCCAGATCCCAGCGACCCGTGCGCAGTTCGTCCGCGTACGTGGGCTGGAAGCTATAGCTGCCACGGAAATTGGGATGCGAGTGCCACTGAGTGCGCAGGAAGCGCTTTGGCTGGGGCACATCGAAGGGCAGGAACTTGCGGAAGAGCCAGAGCAAGCCCTCGAGCACCTTCTCCTCGGTGAGGGTCTCCATGTGGCGCGCATGCGCTCCGATGATCCAGCCCTCGATCAGACGAGGCTGGTGGGCAACGCGATGAAAGCCGCAGATTCCCTCCAGCCAAAAGTAATCGGTGCCACGCAGCTTCCGCAGATCCGCCTCCAGCCAGAGGCAGTTGAAGCTCAGCATTTTCTCCGGCATTGGCTGTTCGGAAAACTCCAGCAAGAACTTGTCCACCGTTCCCAATCGAAGGCCTTCGATGGCCCGCACCTTTGCCGCGGGTAGGGCGGGCACAAAGAGCTGCTTATGCTGCTCCTTCAGCACGCCCAGGGAGACGGTGCAGATGACGTGATCCGCTGTGATAATCTCACCATTCCAGCAGCGGATCGTCAGTTCGTCGGCGCCCTGCCAGTTAATCTCAGCAATGCGTTTGTTGAGCTGCACGCGTCCCTTGAGCACGCCCAAGTCCTCTGGCTGATCGTCCTGGACAGCCATCAGGACGCGAAGGAACTGCTTGTAGCCCTTGTCCCGCCAGTTGAGATCCGGATCGCCTTCGCTCTCGTCGTAGGTCAAATGGTTTTGCGGGGACAGCTCGAAGAGATGATCGCAGGCATCAGAGCTGCAGATCATTTTCTTGATGCAGTCCAGCAGCTCCTTGGCCACGATGCGATCCATGTCGGGGAAGTTCTGCCAGTACTTGTGGGTCAGGTAATCACCCACAGAGCCCTCGTAGTCTGCGTCGGTCAGGGTAGCGGAGGAGTCCATGAAGTTCTTGAGAGCCTTCGCTTGATCCTCGCCAAGCGTTTCCTTGTTTGAGCGAAAAAAGTGCATGGCAGGATCGCCTGTCCTTTCCAGCAGATCCAAATCCTTCACCCGCTGGTACACCACGTTGCCCTGCTCGCCGTGACACCACTGTGCGCCCAGATCCACAACATTGTCCGCGAATGGAATCGTATGGATGCGTCCCCCGATGCGGTCCTCCGCCTCGAGCAGCAGCACATTACGAAAGCCCTGCTCCAGCAGTCGTGTGGCCGCCGCAATGCCCGAAGCTCCAGCTCCAATGATCACAATGCGTGCGGTTTCCTTTTTCTTGCCCCACGTTGCAGTTGCTGTGCAGAGACTCATGTTTCCTGAGAGGATGTAGGGCTGTAATACTGCAGCGACTCAAAATACTCGAAGTGTTGCAAATTGCAGCTTTTTATGCTGCCGATTTTTTGGGCTTATCTTTTTGTGGTTTTTTTTTTTGCTTTCATGGCATTGGCATTGGCCCACTCTGGGGGGGGTACTTTATCGCTTATCGGTTCACATCAGCTATATATAAAATGTATATATGTATGCACATTAATATTATTATTATTATTTGGCTTCTATTTCTGCTGTCTTTGGTCTTTATCTAGCTCTTTGTTTGTGCAGTTTTTGTGGTTGTCTTTATTTGCAGTCTGCTTATCTGCAGTGAAAATAATCTATAAGCCACTCGTATCTACATACATACATATATACACACCATAAATACACATATGTACATATATAGAGCACAAATATTTAATAGTTAAATTATCGAAAAGTCGAAATATTCATGCAGCAATCCGCAAATTGTTTCATAATTATATTTCTGTTTAATTAACATGGCCCAAAAATGTAATAAAATGCCCTTAAATATGCATAATGCATTTTGCACGAATTTATATTAAAATTGAACAAGTTTTTCCACCTCTCGTTTCGCAGCATTGCAACGGTGACAGCAGCAACATCAGCAGCAACATGCCCCATGACAACATGTCCAACACGAATAAATATGGTTATAGCAATTACAAAAACCATATTAATGAGGGCCAACAGAAATTGGAGACCAGGCAGAGGCAGAGGCTGATGCAGCGCCAAAACCACGAAAATAATGGCGAACCAAATGAGCAAACCGACAACAACTACAACAACAACAACGACAAGAATGAGGCGGATGTGGATGCGGGCAACAGCAACATGGAAATAGACCACAACGATATAGACAACTCGTCCTCGGAACAACAGCCGGATATAATACCATACCCATTAAGCGTGGGCGAGACCAGTTGGAAGACCGCAAAACTACGCCAAAAGCAACAGCAAAAAGAACATCAGCAGCAGCAGCAGCAGCAGCAGCAGCAACAACACTGGCAGCATTTCACATAGCCCAAACATAAATCTCACTTGCGATAGAAGAAAAGACGATCGGGCAGGGTCAGTCAAAGAGAGGAAGGATCAGTGGGAGTTGAGGAGAAACCTCTGGCTAAAGCAGCAGTAGGAATGGGATCAGAAAGTGTAGGCTAGGCTAGGGGACAGGAGAGTAGAGTTTAAGATTTGTACAGCATAGCGATACATAACAAAACGACCATTCCCAATGGATGGTGATGAATTGTAAAGGGTAGGAATACGCGTGTGGGAGTGGAGTGAAGTGGAAAATTCGGAAATGGTGATGCAAGTTATACTTAGGATTTGAACATATCGAGGCCGTAAGTTTAGGTATGTGAATGGATGATAGGGTTAATCGAAAACCAAAAATGCAGACAGCAAAACAAACCGCAAGCAAGTCAAAACAAAACAAAACAAAACACACACAAGTCAAATAATTCCAAATATTTTTGCAAGCAAAAAAGAAGCAAAAAAAAAGTAAATTTCCCCGATATAATAATAATAATAATTATAGCATACTTATACACATAATTAGTAATATTAATTGAACAACAAACAACAAAATAGTTGTATGTAAATGGCTTGAACAATTTCGAGAAGCGTATTTGGGTCTAAATTGCCGAAAGGGGGCAACTGCAACTGCTAATTGGTGTGCATTCAAGTTATAACTGTGCTATATACTCACTTGTATTCAGATCTATGTACACGTATGCATACATACATACACACATACATACATACAGTACATACAGTACATAAATGTGTAAGCTTAACAATGAATTTAGATGGCTACAATAAATGAATGTAAATGTATTTCCCAGGCTGTTGGCTGTTGGTGGCCACTACCAGACATATCCCCCCCCCCCCCATATCCTAACCCCACCCCACCCCCTGGATTATCAGCCCTGATTTAAGTCATATAATGAACGCAGTGCAGCAGCAGCAGCAGCAACAGCTTATCCACCCACATAGCCACATATCAAATTGTACGAATATCGATGTAAGTTTCAAGCTCTTAGCATCTGGCATCTGTTGAGCTGCACGCGCGATGAGAGGCCCGAGAAATGCAAAAACGAAATACACATCAAATAAAATGCGAAATTTAATGAAACCTACGCCGAGTTTTTTATCACCTCATCGATCCATTTGTCCCACAGTTTCTGCCACTTGCCGTAGGCCTCCGTTTTCTCCTCGCCCTTCAGGGCGCTGTACTTAATCGAGTTGAGAGCCAGGCACTTGAGGAACCTCAGATCCGCCTGCATGGGTGCTATGCCCAAAAAGGCAAAGTAAAAGTCATGCGACAGCGGCGCCACACGCCAGAACGAGGGATCGTCAGAGGAGATGACAATGGGCACATTTGCGGCTATCATTAGGGCCGCCGGATGGTTGCGATAGTCGACGCCCAGCTGCAGCACCTGATTGGAGACGGGGCACACCTCGATGGCGATGTCGAGCAGGCGGCACAGCTGCATGGACAGCGGATGTTTGGTGATGGCGAAGCCGTGGCCAATGCGCTTCGTGCCCAGCAGAATGGCATCGAGCAGATTCTCATCGATGGGCGATCCGAACCAGTTGGTCTCGCCCGCATGGAAGTAGAAGTTGATGTGCTCGGGCATCTTCAGCAGCGGCTCCACAAAGTCAATGAGCGGTCGCCCCAGCTCCTCCTGGCCCACCAGATCAAAGCCAATCATGAAATCGGGAAATTCTTTCTGCAGTTGCGTGGAAAGTAAAAGTTAAAGCGGCTTGCCCAAGACTACCAACTATGCTTACATTCAGTTCCACTGCCGTTTTGACATATTCCTCCACAACCTTGGGCTCAACGCCACGCAGTGGCGCATAGATCAACTTGGAGCCAATGAAATCCGGATACGAGGCCTTGAAACGTTCCATCTCGGCCTGGTAAATGGCCACCGTATCCCTGATGGCCAGCATCTCGCCACCAATGCAGTAGAGCGGCGGCAGCAGGGATCTCAGCTCGAGATACTGCACCCCGTCCTCGTAGAACTCCTTCAAGGCGTTGTAGAAGTAGTCGCCCCACACGGGCGCGTAGCAGAGGAGGCCGTCCAGCAGGATGAAGATGCCCATGAAGTGGCTCCACGCCTGGTTGTTCGAGGTGAAGTTCGAGAAGGGATACATGCTGAAGCGCTGCTGAAAGTAGCGTCGGACATTCTCCTCGCCGCGCCGTTGCCGAAATTCCTCCATTGGCTCCCAGTTGCAGGGCTCCATGGCCTTCAGGGTGGGTTTTTCCAGCGAAAAACGAAACGCAACCGCCTTGCAGCCCTCGTCCGTGGTGCAGATCCACAGATTGTCGCGGTAGGTGAGCTCAATGAGGAATTCCGTGCTGCACAGGGCCGTGTCGTGGGCGTGCAGCACGCCCCCCTTGGGCATCTTCGTGAGCAGCTGGAAGATCGGCGACTTGCGAATGGTGCTGAGCGTCTCGAAGATGTGCTTGCCCGGCGAGAACTTGCTCGGATCGAGCAGGCCCCTCTGTATCTCCTTTTTCTTCACGGCCATGATCACTGCATTGGCTGCCAGCTCCTTTTCGCTCAGCCTGATCGTGTGGCCCATGCCTATCATCTGCTCCAGCCTGGCCACGGCCGAGCGCAGGATCTTATAGGCCGACGGCGATGTCTTCCGCAGGCTGCGACCCATCGAGACAGTCGTGTGGGCGATCTTGTCACAGTCGGTTGTGGCATGGCGCAGGGCCATCAGCGTTGGCCACCCTCGCCAGGGTGCCGCCAGGCGTGGCAAATACTTGGACATGTATCATAGAGTTTATTCATGGAATGAAAACTAGCTCAATTTATTTACTAAACGCGTACGAAACTGTCAGTGTCAGTGTGTCGATGCGCTGTCGTGTCGAATGTGTCAATAGGCCGCACATTTGTTAGCGCCTCGCCACCGCTTTCATCCGTTAGGCCGCACAAAATGGCGGCCAACGCATTTCCGCACACACACGCGGCTTTTATTAGTAATTTATGGCACTGGCTCGAGCTCTGCTCCGGCTTGGTCCTGGGCTCTAGCTTGGGCACTGGTTTTTTATGCATCCGCGCGCTTACCCTCGACACCACATTAAATGTGCACGACATCAAATTGATGAGGCTGCCGCGCACTCACTGGCTGCGGCAGATGATATGCCCCAACCCATCCCCACCCACTCGCAACACTCGCCCATCAATTTTATGGGCCTGCTGCGAACCTCGAACCTCGAACCTGGTGCTGCATCCGTTGCCGCCGGGCCATAAAAGACTCTCTGCCAGCTCATTACCAGCGCGAGCCAAATCAAAATCGAACCCAGTTTGGTTGCAGGATGCCAGAGGCACTAGCAGCAGCAGCAGCAGCAGCAGCAGCAGCACCAGCAGCAGCCTTTGCCACTAAACAGTGGCACGTAAAATTGAAACATTCGCAGCATTTGTATGGCTACCAAGCAGCGCAGAGCTCAAAGGGATAGATGGATGGATGAGAGCTGTGTGTGTGTGTGTGTGGGGTGGTGACTCAACGACCATATAGCGCATATTCATTAAAATTCGTATCCACTTTGCAGTGCACTCGGCACAGCAGCCACACACACACACACACAGAGAGTGGCAATGAGAGATTTATGCGGGGCTAAAACAGGAAAAAGCGAGGCAGCCTTGACTGCTGCTCGTACATGAGGCTTCACTTAGCGATGGCAGCGTGACTACAACACCCAATGGAAGTACTGGGAGAGATAATAATGCTGCCATAACTCACACAGAAATAGAGGCCAATCTGGAAGGGAAATTGATGATTACTTCCAATGGATTCGAGCAGTATAATCTTTATGCTACATGTAAGTTAGATATGATTATCAATTGCCACCAAGTGCAGCAGCTCACGTTGCCATCTCCCATCTGCCTCGCCACGCCACTCTCATTAGGATTATTGCTCAGCCTTTCTGCGTTTGAGCTGGCAACATAAATTGCATGAACTTCTCTAGTCGTCGTTCTAGTCGGGTTCTAGCAAAAGTTCTTTATTGCGATAGTTTTGCTTCTTTGCCTTTGCCTTTGCCAGCGACAAGGAGGAACCCTCAAAGGGCATGGCACACGGCACACGGCACACATACAATCTCTTTGGTTCGAGTATGTTGGACACAGAGTGGGTTAATGGAGAGAGAGAGAGAGAGAGAGAACATAGAACAGGCTTAGGTCTAACTAAAGACTAATCCATAACAATTAGCTTACAACAAACTGGCATATGGGATATATATTGAGTATGGACATGGCTCTGATGGGATGCAGATGCAGATGCAGATGGAGATGGAGATGCGAATGGTGGATGCAGGGGGAACCGACTAGCGTCGCAGGCCAAAGCTCAGCAGGGAGAACGAGACGACCAGGAACGCTGCCACCACCCGTGCTAGTCAATCCAGGTGCTGACTGGGTGAACCACGATTCGGTGACTCCTCGTTCACATCCGCAATGAACTGATCCCACTTGGCCTGCCACTTCTCCAGGGCCTCGAACTGCTGCTCCGTCGGCAGCGAGCTATACTGAATGGAGTTGAGGGCCAGCTTCTTGAGCAGCCGCAGATCCGAGTGCTGCGAGGCAATGCCCAGGAAGGCAATGTAGAAGTCGTGCGTGAGGGGCGTGGCCTTCCAGAAGGATGGATCGTCCGAGGAGATCACCACGGGATAGCCATCGGCGAAAAAGTGCGCACACGGATGATTGCGGAAGTCGGTGATCAGCTGCAGCACCTGGTTCGAAATGGGATTCACTTCGATGGCCACGTTCAGCTTTTTCAGCATGTCGAGCACCACCGGATGCTTGACCAGGCCAAAGCCATGGCCAATGCGCTTCGTGCCCAGCAGAATGGCATCGATGAGATTCTCATCGACGGAGGAGCCAAACCAGTTCGTCTCGCCCGCATGGAAGTAGAAGTCAATATCGTCGGGAATCTCCAGCAGCTGATCGATAAACTCGCTGAGCGGTCGCCCCATCTCCTCCTGTCCCACCAGATCGAAGCCGGCTATGAAGTCTGGATATTGGGCCTATACAATAAAGCGTAGATTAGAGATCAATCCGTGCAGGATGCAGGATCCAGCCAAGCACTCACCTTGATCTCTTTGAGGGTTTCAATGTAGCCGAGCACGCCCTCGGGATTGGTGTTACGCAGCGGCGCATAGATCATTCGCGAGCCAATAAAGTCGGGATTATCCTTCTTGAACTTGTCCAGCGTCTCCACATAGATCCTCACCGTGTCCAGGGGGGTGTAGACAGTGCCCTCCAGATCATACAGCTGCAATTGAAGTGAAAAAGATTAGATTATGATGTACCGAATGGATGGATGGATGGATGGATGCTGGACACCACGCACCGTTGGCACCAGCGATCTGAATTCCAGGTACTGCACTCCGTCGTCGTAGAACTCCTGCAGGGCGTTGTAGTAGTAGTCGCCCCAGACGGGGGCATACATAACCAGGCCGTCGAGCAGGCCAAAGATGTCCATGAATGTGGCCCAGGCGGCGTTGTTGTCCTCGAACTTCTTGGTGGGATACAGCGTTAGATGCTCCGCCAGATACTCGTCCACCTTATCCACCCCGTACTTCTCTCGCACATCGGTCAGCAGCGACCAGTCGCAGTTGTCCAGCGCCTGCGGCTGTGTCTTGTTGAATCGCAGCACGGAAAAGTCGAGATCGTCCTTCTGCAGACAGGCCCACAGGCTGTCGTAGTAGGTCAGCTTGATGATGGACTCCGTGCTGCAGAGGGCCGTGTCGTGGGCGTGCAGCACCGCACCCTTGGGCATCTTCTTGAGGAAGTGGAAGAGCTCTGTGTCCCGGACGCCGGCGAGTACATCGAAGATGTGCTGCGAGGGCTTGAAGAGATGCGGCGTGAGCAGTCCCTCGGTGTACTCGTGCAGCTTGGCCGCCATGATTGTTTCATTGGCCTGCAGCTCGCGGGACGTCAGCTCCAGGTCGTAGCCCAGGGAGCGGGACTCCTCGTAGCGGAAGAAGGCGTTGCGCAGCGTCTTGTAGGTGTCCGGCGTGGGTCGACTTCTGCCCAGCAGCGGCTCCACGTGCGGATTGTTGCCGTACAGCGACATCAGCCGCCTATCGTCCACATTCTTGTTCCGCGTGCGGCACTCAACCGCCGCTGGGCAGACGCACAGCCAGAGGCCCACAGCGAGCACCACGGCGATAAGATTACATTGACTTGGAAGACGCATTCTAATAGTTGGTCTGATCCCCAGTAGGTCCCTACTTCGACTGATGTCTGCTGGCACTCAAGAAGCTCCGATTTCGGTTTCGCTATCTGAAATAATTTAGTATTTGGCATTATCTTTGATTTAACACGCGTTCAACCGGATTTCACAAACGATAAGGATAAGGCTGGAGAGGGAGCAGAGGAGAGGAGCGTGTGAGACGCCATTTCGCATCAGGTTGGTAACCGGGGCTCTGGGCTTAATCTGGACAGCCAATCAGGCGGAAGGCATCTTGATTTACGAGTGACCACAGATTAGATTGCATAACTACATATGAACATATGTAACTATGTGTAGCTATGTAGCACTGGCCATAATCATAACCCTGGCATTCGAGTGCAAGTCGAGTGCTTTGAGTTTATTGAGCCGGAAACCATGCGAGCCTCCTCCAAGTGCAAGGTAAACTACCAGATGGAAGCCTTTTATAAACCTCTGAAAACTCCTTTTAGTTTAAGGAAATCATTTAAAAAACAAAAGCTAATTTGTGCAGCACGAATTGTGCAGCACTAGAATTTTTCTACCAAAAAATAAACGTGGGGGTAGCTCTGGCTACATCTTAATTGGTAATTCTTTCATAAATCTTTTGCCTTCAAATTGTTTTGATGCTCAGAATTAATTGATGACTCAACTGGAGATTAATTGGAGATTAATTGTACAGCACTGCATTGTGGGAAACACAATTACACAGCACTACTCCTGTGGAACAAATCCCATGCCTCTTTTCACACTTTAATTTGAATTTAATAGCCACCAAATTACTGAGCTGAGCTGAGCTGAGAAAATTGAATATTCAAGTTAAGCCGAAACCTTATGCCAAATGTGCCCCATGGATCACAGAGTATCTTCTTTTTTCACAATGTGGTCTGGTGGGCAAACTCTGTGATCCACCTGTTCCAGCTGCACTTCCACTGGTCTATGGCCGCCACCCGCTCCGAGTAGCTCAGGGAGCTGTAGAGGAAAGAGTTGAGGGCCAGCTGCTTGAGCAGGCGCAGATTAACCTCCCCAATGACAATGCCCACAAAGGCCACGTAGAAGTCGTCGGTGAGCGGCGCTGCGTTCCAGAAATGTGGATAGTCGGAGCCCAAGACAATGGGATAGCCGGCAGCCAGCAAATACGCAGCCGGATGCTGCCGGAAGTCTTGGACATACTGCAAATAATGATTGGACAGCGGACACACCTCCACGGCCACCTGCATGTAGCGCATGGTGTGCAGGATGTCCGGATGCAGGGGCAGATTGAGGGCATGCCCGATCCGCTTGCTGCCCAGCAGCACGGCATCGATGAGATTCGCATGCGGCTTGGTCATGTCCGGGCAGCGGGACTCGCCCGCCTGGAAGTAAAAGTCGATCTCCTTGCCAATGTGCAGCAGCTGTGTGGCCTCGCCCAGTCCTGGCAGCTGGCACTCGTCCCCAAAGGTATTCAGATCGAGGCCCGCAAAGAGATCGGGAAAATGGCTCTGTTGTGGGTGGTGGGTGGAGGCAGAGGTGGACAGAGGATAAGAGGTTGCAAGTCAAACGGTGACGCAGTACGGACCTTCAGCAGGCGGGCATTTGCCACATACTGATCCATGCGGCTGTCATTCCGGTCCCTGGCTGGCGTATAAATAAGCTTGACGCCAATGAAACTGCTGTGGGAGGACTTGAACAGCTTCGTAATGGTAACGATCGACCTGACAGTGTCCAGAATTGTAAAGTTGGTGCCCTTCAGGTCGTACAACTGGGAGAAAAGGCTAACGATAAGGCACACTACCATTGGGATGCAGATGATCCTTCACTCACAAGTGGCAGGGAGGAGCGCAGCTCCACATACTGCACGCCATCCCTATAGAAATCCTCGAGCATGGTGAACAGGAAACTCGACCAGAGGGTGTGAAACGTCACGAGGCCGTGGATGAGGCGATGGCTGCGCCGCATGTGACGTGCCAGCTCTGCCGCGTTCTTGTAGCCCCCCTCCCGGATGGTGAAAACATCACGGAGATGCTGCTCGTAACGGTCGCGCCACTCAAACGTGTGGAAGTTGCTCATCAGCATCCAGATGCACTTGACGTCGTCCGTGGGCGGCAGGCGCGGAAAGACATTGGAGAAGCGAAAGTTCTCGAAGACTTGGTCCATGCCGACACACACCCACAGATCGTCGCGGTACGTCAGCTCGATGAGAATGTCAAGCTTCATCATGCCAGCATCGTGGATGTGCAGCAGTCCGCCCTTGGGCATGCTCTTCAGCATCCCATACAGATCCGTCTCACTGATCTTGTGGTGCTTGAGGAACTGCGGCGTCATCGATGAGTAGTTCACCCACAGGCGTTGCACCTCCGCGCCCACCTGCTTGACCAGCCGCGCATTGGCCACCTCCTCGAGGGGACTCAGATTCAGCTTGCCCCCCACCCGCATCCGTTGCTCCATTTCCACAATGCTGTGATGCTTCCGGGCCATCAGCTCCTCGGGCGTGGCCTGCAAGTCTTTGAATGGCGACAGCCAGAGCATCGCAGCCACCACCATCATGCTGAATGTGGCGAACAGCGCCAGCGAAATAGCAACGTTCAGGCAAACGGTGTCATATTTGAGTGTGCTGCGCAGCTGTGGGTTGCCATTCAAGTTGCCCGCAATGTCCAGCCGGATCACTCGTGCCGGCAGTGGCGGACGGCCATGCCCTTGACTCTGCTGCGATAACCCTCTGGTGGCCATTTAAATTTTTTATTAAGTTTTCCTAAATTTTGTTTTTTGTTTGCTTCGAATGAGTAATAGTCCAAAAATGAATGAGAAATGTCTGGTGTGGTCTTTAAGCTCATTTCCGGCTCTGACTCACAAATCAGCGCCCACTTTGTAGATACGAGAGGGCACAGTGGGTGGGTGGGGGGTGTGGTCCCTTATCAGTGGACTCCAAACGACAGCTCTTTGGTTTACGATGCTCAGATAATCGCTGGCCAGCGATCCATCGTGATTTCTTTTCAATATTGTGGCCACACTCAAAATAGTTGGACCCCGGACTCCTAGACCTCCCGCAGAGCCACCTTGGCCTTGGCGTTGCAATTATCGGGGAGGGTATTAAAAATAGCCCAACTCTCTTGGCTATACCGCTCTCTGGCTGCGACAAAAGACTATCTCAAAGAGAGAGAGAGAGTGAGAATGGGAGAGAGATTCAGAGAGTGTGTGGATATGGATATGTAAAGCCTGGTATCGGTTTTGTCAGCGAGGGGTTGCACTTACATATGTTCGAATCGGTGTCGCCACCACCACCAGCAGGAGACAAGGAGAGGAGAGGCACTGGCACTCAGCGGGCGGGCAAACAGTGGTGCGAGCGTGGAATGGCATGGAAAATATTTTTCTACAGTTGCTTATTTCCATTTAGAGCTGCTGTGTGGCTGCATTTTGCATTTAAAACGATAAAAATATATGAAAAAAAAAGAAAAAAGCAAAAATCAAAAATTCATTCCACTGTGCAATCTGTCTGCCACAAGATCTGCACAATCACGAGTGGGTAGTGGGTAGTGGGAAGTGGCAAATGGAAAGTGGATGATTCCCCATGTTCCCTTGTCCATGTGTGTGCGGTATGTTTCTGTTCTGTTGGTGGTGTCGCCTCGGACGCACTGCAACCCATATGGGCGGGCGGTGGCAGTGGCACAGCTGCGATTGCAGGGCCGACACTGATTCACGACAAGGGTGGCAGAGACACAGACAAGGCACACGCTTCCGCCCGCTCCTCTCAGTGCGGCGCGTCGACTCAGCGAGGAAAGTAGCTTCAGAATGCGACTGAGGAGCAGCAGACAGATACTATTTAGCAGAGGAGAGGGTCACCGAGGGGTCAAAGGAGTCAGCCCAAGCCTCACAGAACTCAACGACGACTGCCTGCTGCTGATATGCGAGCGGCTCTCGATGGGCGACCAATGGAGTCTCCTGCAGCTGCAGGACGAGCGCCTGGCCGAGCTGGTGCTGCGGATCTGGAGGCGCAAATATGCCCAGCACTTCGACTGGCGCCGGGAGCAGCAGCAATTAGGCAGCCGCCTAAGCGCCAGCGACCAGAGTCAACTGCTGCAGCTGCTGAGTGCACGGACGAGGGCGTTGCTCAACCTGAATGGCAGCAGCGATGGCTGTCGGCAGTGGCTCAACCGGAAACGGAAGTGGGTCCACCACCACATGCAGTGGGTGAGCTTTGTGGAGAGCGGCGCCTGGCTGCTGCATCGATTGCCAGCTGTCTGCCCCAATTTGGTGCACCTGCAGCTGGGTCTGGGCGAAGGCATAACAGCCACGGATCTCCACCTGCTCTTCGGCCAGCTGCCGCAATTGCGGAAGTTCGAGCTGCAGCCCGGCTGGAGCTGCCCCCGCCCCTGGACGGGCATCAAATATGGAGAAACATTGGAGTCCCTGAAGTTGCCGGCGTGCCTGGTGCGTGCCACGGCCACGCAGTTATTCCAACTGCCCCGACTGCGCCGCTTGACGGGTTTCCTCTGCCACAGGCACACGGATGATGACAAAGCAAATGCCGTTGGCAGCGAGGCAGCCGGCGCCACCATCTCAGCCTGCCTCAAGGCATTACAGGACAGGCGAGCCCCAGGACACGGGCACGGACAGGGACAGGGACAGGCGTCTGCCTGTCAAATTGTGGGTCTCCATTTGCAGTGTCAACTCGATTCGAGCCTTCTGCGTCTCATGGCGGAGGCGGGCCCAGGGGACACCTTCCGTCTGCATCGCTTTGCTTGGCACTCGCAGTTGACGGTGCACTTTGATGTTGCGGATGGCAGCATCAAGTGGCTGCCACAGCAGCCGCGAGTGGCGCATGCCCTGCTACCCTTCCTCGCCGGCCAGGCGGACAGTTTGCGTGAATTGGATTTCACGCGTAATGTGCATGCCACGCCCACGTTCCTGTCACTGCTGAGGGAGCAGCAGCAGGTTTCCGTTTGGCATGATGCCTGCCCCAGGACGAAAGCTAGACGGACACCGCACACGGTTCCGGATAGAGATACAGATACAAAAGCGGATGCGGATGCGGATGCAGAGCAGACAAACGATTTGGCCTTTGTCGCGTTGGAATTGCAGCACTTGTCTAATGAACAACGGAAGCGGGCACCGGTTAGATGTCACAGATAAGTCAGCAAATTGCCAAGGATAGCAAATTCAATGTATTTCCTTCCATTCTCTGTACTGCATCCTGTTTAAGTGCATTTAACGTTAGGAAATTCAACAAAAATTTAGAATATTCATAAAATAAGTTAGATTAGTGACACTAAATCCTCTGTAAATATTTAAATAAATGCTTAAAAAACCTTTGCAATAATTATAATATTATTTATAAGCAATTTAGTGTAGCTAAAGCAAATGCCAGCAATTTCAGGAGGCTGCTTTGAAGATAAACTATTAATTATGGATATGTACGAACAGATAAATCCGAACAACGGACAGATCAACAAACAGAAATACCCTCCACAAATATACCTGTAATTTATATGTATAAATCATTCATTTATGCTTGGATTTTTATGTCTGTATACAAAACATTTAAGCAACGAAATTACAAGTTAAAATTCCAAGTAATTGTTGATGAAATGTTTTTTTTTCGGCTTGGAGCGGTTAAATTAATTCAAGATTAACGCACACATTTACACAACACCTACAGCTATACATAGCCACATACTAAAGGGAACAATATTTGAATATTCCTCCGACATTCAAAAAAGTTCTTTGAAGCTTTTCTCTGCAGTAAACGACGCTTTGTAAGTAGAGGATCCTCTGTGAAGGATTATTCACGTTTCTCTCTATTTCACTTCCTGGGAAACAAGCAGAAACTAAACGAGCAGCAATCCACAAGGCCCGAGTCGGAAACAATATCGTTGAGGCAGACGATATCCATTGCATAGGCAACTTTCGATCCAGAATGCGTTCCAACTCTAACATGGAACCCAAGGCTTGCTGCGACCGCGGACAGCCGCCCAATCGTTGGCCTCAGAACTCACAAAGTCCCCCCATACACAATAAGAATAGGTCCAGAGTGAGTCTCAGTCATCAGCTTCTTGAGCGATCTGATTTTTGCTACCCTTTTCTGATTTTTTCTACCCAAAGTCCTGCAGCAGCAGGACTGCGTCTCCAGAAACGTTCAGTCCTGTCCCGCGGGACACGTCAGAGATTCCTAATGTCCGTGATAGGCGAACAGACCGACCCCGTTTTCTGCAGGCTGTGAAATCGTTTAGTGTCGAGATACAACGCACAACCACAATGGCACGTTTACCCCTGAGCCAGCATAGTCAGACGCCGCCGCCCATGGATCGAAGTGTGAGTATCCCTGGGTTTATCTACCAAACTTGCGAATATTACGCTCCAATCACTCCCAAATAATCGTTTAAAGTGCCCGAACACTTGCGATGCCTATGTGATGAGCCATAGCGAAAGAGAGGCCTTGCCGCCCAGCTCCTTCCAGAATACCCAACCCAATCCCGACATGAATGAAAGTTCAGGTGTTGGGATGAACTACGGTGAGTGGCAGCAGAGGGAGCAACAGCAACAGCAACACCAGCAGCAGCAGCAACAGCCCCAGCAGCAGCAGCACCAGCCACTGCCTGATGCAAATTATCCCCTGTTGTTCAATGATGAGTCCCACAACAGATTCGTGAGTGTAAATTTCAGAAGTTTTAATTTTGATGAATTGAGGCATTGTTTTTCGATAGGAACCCAAGCTCAATAGCACAAAGATGGGTCCTCGGATTTGCCGGGGCTCCTGTTTGGGAGAGTGCAATCGCAGCAACATGAACCAGTCGCCCGGCAGTCCAGAGTCTTATGGCTCTCAGGAAAAGCAGCAGAAACAGCAGCTGCATGGAAATGTTCCCGAATTGCAGAACGATGAGTCCTTCGACAGATTTGTGAGTGTAAATTGCTGCAGAAACTGCTCAAATTTTCATCAATTGAGGAATTATCTTCCGTTAGAAACCCGATCTCAATAGCACGACGATGAGTCCTCGCATTTGCCGGGAATCCTGTCCTGGAGAGTGCAAACTAAGCAGTCCACAGCCACAGCAGGCAGCTTATCCATTACTTCACAATGATGAGTCCAACATTATATTTGTAAGTGTGAAAGTGTGAAGGCTGCTGAACTTCTGATGAATAATGCAATTATATTCCGATAGGAGCCAATCCGGGATGCAGAGTCCTTTGGCACTCCCCCGCAGCAGCGGCACAACGATGTGAAAAACGAAAGATATGTAAATGTGAAGTGTGGAGCGGAGCTGTTGAACTTTTGATGAATTGACGAATTATCTTTCCATAGGAATTTGATATCAATAGCAGGAACATCGGTATAGACGTTTGCGGGCAAACCTGTAAGGGAAGCTGCAATCGCAACACCACGCAACACCATCAGTCGATTCAGTGTCCAGAGTCTCAGCAACAGCAGCAGCTGACAACTTTTCCCTTGATGCACAACAATGGCACCAGCGAAAGATTTGTACGTGATGTTTGCTGCTAAAGTTTTTGATAAATTGACGAATTATCTTCCACTAGGAACCCAATCTCAATAGCACGATGATAGGTCCAGTGGATTGCCTGAAGCCCTGTAAGCCACAGTGTAATCGCGCCCTATGTAGTCGCCCACAGCAGCCAGAGCCAGAATGGAGTGCAGAGTCTTTTGGTCGCCAGCAGCAGCAGCAGCAACAGCAGCAGAAGCAGGTAAATTATGGCTTTATAATTTAAATTTGTATTTTAATTGTTTTCCCATAGAAGCCCGATCTCAGTTGCACGATGTTTGGGTCTGGGAAATGCATGCAAGCCTGTAAGGCAAAGTGCAGTCAAAAAACCATGAACATGTCGGGCCGGGGTCCAAAATCTTTTGGCACAACGCAGCAGCAGGTAAATTATGGCTTGATAATTTTTATTTTAAATATTTATTGTTCTCCCATAGCAGCCCGTTCTCAGTTGCGCGAACATTGGGTCTGGGAATTGCATACAAGCCTGTAAGGCAAAGTGCAGTCAAAGGACCATGAACCTGTCGAGCCGCAGTCCAGAATCTTTTGGCACACCGCAGCAGCAGCGACAAGAGCAACAGCAGCCGACAAACTTTTCCTTGAGAAGTCACGAGAACAGCGAAACATTTGTAAGTTTGAAGTGTGGAAGCTGCTGCTGTTATCCGTTATCAATTCAAATTATATTCCGATAGAAGCCCGATCTCAGTTCACCGAATGTTGGTGGGGATATTTACGAGGAAACCTGTGTGCCAGCTTGCCCTGGAAGCTGTACCCGCCTGCCGCCGTCACGGTCACAGCCGCAGTCCATGCAGAGCCCAGCGGCTGTTGGGCAAATGGTAAGTGCTGCAGTAAGTGCCATTCCGCTTGTACCTTGAAGGTCTCTCCACTCTTGCCGCATAGTCGATGCAAACTTCGGCGCAGTTTCCTCGCTGCGAACAGATAAACTGTGGCACCTCCACACAGAATGAGAAGAGCTTCCAGCAGCTACCATCGTCCCAGAAGCCCCCTAATTATGGGAACCGATCTCAGCAGACCAGCCAGCATGTAAGTGAGCGTTAATCCAACGATTTAGGAGCTCATAATCCAAGCTTCTCCCCCCACCAGTATCAGCCGACACTAACGCCCCAGAGGTCTCAAGCGCAACAGAGTCGATATGTAAGTGGGCGGGAATCCTCTCTCCAAGTGGATATTCTATCTAAACACCTATTGAAACACCCCCCAGAACCAGACAGAGCCGCAGTTCAATTATTGTGAGTCGCATTGTCCGTCGCTACAAAGGTCTCAAACAGCGAGAATGCAGCAGAGTCCACAGGTAAGTGAGAGATTCCTGGATCAGTTGGGAGCAGATTCATGTATTAAATCCACGCCAAAAACAGTCCGAGGATATCTTCAAGGACGTTGAACCTTTTGACCAGCCATTGGCTCCAGCATTGGCTCAACGTATGAATCAGACTTCGCGGTATCAGACGGCATCACCCGTGGATCAGCGCAGCATGAACCAGTCGCCATCCTGTTGTATGAAGGCAACGTGCCCCACGAATGAAGGTTCAGTTTATCGGAGCGTTGAATCACAATCCACACATCAGGTGAACGGCAGTCCAAGCAGTGGTCAGGGAAATTTGGGCACACCACAGGCGCAGAGTACGCCGTATAGAGGGAACGCCCAATCGCCACAGAATGTTACCCAAGACGGTGGTACAACCTGTCCGGCCGACTGCACATATGCACCTCAAAACAGTCGGCACGTCGGTGCCGATTCGAGTATGCAACCATCAGCACAGACAACCGGCAGATTCGATGCAGATACAACAGTTACACTCCGATATCGCAATCAATCAAGAGGTCAGGGTAACAGGTCATATGCACGCAATGCACCACACCCAAAGCCAGTGCCATATGGCGGTAAGGAGCCGACCATGGACTTTACCGAGACGACCGACGATACTTCTGGTTCCGAGGTAAGATATTTTTCAACTGTTTTCTCTGGAATTTATTGCGAGCCTTACTTTGTCAGCAGATTTGCTTGTGCCCGCGTACTACTACCACAGCAGAGGAAGGATTTGCCATGCGCACCAAAGATTTGTATTTTCAGGCAATGGTCAAGGAGAGCTGTTGCAACGATGTCGTACAGCAGACACTCAATGGGCGGGAGAACTTCAACGAGTATGCCTACGAGATCGCCTTCGCTGGAGTGGTGCCGGAGAAGCTGGGTCTCGTCGATCCCATCACCATGCTGGAGGCCATCAAGTGGCGCATCGAGTATGAACGGCAGGAGATTCTCAATAATTATGGCAGCAGCGAAAACTTAAGCCAAGCGGAAAGATCTGCACGGGACAGAAATCGGTCCAAGGATCGGTCGGAAAGACAGGACACCACCAGCCAGCGGCAAGTGATCTACACGGCAGACATTGAACAGCATTTTATGTCGAAGAACCGATCTGAAGTCAATCAGAGTTTATGCGCCTACTTGAAGGCCGAGAACGACTATCGCGGCGGCGCCCATTTGGATTCGGTGAGTTTTGTATTATGAAGCAGATTACATTGAAAATATTTGTAGCTAATCAACTTTCACAGAACGAAACTGATTTCAATGCGAGTGTCCATTCGTTTGAGTCCAACTTCTTTAATGACAGCATTCGTATGAATATTTATTCGGCCACAACGGATCCGAATCATTGATGCCAGTCTGCACCCAAAGAATAGAGGAATGATTGAAAGAGGGCTCGGTTTATTCATTCATTCGAATTTTAGCCTATCAATGGTACCAAATACCTTTGCTCGTACGAGTATTGCCGCATCGATGAGGTATTTTAATTGGATTGTGTAAAAAATGACCCCAACAATCTATCATTTATCGGTTAGAACTATAGAATATGTATGTATCAGGCTTATTATCAGCCACCATAAAATTAGCACGTTTGATCGATAAGTAGGTATGTACATCTAAAAAAGTCACCACCATCATCCTCATATTTCATGCGTCAGAACCTTCCGAAATCATTTTATCGCCCCCTATTTATGGACTCCTGACCAATTAAGTAAGCAAATCCAAGTCATAAATAAAATATTTCGTAATTTTAATTTTCATTCGCTACCAAATTGTATAAGAAGACCAGAAATTTGTATACCAAAGGGAGCTTTAATTTTGGGATTGCCTGTTGAATGAAAATATTTAGCCAAACCTATCCATATGGGGTGGCTACAAATAGAACTCAGTCCAGAATTAGTAAACAAACAGATGTGTGTGCTCTGTCTTATTTTCTGTATTTGTTTTGGTCAATTAAAGTTCAAGGCTATGTGCGAAATTGTATCTGTACCAAAAGATCTCGAGTAGGTTAGTGGTTCCCAGTAAAGAAAGTTGGAATATAAGCAATTCATGCTGATAAGGAAAGTATGTATTGTTATACCGGAAATTTCCTCCCTCTAGAACCCTCGGGAAGGGTACAAAAATGGAACAAGCTGTGGCAGAGCATACTTCTATATACATATGTTTGTATGTATGTATAAATACTTTGCTTAAGAGACTCCGATTGGTGATATTTAAGAGAGCAAAGATACGTGAAATCAGCTGTCGGGTCACCACTCAATTGTTCACCCGCTCGCCCGCTCTCTCTCTCTTTTCCATTCAACGGGCGGCCTCTTAAACCAATTTGCGCATACAAAAAGGTGATTTAAATATGTTTGTATGTATAGTTAAGTAAATATTATTCATAAATTGAAATGGCAACTAGTTTGTTCTCCTCTTCTCTTTGTTGTTACCATCAATGGGGTCGGGTCTTTATGGGCTTTGCTTTACACTGGGGTGGGGGAATATTCATAAATATTTCTGCTGAATATGCATTAATGAATCAATTATGCGACTTTTACTACCAACTACGTTTTTTTTTCTTGTTTTCTGTTTATGTTAAATAGCACTTAATTCGTTAAATCAATTTGTTTGTAGTTGTACTTAATTAGCATTATTTAATTGTCTCGTTTTTTTAATGGCATTATCCGGTTGAGCGGCACATTTAATACAGAAATATTTAATTTGTTATGTTTTCTGAACGAAACGAAACTTTACCACAACAGTTTTTGCTGCGAGAATTTTTTGACCGCGATCGACACGGCAAACGTCAGTTCAGTACACAGACTGATCCCAGGGAACCGGAGAGGCCGCCTCCCTTGACTGCAAGACCCGGCAGCGACGTCGACGTCAGCGTCGGACTCCCAATCGGTGGCCTGGCTGGCAGTAAACAGTTTGCATACCCTGTGCACGTGCTGGCCCGGGGTATATTGGGTCACACCGATGTGGGGCTACAATTTACTGTATAAAATGGGATAGCTTTACCTATATTTTATTCATGTTTCTATGGCCATTATGCACTGATCTACAAGAATTCATAGATATCAAATGGATAGGCTTATGGGCAATTATTATAGATTTTCACAACTAGAGGGTATCACTTAGTCGAAGTGTTAACTATAGCTGCGCTATTTGTAATTTCGTTCTTCGTGCATTATCGGACGTGAAAGATAAAGTGAAGAAAGAAAGAAGGAGGCGACAAAAGCCTCAAACTTGATTCACACATGAACAAACAGACATGACATGACATGCTCGCATGCTGCATTGCGCACCCATCGAGAGACCGGCTACAGTAAGAATAAAAACTAAGAGAGGAAGAGAAAGAGAGAGTGAGATTGTCACTTTTACTTTTCCCTTTCCACTGGCAAAATGTTCAGCAGCGTGCGCTCTCCCAATTTTCGACTTTAGCTTTGACAAACAGCACACGCCAGCGAAATCATCCTAAAACGAAACATAATTTGCTTTAGATCAAATAAATACAGATTTTGCTATACAATTTGAATAATTTAAGAACTAAACATAAAGTTAATCCCTTTTGAATGTATGAATTCTTCGATTCTCTTTGATATTATACGAGAGGAATACAACACACATTTTTAGCACATTTTCTTTGGAAAATATTAAACTATTTTTACTGCTGTTTTTGCAAAAATACTTGCCAAAAATACCAGATTATTCAATCAGACAATCGCTCTTTCTTTTTGTTGTAAACAACATTCAATTGAGGAATAAACGTAAAAAATAATTATAAATAAGGTGGACCACCCACCAAGCTCCAAACAAAAACAATTGAATACGCGTATTTCAGAAAAATAGCACTGCTAAGAATAAATGGGGAAAAGAATAACATTTTATTGATATTTTGTCGTACATAGATAAATGGGAATATTCCTTAGAAGAAGTACCGACGAATTGCACAAAAAAACAATATAGAAATTGAATATGAGGACCATGGAGTACTCCAAAAAAACAGTCTAAAATAATGCGTAAACTCTCTTAGCGGACAATTACAATGTCCAAGATATACATATGTACATATGTATATGTACATATGTATGTTAATTCTCATAAAGTTCCTGAAGAATCCAAGCCTTAAGCTAAATATTGTAGTAATTCTAACACAGCACATTCTATTTTTGTACACATTTCCAACGGCTATAGACAATATTTTGTTTACCATAAAAGTTCTCTGATTTGCATTGTTTCAAAATTAATGGCCGTGCAATAAAAATGTTGCAGGTTGCAGCAGTAAAAGACTAAATATGTATGTACATATGTACATATATATTATACTATACATATGCATATATGGGTGTCTATTTTTGGGTAGGAAAAGTGTTAGAATATGCATAAAGAGAGCTAGTAAAATGTACCCAGCAGACAATCAAAGGTAGAGGCCACACAGTGGGCGAGTTAAAGATGCAGACAAGCATCGTGCGAGTCCATGGACTAAGGACAGGACTAAGGACCGAAAGTGAATCATAAATAAATTCAAAGCTGCATCCTATGCAAATTTCAAGGCCCAACCTGCTACTCTATATGCAGGGGAAGCAAATCCCGGATCCGTAAACAATGTCTAAGCAAATATATGAGTGCCTTTATGGTTATGTTCGTGTGAGTGTGGGGGGATTAGACAGACTTAAATGAATTTATGGCAGGTGCTAATCTAGGAGGATTTTCATCCGTTCCCATAATTACAGGGCTAAACTCTTTCACAATGTTTGCCTTTGTCCCGATTCTGATGTCACACCATAGGAAGCTAGCTGTTGAGTTGGTAACTACATACGATATGAGTTCAACTCACCCGACGATAATGTAACTAACTACATATGTAGCAGTACCCAGCTTCACGGTGGCATACGTGAGAAGTAGCTCGGTTTGATACAAAATTTCGGCTCCCAATTACATCATTTGAAAGTATCCGTTATATTTTTGAGTATTCGGCAGAATTTGATTTTATTTTATTGCATTTCCATAGAATACAATGGCTCTGGCGGTTGAGTCACCAGCAGTGCCGTAGCTACGGTTCGGTGCACCGGGACCTAAAGACCCTCCAGCTCAGGGGCCTCAGACTCTGACCAGCAAAACACCAAAAAATCTAACTCCACACTTCCGTTTGAAATTCTTAGAAAATAAAGTTCTGCAATAGAAAAAAAGGGTACAAGTCATGTTGAAATACCACATCCCGCGGCTTATCGAAGCGCTCTTAATTTTAAACAATTTTTGCTGCGTTGTGAGAAGCAAGATCTTCGAATTTCTTAGAAATCCAGCAACAATTTTATGTTCATGAAGAAAGATCAGTGACAAACTAACTCTTCTAAGTTGGTTATTTTGCCGAAAACTTGAAAAATGCTTAGAGAGATAACATAATAAACGGTATTTTTCTTATCGGTAATCTCGTTGCTGCACTTTACAAGATTTTTTAAGTTGAGGGCGTTATTACACTCTCGCCCACTCTCAAAGTAACGCCCACGGGCGTTTTGACACCCAGAACGCAGACAGAAAAAAACACCATCATTTTTAAAAACAATTTAAAGCCCCAAATCTATCACAAAAAGTCATTTTGGTTCGAAGCTTAAATAAAAAATTTAATTTTGTCGAGTTGTGTAATCCATAATCATCTTAGAAATTAGTTGTTCAATATTAATCAACAATACTTCCATCCATCAACGGTATGCAACTATCATCTGGAGATGATCACGTTATTTTCAATTGCCTTGCAATTTGCTGGCCTTGCACATCTGGCTAAGAAATTGATTTATTAGCCAACAGTTTGAGATTTCCGACACATATTCTGCCCAAGTTGATTGTGCACTGTTTTCAGGTGTTTGAATGGGATTACATATATGGAATAGAATTACCCCGATGTGGGTGTGCCGCGATTTACGTCATAAACTGTGAACAATGCAAATCTTCTGTTGATGGACAAGAGCGTGAGAGAGATATGATAACGAATAAGCTCGTAATTTGTATTCGAAAAACAAAATTATACGATTGAATCATTTCCAAGTTGCATTTTTCAATGCGATTTGTTCAGCGTCATCGATGGAATGAGTTTGCAAACAAAAAGAAGAGAGAAATTTCCTCACATCAATCAGCAACAAGTCAATTATTTGTGCAATATTTTATTTAACAATTAGTCGAGGGAGAACTTGTGATGAATGATGTTCGCTTGATTTTTTATCTCCTTACAATCTGTCTATGTATATATTGAAATGGAGAGAGAAAAATGTATGGTGCATCATCACGTGAGAATGGATGGGCAGATTTGATTTACATTTTTATTCAGTTTTACGTATTTGCCAGAAAAGAATTGTTAACTTTAGGCTTTAGAGGTTTTTAGCCTTTATGTTCTCATTTAATCTTTAATCTATATATGTTTGCAACTGATTGCAGTTTCCAGTCAGAGTAAATGGATTTCTAAAGAGAATTAATTTTCATTATTTTAACCACATTCGATAGTCAGTAAAATGTGCAACCGTTTTGAAACACACTCCATGGCAGAGATACCACCCAATCAGGGAAGTGGCAAACCCCTAGTGTTTGCGTAACGCACCCAATATTTGATCCAACGAGTATCGTAAATGTTTACGCAACCAATTTGAGGCATTCGACGCTCCACGAAGCGCGCGGGGTAGCTGGCAGATACGTACAAAGTTCGGCGAGTCGCATAAACAAAAGTCCCCTAAAATACAAAATTGTTTAGCTGTGTAATTAGTGCACGCGATGGGTGGCTGGATGTGGATGCGCAGGGTTTGCTCGCCATGGGTGGGCGGGCACTGGCACTCAGCCTTGTTGCATTGATGATTTGGCGAAATTTCAGTTTGCAACAATCTGCGGTGCTCGGTTGGGCTTTAGTGTGTATGGGGCCTAACAAAGTTATACGGAGAGTGCTTCTTACCAGAGTAACCACCACACAGCCTACGCTCCTTTCGAAATAAGCCCCGGCATACGCATACACGCACACGCACACACGCATACACACGCATTTGTGGCATTGTCAAACTATTTGGGGATTGGGGCAGGGCATGCAGCATGCAGCATGCGGCACAGGAAGTTGATTATGCCCTGTTTTGGCACTTAATATGATGAAATATGCAAAATGCCATTAGACCAGGCAACGGATTTGATGGAGAGCAGCACACGATTGCAGCACCCCAGCCAACATCGATGTACCACACGTCGAGTGCCTGCAGTGAATTATGCAGCAAGATTTCCCCTTCACTTCTCTACCCTTCCCACAGCTTGCAGCTATGGTTTTTCTGCTGTAAGCATTTCCATCTTTTTTTTATAGAAACATTTCAAATGTAAATTGCTTTTCTTCGCATACTGCAGATTCGATTGCTGCATACTTTCGGGGCACAGCTGCAAAATTATTTTCCAACAGAAATTTGAATGGAAAATATTTTGTTTTATTGTAAATGAAGCAAACAAACCAGTAAAATAGAAAAATACATATATGAATGTACATTATTGTACATATTTGAAAAGCTGGTTTTTTATTTATTTATGTGCCAGAAAACCTGAAGAACTTTAAATCGAATTCCATCCACAAATTGAAACAATAAATTTGGTAATAGAAATAATTTTTCAATGAGTTTTTGCTTTGTTTTTAATACACAAATTTTCATGCTAAATGGTTTAATCAAGGCGCCCCCGTCAACCATTTTCGCACATAATCAAATGCATGCAACCAATTTACGAGTGGAACGGATACGTACCACCATTCTCGATCTCCCTCTCTCTCTCTCTCTCTCTCTGGCCATGGCAGCAAAGGCAATTAGCATGCAAAACAAGTCGAAGCCATGAATGCACATCTTACACACACACACACACACTCGCCTGTAAATACGAGTTTGTGCATGTGTAGGTAGGTACGAGTACATTTATGGGAAAATGCATAAATATTACCCCAAAATACACACATACTTATGTATGTAGCCCCAATGAGTGTGCGAGCAGTGCGTTTCAGCAGCATAGTTACAGCCATCGCGGATTTTAAATCAATGTGAAATAGAGCCAAGATTATTATTTACGAAAAGACTATTAATACATTTTTAAATGCGGTATTCATAGGCTGATATACATATATTCATTTGGTTCTACAGCTACATTTGCAAGAGTGTTACACTTTCGTAACGCACCTTACTGCACACTGAAGCCATTCATGCATTTGTTTGCATATTTGTGCTGCGCTTCTCATTTAGAGACAATGCCAATAACTACAACAACGACAAACAGTGGCAGCTGCAATATACGCCGTGGCGGCACCACCAACCGCCCAAAATTCATGCTACATTATGCGGCATGTGCACTAAACAAGTCATGAATTTCAAACAGACACACACACACACATTCACGCTGGGCACCAATCCCTGCCCCTGCCCCAACGCCAACGCCAATACCCATGCCGCCTCTTGTCGTGCCCCCAAGCAGCAGCAGCAGCAGCAGCAACACAGCCCACTTGGTGCACGCTGCTTCCTTGGTGCATTCTTTGCATGCGTAATAAATGCGAAAGGGGACAAAATGAAGCCACAAAACACCGTGGCAGAGGGAGCCAAATGGAGGCACTTCCAACATTTTTGGGGGGCGCTCTCGCGCTCTCGCGCTCTGACTTTTGGCTTCATCAAAAAAGACCACGAAAATTGCTCGACGAGCACGGTTGGCACTTCCGTTTTTCCGCTTTTCAGTTGCATCATGTTTAATACATCTGCGCACATGCAAATGGCTGTGGGTGTATAGATCTCTGTGTGGTGCAACTGATGCACCACAAAATGCGCCAATAAGTATGCTAAGCATGTCCTCCATCTCTGGAACCTCTGCAGAGCTCTGGCCCCTCTGACTGCACCAACACACACAGCCAGACATCGTCAGACATCCATCAATTTCCCATTGATTTGTCATTCAGCACTTGACAAACGTCTCGGCATTTGTTGCCCAACAAACTCGCAGAACTTTGATTGACTCCAAAGTGGCATACAAATTGTGGCACATCACGGCACGGCTTAGCCTTTAGTCGCTTCAACGCCAACGCCATCGAAAATATTTTATGGGAAAGCTGCCCTAACTGAGAGTGGCAATTAAAATGCTTCGTTTAATTTAAAAATTTCATATTTTGCAGCACAATTTAAGCCATAAAATGTTGCTGGATTTTCTGTTATAAAATATATAAAGAAATAAAGGCATATCCGCATACACAGAAAGTATCTTTGGAGCTGTGCTGTAATAAATAAATGATTTCTAATTGATTTATTATGTTTCTTATGTCATCATTTTGGCCTTTAACAACGAGTATTTGTTGAGGCAAGACTCCTTTCGGTGGATGTGGATATGCTGGTACATTTTGTATGCTTTACATTTTTTATTTTGCTGCTCGTATACAGATTTTCCTGTGTTTGGCTCTCTACTTTTGTGCTCAAGTTGATTGCTTGTCGGGTGGGAGCCCTATCTGAATTTCCATATTCGTGACAAACTATAAAAGTTTCGCTCACCTGGCGCAAGAAAACGCGACATAAAGGTGTACGAGAAGAGGGTGCAAATGTAGGAAGGGATGGAGGGGGAGGGTTGAAAAAAGAAAATGAAAATAAACTGAGCAACTTCTAATTGCGTGCCTGCCACACCTACCATCCAAAACATGTACATACATGAGTATATAACTGAGTACGAGTATATATGACACATAATGTGGGTAGAGCAGGCAAGCGTGGCTTCCTCTGTATATGTGTGTATGTGTTTGTGTATGCAACGAACCGGCACACACATGCATACACTCAACACACAGTGAGAGAGCGCCACACTCGCGGGTGTACTGAGGCGGGAGACCAGACAGCGTGTATTTAGTTTAACCGTTTCACATGCAACGACATGCGACACTGACACTACAAGTGTTAATGCCAGCCACGCCCAGTCGCCCACACACCCATACAGCAGAAGCAGTGGCTGTGGCACTGGCACTGGCAGTGGCAGGGGCATATCAAGTTTTTCAGCTGCAGTTTTTGCTTGCTGCAAATAAAATTTTGCTTAAACATTTGCAAAGCCAAACTAACTAGAACTTCCCTTGCACCCTTTAACTACCCATCCCGTGTGCCCAGGCAACCCCTACACCCATACAACCTCTGCACATATCTGGCATAGCCCCACAAAAGCCTTCTCTACATTCGTACTTGAAGATCTTCCTGTCGCCGGCATTGCCGCTGCTACAAAAAAAAAAAAACTTTTTAATCAAATTTTTCAATTTAGTTTCGTGCATCGTTAATTAAAAACTGTACTCTCCCCGCCACCCGCCACCCGCCATGCCACTCCAGTCTTCCACCCTTCTTCAGCCATTTTCTATGCCAGCATATTAGTTTGTTAGTTTGACATTTTGCCGCCGCTTGTCAGCTGTTAGTTTGCCTTTAATTTAATTTACTTTTCCAGTTTAAATGTTACGCATACGCAGCGCTGGCTCACTCCTCCCCCCCCCCCCCACAATCTGTTGCCCCACATAACGCATACGCCAGAGTTTGCCGTTGCGCCCCCCTGCCAATCAGTTCAACCCACATGTGGCACTCAAATGTGGCGCGTTTTATTTTACCCCAAAACTAGAACTCGATTTTTGAGTCCCCCTGCTCAGCCATCAAAAAATGTATGTTGCCTGGCTGTGGTTTTATATAATTAGCTGTCAATTTTCAGCAATTAAACTTTTACAGGCTCTGGGCAGGTTTTTAATGGGGGAAAGTCCTTGATTTCACACATTCGAATACTTACCGGCATTCAGCTATTCTAAGTGAAAGATGAGAAGTTTTACGAGGTGTTTTAACGAGGAGTTTAACGAGGAGTTTTAGCGTTAATGTATACCACATTCGGTCATAAGTAAAACATTAATCAATAGCTAAGTCTCTGTGATCTCCTCCATCGATTCGCAGTAGTTTCTGGATAATCCGTTCTATCAGCAGCAACTTGAAGCATCAAAGGCAGCAATTAACCAAGCATTACCGTATCGTGCGAGTGCACGTTTATAGCCATGTAATCCCATGGATTAATTAACCATAAAGGGGATTCGCATATATGCGTTGGGGGAGGGGCTAACAAAATGGGCGGCAGGGAAGCAGTGAGAATTGGAAATGAGCATAAAAGGTGCAGCAGGCCAGGCCAGGCCAGGCCAGGCCAGGCGCATTGGCGCGTGAATAAAAGTAATTTGATGCCAATTAAAAGCTCACAGCAAACAGCTCAACGCCAAGAGTCCTTTGGAGATTAGAGACTCCCGTGAATTGCCCGAATTTGGGTGCACTAACGACCCACTTAGCTGTGCAACACTTGAATGCGCAAAGCTGATACTCGTATTCGTAATAATTATTTCAGTATGTGGAACAGACAGAGGGGATGGACACATAAGCCAATTATCCAGATGGGAGCAGCACCAAGGGCCATGGCCACGGTCACACCTCAAAGCTGGCCACAGTGACTGCAAATTAAGTTAGCCAACCCGACAGTTGCAACAGCAACAGCAACAGCGATGAACCAGGGCCCTCGACAGCAGTCAAGTTTTGCAAACAGACAGCCACCGACAGACAGACGGACACAGCTGATGTCGCTGCTATTTTTGGGGAGTGGAGTGTTCTGAGGGGCGTCTGGGCGCCATAAGACCCGCTGTTGGCCAAGTCATAAAAAGCAAGTCAAGAGACAAGACACGACAAGACAATTGGCAATGAAACAAATTACAACGCGAACAATGCACTTCTCTTTCCACGGATTGTTTCTGGCTACACGGTACGACGAGTAAATGGAAATGAAAATGTTGAAACTTTTCTTGTTCTTGTGCTTGTTTGTTGTTACACTTAGAATGATGGCCTTCACTCTGATGTCACCGTTTTTACGGGAATTATTTGTAGTTGTATGCTTTAAATTGCTTTGTTTTCTTTTGGTGTCGTTTGAGTGCAAGGTATCATCAATGTTTTTATTCTTCTGCAACTATCTGCTACCAGGCATTACTTCAGTCATGATTCGATGATGGCTTGGAGTGCCCCATTTCCATGCAGCAACTAATTTTTCTACTTGTACGAGTACGAACTTGCCGCTGGAAAACACTAAAACAAATGACAGGCAGCAGAGCAGCCCCCGAACAAGATATTAACAAAGACAAAAGTAGTTTTTTGTGTCATCGCAGGAGTGGAGGAAGCGAAGAGGAAAGTTTATTTTTTATTACAATGTTCTGATGGCCCCGCAAGCCCGCCGCTGTCTTTTTTGTCGGGGGCGGCGTTGTATGACGAAGGCGTGTCGCAACGAGCCATAAGCCATAAGCAGCAGTTAAAATATGCAAAGTACAGCGACGGCAACAATGGGGGCGAACAACACTATTTAATGAAAATGCACAAGAAACAAAACTTGTAAAGGATCAGAGGCGTAGCAGCCAGGCAGCCAGGGAGGCCAGGAAGGCGCTGGCAAGGACCAAAAGAACTTGAGAAAGTGTTGCATACTTTTTAGGTGGCCAAGCGACCATTTTTATGCCTGCCTCAGACTGCTACCTCTGCCCCTGCCCCTGCCACAGCTACAACACAACGCTATTTATTTAAGCTACAGCCTTGCGCCCAACTTTTCCGGAGCTTTTCTATTTTCTTTACGCTTTCGGGATTGCCCAAAATATTTGCACAGCTCCTCGTACAACAGCAACGAGCCAGCGAGCAATTGCAGCCGCAGCCATTTGATGAAGTTGTTTATTGTGTTTCGCTCATTTTGATACCCTGCCCTTTGCGGTGGGGGTCCACTGGCTATGACAAGACGTGCTGTATCGTCACAATAGCTAATTAATTTTATTTATTAATTGGCACTTCAAGTGGGGATTACATTTGTATGGCACCTTGAACCTCTTACCATTCTTACTCATATTTATTCCTTTCTAGACATTCCTTGCTTGCAAAAATTGTTTAAATTACGCGGCAGATCTGTCAGGGTAATGCATACTTCGTTCTTTGCACTTTTGTTGGTTGATTCTTCTACAGCCCTTTTATTTTTTGGTGTGGGTAGAAAACTTTTGATGCCGCTTTGGGTTTTTCTCGGTGTTAAGTTGCGTATGGACCAAATGAATTTAGAAGTCTTACTTAACAAGTTTCGTAGAGCGGGGCTCACAGAAAGGCAGAGTGAGCGGTGGGTCTCCTCTCTTTATCGACAGCTCGGCAAGTGAACGTTGCATGCAGCATCCAGCTGGCTTCTTGTTTTTGTTGGCTGTTTTGTGCAATGTTATGCCGTTTTATACGAAAACTTCTAGCCAAGTAGTTGAAAATTTGTTGGTATTATAAGTCGTCTCGGACCAAGTCAATCTCTCTGTCCGTCTCCTCCAGATAAGTGTGGCATGGGGCATGGAATAATGTGTGCATTGTTTGCTTGATACTTGGAACGAGACTCATGTATGGGTCTATGGGTCTAGCAGCCAAGTCTTCAAGTGTTTGATGAGCCATTTAGTTCAGTTCATTTGCCTAAGTGTCGGTTAAGGGGGAGAGGAGATCTTTAAGCAACTGAACCTGAAGCTCTTTTAAAAGCAGTTCGGTCTTACATTATCAGCATATTTGTATACAATGCTCAGCCTGTTCATATCCTATTCTTATTCTCCATATTTTAAATTTATCACAATAATTGTCGCCATCTAAAACCGATTCAGTATCTAAGAAACATTCTGCGAGTATCAACTTCTCCTCCAGGGTACGGATCTAAGTCTAAGCTTGACTGAAAAACATTGCGAACTTCTCTCACAAATTTTCGACGCGTACAAATGCCAGACGAGCTGTCACATTTATTAGACCGCAAAATACGAGAGTGGAGTACAATGAAAACCTATTAAACAGCGGATGTACACAAAAGCATAAATACGAGTATATAAACCGCGCGTATATATGTACATATATATATAAATATAATTTATATTACATATTTGTGAATGCTTCCCCTGCCCGCTGACTAATTAAAACAAGTCACGTACATTTGAAATTAAAAGCGGACAACATTTCAGTGACCACAAAAGCGAGGCGAGGCGTTACAGTGAAGTAGTAGTAGATGATTCCGAGAGTGTGGCAGTGGCACGGACCTAGCCTAGCCGCTCCTCTGCTTAATTTCATTTCACGCAGCTGTGCCTCAATCGCCAATCAAAGTGGAATCACATAGAAAATTGTAATTAAATGGAAAGAACAGCAGCAGCAGCAGCAACAACGAAAATACGGCGAAATTATTAGTTGTTTATGAAGGATAATAATGAAGCTGATGCCAATTGACACCCAAGAAAGGCGGCCAGAACTCATTTAGTTTGAGATGCGGTCACTGGGCGGATCACCGCATCCTGATGAGGTGCGGATCCCCTGGGGGTTGGGTTGCCCTTGGAGCGGAGCCATGCATGATGTAATTACATCTTAGTTACGGATTTAAATTCCATTCAGTGTCCGACCAATAATGAGTTGTTCAAAGTAACTGCCAAAAGTCACCACTTGGCCCTGTGTGTGTCTGTGTTTCTATATCTCCTGTTTGGTTTGGGGCTTGGCTTGGGGTTTGGCAACCACAGAATGCCACAGTTTTGGGCAGGAAACCGCACCAACACGTGCTTCCACAGCAACAAATGGCAACAGTGGCCCAGTGCTGCTCCTCCTGCCTCCCAGTTCTATGTTTGCTGGCTAACCGAGCAGCTTTGTCCGTTTCGATTTGGTTAATTGCGCACTACGCCTGGGCAGAATCATTCAAAAATGTGGTCTCAGACTGGACTGGGATGCTACTACTGAATATTCCAATCAAAATTTTGTGCAACCTGACAGCCGGACTTGGCCAGGCTGGCTGGCTGGCTGGCTGGCTGATGTAATTTCAAATTACAGAATGGTGCAAATTAGCTGGAACTTGACTGTGTCTGCGAAGCAATTATAAGCCTATAGAAACATCTTTGGCCTTTAGATTTCTATGCAGACTATTTCCATTTAATGCTGGAATTCATATCAAATGATATCTTTGCTCTTTCATGCGTAATCCCACAATCACAAAACAGATAGTTTATGTAACTTGAATATACTTAAATAAATCTTCAGACAGCAGCTGCTATTTATGCCATGCCATGCCCTCAAGTAAGTGTGGCACCCATTTGATTTTTATTGGACGGAGTGGAACTTTTTGAACTCTAAACTTCTTGTGGCGATTCATTGGATTGGAAGCACTTGCTGCGGCGACACATAAGGGGGGGGGGGGGCAAAATTCGGCACTCGCCATATACTCGTATTCATAATGGCGCCAAAAGTTGAACTCAATTAGAAAATTTCATTTTCCCCTGACTTTCAAACTTTAGCTGAAACTCCTTTTCTTTTATCTTTTATTTTGTTTGATATTTATTTTGTACGACTCGCCTCTACTGGTGAGTGTGGCAAACAAATAAAGGCTGTGGCAACTATCATTTATTCATTCAATGAATTCTGTGCTTCAATTAAAAAGCCATTAGAATGGCACCATGGCACCATGGCACACAGACAGACAGACAGAACAGACACAGGAAAACAGTCCGAGGACGAGGACACACTCAAAGAAGGTCTCAAAGTCATACCGTTGTCCTGGGAAACGCAGAAAAGGACAAGCCAGACGGTAAACATGGAACCCACCTATCCATACAGACCGATCCCACAATCAATATTGTTATCCTTTGGCTGTCAAAGGCAGGCAGGCAGGCAGCATTTGCATGCAAGGACATTGTACTTGGCTTTTGTTCTGGCCCTGTTGTGGCTTGCCTTTGACCTACAACCTACAACCTTTACCCCCCAGCAGGACACTCTCTAATTTATATTTAATGCTAAAAGGCACAGCAAAGTTCCTCAACGAAGGACAGCAAAAATTCCTGCCACTGACTGACTGTCTCTGTCTGTGTCTGCCTGCACCCCTCGTAGGTGCCAGACGAGTCACTTTGATTTTATTTATATATAATTTATCTAACGGACAGACTGTCAATCAGAGCCAGAGAGAGAGAGAGAGAGGGAGAGCGAGAGACTGGTCTGAGTGGGTAACATAAAATAGATTGAAAAGTTTCATTTCATAACTTGAATCTATATCGAGTTACGCAAATCGCATTTGGAGTGCAGGCCAGGCCAGGCTAGGCCGCATTTAACATCATTTGCTTGAATTAGATTACTCCTGTCCACTCGTAGAGTGGGAACTTAGAGCTAATTGTGAGGATTATCCATCAGAAGTGAAGGTTCTGTTTGGAAGCTCAAGTTTAAGTGACAATTGAACGATTGAATCACTCTATATATAATGTTCTATAGTTAATCGAAAAATCGATTAAAATTCCGTGCTTGGTTCTATTTTTATATTTAATCGAATGAGTTTCATTTAAATCAAATGATTGGATAATTGAAGGCCTCCAAATAAATAAACCATCAACTAATTATACGCCAAGGAGCTGGCTGGTTGACTTTTTCTGTTACCCCTTCGACTGATTCGAACCTTCGGCCAGGCTAAAGCTGATTGACCGACCTGCTGGCCCCACTGCTCAACTATGCATGGAGGTCATGAAGTCGTTCCCATGCACATGGACATGTGGCCTCAATGTCAATAACAAATTTAATAGGCAAACCATTTTGGCCCTGGCAGGGCAGGGGCGGGGCAGAACACGCAAGAAACTTGTGGTTGAAAAAATATGGGCCTGTTTATTGGGTATTTTTCACATCGAATGCACATAATTCGGTGCTCTTTAATGGCATTAAATCATCATGCAAATTGCGCATACGCCAGGTCTGTCCATCTGCCATCGGACAGCGTGTGTCTGTTGCATGGGAATCGTCAGCTTGCCACTTGTTGGATGGCTGCCATTTTGCCTGATTGATGGCCGCATTTCATTTGCAAATTTGCAACATTTTCCATTGCTGCAAATGTGCATATTTATGAATGCTGGAGGGTGCTGGGGGGTGGACAATAAGCCGTGTCCCGGCAATATGCCAAAAATCATTTTCCCCAAAATCGAAACGGCTGACATCAGCATCTGCCATGGCCCCAAAATTTCCATGCTCATCAAAGTCAGTTCCTCCTGAGGCCAGCCACCAAGTAAGCAGCTCAAAATCCCATCTGTTTGGCTCTGCAATTATTTATATGAATATCCAATCCAATTGCTGACTAAGCAATTTCAAAATGAATATGCATACCAGTACCAGTCAGCATTCGAATATTGATAAATGAATGAAGGAATGTCAAATGGAATGATGGATTTTGAGAGCGCTCAACCTCAGGGAAATTCGAGTGCTTACGCATTTCCCAAATGGCATTCAATGCCCGGAAATCTGCGGATTATAATTCATAATAAAAGAGTTTGAGTTCGATGATACACATAAGCCATTGAATATTATTTAACTGTGCCTTATGCTCCTTTCTGTAGATGCTTTTGCTACATTTCGTATTCGGAATTGCTGCACTCTGAAAAGTATTTAAATCAATATTCAAATTCATTGAAAATATCCTTATCTAATTGTAAATTAATTGAACCAAAGATTAGCTTCTGCACTACTCCTAATTAACATTTCCGACAATTGAAATTAACGTAATAAGAGTATTATGTATTCAGGGTAATTAAATTTGTACAGAAATGCTTTCAAAATAAATTCATCTCATTTATTTACCCCCAAAAGTTCCTATACCACTTGTGCAACCAAAGTAAATTGGAAAAACTAATTTCCCCCTTGGCCCAAATCATGGCCAAACTCTGGAGAGAGAACTTTCAAATTCCGGACAAGCCCCTTGAACAGAACCAGAACCAGCAACAGAGCGAGAAACAGAAAGTTTCTTATTAATTAAGTAAATGGCGTTAAGTAAATATAATATGTACTTGTTTTAAATTATATCTGGGGCTATAGCCAGCACGGAACGGACGGAGCAGCATGGAGTCATGTGCGCCAAAGAGTAGACGCAAAGAACGTTGGAATAAAAAACTTTCCTTGTGGGGGGGTTGTGCCATGTTTATGTCCATTCATTATGCAAAAAGCCAGCCACCGGAGCGGAGATACTCGTTGTAGAAGAGTGGCGGGGTAGCATGGTTATGAGGACCATAAAGTAAAGCACACGCCACTTTATTCTCGGCCATTCTCTTGCCTTAGTTCTAGTATTACCCACAGGTCTAGGTCTGGCCAGGTGGCAGGAGGCAAGAGTCAGTCAGTAGGCGGCCTGTGGCTGCTTCATTACCCTAATGAACTTGAAAAAGTATCGGGTGTACACAAAGTCAAAGTGAGTGGGGCGGGGGGTGCACAACAACTCGGAGACAATCACCAGGTGACCACCATCCTTACCTTTCTCTCTCCCTCTCTGCCACCGGTGAAAAGTTACTTCTCTGGCAGATTTGCCTGTAATGAGGTCATAGTCACGAGTGTTGACTTTAATTAGTGAGTTTTCAGGCACTCATTCGCATTCTGGCCCTCCACTACCGCAGTGAAATGGCAACCAAATGAGCTTTTTCCCGGGCCATGCCATGTGATGCTTTTTTCCGACCCACAAATTATCCGTTAATTACGGACAATGGCTGAAGTTTTGAGCCTGGCCACGTTCTGGGCATCAATATGATTCGCTAGGAAATACGAGCACTTTCCCATGCCCTATAATCCAGCTAACATAACAGATTTTTCACTTAAAGAGGAAAGGAGCTTCAAGGAGTTTTTGCAATGCCACTATTTTCGGGATTTATTTTTCATTTAAATTATATCAAGTATGGTAAACCAATATACCCCACGGAATTACAGAGTACCACTTATTAAAATATAAACTCAACGAAATACTTAAATGAATAAAAAGATTCGCTCGTCGTTTGTCGTTTTTTGATTCAATTCCCATCAATAGAGATTAGATTGAAAATGTTGACCAAATACTCGTATTTAGGAGTATTTCTGGAATAAAAAAGAAAAAAGAAAAAGATGAATCAACCAAATGATAATTTAAACTGAGACGTTGCCAAGATCTTAAGCGACTTACCTCTGGATTATAAGACCCAGCCAGCCAGACATGGCATTTTGCCAGAGTATCAAAGATTTCCCTTATTTTGGGAGGGGGTGTGCTTTAAGATGAAAATTCTCCACCCGAATGTTGGAAAATGCTTATTTGAATGCAAAGAAAAGTCTACGAGCAGGATACAGGAAGTGGGTATCAGGCAGAAGGACAAGGACAAGGACATGAACAGGGGATCGGGCCAAGTAGATACCAATAAACCGGCACCGACATTTGTTGATTTTATTGACATGTTTCGCTGGCTTCTAGCGTAGCCTCCTCTCTCTACCAGTCAAAGGACCTCTATCTCTCTGCGCCTGTGACTGGCAGTCAAATTTCCTTCTTGGCATGTCCCTTTTTTTGTTGCTGGTTTTCCTGCCCGAAGGCTCTTTCATGCGATCCATGCGTTGTCTCCGCCGCTTCGATGGTCTGTGCGTGGCCTTAAAATGCGCCATAAAATTGATAAAATCAGTTGATTGTAAAAATTGATAAATTGAAATTGATTGAGGCAGCGACACACACACACACACACACACGCAACAGCAAACGGCAGGGGGTGTGGATGGGGCATTCCCGGCACACCAAATGAAATGTCTTTGATGGCCCACACTTTGCATATGGAATGGCCGCTCGAACAGGAGCAACTCGGAGACAGTTGGCGGCGGCACTCTTGTGCCACATGTTGTAAAGTGAGTTTTGTGGCCCACAAGCAACATTAGCGGTCCCCAAAGCAGTTGGCAATTGCTGGCAAATGGAGAAAAAAGAACAGGAACCAGGAACCAGGAGCCACGGAAGTCAGTCAGCATTTAATTAACCATCCAGCGATGGTGGAACCTCACGCTGGGAGCATTTTTTTAAATGGTTCCCAAGAAAATAGGCAAAGGAAATGAGATTAGAAAAGTCAAAGCGGTAAAGAAAATGCACGATATTCAATTTCACTGAAAATATCATTGAACAAAGTTCAATTATATCCAAAGCTGGCTTTAAATTTATTTGACGTAGGCTCCAGAAATTCAAATTGATTTCTTCAAAATATTTTATAATAACTTGCGATTATTGCCAATTCAGAACTGTTGAAATAAATTTCAATTAAAATGATTTAATTGGCCTTCTTGCATTTGCCTGGCCTGGGGCTTAAGAATACATGGTACCATCTACATTCGGTTTGAAATTAATTTCAAAGTTTGTTGCATCGGATAGCAAGCAGACCTCAGGTGGTTTTTCCTTTTGCACGCAAAATATTGTGGAATATCTCGGAAATATCTCTGGGTATTTGTGAATAATTGATTGAATTTGTGCATTTCAGAGATTGAATAATTGTTGGGCAGTTGCTTGTCTGCTTGGCTCTGCTTTAAAGTATCAGTTCAATCCTTCTTAACGTTTTCTACATTTTTCTGCTATAATTATTCAAAATTTAAGCATCTTTGAAATGTTCATTTAAACATTGCCTTTAAGCACTTACTACCTACCTGTGCGGATGTGAATGTTTATTACCGTTCTCTGGCGCTTTTAATGTGGAATGAAATTACTTTTTATTGACGCCAGGCAAACACGATTGACATGCACTTACACGCTCGTTGAGTGTCATTTTGCCACTTGCGGTGCCATTGCCCGCATCCGTATACGCGTATCTACATTTGCCACTCATGTGTGTGTGTCTGTGTGTGCTTGTGTGAAGCTATCAGTGTGTGCGTAGATATATGGGAAATTGATATGTATGTGCATTAAGCCCATTGATTTCGCATTTCAAATTGCATTTTCACTACAAATTCGCAAAGTTTTAGATTGCCAAAATATTAAATAATTTTTTTGTAATTATAATTTATTTTTACATACAATTGTAAGTCAGTAAGCTCACTCTTCACTTAAAATATAAATTTCATACATTTTTGACTCAAAAATAAGCAAAAATCGCTTTCGGGAACATCTTTGAGATACATCCCCGAACGAACCGCTGGATCCATCGAGGTATATCAAAAATTGCCACCGATAATCGGTGACAGTTAATAAGTCAATCGTTTCACATCGGACACGCAACGCAACGCGCGCTCAGCCCCATTAAAAATATATTACTTTACGAACATATACAAGTATGTACTCGTATGTATGTATGTATGTGTATGTATGCATGCCATGCACATGTATGTGACATTATCTTAATGCTCATTAAGAGCGCTTTTATATTAAAGCAAGAATTAATTGCAAGTATCGAGGCAATCGGTTTGCCAGTCGCTTGGAGCAGGGATCTCTGGTCGGGTTGGGTCTTGTCGCTGCTGCTGTTGCTGCTGGTCTCCTGACAAAGTTTTTAATTACTAAAGTTTTCTGCAAAGTGAAAATGGCAAAGGCAGGAAACGCTCCTTCAGTTGCAAAAACACTTAAATATTTACTCGATTATTTGATAAATTTCCGAGGAGCCTTTCTGCTCATTAAAGCAGCCTCTTTTGTTCCCAAAGCGATCGCGTTAATATGTCAAGTTTAGCAGCTAAGCTTCCACACCTAGTCATGTCCGTTCTGTCTGCCTGTCTGCAGCAGTTTGGGGCACAAATGAGCAAAAGTTAACAAGAAGCTGTCTTATTACAGCTGCTGCTGCTTTTGCCTGTTCCTGATGTTAATGCCACTTTGCTGCCACTCGAGAGTTCGAAACGCCCCCGCTACCCCTTCTGATGGATGCTTCTTCTGCGGTCCTTTCTGGCACGCCTTCCGCCTTAAGCGTTGAGCATGTGGCAGCTGCAGCTGCTGGATTTTTAAGTGCCCCTGCACCACACCACACCGCAGCTCAACCCGTCTTGAGTCTGCTCAACTGCTGGCGCAATTATTACTTGCAACAAATGGCAGCAGCAGCAGCAGCACAGGGTTGGAAACTTTCAAGCAGAAACAACACGCTTTAAGGGCAACGCATTGTTGCTGCAGCGAACTCGTGATGAAGATGCTGGGCTCTAATATCATAAACATCGATAAAGTCCATTGTTATGGCCGCAACGAGGCTCGCCACACAATCCCCACAATAACCGTAGAACCGTAGCAACCGGCAAACGTTTGTCCGGGCGGCCCTTAACAATGGCATTTCGAAGCGAAACAAACAACGAGGAGACGGCCAACAAAGCGTGCATATACCCGTACTCGTACACGGCTCACAAAAGCCGGTTCCGCAATTGCAACGGCAAATGCAACAGAAGCTGACGCAAACACAAATGTGCGAGTGCCCCATGTGCTCGGTAATAATGCGCTTGGCAAACGATGCCTGGACACAAGCAGGGAATGGTGAAGAGACTCGAGAGGGGAAAGGGGTGAGCGAAATGAAGAGGTTACAAGAGGAGAATGAGACGATTGGAATGGTGAAACGGTTAGAGATAAGATAATAATACTCTCACGCTCCCCTTGCATCATGCATTCTGAGATATGAGGGCTTCTGCTTTACCCTTACAGCCATCTAAGTTGGGCAAAACAATCCAGTTTCGCATTGCATATCGCACTTATCAAATGGCAAACGATGGGACACAAGACAAAGGAGATTCAATGGCCAGCAAAAGGTAAGTTATGGTGTGGAAAACAGACAGCCTCCATTGAGAGATACTCGTAGAACAATAATAAAGTTTACCATTGCATGTCGCACTTGTCGAATAGCACACAGAAACCCAAACCCCTGTTCTCTGTGCACAATTTTCAGCTCTTTTCTTGCATTTATGGAGCTCGCATTTCGATGCTGAACATTGTCAACAGTGGAAAAGTTTTGTACCTTTCTGTCCGAACAAGAACAAGCCCCCAACCCAACAGCAGCCATAATAACAGTAATAATAATAAAAATAATAATAATAATTGTAATAACACCAGCAATAACTTATTACCCATTGCTTTTAGTAGCTTTTTATAAGTTTTACGACTTTTTAATAAAGTTGCAATGCATTTGCTTGTTGCACGTTGCAGACGTTGCAACTTCAGAGACACTCAAGACAAAGTTTCCTCCTGGGGCGCCTGAGGCGGTATTCCTGCTCAAGTTGTAATTTACCCTCCCCCAGACCAGACGACTGCTCAGCCTCCACATCCACTCCACTCCCCTCACCACCACTCACCTTAGCTCTTCTCCTGCTTCTGCTTCTGCTTCGACAAAGTGAGTTATGCAATGTCACGCATCCGCCATGTGGTCTGGGCTTTGGCTGTGGCTGTGGCTGTGCGTTTTCCAGGCTTTAAACTGCAGCTCGCTGACAGCATAAGCCCCGGACGCAGGCCCCGGGACTGGGCCTGAGAGTCGACTACAAAGACAAACAGCCAACAATGGCAGACAGAGGAGACAGTGAGGCATGCAACACAAACAACCAAAAACTATACAGACGCACACTTGAATTTCTGGTGGCAAGAATGCTAATTTGCCATACACATGCCACCAGCAGCAGCAGCAGCAGCAGCAGAAGCAGCACCAGCTGCCACTGATAGCAATCAGGAATGGAGCCAAGAGTGAGAGAGAGAGAGAGAGTGGGGGGAGGACAACGAGTGTGTGGCAAGCTGGCCAAAGTTTTCACTGTGGCAAGCGGCAGCAAGCAGCTCGCAGCGACATAATGCATTTAGCCATTTCTCCCGTTTTGGGTCCTACGTAACTTCTCATTCACTTTGCCACACGCACACACACACATATTAAAATCTAACCACAAAATGTCAAACCGAAAACCAAAAGTTATGCATTCATGGGCGTATGGGTGTATGTGTGAATGAGTGCGTGTGTGAGTGCAAATGCGGTTGACAGGTTGAACTCGAAAGAATCGTTGCATAAACTTGAATGTTTATTGGCGGATTCGTTCGCAACCTTAAAGCTGAATTATTTGACTATGCACAACAGCTGCTGCTGTCCGTCTAATGGAATTAATGAAACGTTGACACTTTAGTTGAATCATTAATAGAAGTTGCTCAATTTATTGGAACCACCATGCACTTAATTCAGCTGTCGAATGTGTACACATATCCCCATATCCCCATTAAGAAATTTGTTGTGCAGCTGTCACACCTGTCACACTCCCCTCCCCTCCCCTCCCTTGACCAATTTGCACTCAAAATTCCAGAGTAAACAATTTGCCGTCTCGCTCGATTAACACCGAATGCTGCTGAGAGAGAGAGAGAGAGAGAGCTGCTGTCGTCCTGCATGCATAATGCATTTGCCCAAAATTAATGCAATTTGTTGACACAACTAAATGGGGGGAAATGCTGATTACAAGCCTCCTCCCCAAAATCGCCGCAAATTAATTAGGCAGCAAAAAATAACAAAACAAAATAAGAGAAAAGTGTAAATCCGAAAAAAAAAAAGAGCTGAGACAGGCATGACATGTGTGCACGACAGTGATGGAGAGCAGAAAGAGCCAACATACATGCATTATGCAATCCTAATTGAGGTCTTTGTTGCAAGTTTGTTGCTGTTGTTGTTGCATGCTGCTGTTGTTGCTGCTGTTGCTGCTGTGTGGCATAATTATAATTGCGTTTATTGTGTGCATGCTAGCCAATAATTAGCATTGAATTAATTTCCGAATGGAAAACCAATTAGCCGCACACCTTCAAGGCTGCTGTCCCATCACCTACTTCCAGCCTTCCACTTCCACTTGAAGCAAGTCAACCTGCCGTGCCACAAAGCCTCATCATCGTCTGGCAGCAGCTGCAGCATAATTCCATTGAAATTCGATTACAATCTGTCGCCCCCCCAATCCCTCAATCAAATACTCAAACGCCAGGCCCGTGGCAATTACGCGTTTCAGGTTGCCATTTGGGCCAAATGAACTTTGCGGGTTAAATAAGGGCTTCTAAGGGCCAGTTATAGGGGAGACTTAAACAGTTTCATTCCTTAAATGCCAACGGATCGGATTCGCTCTTCGGTTGTGGGAACTTAACACTACCAAAAGGTAATAAATTATGATATGGTAAATGCCGGAAAAATTCAGCAATACATTTTAGCAGCTTCTGTAATTGTGAGTTGGACCGATAGGACCGGGGAAGATTTACGAGCTGTGAGCCAGGCCAATGGCCGTTCCACAAACTTAAACATAAAATGCGTATCCGAGAGGCGTTTAAAAGAGTTTTTTCCCCAGTCAGGACAAAGTGCAAACGCAGCTCCCCAAAGCCAAGTATTTCTCATGGACAGGGGGATTTTGGTAACACAAACACAACAGACTGGACATAAAGCACCACACACACGCTCCACATACACACACACACACACACACAAATACTGGCAAGACAGAGGAGCACAATGGATTGCATTTGAAATACACAGACGACGTGCCCAGATAAATTTAGCCCAGTCCCCCCGGTCTGCAGTCCCAAGCCCAAAAGACGACGACGCTGCAAAAGTTGCAAGACAGTCGAGTCGAGCTCCTCCTCCCCCCGGCTCCTACCGATACTCGGGGACGGGAGACTTCTTCCATGCTGACTTTGAAACTTATGCGCCAGCCGTTAAGCTCGGCTCAATGTGTTGTTTTGGCCCACCACCACCCCAAAAGAGTCTCCAACGAGCTCTCCATTTTCTGTGTGTGTGCGTGGAAAAGCAGCTTAAGCATGCACATTCGCATAAGGAAACGGATGAAGAAGTTGCAGAATAAGTAAGCTGCAGCAGCTCATACGAATTTCATATACGAGTATACTCGTAAGCAGGATGCAGCCGGACAAGCAGTAGCGACTGGGTAGCGACTGTGGAGATACCCTTTTCGCCTTTTCTTTTATATTTTTTTTTTCATTTTCTATTGCATGCAGCATCTTGAGATGCAATCGCCTAAATAAACAAAAGGTGTATAAGCAGCTCAATGATTGGGTGGAAAATGCCCCTGCCATAAAGGTGATAATCCCAATCATATTATTTTCTGCCTGTTATGCCATTTCTCTCTTCGATTGCTGGGTATAAATGCTCATAAATATTCCTCGCCATAACAAAATCTAACAAAAACAAAATGGAGAATGCAGAATTGCAGAAGAGATTCCTCTCCTGTGCCCATGTTGTTGTGGTGGCCAGCAATTTTCGAGTGTCGCCTGAAAATATTGCCAGGATTTTTGTACTTGATGTTGGGTCCCACAGCTTAAGGGGTACACGATTACTTTGGACAAGTACTTCAGATCAGAACAGCAGCAGACATTAAATAAAAATAAATTCTAAATACATAAACGCAGTACGAAAGCAGAGCTTACCTTGAAAGTACATACAAAATTTACTTTTTTTAATAATTACTTTAGATATAGATCGGAAGTGTTCACATTCCATGCCAATACCAAATTAACTAATTAGCTTGACAAAACTTTCCTTTATTTAATGAAAAATATATAGCACATACATAAATAACTCAACTGCTCGATAGAAAAAATTTCCATTTCATTAGCTCTGTTAGCTCTGGCCAAGTCGCAAGTGCTTCTCCTCGCGAGCCAAGCTTAAATGCCCAAAACATTTTTATAACTTAATTAAACACTGATTTTCCTTTCACATTTTATGGACATTTTCACACTGCATGTACCCCTCGGACCCCCCACAGACACGACCCCATTTCGCAAGAACAGAAAGAAAGCAGCAAAAAAAAAAATGGAAAAAAAACCGTTGGAGAAAATGAAGTTCTATTCGATTTGTTTTATTGTCCATTGCTTTGGTTGGGTTAGGGGCGGGTATTTGGTGGAGGGTTTCCGGGTGGAATGGTGGGGTTTTTTTTGTCGGTTGGTCTCTGCTTTGGAGGGGTTGGCTGGTTGGCTCTGTGGTCAGCTGCCAACTGAGAGTATTAGTTATATATGCTGTGTCGGCTATTTTGGGACCACTGGCAGCGGCAACAAAGTTATTTTGTGAAACTGCCAATTGCCGGACTTACTTTTTGTTCATGCCAATGGTACCAGTGCCTGCTGCCACATGCCACACGGCCATGTTCTAGTTCTGTTTCGAGTCTCTCACTCTCCGTAGCGACTTTCCCCCTCGTTTGACAGACAGCCAGAGCTCTACAATATTAAGTTGAGGCACCTTTTTGTCCTGGCTGGCTTTACCGCTTTCAGCTTATTTCGTTTTTCGTTTCTGGCTGCAAGTTATGAGGAAGAGAAAACCTTTTGGCCAGTGTCGCACTTTAATTAGAGCCTCGAGGTGTCAATGGCTGGGAGTAATCAGTTTAATAGCTCTCTGTGTGGGCATATTTCTGCGGAATAAAGTCATTAAAATGCAATTAAAAATCGTGCAAAATGTTCAACAACTTTCTCTGCTCGCTTTGCCGTTGCTTTCTTCCCTGCTAGCAAGCGTTTGTAAATTTTCTTAGCTCAATTTAATTAATTTATTAGAGAGCAAAAGCAGCAGCAGCCACAAAGCGAGGAGACTGACGATAAGCAGGAGGTTGCTGGCTGGCTCTGGTATAAGTTCTTGCCAAGGTTCCTGTCGCTGTGAGGTACTAAACTTATTAGACCAGGAGTAATGGAACGCGTTTGGCTTAGCTGGCTGTTTTAAGGGGTGCGAGAGAGTATACAAATAGTCGTAGTTTATTGGTTAAATATTTATTGCTGGGGAGCAGTTATTTTCAGGTAACTTGTATCTGTTCGTTGCTCTGTGGTAAGTGAATTAATGTATATTTTTCCATTGATAGATGCAGTCCATTTAATCAATTAGTTTATGCAATGAAGTCCAAGGTGAAGTATCATTCTGGAGTATATGGCACAAGTTTTCTTCTCTTTGCTCTTGAATATAAATCCTTCTTTTTCAGATAAATACGAGTATAGAGACTGAAGGGAGACATTCAATCCATTGAACCATCTGCTCCCAAATTGAGTGCCAGAGAATAAAGCCAAAGTGGTTAACCATTAGTTTCATTCGCTTGGGATGCTCCGCCTGCTCCTTCTGCTCCTTCTTCTTATCCTGTGCATTTTTCCTGTTGTGTGCAGCTCCACACAACAGATGCAACAACGTCGAGGCCATGACAAATGTATTGTAAATAACGCGTATCAAGGCGATGTGACAACGTGGCGTATGGGCGATGTAAGGGCCAGGGCAAGGACTTGTGGAAACAACTCAACCAGCTGCAAGACAAATAAAATATGTTGCACACTCCGACACGCACAGTTGCACCTGGGGGAAGAGATAGAGAACGAGTGACAAACAGCAATGGAGAGAGCCAAGAAAAATGACTCTCCTAAGGCCAAGAGAGTTACAATTTATGTGCGCAAGTAAAGACCGCAAGAAGATAATGCCCTTTGCTGATTGGTGAAATTAAAATGGAAATAAATGAAGCCTAATCAAAATCTGATTCAGAAATGTATGAGGTATATCCCCAATAATTCCTCTCTTCGCACTCGATGAACACTCACCCAGCGAAGAACAGTTTGCCACATCCCCATTGAGCCGGAAACGGTGCACGGAAATGCGAGTAAACACGGAAAGCGATTCGAGTTGACAGTGGATGGCCATCGATACGAGATGGCAATGGCAATGGCGACAGGGAAATGGTTGGTTGCCGAACCATAAGCCAGTAGGTCCAGGGGGGTCAATGGGAATTTCACCCCCTTTCAATAAACCCCCTCTCCAGCGGCACAGAATACAGAATAACAAGGATATGTAGCGACCTTCGATGGCAGCTTGACTTGCTTCATGATATTTTCCCTCTTTTGTCACTGACAGCAATTGCTCTCCGCTGTCAATGTCCGCATATTGATACTCCGTCCGTATAATGATGCCAAAAACCAGTGTCCATCCGTCCGAGCAGGGTCCACTGAAGGTCGATTTTGTGCGGTGCAGCAGCAACAATGCTTTTGATATCTTTGTGTATTATTGTGCAACTGAATACTGTGTGTTTGTTTGGCTGCTTGTAGACACTGCATTAAGCTAGAAATATGAAAAAAATTCATTCCTATGATTTCATTATCATAATTTACAATAATTCTCTGATGCTTTTTCTACAGTTTTTAACGAAAGTTCCCTGAAAGTTAAACCAAAAGAAAATGCACCATCAGAAAGAGTTCAGCGGTTCAATGGAATTCAAATCATTATCGCATATGCATACATATAACTTTTACACTTTAACCCCTTTTTGGATGCCTTCGCTGACCGCCGACATATCCATCTATGTCCGGAGGGGTCATAAGTTGACAGAAACTGAAACAGACATCACAGCGACTGCTGCTGACAATGGGCAGGAACACGAGTGCCATTGGAGGGGAGCAGAGCACTACTAACAACTGTCCAGTGGAATGTACATACATAAAGTTGTTTGTGACACAAAACTGTAATCTATTTAATAACTCACGTGGAGTCCACGGGGTTTCAACAACGTCAACGCGATGAACTACAAACGAGAGCAGTCCAGCGACATATTCGAGCAGCTATAGGAGTCGCTCTCCCACTCCATGATGAATGTGGTATAGTAACCAGCCCCACATAGGTGCAGGTGGAGCTCAAACACCTTTGACCTCTGGCAAACCAACATACGGTGTGCCCTTCCCTCTACCACGGCAATGTTGGCCACAAAAATAAATTATTCAATGCTCTGTGAACGGTCCAATGGATCGGTACGAACAGTTATACATACATACATATGTATGTACATATATACTCGTATAGGTACGAGTATTTCCACGTGTCACTGGTAAGGTGAGAGGGAGAGTCCAGTCCCCGGCCTGGAGAAGGGAAATGACAAAATAACATCGTGGCCGAAAGGCAACAGGATGGATACTGTCTATCTATCCATCTATCCGTCAAATGTATTTGCCAATGCTTCTAAAAAAGAAAACTTTGTATGCAGTTGAAAAGACCATCAAAATGTCATAGCTAGCGGGGAACAGAATGTAGCAGGGAGAATGCGATTAGAAAGGATTATCCATCTATATGTACAGCTTTGACTTTGCTTCCTAGGGTCCGCTGTAATATAATTAATAAATGAAGGCAAGTCCTTGCCCCTTTGAGGAGCCATGGCAACTGCCCGACAACATATAGCCGGAAGTAGGCACTCATCCCCTAGAACAATGAGTGGGTGATGATGAGGGGTTTCGAGTGTGGGTCGGGGGTAGGTGCTGATTATAACAATCAAACTAACTCAATTATACGCATACGTAAGCACGCACAGGCCCAGGGAACGGATATGAGTGGGAGGCTAGACGGGGCAGAGGACATGCGTGGCCGCAGGACATGATGGCATATGTGCAACTTCCGGATGAGAAGCAAAGCTATGCGGTAAGCCGCAGAAAAGGCATGACATCGCGTGGCATGGTATGGCATGTGGATGGGGATGTGGAGGAGAAGCCAACGCTGAAATAGGCCCCGAAACCCATTTTGAGGCGAGACTGAATTGTGACATTATTTTAATGAAAATTGACTCTTGATTCAAGGGAGGGCGAGCACTTTCAATCCACTTCTAACCCGCATGATTGAGCCCATAATATGGGATCCAACTGCTGCCGCTGCTGCTGCGGTCAAAATGCGACACAATTGCCTTTTACGAGTACCAAAAACAAGGCTTACAATATAATAACCCCCCCCCCCAAACATCATTCAATGGCACCCGGAGAACAAAACTGGAGAGGGCGAAGCAGAGAACCCTTTGGACGCAGCTGCTCGACTGGCATTGGCATCCCAAAATGGAAACAGCAAACGGCAGAAACAGAAACAAAAACAAAAACAGCGGAAGAATAAGAACGAACGAACGAACACTCGGCACAAAGTGCCAGAGGTGCAAACACGTACAGTAATACAAATAAAGAAAACAATAATAGAAAATGGACTCGCAGCCAGAGACATGAAAAGCCAAAGGGCCAAAAGCCAGAGAAAAGCGCAAACAGCAACGAGGAGCGAGCAAGCGAGCGCTAAGGGCATACAGCTGGGAGACCGGCAGAAGAAATATTTAATTGAAAGAATAGTAAATACCCTTCGCTAGATGGCTAGGGAAATATATTCCTAATTTCTAACGGGTTTATAGCCCCACAGATATCTTTTTGTGCTTCCGAATTTAAAGATTTTTCGTCACATTTCGTCGAATTTAATTCATAATTAAAATTCCATCAAGACCTATCCTGTTATACCCATTCGAATATTGAAATCCAAGACTGAAACTGCAGATATTTACCTCTCCCACGATGAGAGTATTTTCTTGGCAAACTGCTACAACCTCTTGGAACGTCTTAGGGAAATGTTTGTTTTTCGTTTTTGGCTTTCAGTTTACCCGTTTTGGACCCACACCCTGCCGCCCATCACAGAGCGCTGCTCACGTTGCACTCTTTATTGTGCCCCCCACCCCTCGCAATTGTTGCTGCTGCAGCTGCAATTGCACTTATCAATATTGATGATGGGACGCCACAAAAGATACGAATATAGGAGAACTGCGAGTAAGTACGAGTATATTTAACGCTTCATTGATTAAGCGGCAAGTGGCAAGTAAATGCATCTCCTTAATCAAGATACCAAATGGGAGTTCAGTTCACGTGTGCGATATATAAAATGGAAAATGGACAACAATGGATTGGTACACTGCATTTGAAATGCCATTCAATGCTGAGATTATGCTTCGCCCTTTGACTGTAAAGTGAAAGAGTTATCAAACATCAGAGGTTTGTGGTAAGACCCCAGAGACCACACCTGACCACACTTATACGCTTCAATGCAGGGGCTCAGATCTAATTAGACGTCGTCGCAGTCGAATATGTAAACGCATCAGCAGTCAGGGTCAACATTTAGTCATATAAAAGACGTTTGTCGCTGCTGGTACGCATTCAGTTTTCGGCAAGAATTCGCTTTAAAGACAACGTTCAACGTCTAACGTCCAACGATGTCGTTCAATGGCAGCACGAAAATTGGTTTCCTAGGCATTGGCAGCTATCCGTATCCATTTGCGGAGCTGGCGGATGAGCGCACACGGACGTGGCCGCTGGTGGAGTCGCCTTGGAATGCAGCCGTCCTGCTGGCCTTGTATTTGCTGATGGTGCGCTGTGCACCCAAATGGATGGCCAGGTGAGGCAACGGCCACGGCCCCAGTCCTTATGCGACGTACAAATGCCTCATGACAGCTTGAACACAGGTACAAACCGTTGCAGCTGCGTGGCCCATTGTTCTGCCACAACCTGGCCATGGCCCTGCTGAATGCCCACATATGCCTGGAGCTTTTTACGGCGTCGCGTGCCCTCAACTATAGCATCAGCTGTCAGCCGTGTCGGGTGAGCCATAGCCCCCATGAAATGCGTGTAAGTTTTTGTGTGCTTCAAAAAAAAAGGGGGGTTGGGTTGTGGTGGGTCTCTGACCCGCAATAAGGGAATCAAATTGAGTGAATCTTTTGCAAAATGCAGATTGCCGCGGCCTTTTGGTGGTTCTACATCTCGAAAATTCTTGAATTTGCCGACACGGCCTTTTTCATCCTGCGTCAGAAGTGGTCACAGTTGAGCTTCCTGCATGTCTACCATCATAGCACCATGTTTGCCATGTGCTGGATCGTTGTCAAGTGGATACCGACCGGCTCGAGTGAGTCTCACCTCAAAACCTCATCCTCGCGCTGTCTGTAACGCTAACTATATCGCCTCTTCCTCTTCCACAGCCTTTCTGCCAGCCATGATGAACTCCTTCGTGCACATCATTATGTACGGCTATTACGCGCTGAGTGTGCTGGGGCCCCGCATTCAGCCGTATCTTTGGTGGAAGCGCCACTTGACCGCCCTGCAGCTGTTGCAGTTTGCCATTGGCCTGGCCTGGGGCTCGCAGGCCATCATCCAGAGATGCGAATACCACACCTGGGTTAGTCTCACTGGCGTCGCCTACATGCTAACGTTTCTCTACCTCTTTGGCCGCTTCTATGCCCAAAAGTACAGGGTAGAAGCAGCCGTCAAGCATCTCAAGTACACGAAATAAAGTTCTGAGCCACAGATTGTATTACAACTTCAATGTGACACTTTCGGTGCTTACAGCATTGTAAATAAAAGTATTATCAATGGGCCGGTATTGCTTGGTAACAATCTTGATGACCTCCTGGGCAGCACAGCCACCTGCAAGTAAGATGTAAAAGTTAAGCGTGGTTCTTCTAGATAGCTGCGTACTCTGATGCCCTACCAATGAATGCGGAGACGGCATGCAACTCGGCGCCGCCGTAGCGACAGATCTCGTGCAGTACATCATCGCTGATGGTCGCATGTGTGCCCAAATCGCTTAGCATTTTTCCAGCAATCGTCTTTAGGCGTCCAATGTCCTGTTCGGCCGTGCACTCGCCGGGAATGTGGCCGCATTCGCTGAGGAAACGCTCATATGCGCGCAGGGCAAAGTTATAGGCCGTAAGGTTGTCCTGCACCTCATTTTCTTCCACTTAAAGAACGAAGAATGAATCAAAATCAAGCATTTTGCAGACTGGAATGGGCCAGAGAACTCACTCAATGGCAAAAGGCGACTGTTTCGCTCGTACTCTTTGGCAATGCGTGTGCCACGCATAACTGCCAGACCGGCAGCCTCACGGCAAAACAATCTCACGCTGCGCTCGTCAATGGTGTCTGGGGGCAGGGACAGCTGCTTGAGGTAATCCTGGCACTTGTGGTACACCTGATCGGCATCCTGCAGCGCCTGCTGGCGATATATGTTCTGCAGGACAATGTACGAGTCCGTGTTGGCCGTCATGTCGGGCACTACGCCAGGCAAGGGTAGATGTCCGTCATTATCGTGTATTAGAAAGCTCTTTAGCGCCTTGGCCATGATCCAGAAGACGTTGCTCTGTGTGTAGAACGATAATCAGTTACATACCTTCCGCCAAATATCTAGAACAAAAGGTACCTTCTTGGTCAGTAGCTCGCAGGCTTCATCATCGAATATCGCTTTGAGAGCTGCCGGCACTGTGCCTGCACCGAATGCTGTGTTGACTGCCTTGATGGCCTCCTCGTAGTTCTCCTCATCTGCTTTCATCTCTGTTCTGATTACTTCACGCAGTTGGTTCTTCTCCTTGTAGTTCCGAGGCGTCTCGTGGCCATCCGGCTGCTCCTTCTGCCAGAGTCTGAGATATTTGTGCAGCACCAGCAGCCAGGGCACCTTGCTGGTTACCTCTGTGCGCTCCAGATGTTCGCGCAGTGCCTTGAACGGCTGGTCCAGACGCAAGTCGAACTGAGGATTGTCCGGATGGGCCTCCACAATGCAATGTTCGCGTATCTGGAGGCGTATGGTGCCCATCATGCCCAACGAACGGCAATACAGCAGCGGCACATTCGACTCCCACAGGCGGTTCGAAAGCAACAGCAAGGCTTTCTCATTTAGGTTCGAGGCAATGACCAGGTCAAAGCTGTCGAAGAAATTCGGACGATTGTCCAGAAGGTAGTCTACACTTTCATCCACATAGTCGCCGTTGACGTCGGGATTGAGCTCCTGCAGCAGCTGCTTGCATGCCAGCGCCTTCGATTTGCCAATGTAGCTGGCGTCCAGGAAGAAGCTGAAGAAGCAAACGCGTTAGACTGCATTCGGGCCATTGTGTTGCACTCACTTGTTGCCCAGATCCTCCTCCTTGACGGTGCTGCCGTCGGCCACTGTAAATCCCCCGATGCCCGGCAGCACAAGCCCCTTGGCTGTCTCGCAGCCAACGGCGGTCACGTTCACCAAGCAAATGGTCGCCGCCTCCAGCAGAGTCTGTCCATGTTCGCCCCAAAGCCTGCACAACGCAGATTAAATGAGTGTCAGTTGGGTTTGCTTCAATGTGTATACTTTTACCTGATTTGTCTATCATATTTCTTGCTTTTATCGGACAATTCCGGCGACTTGGGTGCTGGCGATGACATTTTTGGCAAGTTAAAATGCAAAATACGCCGGGTTGAAAATAAATCAGTCTAGTGCTGGTAAACGGGTGCAGACTAGCCGTGCCGATGTTTGTTATCACACAACGTTAAGCCGATGTTTAATTACAATTCAAAATCTTGCTTAAAACATTTATTAACTATTACGTATTACATTTTGTTTAGTTTTTTAATTGCATTAGACGCTTGATCTTACGCAGCTACATACAAGAAATCAGTCTTTACAAATAAATTGTATTAACATTTAATAAATAATAAGGCTACAAATTCTGAGCAAACGGAAATCTTTGCTGGCATTGTGTGTGGGTGTTGGAGGGTTGAGGCTACGCGCTGTTTCATTCTGGTATATTGTTGCTAATTTAATTTGATTTAAATTTATACTACCGTAAACTGATTGTCCGATGGATAATACTGCGACTGCGCATTTTCCAACACTCGCTCAAGAGCAAACATCTGTTTTCCGTCTCCTCTTTGGTACATCGTTCGCGCTGTAATTTCACAACAACACGCTCCGCTGATTGTTGGAGCTACATTGTCCAGCCCCAGCAGCTCGCACACGACTCGAATTGAACTAAATACAAATTAATATAATTACGGAGAGTATGCCAGCCAGAAGGAGAACTGCGGCGGCGGCAGCGTCGAGCAGCAAAAATGGGGATTCGCCGATGAGTCCGCAGTCCGATGATCCCGCATACAAAATGAAAAGAAAAAAGAACAATGAGGTAAGTGGCATGTAAAGATACGAGTGCGGAGGGAAACATGTTGCTAGCCTAGATCTCCCAAAAATAGCCACCCACTATAACTTATTGATTTATCTTGTTTCTTGTTTCATTTCTGTAGGCAGTGCAGAAAACACGCGAGAAGTCAAAGAAGTCGGCGGAGGAGCGCAAGATGCGCATCGATAAGTTGAAACGGGAGAACGAACAGCTCAAGACGAAGATTAAGTCGGGAAAGAAGCACATTGCCACGCTGCGTGAGCTGATTATACAGGGCGAGAAGACCGAGGATCATCATCGCATCATACAGGAGATTTTGGGTGCCCCAGATTCTGCCGATGACGACGATGATACCAGCAGTTAATCCGTAGCGTAGCAGCATGACCAACGAGCAATTGCTTTTAATTTACTTTATACTATTCACCTACTTCTGAGCATGATCTGTGTATGTGTGTACTAACCGTCGTAGACGTCCAGCTTTTCCATGTGCAGGCTGAAGACTTCGTCCATTTTCGTTATCGCGATTTAGTCGCCAAATAAATACCCGTAAAATGTAGAATTTTTGGTTTTTCCTGTGGCAAGGCGTTTTGTACCGTTACAGCGCCAGTGCCGTTAAGTCTTGCTCTCTTTGTTGCTATCGCTGCTTCCGTTTTTCCAGTGCTACACTGCTGCTGCTTCCGCCTGTTCCATTGATTTATTGCACTTTTATTTTGAACATTATATCCAACTGTTGACTGCGTATCGGATTGAATTTAGATTTTGTGATAGATTAAAATGGGGATTTTTCTGCTTGTAATTAATTAATTGAATTGAAGTCTGCCGCCAATTAGCACCCCCGCACGGATCGAAACAATTCTGATGGAAGATTTTTTGGGGCCTGGAGCGTAGAAACGTCACATGGCAGGCAGTCGAAACTGAATTGAACGACAGCTATAACAGAGCAAGCGGGACTGTTGAGCGTTTGGGGATACTGTCACTTATGGTTGGACCACGGCTGAACGCTTACATATTTCCTTATTTTTTATTTATAATTTCACGTAACTTATTTTAGTTGTTTTGGTCTCTCTTCTCCTCTCTTTCTCACTCTCTCTCTTGCTGTAAGTCCTCTCTTTGGTGGTGCTGAACAACGCCCCAGACTGACAGCTGATCAGGGCTGCATTCCTTTGTATGTAGCAGATATTTAAAACTACAATAGCCCAAAATTCAACCTTATAGTTCCATTTAAAGAATGTCACAAAATTAAATAAATTCAAGTAATAATGCTGTTACCTTTGAAGACTTTTGAGCCCGAACAACCCGCCAGTACCAACACGTACCTGCTGCAGCGTCAGATAGCGAAGCATGGAACTAAAACACAAGAGATGTTGTTTCAAGCGTTCCGATTCAATTTGCAGGATGAGAGAAATGCGAGCGATGTCAATGCACAGCTCAGGCGCCGAGAGACGCAGCCAACCCACTGACTCGGGAAACTCAATGCCAGCCGCAGCCAAAGCCTCGGCCAGCTCCGCTTTCCAGATGACCAAAGATGGCCCCAAGAAACACTTCCTGTCTCTGTTTCTGTGGCGGAGAAAAGAGTCCAAGGAGCTACGCAAGCAGCGCAAATCACTGCAGCAGGCCAAGATTAAGCGACTTAAAACCGTCCCCAACATTCCCCTGGAGGAGCAGGACATTCGCAAGCTCATCCGGCTCTACTGCAAGCACGACAATCTCTACAATCCGAAGAACTCGTACTACGGCAACAAGGAGATCGACGAGGACTGCTACATCGACATAGCCCGTTCCTTTCCAGGCCACACCAGCGACGACCTGCGCGGCTATCTGGAGAAGCTGAAGAATCTCTTCGAGCGCGAGTACACCATCATCGAGAGCGCCTGCCGCAACTACGGAGATATCATGACCCCGTCCATCCAGTACTACAACGAGTTCCTCTTCCTGGTGCCCTACCTGTGCATCAACTTTGACAAGAACCGGCCGCGCAGCTCCAGCGACATGGGGCTGCCCAAACGCCCCGCACCGGAAATGTCTAGATCCGCCTCCAGCATGTTATCGCACAAGAAGCCATCTGTGACGGATCTGAAGAATACGCTGGCCGTCAGCGAGATGCTGCGGAGCAAGATGGTCAGTCTTGCCGCCTGTGGTCCCCCTAGTCCGTGCTCGCCGCTTGGATGTATTCCAAAGTGCAAGAAGCGCAAAGCCGAAAAGAAACCCAGCGAAAAGTCCCTCAAGAAGAAGATGGACAAGGAGAAGAAGCAAAGGGAGCAGCAGGAGGAGGAGGCCAAAAAGAAGGCCCTGGACGATTCGCAATTGGATGCGGATGGGCAAGTTACCTTCTCTCCCTCCACACAGCAACAGCAAAAGCAGCCCGAGAAAGTGCCAGAATCCAGAATGTCCTTTGAATCCTCATACTACTCCAACGAAAATGAAAAGGAGGTCTGTGACCTATCCCGTCCACCCAGCGTGAACGAACCTGCCCCGCCCGTTCGAGACGTACGGCAGGAGCGGAGACCTAGTGGACCGCGGACGTGTCCACGTGATGTCCCGTGCCCTGTCCCATGCCCTGCGGCTGCACCTCAGGCCCAGAACCTCAGCGCATACACAGAACAAGCGGGTGGAAATGCCCAACAGGTGCAGATGCTCTGCGACATGATTCGCACAGAACTGACCTCTGCTCCGGATTTCATTTACTTCGATGCCAAGTGGCGCATCATCGAAATACTACGGGAGGTGCACAAGCGCCAGCTGGTCCACCTGAAGGGCACACCGATCAGCAACGGACCACGCTCTCAGACGACACCGCCGCCGCCGCCGCTGAAGAAGTACTCGGCCTGTCAAAATGCCTCGCGAAGATCATCGGCAGCGACAGGACAGAAGGGCGGAGCAGCACGCACGTGCGACTGTCACTTCTGCCGTCGGCCCGCAAACTGATCGAGCTGATCCACCGCATTCGTCGCTATCAGCAAGAACCCTGACCCACTTACGGCAGATAAGCGTCAGTCAGTAGCCAGACAAGCGAGCGTGCGACAGATACAAAATCACTCGAAATGAAAGTGGAGGCATTTCTGAACAGCTCCAAGCTGCTGCAGCACTGGCCAAGCTGTCTGTTTGGTCTGCTCCTCATTTTGGTCATCAAATACGTCTTCCACAAGCGGAAGGAGAGCTCCCAGCAACATGGCATTGACAGGGATGAGGATATTGAAAGTATTTTCTTGTTAAATTGTTCATTTGCTTTATTATTCAATTAGTTTGCTTGCAGCTGACTTCGAAGAGGATGCTGACGACAACCTGCAGCCCGCTCTGGAGGAGAAGCCACATTTGCAGTTTGTTCCTGGCCAGACACTCAATCCCAATGGCGCGCAACGCTTCCACGAACTGGTGCTCGGACGTCGCAGCATCCGTTCGTTCAGTCCCTGGCCCAAGCCCAGCCTCAGCGTCATTGAGGACTGCATAAAGGCGGCTGGAACAGCTCCGAGTGGCGCCCACACAGAGCCCTGGACATTTTGCGTGGTTGAGGCGGCTGCAGTCAAGCAATCCGTGCGTGAGATCGTGGAGCACGAGGAGCAGATCAATTACAACAAGCGGATGCATCCCCAGTGGGTCACGGACTTGCGACCGCTCCAAACAAACCATGTGAAGCCGTATCTGACGGATGCGCCCTATCTGATCCTAATCTTTAAGCAGACCTACGGCACCACCAAGGAGGGGCGACGGAAAACTCACTATTACAATGAAATCTCTACGTCCATTTCTTGCGGCATCCTTCTGTGCGCCCTCCAGGCTGCGGGACTTTCATCGCTGGTCACAACTCCCCTGAACTGTGGCCCAGCCCTGAGAGAGCTGCTGCAGCGACCTGGCAACGAAAAACTACTGATACTACTGGCTGTGGGCTATCCGACAGACGATTGCAAGGTGCCCGACTTGGAGCGCAAGCTTCTGGACGAGATTATGGTCATATATTAACATTTGCATTTCAAAATACACATAACTAAAAGTGTTTGATTGTTTTCTTTTATTGTTGGTATTTAATCGCCAAAGCGAATTGAGTACGATGAATCTGCAAAGTTTGGAAGGTGCTATAGTTGTTGGTTTTCTTTGTTATTATTCTCTCCTATGAAAACTAGGTTCAACTAAATGTTTTGATTAAATCGGCCCACTAAGAAATGGTGATTTTCAAGCCAAGAATTTTGAATTTTGACCAATACAATTTGTATGGTCACTCTATGTGTATGTAGCAAAAATGTATGGCGCTTCGCAACAATAGAATATTTTACATGAATATTTTACGCTAATCGAATATGTTACATATTCGTTTCTGTGAACTTTTCAGTTCCAGTTCGAATACAGCTTCGAATTTGCGTTTGAACATGAACATTAATATGAAAACACCGAAAAAATAATATTTCTATATATCGACATCGATCGGCCAAATTTTTCGAGTTTTACATGAATATGTGGGTCATTTGTAGCAAATGTGTAGTTAGAGTGTAGTTATCATGTAAGACATTACATTTTCCATAAGAAGACCTATTTGATTAAACCGTATTTATGAATAATTCGAATGAAAATGAGTACTTAAATTAGCAAATCTCTTTGGAAATTGATTAATTAATCGTAGAAAAATATATGTTCAACGCTGAGAGTCTTGGCTTTCTAGTAATATTAAGCCGAATATTAAAATCGAAGAATATCATTGCGTCACAGCTTGTCGTATCCGTCAGTATATTACCGGTATATTTCAATAATGACACGGTATATTTTGATATATTTTTGAGAGGCAGGCGGTTTTTTTTATCAATAAATCCGCGGCCACACTGTTCTGCAGTCGTCTGAAAAAAAATAAAAATATTTTCATTCCACTAAATAATTAGAGTTTGTGCGCGGTTTTTGTGAGCCACTAGTGGATTTTAGAGTGCTTGAAGAACCCACTAATCCGTGGACTAATTGTGTTCTGTGGCAGCGCTGAAGGTGGCTGTAGCTAATAAGTGTCCCACGAATGAGAGCGTAAAGCAGATGGCGGAGAGCGTCCCGCGCGTCAGTGTGTGTGTGTGTGTGCGTGAATGAGAAGTAGAAAGCGGCGGTAAAAACCTTGTTCGCGTGTAAAAAACTACACATTTACGAGAGATATTTCAAAAATAATAATTTCGTTGGTGTATCTCGAGTGGAAAAACAGTGAGACATATCCTTGACCGTCCCAGCCATCGCAGCCAGCAGCGCAGCAAGCGATCGGAGATAGCAGACGAAAACAAAACGCGTCCCCTGGAACCGCCGATACCAAGGAATGCCAGCGTGTGAGTGTGAAAAGTAAAATGTGGAAATTGGAGAGGTGGTGGGGGGAGAAAACTGTAGCATAACGCACTCCGCTGACTATTGTGATTATTGCAAACGCAGCATTAAATTGTTGAATAATATTTAAGCTCCTACCAGTGCTGCAAAAATCGGCCTGCAATATCATCAGTGTTGCACATTGCCCAGCCCCACGCATAATCCAACACTCTCCTCTCAGCCCCACAGTTCTATCAAGTGTCTCCTGTCCCCACCCGTCTGCAAATATTATTTTAGCTTCTTATTGTTCTCGTGGTGTGAGAGTGTCGGAGCGGAGGGGCTTCCTTTTCGTTAGACTGGCATTAGCTCTGTCTCCAATTGTAATTATTGAGCAGAGAACTGCGTGCAAGTGTGCTGAAACTGTACCATATTGTGGGATGCGGAAGGGGAATGGTCATGGCAGGGGCATGGCATGGCATGTGGGGGCCTACGGTGAATACCACTTAAATGCGACGCAAATAGATTCTACGACAGTGTCTACTGTATACCAGAGAATATTTTGGATTTCCCCACACTCGACGACTAATGGCAAACTTTTGTTTTTTTATTTTCTCTCATCTTGCAGACCAACAATGCGACATGACAGTCGGCTACTGGACGTCTTAAGTTGTTGTTACTGTTAGAATTGTTCAATTGTTTACAACTTGTTGCCTACGTAAGGGAATACGTAGAGAAACGCACCAAGTAGAAGCAACGCCAGCATCCCAGATCACAGTCAAGTCGTGAATATGAGTAGTCGCCTGCAAAAGCAGCCGGCTGAGATGGTGGGCAACCTAAAGCCCAGCGGCCGAGAGTCGCGTCGCAAGGCGGCCGTGGTGGCGGCGGCGTTGATTACTGCCTCAGAAGATGCCAATGAAGAGCATCGCACGAATGGCCATGCCACCAATGGTGGCGGCAAGCGCAGGCGGGCCAGCAAGACTGGCAAGTCGCCCGTCCTGACCAACGGCGACAGCAAGAGGCCCAAGCTGAAGCAACAGAATTCGGTGAGCGCCACCGACAAGGCCGTCTCCACCACGAGGACCAACAACAAAAGGTACATTGCCTGCAGCAACAACAACAACAATAACAACAACAGCAAAAACATAAATGTGACCAATGGTCAACACAACAACAACAAGAAGGCCACAAGCGCCAACACCCATCGCCATCGCCCCCAAAAGCAGCGGCGGCAGCGGCAGCAACAGTGAAAAAGCAAGACTACAATTACCGTGACACCATGTCGCCACCCACACCGCCCTCGCCGCCGTCACCAGCACCCAATGAGTCGGAGGTGGTGTGCATTTCCGATGCAGAGAGCGAGGAGAACGAGCCGGCAGACTACTTTGACAGAGACACTGAGGAGGAGGAAGAGGAGCCTGACGTGGTGGAAGTAGTGGAGGAGGAGCTTCTGGTGAACGACACAGCCTCTACACCAACGACAAAGCTGCAGCTAAAGAACATTAATCCGAAGAACATAGCTGCAGCAGCGGCAGCAGCAGCGGCGGCAGCAGAAGCGGCAGCCGCAGCAGCGGAAGCGGCAGCTGCAGCAGCAGCCGCATCGCCTAGCTTTGGAACCCCCACCAGCAACAGCACGCCGCTGGATCTTAACAACGAGGCGCATCAAAGGGACCTGGAATCCGTGACAGATCTGCGATCCTACGGTGAGTCGGGGGAAATTCCATTCAAATTTGATTCCAACATCCAGTTTACCCATCTCTGGGCGGCAAGAGCTAAGAGTCAAGGTTGCCAAAGTTCAATCTCAGTAAATCGAACTCATAAAAAAGTCAAGTTTCCTTATCAGAAAGAAGAAATAGTACAAGTTCTAAGCTAACTTATCTTTATAAATTTTGTTGGCAAGGTCACAATTTAAGATTAAACCTAGGAAACTTGTACTGTATTCATATTTCATTCATCTGAGGAAAACAAAGGGTTAGTTAGCCAAAGAAACTCTGAGAGCGTAAAGAGGGGGTGGCTGCGCTTCCGTTGCAACTTGGTCAATGCCGAGCGGCCTTTGGTGTCCTTTTGCAAGTGGAGCACATGCATTTAACCTTGACACAATTACCTACTAACCGTCGACCCTGTCCGTACAGCTCCTCCGCCCCTTGCCCGACTGCTTGCCTTCGGGGGCGGTGCATGCGAATGCCATTTTGGGCGTTGGGTGTTAATTCTACTGACCGAAAGCTCTCCCGCCAGTTCTCGCCTCTGTTCACCTCTCCACAACAACATTTACAGGGAGAGAGGAATGCAGGCGGCCAACAATGGCGAATTCGGCAGGCACAGTGGAATTGATTGATGCGATGGCATGTACTATCTGGTTGACAGATTCATTATTCGTTCCCAGGGGTTCTTCGCACCAATTTCTATCGTAGTATGCCACTTGCTTTTGGTAGTTCGAATTTCTCAGCGATTGAGAAAACGAAAGTTTCCATCCCACTTGTTGTTCGCTTTTCGACATCGACATGCCCAAGGTGCATTTATTAAACGGCATACCTATTGAGAGAGAGCTCTTCCATGCAATAGTAGAGAATAGTAGTGGAATAAATAGAGAGAGCCAGATGGAGCGGCATTTCGGTAATGCCTCACCCTATAATCGTAAACCTTGGGAATGCAGTCGTGGCTATGCGTGTTCTCGTGCGTGCGTGTATGTATGTATGTGTGTATTCATGCTTGTTTGCATAAACGTGTGATGGGGTAGGGGTAGGGAGGAGGGAGCAGTAGAAGGCAAATTATGTACTTGAACTTGACAATGCAGCTCCTCGAATATCAGTTATAGAACCCGTTAGCCTTTGTGGATAATTGCCTGTAATCGCTATTTGAGTTGTTTCATGTTTAAACATTCCACTGCAATGCTTATCTTTGCACCCCCTCCCCACTCCTTCCGGCAGTTCGATCAGAAACTAATGCTCTCTTCACACCCCTACGTGATCAGCAGAGAATGCTACCGCCGCTCTCTGCCTCTCAGTGATGCTCTGTACAGCACCGAACCCGTTGTGTTAACATACGTATACAGCTGTCTAACAGAAGTGCATTATGTACAGAATTTTGGACACACTTTTGCTTCCCTATAAGGTGGGTGGGGGAGGGGAAAAACCAAACCAGATGATGGCATCCGAACGAACATTCCTACTTGTTGCTCGATTGTCATTGTCTTTTCTTTTTTCGGCTTTGCGTTCATTAAACTTTGCCTAGAACACAATGAAAGAAAAACATTCTGTTCGGTTATACAGTTTAAGAACCTGCTATATATATTATATATATATTGTATATCAAGGCCAGTTGCGGTTAAACATTGCGGTTTCAAGAGAATTACTTATATAATTCTTTAAACGAGTATTCCCAAATTTTAAATTATAATTCTGTGTGAAATAAACTACAGATTCAAAGTGTAATACGGAGAAGCCATAAAGTCTTATCGACAATATCAGTTCATGTCTAAATAATGATTATCATTGATCTTTTATTCCATGGAAACATTTTGAAATTTATTTAAATAAATATTAGCTATGACAAGAGGTGTATGATACCCAAGTACCAGCACTGCTACATGTAGTTTCAAGTTCTTGCCCCAGCTTTGTGGGAGTCCTCAAGCTTCCCCTTTCGTGGATGCCATCTCATATTTTCTCACTTATTTTTCCCAGTTCTTGTTGAATCAATAATTCCGTTGAATAAATTGCTTATCGCAATTCGCCCTCCCACTCAGGCTCTCTGGTGTTTTTAGGTTATTGTACCTTTAAGGAATTCAGTGTGCTTTCGTGTTTCGTGTAAATTACCTTTATTCGTTGTTAGCAACTTGTGTTTTCAAATAAAACAACAGGTTCCAACGCGAGGCGGTTCCATTAACCTCTTACCAAGTTTTGTGTCAATGTGACGCCGATTTCACAACAATTCGAAATTTTGGTAGAACATTTATAGCACAAGGGTTGAATGTACGCGACGGCTGAGATCTATCCAATGATTCAAACGGCTTGCTAGTACACTCCACCGTGAGAAGAGGCGTGCACTCGAAGGTTACGTAGGTTCAAGGACAAGTTACCACATTTAATGGGAGAGTGGGAGATGCCTACATACATACATACATATATAGAGGAGAAGGTCTTAGACCTATGTATATAGTATAGAGAGCTTATGTACATAAAGTACTCTCTTGGCGACATTTTATGAAATAAGTGTAATCCCATGACATGAAAAAGGCATGTGTCTGGGCCACGAAGTAATCGTAAATTCTACCCATTTTGGCGAGACGACGGACAGGCCAATGAACCGTTATTGCCTCAGCCTATACATATGTATGTATACATACATATTGAAAGTGTCTGGACAGGGAGAATATTGAGAGAGAGCATTCGAAAGGCGAGAGCGATGGTGAACTTCTTTGCTTGGCATTGGGGTTCGGCTGTTGCGCAGGCTTTGGTCATCTTTCATTTCATATGCCTGCCCCCCCCCCCCCCCCCCCCCCCAACATCCAGCCACCTGCTGCTCATCCTGATGAAATTGCCAGCTTCATTCGGAATCGTACAAATGCAGAGACGAGAGTACCAAAGCACTGAATCTATTTCTATTGCCTGCTTTCGTCTCTCTTTCGCGTCATTCGCACATGTTTACTGTTAGGCGTCGTATTCTAGTCGTACACTAAAACCGAAGCAAGTGTCACGCACGTGCGCTGCCCTGTAGGTAAAAATAAAATTCGATACACTGCTCGCTGACAGATTAAAACCCCTTTTAAAATGGATTCCCATATACATATGTATGTATTAGTTTACATGGAACTCCAAGAAATGTATTATTATGATAAGCGACAGTTTTCACTCGGTTTGGATCTTTTGGCTCATATAAATGTGAGATGGGCGGAAACTTGGTAATGTTCGGAAATTGATATGCTTTGAATTGTTTATGAATGGAATTATATCCAAATATTTATTCATATTGTATTTCCCACACAGTAAAACTATACAGTGAAGAGGCAGTGAGTCTAAAGGACTTTACAATAATACGCGTTCTGGGAACTGGAGGTAAGTGTATCTTTTTATATGTAAACTCCAAAGTTAGCCTAAACTTTTTCATTTCTAATTCTTTATACAGCGTATGGACGAGTTTTCCTTGTTCGAAAATTGACCCGTCACGATGCAGGCCAGTTGTATGCAATGAAGGTCCTAAACAAGATAACCGTAGTGCAGAAGCGTAAAACGGCCGAACACACCAAAACAGAGCGTGTGGTAAGTACTTGTCGAGGGGGTGAGGAGGGGATATGAGTGGAAATTAAAACCCTTTTAATCACGGCAAACGAAGAAAAGAGGGGGTTGGGTTTGGGTACGTGTGCAATCGCAGTGATTCTTTCAGATTGTTTTTTTTTCGGTTTATTTGTACCGTTACCTTTTTACCGTTGCCCCTGACTGCGTGCTGTTTTGCAATCACTGCTGCAGAACTTATTTTCTTCAATAAAAGTGCAGCTCTTCGAAGACAGAGCAGAGACAACCTTCAAGCTGCTCACGTACAGTTTTGAGTAGCAAATCAAAAAAGAATAGAGGAGTAGAGAATGAGTGAACGAGGAAGCACAACAAGGAGGAAAAGACACGAATCGACGTAAATCTTCTTGTGACCCACATTCCGACTTGTTCTTGTTGCACCGGCACAAAGCTAACGGAGTAATGCAAAAATAGAGAGAGAATATATGTAGCTAGGGAGCGAACATAAGAGGCACGGTAAATTAAATAGAAACCTGTTTCAGGGAGTCTCCAGAGTGGGGAGAGCGGGACTGCTTGACCTCCCATTTAATATACCTTGGCTGGAGTCAGCTTGTGATAGGAAGAGATTAAGAGAGAGAGCTTCGATCAGTAGTGGAAGTTGTCACGGGCTACGGCTACTGCAACCGGTTTTGGTGGCGACATTGAGAGAGTCGTAGTAAATCAATGAAAATAGAAACCGAAAATAAAATAACAAAAATTCGTTAAATAACTGCAAACAGGTGTAGCGCGAGAGAGGAGGAAGCGAGCGAGCGAGTGAGTGAGAGCACGAGCAGCCGAGATAAGCAGCGCATTGTCTGACAGATAAATTGAACAAATTTACAATTGGGCAGGCAACAGCAGCAACTGCCCTGCTTTGCTGTCGCCTGCCTGGTTTTCTGTGCTTTTTACGTTTCTCCCTCCCACCGATGGCCGACAGACAGACGATTGACGCCGTGGGGGTGTAGGCGGGAGCACTCGTTTTTTCAAGGTACCAATGCCTCTGTGCCACTAACCCAGTTGTAGCTCACAGCCCGGCAACCAGATAGCCGGCTACATATCTACAATTTGGCCAAAATAGAAAGGAACAAAACCTGAAATGTGAAAGTTATTTTGTTTTCTTCCCCAACAATTGAAAATGGAAAGAGAAAGACAACGCCAAAAATGAAAACGAAAATCATTTATAAATGAAATGAATTCGTGCTAAAGTAACTGTTAACTGTTTTAGTTAGTATGCACACGCACACACAGCAGCTGCCTGCCACTCGCCATTAGGGAAGTACCTAAAGCAGCAAAATATAAGGCACAAAAGAGAAGCGCAAACAAATATTGCAAAAATTGCATTTTTCGATGGACTGATATCGTGTTTACTGTAACCCTACTTCTTGCCTCCATTTTCAGGTACTGGAAGCCGTACAGCGCAGCCCCTTCCTGGTCGGCCTCCACTACGCCTTCCAGTCAACATCGAAGCTGTATCTGGTTCTCGGTAAGATCAAGATAATTCCTGCTCCATGCTTACCAAACTACCATAATGCCAATGTTTTTGCAGACTTTGCCAAGGGCGGGGAACTGTTTACACATTTGTACCATGCCGAGCACTTCGATGAGCCGCGTGTGCGCGTCTATATTGCCGAGGTGGTGCTGGCTCTGGAGCAACTGCATCAGTTGGGGATCATCTATCGCGACATAAAGCTCGAGAACATTCTGCTGGATGGAGACGGACACATTGTCCTGTCCGACTTTGGGCTGTCGAAGATACTATCGGAGGAGAATGAGCACCGGGCGCACAGCTTCTGTGGCACACTGGAGTACATGGCGCCGGAGATAATACGCACTGGGCCGCCGGGTCACGACAGTGCCGTCGATTGGTGGTCTGTGGGTGTTCTGACCTTTGAACTGCTCACCGGAGGATCACCTTTTGCCACCTCTGATGGACAGAGTCAACAGTCGGAGATCTCAAGGCGCATACAAAGGGATCAGCCGCAGATACCGTCATCGTTCAGCGCGTCTGCCAAAGACTTTGTGCTAAAAATGCTGGAGAAGAACCCCAAGCTGCGCCTGGGCAAGAACGATCGTGATGCCAAAGAGATCAAGCAGCATCCCTTCTTCCACGGCATCAACTGGCACGATCTGCGCGCCAAGCGTCGCAAGGCCCCCTACAAGCCCGTCCTCACATCCGAGGATGACGTCCAGAACTTCAGCAACGAGTTCACTGACCAGCTGCCAGAGGACATCGAATGCGATTCGCCCCCCAGGAGCATTCGCCTTTTCCGGGGATACACCTATGTGGCACCCGAGCATTTGGAACAAATGCGCAGGGACAGCAACTGTCACATTGAGTACTGTAATAAGGGATTACTGGTCGGTTAAAAGTCTCTCTCCCACATGCAAACTTATGCTAATCTCTTGCTTTTTCCCATCACCAGAATATGCCATCAAGACCGCAGGACCTCGATCTGGGCAGTCGCACTGCGGGTGGATCCTACGGTACCTGCTACTTTGCCGTGGACAACACCAACGACATGATATTCATGGTCAAGGTTGTCCCTCTCTCAAAGTTTCGTGCATCGGAGGTGGACGCCCTGACCTCCTGTGCCATGGACGATGATGCCCACCAGAATATTGTCCAATATCTGGGCACATTCCGGGACAAGTGCGACACATGGATACTCACGGAGTTCCTTGTTGGCGAGGAGCTTTCGGCGCCCATCAAACGCAATGCCCTGAACGAGCGGACCTGCCGTGAGCTCTTCCGTCAGATTCTGGATGCGGTGCGCTTCGTCCACTCGAAGAAGTTCATACACGGTGACGTTAAGCCCGAGAACGTTGTTTTTGAGAGTCGCGATGATATGGTGGTGAAGCTGGTTGACTTTGGCAGTGCCTGGTGGGTGCCACACTTTTATGTCTTGCATTTATTTATTCTCATTTCATCATAATCATATCTTCTCCTTCCGGGTGTCCACAGTTACAGCAGCAGTTTCACGAGCTGGCAGGACAAGCCGCGCTACACTCTGGACTATGCCCCGCCGGAGATGCTCGTGGATCCGAATTTGGTCACGTATACGCCGGCCGTCGATGTATACGGGCTTGGCGCGACGCTGTACACGATGCGGGTGGGCCATCCGCCCTATCGCCAGGATCAGGAGGATAAGGAGCACAATCCGGGGATCCATCACCAGTTGCGTAAACGCATGCAGAGCGAGACGTTCAATCACGAATCCAAGCTCTGGGTAAGTGCAAGCCCGGAATTTCGCCAGCTGGTAGAGTGGTGCATGCAGCCCGATCCCGCCAATCGTCCACAACTGGATGATATATTGGCGAGCGACTGGGTGCAGTCTGGTGGAGGTGGAGACTTGGACGTTGAAATCATTGTACCACCCCCAACCCAGCAGGAGGAGAATAAGGTGGAGCATGAGGAGGTGCATGAGGAGCTGCATGAGAAGGAGTCTGAAAAGGAGCCTGAAAATGAGGTGGTTAATGAGGACGACGATACCTTGGAGAAGCCTACACCAGGTATGTTGCCCACAGATGCGGCTGAGGATGTGGACGAGGGCATCACCTTGCTCCACAAGCCCGTGCAGGGTATAGCAGCGTCGAACGAATCGTTCTTGATTCGTCCCACAGCATCACCGCCGCTATCCGACGACGAAGACTTTAGGGAACGCATTGAAACCAACGCTGAAAGCGATTTCTTGGGCTTCGATGAGAATCTACCGCCCCTTCACCTGCCCTCCCAATATTATTTGGAGCTGCCACTGCCAGTGCCCTTGGAGGAAACGTCCCACGCAATGTTGCCGCCGCCGCCGCTTGCTCCAGTTGCTGTCGCACCAAAAACAGAAGCCGAAGAGCTTACAATCAGACGGCCAAGAACACGCCAGCAACGACGAACCGAGAGCCATGTACTTCCGCCTCTTTTGGTAATGAAGGAAGCTATCACAGACGCGGAGGACAGCAAGGTCGGTCTCTACCTGCTGATGCAACAACTGCCGCCACCGGCAGACGTACCGATGCCCCCTACAACCAGCACCGCCAAGACATCAATAGCAACACGAATCGCACGCCCAGAGCCCGACACGAAAGACCGCAAAAAGGGGCGCCAAAAGCGTGACGATGAGAATCTCTTTGGCTTTGGAAAGACGAAAGTTTCTAGGCAAAAATCGCGAGGCAGCTGGCGACACTTCTGCCTCCTCATCAACGGTGTCCAGCAGGTGCTAAAGAATCGCTTCAAGGAACATCGTCGCGTATACTGCTTGCCGCGTATTAAATCCGAGATCATTGACGAGGATGAAATCGTGCTGCCTCAGATATATCCCCGACCAAAGCCGCGAAAGCAGCAGAGGCCGCCCAAGGTGCCGCGACTGCCAACGCGCGTCCAGCCAGAGAGGGCGCGTGCGCTGCGCCAGCGGTACGTGTTTGAATGACGTCGCGCCATCGGTCGGTGGTTTGGCATAGCAGAGGCGACGGGTAGTGTCGTGGAGGTGCTGGATGACGATGACGATGCGGAAGCGGATGCGGAGGACCGCCAACTGCAAGCGGTGCTGGCAGCGACCATGCAGTGGGCGTCTGGCTCCAGGAGGCAACTGAATAGCTGACGACAGATGAGGACAGGTAGCAGAACAACGAGGACAACTAGGGCTAGGCCGCAGCGTGTAGCAACTGTCTAACTGCCACACAATGACCCACACACGGACTAACACTGAAAGCAAGAGTCGAAGGATCCGCAAGGAGCACCAAAGATCCTTTCATGATTTGTTATATACTATAATAGATAATAGAAAACCTTAGGACATAAGTTGGGACACCTCTTTGCTAACTATTTTTGCGGAAAACGCCTAACGCAAACCGCAAAATGGTAGGGAGAGGAGATGAGAGTTAAACCGGTCAACTATCCTTATGAAAATATATTCTATATGCGATATGTTGTGCTAGTTAATTTTTAAATAGCCTAATTGTAATTACAAACAATAATAAATCGGGAATCGTACGCTAGGCTGCTTCTTGTTCAAGCGGGGATCTTAAGATCAATTTAGATGCGATACCAGAGAATGTAACAATCACTAAAAGCATTAATCAGTTAATCAGTTATATAGTTATTCGTTAAGCTCAACAAATATTGATAACGACACACCACACCACGCCACACCACACAGACATCATCCAACGAACTCCCAAGCTGGAACTACATAAATTGCTCCTAAACATATTAACATATTCCTAATTCAGATACAGCAGATCCACACACTATCATCATCATTATCATCAACAACATTATCGCTATCATCATCATCATCACCATATATGTATGTTTCAACGTTGCCAATTATAATCAGGATAAGGACTTGTCCTGCTCTTGATTTGCTAATATTTTAATTGTGTGTTGTACTTTTCGTTTTTGCAATATCTTCGACCTTGACTTGTCCTCCTCCTGAAGCGATTGGCAACAGTTGGTATACTAAAAAATCTAATTGTCGTTTGCAATACTAATTTCAGTGAAAGGATGGAATCTGCGACTTCGTCCACGAAATCGGTGCTATCGATTTGAAGCGTGTGCAAAACAGAGTGGTCACAACTAATTGCTTGGTTTTAATTGTATTTTGTTTTTGTTAATAATTGTGAATGTTCATATTATTAGCTTTGTTTTTTTTTATTTAATTCATCATCGTAAAAGGATTAATTAATTGCAAATAAATCTAATTTAGGCGATTGCCACTAATTGAATAACATTTCTCCGGTTGTTTGGGACGAAGCCTGTACGGCAGCGCAGCAGCAGAACAATTTCCGTATCCCCGCGAGCTGTGGCCGGGCCATACACCCGTTCACTGATCTAAAGCCTACCCAGTAATCACCAAAATGTTTTTCAAATACTCCCTACTCAAAGAGTATGCGGGTAGGGTATATTAAATTCGTTGTTAAACTTACTTTTTTTTAGAAATTTTTGTAATTTGATTTTTGTTGTATTTTTTGTACATTGATTTTAACAACCGCACATGCACCTGCACTTTCACACCACCCACACACACACACACAACCCTCCGCTGAAACATAAACAAAATACTAAGACACATATCGAACTTTTGTAAATTTGCTATAGAGTCGATTAAATTAAAGATTAAAGATTAATGATTAATGATGATAAAGCTCATGGTGTAAATTTTAGTATAAAACCAAGTAACAATTTATATTAAAGTTGCCTTTAAACCAGTTGCCTTAGAATGAACACACACACATACACAAATGTAAAACCAAAACTCCAAGAAGACGTCGCAATATAACGGTGTATAAATGTGTAAGAAACAAAACAAAACCAAACCTGAAAAATCAAGTGGAAGCTGTTTGGCAAGTATTTTTTTCTACATATATGGAGAAATGAAGGAACCACAGCAAACGCAAAAGCAAAAAGCAATTCGTCGTAGCTTAAGGACACATATGTACAATAAGCGTTAGATCTACCTACATATATTATATACAACATATTATACAAACAAAACAAAACCTACAACAACAAAACAAAAAATGGGATGCAACTAGTTTAGTATAAGAATAAAGCAATCAAATCGTTTTGAGATCGATTTTGTTAGTTCGGCCAAAGCGTTATATGGATAATTAGCTTAACATAGCGTCCACAGCGATATCGATTCGTTTCCGAGCGTTTGTTTATGTGTAAAGATCGAGGATTTGAATGAATTATATATACATATACATACAATATATGAATACGAATCAAGTTGCTAGCGAGTAAGTCACCAAAGTTTGTACATAAAAACTATATCAAAATGCAGTTAAAATAAAGAAAGCATTTCAAATGATCTCTCTTTTTCTGTCTCTCCAAATCATGTGCAACCATCTTGCGGTAATAGTAGAGCGATTTCAAGTCCTACAGCCCTACAATACGAAATTCTAGACTGGTCGGAAAGTTACCGCTGATGAAGAATAGGAATCCGGGACCGAAATATGTAAATGTACAAGTTCCTAACTCCCCAGGAATACGCAAAGCGATTAAAGCTAAAGCTTAGTTTAGTCGTATATTAGTATATTTATATTATTCATTTGCCATACATATAAAATTGTAAGCAATTAATATTCTTTTATATTTTTTTCGAAAGAAACGTACATTTCTTACATATATGTACATACATACATATGTACATATAAATTAACGATCCAATGATGCACCTCAATGTAAACAGGCTATTGGCGCGAACTGGAGTAAAGCAAAAGGGTAAGAAAGTTTATTTCAGAGGTTCACACAAAGACTTTGTTTTATTTTACACCTTTGGATTCAATATTTTTCTGTTTTTAAAAGTTAACTTATTTTAGTGTTACATACATATATAGTTTTTTAGTTAAATATACAATTTATATAATTAATAATAGTAATAGTAGATAAAAATAGTAGGAAAATTTATGCGCACGTATCGGCTAACATCTCGTAGTCGCTGGAGAAAAAAATTATATTAAATTAGTTTGTATGGATGGTTATTTTAGTCCGCATTTTTGGCAGGCGTCGTCTCGGAGACAGCAGTCGCATTTTCTAATTGCGCCCTGGCAGCACATGGATGATATTGAGGCCTGAGCTGCAGGAGTCTCAGGATCGGTGGCCTTCGCGGACAGTGATGGGGTGGCCTGAGATGCAGAGATGGCCTCAGATCTGTGGTCTGAGCTTCTGTTTCTGTAGTTTTCTCAGTACCCTTAGTCTTTTTTATTTTTTCAAATTTTATTTTGAAGTATGCTGTCTAAAATTTTGGCTGTCTCCGATTTTTCATCAGCCAATTAGCTTTAGATTCAGTAGAAAATTTTTTAAAAACTTCGTCCAAGTGTGTTCCTATTTAAATAATATTGGTATATATGTTTTCCAATTCTTTTACGCTCTATTGCCGTCAATGGCGTGTTGGTACGCTTTTTATTTAAAATTGATTAAAATTTTCCCAATAATCGATGTTTACAAAGAATCGATTATATCGATGTTTGAATCGACTTTTTTCCCAGCTCTATTCCACTGATTGTTTTGCAACACTGGCAGCCGAACCACAAAAACAGCGGCATATTTCACGATTTTACGAAAAAACAATTAAATACGTTAATTCAAGCATTAAAAACCTACGTGAAACGATAAACAGTCATGGCGGATGCCGCAGCACGTCAATTGCAGTACGAGTACAAGGCGGTAAGTACCAAACGGACAGCTTACAAAATTTTCACGCGTCCATGCGGCGTCTGTGGCAATCGTTGGCATGCAATTTTTGCAATAATTTAATATATATTTGGTGTGTGTTTTCAGAACTCTAATCTTGTGCTGCAAGCCGATGTACGACTCATCGAGCGTCCACGTCGCGATGAGGCCACTGGCGAGGTGTGCTCCCTGGTGGGAAAGTTGGATGGTACGCGGATGGGGACCGGTACCAGCGCACCAAGCCGGAAAAGACAGAGGAGCGGAAGGTGAAACGACAGAAGCGTGACGAGGCGCAGTACGATTTCGAGCGCATGAAGGGTGCTACTCTGCTGTCCGAGGGCATTGACGAGATGGTCGGCATTGTGTACCGCCCAAAGACCCAGGAGACGCGTCAAACGTACGAGGTGCTGCTGAGTTTCATCCAAGAGGCCTTGGGCGATCAGCCCAGGGACATCCTGTGCGGTGCGGCCGATGAGATCTTGGCTGTGCTGAAGAATGATCGGCTCAAGGATCGCGAACGCAAGCGGGAAACGGACAGCCTGTTGGGCTCGGTGACAGATGAACGATTCGCGCTGCTGGTCAATCTGGGCAAGAAGATCACAGACTTTGGCAGCGATGCCATAAACGCCCTGACAGCCACCACCAATAATGAGGAGCAGATTGACGAGCAGTACGGCATCAATGTGCAGTTCGAGGAGTCCGAGGAGGAGAGCGACAACGATATGTATGGCGAGATACGGGACGATGATGTGCCCGATGAGGGTGAGGAGGCGCGCATTGATCACACCCTGCACGCAGAGAATGTGAGTATATCATTAGCGGCTTTTAGCATCGATAATGAATTGACACATAATCCTCTTCGTGTTTGTTTCCTTCCTCCACAGCTGGCCAATGAGGAGGCTGCCAGCAATGTGAAGAAAGATCGCATTCTGCATCCCCTGGACATCGATGCCTACTGGCTGCAGCGGTGCCTGAGCAAGTTCTACAAGGATGCGATGGTGTCGCAGAGCAAGTCGGCGGACGTGCTCAAGATCCTCAAAGATGCCGCCGACGAGCGGGACTGCGAGAACCAGCTGGTTCTGCTGCTGGGCTACGATTGCTTTGACTTCATCAAGCAGCTAAAGCTGAACCGCCAGATGATCCTCTACTGCACCATGCTGGCCTCGGCCCAGACGGACAGCGAGCGGCAGCGGATACGCGAAAAGATGCGCGGCAACACTGCACTCGCGAAGATTCTGCGCCAGCTGGACACGGGCAAGTCGGAGGAGCAGGAGGAGGGCGAGTCGCGAGGCAATAAGCGGGGCAAGGGCGATGCCGAAGATGGTGGCCCAGCGGCGGCCGGCCAAGTGGCTGGTGTGCGTCAACTGCTGGAGCTGGATGAGATGGCCTTCACCCACGGCTCCCATTTCATGGCAAACAAACGCTGCCAACTGCCCGACGGCTCCTACAGGAAGCAGCGCAAGGGCTACGAGGAGGTGCATGTCCCGGCCCTCAAGGCCGTGCCCTTCGACGACAACGAGGAACTGCAGCCCATCGACAAGCTGCCCAAGTACTGTCAGCCCGTCTTCGAGGGCTTCAAGACGCTGAATCGCATCCAGAGTCGCCTGTACAAGGCCGCCCTGGACAGCGACGAGAATATGCTGCTGTGCGCCCCCACCGGAGCGGGCAAAACGAATGTGGCGCTGCTCACGATGATGCGGGAGATCGGCAAGCACATCAACGAGGATGGCACCATCAATACGCAGGACTTCAAGATCATCTATGTGGCCCCAATGAAATCTTTGGTGCAGGAAATGGTCGGCAACTTTGGACGACGTCTTGCCTGCTATAATCTGGTCGTGTCCGAGCTGACGGGCGACCATCAGCTGACCAGAGAGCAGATTGCCGCCACACAGGTGATTGTGTGCACGCCGGAGAAGTGGGACATCATCACCCGGAAGGGCGGCGAGCGCACGTTTGTGAGTCTGGTGCGCCTGGTGATCATTGACGAGATCCATCTGCTGCACGACGAGCGTGGTCCGGTGCTGGAGGCACTGGTGGCTCGTACCATTCGGAACATTGAGACGACGCAGGAGGATGTGCGGCTGGTGGGGCTATCTGCCACGCTGCCCAACTACCAGGATGTGGCCACGTTCCTGCGCGTGAAACCGGACAAGGGCCTCTTCTACTTCGACAACAGCTATCGTCCCGTGTCCCTGGAGCAGCAGTACATTGGTGTGACGGAGAAGAAGGCGCTCAAGCGCTTCCAGGTGATGAACGAGATCGTCTACGAGAAGACCATGGAGCATGCGGGACGGAATCAAGTGCTGGTGTTTGTTCACTCGCGCAAGGAGACGGGCAAAACGGCGCGAGCGGTGAGGGACATGTGCCTGGAGCAGGACACCCTGGGCAGCTTCCTGCGAGAGGGTTCGGCCAGCATGGAGGTGCTCCGAACGGAGGCCGAGCAGGTGAAGAACTCTGAGCTGAAGGAGCTCCTGCCCTACGGCTTTGCCATCCATCATGCCGGAATGACACGCGTCGATCGTACCCTGGTGGAGGATCTGTTTGCGGATCGTCACATCCAGGTGCTGGTCTCCACGGCCACACTGGCCTGGGGTGTGAATCTGCCCGCACACACGGTCATCATCAAGGGCACGCAGGTCTACAATCCGGAGAAGGGACGCTGGGTGGAGCTGAGCGCATTGGATGTCCTCCAGATGTTGGGTCGTGCCGGACGACCCCAGTACGACACCAAGGGCGAGGGCATCCTCATAACCAATCACAGCGAGCTGCAGTTCTACCTGTCGCTGCTCAACCAGCAGCTGCCCATCGAGTCGCAGTTCATCTCGAAGCTGCCGGACATGCTCAACGCAGAGATTGTGCTCGGCACAGTGCAGCATCTGCAGGATGCCGTCAATTGGCTGGGCTACACGTACCTCTACATCCGCATGCTGCGGAATCCCACGCTCTATGGCGTGTCGCACGACGCCATCAAGGCGGATCCCCTGCTGGAGCAGCATCGAGCGGATCTGCTGCACACGGCCGCCTGTTGCCTGGAGCGAAGCGGTCTGGTCAAGTACGAGCGCAAGACGGGACACTTTCAAGTCACCGATCTGGGACGCATTGCATCCCACTACTATCTCACGCACGAAACGATGCTCACGTACAACCAGCTGCTAAAGCAGACGCTCAGCGAGATTGAGCTGTTTCGCGTTTTCTCGCTGTCCTCGGAGTTCCGTCACATTTCGGTGCGGGAGGAGGAGAAGCTGGAGCTGCAGAAGCTGATGGAGCGCGTGCCCATACCCATTAAGGAGTCCATCGAGGAGCACAGTGCCAAAGTGAATGTCCTGCTGCAGGCGTACATTTCGCAACTGAAGCTGGAGGGCTTTGCCCTGATGTCGGACATGGTGTTCATTACCCAGTCGGCTGCTCGCCTCATGCGAGCCATATTCGAGATTGTGCTGACGCGTGGCTGGGCACAGTTGGCGGACAAGACGCTGACGCTGTGCAAGATGATTGACCGGAGGATGTGGCAGTCGATGACACCGCTGCGCCAGTTCAAGAAGATGCCCGACGAGATAGCCAAGAAGCTGGAGAAGAAGCACTTCCCCTGGTCGCGGCTGTACGACCTGGAGCCGCACGAGCTGGGCGAGCTGATCCGCGTGCCGAAGCTGGGCAAGACCATACACAAGTTTGTGCACCAATTCCCCAAGCTGGAGCTGTCCACACACATCCAGCCCATCACGCGGGGCACCCTGCGCGTGGAGCTGACCATCACGCCGGACTTCCAATGGGATGAGAAGGTGCATGGCGCCTCGGAGGGCTTCTGGGTGCTCATCGAAGATGTCGACTCGGAGCTAATACTGCACCACGAGTTCTTTCTGCTGAAGCAGAAGTACGCCCAGGACGAGCATCAGCTGAAGTTCTTTGTGCCCGTCTTTGAGCCCCTGCCGCCGCAGTACTTTCTCCGCATCGTCTCCGATCGTTGGATTGGCGCCGAGACACAGCTGCCCGTTTCGTTCAGGCACTTGATACTGCCCGAGAAGAATCTGCCGCCCACGGAGCTGCTGGATCTGCAACCGCTGCCCATCAGCGCCCTGCGTCAGCCGAAATTCGAATCGTTCTACGCGCAGCGCTTCCCCCAGTTCAACCCCATCCAGACGCAGGTCTTCAATGCCGTCTACAACAGCGACGAGAATGTGTTTGTGGGCGCCCCAACGGGTTCCGGCAAGATGACCATCGCCGAGTTTGCCATCATGCGACTGTTCACCACCCAAACGGAGGCCCGCTGCGTCTACTTGGTGTCCGAGGAGGCGCTCGCCGACCTGGTCTTTGCCGACTGGCATCTCAAGTTCGGGGCACTGGACATCAAGGTGGTGAAGCTGACGGGCGAAACCGGAACGGATCTGAAGCTGATAGCCAAGGGACAGCTGGTGATTACGACGGCGGACAAGTGGGATGTGCTGTCGCGACGCTGGAAGCAGCGGAAGAACGTCCAGCTGGTGAATCTGTTCATTGTCGACGAACTGCAGCTGGTGGGCGGCGAAGAGGGCCCAGTGCTGGAGATCGTGTGCTCCCGTATGCGGTACATTAGCTCCCAGATCGAGAAGCAGATCCGAATTGTGGCCCTGTCCGCCTCTCTGACCGATGCTAGGGACGTGGCCCAGTGGCTGGGCTGCAACCCAAATGCCACCTTCAATTTCCATCCCAGTGTGCGACCCATTCCCCTGGAGCTGCACATACAGGGATTCAATGTGACGCACAATGCCACGAGGATCGCCACCATGTCGAAGCCGGTGTACAATGCCATCCTCAAGTACAGTGCCCACAAGCCGGTGATTGTGTTTGTCTCCTCCAGGAAGCAGGCGCGGCTCACGGCCATCGATATCCTGACCTATGCTGCCTCCGATCTGCAACCGAATCGTTTCTTCCATGCCGAGGAGGAGGACATCAAACCGTTCCTGGAGCGAATGACGGACAAGACCCTGAAGGAGACCCTGGCCCAGGGTGTGGCCTACCTGCACGAGGGCCTGTCCTCGTCGGATCATCGTCTGGTCGAGCAACTCTTCGATTCGGGCGCTGTGCAGCTGGCCGTCGTCTCGCGCGATCTCTGCTGGGGCATGAGCATCTCCGCCCATCTAATCATCATCATGGACACGCAGTTCTACAATGGCAAGAATCACTCGTACGAGGACTACCCCATCACGGATGTGCTGCAGATGGTGGGGCGCGCCAATCGGCCCAACGAGGATGCGGATGCCAAGTGTGTGCTCATGTGCCAGAGCAGCAAGAAGGATTTCTTCAAGAAGTTCATCAACGAGCCGCTGCCCATCGAAAGCCATCTGGATCATCGCATGCACGACCACTTCAATGCCGAGGTGGTGACCAAAACGATTGAGAACAAGCAGGATGCCGTGGACTATCTCACCTGGACATTCCTCTACAGGCGATTGACCCAGAATCCCAACTACTACAATCTCCAGGGCGTCACACATCGCCATCTGTCCGATCATCTGTCGGAGCTGGTGGAGAATACACTCAGTGATCTGGAGCAGTCCAAGTGCATCAGTGTCGAGGACGATATGGATACCCTGCCGCTCAATCTGGGCATGATTGCGGCCTATTATTACATCAACTATACGACAATTGGTAAGATGGAAAACACGAACTGAAAACTGTTTGGGAAATGCACCTAAAATGTCTCCTCTCTCTCCCACAGAACTCTTCAGTTTGTCTTTGAACAGCAAGACCAAAGTGCGTGGCCTGCTGGAGATCATCTCGTCGGCAGCGGAGTACGAGGATGTGGTGGTCAGGCATCACGAAGAGCAGGTCCTGCGCACTCTGTCCCAGCGATTGCCCAACAAGCTGACCGGGCCCAATGAGACGGCTCCTAAGTAAGTTTCCATTTCCAACCACTCCTCCCCTCCATCCATCCATCTTGATGCCTAACAAATCTCCTTTCGCCCAGATTCAATGATCCGCATATCAAGACCAATTTGCTGCTCCAGGCACATCTGTCGCGACTGCAGCTGGGACCCGAACTGCAGGGCGATACGGAGCAGATATTAAGCCGGGCCATTCGTCTGATACAGGCCTGTGTGGATGTTTTGAGCTCGAACGGATGGCTTTCGCCGGCTGTGGCTGCCATGGAACTGGCTCAGAATGTCACCCAGGCCATGTGGAGCAAGGATTCGTATTTGCGACAATTGCCGCACTTTACTGCGGATATTGTCAAGCGATGCACTGAGAAGGTAAGATTAAGGAACCATTCCATGAGCCATTATACCTACCTTTTGTGTGCTTTTCAGAAAATCGAAACCGTTTTCGACATCATGGAGCTGGAGGATGAGGATCGAACGCGTCTGTTGCAGCTCTCCGATACACAGATGGCCGATGTGGCCCGATTCTGCAATCGGTATCCCAACATTGAGCTCAACTATGAGGTGGTCGACAAGGATCGCATCAATTCGGGATCCACAATCAATGTGGTGGTCCAGCTGGAGCGCGAAGATGAGGTCACCGGCCCCGTCATTGCACCCTTCTTCCCGCAGAAGCGCGAGGAGGGCTGGTGGGTCGTTATTGGTGACCCCAAGACCAATTCCCTGCTCTCCATCAAACGGCTCACGCTCCAGCAGAAGGCCAAGGTCAAGCTGGACTTTGTGGCCCCCAGTCCGGGCAAACATGACTATACCTTGTACTATATGAGCGACTCCTACTTGGGCTGCGATCAGGAGTACACGTTCTCCATCGAGGTGGGCGATTTCCAATCGGAGAGTGAGAGTGAGTCGGATTAGGGCGCAGGTTAAGATTAAGGAAACATATTAAGATTAAGAGATGCCTAGGCAAAACATAAATATCCATTTTGTCAACATATTTCATTACCTTAAGTTTTTTTTAGGTAATTAAAACTCTTTTATTGTACATAAATTGACTGTAAATAAATGCACGTCAGGGCCATCGATTTCACAGCCGAAAAGAAGCGAGCAGCTGGAGTCCAGAACTTCGCTTCAAAGTTGCTAGATGGCGCTTTTGAAGAAAATAATTGAAGAATTATTTACAAATAAAGTAATTTTACACGGCATCTACATGACCACAGCGCCCCGTTACATATCTTGATTTACAAATTCTGTTAGTCGTAACAGCAGCCACACTTTTAGCGCTGCATTAACATAGCGCGGCTCAGTTCAAATGTTATTTGTTCATTTTCTGTTAGTCGTAACAGCAGCCACACTTTTATTTGTTCATTTTCTGTTAGTCGTAACAGCAGCCACACTTTTATTTGTTCATTTTCTGTTAGTCGTAACAGCAGCCACACTTTTAGCGCTGCATTAACATAGCGCGGCTCAGCTCAAATGTTATTTATTCATTTTCTGTTAGCCGTAACAGCAGCCACACTTTTTTTGTTCATCTTCTGTTATACGTAACAGCAGTCACACTTTTATTTGTTCATTTTCTGTTAGTCGTAACAGCCGCCACACTTTTAGCGCTGCATTAACATAGCGCGGCTCAGCTCAAATGTTATTTATTCATTTTCTGTTAGCCGTAACAGCAGCCACACTTTTTTTGTTCATCTTCTGTTATACGTAACAGCAGTCACACTTTTATTTGTTCACTTTCTGTTAGTTGTAACAGCAGCCACACTTTTAGCGCTGCATTAACATAGCGCGGCTCAGCTCAAATGTTATTTATTCATTTTCTGTTAGTCGTAACAGCAGCCACACTTTTATTTGTTCATTTTCTGTTATTCGTAACAGCAGCCACACTTTTAGCGCTGCATTAACATAGCGCGGCTCAGTTCAAATGTAATACTGCTTTAAAATGTTATTTGCATTTGAAAATAATTATTTATTTGCACATTTAAGCATTTGCACACGGAAAAATTAAATAATCTGTCAACCGCTCAGCGGCTCACAGACACCGCTGCGCCGTGACTGTTTCCGTGGTTGGCCCCGTTGTTGGCAAAGCTATTGGTGGAACTGAAGTTGATCGTCTGGCCATTGGGCAGTTTGTACACCTGACTCAGCGAGGCGCCAGCGGCATTGTTGCTGCCGAACGGATTGATGTTCTGCGACTGGGTGGCTGTGCTGGCGGAGGAAGCGCCGAAGGAACCATTAGCAGTCTGCGACTGGAATCCCTGGGCCTGGGCGTTGGCCGCCGAGGAGCCGGCATTGAATCCGTTGTTGTAGTTGCTGTGGGCAGCGCCATTGGAGACAGCCTGTTCCTGATTGTAGCCGCTGGGGCCGAGTGGACCGAGTGGATTCAGGTTGACATTGGCATCGGCATTGCCACCATTGGGTCCGGCGCCGACATCAACACCGGCATTAGTTCCTCCAACTCCTGCTGAGCTGCCAACCTGTGATTCACTGCCGCCAAATCCTTGGTTGCCGCCAAATCCTTGGTTGCCGCCAAATCCTTGGTTGCCGCCAAATCCTTGGTTGCCGCCAAATCCTTGGTTACCACCAAACCCGGCGCCAAAACCAGGATTTCCTGCGTATTGGTCACCAAAACCAGGACCTCGGCCTCCCCGGCCACGCTTCACCCGCTTGTGTGTCGCATAGATGCCTTGAAGGAGGGAATCTGCCGAATCTGCCGATCGCACGCGTCTAACCTGCTGTGTAGCCTTGGGTTTGATGTACAGGGCAGACTCCACAACCACTTCCTCAATGGTGGCCCCCTTGTATGCTGCAGTTAGATTCGATTAGATTATCATGATTAATTAATCGACACTTTACACTTACGGAACTCATCCTCGACCGTCTGGACCTGCTTCTCGTTGCGCTGTCTCAACTGAGGCGCTGCTGACGCAGCTCCCAGGCAGACGACACCGACAGTAAGTAACAAAATTGACACATTCATTTTGGCTCTAGTTCTCTGGACACGTCCGCTAGCTACGAAGCTTCAATAAAAACTGTTTGAAAATATCTATCTCCGCCTTTCTGCGATCAACTCTCACTTTTCAATCGCCACGGGCGGCATCGCATACCCTGAAACGATCTCGCTAATGGTTTCTATCAATAATCAAAATATGTTTCAGCAAATATATAACACATACATGCATATATATGTATGTATATGTGTGTAGATTTTGGCACATGTAACAACGGGCAGAAAGATTTAATAACGTTGTATTATGTAGAAAAAAAAACGAAACGGGTGTACAAAAGCCGAAACCGGTTTTCCAAATTGACTTTTTTCTTTTTAAGAGTAAAGCTCGTGGAGCAACTAGTTTGGTTTTCTTTTGTTTATTTGTTTGCCTCTGCTGTGGGCTTGATTTCCTTTTCTGGAAACAGATGTTGCTCCACCTTCCCTCCCAGAACTTTTCTGAGGGGCATGGCATGTTGAGGCGGAGAGAGAGAGCTGGATGCCGTGCGTATGTGTGCGTTTTTGTGAGAGCAGGGGGCAGCATCCCAGTGAACTTATTGATTTGGGGATTTCTCAATACAAGATCCAAGCAATTGATTGTTTTTTTTCTATTCCACTTGAGTTGAGTCGAGTCGATTGGAGTGGAGTGGCGTGTGCAGCAGTATATATGTACATATATGTTTATGTAATTTGAATAAATCTTTTATTATTATTACTTTTTTCCTTGTTTAAACTACTATAAGTATTGATAATAATTTCAAAACTTTCAAGTAAAATGTGCTCTATAGGAATCGAAACACAAATTAAGACACTCACATGGTCCAAAAAGGGAAGTGAACAGAGAATAATAACAAATCGATTTTTTTTCTCTTTCTTTACATCGTTGAGATCGCTTAATTAGACAAATAAAATAATGTTGTTGTTGTTGGCTGTGTGTATAAATGGGAGGAATAATTTGTTACAAACTAATTAGAATAGAACAGAGAAACAATGGTTCGAGATGTATAAATGTTTGTACAACTTGAAAGTCGTCATGAGGCGCTTGAATGGTATGGTATGGTGTGGTCTTTCCTTAGTTCTAAGGCTACACACGACACGATGATCAAATCAAAACCGATTCGACCATTTCAATGCTTAAACTTAATTGTTAAGGAATCAACAAAACTGAGCACTGTTGGGGTGGGGATGGGGGGTAATAATTGTAAGAACTTGACCTAAGATAAGTAGTGGTAGTGGTACTGGGGGGCCTATTCAATGCCATGGGCAAAGATCATAACCAGGCCCGGATCGATCATCACGTCCTCAGTCATGTGTAGGTTATCGCAGCTCAGCACGAGCACAGCTTGTTTGCCTGGTGGATAGGGAGATGTCTAGGGGCTTGTATGGATGGGAATCTTCATCCACTCACCTGGAATGCGCCGACAGATATAGTTATCATAGATTCTGCGGTTATTCTGACGCGTTTCTAGCGAGCTAAGGCCTCGCGGCCATCGTCTCTCGTGGCAGAACTCCATTAAACTATCCAGAATGTGTGGTGGACAGCCCGACTCGGACAGGGCGCGCTTGATCATGAGCTGCAGTGAATCAGAGACGTCTCAGTTGTGCACACACACACACACTCTGTGCAAAAGACTCACCTGCAGTGCATCATCGGGCGTAGAGATCATTCCTCCCCAGCGCGTGACCCTGGCCCGGGGCAGGGCGCTACTCCAGCGAATAACCTCGTCACGCTCCATCTGGTCAGCTATCGCCCGCATTGCCGGATTGGAGACGCGCATGGCACGCATAAAGTCCTTGAACAGTTGCAGCTCCCGTTTCAGTTCATTGATGGTCAGCTGCTGGTCAGTTAGCTCCGATTTGAGCTCTACCATTTTCTCTGTTTGCTTGACGATCAGCGTTCGCAGCTCCCGCACGCAATTGTGATCCTTCAGCTCGTCCTTGGGTATGTCGAAGCCACAGCCTTTTTCACAGGGAAAGGGTCGCTTCGGATTGTGGATACAGTCCTCTAAATGGGAATTATATACATCTAGTTTGAGCACAGCGGTGCAGCCATACGGTGCATTGTCACAGGTAATTGATAGTCTGAATGTGTGCGTGAATAGATTATTAGTTTAGAGGTTCAGGTGTTGCAATGCAGTGGGTGGTCGCTCGGTCTCACCTGGACAGTAGGTTGCGCAATATACGAGGCACGGCACGTAGATTGGCTGTCGTCAGAGCGTTGCGATCCACGGGACATGTGGGCTGCCGTGTTAGCCATTCGTTGATGCACCCGCGACAGAAGGCGTGCTCGCACATGACCGCCTGCAATAGAAAAATTATAAGTTGCCCTCGAGATCTAGTTCGTGGGGGCACAACAAACCTGCAGCGGGTCCTCCAGAACCCCAGAGCATATGGGGCATGTTAGCTCCTCGTCCACTTCTCCCTGAAATCGATTGACATCGTAGCCCATGTTAGCCTTTTGTCACTTAACATAACATGACTACAAATACATGAATACGATTGTAGGTAAATTAAATTTTAGCGCAGACACAATTTTTTTGCTGCAGATTGCAAAAGTGTGACCGTAGATTTATCGACCAAATATACCGTCTGACCCGCAATTTCGACGTAAAAATATCCCGAAAAGTATAAAAAATACTAAAACAACAATTAATCGATAACTTTCATTATCGAAAACTGGTGTAGTGTGGCCACTCTGCACAAAATGCAACCTTCTGCCCGCGAATCTTCGTGTTTGATGGGAGATACTTTATTTGGTGTATAAATATAAAAATTCAGATTCGTCAGATAAGGAGCCGAAAATGGGCTCCGCTCCACTAGAAACTAACATGAAACAAAGTTTAACGACAACATTTAACACATACTTAATTATACGTCTATCCTCTTGTACGCCCATGAATTAGCTATGTGCTATATCTCATTGCGATCCTTCCAGCCAAACTTCTGGCGCTGCTGCTTCTCCTTGCTGTTTGCATACTTGTTGCCATTATGGGAGGTCGGTTTAGCTGGGGCACAGTAGCAGGAGCGCTTCTGTGAGTCCAGAAAAGACCGGCAGCCGAGCGTTAGAGTGCCGGTGAACAGCATCTTGGCGGCTGCCTTGCATCCCTTTGTCATCAGGTCACTGGTCAGGGATTTCTCATAGCTGTCGCAGTACTTGTAGAGGCACCGCTTGAAGTCCAGGTCACACAGCTCCTTGTCACTGTTGCACGTGTCGTAGCAGATGTCGTGGTCGTTGCAGCAGGTTTCCATCTCCACAGCCGGCAGGTAGTCCGTACTTATCCGCAATCCCAGTGAACCGCAGCCATCGGCGGTCGGTGTATAGAACTTATTTTGAACTGCTCGGGGCGCTGCAAATCCGCAAAACACACGTCAGTATTGAGAATTTACATAATTCGAACGCAATCTGCGTCATAGTACCTGGGCCCCCTCCGTCTGGCGGTGGACACTGAAACACGCAGTTCTCCTCCACGGCAGCATCAAACACCTCGTGGACGGTGCGAAACTTGCGCACAACCGTGATGAGATTCTTGAACACGTCACCAAAGATAGCCTCGGCGGCAATGATGGCATCCCTTAGCTGTCCGGAGGGGGGATAGAAGCACCTGGGCATTAAGTAAGGGCGAAGAAGTGCGTTCCAAGGGAGAAGCTCACTTACATGGACAATTGTGCTCGATCCGTAGCCGGAATAGGCGTATGTGAGAAACGTCAACAGGTATATGGCCACTTTCATCCACGAGAACTGCATTTTGGGCTCTAAATCAGCGTGAAACTATTATTTTATTGCGACAAAGATGTGGACCGTAGCGTTTTTTTCTATTTGTTGTCTTTTCAAACAGCTGTTGGCCATCCAAAACGATTGTCAGCACAACAATCGATATATCGGAGGGAAATTTCAAAATTATTTGTAATTTCTCTGTTTTGTTTTGTATTTAAATGAAATTGTGAAAAGTTCAGCACGTTAGAGCTAATTGTGCCTTGGTGGTTTCTTGACTTGCTGATGGGATATTAAAACTAATATCCGCCTGTCTAGCAGCCTGTCCGGACCATGACAGCCCGTCCAGTCGGAGGAAACTGCTCGTCTAAGCCACATTGCACACTCAAGCAGGTGAGTGCCGGCGCTGTCCTTGCCCTTGACAGCAGGACTGCAGCAGCCCATAAAAACACACACTCTTTCAAGTTGCAGCACACACACATATGTATGAGTGTATGAGTATTTTGGGGCAGAGCAAGCTAACATCTCGTGCCTGCTTTCGCTTAATTATAACATCAAATTGAAATGCATAAAACAATTGTACTATGTGCCACCTGAAATGTGGCTCTGGCACGCAGGCGTCTGGTCTGAACCGACTAACTGCCGCCGCCTGACCTTGTCAAGCTTGATTACAACAGCCAACAAAATCAACATAAACATGCAAGCCGAGCCAAACCAAAAACCCAAATATCCAAAATCGAAAACTGTTGAAGAGCCATTCGCTGTTTGCTTACACTTGGGAGGGCTCGTAAATATACATATACGAGTATGTACATATTTCCCAGATTTCTCTTCGCTGTTGCTGTTGCTGCTGCTGCTGCTGCTGCTGTGTTGCCATGATGTCTACTAAAAACAAACAGAACATTTTCAGACGTTTGTCTTCTATACTATATATGTATGTACATATGTATATGTACGTATTAGAGGTACACACCGTGTAAATTAGCCAGGCGACACACAATGGGCTCCCTTATCACGGACAAGTTGTACTTCCACTGATCCTGTTGGCCACTTTGTGCCGCCAAACTGTTTAAGACCATAAGAGGAACACTTCACCAGCAACAGCACAGACATGGGCACTGCCACACACATGGAGAGCAAACACAAACATCCAATGAAGCTCCACAGCATCTCGCAGCATCTCTGGCAGCCCCCCAAGCTCATCGTCATCGCCATAGCCATCGGCATCATCATCATCATCAATGTTCGTTCGCTGGTGCTGCTGCCCCTGCCACACTGCCACACCATCAACATTGCCATCAAGTGAGTGGGGGCCGACCGACGCCGACAACGAGAGCTCTGGCAAACGATTCGCAGATTTTACGTTTCAGTTTCGTGCAAAACGTGGAAGCGGCTGGTCAACAATACAATACAAATCCCACAATAGAACTAAAGAACGATAAGAAAATCTGAATAATGCTGAAATACTGAAAAATCGGCATTGGAAAATCTCAGAAAAATTCAAATTGTCCGAACGTTGTGGCAACTTTTTTGATTAATTACACATAATTCGGTTGATTTGCATATTGCAATTGTTACAACTTGCAAAAGGTAGAAACAAAAACAAAACAAAAACAAACAGTAACAGCGACAGCGACAGCAACAGGGTAAAAAACTGCAAGCTGCAAAACCGGAAATTCTAGATCTTTCGGATCTCACGATCCCCAAGAAGGCATACACCAAAAACAAAACAAAACAAAACAAACAAACAAAAAACACTTGAAGTTGTTGTAAACCAAAGCGGTACTTTGCCTTCTTAAGCAAAGCGCGACAAACCGAACCGAATCCCAAGAAACAAAACTAAAGCTAAAAACAACAAAAACAAAAACCCACAAAAAAGTGACACAAATAAAGCAAAAATATCGCCGCCGTCTGTACCGGGGTCCAGTGTGTCCAGTCGATCTGGTGTACCTATAGCCCATGAGAAAACGCTGAGTGTTGAGTTTATTTCTGATTTCTGTTTCTGTGTCGGTCGGTTTCTGCGGGTTTCGCTTTTTGTTGTTGCTAATACTGTGGCCTGGCCAACAGAAGAAAGAGGGAAAAATCGAGACGGCAAGACGGCAAGAAGGAAAATCGTGCGCTCGCAAAGTAACATATTTATTTTTAACAATTTCGCAAGCGTTCAAATTTTGCTCCAGCAAAAAATTAGAACTCAAAGCCAGACAGACAAAACAGACAGATAAGAAAATAGATCGCCAGCGATCGTTAAGAAAAACCAAAACAGCCGGCGACTGTGGCCTCTTAACATTTAGCTGGGTGAGTAATCATAAATACTCGTACGAAATGGTGTAAAAAGTGGCCAGCAGCCACACAGCACAGCAGCAATAATATATTCATGTTTTGCTTTCCAAAATAGAAAAAAAAGTAAAGACCAATTCGCTTGATAATTAAGCTTTGAACACTAAAATTAGCCGAGCTTATTTAACTATTGTAATTAGCTAATTGGTAACAATAGGAAAAGATTTATTTTCATATTTAGAGTGGAAAAGTTATGTACGATTATGTACTAGTATTTATAGTTTCCTATATGAAAGAAAAGTGGTAATCCATTGGATTGCAATAATGGGTAATAGATTTCCGCTTATTCCCAAGTTTTCTTCGGATAAAATCACTCCTGTATACCATATCTCCCAGAATTTCTACTCTCTATCCTCGTACTACAAGTGCACCCACAATTATCCATGTAGTTGACCCCATTTAAATAGTTATTTTTCATGCCTCACTTCAATAACTCTCTCGCCTTAGACCCGGTCAAGGACGACACGTCAATCGTTTTTTGCAACTTCCTCATACGCATAAAAGTTTTATGTACAACTAGCACAAGGACAACGGAAAGGAAATACGGAAATACTTCTTGCTCTATAAAAACAAACCCATAAATCTCTTTCGCCCTTATATGACTTCGAGAAACCCCCTCCCGAAGAGCACACAGGGGCAGGGTTTTTGTCGTGTTATGATTACATTTTGCCGGCATTATTTTTGATGATTATTGCCATTTGGGGTTTATTGCCCAAAGAGAGAGACAGGGGGGAAAATCTGTATTTTGTCAAGTTGAAATGGGCAATGAATTTTCGTTTTTGGTAACACCCAGATCGTTAATACGAACGCATGCACTTATTCATAATTACATACATTTCTTGATACTTGGTTTCCTGGTGGACGCAAATTAATAATATTCCCACAACGCCTACAACAAATTCTCTTTCTCTGTTCGAAAATACACCGATGACGAGGATACAAATATGAGAAGCTGCTGTTCTTGCTGTTTTTTTTGATACATCTATCCATATATCACACCCATACATACATATGCGTATAAATCGGAACAAATCGCTTCACGTTGCTTTTAATTAATTAATAACATAATTTATACGCTGGCTGGGCCAACGAATTAATAAATGTTGCAAAACATTGAACGTAAATTTAATTCTGGGAATCAGAGTTCAAGTGGCCTGCAGTCACCAAATTGTGCAATCTCATCATATTATTCTAATATTCTATATAAATCACAGCGCCTTAATGTGAGGTGTGCCAAGACCCCCACCATGGGAAGAGTTTCATAATTTTTGGAGAGTGGAAATCTTTTCTAAAAAAAAGAAAATGATATCTTTAAAAATACACACAGATTTTTGCAATAAATTAGCTGGGGCGAAAATGAAAACGTAAAACGTTATAAATAGGGGGAAAAAAAGAGGAAAATGATGAAGTGATAGCAAAAGTTCCCGAGGGAGGAGAATTCACAATAATTCATTTATATTTGTTTTTATAATAATCAAACTATAAACTGCATCTAAAAGTGCATTGACTCTTTAAATTGCAGATGTATTTTGGAACAGGAACTGCCATTTATTTTTAGCACTTCTAAGTCTTCCCCTGATTTATGTTTAATCCAAACATCTTTACGATTTTCACTTTCATTCACCTGAGTTTTTCGGCAAACTTTTCGAACATTTATATACGTATGTATCTACATATGTATGTACATATACATGTATGTATGTTATATGGTATACAATTTTCGATGGGCTTTTTCCATTCACGAAAGCAGTCTGAGAGCAGAGTGCTGGCCACCGGAAGATTAAGCAACAATTTAACATTTTGGCTCTCTGGCAACGACGACTACGACGACCCCAATTTCCACTTCCATTTCCATTTCCATTTTCAATTTTTGGCAGCCACCAAGGTGAATGGGGGAAGGCGCTGCTCAGAGTGGGCTATATAGCTCCAAGATCCGAGATCCGACCGACTGTCTGACTGTTTGTATTTGTTGTAGATGTAGCCTGTGGGTCTGTGGCTAATTTACAGCCCCCCGAGTGATTGTCTACAATAATTTTTTTGAGAAATTATTCTCAAAACAATCTCCTGCACTCTGCCTCAGGCAACTTTAAGTTATGTTTCCGCAATTTTGATGCGTTGGCGTTTCACATTTGTCCGAAAATGTGCAAAAAGGTTAAAGTCGTACATAAATAATTCTGAGTGACAGACCGTTCATAAAATGTATACATACTTACTCGTTTGGCTTGTGTAATAATAATAATAAAAATACATACATACATATGCATAAAACAAAGCAAAAAATCAAATAAAATGTTGAAGATTTTTGTTTTGCGAATAGCAAAAGAAAAAAAGAAAATATTCCATTATGACAAGGTTTCTCCAATAATAAAATATTGTAAATATTATTAGTAATGCTTTTTGTTTTGTTTCAAGTTGATGCGCAGTAACATTTTTATGTATATTTAAATATATATACATATATTATACAGAACGTTAGGGATTTGCCTTGTCATTAGAGCGTGAGGCGTGTGAAGTGAATTATATATTGTTACTTCTGTTTCTGTTTGGACGTGAGACAATTGACGTATGAACGAGACATTTTAGAAGTAGAACAAAAAATATAGAGAAGAAAAAGACGAGAGGGAATTTTGTAGGATTTATTTGGAATGAAACTGTAGAAAGTCCCCTCGATATGAATTCATTCCATCAAATCTCCATTCATATCTTTTTCCATGAACTTTCTTTATATTACCCATTTTAATCCCGACTTTTAATATCAGTTGCGAAGCCATTGTCATATTCTTGGCCTTTGAAACATTCAATAGCTGCCGCTGGCTAATGATTCACTCATCAATCCTTTCCTCTTTCCGAGGACCCATTTTGGGGTTGCTTTTTGTGCAATCTTTGAATCAATTGAATGCTCTTCTACTCATATTGCATGGCTGTTGGTTGACTGGCTGGCCTAGATTCATCCGGCACTCGCTTAAACAATAAAAGCCACTCAGGCCATAGGTACTCGAACTCGTAGATGATTATTGATTTTTATATTCGTATGTATTCGTTCGTAGATAGAAAGATGCATCGTAAGTTTTCATATTCAGGGCATTTCCTTTATATTTTGCATCGTTAAATTAAATGCATCAGTGCATTAAGGCGATACGGGCACGGGAACCTCAAGTCTCCAAGTGAAGTCGATGGTTCTTGGCGCCTTTGTGTCTCGGCTATTAAGTTACACGTCTGGGGGGGGGGGGGGGGGGTTGGGACACACACTCTTGTTCTTTCTTTTGTTGTGGGACTTGGAGCAAGGCAGCCAGCCAGCCGGCCAGTCAGTCAGCTAGGCAGCCAGCCAGCCATCAAATTGAATCACGAATGCATTCATTGTTATTAATAATATTAGTATGTAATATTAACTGGAGCCTACATTGTGTCGGGAGATAGAAGAAAAGAAACCCCTTTAGCATATAGAACTCAATTTTCCCATCATGACAATCAATGACAATGCCCTTGTCTGTCAGCCTGCATGTCCTCTGATAAGACCCGAGTCAGACATTGGACAAGGCCCACTTGTTGCTGGATGCCGATGCCCAGCATTTGACCAGCGGCCATTCCATTTCACTTTCAATTTATGCGCACGACAAAAGCTCTTCTCTGTCTTATTCTCTCTGTGTCAGGCCTAAATACAAAGGGAAATATCCACTCACCCATCACCTCCCTCAGTTGGTTAATTAAACGAGCCAATGGGAATGGGATTGGGTCTGAATAAGTCGTAGAAAGTAGAAAAAAAAGACTGTCAGCGAGAGCTGCGTTGAACAAGTAAAATCTAAGATCTAAAATCTATCAAGTATTGCAGGAAGCATTCAACGTCCAGCTACAGCCCATCGATATATTTAAATTGAAAACCCGTCAAAATCTATGGATCTATCACCAGATAGAAAACCCATTTCAAAGGGGAAAAAAACCACAAAAAGCTTTTCATCAAATTTTTGCATTGAATTCTAACCCATTTTTTTGTGTGTGTTCTATCCAATTGCAGGAAAAACCACCACAGGACAGGGCCAGCGAAAGCGAGAGCCAAAAATAAACGCAGGACAATTGAGGAGGAGCGAGGGATTGCAGAGATATGTCAGCAGCCGCTTGCGCCCGCTTCTGTACGCCGTTGAAAGCTGGAGGTGGTGGCGGCTCCAACAAAGCCAAGTCCAACACATCAGGCGCAGGATCCTCATCAAAATTGACAGCAGGAACGGGAAACAGCAGCATGGCGTCATCATACAAGAAGAAAATTCCAGCGAATGACACAAACACAGAGGCGACATTCACATTCAAATTGGGCCGTGCAAATGGCAGCAGCGGCAGCCACGGCGTGGGTGGCGGCGGCGGCGGCCATAGCGTAGCCTCGAGTGAGTCATCAGATCCTTTGGAATCAGATTACAGCGAGGAAGAGGCGGAGCCAGAGCCGGAGCAGAGCCAGAACCATGTAAGCAGCCGGAGCAGCAGCAGTGCCACCACCACAACAAGCTCCGCTGACCATGACAATGAGGTGGATGAGGAGGAGGAAGATGACGATGAGAACGATGGCAATGGTCGCGACGGCGATGATGTTACCAATGATTCCAACGAGAGCATCGAGGATGATGACGGCAATGAGACCGACGACGAGGAGGATGAAGAGGACTCCGATGAGAGCAGCAGCGTCCAGACGGCCAAGGGAGTTCGCAAATATCACTTGGACGACTACCAAATAATCAAAACTGTGGGTAAGTCATCCGAACATACGACAGCTGTTTACATTAGGTTGGTTCCAGGCATCGAGTGATTGATGTTGAGGTCTCGTCTCCTTCGGTTACCTTCAACTTGTCTGCCCGGAGATTTCCATTTGTTTTGTTTGCGCGTGTGTGTGTGTGTGTGTGTGTGTGTGTGTGTGTGCTAGGGGGGGAAAGTGTTTAGAGTGAAGCTATCAAAACACATTACGAGTAGTTCTAGGTCGGTTTAAGAGTCAAGGTTTTGATGAGATCATAACCAAAGATCGAACAAGTTGCACCAAGAGACCAGAGCGACTTTCATTGAAACATATTTCATGCTGGAACATGAACACCCCCAAAGATTCTCTACTTCTTCGATGATTCTGTTTCCTTAAGAGTTTTCTCACCTGTTCAATCAATTTCAATCGTTTTCATCTTCAGTTTTTTCATCTGGATACAATTGATTCACATGTACTCGTATGCATGTCCCTCCCTCTCTCTGGGTTTTGATTTTGTTTGCTATTCTTTTGATTTCGTTCCGCGATTTAATTTCAAATATTTATTACCTCATTTTGTATGCCTCTGCCCTAATGTTTGCTCTAGCTTAACGCTAGCTTCAGTTTTTTATATTGCTTTTTATTCGTTTTATACGTAAATAAATTCTTATTGATTACGCAAATTGAATGGGGGGCTCGGGTATGGTCCATGTTCTTCTTATGATTATTATGAGCATCTCGGCACCGCAGAGGCCAAGGCGATTGTTCTCATGGCTTGCGTAAAATTTCATTTAGAAAATATTTAAAGTGTAGTTCGCACTCATATACTTGTATGTATGTACATATGTACTATATTTGACTCTGTTTAGGATCATGAATGGGTCTTACGTACTCGCATGGACGCTCAACCCATTAATGCCCATAATATTTTGATTTGTTCTCTCATTTGACGTCTACGGTGGCAAAAAATATCAGAAAGAAAAACATTTAAGCAAGCATTGTTCTAAGTTTAGTATACCATCGGTTGGGATTTCCAAAATCTCATTAAGCGTTTGCGGCATAAATATTTACTCGGTTTGAGGCTAAATCGGGACGTTTTCAAGATTTATTACTGCAGCATTTGCTTTTAGTACACGTGTGGAGGGAGCGGTTTTCCCCTCTTGCTTCTCACTCTTTGCGGTGGTATCAAAGTCATTTGGAATCATTTATTTATCGATCGTTTTTAGCTCAGTAAAACAATTGGGATCGATGGAAGGTTCCTTAAAATCAATGTGGGAGTAAGTAATTGCCTCAAGATCATTTAGTTCGTCGACTTTTGAGTTGAAATTAGCCATTAGGTATAATTATACTGCTTTTAAAATGGTTGTGGGCGTAATTAATAGATTTTCAAAGAGCTTAAATCTACCACATAAAATCAACAAAACTCATTTGGTCGCGCTGCACGCTCTCCTGCACTTTCTGTTTAGTTCGTTTCCTCTAGAAGTCATGCCCTATGCCAAGAATAGGATGTTCGAATGCCTTTCCGGTGCTGAATTCATATCGTAAAATTCCTCAATCAGCAACTTTCACGTCGAGTGAGTGAGTAAGTCCGGTGAGTGCCTTTCCGCATTGGCTTTCAGCATCCAGTGCCATAGCACACCACACGACGTATGAGTAATCTAGCATTAATTTCAAACAATTGCCAGACAAACATTGAGTCGAGCAAAGGTATTGAGTACGATTTTCAACGAATTTTCAAGTAAAAAGTAAATAAACTAGAGCGGATATCAGGCTATGCACAAGCACATGGCATAGCCAGGGGAATGTGAATGGGAATGGGATTCGTATTGGGATGGGGATTGGGATACTGCCGACTGGGGACTGGGGAGAGAGAATAAATGCGAGTGAGTCACGCTTCTATTAGGGCATACGAAGAATAATCAGCCCTGCCCCTGCCCCAGCCCCAGCCCCAGCCCCAGCCCCAGCGGCTATCCATTTTGATAATAACAATAACCATAAGAACAATGGCCAGGAGATGCGGGCATCATCATCATTGCATGCAGTAGCCGTAATTGAGGAAGACCCAGGGGATGTTGAGAGCTTTATTGCATGGGAAGAAGGAACAAAATGCATTGAAATAAAAGCAAAACAACGCACTTTCGATAAATATTGATAGTTCGCTCGATGCCTGTAGGAAATTCCATTGATTAACTGAAAGTTTACCTCATGGACCGCCACTGGTCCGCCAGTCTTCGTCTGCAGACTCGTGTCTGATTCAGCCAGAGCAGGTGATGGCATCCAGCAAAAAACAACAACGGGGATTTCCTTGAGGGAAAATTTCCCAAGAAATGTTTTGCCAATTTTCGAATAACAACAACAGATCTTTTGTTTTTCCCGCGGGCAAACAAATAAAACATGTTTCTGTTTTGTGCATGTTCTGGCTGCATGCCTTGCTGGATGGATCGTAATCATACCCAAGAAAAGGCCATAAAACTATGGCGTTGGAGCCATAGTCATATCAGTGGTTCGGGCTGCCATTAGCACCGACGAAGTGGAATGGACTCTGCTCGAAAAGGAAATGTTTGTCTCTCGGGAAACTGGATTGGAAGCGGACAGAGTTGTGCGAGTGAAAGTTCGTGGCGTGTGGACATTTCATCATTAAAGTATCCGGGAGAAAAGTAAGAACCCCAGCTACCTAAAATGGTATGGTTGAAAAACTCTATGAAATGTTCTCCAAAGATCAATGATCTCTCAAAGAAGTTTGGCATATGGAAAGGACGGCCCCATGTGACTTTGGTGGTGGCCCACTTTTCTCACTTTAGGGGAGACATCTTGACAAATGGCATGCGGAAATCTGTGACAATCTTGACACCGCTGACCTTCCCACAGCCAATATATCAAGTTGACAAATTTTCCCTGTGTGAGGGGGATGGAGGGGGGTCTTCTGTATGAATGGATCGCACACAGCCGATCGCTGATATGGACAGACAGACAATCCTTTTTGACTGCCGCATCTGCTGTGGACTGCCACTTGTGGGCGCATTGATTGATAGATTTCTGGTACAAGATAAATATTTACGCACGATTCTCGGAAATACAATTTCAGCTGGGACATTAAGTTGTTGCCCAAAACAAGGCCCCAAAGTTTGTTGCCATTTTCCAATTGAAATCAATACAGAGTGTGTCGGTGTTTGCTGGTAGGGTGGGGAGGTTCCTTTATGTGTTTTTTTTGTGCGCTTTTCGAATAAATTGATTTTTAAATAATAAAAAGCAATCAAATCTCAAGCAGCCAAATGTATCTGTCAGATAGCAAACACATGTCCCAGTGGCTGTTCGTGTGTAGAACAACAAGCTGTGTGTCGTCGTTCCGTCTGCAAAGTATAACTCATAGTTCAAAATGGATTACCTCTTTCAATCCTCATCCTTCTCCATTTTTTGTTGTTGTCTGCTAAGTGCCTGGCGGCCCATATCTAACCGTATATGTATCTACGACTCTGTATATACATATGTACCTATACTTATGTATGTGTCTGTGTATCTATTATAATAATTTCATTCGCTGCTCTCGCCGCATGAAAAGACAAAATCAGTCAACAAGAAATTTATGATACCATGGAAAATTTGAATCCGCAGCACAGCATCGCACCGCACCACACCGCAGCCCGCTGCGCTGCTCGATCTCTGTAAACTTTTTGAAGCCAGAAAATATCCGAAATTTTATTTCAAAAAAATCGGACAAACGTATAAGCAAATATTATAGAAATTATTATTTGGCACTATGCCCAGACCCCCACTCCTGCTCCTCCTACACCTCCTGCTGTTGCCAAATGAAAAAAAAAGACTCGCTGAAAATTGCCCGCTGTATGGGACACCCCAGACTCGGGGAATCGTCCGATGGGTTGCCCATGGTTTGGCTTTATTTTCGCATGCATGTCGCGGCGTTTTCTCAAACATTAAATGAGCATATAAAATTGCGTTATAAACAGCATTTTTTTTCTTCTTCGTCTGCTCTGCTCTGTTTTTGTCTTATTAATAAAAGTGACCTAAAAATGCATTTGTGCATCTGGCAAATTGAACTGCATCCATACCCTACAATTTCCATATTTCCGAATTGATGTTCGATTTCCACCTCCCCCACTGCTGGTGGAGGTGGTGGTGCTGCTGTCACAATTTTTGTGGCTTGTAAATTGCGGTGTAAAATCTTGTCAACAACAACAGCAGCACGAACAGGCACAAGCAGGTGGGTTGTTGGCGTTGGCCAATGGACGTACATGTGCTTTGTAAATGTCATAAATCGCTTAAGTTATGACCAGGAGGGGGGGATGTCATAGGATGGAAATTTGATTGGGCAAGGCAAGGTGTGCTGTGGGTCAGTGGGCGACTTCCGTGGTGCAGTTCTTTTGAATTTGTTGTCTAAAATGATCAAATCGTAGACGCAGATGATCTAAGAACTAAAATCTGAAATCTGGCAATGATTCTGTTTGTGTTGAGGGATTGTCAGTGTGTATTAAGTGGGGAATATAATTTAGACAGCCTCCATTAGTAGTCTCCTTGTTATTAATTAGCTTACTCATTCAGCACTTATCAAGTGACCTGAAAAGCACTTTTGTTTGCCATTATTTACACAATACAATTGCTTTACTGATCAGTTCTCAATGTTGACTTGATATTGTTTAAACTTAAGCAGCTTGCTAGTACGTACATATGTATGTATGTATGTGTAGATTATTTTTAACCTGGCCTCCATGGCTTGCAGTGCATCTCCCATGATTGCATCTCTCATTAGCTCAGTCGGGGTTCCTTTATTTATGTATCTTTAAACAAACTTTGCTTAAAATGAACTGTATGAAACGCAATTAACTTTATTTAACTTGCTATGGCAGCAGCTGCTGCAAAAAAATTGGCAAAAGTGTGCCAAGTTTATACGAGCATTGCATCGCCTGGGTCGTTTATTCATTTCCATTTACATGCCCCGCAATACAGTTTTGTTTGGTTTTTTGGCACATATATTTCATGAAAGACTGAAATGATTTTTATTTCGTTTTGGGCAAATGAAAGCCATGGCATCCATATCCATCCATCAGACAGAGACTGCATCCATGAATGCTGTCGCGCCATAAGAAAACTGTCTCTGGTCTGGTCTGGTCTGGTCTGGCGTGGTCAGTTGGTGGCATCGCATCGTTAAATAGAAAGTTTTATGTATTATGTAAAATATGTTTCTTCGCCTTTATTCACGCACTTTTTTCAGTTGCATCTTTTGCCGGTCGCTGTTGCCTGCTGTTACAACTTTTATGCAGGAGTCTGCGTCGGCCACAAAACAACAGGTTTGGCCACAACTCAGCCAGACTTTAATTGTTGTCGACTGGCTTTGCTCTCTAGTGTTCGTGTCTGTGTCTGGCTCTGGATCCGTGGCATCCACATCCACATCCACATTCACATCTGCTTTTGCGTCTGCGCCGCTTGTTGGTTGTCTGCTCTGCAGCTGTCACAATTTCACTTTGGCCAGAGACGTTTAGCAGTCTCTGCCACTGCCACTGCCGATGCGTCAGGTGCGCGGTGCGGTGCGGTGCGGTGCTGCCGGAGGGCAGTGCGAGTAGTTGCGGTAGTTGCAGTAGTTAAACTGTCGGTAAAAGCACTTTCCTTTATGCTAGACGATGCTGCACTTGAAGTGGCTCGTGTATGAGGTGCTAAAAGATCGTTTTGAGTGTTGCCAAGCATCACTGGAGTCTGAAGATGGCACTTACACGGGCGAGTGTGTGGCAAATAGTTGGAAACAGAAAGTAGGGATCGGTTTGATGGTTATTTGTAAAGTCAATGTACTAAATTAGCACACACAAAAAGTAAAAGTAAAACGAAGACTTGATGCTCGTATCTAGGACACCAGAAGCCTCCCAAGCGGAATGCCTAATCGACAATTATTCTCAAACATTCTCAATAGAATTTTACACCATTCAAATGTGTAAATATAAAAAAAAAAACAACCAATTTCTTTCAAATCGAATCCCAAAATTCCTTTGTAAGACTTTTCCTTTTCTGTTATTTTTTCATGATGGCCAGGCCATGTGCCATACATGACTGCAGATCTGCTGCCTGGCCGAAATATTTTTTCAAACATTTCGAACTGGAAATACTTTCCATAGTTTTCACTCTCCCCCTCCACCCTTTTTATACTGTTTGCTTCGCGCCCTCCCACAGAATGAATGCCGACAGTGTCTGCAGTACGAATTCAGTACAGTTCTCAGTTCTCAGTTGAGCGGGGAAATCTTGCCCCGTTGCTCTGCTACGATTTCAATCATACTCGTAAAAGCATCCCTCATTGGATGTAGTTATATCTGGATGATTTATATCGTCTGGAATATTTCGCATATTTATTCATCGTTTATCCAAATATAGAATTGGAATCTGAAGCAATTGCTAAACAACATTTCCATCTTGTTCGGAACGAGTGAGAGATTTTACCCTAAAAATACAAAATATTGTATTGTATTTTATTATTATGAGCTGATTATTTTTGATTATTTTTATGTGGCCAGAACTGTGCAAAGTTCGATTTTGGGGGCTTCCTATTGTTTAATTCTTTATTTAAAATTGGGGAAACAATATTGTAGGAATTTTTAAAATATTTTGGGGGATAATTATAGAATAGAGCAGAAATGTGAAAAACTTTCAACTCATTGACTCGTTACGTCTCTGGCAAACATCAGCAATCATCTAATACCCATTCCCTATCCTCTCCCCTTCTGCAGTAAGTCTTGTATAATCCCATTTCGTTGCTGATTCATTCTGACTACGTAATCGAGAAACCAATTTGTGTACCACAAAAGGCACACAAAATTCATTAATTACAACTTCTGAGATTCATATTTGATTTCCACGTGTAATGCTCTCGACCTACGCCCCACCACTCCACACCCCACTCCGACGCCCGCCTAAAACAGGTGCACTCACTCATATGGGGCCACAGATTGCCACACCCACTACCCACGCCCACTGGCGGGTTCAGCTTTTGTTTAATTTAATGGGTAAGATGACGGGGAACGCACGTGGCGCGTCTAATGATTGTGGCTCTGCCGATGTTTGGTGGCCGAGTTCAATAATCTGCTCACTTTTGCTTTATTACATTGAAAATCACGGCTAATTATTGTCGGCCCGAATGGGCACATCGAGAGCACATCGAACACACATCAGCATCGACAGCATCCAACAGCAAACGTGCTGAAAAACTAAAAGCATCTGCAGAAAGGAAAACTTTTCCCGCACTCTCATTGGGAAATGATTGCGTTTCGGCATTTGATTTATAAGACAAATCAATTTGTAGCAGTTTTGTTGTTTCCCCTCTCCCCTTGCCATCGAAACAACAAAACGAAACAAGAGAGAAAATGAATAGAAATTTTCCTCTTGGTCTTGGCCTTAGGTACGCAAGGTAATGCGAGATGCTCGCACGTTCCATGTTTCACGTTTCCTTTTCTGCCAGTTACTTACTCTACTCGTAGTCAGTCTTAGTCACACTCGTTCGCCGCCCCGTAAGTCGGACGTTAGCCCAATTAAAAATTCAAGGTTGAGAAAATCTAATGGGCGGTGTAAGCCAACACCCCAGCAAATAGTCAAGCAAAGCAAAGCCAAGCCAAGCCAAGCCAAGAGCTTGGTTTTGTAACCCCAAAACGTGCTCAAAAGTGAAAAAAGTAATTATGCACCGCGTCCCCCCCCCATATACGAGTGTATGTATTTATGTCTGTGCATATGTGCTACCCCGACCAGACCATTTGCCGTATCATTTACAAACACTTTAATGGGGCATGCCCCGATATTTAAGAATGTTGTTTGCGGTTATTTGCTTGAATTCATTTGGGAAGGAAAACATACAATATGATACGATATCTTACTCATGATTTTTCTTTCACCCTTGTTTCTCCCTTTCAGGCACGGGCACCTTTGGACGCGTGTGCCTATGTCGCGATCGGATTTCGGAGAAGTATTGTGCCATGAAGATTTTGGCCATGACCGAAGTCATTCGTCTAAAGCAGATTGAACACGTCAAGAATGAGCGGAATATATTGCGCGAAATACGACATCCGTTTGTCATCAGTTTGTAAGTACAAAATCCAAGAAAAAAATACGTATCATAAGTGTACAAAGAATACGAGTATATAGATATCATAAATCATTCTAAAGAAGAGAAGACTACAACCAGCTGTCAGCTTTCCATATATTGTAAAAACATCTGTGATTCTATTAACGTCATATATTTTATCCCCCAGGGAATGGTCCACAAAGGATGACTCAAACCTATATATGATCTTCGATTATGTCTGCGGCGGCGAGCTGTTCACATATCTGCGTAATGCAGGCAAATTTACTAGTCAAACTTGTAAGTGCTCGAACTCTGATTGCTGGCAGAGCAGCACACTAATCGCATATCCATTTAGCCAACTTCTTTGCGGCTGAGATTGTCAGCGCCCTGGAGTACCTGCACTCACTACAAATTGTCTACCGTGATCTGAAGCCAGAGAATCTGCTGATCAATCGCGATGGCCATTTGAAGATCACAGATTTTGGTTTTGCCAAAAAGCTAAGGGACCGCACCTGGACGCTGTGCGGCACGCCCGAGTATATTGCACCTGAGATAATACAATCCAAGGGTCACAACAAGGCCGTCGATTGGTGGGCATTGGGTAAGCCAAATCGAAAGGTAGTAGTCTTAAAGTGTATCCAACTAATATTTGATGATTTTGTTTTAGGTGTTCTCATTTATGAAATGCTTGTGGGCTATCCACCATTCTACGATGAGCAGCCCTTTGGCATATATGAAAAGATATTGAGTGGAAAAATTGAATGGGAACGTCATATGGATCCCATTGCCAAAGACTTGATCAAGAAGCTGTTGGTGAATGATAGAACCAAGCGACTGGGCAACATGAAGGTGAGAATAAAGAGAACTAAAGGGAACTGCTTGAAGATCTAACATAGGAATTGAATAAATAAACGATTATTGCAAGATCAATTATGTATGCTAGACGGAAGAAAGTTTTTTCAGTTGCTTTTTCTTATAATTCCTTTTATAGATTATTGAAATATTTTTAGACATTTTCAAAGCTGTCATAATTTCTATTTGATTGTTTCTGGTTTCACCTGTTCGATTGTGAAACTCTTACGACAAGCCCCCTATGCCTACTCCATCCCATCCCATCCCATCCCAACCTTCCTCGGATAGAACATAATTTGGCAACAAAACTGTTGAAATTTTCTGGCTTATTAAATCCGGTATTTATAGAGAATTTGTTGTTTACACTTGTCACTTGTTTTGGATGGTCAGGGCAGGGGACTGACTTTGTTGCTGGCTGGCATTAAAAATTGAAATGCATATATCAACCATTAATTGTTGGACATCGCAGATCGCAGTTCTCAGATAGATCTGCACATGCTCGTTGTCAGTTAGCTAAATAAATTCTGTCGAAATCATTTTTCTTTTTCCTCGAGTTTGTTTCCTTCTACTCTGTTTTGTTTTGCTGTGGTTTGTTGTTGCTTTTTGCTTAACAGATTTGTCGCGCGTTTCGCAACACGAGCTAGGAAAATGCAAAACGTTATTTACGTCCTAATATTTGGTTTTTTCTTTCTTTCCATGCTTTATTTCCCTTCCCTCCCGTCTTGGCTTTCCCCCAGAACGGTGCCGATGACGTGAAGAGGCATCGCTGGTTCAAGCACTTGAATTGGAATGACGTCTACAACAAGAAACTAAAGGTGAGTTCTGTTCTCAGGGAATCTCTACATACATACTCGTACATCCCATCCCCACTTCTCGTCTCTACTTTCGTAATTATTATAATAACCATTTTATGTTGATTTTCGCGACACACGCTTGGCCCATTTTGTTTGAGGAGAGGTTTTTCTGAATTGGCGAATGTATTTTTATACATTTTCGTAATTAAAAGCAAATAAACAAAACAGTTTCGAAAATTAGCTATGCCTTTAGTTAATGACCGCAGCAGCGTCTATTTCGGCTGTCTGTATGGCTGTTTGGCTGCATGGGTGGGTGGGTGTTGGCCCCCATAAATCTACCGATTCATTCGCAGCAAAACGCTCCAAAGACGAGTGCGAGTGAAATGTAACAAAAGGGGGGCCCATAAGCAGGCGTTAATTGCCAAAATGTACACACACATACAGATGCCTCCAGCCAGGCGAGAGACACTGCGAGATGCGTCAGAATTGATTATTACAAATTGTGCAGATCCTTGCACATTAACGAGAGATTTTTCAATGCAAAAATCCTTATATGGGATAACAGATGTGAGGCCATTAAATTGTTGAACTGGAACAATGAATCTAAACGTAGTTCTGCATCGATTGTATGCATATTCCATTATTATTTCGAAACCCCTTTAGAAGTACCAATTTACAAGCCCATAAATACTCAATCATTAAAAGAAAATATAAATCAAAATAATAATTATTTACCCTTGAATTTGTCTCGTTTATTAGCCACCAATTTTGCCCGATGTACATCATGATGGGGATACCAAAAATTTTGATGATTATCCCGAGCAGGATTGGAAGCCAGCCAAGGCAGTAGACCAAAGAGATTTGCAGTACTTTAATGATTTCTAAAAGAAGAAATAAATTGTCGTTGATTTCTTGAAATTTTTTTGTTTGTTTTCTGTTGAAAATTTGTTATAATTTTGCGTTGGCAAGAACATTCATTATTTATACTGGCAATTAAGTGTCTAAAGTGCTGTGCTAAAGCAATGATATCTAACGGTACGATACATCTACATATACATACATACACATAAAACTATATTATAATCTACGACTATATATAAACAGATATGTAAATATCTGTACAATAAGCCTAAGTTTATACCCGTAATGTTATTTCTAGCGTGTGACGTCTATTATTATTATATTTAATTGTTTAAATGTTTAAATTTCGAGCAAGCCACGCCCCCGCCCCCACCCCCCAAAACAACAAACACACACACCCACCCTTAAAAGTATAGCTATATTACAGTAGAAACTGTACTATTAAACAACAACCATGAAAATATTAACGTAAAACGTTGAATAAAGTGATAGAAATTGAATATTTGTCGTGTGTTTATATCAGTTATTCCATTTACTACCCTGTTAAGGATCATTCATTCAAGGATCTCATCAACTCGATCAAAAACGGAATACTATTTGATATATGATATCATGGCTGCCAGCCTCTCTTTGATTTTCTTTCTTGCTTTGTATATCTGTTCGTTTTATTCTATACTTTTACGGGGGATTAGTTTTCGTTCAGTAAATCTGTCAGTTGGAGGAACACGAGTCCGTCTGCTGAAAGTGTTGATGAGACTGATCTTTGTTTGACGTTTCTTCTTTTTGGTTTATTTCGGGTGGCTGTTTTATTTATGATGAAAACATCTCGAAAGCATGTCTATTCCTATATTTATTTCGCTACATATTAAATATTTTACATACATATATACATACTTGAGAGGCAAGAAATGAATTTCCAGAATATGTATGTATGTATGTACTGTTCCAATTTTGTTCATTTTGGTTATTTTCTTTTTAGTTTGCGTGCTCTGAGGGGCTATTATAATGAGTACTTTAAAATTTAAAATTGTTATTTATTCACCATAGATAGCCACCATATGTAGCTTTGGCCAAGACATCAACCAAAAAGCTAACGCATGCGCCAAACGTGTCCAAAAACGGGTAGTGTTTTGGGGTGTTTTTTCGCGACACCTCTCTTTCTCTCTCTCTGTATTTTCAATGTTAAAAGCCTTGCTGCTTGAATTATCAAGAGGATTTCAGTAGCAAAGTGTGTTAGGAGTAGGGTAATTGGGGTAAATAAATGTTAAATATATTCCTTAAATTATTATTTCCATTATTATTGTCGTTTAGTTAGTGTCATGAGCGCCTCGAGCCCTTCTTCGATCTCAAATTTACTTTACAACGCTTTCCGCTAATTCGACTCTACAGCATTGGATAGCGGTATTTATATTGCGATTTGTTTACAAATCGTGTATGGTGGTACGACACGTTTGGACACGTTTAATCACGTTTGGGGCGCTGAGAGCCAGAGAGAGAATGACAGAGAGACCAGCAATACCAACGAGAGAGAGTTCGAGTGGGTGGCGCTGAGAGAGGAGGGTGGAATCAATCCAACTAAGGCCACCAAAGAGCGCGGCGTTTTTTCCAAGCTTTGACGGTGACGGCGCACAGTTTTATTGACGACGTTTGCCGTGTGGCTCTTGGCCAACAGAGAGCGGACCAAAAAATCAGTTAAAATAGTGGCTTACACTAGTCCCAAGCAAGTCCCACTGTAAACGGCAACGCAGCAACGCAGCAATGAGCAGCCCCGGAATATAATAAGCAGAAAGTTCTATTGTAAATGCCTCTCTGTGTCTGTGTGTCTCTGTGTGCGTGTGCGTACGTCACGGACCGCGCGCGTATTGGTGTACATATGTGCTTGTAAGTGTATGTGTGCAGGGGAAAAATCAGTAAAATGTTTATGCAAATCATGCGACAAATGTGCGCCAATTGCGTCCGAATCGTAAAGTGCATTAAGTGAAACAAAATTATATAATTATCCAGGGAGCGGCAACCACAAAGGTTGCACGGTGCACAGTGTCCAGCAGCTGCCTCCTCGACAAAAGAAATAGGCGAAAGAAGAGGCAAAGCTACAAAGGCAGAGCAAAGGTTGCACAGGCTCCTCTCAATTCTTCATCAACATCTTTCTCCCACAACCGCCAGTGTCTGTCTGTGTGTGTGTGTGTGTGTGTGGTGTAGGTGTAGCCCCACGTGCATGTGTATTTGTGTCTCGTGGCATTAGTTGGTGTGTGTGTGTGTGAGTACCATCGACAGTGGGTGCAACAACGTGAACGTTTCATCCATCCCGGAAGTGATTTGTATAAGGCCGAATGCCTCCTGATATTTTACACCCAAGCGGAAATAGTCGGTACGTCGAGCAATACATATTCTTTATCCCTATCCGTTATTCCTCTATGTATATATGTACATATATATATATCTTTATTCCTGTTCCCTTTGTTGGCTGGCTACTCTTTCGTTTTTATGGATTTTTTGTGTGTACATATCGATTTTCAACCAAAAACAACTAGGAAGCAACATGGAACACACCGAACCGAACCATCCAGCCGTACCTCCAGGTTTATACACACACACACACACACACACACACACACACACCCACAAACACACACCCACAATTATTTCAAGCGGGGGGAACCACAAGCAACCGCAATTACACTGCAAGAAAATCTACACATTGATAATTATGATGGATTAAATTTGGGAAATATCATTACCATGGTTTTTAAAGTTTCGATTGGGTATTGAAATTGATTGATGACGATTTTAGTAATATTATAGTTATGCGAAACTGATCTTATACTTAAGGAACGGAACAGCTGTTCCACTCTTCTTAATACTATTAAGTACCTGTGGATTTTTGGTTTGATTTGAGGCTTAATATTTTCCCCAGTGTACGTCCAGCAAACACTCACACTTGCACAGACACAGGACGCAGGACGCAGGCAGGACTCCTCACTCATTTAACAGTATTTATAGACAGTTTTTCGTTGTTGTTGCTGCTGTTGCTGCTGCTGCTGTTGCCGTTGTTGTTTTCTCGTTGTTTGCACGAAAAAACGAAGTTGAATTGCAGAATTTAATATGGCGGTGCGGATGTGGCTTTTGAGTTTTACGAGTGCTGCTCACCTGCCTCCTCGCTTCCAAGGGGCTCTCTCGATAGGCACTCGAGGTGTTTGGCCTGACGGTGAGGGCATTAATCAAGAGGGCACTGGCGCCCATAAGTAGAAGGAGGAGAAGCAGGAGAAGGAGACAGAGCCAGAGCCAGAGCCAGACCCAGTAGCAGAGCCAGAGGCAGAGTCAAAGCAGACACTTGTGCGGTTGAAGTTGAAGCCCAGCAAATGGCTAAAACGTCTTCGTTATCGGGTTGTCGTCCAACAAAATATTGATATATGTACAGATAAAGGGACAGAGAAGCCGAATCAATGCGGAGAGGAAATGTTCAAAATTGATTGATGTCTTATTGTACAAGTATCTACCAATAAGTTGCAATCATATTTCTGTGGCCATGACGTCATGGCAGGCCTGTTATAAATATTTGCCGTCTACTTTCCAACCCCAAGCCCAAGCCCAAGCCGATGATCCCTCTTGTTCTGTGCCTGTCTGTTCTTTTCCTTAGTTTCTTGTGGGTAGAGCGTAACATTATATAGTTTCTCGTATTTATGGCCGTATTCAACCCTCGAAATGTTGTCAACAACATTGCAGTGTCCTAATGAACTACTCTCAGACGTAAAGAAATCGTCAAGCAAAAATAAAAAAGAGGAACCTAAGGGAAAAGTCGATACAAAAAATGGAAGTAGAATTTGGTTTGTGGTAAGGATTATGAGAGTTTTCTTAGGGCAATATTCAGTGTTCGCCATAGACTTTCAAGGGCTTCGTTTTCCTATTATTAGTATGAATATTATCTCATGATTTGTTCCAAATGCGAGTCAGTATGAAATTCCTGTAATACCTTTGACTTTTACACAACTGTCAAGTGTACCCAGGAGTAACATTTGTGGATAAATACTACTATGTTTAACTTTCTTGTGACATTTCACCCACCCGCTGAAGTTTGCAACTGTCGAAAGTTTTCATCGCGCATTTGTAATGCGAAACTTTTTTATCAATCATACTCAGGGCCATGGAAGTTTTTGTATTTTTTCATATCTCACGGCTACCAAGTTTACTTATCAATAAAATGCCAAAATGTTTAGCTTCGTTAAGCTCAACTTTCCTTGAACTCTGCCGAACCGTTTTCTCTGCTTCCCATCTGTAGTTCTCCATGCGACAATATCTCAATTCGCATCTCAATGTCAGGCCAGGGCTCACGTCTCAGGAACCGCTTGCATTTCCAGTATTTTCTATCCCCCACTGTGCCTGTGGAAAACCCACGCCAATCTACCAGCGAGAGGGGGAAACAATTAAGGTGTCCTCTGTCTTTGACTCGAGTCCTGCCAGGCTGGCTGGCTGTCGCTGTCGCTGTCTTGAGCAATAAAAAACACTGTCGCGTCAGATCAAAAATGCAACATCTTAAAATATGAGAGCCATTTCAGCTTCCGGCATTACGAGAACATATTCTGGTATTCTGTGCTCTGTGTCCTTTATCCTGTGCTCTGTGTTCTGTATTCAGTTTGTTGTTGTTGGTGTTAGTGTGTTCTGGTTGTTCAATATTTACAACCTGATGAGAGCGATGAGGAGAACGATGTCGCTCTGTAGCTGAATAAAATATGCGACAATCGGCAGGCGACAATGTCTCCTGCACGGGATAGAAGGAAACATGAAAGCATCCTGATGTGGCTGCTGATGTTGCAGACACGTAGACGCCTTAATGACCCAGGGGATTACCACGCCAGTAGACTAACAGCGGAGGGGGAGTCGGCGGATATCGGTATCGGGAGTAGGATTCCTTTCTAGCTTCTTCTGTATGCTCTTGAACCCAGCGACATGGTGGCCATAATGATCAGGTATGCACTGGCATCGCCTCATCCAATTAGTTTGGTAAACGCAAACAAAAATGTTAACAATTTCTATTTGTAATTAAAAAGCTATAAGCGGCAACTAAGAAAGTTCCCCCCACTTTACGCTCTCAGAGAGGAGAGAGAGAGAGAGAGGGGTTCTCGTAGTATTACGAGCAGCAGGGTGGAGAGGAGAGCATCAGTCTTACAGTGGGGCACATGGCAAACAGAGTGCGAAAACCAACCCTGCGAGGAAAACAACAACCACCCACCCACCCATTGGGGCGTGGAGAGAGAGAGAGAGAGAGAGTCGAGTGTCGGCAAGCATACAATATCCTTTGACTTGCTCTCTCTCGCTCTCTTTTAACCCTTGCGCCTGCGCTGGTGGGGGGCTGCATGTGGACACAATCACAAATGTCCATTCCCAAGCTCGGCCGAACAGCAGCAGCTACCCGCATGGCTTTGTCAACAGAGTTCCGTTTCAGGAGAAAGAAACCCTGCGCTCTCCCTCTCTGGTCTCCCTTCTACCCCCACCGAGTGCACCACTACTTCCTCTTGGCTACGTTTTTAAGAATGAACCACATTCCCGTACGTCATTGCCTTTGATTAAAGCATATGCAAACGCTTTTTCCCTACTGCTTCTGCTTCTTCTGCTGTTTCTACTGTTCCTACTGTTTCTACGTTTCCACGTTTCTGCGTTCTTTCATGCTTGAACATGTGCCGTCGCCTCCGCTCTCTATCTATCCCTGTCGCACACATGCACAATCCTTTTGGGATTTACATTGCAAAATGGTAAAATCGAATTGGTTTCTTGTGGGTCCTACTACTCTCTGTGGAAGCAGCTTGCCCAAAAGCAGAGCCATATCATATCCCATATCCCATATCCATAGCCAAAAGGTAGGACAAAAGCTTGACTTGCAATTTTTGTTTGTCTTGTTTTGAAAGTTGAAATGTATTTATGCGGAGACCGCATACATTTTTGCATATGGAATGCCTTTGGACTCGTCCTTGTGCCTTGAGAATGTGTTTGTCCATTGTTCCCCCCGCCCGTTTTTGTGAATGGCTGTGGATGGTTGTGGTTGTCCATGGGTTAAGCCAGTGACAGGGACAGGGACAGGCGTTTGTTTGGGAAAATATTATATGTGCCGGGAATGCTTTATTGCCTGCACGACCGAAAACACGTTGAGAGCGGCCATGGAATCCTTTGACAGTGTCATCATAAATGATTTTGGAACCATTCAAAGCTGACCAAATTGGAATGCAATTTCGAACAAAATACTAAAAGCTGCCGTAAAAATAGAAAATTGACTTACTGCTGTCAGAATTTCTATTGCAATTAAGTTATTTCGGGGAATAGGCAACATTTAAGGTAGAACTCTCAATGCACAAGAAGAACAGTTGAGCAATCTCTTGGGTACATAAATTCAGAGATTCAATCGCACAGTGTGCTGCAGTAGTAAGTCCTTGGATCAGCGTATCACCTTGTCTGCCTTGGCCTCCATTTGTAGTTCCTTTTGATGTCATCAATTATACACAACTACTCGGCTTACATCAGAGTGAGAGATACAGAGAGAAAGAGAGAGATAGAGAGGAAGAGACTCGACTCCATTCCATTCCATCAGTGGCGCTGGCTGCAGCCATCGGAGAGCCATCTGCTTAGTCCTAATGCCGGGGCTTAGGAAAGATATATTCATAGAGTGACACCAGAGCCATCATCAAAATGTAAAATCCTTGACGGCCAAAGAACGAAATACATTTGCAGTTTAAGGTTGAAAGCAGTCCCTGCCCCCCCACACCCACAGCACCCAATTGCGATGGTGGGTCAAATTTCCATGTTTTCATTTTGGTTTTCCTTTTTCTTTTTTTTTGGTCCAAAAGTCTGCAACACGAGAAACGTATTTCACAGCTTGCACTTTGCGCCTCGAGGAATTTCGAGTCATAAATTTAATTTGCATATTTCAGTTGTCTGTCAGCAGAGTTTCCGACCTCAGGGGTTGTACTCCCTCCACACTAATCCCCCCACTGCCCGCCCACTTCCCGCCCACTGGCAACCCCACTGCAATGTGGAAAAATTGCAGTTGTAATTGGCAAAATAATTTCCACCACTCGCTTCAGGATACAATAAAAAAAATGGCAATGGGAAGTGCAGTGTGCAGTGTGCAAGTTTTTCTGTCCTGTCCCCTTGGCCCTGGCTCATCCCGAGCCCGCGGCGGTCTGTCGCTGTCCCTAACATCATTAATTCTAATTGAAAAGTTTTGTCGACTGTCGGTTGGCAATTAAGCCATATCTGAAGTGCAATGCCAGGCTCCACAACGGACCACAACGAACCAGAACGGACCGGAACGAAGAGCCTGCTCTGGCCAAGAAATTGCATTAAAAGGCATAAAGTGCAAAATGAATTAAAACGTGCATAAAGTGCAAGTGGGTGGAAGCAGGAGGAAGTCAGGTAAGAGGCGTGTCAAGGCAACAGCAAAATAACAAGAGGCAGACAATAACAAATTGGCCATCATCCAACATCCAACAGCCAACAGCCTCCTCCTTCATTGAAGTGTGAAACAGAAGGCAGCGGCAGCGGCAACGGCAACACGCATGCATAACACAGTAAATGAAAATTGAATCAAGAGTGCGGCTGCAAAACCACAATACGCGATGTGAGCAATCATTCTCGTCCATCCCCATCCCGCCACTCCTTAATTGAATTCTAAGCGAAATGGAGCATCAGGAGCAGGACCATCCCACAGTCAGCAGGAAGCAGCAGCAGGTGGAGCTGATGCTGATGGCTGGCTAAGAGCCTCTGGCTTTTTTTTTTTTGGCAAACAAATGCGGGCTTTGCCAAGTCCCATGTCCAGGTCTCAAGATCTTCTTCTTCATCGTCAGGGAGGGCGAAAAACCTGGGGGAAAATTGAAAAATTCTCTGCTTGTTTTTGTGTTGTTTGTATTTCCTTTTGCTGCTGCTGCTCCTTTTTGTTGTTGTTTTGTGTTTTTCTGGATTTGATTTCCATATCCTTGAGGAGAGCAATTTCGTGGCGAGGTGGTGGATGGATGGTCCTTTAAATGTGTCTGAAATAAGGGAGCAAAGGCAAAGACTTTGCAAATTCAATGTTTTTTTTTTGGAGTATAAAAAGGGAAACTGGAATATATTTGGAAATAGTTTTATATGCCATTATATTTCTGGGCTGCTTGCAATCCCATAATTTCTTAGTGCTTTTCGTTTCTGATTGAATTTAACAATCTATTGTATGAGTGGACGCTCCATCCCCATCCCCACATTCTCCTCCTCTACTCTTCATTTTTAATTGAGTTTTTCCTCATAGTTTTCCCCGCATTTTACCCCAGCTATTCCCCCATTCGCGATTCTCTTTTATGCCGCTGCCAATTTTCACTTTAGTCTTACTTTTTTCCTTTGCATTCGTTCGTTCGTTTTTTTCGATAGAAATAATTGAATTTTTTTCTCGCGTTCGACACGCCCCCAGGGAGTAGGGAGAGGTGCAGCAGGACACCAGTTCAGTTCAGTTCAGTTTCGGTGCTCGATGTTCGGTTGCACCACTCGGATGTTTGCCATCTAATTGCGACCTTAATCATTTCATTTCTTTAGCTTCCGGCCAGGTTAGTCAGTCAGTGCTCTCTCTTTCCTGTCTCTTCCTGTCTCTCTGTCAGCCTCTATATGTGTGTGTGTGTGGTAATCGAAATCCTCATCCTGTTCTTTGGTACATACTGCTAAATGGCAATGGCAAATAAACTGGCAAATGTTTTCCGCTTGCAAATTTTTGGTCTGTAACCAAACCAAAAAGTAGCCCCCAAATGGCGGCCCACGGTCCAAACTGATGAGCAATGGTGGACACTCCTCTGTAGGCAAACAAGACTTGATTTGATGCTGGTTTTTGTCGAAAAAAAAGATGAGCAAAAATCGCAATGAACAGAGTTCAGGCTCGTCCTGGCGGTCGCTTTTGGTGTGGCTGTGTTGCTGTTGTTTGTTCCTGTTTCTGGGAATTGGTGCAGCTGGCTGTAGCGGTAGCTGGAGCTTCTGGCTTTTTGGCCATATCGAATCGAGTTAATTTGTGCCCTGGACCCTGGCTAGGAGAGGCCTTTGGCTTTGGCTTTGGCCTCCTTCTCCCCCCCCTCCTCTGGCTGTAAGTTTTTCGGTTGGTTTTAATCGAATTTTGTGTTGTTGCGTCAGCTGCGGCTTTTTCGAGTGGTAGTCAAAGTTTGTTAGAGGACAGGTTAAAGGTTCACTTCTGCTTTGGCATTTTGCGTGTTGATCTAAGCGGTTTATTAGCCCCGATTTGCAAGTAAGCTGCTTAGCAGGCGCCCACGTCCACGTCCACATCCATCCCCATTCTGGTCATTATTTAATAATGAGCCAAGTAGGGTCCCCTCATTCCTGCTGCTGCTGCCCCAAGGAAGCTTGGAGCTTAAAGTTGGCATATCCTGCTGGATCTCTGCGTCTGTCTGTCTGTCTCCTTGATTTTGTTTTCTCCCAGCAGTTTAATGTGTTGACAGCTCTGAAAGTTTTCTTTGTTTTGGCTTTTTGGAGGCTAAAAGGTGTTTATTTTTACTATGTTCGGCCGTTCTGTTTTGTTGGTCGCTGTTGTTGCTGAAGTGCAGAATCCAATTAATATGCTGATTGATTTTCCCACTTGATAATTAATTGGGAATACTTATTGAAGGACTTCTCATAGAGAAGATAGTTCAGAGGGAGTACAACAATTGTCTCTATTGTTTATTATTTTAAATTGTTTCACATGAAATGGCACCTTAAACATTAAACATAATATTCAGCCCAAACAGCAATCAGAAGCACTCACAAAATGACTGTGCCACTGCCACTGCAGCTGACACAATACTCGTGCAAAATGAACTCAAATCAAATTGAAATCAATGTTAAATGGCAAATGACAATGACAGCCAGAGGGAAACACTGGCGAGGGAGCGAGGAGCTGCACAGCATGGGGAGCACAGCAGGGAGCCAAGCAGGAGCACAGCAGAATGTTAGTTAAATATTGATTTTAATTTTCCACATAATTGCAATTAGTTGATGAATATTGAGGCAGCTGTTGCTGGTTCCACTGTATCCTGCATCCGGCTGCCGGCTGCCAGCTGCCTGACGCTGTCTGATTCTGATTGAGCATCGTGTACATCGTGGGAGCAACATCGTCAACAGACACAGAAACAGCAACAGAAACAGGGACAGGGACAATCAGGGAATTTAACAACAACTCTCGACAAGGAATTGAGTTGGAGCAGGCAACGATCCAGAAGTACGAGTCGTTGAAAGTGGCACAGTGGTGTCACAAAGTGGCAAATAGAGCTACATAGATACCAGAGATTGGTGGAAACAATCCGCTTCTCTCTGTATTCACAATGCCAATATTTTACATTCTTGCAAAAATCTGAGATTTTTCACATTTTTCTTTAACTTTCATTTTGTTTTGACAAGAATTAACCCTTTGCTTTCCACTGTGCATTCATTTAGTCTTGTATGCGCCTCTCTTTTCAGCAACGCCCTTTTGCTGTTCCCCTTTTGAGTCGTCTGTTGCCTGTGCCTGTCTCTTTTGCCTCTACTGCCATTATGGGCCTTGGGCCGGGGCTGAGACTGAGACTGATGCTGAGGCCTGATGAAAAGCCACTTACGCACAATTTTCACAACTCAAAAGCATTTTATTGATTGCACTTTAAAAACGCCACGCTGGATGGAGGGTGCTTCCATGGGCAACAAACCAAAACACTCATACGCCACGTTGCTCCACAGCGTCCACAGAATCTTTCGCCTTCTTTGCGGTTCCTTTTTGGTTTTTGGGGTATGGGTGTTGGGTGCGTTTATTGACTGCCGTTTTGGAAATTTAGTTTTTCTGGCTTTTAGATTGCCCCGAAAACCTTAACCTCCCCAAAAAACTTGGTTAAACTTTGGGTCTCTCCAGGCAGATGCTGTTGGATGGTGCTGCTGCAAAGCCAATTTAGCCCTCAAGGTTTTCCCAGGCCAGATGTACGAGTATGTAAATGTAAATGTGTCGAACAAGGAGAAGAAGCGGGCGTGCAGAGACTCGCCTGAGAAATCAAAGTCATTTTTGTCCATTTTTTGTTTTTTGGGTTGCTTACTTTCTGGTTAGATAACACATTGGCCAACGGAGTTTTGCTCAATTTGCTGGAATGTGCTTGTGCTTGTGCTTGGGCCCTCGAGGTTAATTGTGCGAGAGGGCTAATGAACACTGCGCACGGAGTTCACGGAATGGTTAATTGTTTTTGGAAATCCTTGAGTGAACATTAAAGAGATGTAAATTTGAGGGAAAACTAGAAGAACTCTGTTGCGTATGCGGATGTGCCTGGGTGATTCGTAATTGCCATCTGGGGTGCGATTGAGATTTTCAGCTGCCGCGTATATGAATGATGAGTGAAAGTAAGAAAATGAAAGGAAAGGCAGCCTAATTACTTCGCCCTCATTTGGATTGTTAATTCATATGTTAATGGGGAATTTATTCGAGGGGGGGAGCGATGATACGCGATATGTAAGAGGAAAAACTTTTGGGGGTATATTTTCTGTGAAAAGTTAAAGAAAATGTTTGTGGTTAGCAGCAATGTAAAAATGCTACACAATATCTAAAAAAAAAAAAGGTTTTTTAATACAAAAACTTACATAAACCCATAAAAAACAGAAAACTTTTACCTTTAGTACACTTTAGTTAATAAATGGTATATACATATGTTATATACTTGCTTCAAGTTTGTAATTAAATATAGAAATTTATTTGGTTCGGTTTTACACACAACTTTAAGAAATATTCTTTAAGCTGTCCTGAATAGCGGTGCAAGCGGTTATGAGGTCGCTTTCCCACAAACGACTTGCCACACAATCAAGGCATATTTTCCTTCTTCGATCTATGCGAACACTTTTCATGCCTTTTATATGGCGCCGCGCATTGTTTGCAAATCGCTTAATTATTGTTGATGGTATTTTATTGGGGCATCGGCATCGGGCCACAAAAGGCCTTCGGTCACATCCCACAGGCCTGGGACTAGGCACAGGCCCGGGGCCTACATCAATAGCCTTCCACTTCCTCCGATCCAATTTCCCCATTCCGGTACCACTTTCCCGGGTGACATTTTCTCAGTTTTCCACGACCCAAAAGCATAAATTTCCCGTGGCTAGGCAAGAATCAACGCCAAATGCTCTAAACGTTTTGCTTATGATTTTTATTGCACGCACACAACCGGCATCACATACATACATACACACAAACACACACACACATATGTACATATATATTTGGGAGGCACCCTGTGACGGCATTTTGCCGCAGCCTTAAGTGCGAAAAGCTGCAAAAAGGCGCCTGGAGACCAACCCATGACGATGACTTGCTTATGGTAGGCTGCGGCCACGCCCCTTTACATATTTTCCATTGCATATATGTATGAGAGGAGCACTTGGCTTATTTCATAACTTTTTCTTTTGATGAAATGTTTCACATACTCGTACTCGTTCTCGTACATTTTCCATAAATTAAAATGAAATTTTGAAGTTAAAAAAAGCATTGCATACATTTAAGGGCAAATTATGAAAACAAAAAATAATTGAAGGAATCTACAGACATTTTCTTTCCTTCGTTTTGGTTTGCGGGGTATCTTCTAGTCGTTGCCCTCAATTTGACCTTATCTGGCTGCTTTTACTGTTGGCACTTGCCAAACAATGTCAGTTCTCGACTTTTAGCGCATTTTTCAAATTAGGTTAACAGAACGGCGGCGGGTTGGTGTTGGCCTTTCCAGCGAAAGTTTTATTTCTTATTGTTTTCGGTGATAGCATGGCCAGGGGGATACGGGGATAGGGGTCCTCCGCTGTGGGCTTGTTAGCATCTTTCCTTCCTGCCATCTGCGCCTCACGTTTAACCTTAATGTTCGCACCCTTCATTTACCGCCCCACATTTGCGCATTTGCGTACTGTTTCATTTTGATGCGCACTTATTTTTCAATTTGTGTGCGTGGCCGTGGCATGGAGGGGCATCCATCTGCTTGTCAGTTTCCATCTGCCGTCATCTTTTACCAACGCACGTTGGTACACACGTACAGAGAACGAACCCCATCGCGAATGCTGCGCGTCATCTCTGAGAATAGTCAGTGACAGGCGACGGCGCTTAGATCTGCGTCAGCATCTAAATTTACTGCTTACCTGCTGCACCCTCCCATTACACCCACGCCCTCTCTCTCTGCTTCGTGCACTCCCTCGTTCGTTCTCTCGATCTATCTGTAGGATGCCCTTTGTTTTTGGCCATTCTGCAGTTGGCCAAGTTTTATGCTGGCCTTTTTATGCCACCCACCCACGCACTGTTGAGCTTTTGCCATTCCTTTAGAGCTCTTCAAATGAACATTTTTAAATGGTTTCGTTCTTTTTTTAATGGCCAACAGCAGATTGAAGTGGCGCGCTGTCTGGTCTGTGTTTTCTGTTCTCTGTTTTCTATGATAATTTCTAACTTTGTATAAAATATTCATTCAGAGATGGAGCTGAGCTGTTATTCTTGAAGAGTTAACTTGAACTTTGAAGTGGAAATAAATCAGTAAGAAACTGTGTCTCGAGGCTCTTTTAATCAAGTGTAAATTTCCCTCTTTCCCTTCCCTTTTATAACTATTTATATTTTCCCTGGTATCAAATTTAATGGCCAAATAATTGCAAAAGTAAAACTTTAAAGAGCAGAGTTTGTGGCAAGCCACAAACTAAAACATATACATATATTTATATACGTACTACACACACACACACACACTGTCATGTCTGTTATTCTCTGAATAGCTGTTGGGCTCATAAATTTACTTCTGAAATGGGCAAAAGAAGCACAGAATATACACTGGCCTAGCTGCAGGTGTTTTTAATTAGAACACCTGACTAACCAACACACACACACACACACCCATTAAGCACTCTCTTGCATACATACCTCTACACTTTAACGTATATGTTGCGCTATTTATCTAGTTATATAGTTAGTTTCCATTTATTTCAATTACAAATTCCATTTGACAGGCCAAAAGGGAACATAAATATGCAATGCTAATCACATTGACCTTTCTCTCTCTCTCGCTCTCTCCCCATCTTACACACACACTCACTTATTCTCTCTCTCTTTCTAATTGCAGCAGTTTCTGTTTGTGATGAAGTCAGTGGAAATAGCAACGAAAGAAACAGCAACAATTATTGCCCTGAAGCGAAGACCAATACAATTATAGGCAAAAGTTAATTAAATGCTGCATCATTTGCAAACTGCAAAAGGAATCCTTAACAATTGCAATAAAACTTTTGCCAAACAAAAGTAATTAAAGGACCTCTCACACGGACCCCACCCGGACACACGGCTACAGCTACAGCTACGGAGGAGAGGCACTGTGATAGGGACAGGGACAGGGCCAGGGCCTGGGACAGGGACAGGGACACACACAGACAAGTTCCATTGACGCTATGCGACAACCAAGTTGCTCGTAGAAGCCGTACGGCATCGGCATCGGCATTGGGAGCGGGACAGGGACCGGAGGAGCCGGCCGTGGTGCTAGGAGTCCTGTGCATGGCCAGACGCCAGCTGACGCTGCCAGCCGCAAACAGCTAACAGCCACAGCCATAGCCACCATCGGGGCAACGGTGAAAGCAACGGGGAGCGAGCAGCAGCAGCACCAGCAGCCACGGAGGGGCACGGGCACGGCCAGCAAAATGCAGAAGGAGAACAATGTCACGGCGGAGAATTGCCAATTTGTGGGGCCCTATCGCCTGGAGAAAACTCTTGGCAAGGGTCAAACGGGTAAGTGCAAGAGCACAATTTTGTGGATATACGAGTACGAGTACTTGTACTGTGGATATTCAATAAAATGAACCTTTATTTAGAAATGCAAAATCAGGGCTACACGCTTTTAGCATGACTCTTATTTAGATAGAAAACTTTTCATGATGTACGCAAGAATAATTTCCACACAAGAAGTTTTTTTAAAGTCATGTTGTCCGTTAAGAAATTCAATCGCTAGCAAGGCCTGACAGTCATGTTTCCTTTTCGCCTTAGTGTTGAACGTATAAGTTAAGTTGTCCGGAAGGTCGGCACTTGCGTGACTGGGATGCCATGCCATACTGCGGTATAATGTTCTTAGATTGGAACTTAAAACTGTGTCCGACATTCGTCAGGGGAGCTATTATATGGGAAATCTCTATTAAAATCGTTGTCATTTAATGGGATATTATGTACTTGTGGAGGGACTTCCTCTACAGCCAATATCTACCGTACTAAATCCGCTTTGTCATTACTACAATTACGATTCAATTTCCTTTCCCACCCATTTTTTTATACAATTTTTTTCCATTTGCAGGTCTCGTCAAGTTGGGCGTGCATTGTGTGATTGGCAAAAAGGTTGCGATTAAAATAATCAATCGCGAAAAACTCAGCGAATCGGTGCTAATGAAGGTGAGTTCCTGCACGGGGATGTGGTGGGGTTGAAGGTCAGGGCTTGATGGAAAGTTTTACCCGTCGATTGTTGCCTTACATTTTCTTTCTTTTTTATTCTTTCTTTCTTTTTTATTCTCTCTTTCTTTTTATTACTTAGCTCTCTTTATGATTTTGTTTTTTCGTTCTCCCGCATTTCCTTTCGTTTTTTCGTATTGTTTGTCTTCTGCCTGGCGTACAGGTCATAAAAATTGTGACAATAAAATTTGTTTTGTGGTTCGTTGTTTTATTTTATTTACTTGCTCCTTGAACGAATAGTGTGGGGGGGGGGGTGGTTATTTAGGTTGAAAAGAGAGGGCGCACGAAGGTATTGCAGGCAAACTTAAAGCCTTTGCAGCCACAGCTCTCTTTGCGGGGGAGCGGGAAATGTTTTTTGGGGATTTGTTTTCGGTTTTGGAGGGTTTTTCCTTGGCTTTGTTGTCTTACCGAGTAGTGGGCCAAAGTCGGGGAAATTCAAGGAAATATTTTACTTGCAGCAAGACCTTTAGTTGGAATTAATTTTAAGTGGCTCAGCCAGAAACTTCTGCAAGTATTAAGCACTGCAAAGTTAGGAAGAAATTATGTTCCTTCAGAGATTTAAGCGCTTGAAAAAGGTCTTAAAAAAGCCCCTACAAATATTGTGTAGAAGTAGATTTTGAATCTTTATTTCCCCATTTCTATAAAATGTACTACAAGTAAAGTTAAATGATGTGTGGTGTGATCTTATCATTAGATCTTTGCTCTTTCCGTATTTATCGCTATTTACCTGCTCATAAATTTCAATTGCAAATAAAGTCCCACGCAAATTATCTTTCAATCTACTATATACGATACGTCCTACGTGTATAATCGATTTTCTGCCACAATCGTTAATATATTAGGTCTATTATAATAAGCGGCAAGAACTCGACAATGGATTTCATTTCATTCATTCATTCATTCTGACGCCCATAAAAGTCAAAGTAGAGCTCAAATGTTTATCTTTTTGTGGCTGTCATAATAGAACCCCACCCCCCGCACACACCCATCCGAAAAATGTGGTGCACTTTTTGTTTGTAGGACACTGAAAGGACATGGGACGAATTAGTGCGTGTGGCAACAAAGTAAAACGGAATTCAGGCTGGTGGGTAGGGAGGAGGGGGCAAGCAGCTAGCTCTTTGGGGTGACAAAAGCTCAGACATATAGGACAATCGAAATGCAAGGTGAGAGGGTGGTCATGTTGTGGTCATGTTGTAGGGGGCTGCAAATGAGTAGAAAGAACCAACGACGACGATTGCGTGTGCTGTCCATATAGCAACACAGCCAGGACGAGGACCAGGCCAGGACACGCAATGAGAACAGAAATCGGACGCCAGTTGGAGGACAACAATGGGTCATTATGGCCAAAGCACTTTGAATGCATTGTACACGTAAAGAGTGGGCGGGCGTGTCATTGGTCAAGGGTGGTAGATTGGTGGTTGGTGCTTTTATAGGAGAAGACTTAGCTTGAAGTTAGCTACATTGTCGATAAGTCGATTAAAAACTCTCGACGTCTTCTCTTTTTGTATCCCGTTTATCCTGCGGCAAGGTTGAACGTGAAATTGCCATAATGAAACTAATCGATCATCCGCACGTCCTTGGCCTGAGCGATGTCTACGAGAATAAAAAGTATTTGTATCTAACATTGGAGCATGTCTCAGGCGGCGAACTCTTCGACTATCTGGTGAAAAAGGGCCGCCTCACGCCCAAGGAGGCGCGCAAATTCTTCAGGCAAATCATCTCCGCTTTGGATTTTTGTCACTCGCATTCGATTTGGTAAGCCACAATCGTTTTCCCTTCCACTTAAAGCGCAATCAATCTTACATTTTGGGGGGGATACCCATTGCAGCCACCGTGACTTGAAGCCCGAGAATCTGCTGCTGGATGAGAAGAACAACATTAAGATAGCGGACTTTGGCATGGCATCGCTGCAGCCAGCCGGCAGCATGCTGGAAACCTCCTGCGGCAGCCCACACTATGCGTGTCCGGAGGTCATACGGGTAAGTCCAACTTTGAATAATGTGAATACGATAGAACCACAGAGCCACAGGGCCACACGTCCATAGTTTTACCTTCTCTCTCTCTCTTTATCTGGTCTCTGGTTGGTGTTGTGGTTAGCCAACGCATAAACGTCAATCAAGGCGAACTTTTTAGCACATTTTCAGATGCAGCAGCAGCAGCAGCAGCGAGCAGGAGCAGGAGCAGTATCAGTGTGTGTGGCAGTATCTATGGCAGCTTTACTGGAGTCGCTTTCCTATGCAAATTCTGGCCAGACTCCTCCGACTCCCCTACCCGTCTATGCAAATGCATCCATCCATGTGCCATGTACCGCATGTGCGCATATGATTTTCCATCTCTGCTCCTGTTCTTCCTCTCATTTCATTTCATTCACGCAGGACCTGCTCCTGCTTCGGTTGCTGCTTCTGCTGCTGTTATAAATTCATAAGGGGAATTTTAAAATATTTCCTTCTGCAGCTTTATCATATATTCGGGCTGTGTTATAAATCTGGCTGGCTACGTGATATTCTTCCCCTTATATGCACATATACATACATACATATATGTACGTGTATGTATTTTTATAAATATTCAACAGTCAAAGCTCTGGCTCTGGATTTTGTAGTTTCTCAACCGCATAATTGATGTCTGTGTGTGTGTGGTGCCTTGTAAAGGGCAATTTGTAGGGAAAAATTGCGTGGAAAGCCCATACACTCAATCACTTAAGTGGTCGTTTATCAATCCCCTCCTGCAACGTGTGAGTTAAAACGTTCGGAAGGGGTTCATGTTCATGCCCCAAAGCTGGGTATAGGGTTACCAATTACCTCTACCCCCCTCAAAGAGTAAAAAAATTGCTCAGCTTAATCGAGCTTACCCAAGGGATATTCGAATAGATTTAAAAATTGCAGTTGGCAGTGTATTTAATTGGAAAACATGTCTTGTAATTGATGGGAATTCTTGCCAAAGTTTTCTGTAAAAGTTTTGGATTACGTGTAGCTAATGATAGGAGAGAGGAGCCTTCAGTGATGAATGAAATCTGTTTAGACTTCTCTGTGAAAGAACGATCCAATGGCCAGAGTTTCTTAGTAGCTGTAGAGCTTTCAGCAGATTGTGAGGGAATGGGGAATATATTCAAGATCATTAGGAGATGTAGAATTGAGGTTTCTCCTTGAGAAAATGTTTTATAGCAGAGGTAATACTCATTATCTATTCTAACATCCCCTTCGCCCTTGTCCGCTCTATGAACGGAACTCAAAAAACGGAATAATTTTACCCAATTTATGCCCATTTTTCCACCATACCATGGTGCAGCTTTAAGTTCGGGGAATCGGTTGGTTGTTGCAATCCCTAGTGCATGTACAATCGTGCCACAATTATATATTGTAGTGGGCAACAAACTACAAGTCATTGTGCCACTTACCTGCCAAGTCAATAACCGTCCCCTAGGCAGACTGACGGACACGGAGACAGAGACAGAGAGACAGAGTAAGAAAGAAGGCAGAGTGGGACGAAGAAAACTTGGCATTTGATGGACACGTCAATGGACGTCAACGAGTTGAACGGACCTACCCCATGTCCCCATGAAACACCCAGTTCTATGCCCCAATGGACAATCATTCCCCCTTCTCTCGCTTTTTAAATGAAAGAAATAAAAGAAAACTTTGTAAATTAGCTGAACATTCAGTTTTTGGGTTTATGGGAAATCCATACACCGACTCGAAGAGTAGTCGATAAAAGGGTAGAAAGATCCAAACGATTGGATGCCACGCACCCACAAGATGGGGCGCCCTGGTGCTGTCCTCCAATCGAATTTGAAAATAATCAAACTGAAAGCAAACAAAAATACAAACAAACAAACAAACAAACAAATAGAGAGACATTCACATTCATATGAAATATCAAAGCAAACACAAAACGTTCAAGGAAAATGTCTCAATTTCTGATTTCTCTCCCATTACCTCCATGCCTCATGGCCCTCCATCTGCTTGGGCGTGGTATGTGTGTGCGGGTTTTTTTGTTATCATTCCAGGGGAGAAGTACGACGGACGGAAGGCGGACGTCTGGTCGTGTGGTGTCATCTTGTATGCCCTGCTGGTGGGTGCGTTGCCCTTCGACGATGACAATTTGCGCCAACTGCTGGAGAAAGTTAAGCGCGGCGTCTTTCACATACCGCACTTTGTGCCACCCGATTGCCAGAGTCTGTTGCGAGGCATGATTGAAGTGAATCCGGATAGGCGTCTGACGGTGAGTCATCCACAGACCCATGCATATATATGGATCTGCCATATCCCATATCCCATATGTGCAACAATGACTGACCCAAGAACCCTAATGCCGAACCGAATGCCGCTGCTTCTGTCTGACAGCTGGCTGGGTGGGTCGTTGCGTCGGTGGGTGAGTCATTTAAAGCCAACCCCCGCCGCAGCAATTGTTGGTTTTTGGGTCACCATTCGGTGGGGTCTACCAACCCACCCCCTTGGGACATGGTTAACCCTCTTCTACCTTTTCTCACTATGGTTTTGGGTTTTTGGTTTTTGGTTTTATTTCCTTGTTCATTCCATGTCCAGCTGGCTGAAATAAACCGACATCCGTGGGTCACAGCTGGTGGCAAAGGTGAACTGGAGCTGGAGCTGCCAATGATGGAGGTGGTGCAGACACATGTTATACCCACGGCCACAGCTGTCGATCCGGATGTGCTGAATGCCATTTGCTCGCTGGGCTGTTTCAAGGAGAAGGAGAAGCTCATCCAAGAGCTGCTCAGTTCGAGGTGTGTACACGGTGACCCCATTGGGTGCACCCCAATTATGATTCAACCAATTAATGTCTTTGCTTCCCGACAGTCACAATACGGAAAAGGTCATTTATTTCCTTTTGCTGGAGCGCAAGCGAAGGCGTCCTGCCCTGGAGGATGACGATGAGATTGCGCAAAAGTCGCGCAGTGAACTGGATGCCGTGGATCCGCCAAGGAAACGGCTGGACACCTGTCGCATCAATGGCACCAATGTGCCCAGCTATGGACAGATCTCCGAGGGCTCACCGCTCACGCCGCGACGACAGGCCTTCAAGTGGGTAGAAACCAGAATCCCCGATTTACATATCTTACTCATCTGCTGTCCTCTTTCCAGCTTCCGCTCGTACAGCAGCACTCGCAACCACCAACGACGCTCACCCACAACAGTATCCTCGTCGGTGCGGAGCTCCTCATATCACAGTCCGACGCGTTGCAACTCACCCATGACCTCCGCCCAGCAGCAGGCGAACGCCATATCGCGCCCCTCATCGCCGGCGGCGGGCACTCGACACTCCACCTACGGCGATCGCGGCGATCGGTCCGGTTCCGGGCACCATTCCTCGGTCAGTCGGACGCCCTCGCACAGCTCCCAGAAGAGCATCGAAGGCGATGTGCTGGTGGTGAGAGAACCACGACTGGAACGGCGCGATTCGTTGCGCCAGGAGCGGGGCGGTGGTTCGGCGAGGGATCGCAGCGAGTGCGGCCACCCGCCCGGCAGTCCCGGTGGCAACTCCGTCAGTGGAGCGGCCTCGCCATCGGTGCACCATCGCGCCAACTCAGGTCCGACCATTAACATTAGTATGTTCCACGATCCAGAGTCGAATAGTGGTGTGTGCATGCCCCGTAGACCCCCTTCCCAGCCCAAATCACAGCATACTAATCCACATCTTCGTCTTCCTCTCTGATCCATTTCCGAATAGTTGTGAATCCTAATGCCTCGCCCATGTTGAACAACAGCAGCCCTGGGATGCCTGGCTCACCCTGCAACAATCCTGGCGGTCAACTGTGGAAGACACGGCTCACCAACATCAAAAACAGTTTCCTCGGCAGTCCCCGTTTCCATCGCAGAAAAATGCAGGGTAAATTCAGGACTCCAATCAACCATAGAAAACTTTGTCTTATTTGTTTCCTTTTTGTAGTTTCTGCGGATGAAGTGCATTTGACGCCCGAATCATCGCCAGAGCTAACGAAACGCTCCTGGTTTGGTAATCTAATAACCACAGAAAAGGATGAAACGTTTACCATTTTGGTCAAGGGCAAACCCATTGCCACAGTCAAGGCGCATTTGATACACGCATTTCTATCTGTAAGGAGACAATCTCTACTACTACTATTAAATTACTGATAAATCCCCACTTTTTTAGATGGCTGAACTATCGCATAGTGTGGTATCGCCCACCTCATTTCGAGTGGAGTACAAACGGAATGGCAATGGACCAGTGATGTTCCAGCGCCATGTAAAGTTCCAGGTGAGTTGAGGCAGACCTACTTCTATCAGAGTTTCCTTTACTAATGGTTCCTTTACCCCTTTTAGGTTGACATTAGTGCCATTTGCAAGCAGGGCGACATAGCAGATATGCTTTTTGCCTTAACATTTACGCTGCTATCGGGTAAGCAGAAATCCACAGCACACACATTACACTCGCAGAAACTATTTAAATTGCTCGTTTCATGCAGGTAACATTCGACGTTTTCGTCGCATTTGCGAGCACATCCAGTCGCAGGTGTGTTCAAAACGTTTCCCGGGTCCCAGCAGTCCGCCCACAGTGACCTCAGTAACGCAGGCCGTTTCCGAGAGTTCATCGTGTGGCTCGGTGTCCAGCGAACGATTGTCCTATAAGCGACAGGTGGTAAGTCATCCCATCCCGTTTCATGCTCTACGGAGATTCCATGCTAATCGAAACCCATCTATGCAGATTGAGAACGATATGGAGAACGATTCAATATTCTCGTACAAATCAGGCAATGGCCGCAGAGCCTCGACCACAAACAACAATAATGCCAATCCTGTGGATATACCCGGCAGTCCCGTAGCTGTGCGTTCCAAGTAAGCAACCAATCGAATACCAATTGAATCGCTTTAAAACTTATTCAGATTTCTGATTGAATCATCCATTAGCTCGGAGACCGCTGAGCACGAACGCAACCGGGAGCTGCAGAGTGAGCGTCAGGCGACAACGATGTCTGGTAGTGCAATCGCATGAGAATTATTTCTCTGATTTAGTTACATTTTTCTCAAAAATATTTGTTTCCATATACACGTACTACTACTACTACGTGTGACACCACAAATAAAACCCAAATATTGTACTATGTGAAACGAATCAGCAGCAACTTAAACAGTATTTTTTTCAAGTACCCCCCTCCCTAACACCATCACCAAGAGATCTTCAAAATAACTGCAAGAAAAGCCCCCCAAAAAAATACCCAAACCAAAGCAATAATAGTGGAATTTATATAGAAATAATAATGTTTATAAGTATCACCAATTTTTCGAATGCCGATACCGATTTAACAGAACTTTTGCTAGCAGCTAGCTCTCTAGCTTTTAATCAACTTGATTTTTGATTCGTTTTATTTATTTATTTAATATTTTGAATTGTTTATGTACGAGTATGTTCCGTTTTTGATGGACATTGTTGCCGCCGCGCCTAAAAAGCTTGCAAATAAAATACACCGTGTAAAAAATATTAAATATATGTAACAACAACAAAAATGAATACCAAATTTTGCACTAGCTTAGATCTCGAACTAGAGTTAATCTAGCGTCATTTTCTTTACCTAGAATAGGGCCTCGTAATATTTACATAGCTATGCAAATGATAAATGCTAACCAAAACAAACAGAAATGAAAGTACGCTGACAATTTGTATGTAAATGGAGTGTAATAAAGCAAAAAATGCACTGATATTTGACTACTAAATAAAATTAAAAATGATATGTACCAAAAAAAAAAAAAAAAAAAAAAGAAGAAGGAGAAAACTGAATGAAACTTTTGCATTAACTTAGCCGTTGCTGTTTTTCTAAGCCCAACCAAATTGATATACCTATTTTGCTAGCCACTAAAAATACATGAGAGAAGAATAAAAACAAAAACAAACGCAAACTATTTTTCCTAAAAAGAAAAAAAAAATACTAAAGAAAACCCGTCAGGCCTTCGAGAACTTCTGACATGCATGCATGACGATCAAAAGAGTGTTTTGTGGTAGTAGATCGATGGATGGATGGACTTAATCAGTAAAGAATCCATAATCCATAAGGTGTATAATGTATAATGTACATAGGAAATACCATTAACAAATTGAAACAAAAGGCACAGCGTAGTGATGAACACACATGGCACATAAAAAATACAAAAATACGAATACAAGAAAAAATATATATTTTGCATGGGCATGAAGAGAAAAAAAAGCTTTCTAACCGATAATTAAATGTAAAAAAAAATCAACTGGTAACTGGTATGATATTTATACATAGCTATGCATAGTACTATATATAGTAGTGTGTGGAACAACAAGGATTGTACAAATTGCTGAGTTGCATCAGCGAAAATGAAGATGAAAAATACCTAAGAGAGATAATTCCATTGAAATTTGTATATTTTTTTGTATTGGATAAAAGAAACACACAACACACAATTTGGGCTGGGACTAGACCAAGATAAAGATCCAAGCTGTCTAGGAATGCACAAAATGGCAATGCTATCAATAACTTAGGATAGCTTTTTCTCTCAGTGTAAGAAGCAGCGTTTCGCATGACAACCAACCAACAATCCCCACAAAAAACAATCATATTCACAATCTATTCTATATCTACCTTACTTTTGAGTGGTTTTCATAGCTTATTGTATAATTTTAGTTGTGTGGAATCAGAGTTCTTTTCTATAAAACATACGATACGATAATTTGAAACTAAAAGACTTAAGAAAATTGACATAAAAGCAAATGAAATCCAAACAACAACAACAAAAAAAAACCGTCCATTTATCCACTTAAAGCTAACCAACCAAGTAGAGGCAACTCAGCAATTTGTGGGATCTACTGGGAGAAGTGTGTGTAAAGTGGAACTCTAAGGACGAGTATGAGTATGAGTGTGTGTGTAAGGAGGATATTTACTTGTACGAAAACTGTGTATGACAGCAATATCAAAAAAGAGGGAAGGAAGAGCGTAAGAATGGCGAAAGAGCGAAGAATGGATATGGAAATGGTAAGATACTAAAAAGGTGATTAGAAAAGATACTAAACGAAAAATTATAAAAGAGTTAATAAATGCTTAAAGATACTAAATAAAATCGCATAAAATATAAAATATACACGAAAATATTTAAACGTATTTAAAGCAGATAGACAAAAAAAACTGCAACAAAACAAATCATGCAATAATATTGAAATGGAATTACTTTCTAGCATTAACTACAGTACAGTACAGTACAGTACAGTACAGTATAGTACGTCATATACATTGATCGCTCATCAAATTAAATTTACTCAAATAAGCAGAACAACATACATTCAAAATTAAGCTCACCGAAACATATATTTATACATGCATACATACATACATATATCATATACAACACATCTTTATACACATATTACATACATATGTATATCCCTGTATTTACCTTACAAGTAAATGTACAAGAACAAAGTCCTCCTCCCCTTTGCATACCCAACATATACATACGAAATGCGTACACATTTACTACAAACATATATACATTTACATTTATCTATATACATCATCCACACATTCATACCTACATACATACATGCATATGTACATCCATCTATATATTTACATAAAAGCATTTATATAACAATGAACTGTGAAATGATTTCAATACCAAACAAGATTGTTCATTTTGTATCATATGAAAGTGTATAAATCATATTTTTGACATGAAGATAATCCTAGAAAAAAAAACAAAATTCGAAAATAAATACCCAAGAAAAAGCTCTGCTCGCATACTAAAGAAAATGCTGCAAAACGCAACGCAGTTGAAAATGATATAACAATTAATAATAATAATTGCTTGATATAAGGAAATACCAAAAACCATGGAGAACGAACCACTAATACTCAATGCTGCATTATGCCACGCCTACCTTTTTACCTTAACGGAAGCCTCTAAACTATGAGTAGAATCAACCAGATTTTCGCGCTCTCTTTCAAAAGCATAATCAACCACCAAACCCAAAGAACTAACTCATTTTAACTGCTTCACATTGTGTATGAGCAGCGAATATAAATTTTGCGCCGAAATAATTTTATATGCAGCGTATACATACATATTTCTATATTGTATAGTATATATATACACCCCCTCTATATATAAACACACACACAAACAGACACACATTATACACCAAAGCAAGCGCTTAACTTCAAATGCAAAATGAATGAAAAGGGAGAAGAATGGAGAGAGGAGATGGAAGAAGTTTATTACGAGTAATACAAATTACGATTTGAATACTTATTAAACATAAATTTAGAGTGTAATGTTGTGTATTGTATTGTATACCGCCTGCTTCATATGTTTACTTTTCCGTTTCAGAATATTATTGTAATATTGTAATAATTGTAATTAGTTCTGCGAGTGATTAAGGCTTAAGTTGGATAATGCATTGTGCGCTTTGTTTTGTATTTGTATCTTCGTAACTAAGTTGGAATGATTGTATTTTGTAATTTAATTTTAAGCTCGAGGAAATCTGAGTCTGAGTCAGGCCAGGGATGAACCATAAAGAAAACCAAGAAAATATAAAAAATATAAAACAAAACTAAGAAAACCCAAAACAAGTGTAAGAGGAACAGCAACAACAACAAAAATAATAATAAAAAAAAAACGAAACAAGAAACAAGAAAAAGTGCATCTGTTATTAGGTTAAAAGAATTATTGATATTGTTTGCAACAAAATGTGTGAAATATATATATAAATATAAATAAAAACAAATACAATTTAGCATAAAACCAAAACAAAAACAAAAACAAAAAAACAACCCAAGTGGAGGGAAAGGCGAACAACAACAAATTGTAATTGCAATTTAAAAATAAAATTAATATTTCAAATAACATTTCATGATGTCAACAATTTACTTGCCACAATTCGTGCCACTGTACTGAGGCACCTGCAAAAGCATTGCGTCATTTGTCACACACGGAGAGAGGCCATCAGCTGTTCCGGTCAGAGAGAGTGGGTGGAGAAAGGAGGAAAACAAACACCGCATGCACTTTGCGGCAATCAGCTGTGAAGCTTTCCCAAAGAGCTTCCCGCTTAGCTTTGGCGAGAGAGAACAGAAAGAAAGCTTTCACTCCGAATAAAGCTACCAGCAAATGCAAGCGAAAAGCAAGCGGCGCACCAGAGTCTTTTCGGTGTTCGGTGTTCCCTTCGTTTCATCATCCTGCTTGAGTCTGAGAGTCCGAGGCAGAGTACCGAGTACCGAGTCACGAGCGCAAGGCACGAGTGGGAGTCCGAAAAGAAAATGCGTGCCAACTCAACCAACTGCATGAAAAGGAAAACTTGGTCATTTGCGTTCTCAGTTCGGGTCGGGTTTGCAATTCAACAGCACAGCGAAATCGGAGAAAAAAATTTCACGTTCTAAATAGAAATAGTTCAAACACTCACCAGCCAGCCAGCCAGCCAGCCAGCCCCAATACTTACACAGCAGCGCACTGGCAAAACAATAAGCCAGCGTAGTAATATCCACTACAACCATACATCTATATCTACTATATTATATAGTATATCTGTACGTATAGTAAAAGCCGTAAGAGCAGCGTAAAGAAACGTAGCAGTGAATATACGAAAAGTGCCTTGCATCTAAAATGCATACGACAAAACGGGTCGCAAGTTCCACAGTTTCGAGTTTCGAGTGCCCGTGTGACCCATGTGCCCCCAACAAAGTGCTAAGAAATGATTGAAAAACGCATGGAAACGGCATTGTGTGTGCGGGAATTAAATGTGCATTTGTGTTTTGAATTTTTAACGTATTCTGCTGCTTTTTGTTTGGTGTTTTCTCTTCGGGTTCTCGGCTAAGGCTAACTTCAGACTCTGCTGGCTGCTCCTGTGTCAGAGTGCAGCGAGTGAGCGGCTAGTGAGTTATGTAAAGCTCTGGTGTTGGGGTCGGTCTCGGTCTCTTTTGGTGTACGCTGGATTGTGCATACGGGGGAGGTACGCGGAATGGAATGGGTATGACGGAATTATAGCCAACACCAGTTGTGGAGCCACGAAAAGCGATGCAAGATCGAGTGGCTTGAAAACATAATATTATTACAAATTAGACGTGCAAATGGTTTAACAAATTTGAGAATAAACAAATATTCATCGTGAAAAATAGAAAATGTAATTATATTACTGAGAAATACTTGCAATAAAGTAAATCCAATAAATCCATCTACATTTCCCCCAATTGAATCCCCGAAGAATCAACTGCAATCATTTGAATCCGCTAAAATTAGCCACCAGAACTAGACGACTACTATATCATATCACACGCAGTCAATCAGTCAATCAATCAATCAAACAATCAGTCAATCAGGCAGTGAGTCCCATCGGGCATCAATTACCAATTATAACTTTTAAATGACAATAAAATCGCCAAGTGTCCGCGCTAAGTGGTGGAAGTGAGAGATCCGTACCCGTACCCGTACCTGCACCCGAAACCCAAATCAATTTGCTTTTAGCGGTCTCTCTCTGACTATTTTTAGTTGCACTTGCTCTCCTTCTGTCTCTCCTTTGCTCAATATTAGTGTCAAGGTGCAGTGCCAGTGCCAGTGCAGCGTAGAGACAGAAACAAGACGGGCACAAGAAGACAAGAGCCAGGCAGAGGTGCAACAAGAACAAGAATCATAAGAAAATAAAAGGTAGAGGTGTAGGAGCGTAGGCGCAGCAGAAGGCAGCGACGACATCGCGAGAAAGCAACACGAACGAAGGCGACGTATGCCAAAAGGTGGCTATCCAAAAATAATAGCAACAAGAACACAGGGCAGTGGAAGCGCAGCACAGTTTAGTCGAAAAGAGGTATGGATAGCTGGGGTAACGGTAACGGCAACGGCAACGGCAGAGGCTCCTTCCTTCACGACTTGTCACATCGAACCGAAAGAAATTGAATTTATGTCTTAGGTGGGCCTCCTTCAATGGCAATTAGGCTGCTAGAACCACACAAGTTGGGGGAACTACTTTTACTCGTACTATATATGTATGTATGTATGTATGTAGTATTTTTTTTTATGTGTATAGTATGATATGGTGGAGCCATGGCGCGTGTTTTGCTCAAAAGTAAATCGCGTTAGCAACAACAAGGATACGCAGGGGCTCAGCTTTCCACCAGGTCGACCCACATTACTTAAATTACGAACTACACGCAAAGTCAGAGAAAGCCGAGCCAAAACAGAGAACAGAACGGCACCGAACTGGGAAAAGTCACACACGTTAGTTAGTTAGTTTGTTAGTCATTCTGTCAGTTAGTCAGTCTGTCATTCAGTCAGTCAGTCAATCATTAGACAAAAATGCCTTATGAGTCAGCCCAACAGCTACAGCCAAGAGAATACCAGTATGTGACCCACAGTCGTGTGGGTCTAGCAGCATTGCGTGCACTTGGGTGGAGTCACATTGAAAGGGGCACCGCACCAGGGGCAGGCAGGACGTGTTGCATATTTCTGGGCGTGTTTGGCTGCTAGACAAAAATGTAGTTTCTAGCAAAAAATCCGAGCATTCCAATGCTGTGTTAAGGACAGACATTGAACATTGAAATACACAAGCATTTGTCTGCCACTGCCACCTCGAAGTAATGATATGGTAAACAGTCCTCAACACCCCCCCAAAAATATAGTATTCATACAGTTGCGGTCAAAATCTAATAGTCAATTCGTTAACTTAATATTTTTCAATAAAATTCCATATAATACCCCAAGATGATATGTAAATATTCAGACTTTTGGCTGAAATTCTGCAAGAAAATAGTTATTTTGGGCTTACTATTATTGTGAACACTGCTGTTGATCTGCCACGGGGCAGACGAATTCGTTGTTACAATTTACAAATAAATTAAATTTAGTGTGAAGATTCGTTGGGGGTTCCTAGTGTTTTTTTTTGTTTGGCTTGTTGAATATGCGACGCTACGAACACATGCCAGTTTTATTCATTTCTTTTTTTCCTTCTCTGTCTCTCTGTCTCTCTGTCTCTCTCTCTCTCTCTCTCTCTCGTATTCCGTTTTGCTTTGGTCTGGTACTTCGCATTTTTGCAGTTCCTTTTGCTTTGCTTTGGTTTATTTTTAACATATTTCGTGCACACCAAATAATTCTGCACACAGAGAAAATCTGACAGTTTTTTCATGCTTCTTCTACGTTGCATTGTCTGCGAGAGAAAAATAGATAATAGATAAGGAAATAAAGAGCTTCACAACTGCAACACCTTTGGCGGCTGCAGCCTTATGCCATTCCAAATGGCATCCTTGATAATAAATTTCCAAAAATTGCAATGCGTTGGAGCGTATAAAATAATGTTTAGTGCCGCAAAACATTTTCTGGTAATTACTTGGAGATATGTGATGCAAATTGAATGCAAAAACCCGAATGCAGGCAATATGAAAAAGTTATTTTGGTTTAATTTCATTTTTATTTTATTTAAGCGCACTATTTTCACGGGCATTTGCCTGGCAATAATCTAGTGCATAAATAAATAAAAATAGTTCATTCAGGCAAAAGACAAACACGATTTGTAGCGCATACCTGTACATACAAATATCTATGTATGTACATACATATGTATATGCATGGGATGTAGTGCACATGAGAGCCGTGTAAATATGTGCCAGTGGTGGAAGTACAAGAAATGATTTATTAATGAATTTGCTGCGAATATGTGAATGTGGTTATACGAGGGGGTGAGGTGGAGGATCGTGGATCAGCCTGGTGGAAATGTATGAAATATTAACACGAAGTATTTCCTCAGAATCAGAGACATATTTGATTAGGAATATATTACATTTTCATGAAACTTTGAATGCGTTTTCTATTCAACAACTTTTTCTTTTTCCAACTTTCCGTTTCACTCTCACAACTTTCTTGCCATTAAACTCAGTTTTGTTCTGGTTTCTAACATTTCACATTAAACATTCTTCGAGTCTTCTTCAAGTCCCCACCTGTCACGCTCAGAGACTTTTATCCTGGCCGAGCTTTGCATCACTTTACATAAGTGTCCACCTGGAGGAAGAGCAGACCCAGACCCAGTCCCATGCCAAGACCCGCTTCCCTTCCCTGTCTGTTTTTTCTACTCAACAACTAACTGTTTGGCAAATTGCTGCCACTTATATAAGCAGCTTGCTGCCCATCACTTACTTGTCTTGTCCCAAAAACGAAACCAAACGAAGAGAAAAAACCAAAGAAAAGAATACAAAAGTTTAGGGCCCGGCAGTGGCACGAAAAGAGCATCGACTGCGAGTGCCACTGCCAGTGCTAGTGCCAGTGCGAATCAAAGTCAAAGCCAGAGGAAAGTAAACCAGGAGAAACTTTGGGTATAGCATACATCGCAGGGCAGTTAAAACTTCAAAGTAAGCGGCGACAAACGGAGAGGGGGCCAACAAAACAATCATAAAAAATAAGTACGAAGAACCATAACAAATATAGAAATAAACCTAAAAGAAACACAACAAAGCGCGAAAAGCATAAAACCAAAGAATGGCAACCAAAGGCGCAGAAAGAGCAGAAGATGTGCAGAGGGGACACGCAGGGGGAAGTAAAGTAAAGCAAAGCAAAGCAAAGCGTCAAAAGTTGGCTAAATAAAGGCAAAAGAAAGAAGTAAAATAAAATAAAACACGAGGGGGTCCCCCCCCAGCACCATGACACACCATGCCCCAACGCCCAGTGTTTGTTGTAGCTGGTGGGGCTGCTGAGGGATTGGGGGGGGGGGGTTAATTTCAAAAGCACCAACACCAGCAAAAACATTTCAAAGTGTCGTACGTCTCGTCGCCGCCGCGCACTCTCTCTCTCTCGCTCACTCTTTCAGCGTGTGTAAAAGTCCTGTGTGTGTCGTTCGTCAGGCGATGCGTGTCCTTGCAACTTTTGGCTAAGCCCCCCTCTCTCCACTCATTCACTCACTCTACAGCCCCTGCCCCCGAACCTCACTCTCTTACCGTGTCCGTGCAGCCAGCGGCAATTGCACATAAGTTGCAACAAGCTGTGTAAGAAGGAAAAACGCAACGAAAAACAACAAAAAAAACATTGTAAGCGAGGCGAAAGGCGTTGCCAGATTGTTGGCTAACAACGTAACAACAACAACAACAACAGCAACAGCAAAAACAACTACAATTACAACAACAAATGGTAACAAAAACTACAAACACAGGACCACCCACAAAACAATAGCCCAAAGGGCCAAATGAACGTTGGTTAGGTCCGTCCGTCCGTCCGTCTGTCTGTGTGTCTGTGTGTGGCAGTTTGTCGACGCACGCGGCATGCCCCAGTGTCTGGGCTCCAAAAGCTGAACAGCAGCAGCAGCAACAACAGTTACTACAGCAGAAGAAGAATCTACTTTGTGCTGCCTCGAAATCCTGTCGCTAATTAGGTAAGTTCCGACCAGAGTGTGCTCAGCATCATGTTATTTCATTTACGGGCACGGGCACCTTAATTATGGCAATTTAGTTGAGCTGCAGCTCAAGTGCAACGAATATTACACACGTACGTACATATATGTATGTACATACGAGTATGTACATATGTACATACATTGGAGTGTCCTACGATTAAGAGCAGCAAATATTAACCCACATGGCGTCTGTCCAGCGATCAGGTACTAACAAATATTAAACACATGTCACTTGCAGCACACAAATGTTACACATACGCCTCTCACACGAATACATTGATTACCCATACGTCATGGTGTACCTCGCTATAAAGTTTTGAGAATGTTTTAGCAAACTTTTAGCCGATGCTATCTATGGCAGGAATGAAACCAATAAACGAATGATTCTGGCGCAAAAAGAACAACAAATAAGCCGATTTTTCCTCATTTCAGATAAACCGCGTTGCGCTCAAATTGAATTTCCTGGCTAAATTACATCGGGGAGGGCGGAAGAGAACTTATAGGGGTATTTTGCACACAGGTGAAATGACGCTGCAATGTTTGGCTTTCATTTCGTTTTCAACATTACTTTCCCTTTGTATTATGGCTGCTGCACTGCATGATAAATTGCGTTGGATGATTGTGAATTTTTATCTGCCATCCGCAGCTTGCGAGTGCATATATTTTCTCTCTCTATATATCTTTATAAATGTGTAATGGATCTATGCATAAAAGAGTTCAATATCAGTTATTGCTTGTGATTAATGGCCAAATCAATTTAATCCCGACAGAAAGGATATCTGATAGTCGCATACTCACTCACTGCTCACCCGGACATTTGTGTATTTTTTCCTAACTGCTGCTGCATAAATTGTGGTTGATTGTGCCATGAAATTGGTGCGATTCCTTGTGCTGCCCAACCTGCCTGTGAAATTGTTTTTTTTTTTGTTTTAATATACAGCGGCGACAGTGGTGCCTGCCTACAGAGAACTGTATCTGAATTGCGTATAGCATTCCCCATTCCATTTGTTTTTCCAGTTTGCACTGTGTGTGTTTGCCATTGTTTTGTGTGGTGCCATGTTGTTGCACTTTGAATTTATTATAACAAAAATCCACCCCTGTCCGAGGTGACGTATGCGTAATATCTCTGGGAAACAGACAAACACACGTCACACACACAAAAAGGTGGCATGCAGCATATTCTGACCTACATTGCCGCACAGGTAACCAAAAACCGAAAAACTGAATGCCGCCGAGAAACGTTAAACGTTGAGCAGGATCCCCCACTCCCCCTGACGGAACCGAAATGGAAAATCAACAGCAAAGAGTATGAAATGAAATGGCCAGCGGGGCAAACAAGAAGAGGTTCAAAAGGGGCGTTGGTGCGGGGGCTCACTGGCAACTCCTTGCCGGAGATCAAGCGGACAATTGAATAGCCCAAAGCCCATCCAGTTCCAGTTTTGGCCTTCCCTCACTTTGGTTGTCCACACAGCATAGAGCAGGGGTATTGGGATTGCGCCCGAGGCTTCTCTCTGGCTCTGCATCCTCTTTGGGATTTTGTGTTGGCTCATCCTTTTGTGTTGTCATAACTGGGCGACCAGGACGAGCAGGCCAGGATGACTCGAGGGCATGGGAAAGAAAACTTTTCATCCTGTTGCCGGGGACTACTATCTTATTGGCTCTTTCTTTCTGTCTGGCAGGCCGCTCCATGTGTTATGCTTTTTATGTTTGACCAGCAGGAAAGCTGCTGCAACAGGAAAACTGCACTTGTGCAGCAACTATATCTCGCTGCTCTCCCCCTTCCCATCCCTTCCCTTTCCCTCCTTCCTGCCCCATCCCTTCGTTTTGTGTGCACTCAATTTAGCCATTTCTTGCCATTCTGCAGTTTCTTTTTGGGTTTTTTCGGGCGTACTGGTTGGAAGCTGCTGCGGTGAATTCCCCCTCCTTGCACCTTCGTCAAGAACAAATTTAATCTATTTTGAAAGTTTTCTATGGGCGCCCAGGGAGCTGAAGCTGCTGGATGCTTCTGCTGCAGTGTGCTGTGCTGGTTTCGTGGGTTTTACGGATTGCTCGTCTTGCCAGCAAGTGTGACAGCAACTAATTAAGTACGGGGGAAAATTGCAGCCGACAAGTGGCGCGATGTGGGAAAATTGGAAATGGAAAGGAAGTCTGTCTGTGTGTCCCTCGAAAATAGTTTCTGTTACCCTAACATGATACTCACATCACAGGCAGTATCATTCTGGTAAATTCAATGATTTGTGACAGTTGCTGCCTTCTTCTATCGCACTACGCATACGTCCCTGTGGCTTAGTGTCAAATTATCAGCTACTTAATATTATTACGGTTATTAGATCTCCTCCGCCTTCATGCACACCAGCCCTTGTGTCATAACCCCAATCAATGTCAGCTGTTGTCATTGCTGGCATTTTATTTGCCTTTCTTGTTGGTTTTCCTCACTGGCTGGCTGGCTGGCTGGTTGGCTGGCTGGTGGGTTTTTATTTTGTTCGTTGTCTGCTTATGTAAGCCTTGAAGCGCAGACAAAAGCCTGCCAAATAGCACAAAATGTGCGCCAATTTAGTTGTCGTTTAATTTGATGGCACAGACGATTTGGCAGGCAAAGCGGCAATCGAGGATTACGCTGGAGCAACGTCATGAATGACTGCCCATCGAAAATGCCAGGCGGAGAAAATTGCTGAGTAAAGCAGCAGCTCAAAAAAAAAAAAAAAAAAAAAGATACGGAAATAAAAGTTTGCCATTGAACGAACGCAAATAAGTGACCAGCAATAAAAGGCTAAAAGCACAGGCAAAATACTCGACGGACAAGGACGAGGGCAGGCAATGGATCAGCTGGATGGAAGAGCTTCAGCCATGGACCCGCTTGATTTGCAAGCAAACTCGGCTCTACATATCTATGAGAATGTATGTAAGGCTATGCAGCGTCGTGTCTTGCGTGTCATTTGCAAATGTGTGCTAAGGGTCAAGTCGGCAAAGAGAGATACGAGTCCTAAACCTCTAAATGTAGTCAAATAATGCAGACCATTACATTAATGACTGCGGCAAAAAGTCGAAAAAGCGCCAAAAAGTCCACACAGAACGTAGAAAAAAACAATAAAACCAAAAAAAAAAATGAAGAAAAAAAACAGAACCGGAAAAAGAGAGGAAAAATCGAAACATTATGAGGTCATTTTAATTATTTATGTGTGCGTGTGGCTGGCCATCCAGCCAAGAAGTAGGCCTGTGGGATGTCAAGGTTACGATAAGAGAGGAGGCAGTAGCCAGTAGCCAGGAGCCACAAAAAATTTCATTTCATTTTTTCAATGATGTTTGCCGAACTCTTTAAGCCGCTGAGAATCCTCATAATTCAGACTTAACCAACTGACCCAGATATGATTCGGGATTCTGGAAATGCCAACTTATTGAGTGCCATTGGCAGTGTGTCAGTGCCAGCGCCTAGGCGTGGGTTCAACTATGACTAAGATATGACCGCCCCGCACCGCTCTTCATTCCTCTGAAACAACTGACAAAAAAAAAAAACTCATTGTGCGTGCTTGGAAAATATGATTTCTTTTGCAGCCAAATTTAGATTTATGTCTTGTGTCTTTGGTCGAGATTTATGTGGTCCAATGTGGGAGCCATTACCAATTGGCACTCCAGACAGTTGGCAGCACATCAATGTGGAACGGAAGTGAACTGGACCCATCCACAGCTACATTTCATTCCATAAATAAGTTTTAAAAAAAACTTCTTTACGCTCTTTTTATATATTGTGACACTTTATTGTGGTTAGATATCTAATGAGAGAAATTTTTGAGCAGCTTTTGGCGTTAGGCAAAGTGGAAAATAACGTATACATACGTCACTTTCGGCAGCTTCATGGTCCTCCATGCAGCTTAACGACTTGAAAAATGCCACAGAATATGTCTCAATTTTTCTATGCAAAAACGAATTGCCATCAAAAATATACTCCTCCATCTCGTACTCTCGTATATCGTACGTACGAACATACATATATGTATTCAAAAGCAATTTCCTCGCTTTATCTAGAACTTATTTTAATGCACACAAAATCCATTTTGTGTGTGTGTGTGTGTGTGTGTGTGTGTGTGCGCGTGGGCCACAAGAGCAGACAACAACAGAGAATTTTTCGGCATGCCAAGCCCTCTCGTTGGCACCTTCTCTCTCTCTCTCTCTCTCTCTGTTTTTCCTTCTGTCTCTTCTGTGTATGTAGGTTTGCATACATTAGCCGATTTTGGCTGCCTTTCAGCCACATTATTCGCCGTTGTTGGCCATAAAATGAGTATGTGCAAACTGTGTTTATGTCCATAATGCTTTGGCAATAAATTCAGCCTCATTAGCTTGGTGAAAAACAAGACGAAAAGAAAACATCGTCTACCACTTCTCTGACTGGAGTTTTTTAAGCACAAATTGTGGCACCAAAACGAAACGATTACCTCCAGAACATTGTGCAGAAGGAGAATCAATGCAAACTAGCACTAGATCTAGCAGAGATCGTACAACAAAATTTTCATTTCCATTGGATAACCTGCAAGTGAGAAAGTTCATCTAGATTCCTTATGGCTGAAGTCCCCAGCCCCCTCTCCTTTAACTTCACGTACTGCAAAGGAGAACTAAACCCCTAGAGAGCTATGGTATATCCGTTGCTAACATCATAATAACGCCATTTGTGGTTCATTTCCTGATCCATTCATCTTGCCAGAACCATGCCAGAATCATGAGAAATTATATGAAATTAACCCAAATACAGAGTTAACGGTTAACCCAGTTCAGGTTGGTTTTTTTTTTTTTTTGCGCGTGCAAAGTGGACATCATTAATGTAAATCTACGCAGGAAAATCCTACAGAAATGGAACCGTGTCAAAGTCAGGGAAAGCCAGGGAAAGCCAAGAAATTGTTTTATTCTGCTGTGTGTGTGTTTGTTTGTTGATTATGTAACATAATTGACGACAATATTTCCCCACAGAGCTGCAAGGAAAATGCTAATGAAAAAAATAAGAAAACTGCGAGAAAGCACCAGGCAGAAGGCAAACATGAGAGACGTCCGCCCCAAACAATGGCTGACTCATGGCGGCTCGGTATTAGCAAGGCGGAAATGCCAGGACATCCGGGGCGGTGCGGTGGCCAAGCCTACAAAGGGAGCACCCCACACCCCCAGCAGCACCAGAGCCCAACCAACGACTCGCTGCTTTCTTTTATGTCTGAGCTCCCGTTACCCGTTAAGTTTCAGCGAGTGCTTCCTCTTGCTCTCTGCTCCTTGCTGCTTGCTGCTTGCTCCTTGCTGTATCCTAAAGTGGCGAGTGCAAGTGAATAATGGCCGTCTTGACTGCAGTCAAGTCAGGCATATGCCTCACAGGCAATCAGTGTCAGTGGCAGGTCCAGTGCCAGAGCCCGTTCCACTGCCAGTGCCAGTGCCAGTGCCAGTGCCAGGGCCAAAGGCAAGATGAGCGTAAACGAAACCCGGCAACGAGTCAAGTTTATTTGCAGGTATGAAAAAGGCATAAACCAAAGCACAGAGTGCCCCAAATAGTTGGAGGGGGTGCCGTGGGGTGAGGTGGCATTTGCTTTGGGAACTGGACTGGAGTGGAGTTGGTTGACTGTTCAGCTCAGTGGAGCGTTTGGTCAAACAGAAATTGATTTGTTGTACGATGTATATATTTGTCCATTGCCAATGCACATACATATACATAGGTACATACATATGTACTCGTATTTGTTCAATATTCATTCGCAGTAAAAACTACACTATACACCAAGAACTACGAGTCTTCCAATAACTACGAGTGTAATCTCTAGCAATTGGAAATATATTTCTATAACAGAATACAAATTGCAACGCTCTGAGGCAGCTCCTCCTCTACTTGGAGCTCTACTGTCAGCTATATATGTAGATCCCGCAATTCCCTTGAACTTTAACTACCAAATCAATCGACCAGCTGTAAACATGTTTTTCCTGCTCCATAACAACTTTAATTAATGCTGCAGCTGAAAAAAAAGAAAACACGAACTGAACTTACCAGTGTGCCAAAGCCAGAGTCATTTGCCCTTCAGCCTGACACCAATCATCCGAAGGGAAATGGCGGAAGGATGAGCTGGGGGTTGGGAAAACTTTCACGTTTCGCGCTCAACGTGAATTATGCACAACTTTCACCCTTGGCCCATCACCTAACCAGGCAGCAGCAGGGGCAGAGTTGTAGTGGGGCAGGGAGGAAGCATCACATGTCACAACTTAAATGAGTTACCCTCTCTCGTTCGCTGTCTCGCTTTTCGGGTTTTTTTTTATGTTTATATAAAGGAAATTTGCGTTGCAAAAAAAGTTTGGAGTGCAGGGAAAATATGCGAGAAAAAGTGTGAAAAAGAAAAAGTATGCTCTAATGCTGATGCTGATGCTGCGAGGAAAATGAGAAGGAGTTGCATTTTACAGGCACTTTGTCAGGCGACACGTGAACAAAGTTGAATGATGGCGTTTATTGGAATATGGCATAAACCATATTGACTCAAACATGATATATGGCTCTTTAATCTGCCTCCCAACACATACATACATATGTACATATGAATGTATGAGCGGGTTGGTATGGAAAACCAAAAACCAAACAGGCAGCAACAATCTCCCGTCTCCAGCAGGTAAAAGCCAAACTCATTGAAAATGCAAGAGAATAGTGGAAGTGGAAGAGTGAAGATGTGGCAGGCAGGCAGTAGTGTCATCTGCCATGTGCAGGACGAACGGACGGACGGACGGATGGCGAAACGGTGAAATCCAAGCCGTGCTTCAATACAACAAAATTTCGTTTATATTCCCCTTCAACATGTACACAGATACACTACACACACACAAACGTACCTATATCAGTGTATGGGTGTAAGATTATTATGCAGAGCTTCAACTCAAATATGCTCTCTGCTCAGCTCTGTCACAGAGAAAGAGAGATCCTAACTCAGCTGCTGCTGCCCCCCACTATCAACATGCCACATGCTGTGCAACAATTTTAGCTGCGCGTGTGAGGAGAAAAAAAATGTTATATGGTAATAATTTACATATGTATGTAGTTACATTGTATACACTTATAGTATGTACCATGTGTGTATGAGAATATCTTTAAGATTCTCCCAACTTGATTTTTATTTGCACTTTGATGTTGCAATTTCCGAGTTGAATAAAGAATTTCCTTAGTTTATTGGTTGACAGTTTTTCACATTTCAGTAATTTAAATATATTCATTTTTGCCCTAATTTTCCATGTGCTATAACTTCCCTGCACCAACGATAGCATTTCCACTTGTCATTTAATTCAACACAATTACTTTTAATTATTCTGCTATGTAAACATTTTGGTGACACCCGAGGGAGAGGAAGAGATCGGAAGCGAAGCTCATTTAATTGATATAAACATTGTAATGTAATTGCCTTAAATGCCAAATGAACCGGTTGACTTTATTACCAAACAGTTTGACGGCCCCCACCGATGACCAACGTGTTTCGGTTTGATTCGCGAATGTTTTTATTTAATTAAAATTCAATCAGAATGAGACCTACATTGGAAAAAGAGGGACCTACGAACGAGTATTATAATGAAATGTTTACCCAGAATGAACTGAAATGCTGTTGCGGTTTTTATTTTCATCTGTTTGGGGGAGTTGATTAAAGATATATACGTGGATGGGTAAAATATTCAATGTTTAAAATCAGTCAAAGGATTACATTGCCAGAAACCGCACCTTACTGATACTGATCCTGATCCTGATGCCTTGTTTGTACTCGTACAGAGATTCTGTTAGAGATAGGGCTTGCCACAACACGTACGAGCATACGGATTAGAGGTGACCTACATCCAGAGACTGGGTCCCCTTTGACCCATACATCCTATTGGAAAAGCCCCGCATGCATTGGGCCAAATCGTGCGTCATTTTGAGCATTAGAATTAATCCATGGACACGCAAGGATAATCGCTTGGATGACACGTTTTTTTTATGGCCACCACCACATGCCTGCAGCAGGCGTCCGGCGTCAGGATTTTTGTTTGAGATGCTAACGCGTGACTAAGAGGTCTCTAGTGAGGTCTTTTTATGGGTAACATTACGTATACGTAACGTAGGCCGGAGGCCAGGGGCTAGATGCAGCTACATTGTTTCGATGGTGCTGCAGTCGCTGCAAATTTCAATTTTCAACGCCATAATTGGCCATCTAATTATAGTTGCATTGCAACACGGAGACCTGCCTGGGCATTAAAAGTAATTGCATTTTATGAATAATATCCTTGGCAGTAGCTCCTCACAGCTCAGCACAGAAAAGCCACAGCAAGCATTTCCCACCATTGAAATGCTAATCATAGCAATGTCCTTTGTAAACGGATATACCGTGCATACGTACACATATCCTGTGGCAGTTATATGTATTATTTTCCCGCTCGCTTTCTTAATTTCTCAAACCTCGTGTAAGTTTTTGCCGCCACAGTCTTGGCCCCAAAAAAAAGAAAGAAAAGTACCAAAAAGGAACCCAAAATATATATGTATATATGTACATATATAATCTATATGTGTGAGAAAGTGGCAAGTGTGAAAGCCGAGAGTTACGACGGAGGGGGTCACCCGACGACGTCACGCATGTCCTTGCACGGAAATGTGAAAACTTTCTACTGATTTCCCCTCGCTTATTTTTGTGGTTGGTCTACTTGTTTTTGGTATTTTCCTTTTTCGGTATGTTTCTTTTTGTGCAAACAAAGGTTGTGCATAAAACTAATTAACTTTGTTATTTGTCGAATGTGAAAAGCAAGGGGTGGAGTTTTTCTACTCTTCCTGAATTTATAATCTGTTCAAAGTAATCCAGTTAGAAAGTGGCTCTGGCAGCCTTTGAATCCCCACTTTGTGCACGGCGAATTATGAAATTGAAGTGAAATTAAAACTAGATCTATTTGAAATTTTTGGCAAGTGGCTGATTTTTTATTTAGTTCCCCTAGTTTGATTCAATAACTTTGCACCAAATAATCCCGCATCAACGGCTGTTCCCCAGCAGGCAATTAGCGGAAATTATTTCTTCCGTAGCCAAATCACAGCGGAAACAAATGCTGAATAAATATTTTCGCCACACAATAGGCACACATATTTGGCAACTGACAAAAAAATAAAAAATATAAAAAAGAAAAGTGGGCCATTAAAAATGGTCAAAGTTTCCATAGGAAAATCGATACGTGACCCCGGCGCTTGACGCCACTCCGCCGCGTACTGGCGGGGCAGGCATTCCACCGATGCAATGTGGCCAAATAAAATGGTGGACAAACAAATTCCAACAGTTACAAAGCCAATTTAGATGCTCTGCCCCTGCTCCTGCCCCTTGCCAGCATCCACATCCACAGCTATTTGTGTACCGTGATTGAGCCATGTCCGCTGGCGTTACGAATATCCGCAATATCCGTAGGAGGGGTGGACGGGGTTAAGCGACTCTAATCAAGCACGTGTTTTGAGAGCAATTCTGCCTTCTGGCACCACGAACACCCCATAAATAACCATCAATATGAGAGCAGGCAGACATCAGCATAGAACCTGCTGCCACAATTTTATTTGAAAAATCTTTAAAAAATAGGCACAAAACACTTACCGAGTACGTGGCGGAAACTGCATCTGCATATATATTACATGGTCCACACAAGGATATTTATCTGTTGAGTGAACAAAAATTATTTCATAATTAAGCTGATTGTAAAATGTTCAAATATCCCTTAAAATAATTTCCCAACATTGCATTTAATATAAAGCCGCTGTGTGTACCGCACCTTTCCGATCAAAGGCATTCTTTATTTGTATTTGAACGTTTTGGTTTGCTTCATAGAGAACCAAAGAAACCAAAATGTAATCCACGACCAATTGTATAGCAGAACAAATTTGTTATTAATTGACAATAGCTAATTGCATTTTGGTGTAACCGAAACCAGCTCTAATCAAACTCCATTTTGTTGAATACTTTTGTACTTATTCTACTATAAATACATACAAAAAACTACAGAAGAGCAGGTAGAGTTTTGGTTGCACTGGGTTTTCAATCGATCGTTTCTATGGCAGCTCTATTATTTGTTGCCTATCTAGGCTAGGTTTGCCTGAAAAAGAGGCTCAAAGATGCTAATCAAAAATACATAAAGTGAGGCTGGAAATGCTTCCTTCTTTGCAATGCAAACATTTGTAGAAAAATACACTCTCCAAAGGCATACAAATCTGCCCAAACTATTCATTACCTTTGCATTCAAATCTAAATATTTTGTTTTGTTTTTTGTCTGCTCCCCTACGAACCCCTTTGTCTTGTCTTAGCTTCAGCTGTAGCTTCGTCCTGCTCCAATACTTAACCCTATTTTGTGAGCCTGCAGTTCAAACAGCCCCCGGAATGCCAGCCCAGAAACAGAAAAAAAACACACACACACAAATAAAAATGTAAAAGCAAACATAGAGAATGTTAAAAAAGGAGGGGAAAAAATTGTTAACAAGCTGAGTATAAATAATTAATTAAGTCTACCTCTCCTCCCCCACTCTCTGGCACTGGCCACTCGCTGCACTCGTCTGGGCCGTGTTTGTCTGTGCCAAATGCTTTATTAAATGAAAATGCAACTGAAAATGTGCTGCCTCTGCCTCTGCCTCTTTCGGGGGTAGAAAATTTATATACGATGGCATTTGATATAAATTTTATTTATATGCATGTAAATCGGCCTCTTGTAGAAGAGAGCGACTAATTATTAAATCAATATATGGTCATAAATATTGCAAAGAGCCCTACAGGCATGCAGCCATGGGGCAGAGATATGCCGTATAAACGTATGTACTCGTATATTCCCATGTGTGGCCCCAATTGGTTCAATTAGTGAAAGTAAAGCAAAAGTTTAAGTTCCCACACACAACGAGTAGGAGTACGTGTATCTGTATATGTACATACATAGGCTATAGATGTAGGTATCCTATAATTACTATCAAACATTATAATTAAAGGTAAACAGCCCGGGCAGACAGCTGCTGAAAGCACCAGATAGCACCAGGCAGCTGGCAAGAATTTAAACGGAAATACAAGTATTTTGAAGACTTTACCGTAACTCAGAGCAAAACTTTCTTGTCCAAGTAACAAAGTAACATGATTCATAGATACTAAAATCCATATTTAAATACAGTTTGACTTGGAGCTCTCCACTCTGTTTCACCTTCTTCAGGGCATGAGTGGGCGGGCTCCATGGGGAAATACTATCAGGATAGCCTCAATCTTAGGCTTAGGCATTAGTTGGCCCGGTCGATGTCGACGTCGATTCTCGTGGCAACTTTGTAAACATTTTTTGTTGGTGTAAGCCTTTTACTATCTCTACACAATTATAACAAAAGCGCGACCTTTACCACACATGTGTCTCCCAGTCTCTCCCAGTCATCCAACTCGAACTCTGAGAATGGAAAACGTTTCGAGGCAAAAGTTGGGGCACTAAAAATGCGTGCGTGCGAGGGCTTTCTTTTTTGTTTTTATCGATTTGAATATCTAAATTTAGTCAGGCGACATACTCTAATGCCACATGCCATAGAACACATGCCATGGATCCCCTTGCATATATGTAGATATGTATACGAGTATTATGTATATATGGATATGTGTATGGAGATCGGGGGTGGACGGAGCCACACGCACTTATAAATATTGCATTGTGATGCGAGCACTGGGAAAGGAGTCGGTGGCACCTTAATTAAAGTTTTCCTGCCATCTCTTTTCTCTATGCCTAGGGGCTACAATTAGATTTTGGTGTTGGCTATACATATGTATATATAAAACACACACACACACACACAGTTACTCGTATATGTGTATACACGACCTTAGATTGGCCGGCAAATGCCTTGGTCACCTTGAACCGCAGCCGGAGGGCGACAAGAGCGGACAGGACAGGACAGGGCAGGCTAGGACAGTACAGGACAGTACAGGACAGGATGGTAGCCATGATAAATGAGCCACGTTAACTCATGTGGCAAATGTGACATGTGCTCCGGCATTTTTATTCCATGTGCACCTGAGCTGTCCCCGTCCCGTCTCTCGTGATTCTTGTGTGTTGTTTGTGTGCTGTGTGTGTGCTGTGTGTGTGTCCGTGGAGAGACAAGCGCTAAAATTACCATACACATATTACCCGACACATTCCCAACGGTAGCGTAGCCCCCAAGTCGCCTTGTCCCGCCATTCAAGCGCATAACCTGTGACCCCCGCCCCACCAACCCATCAGAGCAGCCATCATAGCCGAGACTGAAACTGAGACAGAGAGGCCAGCGGCCAGCGGCCAGAGGCTAATGGTTCAGTTTAGTTGGGTTGTAGACCGAGAGTTATGGTTAATTTTGACAGCCACATTGCGGAAGTTATTAACTCGTTTGATTGAACTTTGCCCAAAGTGATTTTGTGGCTGGATCGGTTGCACAACAGGAAAGTTTCACCAACACGTAAGTGTGGCCAGAACATAAAGGAAAGTTCACTAAAGACTTTAACTTGATATACGAAACATTCTTTGGGTAAGAAACATATTCGTATGCAGCTTCAATTCGTAGCTATGCTCAAGCCAATTCCTCTTGGTACAAGTATATTCTTTCATTAGTTGGAAAACTAAGCATTAATAACCAAGGGACTTTGGGCCTCCTTTCTGTCTGTCTGTTCTGTCTGTTCTGCCTGCCTGCCAGCCGGCCGCTTGGCTGTCAAATATTTGAACAAAGCAGCGCAAGACGCAAAAGTCGTGTGTCTCCAGTGCACAGCACAGCGCAGCGCTGAAAAGTATGCAGCAGACAAAAGCTCATTAAGAACTCAGACACACAAGTTCCACTCACTCACACCAGCAGACAGCCTCTACAGCAACTACAAAAACAAAAACAACAACACCAACTCACTCTTCTGTCATATAAGCCGCGTTGTCGTTGTTGTTCGTTGTCATCGTCATCCACTTTCCCACTCTCTTTGTTAAGTGATTTCCATCATTTGCGCCAAAAGGAACATGCTGGGGAATACCAACGACATCCGACGGAGCACCATTCCCCACTCCACCCGAGACCCGAGACCCGAGCCGTAGCCCTTTCCATATTATCATCATATGTTCAATTTTGTCTAAAAGCCGCCCCCCACACAACTGAAAGTCTGCTCTGTTGCTTATTGCTTTTCGGTGCCTGGACAATGGGGAATTAACCCCTGTAGACTCAGACTCATCTCCCATCTTCAAGTGCGAAAATATGTACGGGTTGTGTGTGTGGGGGGGGGGGGGGGGGGGCTTTGGCTTGTGATATTTCATTTAATAATTGCTTCTTTTAATTGGCTCATCTTTTCCAGTTGGCACTTGTCTGGAGCGTCAGAGGATTCCATTGAACTGGCTGCAGAGTTAAATTTGGTGAGTAGAAAGGAAAACTCGCTTGGAAAAACCTTTTGTGCGAGCATCAATCACTGCAGAAGCTTTCACCACACACATTTCTGTTGAATGCGTTTCGTTTTACATTTCGAACGCCAAAAAGAAAATCAAACAGAGCTTTTTGGGGAGGGGGGAGAGTTTTGGTAAAATATAAAAATGGAAATAAAATGTGGTGGAGTGGGGAACCATACAAGTAGAAGATGCAAAAGCAGCTAACAAGCAGATTATGCACATGTATGAGTGTACTATGCGACCTATGCATGTACTCGTACTTGTGTCTGTGTAAAGGTGCGGCTCGGCCAGGCCAGGCCAGGGTCTTGGAGAACTTTTTGTGTGTTTAATTTCCGGCTGCTTTAATACAAGTTCAGTCGGGCGTGCTCTCGAGGCTGAGCCGAAGCTTGTAAGCCGCCGCCGCCGCCCTACCAAGGAGCTGCGTGTCGTGTGCCCTGTGCCGTGTGCCCTGTGCCGCGCGTCCTTGCGGCTTATGACCCGCAGATTTGTGGTCTAAGGCAAAATATTTATATAGAAATTAAATAGCCTCAAAACGGGTATTACTTAGGGTAAAGGTCAGTCAAGTGTGCGCGTCTCTGACCTCAGGGAACCCAACGATCTATTCAACTGCTCAAGGCAGGGGCGGGGGCGGGGGGCCGAAGCTTGTGTGCGGGGCAGAAGTCTCACGTATTCAATTCATGTTTTTGGATACTAACTAGCAGGCAGATTAGGGGGTCATTTAAGGGTGAGGGGACAACAGTTCAATAACCATCAGGTTGAGGTCTTTCAATTTGTAAAAGGTCTTACCTGAGGCCCACTTAAATACGTGTATATGCATAATAAAGATGTTTGGTATATTTCCTTGTGGTTTTTGGCTTAAAGAACACCAAATTGGTTCCATAAATCTTTTGTGAAAACTTTCCTGAAAGTTAGCCCGTGTTTTTCAGTGATTTATATATCCACGCCTCATTGGCTTTGTATAATTGTGATAGATATTTAGTGTACCCTTTGTAGCATAGCACACACACACACACACACACACATACAGAGAGAGACACCCATGAACTATTGTCCCACTCCATGTGTATTCAATGCGTTCATAGATCTCACCTGTCTCTGGCCTTTGTTGGATGCTCCCCCTTTCGTGTTTGTTTGCTCCCCTTTTTTTATGGCTTACCTGAGAGCATGTACATACATTGTATGTACATGCAGCTATACGAGTGCATAAGCAGAGAGCACATTGTTAGGACAAACGACCCTTAAGATATATATATATATATATATATAAATAAACTGCCTCAAGATTAGTTTAAATGGTTGGGCGACGTGCCTTTGCCCTCGTTTTGCTTGCCAGATGCCATCCTAGTGCATCCCAGTGTTCCAGCTTCTCAGCTGCAACTGCAACCCAGCCATAGAGGGGCTCGCTCACATCCCCCTACCATCCCTCTGTTTTACCCTTAACCAATCTCTCTATTCCTCTGTCTGTCTGCGTGTTTGTGTCTATGTGTATGTTTGCATGTAAAGTGGCGCTTATTCTAGGCACTGAGAGGGAAAACCAACACAAAAAGCTCTTTGGCACTCGTCTCGTATGCTATGGGTAGGGGTACGGGTACAGCATGGATGGGGTATATTATGTATATGTGTGTGTGTATGTGCCCCTACTACTCGTATAAGACCTCCTCCCACTCAACACGCCCATTATGCTCATTATGTGCTTGGGTACTTGGCTTTGTTTCTGTCTTGTTTTTGTCTTTGCTCGGTTGTTTTGTTGTTCCCTTCCTCTATTCCGTCTCCCTTGTTTTTTTGTTTGTTCGTTCGTTTATCTTGTTTATTTCCTTTTGTGCCAAATTATTTGTGGCTGCTTCTTCACGTCTCTTTTTTGCCACTTTTTATTCGAATGCTTATTGCTTTTTCCTGTTATTTCCCCCACACCTACCCCCGTAAACGCCAAGCATTTTCGATGCTCCAGATTTCGTAGGGGAATTTTCACACACAGAAATCATTTTAAATATTAGCTGGAGCTGGCAGTGCCATGGGATGAGAGCGAGAGTGAGAGAGATTACTTTGGAGCTGAGACCCATTCAACGCACTACCCCCCTCCCTACCGCCAGTGCAACTCTTGACGAAAAATCTCTCCATAAGCTGCTTGCCCTCAACAACCGACAGCCGACAACCGACAGCCGAAAACCGAAAAAAGGAAGCTTAAATGACGGACAGCTCCCACAGCGCCCAGCACCCATTTTCCATTTCACAGAGCAAAGAGCTGAAGAGCCCGGAGAAGCTCAAGAGAAATGTCCGAAAAATGTCAATTTATTATAGCGAAATCAGAGCGAAAACACGCGTGACCAACACAGCATAAGCCCCACCCAACCCCTACACCATGCAGCAGCAGGAGCAGGACCCCCCCCCCCCCTGTCAGTGTCATGTGTATAAATACTTTTTAATCTGAATTATTACAGTCTGCAAGGGTTCTGTTCCTCCTTTTTCGTTGATTATAATTTATGCACATAAATATCCATGATGCATGGTGGCATTTATGTAAGTGGCTGTGACAGCACTACTACTACTCTTCCTCCTCCTCCGTCTCCACCCTTAGACATTTTAGACAGCCTCTCCTCTCGATTTATGTTTGTACACTTAAAGTGCGCCCCAAATGGAACCAAAAACGTATACAACAAAAATTGGATCACGGGTAATTTCTTCTGTCGATTGTTTAATTACTCAAACAAATCGTTGAAAGGGCCATGATGGCTATAAAATATTTATTTATTTGTGGTTCGTGTCCATATTTGTGCGGGGGCGTGACACCGATACCCGTTTTTCATTTTAAGCTGATGCATCTGCGGTCAGCCATTAATAGCAGCCGCAATTTATTCATTAAAATTGAATTATGAATAAAAATTCGTAATCGAGAGCGTGGAAATCGAGTGGAAAAAATAACGGAAATTTCATAAAATATACACCTAAAATATTAAATTAAATAAAAGATATTTGCCCCAAGAGCAACACAGCTCCACAGAATAAAATAAATTTTTATGAATTGCGAATTTTATTTGAATGGTTTCCCAAATGATTCCCTAATGCTCTTCCCATACAATATACCCTTAAACTTTACGACTACTGGATATTGACTTGCAGCATTGACTTGGCTTTTGCTTTTGAAATCGACTTCTTCCATGTTCGACCAACAATATCGTCATCAAGTGAGGGCAGAGGACAGAGTGCAATGCAGAGCTGGCCCCAGCTTAGTGTAAACAGAATGTGATAGCACCCACAAACACACACACACACACACACACACACATACTGCCCCACCTGCAGCCTGCAGCACTGCATCCTCTCCCCCAGTTGTACCCAGTTATTCCCAACCCCAAGCTCAACCGCAATTCCTGCTCTATCTCCACGCGAGCGTTGCCACATTTGCACTTTGTCATTTCGCTGCGTTAACTTTGTGCAAACGTTGGCACCGCAAACTGTCCAAATGTGCAATTAGCCGGGCCATGAATGGCTCACCTCAGCCATGAATCACATGAATATAAATTATACGTACACATGTATCAAATAGTTACAGTTATGAGGTGTACCTATAATGAATATTTAAATGAGTTTTTAAAATCAAATTAGCGCCAAAAGGGGCAAAACATTTGTTCTTTGGCATTAATTAAACTTGTATGTAGGTAGGTTCGATTATTGGAAAAATTTTACCACCAACAGGTCGTCGTCGTCGGCGTCAATGACTTTGGCGTTCTCGCTGGCGTATGTCAACTATGTCGTCGCGTGTCCCACTTTTCCGAGCAATAAGCTCACTTAAGCCTAAACGACTTAGCGTTCCTCTGAGTGGTTTGCCATTTGTTGAGTGTCTGTGTCTGTGGCTGCCTAACTGTGTATCTGCGCGTATCTGTGGTCTCTGCTGTTCTCCATTTTAATTGAAATGCGAATGAACTCCACTCCAATCGACTCCATTGCACTTTGCCTCACCTGCATACCAATGCCCTTAGTTACCGAGTTATTTAATTAGGCAATGGCATCGGCATCAGGCGGATAGAATGTGACTCGCATCCTCATCATCCCCCCCCCCACCCTTCACCCTTGGCGATTGCTCTTACTGCCTGCCTGTCGCCGCCTGCTGCCTGCTGCCTGCTGCATCCAGCAGTCACATCCACACTGTTCGTGTATAGTATATCTGGGTCAAGTGCCGTACTTCAATTACCACATTTGCCTGGCCATAAATTTCTGGTCTATATGCTATGACATTTTAATCAGTTTTAATGCAACAGATTATGGTCCATAATGGATAACGATTTTGGGCTTCCAGCCGACAGGGGACTCCTCTCTGAACTGAGCTCATTTATAATGGATTTAATTTCTGGCGGAAATTTGATTGAAACGCAGGCAGAGCCCTGCGCTCATCTATGCGAAATGCACTGCGACTCTATGAACCCTTAAGCATATAATGGAACCCATATATGTACATTTATGCACTCGCAAGCCTGCCTCAACCAAATATACAGAATGATAAATTCCATTGTTGAGTTGCCTACCAAATAATTCATAATCTGTCCTCCCCCAATCTTCCTCGTAAATGGTAGGTACGTATATATACTCGTAGAAGCGAGGAACATTTCAATGGGTTTAATCAACATTTTTTTATACGTTTTCTTTCATTTTGGTTTTGTCTTTTTTGTCGCCTGGAAAGTTCGTGACTTCGAACAATGGCGCCGTCATGACAAACACAACAAAAAACAAAAACAAAAATCGATTGCAAGTTGTTTGTAATTGTTGCTTATTGCTCTTGTTTTTTTTTTTTTGTCTCTTGTTGGCAAAAGTTGCCTTTTATTGTTATTGTTCGTTTGGCTGAGGTTAGCCGTTTCACTTGGCCGTTTAATGGCAAATTAAAATACTTTCCTTGTAAGGTTCTTTAAAGCCAAGCAGGGCAGGGCAGGGCTGGGCAAGTTGGAGGTCATACTCGTATCAAATAAACCAAAGGTCAGTGCTTTTGGCATTGTAAAAGTGAAATTGTAGACCTTGCTGCAATTTGGTGCTGCAGTGAGTGAGATGGGATTTCAGCAAATAATCGAAAATTGTTTTAATAACAGAACCTTCAAGCAGTTTGGTTCTAGTTTAATTTAGTTAAAGAGAGAGACCTACGCAGCCAGCCTGGTAATTATTAATTATTCATCTATTTCGGCACGACTTACATCGTAATTTAATAGAGGATTTTCAATTAATTTGTGGCCTGGCTATACTCTAGTCCTGCCTCCACTTATGGGGTCGCACATCTGTGTAATTGGATTGCCGCTTGATTTGGGTAAAATTACAAATTAGGTCATTAAAGCTGGCTGATCCGGCTCTAACACAAAAAACGTGTCCGAAATGTGTGTGCTTGGCTGTGTGTTCGGTCTGTCTGCGGAGTATATTAAGTATCCGACATGTGTGGCTAACCGCAGCGACGGCAACACAAAAACTATGCAAATAATTTTGGTTTCAAATGCCCCACAGTGTCAACTAATTTGAGAGACAGGCAGAGCGTAGCAGGAGCAGGAGCAAGAGCAAGAGCAGGGCTTACAGCTAGTAACAAATTATTAAATTGACTGAACAACTCGCACAAACAAAAAGCATAGAAAATAAAAAAAAAGAGGGGGAGAAACTTTACAAAGTTTTTACAGTAAAAATATGAAAAAGTTGAGAGCATAAAATTAAATGCACAACTGGAACTGGAACTGGACAAGGCAACTAACCAAAAGGTGGGGCAAGACCGGGGAAAATGGATGAGGATTGGTTGTGTTTCGGGTTAGGTTGGCGGCGGTGGCTGTGGCCTGTCAGTTGGTGCCGTTTCCGGTCGCCAGACGATGGAAGGATTAACTCGGACCAAGTTTCAGTCGCCATCGCTGACGACGAAAAGGACGAGGACGAGTCTCGAGCAGGGGGGGTTGCGAGGGCTTGTGTAAATTTATGGCCCGGAAGGCATAAAGGATATCAGCGGGGAGTGCTGGCCAGGAAGGATACAAAGAAGGAAGCCGGGCATGAACTGATCTATGGTCTGTTATATTTCTGTTTCGTTTTTTGTGGTCCACTCTATAATCAGCCGGAAAAAGTTTTCATTTTGATATAGGTTTTCCCCCCCGTCTGTCTGCTTTCTTCCTTTTTTTTGTTTGTAGTCCACGAATTGACAGTTTATGGAAAGCCAAAGGAGCGGGGCACCAGTTGTACAAGCGTTTAAACTGAATTGAGGTCGATAATTGTCCTGGCACATGTGGGTGGGAGACAAGAAATGTGGATGGAGGACACGTTTAGGCCATATCGGTATATGAACACCATTTACATGCCTAGACCGTAGACCTGCTGCCTGTTCCCTCCTGCTATCTGCTCCCTGTTGCTGCCTGCTATTACTTTTCGTATCTGTTGTCTTCTACGAGCAATGTGTTCGGGGTTTATTTTCGTGCTTTATGGCCAAAGTCACGTAAAAATCGAATAAATGTATAATGAAGCCTCCTCCAGCTCCTCCCCCTGCCTCCACCGACAGTTGACGGTGAAAGCCAAGCGATGGATGGCAGTGGAATTCCAGAGCCACTGAGTGCCTGCTTGACTTGGCTTTGCTTGGCTTGCCTTGGGTTTGGTCGGCACTGCTGGCTGTGGAGACCATATCCTTTCATACACATGTGTGTCTGTGTCTGTGTGTGTTTTGTGGTTACCATTTGGGTGCGGGGACGTGGCCATGTCAAAGTTTTTTCAGTGGCTGTTCCATATGTGGCTGGTACTCGTAAGAATCTGTTCTGGCCATCAAGTTTGGATTGCATGTGGTGTGGGCTGCTGTTCCATAAATTCAAGAATCGAAATCACTTAAAAGAAACTCCATAAGCAGCTTAAACTGTATGGCAAATAACAAGTCCTTAGAAATCCGGTTTAAACAAAACTTCATTTCATTTAAGCCGGATTAAATATACATTTGTTTCAGCACACACACACGCACGTCTAATCGTACATACATACATATATAATCAGACCCATTTCACTGGACACACACACAATCAGTTCAGTTTTATTTAGAGCTAAAAAGGAAATTGAATATTTGCGGTTCGAACTCATTTCGCTTTGGTGCATTGGCCGCAGTCGGACTTTGCATGTGGAAATAAATGTCAAAAGAGAGCCGAAATTTGTATCGACTTCAACAGAATATATATTGTATATTGTACATACATCCGTATGTATTTGTCTGTCTGTATATCTCTGTCTAAATTGAAAATTGCATTGCTCTATGGCTTGCCCACAGACTGACAACCACAACAGCAGCAGCAGCAGCAGCAGCAACCAACAGCCAAAGAGAAGACACGGCAACGACAGGCGGCTTTGACATGCAACAATAAAATTTGGCTTGGCCCATTGACTGACTGACTGACAATCGAGTTTTTATGTCTGTTCCAAATGACACACTCAGGAGCTACTTTTGGAGACCCTTTGCAATAGAATTCACTCTGTAACTACAGTTTACTTTTAGCTTACACGGGTATTATACTATATTCCGAGTAACTAACAAGAAAATGCTACTTTTACCCTTTACTAGAGTGGAAGAAGGGTAAACCCTGTCATTCGGTAGCCGTAGCAGACAGAAAAAAAGTACTTCTGTAGAGCTTTCATCTGCTGATTCGATTAAAGTATCATTCACAGGCAACTATTTTACTCAAAATTACCAAACAGGCTGCTTTTACGCTGTTCATATTATTCTTTATTCTTTTATATCCAGATAATTGAGTGAACAGGTGCAAAAAGAAACAATTAAATAATGAGAATCAAGTTTAAAGAGTAGGGATCACATCAGAATGATGAGTATCTTTCAGTCGTTGGCCAAGTGAACAGTGATGTCATGTCCCAAATGTTTCCTTGAGTACTTTGAGTATAAATCAGTTTCAGGAATCATGCTAACTTGCAACTGACACTTGGATTTCGTTGGTGCACGCAGCTGGGCGTGGCGGTCGCCGGGGTCTGAACAAATCCGATATTACCACATCCATCAAAAAGGTGCTCTATGTATGCATCTGTGTGTGTCTGTCTGTTTGAAAGACAAGTGTCAAGTGGGTGTCGGTGTCGGTGTCGGTGTCCCAGTGGCCATAATAGATTCTTATTTTAGATTTTGTTGCAGTGGTAATGGCTTTTGCGGTGGGGTGGCCGAATTAGTTTTAGCCTTGATTGAGAATTGATTTTGATTTGTGCATTTTAATGGCTCTCTTTGCAGTTGTCATAACATGGGCTGCGTCTTTGAAGCAGCCAAAGAGCAGCCCAACAAAAAACAACAAGCCAGAACAGCAAGCCACAAGCAACTGAGAAGGAATCAATGTGGTGCCAGGAGAGGAGCCGCAACGACAACTGGAGCAGGCAGGGTGACGGCGGCCACAATCAGCGTCGTGGAAGGAGCAGGCGAAGAAACAACGACCACATTGCGACCAGCTGAGGACATCAAAATCAAGGATAACTATCAACAAAATCATAAAACGCAAACGCATACCGAAATAACAGCGACAACAGAAATTGTAGTCGAAACAGAAACAGAAACACAAACAGAAACAGCAACAGCAAACGCCAAACATCTAAAAGCGGGAACTCGAGTGCTTTTAACGATACAACTACAACAGCAGCAACAACAGCAGCAACAACAACAACAACAGCAGCAGCAGCCACAGAAGAACCCCAGTCAAGTGGCGCACAAGGACAAAGACGAGGACGAGGACGAGAACGACGAGTTGGCGACGACACGCGGAACGACAATTGTCGTCGATAGAGCAGCAGCAGCAGCAACAGCAGCAATAGCAGGAATCGATATTGAGGCAACAACGAAGCAAACACAAACACTCTGCCCCAATTGCTTAGGCCACAGCCCAGAGATAAGCAGAGAACGAGATCGGGATCGCGATGAGCAGCAGCTGCTGCGTCAGCATCGTCGACGGCGACGGCTACATACGAATGCGGCTGCGGCGGCGGTTTGGGGCAGGATTAGGCCCGGCCTTGGCTCCACAGCAGTGGTTGCTGCCACCTTGGCTGGCATTTCAACGCTCTCCCTGCACGAGATGCTGCTGCATGCGAGAGCTGCCCTAGCGACCTCACTCCAGTGGCAGGTGGAACAGGAGCAGCAGCAGCAGCAGCAGCAGCAGGAGGACGACGAGGCGCAGGAGAAGGATCCACGCAAGCAACCACTAGCCTATCAGCCGTGGCAGGACACATATGCCGCCGGCATTCTGCCCGCCACAATGTCAGCCGCAATCATAGCCAATGTCAGTGCAACGGCCGCCGCCACCTCGGCGGCCGCCTACCAGTATCTGGGGCAGCACTACAAGCACTATAGCCAATCGTTCAGCTTCTATGCCGCCTCCAGTGTCATCCTGATGCTCTGCTATCTGACCAGCACATCCACGGCCGCTGCCACACAGTCGGAGACGGGTGCCCTCGACAAGCATCCCATGTAAGTGCAGTGCAGTGCCCATCCGAACCCAGCAGACCCAAATCCGAAATCCCACCATATCCAATGGCATACCCGGAACACTCGAAACTTTATTACACAATTTTTGTTTTGGTTGAGGAGTCCTCAAACACACGTATCCCTCCTATCCCTCTGACTGTCTATCTTTCTATGTATCTATCTATCTATCTATCGTTCTATCTATCTATCTATCTGTCTGTCTCTCCAACACTCTCTATATATACATACATACATACATACATATCTCTGTATCGCCTGGTAACCCTTAAAACAACACGAAAAAATTTTCTATTTATTTTTCTTTTGAAATTCTTTCAGTCATGGCATCGATTGGTCGAAGTAAGTTATTGCACACCTCTTCCTCACTCTCCTCACTGTCCTCTCTCTGTGTCTCTGTCTCTCTGCAACAACGACACAAAAAATGAATAACGAAACATGAAAATGTATTGTATGGACACAGAGATACAAAAAAAGAAAAAACCACGAGAATTTTCGGTTTTATCTTTTCTTCCAATTATAAACAGAATATTCCTTTTCCTTTTTGAGTTTATTTGACTTCACCTTTAAGGTAATTGGGTTTCGGTTCGATTTCTGCAAAAGTTATGCATGCAAATTGAAAAAACAAGTCTATTATTTGCCACAAAAAAAAAAGCTTCAAGCCGATTTAACAGTTACTTGAGAAGTTGAGCTACAAAGCGGAGTAGAAGCGAGAGCTTTTATAGCCCTCTAACTTAGGCTGAAATTGTGCCAAGTAAAGCTTCTACATAACTCTCTCTCTCTCTCTCTGCTATTTAAATTTTGCTTGCTTCTGTTATCGTTTAATTGGCTTTGTTGCTCAACATACAGTACTACCAACCTATCCCTAACACTAACCAACCTATTCCCATCTATAAGCCACACACAAAACTGTTGTACATAGATAAATGCATAGGGCTATAATAAAACCATAAATACTTATATATTTTTTGTACTTTTAATCGTACTAACCATAAAATTGACTTTCATTCTTTCTGTGTCAATAAACCACTAAAGAAATCTATCCATTTACCACACACAGATTCGACGAGTCCAGTTCGGATAAGGAGATATTAGATTTACTGCTTGAGAAGAAGCGCTACGACAAACGATTACTGCCGCCTGTAAATGGTAAGAAGTTCATGAAGTTTTCCCCATCCCTTGTACCCCATTTTCCACTTGTGTTTCACTCGTTCTGAACGTTACATTTCCAATTTGTCTAAGTGTACATTGAGTACACAGTGGAGGGTGTACGAGAAGTAGAATACGAATAACAATAATAACAAGCGATGCGATGCAGTTTCCATTTTGGTTTTTGTGTCTCTGGCTGGCATCGTTAAGAATTTTGTGGCAAGAATGGTGGGTTATGGCGGGTGTGGGATCCGTGACACTCTCTGGTCTTGACAGACAACAGACAATCGGAGGAGCAGCAGGACATCAGACAGCAGCATGCATGGACACTATAAAATCAATTAAAATTAATGGGCGATGCACAAGGGAGATAGACTATCTGCAGAATGGTTTGTGGGGGTCATAGTGCTGGTAGACCATCTACTCTAAATAAACTGTAATTACTTTTCTTTTGATAAGTTAATGCGCTTAAAAATCATTATAAAAATTGCCGAAGGGATGGCACAAAATAGTTTATGGAAAACAAAAAATATTTGGAAAAGTCCCTAACTAGTTTCTGTTGAGAAACTATCCTCAGAATATTTTTTCAAAAATAAATTAGCAAATTGTTGTAGACAATTTCCCATTGCATTTTACAGATGAAGACTTTTGCTGTGGTTTGCAATCGCCCGATATGGCAACAAATCAAAATCCACGGAGACCCCACAATCGCGGTTGGTGTATAAATCCAAACTTCCACTTCCACATCCACAAGCAAAAAAACACACTTATTTATGTAGCATTTTTTGTTGTTGTTGGTTTAAATAGAGCTCTAGCCATTCATTGATTAACTTTTATTTCGATATCTGTTTTGGCCTATTTTTGGTTGAGTGAATACTTGATTTCGTTTACTTTGGTTATACTTTCTATTGGCACATGAAACTAGTGTACTATCGATGGTTTTTACTGTATATTTTCATGATTATCATATTTGTAATCCCATTGAATAGGCACCCTGACGGTCAACGTGAATGTGCTGCTCCTGAGCTTAGCATCACCCGATGAAAGCAGTTTGGTAAGTCTCATACCACAATAATACCATTCGCCTCCAGTGGCGAGTAATGTCTTTGTCTTTTGCAGAAATATGAGGTGGAATTTCTATTGAATCAGCAGTGGAACGATCCACGACTGCAATATGGCAATAAGTCTCATTATGACTTTTTAAATGCTCTGCATCATCATGATAGCATCTGGACGCCGGATACGTATTTCATTATGCATGGCGATTTCAAGGATCCCATCATACCAATGCATTTCGCTTTAAGAATATTTCGGAACGGGACCATTACGTACGCAATGAGGTGTGTGTCCTGTCCATGTCCTGTGTGTTTTTGTGTGTGTGTGTGTGCCTGCCCAGATTTGAATATGAATGAATTTTTATACAGCGCGAGACGAGGCCAGGCGCAGGCTAAGCGGCTTTAATGGCGCCAGAAAATGCAAATTCTTTACGCTCAAAGTTCATATTCATTAGGGAGAGCAGAGCACAAGATGACAGGCAGTCAGGCAGGCAGAGTGCTGCGATATTTTTTTATTCTCTTTTTTTTTTCTTTTTTTATTTCTGTAAATTTTCCACAGTTTTCTTCTGCTCTTACTCTGGTTCTGGCTAGTAGAAATGTTCAAAAATGTTAAAAAGCGAGAAAAGGGAGAACTCTGAACTCGGAAAATATGTAAGCTGCTGGCTGGCAAACATACGAGCAGCGAGGCAGTAATGAAAAATAGCACAAGAAAATGGGGCAGGAATATGAGTAGAATGTAAAAATGTATGCAAATATTTGGCCAGGTAAAATATCCCATCTCCATGCGGAACAGGTGGAACAAAAAAAATACCCCCGACTGGTACGAGGAGTACTACCCGTACGTTGTTTGCCTTCGCCTGGGATGCTGTAAAAAAAAAAACAGAGAAAAGAGAGCAGTGTGCAGAATATGGGCAACATTTGTTGGATGCTCATGTTTGTCTTCATTTTGCCAGCTCTACCTATTCTCTCTCCCTCACTCTCTCCTTTCCGATTCTGTTCCCATTTTCCCGACTTGTCTACATTTTTAATTCAACAGAACTTTTCCAATTGACTGCATAGCGCAAAAGTGTCGTCCAGCAATTAAAATAAGTTGCAGCTGCCATTTACATTCCCTGCTCTGGCCGTATCCCCACTGTTTGCATGACCAACAAGAACAAATGTTGGAAAAACTTGCTCTAAATGGGGCGAGCGGATAAAGCAAGACAGCTAGAAAAAGAGATAGAGATAGAGATAGAGAGAGAGAGTAAGAGACAGGAGAATATTATGAATTGATGCTGGCAGAACAAAGCATTTTATTAAGTGGCAAAGACAAGCAAGGCATGAAAGTGCCCGAGGGCAAATCCAAGGAATTATAAGGTCAAAATATTTTATGATAGATTCGAGTCAAAGATGCCATCACAGGTTAACGCAAAGATGATTTATGATTTACACAGTTGAGATAAATAACAAATAAGAGCTTTAATCTCTCGATATCGGGAGAATTGTTATTTGCCAAGCCACATATTTATGTACGCCCCTTTAATACATATATCCATCCTATTTACTCTTTCCAGACGTCATCTGATCTTATCCTGTCAGGGCAGTCTACACATATTTCCATTCGATGATCCCAAGTGCTCCTTCTCCATGGAAAGCAGTAAGTTTTACCACTTTCCATTATTAAACAATAAACAAGGTATAAGAAATATAATTAGAAAACTGACTGAGTGCTGCAAGAATGTGTAAATAATATGAAAATTATGGCAGTGTTGAAAATCAACCTGAAGATACTGAGACTGAGACTGATGCTGATGATGATGATGATGATGATGATGATGATGATGATGATGCTGATGTGGATGCCACAGCCCTACTTTTGTGGTTCCTGAGTTAAAGGCGAGAGCGTGTTGACTGCCACTCAAGGGAAATCTTTGCCTGTATCTGCATCTGTCTGTCTGTGTTAGTGCAACAATGAAATGGAATAAACAAGAGGGCTGAGTGGGTGGTTGAGGCGCGTAGGCAGGCAGTCAGGCTAAACGACAAAAGCTGACAAAGTGACTAACAAGGCTGACTGCCTGCCAAACTCGTCGGAGAGACAAACAGACAGACAGACAGACAGACAGAGGGACATTTCAGCCTTGTTTGATGTACACCAGCAACGCTTTTCCAGGCTCCTTTTGTCTTACACATTGTTTTCCGAAAGTTTCTTCCGGTTTGTTTCCTATTCCCCACCACCCCCACCACCCACACAAGAACGTGAGCAACATCGTAAATTACTTTGGGAGGCTGAGCGGCAGGAGGATGTCCTTGTCGAGATTTTCATCTGCTAGAGGAAACACATCGAAGTGTTTTGCTTTTTGCCTGCTGCCTCCAATGTCGTGGCTTGTTTGTCAAATATGATTTAACCCACAGACACAATATGAGAATCCCCCATCTATTAAGTACATTAATGTCATTAATTAATGAGGGGATTACATGGGGGAGTATACTGTACATACATATATGTTAATTGGTTCAACCCTTTCTAAAAACATATTTACTCAATGTTTCATCCTAAACAGTTTCCTATGAGGAGGCACAGATCAAGTATGTTTGGAAAAACGATGAGGATACTCTGCGGAAAAGTCCATCGCTGACCACATTGAATGCGTACTTGATTAAAAATCAAACAACGGCCTGCGATCAGAATAGCTGGAGAGGTAAGTTCTCGGAAAATCCAAGCCCACAAATCTATATATTATATCTGTGTTCGTATTCGTATATTATATTTTATTTATATAAATTGGCCAAAAGAAGAAAAACATTTAACTGAGAAATCGGATACGTGTAGTAGTATTTAAAGTAGTATTTTTCTGGTATATAATGGTATATTCTTTCTTATGCAACGAAAAAACTTACAAAAATGGCGTTTATATGAATATAATTTTTTTTATATAGGTTTCTTTTATGTGGACCTTCTCAGTTTAGTAAACGAATCTTTGGCTTGGCTTTTGAACTTATTCTTGTCTTGATTTACATTCCGTTCCGTAATCTCAGACCTCGGCTAGTCCTTGCTTTTGCAGCTTCAAATTTATAAAAATATTTATTAGCAAAAACAGTAAAAATAAAACAAAACGATAATTATTAATGGTATAATCTTTGTCTACCTTCCCACTCGCCCACTGCCTCTCTCTCTATAAATGCTACAAAAATCGAACCAAACCAACAAACAAAAAAAAACCTACAAATATAATGCTCCCCTAGGGAACTACAGCTGTCTTAGGGTCGATTTAATTTTTACCAGAGATCGTGCATTCTATTTCACCACCGTTTTTATACCTGGCATTATATTGGTGACGTCGTCCTTTATTACATTCTGGCTAGAATGGAATGCCGTGCCAGCTAGATCGATGATAGGTAACAAATGCCAAAATCAAACACCAACAAATAATGAATCCATAACAAATTTGTACCCTCGCTCTCTCTCTCTCTCTATATATATCTTTCACATTAAACCAATCAACAAATATTTTTACTCGTATACTTAAGAAAATAAATCAACTAAAAATCAATTTTGTACGCCATTGAGAATTGATTTACTTTCCCGCCTTTGCCTTTCGTAGAATTTGCTCTTTTTCGATTGCCATTTGCCATTGCCCTTTTGTAATGTATTTTGTACAACGTTACCTTATGATTTCGAACCATTTCATTTCAAGTACCGTAGCAGTAGCCAAGCAGTACGCCCACCACAAGTTTCAGTTGTTTCATATGCTCGTAAGGTTTGCTGCATGGATTCGTTCTGTTCCTTGTATCCAAATTCAAAACCAAAAACCCCCCAACCGAATCGAAAGCCAGACCAAGAAAAACACCACTCCCCCCAACTACTCGTTATATCGTATGCCACGATTTCAGTTCTTCAACCTTATCATTTATGTATGTATTTTCTTATCGAGAAGTACAGCTCAGCGAGAAGAGGTCACAACTTAAGAACAAATAGTCTAGGCTAGGCTAGGCTAGGCTAGGATATAACTTTAACATTTATGGATGTGTCTCTCTGTCTAGTTATTTCCATCTACCTATGTATATCCTTCTTACTGTCTGTCTCTCTCACTGTCTCTGTCTGTGTGTGCGTTTAAGTGTGTGCGTGAGTTAACCTCTGGCTCTGAATTCTATAATTCTGGCCACCTCGTTTCTTAAAGGTAATTACAGTTGCCTACAGGTCGAGTTGACATTTACCCGTGATCGTGCGTATTATTTCACAACCGTTTTCATACCTGGCATTATATTGGTCACCTCGTCGTTTATCACATTTTGGCTGGAATGGAATGCAGTCCCAGCCCGGGTTATGATCGGTACGTAACAACCAAACAACAACAACAAAAACAATTAAAACAAACAAACAAAAACAAAATAAAGAAACAAAATTTCAATTGAAATAATTGTTTAATTAAACAGAAATCGTAGTCTTCCAATACAAAACATAAATCAAATAGTGAAGTGCTTTGGCACTTTAGGCGCAGTCCTAGTCAAAATTTAAACACAAGAGACAATTGGCCAAAAGAGTATTAATTATAGAGTTCTTCTAGTCTAATATATAGAGAACAGATTAGATTAGGTTCGTATCATCCGAAAACAACTTATGCTAGCCATAACATTTAAATTTCATTTTTACCCATTACTGCTGCGACAGACTTTATCCTTTATGTAGTATTTTTTGTATCATTTGTATTCTCTGACTATTCCTGCACTCCGTACTTTCGTATAAGTAAGCCCCCAAACTGCTCTGAGAAGTTTTGCATTGCATGAATCTTATCTTTGAAAATCTTTACCTTAAATTAGGCAGCTTTACTGGAGCTTTATTTACGTGGAAGAGGCTTTGGTATAACTTTATACGAACCAAGGACTAAAGCACTCAACATCTATCATGCTAAAATCGTTATTTGAATTTTCTTTATCAATATTTTAAGGTTATTTCGTGCTTAAATATAAAGAAATATGCAAAGTGCAATAAATGAATAAGTTAAAGTTATAAAAGTTATAAAAATGAGGCAATCAGGCTGGTGCACATGACAGGTGGGAGGCGTTAAGTGTTGCATGACAAGCAGACGAAAGATATGACTGGGAGAGAGATGTGCACAGACAGCAAAGCCCTCGAGAAGACCAAAAACACAAAAGTTAAATCCCCCAACACACACCCACACACTTGTACAGTGTAATGTAATTATTATGCGGCTATCCCCAAGCAAAAGCATCCGAAGAAAACCCAGAAAAGCTAGAGAAAGAAGGCTAAGCCCAAAAGGGAATGTCAACCGAGCCATCAGATGTTGTTGGCAGCCTGTTCCTGGACACAAACCGAGACATGGACACGGCTATTTCGTGGTATTTTGCTTTGCCTGGTTCCCGACTGTGGCATGATGATGATGATGATGACGTGGAGAGTTGGCCACATCATACGAGTACATGATGATTTATGCATAAGCCATATGGCCCCACATGGGCGAGGAAAGTGCACACAGCAGCAGAGTGCTACTGGCAACTACAGACCAAAGAAAGGGCATCGTGTGGAAGAGGAAACACGGAATGGGAGTACGAGTATTATAAAGAGCTTAAGACTATACGTGACTTTAAATTGCTGTGGTATTGTTTGATAATTCAATTTGGTGGCTGAGCTGCCATTGTCTGCTCACACAAGCAAAACACACAATCAGGCGATATTCCACTGACAAAAATCATCTAAATAAATAAATAGTCAAAAAAATGGCGTAACGGCGAAATGTCTGACAGCAAGCAATGGCATTTTGTTAGTCAAAGTGCTGACACGGCTGACATGCATTCCCTGATCCAGTTCCCATTTCGTTTGGCATCAAAGCATCGCCAAGTCGCAGCATCCCAGCATCTTCTTGCCTCATTTGTGACCCACTCCGTTCGTCGAGTTGCCCCCCAAACGAAGCATCCTAGCAGTTGAGTGCAGCATTGAGATTTTCCTATCGTGGCAGAAGGAGAAGGGCAGAAATTGGGCGAAGGCAAATTGAAAATCGATGAGGGTCGTGAAGGCAGCCAACCGAATGCTGCAAGTCCTTCTTGTAGCATGCCACTGCCGCACTAGTAAAATGTTGCAGTACTCAGCCAGTGCCAGTGCCAGAGCCAGAGCCAGAGCAGCTACCAAATTGTTGACGCAACTAATTAGGCAATTAAGATTGATTGTGTCCCATGTTGCATGGCTCCATCTGACTGAATTGCATTTTTGTGTAGGGCGGAGGCGCAGCCAGAGCAGAATAATTAACAATAAATGAAAGGCATTACGCTTACCCCCTCAGATTAATTGCATTACGGTGCTGCTGCAAACAAAACAATGGAAAGCAGGACAAAAAAAATTTGATAAATGATGCAAAGGTAGAAAAACTACACATTCTAAAGAAGATAATTAATGATAAAAATGCAAAATTTTAATAAAAATAAAAACTAATTATTGCCAACAGAAATTGATGATCGAAAACCGGTTCAAGCTGTAATAAATGATAAAAACCTATACTGAAAATCTTACAGAGTAATAAATACACACTGGTATCGGATACATTAAAAGCACTTTAAATCTAAAAAAAAAATATATAAAACCAATTAGAATAATTGAAAATGTATTTCATAATGCAAAAGTACGAAAGCATTACACTCGAAATAATATAATGAAATATTTCCCCTTCATCAAATTTTGTAGTTTTGTTTACTTTTATAGCTTTTGCACAAAAATTCCAAAATATTACATTCACATTTAACAAAGAGCTCCTACCTTGCCTGAGTCCCCCGGACCATTAAACTCAAATTATAAACCATTGTACATATGCCAAAAACTAATTACAAAGCCCAACTAAATGCCAAAGAACTTACTTCCTGCTTTTCGGAAGTGCCCTGCCCTGCCCCACTTCTCCTGTCCCTGCCCCTGCCCTTTTCCACCGCCCATGTCACATTTATCCGCCCCTAAGTATGCAACGCTTTTCCAATTACGTGTCAAATGGCTAATGCAACTTTCTCTACAATCTCGCAATTCCAAAATCCCCAACGAAACGATGCTGGCAGGCGTGACAACCATGCTGAATTTCTTCACTACCTCCAACGGTTTCCGGAGCACTCTGCCGGTCGTCTCCAATCTGACGGCGATGAATGTCTGGGACGGGGTCTGCATGTGCTTCATCTACGCCTCCTTGCTGGAGTTCGTGTGCGTCAATTATGTGGGCCGTAAGCGGCCGCTGCACAACGTCGTCTATCGGCCGGGCGAGAATCCCGTAACACAGGTAAATTAAATAATAATTTAATTTTATTCACACCCCAGTACCAGTCGTTTCCCTCCTTTAATGGCGCTACGGCTGAGAGTCCTCCGCCCGAAAAAATACAGCTAATTTCGTATGCATTTTGAAAGCAATTAAATATGAATTTTACATGAGCGTAGCGTACAAAAAGCCAACAATATAAAAACAAACAACAAAAAACTAACAGCAAACAAAACAAGCAGAACACACAATGAACACCCCAACAGCAACAGCAACAAAAACAACAACAACAACAACAAACATTTGTATAAGTTCAACCAGTTATTTGTTCTCTCTCTTTTTTTTTTCAAGAAGCAAGAAACACCTGATCCCATACTACTATATGAAACTTCAGTCAAAATCAATTCGATTATTGCCATTGTGTTGAGTCCCCATTTCTCTCTCTATCTCTATCTCTGTATCTGTCTCTGTCTATCTATTTTTCTATCAATGTGTATCTTTTACCCAACTATCTCTGTACTGTCCCTTCTTATTTCAATTAAATATATATGTATGTATGGTTTTTAGTTAATAGAACTCAATCAATCCGCATACCAGCATTGATATCCCCCCCTCCAAACAACAACAACAACAACAAAATGCTCGCTATAATAACTCACTTTGTGTTCATATCCCTACTATCCCCAACTTAGCATTTTGTATATCAATTATTTTTCAACTATACTAAACGTAAATTTGTGTGTCCCATATTTAAAAATCAATAAATAAAAGAAAACCAGGTCAAACAAAAAATAATAATACAAGTAAATTAAAATGAATCTTGCGATTTGATTTTTCGGTTCACCACAAATTTGATTGATTTTGGTTTTTGTCCTTATACGTATACTTATAAAAGGAACTGTCAATGTATGTGTATTAATTGTGCTAATGCTCAGTTGTATTATTTTGATTGCATTTTTATTAGCCTTTAACTGGAACTGGTTAATTTCAGTTCGAGGACCGACAAACCCCGACATTCAAAGTGCTGAACTTTCTCTTCCCTTCTTTAAAACCCATTCGTTTTCGGTTCTCTTTTAATTATTCTTTATAAATGTTGTATAATACAATTGTTCGTACGACCAACATACATATGCGTTTTATTCATCTCAAATTAGTTTTGCAAATATTTTAATTAAATCAAAACAAAAAATAATATGAATATGAATAATAATTAGATATTAATTGAAGCGTTTTACATGCCAGTAGGTAGGTATGTATGTATGTTCATTTACTCGTATATGTTTTTCTTTATTTAACACCCACCAACAAAAAAAACAAAAGAACCAACAAAAGAAAGTTTCTAATAAAAGAAGTGAAATAAATACAATATGCATTTTGTTTTTGTGTAGGCACTTTTCAAATCTACGATTAAAACATTTACTAATGCACGTTAGGCATTTTATTTTCGTTTGATATGTGATTCAAAAGTTTTCGATACCCATCAGAGATTGTTGTGGAAAAAAGGTGGCATATTCCGAAGAAAAATTTGAAATTTAAATACGATTATTAGCAATCGGACTGGCTATTCTAGTTATATGCCACTCAAGCAACTCCAAATTCAAACGTGGAAATAAATTTTAAAATAAAAAATCCTCTCTCATCAAAATAAGAGAACCAAAAGACGTAAGCCAAAGCGAAAACATTGTTCCCAATTTTTGTGATTTGCGAATATTCGAAGCTTAAACCACCAAAAATTTAATTTCTTCACAAAAATAGCCGTTAAGTGAGAAATGAACAGAACAAACAAAAAAAAAAGAACAGAACAGAAAAGAAAACTAAAACCCAAACAAAAAAATGACAAACCAAACCAAACTTAAAGTGTGTTTTGAGTATGAACATTATTTTGTGTACATTTTTGCAGCGTCTTCCAGCAGTACTAAGCAGGATCGGAGTAATTCTTGCAAGTCCTTTGGTAAGCTATCAACCACAACTCATGCACCCACTCCACCTTCGCCCCAGATCCCCCTAACGAAACCAAACCAAACCAAACAAAACAAAAACCGAACAAAAAAATACCTTAAAAACTAACAATCAAATAGCAGCAAACAGCAACAACAGAAACACACACACACAACCGAATGCCCTGTACAACTCCAGCCCACCTCCCCACAAGTCCTGTACTTTTCCTCTCCAGTCAGCGAAAAGTAAAAACCAAGAAAAGCATATGAAAAAAAAAAACAAATGGCATGCGAATTTCGCTTTGATGAAAATGCATTGAGAAATGTTTTGTTTCGATTTCGATTTTGGTTTTGGTTTTTGAGTTTCCAGAAACTGCATTGTTTCATTTGATTTTGGAAGCCAAATGGGAAAACCAATCAAATTAATAACAATAACTATGATTAAACTTAAATAATTTACTAGTAGACTCGCACTCGCTTTCAATGTATATTATTTCATACTTAATATATAATTATTTTCCGTGTTTATTTATAACAATTTTTATTTACATTTTTAACCATAACCGAATCGTAATGACAGAAAATTCTATGCATAACGATATGCTTCGTATGATTATTATTGAAGTATCCACACACAAATGACAGCCACAAGAACCAACCAACCAACCAACCAACCAACAATAACAGCAGCAACAACAACAACAACAGCAACAACATATAACATATTAAACTCCATATAAAGATCTATTCTATATGTAAAACACACTTTAAGGTCACTTACAATTGGGAAAAATGTTACGAGAGCAAACTCTGACAGAAAACAAAAGCGAAAGCAAACAATTACCAAATATTATGCGAAAAATAAACAGATAAATATATTATATATTATATATTCGGCTATGAATCAATTTATGTTATTCGTTCTTGATTTACTTTTTAATTTTGGTACATGAACTTTGCAACACAAAAGAAATCAAATAAAAAATTTAAATTAAGTTCCCTGACACGCCCATGCCTTAATCAAAAAAAACAAAAAAGCCCTATACTATACGCATACATACTATTGCCGGAAGTGTTGGCCAATATTATTTATGCTATTACCAAATTGTAGCTGAAGTGCAAATATTTTTTATGTGTTGTGTTGTCTGTGTATGCTTGAGAGCCTTTTTTGTTTAGGCCTTTAGTTTTTAGTGCATTTTGTTACAGCATTTGTGTTGTCTGTGTATTACTCTATATATGCTACACAAAATACATATACATACATATGTACACATTCATTTACCACTACTAACACGAATATTATTTTGAACAACAAAATATGTACGCACATACATACATATGTGTGTGTGTGTGGGACAGCCGTAGGCTGTGTAAGCAAGCAGTGCATCAAGTGTTTCAAGCTATGTCTATGGGAATATATACATACGTACATTTGTTTGAGAATCTTTAACTAACAGAAACCCAAAATACCCAAAAATAAAATACTGCCTGAATAGTGCAATAATCCAGCGATTACGTTCATCAACTAACTTTATGTGGCCTTCAATAATCTTCGACTAAAATCTCCTGTGTATATCTCTCCGAATCATATCTTCTCGATAAACCACAAAACATCCACAATAAAGAATTCAAATACTCTACTTTATACCCAAACCAATACACTGTCCCATTGAACCACAAACTGCCTGCCATATAGGATATAATCGATCGAGAATTTCATGCTGCTTTGTCCTCCGAAAAGGCCAGCGCCGTAGTCACACCGGCCATGTCAATGGCAGGCACACCGGCTGCCTCGTCGTCGGCGGCCACGCCCGGCACGCCGCGCACTGTGGAGGCGGTGGAGGAGTTCTTTGGCGGCGGCATGCGCTGGCAGGAGGCACATGGCGGCATCATTGGGGCAGCAGTGCAAAACATACGCGCCCGATCCATCAAGCGGAAGGCGGCACGCAGTCCATCGACATCCACATCGCCAACTGGCACTGGTGGGGTAACCACAGAGCATATCTATGAGGAGCCTGGTGCCAGTGGCACCTCTGGTCCCACCAAGGTCAAGTTTAAGGATGAGCAGAAGAAGAGTGAGCAGGAGGAACAGGAGAGCAGCAACACATCCTCGCTGCGTAGATCGGTGGCCACCAGCACCCCGGCTCTGGTGGTGCGCATCGAGGCAGAAACAGAGGCGGAACAGGATATGGAAATGTTGCAGTTGCCGCAAAAGCCACCACGCAAGAGGCCATCCCGCTCGAATTCGCCAGCCTCGGTTTATGGTGAATGCGGTGGTGGCATGGAAACTGTGAGTAAAGGACAGGAAAGCTCTGCACCCGAGACTAACCACAAAAAAAAACCCCCAAAACGTAACCCGCTCATTCGTTCCTTCGTTTTTTCTTTGTCGTTGTACAAAACCCAACTAACAACTAACCATAACAATGTCAAAAGCAAAAAGACCAAAAAAGAAAATGCCAAAGAAAAAGTCAACTGAAAGTTAGCCGAAAAGGCGTCGCGCCCCGGATCTTGGCCCACCCCTCTTTAAACTTGATTGCCTGCGGTTATTTTGATTGCCATTTGCCAAAATACACACAAATGCACTCAAAAAACAACCAAAACACACACCCACATGCCCACTCGAAAACTTTAAGCGATGCAAACACTGAGAGTAACTGCATTAGACATGAGAGAACATGAGAAACATTGGGAATTGAGCAATTAGGAAACCAAATAGAATGTCATTTAATACCTTATATGTATGTATGTATGTATGTATGTATGCTGCTGGAGAATGACTTTATTCTCCATTCTGAAGATATTCCTCATTCGGCTATCCACACAAATCATCTCCTATCAAGATTCCCAGCCAACAATTGCAATCGCATAAATCATTAAACTTCCGCTGGAGAGAGTTCAACCAAATCAGACCAATCACAAGGCGGCCCAGGGGCAATGGCAACGCCAGCCCACCCATCATCTAGATAAGAATGCAGAGCAGAGCAGAGCACAGCCCCTACACTTGTGTAAAGCAAATAAAACCGACTCAAGTGGCCTGTGCGCTGAGAGACCGTTTTCCAGCAAAACTACTTACTCGTATTTTATGGGAAATTTCTGGCACGCTGACGACGACTTCCGGACAAGGCCCAGAACCAGAAGCGGCACCAGAACACCATCCAATAGAAGGTGCAGGAGCAGGAGCAGCACAGCACAGCAAGGGGAGCATCAGCAGGTACAATCAACAACAAGGTGGCTGGAAAAATGTTTTCCACCATTAACATGTAAATTAAAAATGGGGCACGCGTTTAAATTGGCGCCTGGCCAGGTGGACCCAACAGCAGTGAGCAGGACACTGCCCGGGATGACTGGGGCCGCAACAGGACAACATAATTATTCATGAGAGAGCCAGAGTGGAAAATACCGTAATGAGCCCGTGAGCAACGGAAAACCAACGACACGAAAATGAAACACAAACAAATGGACGCGAAGATTGTGTGGGGCAGGAGGCAGGAGACAGTGAATGCGGAGGAGCTCGACCGCTCGACCGCTTCTGCATGCATCATAATTGTCGAAAAATTCGTGGAAAGGATGCACGAGGATTTTAAACTGAAAAGTTTCGAGTATTTCGCCTTCACTCGCTCTCCCCCTCTTGGGATTCTTGTACAAATGCTGAAAAAGTTCTACAAAACTCTGAGGGAGACAGCACGAGTATGTACTCCCCGAGCCTACATATGTACGTACGTATGTATGTACGAGTATATGTACATATGCCCCCTCAGAGCATAAATTTTTCAGGAGTTCAGGAGTTCCTGAATAAGCTTTTGGTTTTGGGCAGAAGGCAGCTGAGGGACCACTTATAATACGCATTTCTTGTAAACCCAATTATAATTGGGCTAGATCCTCTTTATCGAAAGATTCCCTTGATCTGAACCATCTTATTTCTTTGCTTGACTTTTTTCACGTTTTGTAGAAATCTGAGAGAAAATAACTTCTGGCACAGCTCCCGTGTTGTATTTGGGTCAGCCACTCTATCCGGCTCCCTGGCTGCTTAAACACACCCGCATAATACATCTTACCTAAGTAACAGCTTCCTGACTCCCCACGGTCCCCTCCAACCCAGCTCTGTGCACTCGGCAAATGGCAGGCAGTAGCCCCGACAAACAAAGACCCCAGGCAGGTCCACAGCAATCTCTTCATCACCTCTCTCTCTGTCCCTCCTCTCTGGGCCAGATCCCGCCTATGCTCTCGTTGGTGTGTCTCAAATGCAACTCGGGACGTGCTCCTCTTAGGTGCAATAAATTGTAGCATACTCGTACTTTCAACCGGACGCAGTTCATTTTCTCCTACTGCAACCTACGACCTAACGGACTATTTATAATGTCCACGAATTTTTGATGTTAATTATGCACACAACTCTTGCAGTAATAAGACATTTTTATGAAATTTCACAAAAAACTTAACACTATCCACAAATGGAAAAGCTAAGAATATAGTTGAAATAACATTAAAATATTTGTATGAAAAGATTTTTTTTTTGGGTATATTTTTGTTGAGTGTAAAAACATTCATTGTAAGTCGGCACAAACTACACTCGACTGTAAGATAAAGTTTATAGTATTCATATTATCCTTGCCTCAATGTGCTGTATATAGTAAGCTCCTGCCAAGAGCTGAAGGCTTTGTTGTGTTACTCACTCAAAACGTTAGCTTACTAATCGCCCCTTTAAATGTTAAGCACGCTTTAACCCACACCGACACCATAGAAAGAAAGCACAGATAACTATCGAGCAATTACCTTGAACCCAACTTGTATGTATTCCATAACCAATCATTTTCCAAACACTAAGAAAATTCATATTCATAAAGAAAAGAAAACATTCCGCCTTACACAGAACCTACAATTAACACAATTAATCATAATACATAAACTATTCCAACTATCATAATTATTTGAAGACGTTAAAGTTTTTTGATTGAAATTTCGATTTTCATCACATTTGTTTGTTCCAATTATAATTTCATCCTACTAGAAAATAAAAACACAGCAAAATTCTCATGCCATTCTCATGTCAATCGAAATACAAAAATTCTATACAAAAATTGCTAAAGCTTCAACAAATAACAAATGAAATTTTACGTGCAAAATAAAAATTATTAGAATTGTTAAAAAAAAACGTATTTAAATTGAATAAATTTAATGAAATTTCTGCGTGGAGTAGTCCCGTTCAATGTACTAAAAGCGAATCTGCTCTTTTTTGCTTTTTCAAATGCTGCCACATAAAAATCGAACGCAAATTTTAATAAAAACAGCCCGTAAGTATTGACCGAATAAAAGGTTTATAAATATTTTTTCCAAATTAATTTCGTAGTTAAACAAAAAAAAAGAGTTGCTCTATGTCTTTCAAACGCTTTTGTAATACATTTTGGTAGTACTATTTTGGTTAAATTTCGAATTCAATTTTTGTGCCACATATTTAACGAACTTTAATAAAGAAAAATATTCCTTTCTACCTTTTTTCATATACACTTATACATATACTATAACTATAATGCTTTTTGCTGGGTTTTTGCAAAACGAAATGCAAACAACCACAATGTAATCCTGTAACCTGCAACTGCAACATTTTCCAACCAATTTTCCAACAAATTTTCCGTTCTTTTTCGTATGAGCATTGATGTGTGTGGTGTGTATTTGTAAATAACTCCTTTTTGTAATTTTATTGCAATTTAAAATGTAAACTTGTCTTGTAACCTTGTTTGCAATCAATCAATCAATCAATCACACACTCCAAATGGGTCAATCAAAATTAACGTACAAGTTTTTTAAATTTACCGCCGTCTATCAGGGCGAGAAGCGACGCGATGCTGGCGCTCCGAACGAGATTGTGGCATGCACCACCTGCGGCGGCAGCAACAGTCCGTGCACCCATTCAGCAAACAATGGCTGTGCCACGGAGGTGAGATTATCAATCCCCAAAGTGCCCCAAAATGCAATCATATCTTTAATCTCATCCATTTCTCTTTGCAGACATGCTTCGTCCAGGTGCGCAAAAAGAGCCACCGCATCCGATACGAGTGGCCAAGACAATCGATGTCATCGCTAGAATTACATTTCCAACTGCTTATGCCATTTTTCTGGTATTCTTCTTTGTACACTATAAAGGATTTTCGTAAGATTAAGCAAAGAGATACCTACCTAATGATAATGCATACATAAGTACTGGAAAACACAACACGCTAAATTGCAGAGCTAAGGGAATAAGAGTCCAGAGACGTGACGTAATCATCGTAATAATCGTACTATATTGTAGAGACACCGCGTGCTATGTCTGGAATAAATCGTTTACTAAGTTCTAGGGCCTTGCAAAGTCATTTAATTTTAATATAACACAAGTGAAACACAAAGTACATCTAATTACCAATTAATTATTCTTTAAATGGCAACAGCAGCAGCAACACATGACAAAACCCAAGTGATAAATACGTCAAAATGAGAAAATTAGTTTAAACTGAGTTGTTAATGGGGAAAAAACGAAAACGAAAGGGAAACAAAATGAATAAGTTGTTAAAAAATTAAACATAACGAAAGTTACATTTACGCAAAAGCAAATGAGCAAAACATACGAAAGAAACAATTTCGACTGCCTTTTTTTAACAAATAGTAGAAACTAAATAAAAACCAAACAAACAAAAAACAAGCAAACAACTTTAAATTAAATTGCAAATTTTTGCATATGCTCGAAAATGCATTAGTTAATTAAAACAAAAAAACAAACCAAAAAACACTGTCTAGAAATTGTAATATAAATATTTAAACAATTTATTAAGCAAAGAAATTCATGCTAAAAGTACCAAAAACAAAATAAAAAACCAAAAAGGATAAAAGACCTAGCCTAAATAAAATCTATGAAATTATGAAACTAAAGTCGAAAACAGCTTTAAGGCTTTACCTTCTCGAGTAGTCCGAAACGTACAGACCTACATACATATTTATATACCTACATACATACATACATACATATAGACGTCACACTACATATATTTACAATTCTAGTCAGATATTTATTATCAATGAAAATTACATTTTGATTTGTTCAAATGCTTCCGCATCTGTCAAAGGGCAAACCCCCAATAAAGGAACCCCCCAAATTGTTAATCATCACAGAACAGAGATTCTAATTACATTATGTTAAATGATATTTGTTTTTATTTTGTTTATTTTTTGAATAAATGTTCGATTTATGAACCCCGAAATTCTTTTACTCACATATGAAATTTATAGAAACAAAATACCGCCGCTAAGTAGACCACAGAAAATGCTTTCCTAAAAACAAAAATGTAGGTGAAATAAAGCCCACAAAAATATGCTTTGAATGGGAACAAGGAACCTATAAGCCATCGAAACACCCCCTAGAGTAGGCCACACCACACATACAAATTGATAGTAATTTGCCAGAGATTCGAATCGAGTTATTTTTCGCATCATTCGAAGCATTTTTCAGTAGCATCAGGAATTGCCTAAACAATTTTATTAAAATACATATCAAAGCTAATAGAATAAACCTTTAACAAAGCAAAACACACACAAATATTTACATCAAATGTAAGACAAAAAAAAGAACTCTATAAAGCTCCCAAAAGTAGCTATGAAGCATATGCCAACCCAACTATCACTCACAAAATAAACACCCAAGTATTTTAGATAAAATGTATGTCAAACCAAAAAACAAATGCCCTGCAAATCTTTGTAGAAATAATAATTAAAAATAACAAAACAAATGTAAGAAAAACCCTAAACAAGCACAACTTAAAACTTAAACCTAAACCAAATTTAAACCTTGTGATAAACAACACAAAAGCAAACGAAAAACAAACTAAAACTAAACTAAAAAAAAACCTTTGCATACGAAATTTTATTGAAATTAATTGAGAGCAGGTTAATGAGGGCCACCGTTACCAATTGTTTAAACAATGTTACTTATAGATAACAAACACAACATGCGTATACACCAAATGCTTTTTGCAAAATATATAAATTTATAACTTTAGAGATTTGTAGAGATTTTTTGGAAACTTTTCTTTGCATCGTTTTGCAAGTTCTGCGCAATTTTCTCTCATTTTTAAAAGGAAAAACCAAAAGAAACTCAACCAAAAAAAAAACTAAGCTAAAATTAAAGGAAGAAGAAAACCCAAAGACAAGGACAATCTTTTTGCAATTTATAAAAACTAAAAACGAAATCTGAAGAAATGAGAAAGAAAATTATGGGAAAATCCCCGTTGAAAAAGCAATGCTGAAGAATTCGGAGCCTTTTTTTGTATACTTAGCTGCCTACAAAAGCCACAAATAGTAGCCACAGAAAATAGTATATAAAATAATAAATTCCAATTCATGGCGTCCAAAAAAGAGAACAATTTTTGTTGCAAAAAGGATTGAGGCAGGATATGGGCTGGAATTTGGGGTAGGAGAAATTGCTGAATGTGTGGCCAATGTAAGAAATGTACAAATACAATACGATTGAGATAGATCCTTACAAACAATAGGAATGTACGAGTATATTTGATTCGTTTTTGAATACCAAATGCAATGTTATTTAGCCACCGCTTTGGGGAAAAGGAAAGGTGCCTTCTTTAAAAGAACTAGAACAATTTTTGATTACTTAGATGGTTTCCAGCGAAACACTTTTGAGTTGTTGTGCCTACATATACATACATATGTACATATATATGTATGTGCTCCCCAAAACGATTTGAGTTCGGGTTTGTCTTCAGTTTGAAACTCCTCACAAGCTAAACTGCTGATAAAATAAAGTAGAAGCTAAACAAAAGACCAGTAAAACGATAAATGGTAAAAATCGAACCTTAACGATTCACCACTAACAAAAGCATTAATAATAAAATTAAACTAGCAGAAAATTAAAATAAAATAAAATAAAAATAGTTTAGTTGTTTAAGCAAATTATAAACTAAATTTCGGCAGAAGTCTAGTCTAATAACAGAATAAACCACTCAAAACCACTTTTTAAATTCTCAATATCGAAAAGCTTTATAATTTGTAAATGCTAAGAAAAATAATGTAAATAAAACATAAACGAAAAAACTAGTTAAATAATTTTTATCGAATAACATAATTTTCATTATGAATAATATTTGCTATTTATAAGATTTGTTAAAAAAAAAAGGAAATATACAAAAACAAGCAAACAAAAACATAAACAAATGAAAGTATGAAATTGTCAGAGATTAGAGCAGTTTAAGTTCTTCAATTTATTTCACATACAAATAGATTTCTTAAAGATCAATTACAAAAAACCGAATAAAACCATGCAATGCTAACATAAATTAATAATAATACCAACTTTTTTATAGTGCACAAACCTTGAGCATAATAAGAACAACAATTTATTAACATTGCATCGCCATAACGAAACATCCTGTAAATACACCAAGTACATAAACCAACATGCAAAACGATATGATATAGTTATAAATGACAGAATATTTGAAAAGAAATTATGGAAAAAGCAAACCGAAACAAATAAAGCAGCTTCGCATTAATAAAGATCGTCCCGTCTCAACCAGAAAACGAACAACAAAAACAACAAATTATTCAATACAAAATTGTGTTTGATTTTTGATACAAAATATATGAGGGAATTAATGCCAATTCAAAGAGGGGCATAACATATTCAGAGTTCTGAATAACAGTTGCAGGTTATCCAAATCACAATTCCATATGAAAAGACAGGCAGACTTTAATTTTTCCGAGTAAGTATCCCCTACAGTTAGCCATCTGTGGACGTTTCTATCGCTGATACGAGTGAATACTCCTATATCGACCGTAAAGGGAAAGGAACGAAAAAAGGCGCGCTCTGTTTTCAGGTCAATGCACACGAGTCACAGGCGCAGGCGCAGTGGCAGTTGCCGTTGCCCTTTGCCGTTAAGACGGACAACCCCTAAAATGAGAATAAACCTGCCCATTGTATGACAACTGAATGACTGGACTGGTGCTTCGAACAGCTTGCTGGCCATATCTCAGAGAGGGCAGCCAGCCCTCCCGATGCCACAGAAACAGGTTCCTGCCTTGGGTTCAAACGCTCGGAACTGGTGGTTCGGGGACAAGTGTTTTGACCCGCGCAACAGCTTCCTTCCGCCCCGATCCGAGTGCAACTGTCTTTGGCTCTGGTTCTGCGCCTCGCTTCGTTGATTCCTGCACCTGCAGCTGGGGGAGCAGCCGCAGCAGCAGCAGCAGCCGGCAATGATGGCACGCGGTAAAATGCTGTAGCCTCTGGCTGCAGCCAAGGGTCTGGCCGGGTTCTACCTGTTTTTGAGTTTCAGCCTTTCAGCCTGGCTGGCTGGATGCAGCAGTACCCTCTGCCGTTCGCCACTTGTAATTATTTACGACTAAGTGGCCCACAAGGTAATAATATCCCCCTTAAACAGAGAATTAAAACAATTCTCTCTATTTCTTGGGAGGGACAAAAATACGTTACAATTATCCGAGGGAGGAAAGGTAAAACATATGGATTGATCTAAGGAAATATTTATGTCAGGGTCAGTCAGCCCCAGAGAGCACACAAAAGAAACAATGTCAGAAAACAGCTGATGGTATTTCGGCTATAACATGTGATCGATCCTTCAGCCTATGAACTGTCAGAGAAGGGAACACCGAAGAAGGTTGACAGAATAATGCACATACATAAATCGTTCATGGACTGTTGGTGGCTAAAGATCTCCGTGTGTGCGGAAGGCCGTGCAGAAGAGTCCCATGCAAAGTGCTTCAAGGTATTGCTTTAAGCACCCCTTTTTGCATAGCGCATTGACACTCACCCTGTATGAGACAACCTGCAATCTCTGTTCAACAATCAACAATAAAACTCAATCATTGCTTGAGCACTGAACTCGACCACAACTGAACTTGGGGCACAGGTTTTACGCCCCTGTCATTACGGAATTTCCATATACTCGTATACGAGTATGCGACACATGCAACGCCCCATGCCCCAGTCCCAGTACCAGCACCGGCTCCTGCCCCCAGTCCATCCGCAACGTGGCGCCAGGACATCGAATTAGAGTGGCTGTATAGGTGTGTGGGAGGTGTGGAAAGACTGGACAAGGGACTTGCCAAATTAGGCACCTAAAGCTTGTGGAGGCGTGGCAATTAGTCGTTCTCCATGTGCGAGCATTAATTGCTGCGATGGCCAAAAAGAAATCCAAATAAAAATTAATAACCAACAGCAATTGTTGGCCCGAGTTCCCACACTTGCAGGACGCGTTGTAGTAGTAATAATAATCCCCCCGGAGAGTTGCACGCTGCCTGACTGGTGCTTGTGCCGGTGCCGGTGCTGGTGCCTGTGCCATTATAAGGATATTACGAGCATTATGTTTGTTTATTACGGGGGACGGCGCCGCGTACCGTGAAAGCGCTGAACCGCAACGAGAGACGTCAGGACTTAGCCACCCCTAGACGCAGCTAGTAGTCGGAAAAAGTACAGCCTAACCCGCTCCGGACTCGAAATCAATCATTTACATAATCGCCATTCGCTCGCCATTGGCCCACAGCGCGTCAGAATTTCACGCGCTTTTCCACAGAAAAATGGGCAGCAAGTGGCGTGTTTTTAATTGTTTATGTGTGTATGTGTATGTATTTTTCTTCCCATTTTCGTAGATTGTTTATTCCGACAGGGGTTTGTTGTACATCTACTGCATACATATGTACATATGTATATGGAACCAATTCCAGTTGCAATTCATGGAGCATTACTAAGCACACTTTTAATGACTGGCAGCAAGTGGAAATGTCTCATATTACACACAGAGATAAGTTGGCACCTGCCATCCAACCTGGGCTACAGTGGAGTGGGAGGATCGATCCATAAATGTATAGTATATGCAATCGATTACTAATGAGCTTGAACATTATTGAATTGCCCCATTCCAAGCAAGCCAAAACGAAGAAATATTTCCTCAATATTAAATATATACTATCCAAATGTCAGAGTCCATCAATCTGCGTTTGAATATGTAATCCAAAATGGGAGTGGGCCAGGAAAAGTTGATTAAAAGGTCAAAATATCGGAAAGAAACCTGGAAACTGGCACCTAAAAGGTTACCCAAGTACACACAAATTGCTCAAATACTTTCTTTCAAAGATGAATATAGTGGATTGTAAATTAATGTTAAAATATAGTTTGATCTCATAACTATCATAAATAAAACACTTTTACTTTGTCATATATTATAATCAATGAATACATTCAGCTAAAAGCCATTAGCACTATTCTTTTGATTTCTTCAATGGATTGTCCCCCCCTACTCGCTTTCCATGTACAACACTATATAAGCCTATGTAGGCTTTTTCTCCCCACCTCTCCCTCTCTCTCCCTCTCTTTCTCTTTACTCCTTAGCCCACCCAAAAAAAAGTATAAAAAGTACAACCAAAAAAAGCAAACTACAACAAAATCGAATCGAAAAGCAAATGCTACCCATTAACAATAAAATACAAAAGCCAAATGTATAGCGGCTCCCTTCTGGGGGGGGGGGGGGGGGGGGGGTAGGCGTGTGTTGTGCAGGAGCAGGAGTACCAAAGGAAGGACGAAAAAACAAGGCAGAAATTCGTTTTTTATGTACCGCGAGTTTTTTTATAGTTAGCTGTTGGCTGTTGTTGCTGTTGTTGGTGGCACCTTATCAACAATCTCGTTTTACCAAATAACGCAAAGTGCGCGTCATGGCATTGGTGTGGTTTGGTGTTGGTGTTGCCTCGTCGGTGGATTGGTATTAGTATACATATACATATACATATGTACGTATGCATGTACATACATATGTATTGCCGAGCAGCACACGCTATAGTTCGCTTATGAAATAACTGAAACTGCAGCCAGAATCGAGGGAGTGGTCGAGAGAAGGTCTAGCGCGGGGCTAGGGCTAGTGGAAATTGGTAGTACAGCATTTTTATTCACATTTCTTTTTTTTTTTTTGGTGGTTGCGTTGCCTGCTGGTTGGCCAAAGACAGGCCAGAAGGAGGATGATGATGATGATGACGACAGCAGCAACACCAATAGCCCTGTTAGCGGGAGCCGGGGGACATGGGAACCTACCCTCTAGTTCCTGTTCACTCTCTCTCTTTCTCTCTCTCTCGCTGTCTCTGTGTCTTGGCCAGGTGTGTGTTTGTGTCCATCATGTTGGTATATGTACATATGTATGTGTGTGTGGATGTGTGCGTGGTAGCTCGACGTTTCTTGGAGTTGGTTCTGTTCTTTTTTTGGTTTAAAGTTTTGTGTGGTAGCAAATAAAATTTTAGTTAGTCACATGCCGTCGTCAAGGATACGCCGTTCAGTTATTTGTTGTGCAACGTTCTTCTCCCTGGCAACCAACGAACCGAGCAAGGACCTGCTGCAGTACGTACCCCTGTGTGTTCTCTGTGTGTTCTCTGTGTATGTGTTTGTGGAAAATTTGAATGCGAGCAAAGGGTTTCCAGTGCCAGCCAGACAAGGACAGCACCATTAGCACCTGTCTAGATCTAGAACAATTTTTTCATATATACGTACGTACGAGGCAGCGCTGCTAGCCTCTAGCTGCTAGCTGTTAGCGGCTTCGACGTCGCCGTCGCCAGCCGCCAGCCGCCTGGGCTCACCTTACATAGCCGCAAATTCAAATTTGAACTTCAGTCAAGTGTCAAAGCTCAAAGGATTAACATGTCCTTGCGGCTGCAGCATGATAACTGGTAGCCAGTAGCCAATAGTGTGAACCAGTGCAGAGACAGCAAAACAGTGGCCAAAGGATCATTCGAAACAAAAAGTGGAACCCGCTGCATCGTAGGAGATTCGAAAAGCAGAAGCGTACATCTGGAGAGGATCCAGCAGAGGTAAGCCCATAGTGGATCCACGCTTAGGTTTTACGAAAAAAGTGTGCCCTTAGTTAGAGATCATAATTGCTGGCATTGGTTCTTGGCACTGGGAGAATTCACAGTTGATTTTAGTATATTCTGTGGTTCTGCGGGTGCCAAAATCGAATGTTCGGCTCAAAACAGCAGCTGGAAAGTTTCCGCCTACAAAAAGATATATGCGAAACATTTGAAATACATTTAAAATATTTCGGCAATGAAACGAATATTTAAAATTTAAGCTCTAGCTAAAAAGGTTAAAAATCTAGATCATCGAAAAAAAATTCCTTCCTACAAAGTATTATCCTCAAAGGTTAGAAATCATTAATTTGCAGATATAGAATTTTCCAAATCCGGTAAAGATCTCTCCCTGTCTGAAAGATCATTTGATAAAAATAAACGCAAAGTTAGTGCCATAAATTTGATATTCCCTAGAGATTTCACCTCATAAAGGTTGGGTTTTTTTTCGAATCAATTTCTTTGCTATCAAATCACAGCAATCTCAATATTACTCATACGCCGCACCAGCCTAGCCCAGCCCCATTCTCACACTCCCAACGACTAACGTCATTTCTCGCTCAGTTTCTCTTGTTCGAAAACCAATGCGCAATACCAAAACAAAATTAATTTCTCCTCCACACGCAATGAAAATAAACATTAAAAGAGAGGGGGAAAAGGCTCAAACAATTATTTAAGGCTCGGGGGGGGGAGGGCGCACAAACATTTTGAAGCACTTGAAAATATAATATTCCGAAAGAGGGAAACTTGAGCCTTCAGCCCTGGGCTAAACTTGAAAGACATTGAACTTTTGGGGTCAAAGGTATTTTTAAAAACTTGGCCAATAGCTTGGTCATAAATGAATAATGGGTATGGGTTGTGGGTTGTGGGTGTTGGGTGTTGGTGGGTTGGCACTTCGCACAGAAACAATTAAGAGTGCACTACCCGAGGGGCAGTACAGTAATTGACCTCGCCGAAGGGGAAATTTACATATGTACATTTGAACTTATCTTGATTGGAAATTACATTTTTAAACGAATGTTAGCCTGTCCAGGCGAGTAGCGTAATCAAAGACTTACGGATACTCGAACAAATGGAAAATCCCTTTGCAAATTGCCTCACTCATAATTCATTTGCCTAATAGCCCTGCAAGGGGCGTGTCCCATGGCGCAGACACCTGGCCAGCGAAGCGCAAATAAATATTTTATTAAGCGAAGGTTCTTTATAAAATATATATTGCGCTTGTAGGACAGCAAAAACTAAAGATTACCTAAGCAAATCTCCTTACTTCTGATTTTACTATTTTGGAAAAAAAATTGAATCCCCACAGAAGCTATTTCTGTGCCACTCAATTAGGGCCCTATAATTTTCCACTCTCCGCAGACAATATATGTATATAATTTGAGAGGCTCCTTCTTGCCTGCATTTTCCGGCGGCATGGCATAAATTAGCATTGATTCATAAGTCAGTGGAAGTGGCAGTAGTAGTCCGCAAATGCAATGCGAAAATGTTTTTCGGCTACAGCTAAAATTTGCATACAAAGTGCAAGGCTCCGAACAACGCCCTGGAACTACAATCAAAAGCACCAACAAATTACGTGGAGAGCCTCGTCAGGATAGCAGAAGGTACGGGACGACTTGGGGCAGAGAGTGATGTGAGGGACAGCAGCAAACAGGCTAAATGCCGGCAACAGTCCTGAATAATGGGCCTAGCGGCGCCAACTGGTAGCGTTGGTAGCCAATTTTCTAGGAATCTATGTATGTAGATGGGTTGGATGGATTGGTCGGGTGGGTGGTTAGTGTCTATGGGGAGGTGCTGCAACTATAGATACATACACACACACATATACACATATCCTTCGTCCATGTGTGGCAGCACAGTGGGAGAAGGCTCGTGCATAATTTATTTAATCGCCAGCAACAAATCTAAATTGATCGTTAGACGTAGGCGAACACAGGAACAAAAACGAAAACAAAAAACTGTCTGACAAGGATATTGCATGTTTTCCACACTGCCATACCATAACATACCATACCATACCATACCAATACCATAGCTACATACCCTTAACATTGTATCCTTGTATCCTTGCAGTGCCAATTAACGAGAGAGTTTTTAAAAGAAATACCTGAACGAACGGAGGGAAGGAGAATAAACATGGCACCGCAACAACAGAACTCGACATTCATCGATGATAATCTGGACAGCTGTCCATCGCTATTGAATCTGCCCGAGAGCCCCATACTGCCCACGAGGCGATGTCAAAATCAAGACAGCAACAATAACCACCATAATAAGCAGGTTGCATTCGAGGAGCGTTTGGTGGACGCAGCCACAGCACCAGCACCACAACCACTATGCAAAAATAAACACAGCAAGGCAAACGGAAACGGTGGCGGCCCCCGGCCAGTCGTCGCCATCGTTCCATTTCTCTCTATGGCGTTAATAGCACTGTGGTAAGTGCCTCCACTCCACCTCTTCTCACCTCACGCGTTTCCCCTGCATTTCGGCGGCAGCGGCAGCTTTTCCACTGAAATCAAACAAATCATCTAATTGGGTGGGCAGGCACAGGCACAGTCACGGGCACAGGCACTAACACTAACACAGCACCAGGTGGTGAGGAGTCGATAGTGTGTGTTGGTTAGTCATATGCATAGACAGGGCAGCCGGAACCCGGCACCAGCACCTGGTACAGTTCTTCCGGGGTTTGAAATAGTGTTTGAAATTGTTATAATTCTTTCGCTGTGAAACGAATTGCCTGGCAGGCAAGCTTTTACCCGCAATAAAAAACAATCAATGGTGCACAAAAATTAATGGAATAAAATATTTTAAGGATATTTAGTAGATTCATACCACTAAATTTACAATTTCATAGCGTTTTCCATTAAAAGCTAGTTCGAAAATTCAGATTTCCATATCATTAAGAAAACTGCTTGCTGTCTTTCTCCGATAGTTGATTCCCAATACCAGTAATCAGTAACCATTTCCCCTCCCCATCCATCAACTAAATTCGACTGTAATTAAAAGCTCTACTGAAGTTTGGGTCAACAAATGATTAATGATTGTATTCCCTCTGTCCCCTTACCAAAAAAAAAACAGGAGCAAGGCCATAAGGAAATACCCATTTGGATGGACGATGGCGAGCCGCGCTACGTATCGGGTGTAACCAACAAAACCACATGCAATGACATAATCAAGGCCCTGATTGATGACGAGCTGAGCAACGTTGTTGGTACTGGGCAACACTGCAGCAGTGTTGATGCCAAAGGTAAGTCAATATTTATACTCGTACAGTGGGGGATGGAGATGTGGATCCACACTGTGACAGCTGTGAAAAAGCAAAATGTAGCAGTATATACAGGCAGACAGACAGACAGAGAGTGGATCTTGTTGTGACGTGACTGCAGGTTTCGTTCATTTCCATTTCACAATTTGCCCTTTTATTTATTTATGTTCTTTTTTATTTACAATTATTTTATGTATTTTTTTTTGTTCTTTCTCTTTTCTTACGTTTCTTTTTTTCCGTTGGGTTCCGTTTTGAAAAATACAAGATGGCGGCCAGAGGGCAACAGCTACTACAAAGGAAACGGCGATGGCAGTGGCAGTGGCAGCGGCAGCATCGCGTGACTACAGCGATTACATTATAACGGAAAGTTGGGGCGGCATAGAACGAAGCTACGACGGCAACATGGCCATTTTGCCCGTTTGGCGCGCTTGGAGTCGTGTACACAATGAGGTAATAAGAGGCAGGCAGTTCCCCCTTTCCCCTCTTCTTTCCCCCTGCCTGTGCGCCCACCTGGCGTGCAAAAACTGAGCCCAAAAGCGGATGAACACAAACGAAAAAAAAAAAAGAAAAAAGAAAAAAAAAAACGTCTACAGTGATTGCATAATAAGCGTTTTTTCTCCCTCTCCCACTCTTGGCTCGGTCGTCCTGGCGCCACACGCAAACCAAGAAATGTGAAATTCATGTCGGCCCCCGAACACCCACTCTCCTACTCCCCTTTCCCCTTTGGTCACACCACCCCCTCCGCATACATATGTACATATGTATGTATGTATGTACATATATTTGTACATATGTCTGTTTGATTGTCCTCGTATTTGACTTATGCTCTCTGAGCCTTCTCTGTCTGGTATTTCCGTATTTCCCTATGACGCACCAAACGAAATCAATTTGCTTATTGATTTCTGTATTAAAGTTCATGTTTATATTGGGGGTAATTATGTTGTACATTTTGTATGATCTATCCCCCCATTAGCATGGGCCTAGTCCTAATGGTTTTCAAATGGAGTAGTTTCGGAAAATGTTAAGGAAATCTACAAATATTTTTCAGTACATTACAATCTCTTACTTTTTTTCGACCTTTCTTACAGCTGCGCCTGTCGCTCAAGCATCGGCAGAACTTCAGGGATCCCATGACGCTGCAGTTAATGCCACATGCTCCTCCCAATGCCAACTTTTCCATGATCAAATGGCTCAAGAAACTCATGCATCTGAGCAAAAGCAAAAAGAAGATGCCCACAAAACCCACAAATACTCCTCCCAAAGTGCCCAACAAGACAAAAGAAAAGTGTCAAAAGCTCAACAAAGGCGACAGACGAGCGGCGGCCGATGAGCTGCTTCTGGTCATCATGCCGGATCAATTGTACAAAGGCACGGAGAACTGCCCGAAGGGAAAGCTGTATAAACTGGCCGAAAATCGGGTTTCCAAGCAGCAACGACGTCGTCGACGAAGCCGCCACGAACCGAAGCCAACGAACTCAACAGCAGCCACGGCAGAAAATCCAAACGAATGCAATAATAACGTGAATAATTATATACGCAGGCGCAAGGATCGACCGTTGCGCAACAGTGTTCGCAATAAGTTGGCCTCCCTGCACGCTGACATGAACCTTCGCTACGAAAGGGAATACGCACTGACACGTCAACTCTCAGAAAAGTGCCGAATGTATAGGATTCAGAACGAACGCTATAAGGGACCGGAAATGGAGGTTTCCGTGGGACAGCTACAACAAAATATCGAAGCCTATGCCGACGACATTATCAAAACGGAGCACGAGCTGCTCGACTTAAAGAATGAAATGAAACATGACATATCCCTGATCAACAACCTCAAGCGGATGACAATGGCAGAGGCGGATGTCTGCGGTGTGGGCGTGGCAGCATCCAGAAAAGCACCAGAAAAAAGACCACCACCACCACAGAAAGAAGAAACACCTCAAGCTGCTAAAAATGCACTCGATATGCAATTTGTTGATAATATTTATGAGTTTTGCGACAATAACGCAAGCATGTTGGTTTAATTATACATATCATATAGTTGGATCTTGTTAAGTTTTACATACTACCCAATAAAAGCCATATTTATATGTATCTATTTATAAAACTAACATTTTTTTAGTACAATTCGGTCATGGAAAAATCAATTTAAAAGTTCCATTTTCTGCGAGTGATATCTGTGGGAGATTTCATAATGTGTTATTGGTTTAATTCATTAATTGAATTTTATGGTATCGTAATTTACATAATTTTTGATACATTGACAGACTTTAACGCGCCTTTTTACCCCTACGGCTTATCACCGATTGCCCTATATACATACATACAATAATATGTTCAGCAGTTCAAAGCAACACAATTTAAAGAGCCGCACATAATGCTCCACGTTTGCGAATTGTATAGAACAGGATTAATACTCCCAAACAGATTTGTTTTCCGTATCAAAATGGAAAAATATAATGTTGAGTACTGTGTGTTAACTCACCTTCAATTGCACTTGACTCGCTTCTGGGATATTTCCTCTTTTGATCTTCTCCTCACATATGTATGTAAATTTCATAATTACTCGTATTTCCGCTTTTGGCCTTCTAGCCTTGTATTTTTTCGCTTTTTCCGTATTTTGCGATACATTTTATTGTTTTTAGTTTTCACTCACTTTAACACTTTCACTCACTTCTTGCCGAAATCGCCTGGCACCCCATGTCGTCATTATGACCATTCTTATCCATCACTCTCACTTTGCTGAGCCCAAAAAAAAACTCAACACCAAAACAAAAACAAAACAAAACTCAACATCCAGGCGTGATGTGCCGTTATTTCACTTCTCCTTCTTTCCACTCATATTCCAGCTGAAAACGTGAGCTGCAAGCACCGCTAAAACTGCGACGCAATTTTTCGGGTCTCACATACACACATGCATACATATGTATGTACAAAACATTGAAATAAATTGTTTTCACACTTGCTGTGATCTTTTCTTAATTGTTCCTGATTCTTTGGTTCTCTCCACGCACATGGGCTTGCATTACACGGGTTTTTGTACAATTTCCCGAACATTTTACACTATTTCTCAAGACCATTTACTTCACCACACGAAAACACGTGAGCCTGCGCTAGCAGCTTTGTATTTATGTATTTATATGTAGGTGTGTGTTTTTAATTAAATCCCTTCAAAAGCATAATAACACAATAATACCGCAGGAATAAAGTTGAAACAAATATTTACATTTCATGTGGCGCGCCATTTCACCTTTCCATTTTTTTTGGCAAGTTGGCATGGCTAGTACTGCTCGTACAATTACGATACTATTTTGACGTACAAATTGAGTACGCGGAAGGCATGAAAACGGCTAGTCTTCGGGACACTTAGCTTTAAGCAATTTCATTTAGTCTGGTTTGGCTTGCACCCGCCAATAAGAAGGATTAAGTCTGGAGTTTTCAGAACGGAACTCTAAATATAGTCCTAGTCGATAGTGGACATGTCCGATAATGACATCATCGATTGCTTGTCGATTGTTTCTACGATTGGTGCTGCGCTGCTGCGTATTTGTCTTTTCTGAAAAATAATTTAAACAAACACAAATTAATGGATGAAAACCGACCGTGCCAGCTGTGCCAGGACAACCTGGCGGTTGGTATTAAGCTCGAAACTGAAGTTATCGAAAACTCAAAGGATCTACTCGAGAAGCTGGTTGTGTGGTACAACATTGATGTAAGCACCGGCGCGATGCCGTACATACACACATGCATGTGTCTCAATCCGGAATTTCTTTCATAGCCTTGCATTCTGGAGAGGAAGTCGTGTCTATGTCAGCCCTGCTTAGATCAGGTGCTCAGCATGAGCACAACAATCCGGGGTTGGACCGCCGCTCAGCCAACGACGGCTTCAAATGAATCCTTTAACGCTGTGGTTAAGGAGGAAAGCCCCCTGGAAATAGATGGCTGGGAGAACATTGAATTAATGGCCGAACAGTCAATGGCTCTGCCCTCCGGATGTGATGAAGAGGAGGAGGAGCTTGTGGCAATCGCACCAAAAAAAGCTGCCACCGTAAAGCCAACCCATGAAAACTTTGCCATTGCAGTGCGACACGATGGCCTTATATTGGCCAAACTTTACAGGGACAATACCACGGCGACAAAGATTATCTGCACCTGTTGCAACGTCGAGTTGACTATCATTTCCCAAATACGCACGCACAGCTCAATGATTCGTCCAGATCCCCACTACATTTGTCGGCAGTGTGACAAAACATTTACCAGTCCAGCGAGGCTACAGCAACACGAGCAGGCCGAGGGCCACAACGTCATCTGGTGTCTTTCAAAGGGCTTTAACTTCCGTTGTGTGGAATGTGGGAAAGTCTTCCATCGTTACCATGGGGTCACACGACACGCATCTTTTATGCACGTCCCCAGTAGATTCTACTGCACCTTTGCCAAGTGTTCGTACACCTTCAATAAGAAAGCGGACTTGGACATTCACTTGAAATCGCACGAAGTGCCGGTGTATCATGCCTCACCATTATTCATGTGCCATGTAGCCCATTGTGGGCAGTCGTACTATCTGGAGACTCACTACGTCAAGCATATGAAGACCTTTCACGGAATGGACATTCGCCCCCTAACCGACAGCGACGATTCCAACCATGCTTACCACGCTAAGAGAGAACGCAATGGAAATAATCTTACTTATCAGGGTGAGTTCCTGTCGATAAAGACGTCACTACCGCGGAAACGGAGATTCTCATATTCTCCGCCCAATGACAATAATGGGGGCAAATTCATAAGCCTATCAAAGCAGTTAACATTAAAATGAAAATGTTTAAGAATCGAAAAAACAGTACTCAGTCTTGTACAATGTACATATCATAAACTATATATATATATATAATCCATAAATTTAGTTTGAAAGAAATAAAGAAAAATTATACATCGGCGATGATTTGAAAACGAAAACATCGATGGCCGCCACTGAAAGCCAAATGAACTAGTTTTTCGGAACTGTAAAAAGCTACTAACTAATTACAGTATTTACAGTACATTTTTATAATGATAGGTGTATTTCGGTATATTTCTGATGGCTAGATGGTATCTTTGATTGATGAGTCCACGGTCACACTGCTTCCAAATTATTATTAAAAATTTTGCAGTTAAAAACGTCAACAAATTTCGGCATTAAAACGTGAAATAATTTCGTCAAATCAACGAAACCAACGACCAAAGTCTGCGCAATTCCATTTCGCCTACAGAACCAAACCCAAACACACAACATTAGGTAAGGAAGATGTCCCAAAGAGAACGTGGTCGGTGGCCACATTTTTCTTTTTGCCAAGCATGGAAAGCGTTTCTCTGGCCGAGCGACAGGGGTGGAACGGCGTCAGTGCGATGGCGGTACTCGTGTCACGGTTAAATTTTATTTACGATCATTAGATGCAGATAGATAAACGCGTTTCCTGTGAACCCCAGCAGTCGGGTTGCTGGCTCGGCGAGAAGAGAAAGTTCAGTTGATGACAATGCTGCGCTTCTGCAGCTGCTGCCGTTTGCCGCCTTTGTTGTTAATCCCGCCTAAGCGCAACAACAAACAAAAAGCCAGAGGCGGCCTGCTAGTCGCATGTTGTCAAGTCAGCGCATTAATGATTATTTGTGTACTTTTATTATAATTTGGCAGCACACAATGGCACGCGGACATCAGAAGATCCAGTCACAGGCCAAGGCGGCCGACAAGCAGGCCAAGATGAAGAAGCAACAGGGCCACAGTGCCACTGACCAAAAGAAGGCGGCCCAAAAGGCGCTCGTCCATGTGTGCGCCGTCTGCAAGGTGAGTGTTCCGAGTCGATGCCGTCACTGTGTGACACAATCTAATCTATGTGTACGTCCATTGCAGTCGCAAATGCCCGATCCCAAGACGTATAAACAGCACTTTGAGAACAAGCATCCCAAGAACGACATGCCCGAGGAGCTGAAGGATGTCTGAGACGACGCGAAACGACACCTATATCAACGGAAACTGAATCGACGAGTTGCCTACCAGTACGAAATCTTTGCAACAATAAATTTACATCATCAACCAGTACAGCAATCAGCCCAACCAATCGAGATCTACATGGGAGCCTTGGGAGACGACTTATTGCCAATGCAGGAAACGCAGCTGAATTTTTTGTATACAAACTGCTAACATTTTGATTTTGGTTTAGATATTTCTTTAAATTAGAATTGGAGATTGCCACGAGACGCGTATGCAATGTATGCAATTGTTTAAACGAAAGGCCTATAAACTATACAAAACAAAACGAAACAAGACAAACCAACAACCAAGCACATAGCATAATTTATAATTTTGTTTTTATTTGTAATTTTTAACACACACCCCCCTCTTTTTCTAAGAACAATAATTATTACTCTGCTCTGCTCTGCCACCTTTTTGGGATTTACGTTTATACAAATCAAAAATAATGCCAGAAACGAGGAGAAATCAATGAGTTTTTGTACCATAACAAATTGAGTAAATTAAATCGTGTATAAATGAGAATTTATCAATGCATAATAAATATAAAAAAATTGTTAAAAAATTAGCCTTAAATAGTTTTTGCTGCTGGCAGCACTTGTCATGTCATGCGTTGGCCTTACAGCTAAATTTAAATTACAGTTTAAATGCAATGCATTCGCGTCTTGAATCCTACTTGAAGCTTTTTCCAAATGTTGGAAAATTCTAATCTGTTCCGTTTACATTTAACACAAAAAAACTAGACGACAACACAACGGCAGATCATTCCCTGCATATACACCCACTACATATTAAGATTATCAATCGCTCCCCCTCAAGAGGGTGTTGGAACTCCTTTCGCGATTGTCGTAGATTGCTCCCGAGCTGCAGATGCATGCGGATCTGCTACTACAGTAGCTGGATTTGGGGCGATGGATTCTTTGGCTGTGGTTTGTCCCTCTGTTAGCTGCATAAAGACCAAATCCTCTTTTGCTGGAAAGTCCGTCAGTACAGTGATGCCTATATTATTGTCTGCAAGCGTAGGAGTCTCCTCCTGATAGCCGAACCAGTATATTATGATGCCAGGGCCAAAGCTACAAAAAAATGAGCGACGTGAGGTAGGAAACAACAAGCAAACGATAAACCACATACCGATTGCAATAGCTCTGCAACTGTTGATGAATGTTCCACTTGTGGCTCTTGGTATCGCCGAAATTGGCCTTGCTCTCGATCCAATTGACAACGGTGCCCTTGTAGAGGAAGGGCAATATCATTTTGATGTCGGGCGTCTTGTCGTAGCCCATGCGGCGCAGGTCGTGCTCATCGTAGAAGTGTATGCCGGCCTCCTTGGCCAGGTGCTTCAGCTTCAGCTCGTATTCCTCGCCAATTATGCGCCGACGCAGATCTGTGATGGGACCCTCTTGGTTGTCGCTGTACATACACTGCTGCACATTGGCCGCCAGCCGGGGATCGCTGATCAAATGCGGATACTTGAGCAGGCGGGAGACCTGCGGCCTCTGTCTCAGATCGTATTTCTCCTGCAGCAGGATGCGGCACAGAGCCACGGGATTGGCACCCTCGGCACAAGCCATGCGTATAATCAGGGCATTGTCCTGGTACATATGAGCTTGCTCCTCATATCTGTCAATTGAAAGCGATAGATTAAACCAACAAATGATAACAGACTGGACTGGAGATTCGCCTACGTCTTTAGTAGCTTCTTTGCCCGCTGGTCGTGCCGCCAGTGCTGCCCGCGCGACCTATTGAACAGCTCCGACTGCAAAATGCATGTCAGGGCCATCGGATCCACATCCGGACAGAAGCGACCCCTCAATTCGGATTCACAGTCGATGGCCAGTCCATGGAAACCGTGGACAAACTGACAGATCTGCGCGAACTTCACGCTACTCAGGATTTTCTTTTTGTCCGCCGCTACGGCCATTTTTACGGCCCAAAACTTATTTTTTGTAAAAACAAATATTTATTTCTAAAAATAGTAAACAAGCGCCAGAATGAACAGCAGTTCATGACCCTCAAAAATATACCAAATTAACCTTCTCAATTTCGTAAAATACCGTAAATATACCGAAAATTATAATATAATATAAAATATACCGTCAACGGTCACCCTGATGAAGAGCTTCACTTCACGGTCGCTAGTGGCGCCCCATCTAGAAGTGCTGAAAATAATCGAATTCAAATTTGAATCCTGAAATAATTCTCCGAGTGAAATGAAATGGCATTTTTGCTTTAGTATAGATATATTTTATTATTATATATTTCCCTACGCTTAGTACGGTTTCCATTGATGATGAACTTTTCACATTTTGAACACTGTGCTAATCTTTGCGTTATATTTGTTGTATTCCATTTAATGTAACTATTAATTTCTATTGTTTAATCTTTGCTTGTGTGTGGGTGTTTGTTAATCTGTTTCTTAATCCTACCATATAATTAGGGTTCGTTTTCGTTTTGTAAATGCTATTCTTATTCGTCATCTGGAAGCAAAGTTCCATACGATTTGCTCTCGGCTTTCGGCTCCACAACAGGTATAAATTAATGACAAAGGTGCACAATAATAAAATACAAACTAAATACATACATACAATACAATGCAATGAGATGCAAAAGCGTACAATAAATAATCAATTTTTAAATAAATAAAATAAAATTTGTATAACAAAAAAGAGGTTGCTACCGAATAATTTCGAGTTGGTTCGTTTCATCAGCAGCAGCCAGCAAGCAGCTCGTCAAACTTGGTTTAACAATAAAACTTTAAAACTCGATCTACGCTGCGTCAGCTAAAGGGTTTCTCACCTTTATATTCATCGGCATTTAATCTACGATTAACAATATTAAAATTTGTAGGCTTAGAACTAGGCGTAGACTTTAAACTTTAATTTTACTATTGAAATGTTTCTTGGGCTATCTTTAGACTTTTGTTCATTGCAACTGTATTTTGTTTTGTTTTTTATTTCTCATTTATTTTTAAGCTTGACAAGCTGGCTTTATTTTATTTTATATACTTTTTGGTCTACTTGAAATCCCTTCATAATATAATTATTAAAGAACTTTTCTATTGATCGATTTCAAGTAGATGAAGGGGTAACGGGGGTAAAACTAATAATAAATAATACGAAATAGGGCCGGAGGCATCGAATAATTTGCTTAATACTAAATTATGTTAATACCAATTTGTTACTTGACTTTCGAGCTCATTGATTTTTTAATTAATAACTAACTGAATTTAGTATTTGATTTTCGTTTGTTTTGTTTTAACTTTGTTTTCGAGAGAAGGCATGGGGCATGGGGCTAGCAATTTCCATGAAATTTCAACCAGCAACATTCTAAATATTACGATTTTGAGTTGTCTATCAATATCAATATTAATAGCTGCTTACCATCTATGTATATGTACTAATATATTATTAGTTACAATCATTTAATTACGTACAGAAGTGGATGCGTTGGTTGGGTGATGGTGCTGGTGCTGGTGATGAGTGTGTGTGGGATTAGTTCGGGCCTCTTATATAACTCTTATACTATTCTGGGGGGGATTGGGAGGTAAGTCTAGGCTTAGGCTCTAACCACATAAACAATTAACACATAGTACATTCAGAGACTGATCTGCTAAACAATGGATTGGGTGTGGGTGTGGGAGGATGGCTGTGTGGTGTGGTTGGGTTTTGAAATTTGGCTTCAATTGTTAGTAGAAATGCGGCGGCGGCAACGTTTGCGATGGCAACGTCAACGACGGCGGATGCTTCTCCCATCAGACAACAGAATCCTTGCGTATCCTGCGTTTTCCGCATTTGTTAGCATGTGAGGAAGCAGGGGGAAAAGAAGAAGACAAAAGACAACAAACAACAACAATTGATGAGTGATCAATGAATCGAACGAGCAAGTTACGATGTCAATTGGGATGGGGGATTAGTAAGCTGCTGCTGTTGCTGCTGCTGCTTAAAACTGTTTTCGCACCACATATAGTTTTCAGTCTGAGGTGCACGCATCACGCCCACGCCACCGCCCAGGCGGCGGTAGTTCATGCAGCCACAGAGACGCCATTGATTCGTCTCCGGATCGTACACCTCGATGGTCTTCAAATAGGCGGAGCCATCAAAGCCGCCCACCGCGTACAGTTGGCCATTCACCACGGCCAGGCCGACCTGCAAGCGCACACACGAAAGACAAATTGAAGTTAAATTTATGCTCTTGGATACAGGATTTCCATCACTCACCCCGCTGCGTCGCGAGGTCATGGCCACAATGGGGCTCCAGGTGTTGGTCGATGGATTATAGCGCTCAGCGGACGAGAGCTCCATACAATCATCTCGCCCGCCCACGGCATAGATGTGGTTGTTGAACACCGCACAGCCGAGGTGCTTGCGGCGCGTCGACATCGGACTGACGGCCACCCATTTGTTTTGCCTACCAAACACACATCGAAATTTAACATTAATCCTGATTCAGGAATCTAGGGGAGAAAGTTACTGAGGCACTCACCTAGGATCATAGCGCTCCACTGTATTCAATGGACATTGGCCATCCGAGCCACCAATCGCATACAGAAAACCGTTCAGGACGGCTACAGCAACGCCTAGACGTCGTGTGGTCATTGGGGCCACCTTGGACCATTTGTTCTCCTTGGGATCGTAGCGCTCCACGTGATTCAGGCACTGGACCCCGTCCTGGCCACCCACGGCATACAGGAAACCATCTAGCACGGCCACGCCCACACTGGTGCGGCACGAGGTGGTGGGTGCCACATCACAGGACCATTGGTTCGTCTGCGGATCGTAGCGCTCGATGCTGTTCAGGTAGCTCTGACCGTCGTGGCCACCCACAGCATAGAGCAGATCATTGAGAACGGCCACGCCCACACCGCAGCGTCGCTTGCTCATGGGTGCGACCATTTTCCAGTCGTTGGTCTGCGGATCGAAGCGCTCCACTGAGGCAATAGCGTCGCCGGAGCACCAGCCACCCACGGCAAATAGAACCTCGCCGCGACGTGTAGGCTTGCGGGGTCGGGTGCGTGGTCCCTGCATCAGAGGGCGCTCCTGGGGCAGCAGCAGATAGTTCTTGGCCTCATCCACTAGATCCCGGCAAGCCTCGTCGCTGCGGACCAGCAGATCGGAGCCCACAGTGCCGACCAGGAACTTTGGAGAGAGTAGAGGCAGACGGACGTGTTGCAGTACCTTTAAGGGATGAAAGCACAAGGGGGCATTAGGATGTTATATGCTAGAGATTGAGAGACAACTCACCTGGGCCAAGTGCTGGCGCCTCTCGGCCACATTGTACTTCAGCCAGGACATGACCGCATTGAAGACCTGCTCCTCGGAGCTGACGTTAAGCTCGTCGCTGCAGATAATGTCCACCAGCTGGCCAACGGGCAGCAGCAAGAACTCCTCGCTCTCCATCACCTCCTGGAAGTTGTGCTGTGTAAATTTGTCGGCAATGCGAAGCAGCTCGCGGCAGGAGTGTGTGTCGGCAAAGGCCCGGATGCCCAGGCAGTTGGTCGGGTCCAGTTGGCGCTTGAGGAACTCGCAGCAAATGTCCTAAGAATAGAAGATAACAAAACTCAATATGGAAGGCACAGAATTTGCAAAGCAATCGTAGATCTAACCTGGATCTCGACCAGCTGAAGCAGGCAGGCGGCTGGCAGCAGAGTCTGCACGTTCGACTCCTCGACAATGATGTGGGCTGTGTAGCAAAAATCGATGAGCAGCTCCATGGCGTTCTCGTCGATGTCGCGTATGGTGACCTCTGTTTGGCGTGACTCCTCCAGCTCGCCTGTGAACATTGCACAGAAGTAGGAGCTGCAGGCGGAGAGTATGACCCGATGGGCGAAGATCTTGCGTCCGCCCACATTGAGCACAACGTCGCAGAGTTCGCGGTGGCGCCGCAGCATATTGAGCTCGGTCAGCGTCACCTTTGGATGCTTCTCGGATGTGTGGGATAGGCGGGCCGGAGATGGTGGACGGTGCACGCCCGTGGTGCCGGCCACACCAAGGCCTGTGTTGCCTGCAGAGTTAGCATTTCCACTTGCATTTCCGGCTGCAGCTGGGCCACTTCCCCCGCCCGTGGAGCCCGGAAGGTCGCCCATTCTGTTCGCCGCTAAGCGCAGCGGGGCGGAAGCAACCCAACCCCACACGGCGTCTATCTGTGGATTTGAGAATTGTGAAAAATTGTTTGAATTTGGAGCAATGCTAGTTTTTCCAGCGCCTTGGTGCCCCATCGCCCACACACACAGACACGCAATGTAACACATAAACACACGCACACTGAGGCACAGGCACTGGCACTGGCACTCATGTACACACACACATGGCGCTGGCGATGGATGTCCCAATACCTTTGCTTCTCTGTTCTCCACGGATACAAAGCACGTCCAGGGCCAGCTGCAGGCGGAAAATTTCGAAAATGCAATTTTGCTGCTGGCTTAAAGCGACCACATTTGTAAATTTTCGTTGCACAAAGGCGCCTACTATTTTTGCAAACAGAAAAATTATTTGGGTCTGGAAAAATCGAAACCGAGTAGCTATGTAATTCTCCGTATCGATATAAGTTATTTATTTATATCGTATGTTTATATCCACAATCGTATACATCGCACACTCTAGCGATAGTATAGTGAAAGTATCCCTAATACTATTCATCGTATCGAATTTTGACCGTTTCGAATAAATTACTCTTTATATATTTATGATGGCTCACTTTTAAACACATCATAGGTGTAGTTATGTCAAAGGGCGGAGAAATCATAAAAAATCGCCTCTGATGTTACATATTTTAAAAAATTTGTAAGCGCCGAATTCCACTTCCGCTATCGTACAAAAATACCGATGTTGATCAAAATGTTCTCTCTTTTCCGAGGTGAAAAGAGCATATTTGGTGGTGAAGAGAGCAATTTTCGTGGGGAGTTCCCCTACACATTTTCTCGCTAGAGGTCTCTGTCGAATCTTACATAAATATGTAGTTAATTTGTAGCAAATGTGTAGTTAGCACACGCTAACTACACAGTTACCCATGTAAAACATAAAATTTTTCATCAGAAGACCGCTCCTCTATCTGATTAAACCTTATTTATGAATAATTCAAATAAAAATGAGCACTTATAATTAGCAACTCTTTCAGGAAATTGATTAGTTAATCGTAGAAAAATATATGTTCAGCGCTGAGAGTCTTGGCTTTCTAGTAATATTAAGCCGAATATTAAAATCGAGAAATATCAATGCGTCACAGCTTGTCGTGTCCGCCAGTATATTAAAGGTATATTGTTAAACTGATAAGATAATTTTCGATATATTTGTTTGGTATTAGTGATGTAAATTTTTGTAAAAACATCGATGTCGATGTAATCGATGTTTTAAAATTAAACATCGATGCTGAGTTGAGGCATCGGTGATCATACACATGTTTTAAGACCTTCACATTTTCTTAATATTTTGTAACGAATTTTAAAAATCAAACAGCATGTATATATTTTTTTTAATGTTTTCCTAATGTAGGCTTTCATAGCAGTCTTAATTGTTTGAAACAAGGTTAAACTTAAATAAGGATCATACAAATAATGCACAAAAACATGTTTCAAGAACAGAAGTATGTCAAGCCTTTGCTTGTAAAATAAAAAGGAACATAATTTAATAAATTTACTTACTTCGGCATTGTAAACACAGCTTAAAAGACCACAAAACCACAGAACAGAGCAAACAAGCAAAAAACTAAACCGTAAAATAAATACCATTCGACTTACACTTTTTAACCCGATTATCACTTCAGAATATACCACATAGTATTAAATATACAATAAACTTGGTAATTTATAAATAAAAACGATGCATCGCTTCAGTATTCGATGCATGTTTTTTTACATCACTATTTGGTATATTTTTTCGATAAATTCACGGTCACACTGCGAGGAAGGCGATTTTCCAAAAAATAAAAAATAAAAATAAAAATATAAAATAGTGCAAAATAGTTACCACATTTAAGTGCAGTGTAAATAAAAGCAATACAGGTCACGCATTGCGCACAATAATCTCTGAATAAGAAATAAGGAAAACCAATGCGACACCAAGTAGAAAGTACGTGAAAAAACCAAAAGTGTGACTGTGTGCGTGCGAACGAGTTTTTTTCATTCGCCTGAAGTGGAGCGGACTTTTATTTGTGGATGGCTCTCCACAGTACAACAACAAAAATAACAAATGCAGAAAATGTTGAGCGAACAACAACAAGAACAACACAAAACAATAGAACATTAGCAAAAGAATGTAAAAGAATCATTAGAAGGACACAAAAATTGCATTGGAAATTAAAATTTGTGCGACAAAAGCAAAAGACTGCAGAAATTTTCAAAACTTGGCAGCCATATTTACTACAAAAACAAAGCTGTTGTAAAAGTACGTGACAAAACGGTTACACAGAAAATATTCAGACACATACACACACACCCACACAGAGGCATCGCACTCATATACCCACACACACACACACACAATCACATTTTCACACGTACAGCGTGTGCGAGAGAGAGACTGAGAAGAGGAGAAACGCAAATGTGAATTAACAAACAAACAAACAAATAAGAAATATTTTGCGCAAAAGACAGCCCCCCAAAAATTCAACAAAAGTGTATTACATAAACAAACACAGCGCATCATAAGTTTGATATCGAAATATTATGGAAATCGCACCATTGATTAGCAACGCAGCCGCCGTCGCCGTCGCTGCCGTCTCAGCCTCGTCCACTTACGCTTACGAGAGCGAGAGCCGAACCAGCAGAGGCAGTGGCAGCAAGGAAAACGATAATGGTAAGATTGATAAGCGAAAATTTCCCAAAATAGATTCACAACAAAGTTATCATCAAAATAAAGCAAACATTGCATAGATTATACAATTCTGCTCTCCCCCTGTGTCCACTCAGTGATAAATGTACCTCTCTCGCCACAACTCTCTATCTCTCTCTCTCTGCCTGCCAGTAGTTTTCCATGCATGTATGCAGTAGTACATTCTAGGTAATTGTATGTGTGCAATGTGCATCGCAGCGCAGTCGCTTGCAAGTTGCAACACTTTTAGAGGAGGAGGTCGCTGAACCGAGCTACACAGCCATACCATATTTCTTTCAATTCTTTTAGAGGCCAACGGAGTGTAGCGACAACAATAATAGCAATACAAATAGTAATAGTTTTTGTTTTTAATATTGTTGCGCAATTTACGCTGGCGCAGATCATTGCCCAGGCGATTAGTCAGCAGTTTGCCAAGGTGCTCCAATCGAAACATTTGCGACACAAGTACATATGTACATACATACATATTTACGAGTGGGTAGACAGCATGGCAACAAGCAATTTAAAGGTCGTTTTAAGATAGATATTTAATCGGTACTTGCCTACTCCTAGCACAATTTACTATAAAGGATCGATGGGCGAGCGATCCTGCCTGTTAACAGCTGCCCTTAGGATTATTTAACATTAGAGACTCAGACTTTGGCCACAAGAGTGCAGTCTAACGAACAAATAGATAACACTTTTATGAATTTTGTTAAAACTTGAGAACAGCCTGCAACTATATGTATATATGGGGCTTTGTAGACTAGGATAATAAAATAGCCCCGAGTGGGGGGCTATCGGTATCATCAGTATTTGTTTGGCCTTTGCTTATCTCTAGAGTTTCTGTTTTGTTTTCCTTTTATTTTCAAGTCAACAATCTGGCGATGCTCGCTTCGCTGACGCTTCAGAAAGTGCTGAATATCAATAATAATAACAACAACAACAGCAACAACAACAACAACAGCACCAACAACAACCACAACAGCATCAGCAGTAGTGGGGCTGGCCTAAGGCAACAACAACGACGAAACCTCGCTATTCAAGCTGAGAAAGATGTATTAAATCAATTGCTTAAAAATGGTGCTGTTTTCACCAAAACACAGCCCACAGCACCCATAACCATCGAGAAGAAAGGCAGAACCAGCAGCAGCAGCATCAACAGCAGTCTCAGTATGCACACCTGCAGCATCAGCATCAGCAGCAGCAACAACAGCAGCAACAACAACAAAGTAGCGCGCAGAAGCAGCGCCTAAATTCATCCATATCATCCACACACTCATCGACATCAACGAACTCCTCCTATGGCAGCTCCTCCTCCGAAGATGTACTTGTGGCCGGGACCAGCACTAGTGTCAGCAGCAGCAGCAGGAAGTCCCAAGGAACAGCAACAGGAACCGGAAGCACAGCAACCGTAAAGGCGTCCAGCATTAAATTGCCAGAGAAATCGAAAATTCCGTCCGATATACTTGATGATCTGGCCAGTAGATTTATAATCAATGTACCGGACATGGAGCTAAACAATCTAATAAGAATATGCTTTCAAATTGAATTGGCCCATTGGTTCTATCTGGATTTCTTTTGTGCCCCCGAACTAAATGAAGATGGTGTGCCAGCGGTTGTACAGCGCAAGCTGCCAGCGGTGGGCATCAAACAGTTTGCCATGCAATTGTTCCAAGTGAGTATTTGCTTCTCCCCCTCCACCAATTGTATATCTCTAATGTGAATTGTTTATGTTTGGCTACAGCACATTCCCTTCCTGAACAAACATTTTGGCACTGTAGAGCAAATACTGCAAGATTGGAAGAACTACAAGATGTCGGTGCCCACATATGGTGCCATTTTGGTGTCTGAGGATCACAATCATTGCTTGCTAGTGCAGTCCTATTTCGCACGCAACTCGTGGGGCTTTCCCAAGGGGAAAATCAACGAGAACGAGGATCCAGCACATTGTGCAACAAGAGAAGTGAGTCCTTGGCTGGCATAAACCTTGAGTTTTCATTTACTCTTCTTTTCATTCTTGTTAGGTTTACGAGGAAACTGGGTTCGACATCACCGACATCATCGATGCCAATGATTATATTGAGGCTTTTATCAACTATCAATATACGCGGCTGTATGTCGTGCGGAACATACCGATGAACACGCAGTTCGCTCCGCGCACACGCAACGAGATCAAGTGCTGTGACTGGTTCCGTATTAATGACCTGCCGGTCAACAAGAATGATGCCATATCGAAAGCCAAACTGGGCAAGAATGCCAATTCCTTCTTTATGATTATACCCTTTGTTAAGCGCCTCAAGAAGTGGGTGAGCGAACGTCAGGCTGGCATCGGACCCCGTCGACGAAAATGCTCAGGTCAGCAGAGTCCCAAAGCGGCCTCGCCAACCAATGTGAATGGGAATGGGAATGGTGAGAGCAGCAGCTGCAAGAAGGATGCTGCTGCCTCGCAACGGCAGCGACACAAGTCTATGGGGGATTTGGATGGTGTCAGTTAAATAATCTCAATGGAAAACCGGGAGCCGGTTCTGGGCCGGTGGCTTGTGCATCGGGCACCACCAACACCACCACAGGCACCATGAACATATGCAATAGCAACAAACGCAATAAACAAAACGGGGCTGCGGGCAGCAATCAAACAACGCCACTATCAACGGCAACAAACACTACGGCAGCCGCAACTCCCGGGGAGGAGGAGGTGCTGGAGGAGCAGCTATATCATCAAAGCGTCAACTGTTCCATAGCCAAAGTCAAAACGATGCACAGCAGCAACAGCAGCAGGGCTTTAATGGCAGTGAGAAGGTAAGTACCAATAGTATTTCTTTTACTCAACTGGCTAATCTATTTGCAAATTCAGGTGGTCAGCTCATTCGATTTGATACGCAAGGAGAAGCAGCAGCTTCTGAGGGCAGCCAAGTTGCAGAAGCAGCACCAGGCACAACAGCAACAGCAACTGTTGCAAGGCTTACGCCCCAAAGTGTCGCAAGGGGAGAAGCAAGGAAATCATCAGCAGCAGCAACAACAGCAGCAGCAACTACAGCAGCAGCAGCAGCAGCAACAACAGCAGCAGCAGCAACAACAACAACAACAGCAGCAGCAGCAACAGCAACAACAACAACCACAGCTGCTGGCCAAGAAGAACCTGGTACAGAAACAACAACAGCCCACAACGGGCATGGATTTAATAGCCATGCTATCGGCTGCGGCGGCAGCTCAGCAAAAGACACCAAATGCGGAACAGCCACGACCACGGCCAGCATCGGTTTCGCTAAACTTTTTGGGATCACCAACCATAGGATCCCCATCACAGCAGCAGCAGCACCAGCTGGAGCGCATGCCCTCGGGAACTAATTTGAGGGTATTGAAGAGAGCCCAATCTCAGCAGCCGTCGCAGCAGCTGCAACTGCAACAACTTCAGCAGCAGCAGCCGCAGAGTCAGGTAGGCGTGGGCACGCCTGCTTTAGGGACAATGGAATTTACGCCCAACTTTAATTCGTGGACGAATTTTACATTCACCAAAAACTGGATAGCAAATGTGTTTTGCTAAACATTTTCACACTATTTTCTTCCTTCTATCAAAATTCTGATTGAATGCATTTTCAAGCAAAAGGCCAGATTACAGGGAATAAGATATATTTTTGGATGCTTTGTGAGCAAAGAGACAGAGGTAGAGAGAAAGCTAAGGAGATGAGAGACCCTTTGGAGACCCTGCCAGTAAGAAAGAAAGAAAGAAAGCATGCCAATTGCATTTAACAAGTAAACATTTGTTATAACAAACAAAAACTAAACCTAAAACAACGTACCAACAACCAACTCTATAGACAACTAATCGTGTCTAGTCCTAGGCTTTGGAGACTATGTATAGTGTTAACTTCAAGAACTTTTATGATCTCTCACAGGAGAAATCACACTTTTCCACATATATATATAAAATGTGTACATATATATTCTACATACATTTTATGTATAGAGAACAGCAGGCATGAAAAATGAAATGATTTTCATACAAAAAAAAAACTCGAGTCTTCCGCTCAACACACACACACACACACAAGTAACGTAGCGCTTATTTTTCTATGGACAAGGACACAAAAGAGACCGACATTGAGATTGAAGTACAATACAATTACTAATTATTATGAATATTGTTAAGAGTCCTTAGAAACAGTCAAACGTTTATTGTGTGCGTGAACCAAGTCCCTACTTCGAGCCATGTGCGCCGTTTAAACGTATTTTTAGACAAAACCAACAAAACTAAACTTAACTAAAGCGTAGCTTTAAATACGCCCAAGAACACACCCACACACCGAAAATTTTACCCCCATCCCCAGTTTGCTGTGCATGTTTTCTAATTGAAGTCCTTTAACGACTTTCCTGGATACGGGATGGATAAAATGATGAGGAGCAAAACGTGTTTGCGGGCAAGAAAAATTACAAATAATTGGAATTTCTGGGCCGCTATACTTACTGCCCGCCCCCCACCTAAGAGAGAGATGTGTAGAGAAGAATACAAATAATAACAATGTAAATAATTAAATTGTGATATCGTATTTCTTAGCACAATTGTGATCTTAACTAAACAAAACGGCTAGCTACTACGTGCAACAACAAAACAAACTTTTATAAGCGAAACGAAACGTGAGAACATTTTTAAACAATCAATCAAAATTGCTCCTCTTTAGAATCAAGAGTCAAAAACAAACACAGACAGGCGATTGAGTGACCCACAATGAGTGGCAATTATGAGGCATATCTTCAGAGAAGGCAAAAGGAGCGCCAAACAAAAAATTTAAAAAACCCCAACTCAAATGATTCGTTGGAAATGCTGCGAATGGATGATGATGATGAATGACAAACATTTAACGAATTTAAATTAGTTTAAATTTGAATGATTACAAAATATATAGGCAGCACGATTACAAAATTATTTAAACGATTTGTAAAGCTGTGTAAAAACAGAAGAGGATGTAGCTATATTTTTGTGAGCCACTAGTGCGTAAGTGATAGAGGAGGGGAAACAGCAGAAACAAAACGTTTGAGAAATGTGCTAGGCCTTTTGATAATAACGTATCCGTAGACTTCGTTCAAGTTTTCTATCGACGCCAAGTTTCCTATAATTCATAAGCATGCCCGAAGCATGTCCAGCGGGCATTGTTCTCTCTCCACCAAGCATAGTCTCCAATGTGTGAAACGGTTGCCTATTAGCGTATATCTTTAGACTAAGTCACTAAGCAGAGTCTCCGTCTCCACACGGTCCTCACTCTAAATAACAAGAACAAGAAAAGCTAGGAAAACCTTACCTTAAGATGGCCTTTTGCTTATAATTCGCTTGATAAATCTGTAACTTCAACCAAAACAATATTTGCATTTGCTTATAAATTTCTAAAATTTTGACCTTTAAAGCTTTTTGAAAAGCCATATTAATTTGTATATTTTATGTTTACATTTTGAGCTTCAAAAAAATACTAAAGTTGATGTTAGTTGTCATTTATTTGTGAAAAACCAACCATACACCATACCCATGGCAATATGTAACCATCATGAATGGGACACTGGATAAACAAGAGTTCATGTGAGCGAGTGGTGTTGGACGCCACCATTAGGTCTAAACAAAATCTAGGACTCGCCTCACTCTGAGCTGAAACTGTTATGCATTTTAGACCATTTTATCCGACAAAACGAAAAAATAAAACCAAAACAACTCGTCCAAAACAAGAACTTAAGGTGCGTCCTAGACTCCAGACCCAAATAGATTGGCAAAAGAAACTGGAACTCGATGAAGGAAATCCGCCTGAAGGATAACCATCAGTTAAACACAAATCTATTCTGGTGTTAGCACTTCCTTATAAATCATACAATATCAAAAACACAATTTGTAGACTTTAAACCAAAAACAAGCAAAGATAAACCAAACTTAAATCTCCAATCAAGAACAATTGTAACGTAAAGATTATCAAATCAAATAACTTATTTGTGGCAAAATATATTTCCAATATTTTCCCACCCCCCTCCAAAAAATCCGGCAATAAATTGATGTATCAAGTTTTAAATTTTGCTCTTTTATTGTTCTTCTTTCTCAGCTTAATTTCTATTTTATCAGCCGTACTTTGCAGGCACAGGCGTGGATAGGCTTATACGTGTAATTAGTAAGTAGCTTTTTACAGTTCCGGAGAACTAGTTCATTTGGCTTTCAGTGGCGGCCATCGATGTTTTCGTTTTCAAATCATCGTCGACATTGAATTTTTCTTTATTTCTTTCAAACTAAATTAATTGATTATATATATATATATATATAGATATATAGTTTATGATATGTACATTGTACAAGACAGAGTATTGTTTTCTCGACTCTTAAACATTTTCATTTTAATGTTAACTGCTTTGATAGGCTTATGAATTTGCCCCCATTATTGTCATTGGGCGGAGAATATGAGAATCTCCGTTTCCGCGGTAGTGACGTCTTTATCGACAGGAACTCACCCTGATAAGTAAGATTATTTCCATTGCGTTCTCTCTTAGCGTGGTAAGCATGGTTGGAATCGTCGCTGTCGGTTAGGGGGCGAATGTCCATTCCGTGAAAGGTCTTCATATGCTTGACGTAGTGAGTCTCCAGATAGTACGACTGCCCACAATGGGCTACATGGCACATGAATAATGGTGAGGCATGATACACCGGCACTTCGTGCGATTTCAAGTGAATGTCCAAGTCCGCTTTCTTATTGAAGGTGTACGAACACTTGGCAAAGGTGCAGTAGAATCTACTGGGGACGTGCATAAAAGATGCGTGTCGTGTGACCCCATGGTAACGATCGAAGACTTTCCCACATTCCACACAACGGAAGTTAAAGCCCTTTGAAAGACACCAGATGACGTTGTGGCCCTCGGCCTGCTCGTGTTGCTGTAGCCTCGCTGGACTGGTAAATGTTTTGTCACACTGCCGACAAATGTAGTGGGGATCTGGACGAATCATTGAGCTGTGCGTGCGTATTTGGGAAATGATAGTCAACTCGACGTTGCAACAGGTGCAGATAATCTTTGTCGCCGTGGTATTGTCCCTGTAAAGTTTGGCCAATATAAGGCCATCGTGTCGCACTGCAATGGCAAAGTTTTCATGGGTTGGCTTTACGGTGGCAGCTTTTTTTGGTGCGATTGCCACAAGCTCCTCCTCCTCTTCATCACATCCGGAGGGCAGAGCCATTGACTGTTCGGCCATTAATTCAATGTTCTCCCAGCCATCTATTTCCAGGGGGCTTTCCTCCTTAACCACAGCGTTAAAGGATTCATTTGAAGCCGTCGTTGGCTGAGCGGCGGTCCAACCCCGGATTGTTGTGCTCATGCTGAGCACCTGATCTAAGCAGGGCTGACATAGACACGACTTCCTCTCCAGAATGCAAGGCTATGAAAGAAATTCCGGATTGAGACACATGCATGTGTGTATGTACGGCATCGCGCCGGTGCTTACATCAATGTTGTACCACACAACCAGCTTCTCGAGTAGATCCTTTGAGTTTTCGATAACTTCAGTTTCGAGCTTAATACCAACCGCCAGGTTGTCCTGGCACAGCTGGCACGGTCGGTTTTCATCCATTAATTTGTGTTTGTTTAAATTATTTTTCAGAAAAGACAAATACGCAGCAGCGCAGCACCAATCGTAGAAACAATCGACAAGCAATCGATGATGTCATTATCGGACATGTCCACTATCGACTAGGACTATATTTAGAGTTCCGTTCTGAAAACTCCAGACTTAATCCTTCTTATTGGCGGGTGCAAGCCAAACCAGACTAAATGAAATTGCTTAAAGCTAAGTGTCCCGAAGACTAGCCGTTTTCATGCCTTCCGCGGGATATTGACCAGCTCGAGCTTGCCAAACATCGATGACTATTGATGGTTTTCAAAATAGCATAGATATTTTGAAACGAACATTCATCTCTGATGAAAATGACAGAGAAAAACATCGACGAAGAATCGATGTCATAAATCGATACACTTTGTGATATCGATGCTCTGCCAGCTCTAACCAGAACAAAACGCAAAGTACAAAAAATTCTGTCGAGACGTGAAAAAGTGTATAAAATAAATACTTTTCCAACTAGTTTAAGTGTAATTAAGAGCAAAGCAAAAAATGGTATGTAGATAGTTGTGTGAAACAATTTTTCTTCTTGCTGACGACGTGAATATTGAGCCTCACCTGTGTTTTCGTGTCTCTGTGTACGTGTGGTGTTGGTCGCGTGTGTGTGCGTGGTAAAGAAGCGGCCGCCGCGTCACAATACAAATTGTGCTGCTTCAATTTTTTCCAATTATCTTAATTGCATTTTGTATTTTTTAAATGTGCATCGCAGTCGTTTGCGGAAAAAATCACGGGGCTGCTGGCGCGTCCAAATCAACAGGATCCCGTGGGACCGGAGCAGCCTTGGTATCTCAAATATGGCAGTCGATTGCTGGGCATTGTGGCCGCTTTTTGTAAGTTTCAACCAAGGAAAACATTAAATTTAACTCCAGAACCACCAATTCATGTAAGATTATGTGCCCCATAAATATTGGGCATCGATTTTTGTGTACCTTTTGTTGTTGCTGTTACGTTTCCTATCTGTGGGTGCGTGTGTGTGTGTGTGTGTGTGTGTGTGTGTGTGTGTGTGTATCGCCTCCCACAATACGCACGCTCTGACATTGAAAGCAACAACAACCATAACAGTGAAAATAAGAAGCAGAAGAAGCAGTAGTAGGAAACGTAACAAAAGGATACAGAAATTTGTATAGATAGTGGGGTGAGGTGTGAGTGTGGGTGTGGAAGAGTGAGAAAGAGACAAAATGAGCTTTTTCTGTGTCAAGTTTGGCGCTTTAATTCGTTATTTTTTGCTTGCTTTTCGATTTCACTCCCAATATTGTACATACAGTCGCTCCCAGCTTAAATGAACCAGACGACCTGAACAACTTCAAAGTGGTATAACTTCTGAACCATCTACCTTAGCACTGAAACTCAGATATATACTGATGGACAAATATTTAAACTTAAACAAAACCAACTTAATTTATTTTTCAACATTTTTTTAACCATTTTAAATAAATAATAACAAAAATACTGCCGTTTTCCACCCCACAGCTTATTTGAACCAGTCCACTTAAGCAACTTTGTTTTGTTTCTATATAACTTCTGAGCTAAAATATATATATTCTAAGTTTCTCTTATTGTTTAGAGCCCTTTTAAGACATTTTTGCATCGATTCGACCACTTTACCTTTATCTATGGCGTAATTTTCCCCCACCCCTCTGTAAATGCAGTTTTTTGCCCTTTTTACGTTTTATAACAGGGCTCGGCACACACACTCTGACATGTTTTTTTAGTGCGCTTGTGTGAGTAAAAAAACCCGAAGACGATTTGTAGCAAAAGTTGAACTGTTGCGGGTGAAAGAAAAGTTGAAATAAAATAAAATAAAAATGTTACTTATTGAAATTTAATTCCTTTTAAAACTGGAGAAAAATTCTAGGCGCGCATTAATTGTTTTCCCATATTACGTTGAACATATTTTTGCGCATTGTAAAATCAAAAAGCTGCGAAGCGTGGTCTTGCATTGCCGACGGCCAATCACTGATCTCATTGTTGTTCTCGCTTTGGGTATCAAGCTCGACCGCAAGAGCCGAAGGCTCGTTGCCTTTTCATACTGTACGTGTGCCGGCAGCGATGTAGCAGCGCCTTTCCTATGTTTTTAAGATAGGGCCGTGCCGAGCCCTGCTCTAAAATATAAGAGCAACTTAGAATATATAAACTTTTAGCTCAGAAGTGATATAGAAACAAAACAAAGTTGCTTAAGTGGACTGGTTCAAATATGCTGTGGGTTGGAAAACGGCAGTATTTTTGTTATTATTTATTTAAAATGGTTAAAAAAAAATGTTGAAAAATAAATGAAGTTGGTTTTGTTTAAGTTTAAATATTTGTCCATCAGTATATATTTGATTTTCAGTGCTAAGGTAGATGGTTCAGAAGTTATACCACTTTGAAGTTGTTCAGGTCGTCTGGTTCATTTAAGCTGGGAGCGACTGTATGCTATAAAGAATGCAATTTTCTTTGCCCATAAAGCAGTAATTTTGCATGCAGTGTTTATTATCAGCACTACAGTGCAGTGCGGAAGCGGGCGAGGAAGAGCTCCTCTCTTCCGTATTATCGCTCTCTGCTTTCACTTGATTACGCCTGATTGCGTTTTTTCTTTGTTCCGCGCTATGCTTTAACCTCTCCCTCTCTGCAATGACATTGAACTTTTCTTTTTTTTCTCAATAACTTCTACCACTGCAGGGCGATTTTGAGATATGAGTTTCAGCGATTTGAGGAACTTTATCGGGACCTAAGAGCCAGCCACACTCAACATTCATGCGGCTTCTGCACCCAAAACCAGTTTGGCTTTTGGTTTTGTTGTAAATTAAAACCAAAAGTCTATAATTAATAAATGATACATATGTATGCCGGATCGGCCAGCACCCAGCACATCGACTCCGTTGAGTCTGTTTTGACGAGCTTTATGAACCGCAGTAACCTCAAAGCTGAGATCGCATTTCGCTTAAAAGTAAAACGAAACTGGGGAAAAGCGAGAATAAGGGAAAAGAGAAATACGAGTAGACTAAAGATCATGAAATTCTGAGATAAGCCAAAGAAGTCCAAGGAAATGCTGTTTAAAATTATACTGCACTCTGCCCTACGCTAAAAAAAAGTAGATCTTTCGCAAGTGAGAAAGTCGTATCTCATATCTAGTCGTTTATCACATATGTAGCTGTTGGTTTTTGTCTTGTTTACTTAGTTTTTATCAGAAAACCAGCTGATAAAATATTTGAATGTAATTTGTTTTAGCTCTCATTCCGTTATCATTTCTAAAACTAGAGCTTAGAGCACTGAAATGAGTACATATTACTCGTTATCTCTACTCTCAAGTCGCTACTGACAATTCGACCCACTGTTTTCACTAAATTGTCACGCTTCTGTGGCTGGACTGGTTTATTGTTGTTGCTATACTTTTATTATAAATAAAAGCGAAAAATTGGCACACCGAATGAGTCAGCGATGTTGATTAGATTTCGTTTCCAAATGGGCTTCGTTTTGTGAAGCGATTCGGTGAGATAATGAGGCCATATTTTTAGTGGGCGTTTGAGATTAAAATGTGTGCATATCTGGCATAAATTTGTAGAAGAGTTAGGGAACGCCTTTTAATGATTTGTATATATTTTTATTTTGTTTGATATTTACTTTTATCAACGTTGACTTTCCTTTTAGTTGCCATACTCTTTGGGCTCTGGAATGTGCTCTCAATCATCACACTCAGTGTCTCGTGCCTGGTGGCGGGCATTATCCAGATGATAGCCGGCTTTATAGTCATGGTCCTGGAGGCGCCCTGCTGCTTTGTGTGCATTGAGCAGGTGAACGGCATTGCGGATAAGGTTGATGCCAAGCCCATGTACTTCCGGGCCGGGCTCTATTGCGCGTGAGTATCAAATGGAATAAAACAACAAAGCTTGTTTATCTAACTGGGATATATCTCCTCGTATAGCTTGGCCGTTCCGCCAATCTTCATGTGCTTCGGGCTGGCCAGCTTGTTTGGCAGTGGCCTCATCTTTGCAACCGGCGCCGTGTACGCCATGATGGCGTTAGGCAAGAAGTGAGTATTGTGAATCCAGAGGGGATCTGCTGGATCTGTTTAGCTTTTTAGTTAGAGCGGGAACTTAGTTAGAACTTGGCCAAGTGCATTTTTGCTAATCGAAACCAATGTTTTCTCTATATTCCTTCAATGTGCTTACCACTGTGATAATGCTTAAATTTAAAACAAAACTAAAAAAAAACCAATTCAATTACGATACACGAAATGCTATGTAGAGCTTCACGCGAGGATATGGCCGCTGCCGCCACATCGCCCACACAGATGGCCGGCGGTCAGGGGGGAGGCCAAATGCAAATGGGCGGCGATCAGCATATCACACTCATGGAAGATCCCGATGTCTGGCGTCCCACATAAATGCCTAATTGCGAAATTAGTAACTGCCAAACCACAAGACACTCCACAAGACACACAGCCACATCAACATCTACACACACTCCACTCCACTGCACTCCACTAGAAACGCAGAAAAGGCCAACAGAAATTGATTGAGAAGCAGCGTTATAGGGCATCTGAGAATATAGAATACAGAAGAACACCCCACCAAATACAAAAGAAATGAAATGAAATGAAATTCTCATATGTAATTGTTGTTGAAAACAAACGTTTGTTAATAACCAAAGTGTTTTTTGGGGCCAAATGCATTTTTGTCATTTTGGCCCTATTGTCTTTGTCCCTTTTGTGCATGTAATTCGTGTTTCCATTTTTAAATGTCTTTCGTCGAACGGTTGGTGTTGTTAAAAACTACAGTTAAATATATTATATAGTACATAGAGAAAATACTGAAGAGAAACATTGATACATACATACATACCTACATGCAAATGTCGAAACTGCAGCAAGAATATATTTTTAGTGAGAAACTATATTGAAAGCTAACCCGAATGCAAACATAAATAATAAAAACTTATTTAAACAGAAACCACAAGCTTCCACGTACACACACACTTACACACAGCTTAAATACACGAATACACACAAGAAAACAAATATATAAATAATACTATAAAAAAGTGAGAATCAAGAAAGAACAACCTATAGAGCAATATGTACAACTCAGAAGAAGTATTAACTCGATGATATGCTTTGCTTGAATGTAAACCATAAAATAAAATAAAAAATGTTAACGTTATTTGAGAATTGATTTTGCTCACAAAATAGTCCACGAATTGAAATTGAACATAATCAAGCATTAGACATATACAAATATACAATATATATGTACACACAAGTACCGTGTTTGTGTTTTTTAAATGTTGTAAATTAAATTCATTTTGCATTCACAATTTTTAATTAATTAATTAGTTTTCAAGTCTCGTAAAGAGAGCTCTTTTTTGGTGTAGCCCTGCGGGCACAATTCCTTTCAAAATGCATTCCTTTCCAAAATTTATACATTAAACTACATATGTATTTATTTTATCATAATTTTTTTAAGTTTTTAAGTATCAAAAAACATTTAAAATTATACTTGCCAGAACTTGTTAATAAGAGAGCCTTCGCAAGCAAACCAAACAGAGAAATCTCACCTGAACTAATCGTAAAAGTTTAATAAATTTGTTAAATCGATGAACGGCAACACGAAAAATGAAATATGTAATGTAAATTCTTTTTTTTTGCGCCCGAATTAAGTGTCAGACTTAAGATTTTAAACGCCACATCAAAAACTGTCCATGAACAGTCCAAGAGCAGTTGAATCTAATTACAACATCGACTGGTCTACAGCAACTGCAGCACCGATAGCCAACCACAGTAAACACTTTGCTGCCTCCAAGAAATCAGAAAAGGCAAATAAATTTGTATAAGCTTTTATGAATGTAATCAATATACAAGTGCGTTTCACTGACACTAAGACAGTTGCAAGTAAAAACCCACTAAAAATGTGATATTCCCATTAATCTTTCAACTGTCTGGATGTCTTAAAACGCACTATATTTCTTTTTTAGTGAGTAGAATTTAAAAAAAACTTTTGAAAGTAGTTCAGTATTCAATTATGTTATGTACATTTTGAGTTGATTTTGGACAAATTGTAACTGAATTAGTTGTAATTCCTGTAGCACCCGAACTTTTTATGTGATGAAAAATTAAATTTATATGTACTTTTTGGTTTCTCTATGTAGGCACAAAGCACACACAAAAATCCCTAGTTGAGCACATATATACTATTTAATTTATCTATTTATAGTTTTAGTATTCAAAATATTTATTTAAACAATTATTAAACCCTCTTTCTCTACTTACCACAGAGCATCCGCCGAGATATGCGGGCAGCTGCACAACAAACTGGTTATGGAGTCAATGGCACAGCCGCGTCGACCACCAACGATAGGGCGGGGATTGTGAACAATGCCCAGCCCTTCTCCTTCACCGGTGCCGTTGGAACGGACAGCAATGTGTGATTGTAACAGCGGAAAGGAAAGCGAATTGCGGGGACCTGGGGTGTGCCGTGAGAAAACAAGACTCAAAACGCGCAACATTTGAGGGGCAAAACTACTACAAAAGAGAACATCTACAGGCAATTTACATAATCAAGTGCAATTCCCAATTATTCAATGACTAACACACGTCCACACAAATAAGAGAAACACACATACTTATATGTTAATCAGATAATTAGCTCTGATCTCTCATTCTAGAGCAATTCAAGATGTATCAGATCAGATGAGTAAACTGCTTTGTATTAAATGTATGAATGTATTTGTTGTACTATTTGAAATTATTTCTCGTATTACAGTGTCCTATCTATTTACTGTGTTGCCTGTGTCCCATCATTCCAAAATTATTGTTTTCAACTTAGTAGAAATTGCAGAAATAAATTATTGAGCGACATCACTAGCGAGGTGGTAGGCGTGTGGCAAGAGAATCGTGTAAAATTTATGTTTAGTCATAGTTTAAATATATACCTTAAAATATATTTAAATGCATAATACTAAAATGTTTAAATTAATGCAAAATCCAGCTATAAATATTGTATGTGAACCATATTAAAATTGAATTATACATACTTTAAATTATGTTAAATAAAATAAATTATACAAACCAGAATCTGGTTTTTATTTCCGAAAACCATGAAAGGGACCTCTGATAGACCCGAAAACATAAAGATTTCAATGGATTTCTAATTTAATTGTTTGATTCTTCATAAAAACAAATTAATACATATATAAATTAAAAACAATTTCGATAAACATTTAAATTGATTTAAGCTTCATCAGATCCACTCTCCAGTTCTTCCCAGGACTTTCCGACTGGTATATATTCGATGATCGCCTTTGCCCAGATGCCATCCCCATTGGGATTGTTACCCTGATCTTCAGCATCTGCCGAGTCTTGAGGGCTATCGGAGTTGTCCTCTTCCGAAGCCCAACGAAAGCGACGATCACTAATAGCTTGGCTATCCTGCTGTTGAGAGTCTTGAGAGTCCCCGGAGTTGTCCTCTTCCGAAGCCCAACGATAGCGACGATCACTAATACCTTCGCTATCCTGCTCCACAGCCTCAGCAGATAGGCTGACGGCTACGACCAGGGCCAGGACACCTATAATATAGTGTTAGATATAAGTTTTCCTTCCAATATATCGGAATTCCCTTTCAACTCACCAAAGAAAAGGAAGAGAACTTTGTTGGACTGCATATTAAGTGTTTGGCTGTTGCTTAAAGTGCTTTCGATGCTGACTGAACTGCTCGGCGCCCTTTTTGTAGTAAAATTTTTTGGCAAATGCCGTGCCAATTCTTTTGCATAACAGATGTTGTATTATGTGTCTAACCCAATACGTCACTTGTCCTCCAATTCGGAATTAAAACAACTAATCAAATGTTTGCTTAAGCTTTTAGATGGGTGAGTAATAACCAGTACAAGGTTAATAAATTTTGGGATTTACCTTGTACCTAAATATTTATTCTGGGCTAGCGATGTTCAGATTAATTAAAAATCGTCAAAGGGACGATTACACACTTTCTATACATATTTGTAGTTAAAGATTTTTCCTTATCCAGTTAACTTATCTTAATCACAAGGCATCTCTTATCAATGAAGATTGGTCTTTTAGCTTTAGCTTTAGTTTATGACTTTAAGCTCACAGAGTGACTAAATAGGAACAACGTACTCGTAGCATGTCATGATAGGTATTTTAATTTATAAGTATTTAATGTAATAATTTTTGCATTGATTTGTTATGGCACCTCAATTATTTATTCTATTGTTAAAGAACTTCAAGAGTTATACAAGATGGGAGATTTTAATGTATCTGTTCCTGCCACTGCTAATGACACACTTGGTTTATTTGAGATGTTATGTAAATCATGAGAATTCTTCACATTGCTTCTTACGGCGAAATGGCACACTTGGGGATAATGTAAAACTTAGTCCATTGTAGTGAGTTTTATGTATTTTAGTTCAGAGTATCTTGAATATTCAGCTGCTTTAATGCTCTCGGATTGATTGATTGTCCTTCTTTTGATTGTAAATTCATAAAATTAGTAATATAATGGAAATTATTGCCGATGAAACTCCTGAAAAAACACTGCTATTATATACAAACAAGGATCAAATAGTGCAACCACTAAAATCAGCATTATTTAATGTACTTAAGCTGAGATCTGTCGAGCGGGTCACCTCTGAAGCTGATATGCAAACTACCCTTGTAAACGGCCACTTGTTGGGCGGTATTATTTGGAAGGTACAATACGGCCAATACATTGAGAATACGGACGTTACTATTCGATTTCCCAGTGCACTGCGAACGATGCCAACTGAGTTGTGGCATACAAATCAATTTAGACACAATGAGAACACGCCCCGGCCGATCTATATGAATGAAGGATTCCTACAGATAATGTACGCCATTGTGGCATTTCTTTCATATCCTGCTGTAAGCAATATAACCAGAAAGTACAATGATGATGGCATCACAATTGTATCAAAGCCATTTGTTAACGATGCTAATTATAATGAATTCTTTGATCCCCTAATACTTGACCCAATGGGCACAGCTCTGGAAATATATTGCCATTTTATTTGAGTTCTCTCTACATTTATCCATTTGTTCGTTTGGTTATGGTATGTAAAGAATGGAGCTTACTTTCTACATATAGTATGTAGTATGTATTTTAATATTTTATTGAACAGCATATGGTAAAGGAAAAGTCTAAGCAATTAAATGATCTGATGAGTATTTCCAGTGCAAGTCGGATAACCCAATATCTCTCTTGGTTTTTCTCTACCTTAATTTTGGCTACTGTGATTAACTTATTGACTATTTTCTTACTTACGGTAGGGTATCCATACACTGAAACATACATTTAATCCATAATTTGTTTACTTTGTTAGGCACCGCTATGCAAACATGGTAACATTTTAAACTGTTCGAGTTTCACAGCCATTTGGTGTTTTTTTACCATTTGGACTGTGTGCGGCATTTGCTTTTGTTTTTTAATCTATAGTTTAGTTCAAAGTGCAGCCCTAGCGGCTATTGTGATTGTGTTTTCATCGATATTATGTTTCCTGATATACATGTATTTGGATGCCACAACATTAGGTGTGCGCTATCTGTTGTACCTGTTCTTCCAGTTTGGATTCTTAACTGGCCTCCGAAAAATACTTTACTACGAAAAGTACGATAATACGGGCCTGCAGTGGGATCATTTCTTAAGAGGAGATTTCTACAATGGCTTGGCCATAATATCTCTCATAATGCTGATGGGTGCATTCATCTGTCTGCTGTTGTGCCTAATTCTAGAGCTGTATTTCCCGGGCAGGTACGGAAAGTCCATATTACGCAGTCGGAGCAATCAAGAGGGCGTGGGCTATCAGCAGAACCTTCAAAGGTCTCGCCAAATGTGCCCAGCCGTTGTGCAGGTGTGCATATTGGAAAAGAGTCAAGAGAAGCCGCCACTGACGAATTTCACTATGAACATGTAGATGATCAGATCACGGCTATATTGGGACTATCGGATTCCGGCAAGTCCGCTGTTACCAATTCCATTTCGGGCAGCATACCCCCGCAATCGGGTTGGGTGAAAATTGACGACAGAGATATAGCGAGGGTGCGCAGAACTTCGGTGGGACTGTCGCCCCAGCATAATCCATTATTTGCCAATCTGAGCGTCCGAGAGAACATGTACTTCTTCTATGCTCTGCGGGGCATTAAAGCCCATGTGAGAGTTCGTTCCACGGAAAGCTATTTGAAAGCCCTCGAGCTCTGGCAAGTGAGGAATGTGAAAAGCCGCTGCCTGAGTAGAGCCGACAGGCGGAGATTATCTGTGGCCTGTGCCTTTTGTGGCAATCCACGTATTGTTGTGCTGGATGAACCCAGCGAGGGCTTGGAGCCCTGCGAGCGCAGATTGCTGTGGGATCTGTTACAGTCGGAGAAACGATGCAGGACTTTAATTATCACAACATACCATATCGAAGAGGCTGATGTACTGGGCGACCGCTTGGCTATTCTATGCGATGGTCAACTGCTTTTCAATGGCACTTCCACATTTTTGAAAAACACCCATGGCTCTGGTTATCAATTGGTATAGCTAAAGACTTTATTTATTATATATCTGTTATTTGTATTTATTTGTCAGGTCTGTTCGCAAGGTGAAATATGTGAGGAGCCACAGCTAACATCATTAGTATCGCAATACATACCAGAGACGACGGCATCCTCGGACAAACCATTCGAAATCGCCTACAACATACCCCAATCCTATTGTCGCAACATTGTGCCATTGCTTCACGTGTTGGAGAATGGAGGCAAATGTTTTAGTATGGGTGCCCTTGGCATTGGCACTACGCCCATTATAAAAAAATTTGTGAAAGCCACTTCGCCGGGCATGGAAAATACCAGTGGATATTGTGTAGCCAGCTCCCCCGAACCCGATGAAAGTTTATTGTATGGCCGTAAGCTGTGCCTCAACCAATGGAAAGCGATGCTATTGAAAAAGAAGTACCACATTAAGCATAATTTTCTGGTGTTCTTTATGCTTTTCGCCCTGCTGATCTTCGCCACATCGGCGCTACAAAGATACTATGCTAGTCCAATTGCAGCCAAATACCGTGAGATGGAAGGCATGGATTTTGTATCGCAGGACCTGATGCCGCTTAAGCTGGATATATATGGGCCAAATTGTCGTGTGGCTTTTCTCAGAGACTTGAATGATGAGAATCCACTTATACAACTCTTAAAGATCAAAATAAGAGGCTGCATCGCAGATGATATATCAGTGAAAGAATTGGAAGCACGTCCAAATAACCTGAACGATGTCTATGTCTTTGGCATAGCGATCCGCCAGTGTGAATATCAAATATATTACAGCCGAAAATGGTTACATGCGGAAGCCGTTGCAGCAGCCCTAATGGGTTACTTGGCCAACAGGTGAGTATTTTAGCATACTCAAAAAGCACATTAACCATTATGAATACCTTTTAGTGGATTTGTGGGTCTGTTTTGCGCTGATCAGAAAACAGCAATGCCAAGGCCAATGCTCATAAAGAACATAAACTTCAACCATCATCCGTATCCATCAATTCAGTATGGACATAATTCCTCAGTCCGTCAAGTCGATTGCTTTGAGAGTGGATCATTATATCTGATGCTGTTGTTCATTAGCATTTTCAGCGGGTTCTTTGCCGCCTACATTGTCAGAGAGCGGCGCATCGGTTACAAGCTAATGCAACAAGTGGAGGGCATTAATATGACAACATTCTGGCTGTCCCACTTATTGTTTGACTGGATGTTGCTTTCCATTTTGTCCGTGTCGCTGGTACTAACCATGACGCTACTTCAACAAAAGAATTTCGATGATGAGGCAGGTAATGGGTACAGCTTATGATTTTGTAATATAATTATTAAAATTATAAATTATTTTTAGTGGCATATGCCATTGCCTTGATTCTGTTTAGCTGTGCCCTGCTGCTGTTTTTATACTTGTTGATGCAATTCTTTACGCGAGATATTTATGCATGGGTTATACCGATATTACTATTGTTTATATTAGGTAAGTACACACACACACATATATTGGCACTTAACGATTCCTTCTTTGATTGTCTTACCCCTTCCAGCCTTACCCTTTGAGTGGCCTGCCTCGGATAAAGTATTTGGTTTCCTTTATTTAATACCCACATACTCTGCCATTGCACTGGTCCATGCCATCTGCATAGAGGCATCATCGCATAGGGTGTGTAAGGACAGAACAGATAAACTGTATGGAGGATGCGGTGAATGATCATACAACTGCCTGTGTAGACAGAGCCTTAACTTAATGTATTTTAGAGATCCACCCACACTGGAACTGCATTTACGCTGGATTAACATACATACTGGCACTGATCGGCACATCTATGTTGTTTTATATCTTACTCTTGCTGCGTGAGCGTGGATCATTTTGCAAAAGTCGAAGGTAAGACTTAACTTATATAGTACATTTGAATATGTTTAATGTTTTATGTTTTCTGATAGACGTACAGGTGGTGAACATTCCGACAATTGTGATGTGCAGAGAATGACCCAAAATGAGCTGAGAAACCATACACTTCTATTGGAGAATGTGGTAACAAGGAACCTCAAAAGCCCAGTCAAAGATGTCACATTTGGACTCAAGCCGCAAGTTAATATACCTATTTAATTAGTGGTTTTTTATCTAATATGTTTTTTATAGAATGGATGTTCTTGGATTAGTTGGTGAACGGTCGGGAAAGACCAGTATTAATAAATTAACTGTATCGGATATCAATCTATCTTCGGGTCGTGTTCTAGTCAAAGGCATCGACGTTCACAGCAGGAAAATAAACCGTTACAAGGCTTACAAATATATGGGATATTGCCCGCAAAAGGATTGTTTTGAGCCCAAATTTACAGGTCGTGAAAATTTACAAATATTTTGTCTAATTCGTGGCATAAGCGCATATAAAGTGCGAGAAGTATCCGAAGAACTGGCCGAAAATCTCAACTTTCGGGAGCATTTACATAAATCTTCCTGGAAGTATACGGTCAGTGATAAGCGAAAACTGAGCACAGCAATTGCAGTGATAGGAACACCGTCACTTATTATATTGGATGAGCCAACCGCTGGAGTGGAGAAGGCGCACCGATCGGATGTTTTGGATGTGCTGAAAAGTGTCAACGAATGTGGCAGCACCATATTATTATCCTCAAACAATATTGAAGATTTTCAATCTCTGTGCAATCGAATGGCTTTGCTAAACCGCGGCAAAGTGATTTGTATTGGATCTGTCGAGAGCTTTCGAAATAGTTTAACGCCAGGATTGATATTAATGGTAAAAGTCAGACCACATGCGATAGTGCAAAGTATGAGGTAAGAAATTTCTTTTAAATGATTGTACCGTACTCCAAAAAAAATATATTTTTGCAGGAATGTACGATTCCAATCAAGCGAGAAAGAAATTGTTTCCAATATAACTGCATTCCTATTGCACGAATTCCAAACAGTTTATTTGCTGTAAGCATTGTCTATTTGTCTGTATAGTAACTACTTGAAAATGTTGTGTTGTTTACCTGCAGAGAGGAGATTCAAGGAGATCTTTTGTATTACATTAACAACACTACGATTCCACTCGCCGAAGCCTTCAAAATAATAGAGCAATACCGACACGAGCTTTTCATTTCGGACTTTCATATAAAACATGAGAGTCTTGAACTATCCTTTGTGACTCAAAACTTTCGTATTCTAAAATAAAATAATAGGGAATAACTGTTCAAAGTAAATGCTCTTCATCTTCGATAGTGTACAGGGCTAGTTGCAAAACTTTATCGGTATATTTGTGCGATAAACTAAAGATTTCGGCGGAAACCTTTTAAAATTAGTCCTGAAAATGTACACAGGCATGCATGCCGGTCTGAAAATGTTGCATTTAAATTACCTTTTAATTAAGCTCTCATCTCACAATTGATATTATCATTTATATGCAGAATGTATGTATAGTTTTTATATGAACATTTATTTATTTAGTAATTGGAGATAGTAATGAAAAATATCGATACCGATACCCATCCCTAATTCCAGATATGGTAACACTTGTTATGATTCACATACCTACACACACACACACACATATATCGGCTTAATATGAATTTCTGCAGAACAACAAATGAAAGCATTGTGATAAGATAAGATAACTCTCATTGATTTGAACAAACAGTCTGCAGTTTACTCATGAGCTGACCTGACGAATAAACTACAAGCAACCCCAATACGCTACACCCACACTTTCGCTAAGGATTCCATTAACACAATGTCAACTCTAGCCGAAAAGGACTTTTACCAGCTGGTACGTAGTCCGTACAGTTTAAATTAATGCAGTTTTCCTGTGCCAAGATAATACATTTGGATCTGCAGAGCTTCTTACTTGTTAAAACCAGGAATTTCCCGCAATTTACATTTTTGCATGGGGAATGGAATGCGAATGGAAGCTTTTTAGTGGCATACATATGTCTGTATGTATGTGTATATGGATCATCAACAACAATCGAGTCGATCTGGCCCTGTCCGTATGCAGCTTAAAGTGCAGTGAATACTTAAAACTTTGAGTCTCATTAACTAGAACGCAAAGAAGAAGAAAATCTGTTGTCATAGCAACCAACTTTGGAACAGCTATGGCCCGATCCCGCCCAACAATATAGATGGGTTCGACCCAATTACAGGGCTACCCAAGGGCATAGAATCAAAAAGGCAACTATCAGTGGAATATCGATGGCCATCGGATATGGCCGTCATTCGCGGTTGCGCAAATGAACTATGAGTGTATGTAGATAGCAATCGTGCGTTGCGGGTACCTTTCGAATCAACTGTTAAGGGATGGTTTTTTTTGCATAAGCGTGGCAACTTTCAAAGGCGAGAGTGCAAGGGTTGGCCTATGATCCTGTGATCCCCCTGCTCCAATCAATGAGATTATAAAAGTTAAATTTCCTATTCTATTACAGACTGTCAGCACGAATAAAGCTTTAAATGGTATAGAGGCACCATTAAAAACGAAACATGCTCGATCCATTATTATTATGATACATAAAACCAAAGAGGCAAAATCATTTTGGAACACCATCTCCCGGCAGTCCTTAATGCAAAGCAGATTCACCGCCTGGAAGTTTTGCCATCTGCTGCACAAAGTCCTGAGAGAGGCTCATCCATGTGCTATAAAACACTCTCAAAGTCACAGGAAAATGATTTTGGAAGTGGGAAAAATGTGGGGCCTGCTGCAAGACGATATTGGACTCTGTATAAACGCCTACTGCAAACTGCTGGTCACAAAACTAAATTTTCATGAAAAAAATCCATTTCCCGGATCTCTAATAATTTCGTTTAAAGAAATTTCTAAAGCTGCCGATCGGGATTTAAATTACTTGTAAGACTTGAAATATTCATACAGATATTATGGATTATTAACACCCAACTTCGTTTATTTCAGCTTTCAATTGTGTGTGGAGATCTTTGATTACTTGGAGGACATCATTGAACTGCAGCTACAAATATTTTCTTCCATAAATACCTACCGAATGTCGTCCATGACCCAGCAGGGTCAATGTAGACTGGCTCCCATGATTTGTCTCATTCAAGACTCAAACTCTCTCTATGATAATAGTGTAAGGATTATGTTTAAACTTCATGAAAACCTACCGAACGACGTCCTGAGCGGCCACAGGGATCGGTTTAATGGTTTATTTTTGAAGTTGAAAGACTTTTATGAGAATGTGCGACCGCTTCAGTATTTCAAAAGCTTAATTTCCGTTCCGGAATTGCCCGCATCCAGTCCAAATTTCAGTTCACAAGTGGATTTCAGTAGTTATATACCGCCAGTAGTGTACGTTCAACCGGAGCCTGACCCGGTTGTTGAAGATCTCGTGGAGACCAGCAGCCCCTCAGAACCAGATTATAGCCAAACGCAACAGCAGCTAAATACACTGGAGAGCATCATAAATGAGAAGGACGCTTCGATTGAGGAGCTTAAATTCAGATTAAATTCATTGCAACAAAATTTTGATGAGCTGGGACAGAGCTACCAACATGAAGTGGCAGAAATGCAGAAAAGAAATGCCCTCCTATCGAACGATCTGTTAATATCCCGCGAAATGTGTGAAAACATACGGATACAAAACGATGAGCTTGAGCTGCAAATAAACAAAAATCCCATGCTAATACGTGAGTAAAAAGTATCTTTTATATTCGAAAACTGATCCACCAGTTAAAAAAAAGCTGGCCTTTTGTCTGTAAATACGAAAATTCAACCATCAAAAGTGTTATATATGTACATATGTGATATATATTACCAGCTGAACCCGACGCGACTATACCTATGACTAGTATATAGAGCTCCAGCTTAGAGAAACATAATCGTATGCCAGTTATTTTTGGATACAACTTACGTGCCAAACTATTCAAAATTCTCTATATTATATTGTCTCTACGGACACTGGAGGTTTTCTTTTTTTTTAATAAGTTTTAAAGTGAGAATTCAATTCAGATCTTCTATTAATATATTCAGGCGTGTAAATAAAATTGTACATACATATGTATTAAGAACAAAAGGAAAAGTGCAAAATCGTGGCAGGATTCGGACCCCGAGGGCATTGTCTGGAATCAAAAAGATTTGAAATGTCGCCGAGGGTTCAGCTAGTTTAAAATAAAAACATATTTATTAAAAAGGTAATTAAAATATTCTAAAAGTAAGGAAATACCCATAGCTGATATATGAAACTGACAACAAATAAATCTACTTTACAGAAAAGGTTATGGAAGAGGAGGAAAAGCAGAAACAATCTTCAGAAAAGTTTAACAAACTGAAAACACTTTACACAAGTTCGGGATGAGCATATTAAATTATTGCGTGAGGTAAGCAGCCTTTCTTTCCTACCAACGATCTGTACTAAATGATCTCTCAATTGTTTCCCATTTCAGCAAAGTGAAGCCACAAAGGTTTTGAATAAGGAGAAGCAAACGAGCTCTGAGCTGCTATTGCAAACAAAAGCCCTCAACAATGAGATACTAAAGATCAAAGGCGATGTTGATGAAAAGAATAAAATAAACTTTGATTTGCTACAACAGATAGAAGATCAAAAGGAGCAGCTTTCGCAGCTTGAATCGGTTAGGAATGAGATAAGGGAGCAATTTGAAAATGTAGTAAAGCAGAAGGAAATACAAGAGCTGGATTCTATTTCGACATCTGAGAGATTGAGTGAAAATAGTTTGGTCATTGAGAAAATGAATGCGTCCCTTAATGAAGCCAAGGAAAAGGTTTCTCTTGCAGAAAACCAAATAACGCAGAAAAGCGAGGAACTACTACAGCACTTGAGAGCTCATGAAACGGAAAAAGAAACGCTCTTAGCACAGAATGAGCAACTCAAACTGGAGCATAAAGAGAGCTTTGAGGCTCAAAATACACAACTGCTGGAAACTATTCATGTTCTGAAGCAAAAGGAAACATCGCTACAGGTAGATTCGTATATCATAAGAGAGTATCTTATTGTCTTACAATTACTTATATTCGTATGCTTGCACACAGGAAATAACAGAAGCTCTGGCGCTACTAAAGCAGGAATTCAATAATGTAATAAAACAAAAGGAAATACAAGAGCTGGATTCTATTTCGACGTCTGAGAGATTGAGTGAAAATAGTTTGGTCATCGAGAAACTGAATGCGTCCTTAAATGAAGCCAAGGAAAAGGTTTCTCTTGCAGAAAACCAAATAACGCAGAAAAGCGAGGAACTACTACAGCACTTGAAAGCTCATGAAACGGAAAAGGAAACGCTCTTAGCACAAAATGAGCAACTCAAACTGGAGCATAAAGAGAGCTTTAAGGCTCAAAATCAAGAATTGTTGCAAACTATAAATATCCTGAAGCAAAAGGAAACATCGCTACAGGTAGATCCGTATATAATCTGATCTTTTAATCAAATTATTTATATTTGTATGCTTTCACACAGGAATCTACAGGTGCTCTAGCGCTAATAAAGCAGGAACAGCTTTCTGTGACTCAACAATACAAGGATTTGCAAGGCAAGCATGCGGCTCTGGAAGAGAAGTTCGATCAAACAACGAAAAAGTGGATTCCATTACGGAATCATATCAAAACTGTCATTCCAATCTAAACGATGTGAGAAAATTGGTAGTTCAAACTGTGAAGGATATTTGCAATTCCAAATTGAGCGATTCCGCCGAACAGCCATTAGATGCTATACCAAAAATTACAACAGAAATTGATGGGCTCATAGTGAGATTTATTTCCACACCTGACTTACGAAAGGCTGCATCCACTGAGGGATTGCAGGCTGTTATGTATTTTGGCTATGCATTTATTAAATTATATGACCAGTGCGATGTGATCTACAAATCAACAACAGAGATTGAGACGGGTCAAGGTACGTCGCTAAAGCATCGCTGGATTTTTCACTACTTTATTTTGATTTATTTATAATTTTAGATATTTTAATGAAAGCCTCGTCCATATGCTCAGACATATGCACCTTTTTCCAATATTCTCTCAACGATGAGCCGAGGGAAAAGGAAACGCAGAAGGCTTTAAACGATGTACAATCGAAACTGTCGGATATACGAAAATTAGTTGATAAAATTAAACAGACCTTTGAGAAAAAGGTCGACGTCGACAAGCTGCTTGAAATAGAGCTTCGCGAGATGGATAGTGCGATCGATGAGGCAGCATCAAAGATTATAAACCTGTTGGCAAAGGCACGCGAGAAAGATGACAAAACCAATCTGGAAGTCAATGGGAAAATTGTGGATGCATGCACCACACTCATGGAATGTGTTAAAGTCTTAATTTTAAAGTCGCGTGTACTTCAGCAAGAAATTGTCGCATCTCAAAAAGGTAAGACACACAGCTGCATTTTATATGCCATAGTTCTAATTAGCTTTTCATTGTTGCAGGCAACGCGAGTGCTAATGAATTTTATAGGCGCAACAGTCAATGGTCGGACGGGCTGATATCGGCTTCAAAAAGCGTAGCTAAGGCAGCAAATTACCTAGTCGATGCGGCCAATAATGCCATTGAAAGTGAATCTGGGAAGAACTTTGAGCTTATAGTCGCTGCCCAGGAAATTGCTGCCTGCACCGCCCAGATGGTTATTGCCAGTAAAGTGAAGGCTAATCTTAATAGCCAAAATTTGACGGACCTGACCAAAGCATCGCGAAGCGTCACCCAGGCCACTGGCACGTTGGTGGCCACTGTTAAAGATTGCAATGCCCAACTGGAAGAACTAAACGAGAAGGAACTCTCCAGTCTAACACCATCCCAAATAAAGACCATGGAAATGGAAATTCACGTTAAAGTTCTCGAAACCGAACAGGCGCTGCAGACACAGCGCCTAAAATTGTCAGCGTTTAGGAGGGAGCACTACAAGAACAGCGATTACTAAAAACGTTAAATTGTACCTAAGTATTATGTATTTTCTTTATGTACATTTAAGGGCAGAACAAACGCGTAAATGCAAGTAATGGTTAACCTTACAAGGACAAGGGCTCTCTAAGATTATCCTAGGATCTGGGTTTGTTTGACGCTGTTCCTTATTTTGCTGTAAGCTTTCAACATTTTTTGAGAACCAAGAAATTTTTTTAAATTATTTAGTATCGGTCGGATTTTAATGGAGAATGAGATCAAAAAGAGATGTAAAAACAGCCAAAGAGAGTTTCATATTAAATTTTCTACCGAACTTCCGAAATGTCAGTCCCCACAGTAACAACTTTCTCTGTTTTTATTAATAATTTCTCATTTATTTAAACAATCAAAGATCTGTTTAACTTAGCTCTTCTATCACATTGTACTTTTCCAATATCAAGTAAACCGATTAGATTACAAAATTATAACAATAAATTTAATTTAAAATGATTGCTGCAACCATAAATATTATTATATACACTCTTTAGCTCTAATTTGTATTATCACGAAAAGGCTTATTGCTTTTTATAAAACGGCATGTTCATGTTCATGAAACACACTTTTTGCGTAGTTTATCTAAGAGAAAAAAGCAAATGTATGATTGTGTGTTAATAAATAAATTGTTTCATATTTTTGTATAAAATAATTATATTCACTTACGCATCTGGATGCAGCTTCAGCACATTCCTCCGATCGACATCGTATCCTTGGTCTCGTAATCTTTGGCAGATTGGTAGATATCTCAATGTAATAGCTGGACGATTGCCTGCTTGTCGATGGGGCGCTACCCACATTGGTTATCAGGGGATGGCATGAGAGTATTTCACTCAGATGGCTCTGCAGCATAATGGTTGGATTTCCGTCACTAAGCGAGAATATGCGAACAAATTCTGTAGAAACAAGCAAACGCAGTCTCGCCTCTTTATCGCTCCACAGATTCGCTTCATACGATATTATTTTCTCATCAAAGTTCCGACGATTGATAAGGTACAGATACTCCTGTCCCTTGCTCTGACGATTCGAATACAACGGCAGAAGTCCGCCAGTGGCACCTGTCACGCATCTGGGTAGCCGTTTTCTTTCCTGAGAAATTCTAGCTGTACCACGGCTGGTTTCCCGCACCGCACTTGCTGTTTCTGAGGCCAGGTCAAGCACTCCAATAATTGGCTTTGTGACGGTGCCCACTAAACCTTTGCCAAGGCCACTGAGAAAGCCAGGAACGCCATCCGATTGAGCACCATCGTAGGTGTGTCGAACAATACTGGTTACGCCTCCAAGTAAACCAAATCCGAATCCCTTCAAACCTGCTGCCAGATGGCCCCCAGAAGTGTTCGTCTGTGGTTCCAGGATTCGTAGTCTCGTTTCATTGTCATGCTCATCGAGAACCACTTTGCCAAGACTATCAGATAATGTTTCTGTGAGCTTTGCTGTCGAATTTGATAGGCCATGGGCTACATTCTTGACTAGACTCTTGACGGAGCCTTCAAAAATCAATCCAGAGACACCTTCGGAGAGATCGTTGGCGAATCCCAAGGGGTTGCCCAGAAAATCGACACTACCCAATATCGAAGCTGCGTGCCACTTGACTTGGTTTATGTAGTGCCTTTTCATTCCCTTCAGATACACATTCAATGTCTCGAAGTGAAATTTATCCGAATAACTGTCGAGCTCTATGAGGGCATCTTCGAACTTGATGAGCGTAAGTCCCAATACCTTTTTGGTTTCAGACAGTTCGATGGGCAGCTTGGAGGAAGTACTCGCCGATAGTCGCACCTATGGGAGGGACTCTCCAGTTAAAAATTAAATCATATGAAGCCAGGACTAATACACACCTGAGTTGAGCCAATTTTCAAGTTTTCAAAATAATATCTTTTCATATTTTTGAGTATCAGTTTCTCCTCAAAGTTCTCGAAATCGTAGGCAACGCTTAAGCTTTGCCTATTGAATTTTCCGTAGCCGAGAAATGAGGCAACCTTAAGTATTAGCTTCTCCTCAAGATTCGCGATCGACGGCTTCAAGTCCAGTGTGAGATACTTGAAGATGATGGCGTTCTTGTTGGGGCAGGGTAACATTTTCAGTTTCAGCACCACAGCGCTATTTTGCTGATCCTCTTCAGTGGGATTATACGTCTGCAGAGCCACTTGGGTGGCCGCATCCAATAGCTGATTGTCGATTTGTATATCCGAAATGTTCAAATCCAATGAATTCTCAAAGACACTCTGCACAATGTCACAATGTATGAGCTCCAGGCTGATGAACATAATCTCTTCACAGGGCTTTCGTGATATTATCGAAATACCAATGCCTTTGAGCAGCTCAACCTTTATCTGTAATAAAAAATTATGCATTTTTTAATTGATTGTGAGTTGAGTTAACATTCAATTACTTACCTGATACTCATGCTGAGACGATACCTTCGCTTCGTTAGCCATTTGTCTGTTGTTCAGAGAGGCATGCATCCATATTAAATCGGGTGCTAAATATACAGAATTTTTTTTAGTCTTTATATCGCCTATCTCGATGGTGCATATGGGACCATCCATCTTCATTGAGAGCTCCAATTGACCCGATCCTGGTCTTAGCTTTTGCGCCACTATATGCTGTCCGATTGGAATGGTTTGGTTGTTTCTTTTCAAAATAGTATTTTCAATGCGACCCAATACCGCTTCAGCGTTGGGCTGCAGACCATTGGCACCGCAACGTGACTGGAAATAATAGGACAAGAGTATATATTAGAGCTAATCCGTGAATGGTGAAAGATAACTCTTACCTGCACGCACATGTTGGCATGGCACATTAATCTTCCACTTTCGAATCTCCATGTCTGTGTGGTAACGCGCTGCTTATTCGGTGTTCGAACCACCAAAGTGGTGAACTCTGTGGGATTGGGAGGCCTCTCCAGATCCAGCACAAGCCGTACAGCATGCGCCTCGTTGGACTGAATTGGCGGCGTGGATCCTTCGTGCTCCAATTGACCATTGGAGTTCATGAGCCACAGCTGCGAACGATCACCGGAGTTCTTCTCCATTATGATAACCTTCTTCCCGCGAACACCCAAGACCAGTTGCTGATAGCTTTGGTCGGGTTTTCTCTCGTGCTCGCTTGATCGGTCGAATGTGTCGTGAAAGGCGATGTATATAAAGTTTGAGTACGTCAAGGATCTTTTGACGTTCGTCTTGTTAATGGGAAACTCTACCATATTCCCGCCGGGCGCTTCCACCAGCAACGTTTGTTTGTTTGAGGGATCATCCAACACATAGGCCAGCGACGATTGGGCACGAACTGGCGTTATCCAAGATGGTCTGGTGCCCATTTGTGAGAAATTAATGGCCACTTCCGAGCAATTGTCAATGCGTATCGGCGGGGGCAATGTTCGTGCGTCCGTAAACAATAGAATATATGTGGCATCTTTGGAAATGACTTCCAAGCGCAAGAAAAACATCTCACTCCAATCGTTTCGCACATTTATGTACAGACTTTGCACCTCATTGATGGGTATACCTTTCGACCAGCAGCAGCACTCCACATCCGGTATGCGTACACAAATATACTGCTCCTGATCCCAGTTTGGCCAATGAAAGGCGAAGTTGCAATCGATTGGCGCTGAAATAATATTCCTTGAACTGGGCTGATCCTGAAACACACACCAAGAGACATTGATAAAGTAAGTTTAGCGTTGATTTACGTTTTACTTACGATATCGCAGCGTTGTATGAATTCCAGCTTGTATCCACTTCTGTTGTGTAGATGGAATCTGGGTGATAATGTCACAAAAGTCGTGCAGGCATACAGTCCTCTGCCACGTCGTACGCTTATGCCAATTCCATAGCTCCCTTTGGTATTTTCAGCACGCAATTCCCTGTGACTGAGGTCCTTGTGCATGCTAAAGCTTTTGCACCACTGCCAAAAGTAATTGTAATATTTAAATAAAATATTAATTGAATTTAGAAATCATTTTAGCATACCAAATTATTATTGCCAAAGGCACAACCCAAACGTACTTCCAGTGCAGGCGATCCTTCTTGATCCGAAAACGAAAACATTAGAGGTGCCACTTGTCGGGCTGTTTCATGCTCATCGAATTGTCCCGCTGCCGTGTGGTTGGTGCCCTCTTGCTTGTAAATCAGAGGCAGCCCAGTCTTGTTAATGATCCAAACCGGCGCACTTATGTACACCTCCATGCCCTTGCCTTGAAAAGATTGAATAGATATGCGTAAGTGGAGTTCCCGCTTTTTGATGTCGATCAGCTTTAATTTTGGTTCAACAATGCCGATGTGCCTGCTGGGAACTTTCACGTGTCCCGACAGTTGAAAATTGTCCAGTGTGATGCTCAGGTTAAACGGCTCGTATATATTCACATTATAGATATTGGTACTCTCGGATGCACTGATCCTACCGGTGGCACTTTCGTGTATCTTAAACATTAGATCGCAGCAGAGCATATTATTGATTTTCAGCGGTGGCAACAGAGTGATTTTGTGCCCGGGCAAACACGGCTCCTTGCAGTGAAAGATCTCCCTGTTTATACTGATTAGGGTATATAATATGCTGCGATTTTTGTCATAGCACACTTGCAGCTCCTGCATGTTGTCGTTGCCGCAAAGTTTCCATGAAATTTCCCTATTGCTGAAGCCAATGTCGTCGGTGTAATTGCCAGACAGCACTTGATTCTCACTGGAACAGTGCGCAATATATATAGAAGCATCGATGAATTTTAGCGGCAGAGACATCTCATCGTTGGGCTTTATAACACTTATGGCGGAGAGGCCATCGCCGTAGTCACTTCTCAGCGATGTCTTCAGAAAAACACTTCGATCCAGCTTGTTTATCAGCCCCAATGATGATTTCACTTTGATCAGTTTCTGTGCAGATCCAATCAGGGAGATATCGAAGATTATTCGACATTTAGTGGCCAAATCGAGAGAATCAAAGCTTGTTGTCCGAAAGAAAACACCGACTTTGTCCACTGACAATGGTCCAATCAATGTCCAGCCATGGATTTGTACGAATATCTGGTGCAAATTCAACTGATGGGAGTGTATGTGCCTCAGCTTACTCTTTTGAATGAAATCGAACGTTTTCGTCTCGTTGGGCGGCACAGAGTGCCAGTTCTTAATGATCTCCAATTGATGCACATCCGAACAGGACATGTCCCCAAGTGGTGCATAAATGGGCTTGAACAGCAGCGGCGTTCCGGTTAGATTTTGCAAGGCAAACGGAATAAACGGCGAGCGTTGTCGAAAGTTCTTGGCCCCATTGTCATTGAAGTCGTTGGTCCAGTTCTTCAGCACCATGTTGAACAGCTCTATAAAAGTTGATGTGATATTCAGCTTGAGCAACTGCTTGCTGAAGATCTCAATCTCGAATCTTTTCCTGTTCTCCACGTGACCTCTGCTGTATTTACACTTCGCATTGCACTCCCATATCTCGGCAACCGGCTCCCAGCCGCTGAGACGACGATTGTAATAGTTCAGGGCTACTTCGGTGTCAACATTTGCCATGCTGTAGTATTGCATTTTGGAGTGATGTTCCTTTGCTTTCAAAGTCAGTTTGAAGAGCACCTTGGAGAGGGATATCTCCAGCAGTGGCACATCCGCGTCCATGCAATCGTCAATTATGAACACCGATATAACATTCGCATCGACCACCAACTCCTTCAGTTCCAGCGCTGGGTTTCGGTTGGTGTTATGCTTCTGTTGGGACAGCCACAGGGCAGCGTCATTGATCTTCCAGTTGTTTATTTGCATGGCATACAGGCAATCATTGATCGGAAATCCCATGGCCACAAGGGGCGCCACTCGTTCCAGATCAGACTCGTCTTTGGAAATGACCTTTTGCACTCTGGATGTTTGTGCGGGCAGGAGTCTTGCCATTCTGGAGAATAGTTTAACGTCCACATAGGACAAGCGAATATTCAAAGGTTTTTGCACGAGAATGCTCAAGCAATTGCTGCGCAGTTCTATGTTCAATGTGAACGGATCAATTATGGACAGCGCACTGTCATCTTCGGCATCCAGTGTACACGAAAAGATTTCCAAGTGATTGATATTCAAAGATATCGGAACGTTGACACTACTGGGCTTGTACGAGATAACTGTGGTACTTTTCAAAATGATCGCCTCCGAGTCCAGGCGACTGCAGTCTTCCGTAAATATAATCTCAGAGTCTGTTATGTTCACAATGAATTCCGTGACGGAAATCGGTTGGGGAAGCGGCTTTGGCAATGTTTGATTTGCCAGACCAGTATCTGATGTGGGCGAATCTTCCATCAAGTAGGCTTTGAGCTGTTCCAGAATATCCATTAGAGCAAAAACTCTCATATTGTTCAACATAATGGTATACTTTGATAGATTTGCATTCTTCCTGCAGTGGATTTCCACTTGAACAGCATTCCTAGGCGTCGTACTGGTTGTGTCCTTCTTTGAAGGCTGCAATATATTCCGAAACACATTATCATTGCCTATCCCGAGCCTTTTCGTTCGTCCACGATCAGTATGTTGGTCGATATTAGATCTATATCTTGCGAGCCATCGCTGAATAAATCAATTTCCAGGGTCGACTTGATAAAGTGGATGCATGCCAATGGCTCTATGGGCGTATTTTGTGTCGTGTTCAGCGTCAGCAATATCGAAACGTCTTCGAGTAGAATTTGTATTGAAATCAAGTTCATAATTGTCTGCGACACTTCGCTCTTGGACACCAGACTAATCGAGGATAACATTTCAATGGAGCTGGAGACATTGTTGGTGTATTTAATATACACATCGTCTATTTGCTCTCCAATATTATTATTCAGAAAGCTGCGAATCAACTTGTATTGCTCAATGTTTATCATGCCATTTACTTTGGAGAAGGTTCCCTTCGTGCTGATATCGGGACACACGCGAATCCTCTCCGTTGACAGATTTCTCTCCAGCTGCAGATTAAGGTAGCAGGATTCCTTAAAGAATTCTTCGCCCAGCCGTACAAACTTCATATTGGCAATGATAATACGATCCACTGATTTCACTGAACTTCTTTCGCCCGAGAATAAATTGATGTTGACCAAATCGATTCGAATCACGTCCAAGACTTCGTTTGTCTTGGCAGAATTCAACTTCTTACTTATGATACATGGCTCGCTGGCTAAATGAAAGCTATTCGTAAGCGTAAGCTGCCCAAGATTGGCAATTATTACTTGTTTGTTGTTATACGATGCCGGTAGCACGATCACTGGCGAGTCCGCCTGTATGAAAAGTTTCATTTTGGTTGGCCGCAGACTTTGGTCGTTTTCCACATTTTGTTTTTTCAGTTTCCGGATCACAGGCTGCAAGAAATTAATTAACAGGATATAAGTAATCAAACCACTAGCGTATTCCGTCTGTTACCGTTTGCAATTGCAGCAGATCCTTAACAAATAAATGTAGTTCTGTTGCAAATCTCTTTGTGTGGATATAATGTACTGCCGACATGCCAATTTTCAGCGTTGAATCCACGTCTAACGTTTTTAGTACCTCGCATGGCTTTCTGTGAATAAAAAATGTTCCAAAAATAATTGAAAACTTGGCAAGGACTGGCACTCACTTTCTATAAAAGAAGTTCAATGCTTCTGTTCCGCTGGTGACAAACTTTTGCTTGTAAATGTTTCCATACTGGGTAAGGTCAAACACCGACAGGGAGCCCAAGTGACCCTCAACAGATTTACCAAATTGGTCATTGGTTATTTTAAATAGCGCGTTTGACACATTTACTCTGGATAATAGCGAGTCATTTCGAATCAACGTAAAGTTGAATGACCTTATTGATACCTTCAGCGTGCTATAAAAATCGTCTGTATCTATAAATAAAGAATTTAAGTGCTGATTAATAGCTTTTCTAACTTATCGGTGACCAAGCCGAAGCTTCGTTCTGACAGAACGCAGCCCGAGGGGCGGCTTCAGACTTTCCTTACCTATCTTAACCAGCTTCCTCTCCTGTGCAACTTTTTGATTATCGCTCTCTGCGGAGATCAGACCGAAGAAGTCGAATATGGTGTACCAACGCTCCACGCAGATGGCCAAATTCAAGCAATTAAATTGAATTGAACTGAATTGTTCTATATCGGTGGAGCCTTTGGCGGGGCGTCCTCTATGCGAATTGTAGGTGACTAAAGTTTGACCTCCTTTCTTGCTTTTATTATCGTTTTTCTTGGAAAACTCCGATTTCTTGGCTCCATCAAGATTTTGAAATGGATTATTATCGTGGAAGCATGAGGGCACCGATGTTAATCTAGTTTTCCGATAGTTGCAATGTGTGGGTATGTCCGGGCACGATGATGACGTTGATGCTTTCTTTTTGATGGCTTTTTCATGATTTACCGAGGTCACCATATTCCTGAATGGCGATGCGCTATCCGATTTAAGATCTTCCATCAGCACGGACTTTAATATTATTTCTATATCCTTGACATAGCCCTTAACACGATGCTTAACATTGAAGTCTTTAAAGGTGATGTTTATCAGGTCATCATGGTGTTGGTTTTGTAAGTTGATTTGAAAAACCGGCACCGAAAACTGTATAATCGTGCTAATGGTGTGTTCGTCTGTTACTTCCGAATCCGGTATGCTAACTCCACTTGGATCGGGGTGTGTAGATTCACTTGCTTTGCCATTTGAAAAATTCGTAGCATATTGAATGGACTCGTTGAGGAGCTCATATCGTTTACGATTGAGGGATACCTTCAGGGTTTCAACCATGCTGCCTTCAATCTATAGGAAATAAATACAGATGGTATTTCTATTTATTTTCCTATAATAATTAATATACTTACTGAAAACGTATCAAGCATTCGCTCCTCGCCATTCCCGTTGCCTTCGTTATATCCCACCGAAAGCTGCAATGTGATGGCAGTGTCGTGCAATATGGGAATGGCATCCTTATTTTTCGATGGATGCACATTGAAACAGTTTTCACGCTCGTCAATAGTCATCGAATAGACATATATGTTTTTGATCTCTATGGTGTAGGATTCATCAAAGTCATTCGAGTCATTTATAATCATATTGGAACAGGTCATCTTGCCCAAATTAGCAATTAAAACATGCGTGCTAGTGCTCGATATTGGCAACAGAATAATTGGACTGTTTATAATGATATCCAGTCTGAAATAAAAGATAAATTAGCGAATACAAATGCGATTATGTACGAGTGCTTACCGATTGTCATGCCGATTCTTCTGGGGATTAACTGGTCGTGTTTGATCATTGACATCCGTGGCACGGATTTGTTGCACAAATTCCTTTGCTATATCTGTTGCCTTGTTGCCTATAGAGGTAAAAAACTCTCTAAAAAAATACAATAATAATCAAGTTGAGCGTCTTAAAATATTCAAACATTATATACATTTACTTACCGCAAACTTCGCTTGAAATATGTAACACATGCATTTACATCTTGCAAAAATCTGGGACAATGCGTATAGGAAACCGAGGCCATTCGCATTTGAATGCTGCATGTGGTTTTATCGCTCCAGTGACTTTTGAAGCTGAAGGCATCGATTTCATCGCATTTCACATCATCGTCACTCTCGGACACAGCATCCAAATTGTTTGAATATACTTCAAGCGAGAGTCTGTTGAGAACTGTTTGTCTATTCACGTCCGAAGTTCTTAGTATTTGATCGCGGCCGACGGACAGTATTCTTGGAAGGAAAAAGGCTTCTGGTGTTATATCGATGATCTGTATGCCGCCCAGTGATCCAAATACAGTCAGTTCCGACTGAAATGAAGCATTTATTTTGGCTTCCGTCAAGGTCAGGGTTCCAACTTTGCGACCTTCGTGATTTATTTTATATAATAACAAAATATTCAGTCGGAAAAAGTCAAAGAATATTTCGTTATGGTTTTGCTGAGTCTGAGTGGCAACGGACTCATCCAACTCGGTTGGCTCTGTAGAGGCCTCTTCCTTGATGCCACAACTTTCGTTTTGCAATGTACTCGTACTTTGACTTAAAATCGTTCGTTTTGCAAAGTTTAAAATCTCAAGTATGGTATCCTGATTGGCTATTATATCCAAATTATTGAATGTTATGTCCGTGGAGTGAAGTTGCGTTGAATTGCTAGCCGTGGGCGAAACAATTTTGACTTTAACAGAAATTAAAGCAGATTCCTCATCGTCACAGAAGGCAGCAATCGGATCATCTACTAAAAATAAATTGAAAATATGTTCCTTAAATAAAGATTTCAGTTTTTTTGCATACCCATTTGAATATTGTTAACTGCATTTTCGGTAAATGTGAAAGGTAAAGGTGATCCAGGAGTAATGGGCGAAGCGATTGGACTATGCTTTAGGCTGCCAGAAAAACTATCCATGCTAAAAGTGAAAAAATAATATACAATAAAATATATATTTGATTTAAGAAGTTTTCTGAACCTACCCCACATGTCGGTGACTGGCCACCAACAATTCAAAGTCCGGTCCAAAGGACTGTATGGCATCTACCAATAGTAGTCCATGCACAGACATTGTTATATTTGTTTCATTTGATTCCTTGATCAGACCCGCTCTTGCACCGATTATCTGAAGCTCAGCAATGCTTTTCTCCTTGGACTGCATCTCTATCGCCAGTTGTCCAATGGCGAACTCAACAACCACTCGACTGTTGTCGTCATTGCTGGCAATATTGTTGACCCTTTGCTCACTGGCATACGTTTGGTTGCCTCCTCTATACACTTTGCCCACATCTTTGAGGGTATCTATCGTGGGGTTCATTATGCTAAAGAAGTTATTGATGAGCACTTCATTTCCGTGTATTAGGATTGTGGGACAGGATCCGAATAGCGTGAACGACGGATAGTCGGGATCCACAGTGAATATATTGCGTTGCTCCAGCGTGAGGGTTATATCAAATTTGTCAATTAGGTGGAAGTTCGAGGACATTTTTAGACAAGCTTGCCATCTCTCCTCGTACTTGCAGACCAGCACTTGTAGATTTGAAAAGTTGATCGAGTATTTGTCATAGATCTTATTGTGCAGGACATATTCCAGCTCTACATTTTTGTGGAGAAAATGTTGTAGATTCTCCAGGATTGTGGGCGATTCTGAGCCACTTTTTTGTGATGCAGGTGGCGTAGAGCATGGCGTCATATAAGTTTCCTCATCATCGTCATCATCATCATCATTCTGATCAATTTTTGGATGATTATCTGCCGCGGGATCTACTAACATTACAGGCAGGCCTTTTTTCGCCTCCATTTTTCTCATTTCAAACTTTCCAAAATCCAACAGAACCATCAGCGAGTTGGCAACTTTGTAGTTTTCCGGAAATATAATACGTGGTGCAAATATCTCAATCTCAAACAGCCAGGTCTTGCGATTAACCTAAAAAAATGAGCGATTAAAAACAGATATTATTTATAGTAGGTATAATATTGGCTGCTTGCCTCATTTCCAATAAATAATTGATTCCAGTTTTTCAAAAAGTTCTTCCTTCGCTTTCCAACGCGGCTCGTGACTATTGTTGAAGCATTTTCCTTACTTGAATCGGTTATAAAATCCATAATCCAATGGATCGCATCCTTGTTGTATGTAAGATCCAAACCCTTTGATTTAATATTAAGTTGAAATCTCAATTGATTGGCATTTTCGTATCGCAGTTGAAATAGGACATCCTTTTCGAGAGTATTATTCACAGTTGGGGGGTTCTCTGTCTGTGGCTTAATTAGGTATTTGTGTTTGGTATTGCTGTTGGTTTTATCTAATAAATAAACTTCTTCTAATGATACGCCCACAGTGTAGGAAGTCAGCAGCGGACTTAGCTGAAGAAACGATGAAAAATTATTGAATTGCATTTCCATTGATTTTTGGCTCCTAGCATTTTTAGTCGTCTCCTCAGATTGCACGATTAGCAGGCCTTTCAGTAGCTTAATCTCAAAGTGTCCCAAGACAGCATCACACTTTAAGTCGGAGGAACTTTGCAGGGAGTCCTCTAAGGCCACCAAAATATCATCTTCCAAATGTTTGATTGACTCATCCTGCTCATTGTTCGCAGTGCTCGCCGAGTTGCTGGTGTACCAGCCCATCCAGTTGGGAAACCAAAGAAATAACATGTTCTTTCCCTTCACATTGTGCGACTTGAACGAGAGACCTTTGCTAAAGACCTTGTCAAAGCAAATGCGTCTCAAAATACTTAAATCCGAAACATTCCTCTCGCTTTCGATATACGTTTTAAATTCTTTGTCTGCGTCGGACAGAATCTCATTTGGGTTTACTATGATCAGTTTGTAGAGCAGCATGTAGCGCAGATTCTCGCTTAGAATGGCAAAGTTTTCTTCTCGCTTTTTAAATGTGAAGCCATGACAAACTAGGGCATATTTCCACCACAATTTCGGATCGTCTGCCACACTACAACTTGGCCTCTTCAGTCTGTACTGTCTGATTTCCTTAATTTTACGTATTCCTGTAAGTTTGTCCAGCATTTGCAAGCGCTGGTCCTAAAAATATATACAAAAATATCTATAGAAGAAAATCTGCGCTCTGATGGGAGTGGGAAAACTTACCTTCGATATATCTACAATTACTTCAGGAACTATAATCTCACACGAGACTCTAGGCTTGTCTTTTGTGCGTATAACCTGTTGGCACTTGTCCCGTTTCCATCGTGCAGTTGCGCATATTGGCTTAATGATAAAGTTGTGGGGCCGCAGCTCGCAGGTTGAATGCAATTTGCTAAGAATATCCTGATTGGTGAACGATTGGCACCTAATGTCCTCATGCAGAATATCCCAGTATACGGATAACTCCTTCAGCTCCACTAGTTTGTAATTCATTTCGTTGTTGGCCGCTTTAAACGAACCACTCGTCCAATTCGAATCGCAGCTCTGGGCGGTTAACGATGCGATTTTGATGCCGGTTGCTATTTTGGTTTTTCCCACATCAACACTGTCCTCGTATCGAAAGTGAACATCAAATATCTTCAGCTCAATATTGTCTATAATATTGGTGGCCATATTCGTTCCATATTTGAGCCAGTTGTTGTAGGAGGAAAAGTAATAGGATTCCATTTGCATTCCCTTTTCGGACCGCCAACCTGCCTCAGCATTGTCCAGGACCGCTAGCTTGTATTCCAGATCCTGTAGTTTCTCTTTGGTATAGTCCCAGCTTTCCAGGTTCTTTGGGCAAATGATACAGAAGAGCCCCTCCACCGATATGCACCACGGAGAGGTTCGAAACTGACGTACAGGCACTTGGAGCTTGATTTTGCGTATGCTCCCACCTGCCACCTCCACCGGTAAGTTGAGCGCTCGCAGTGCATCTTTCCGTATCGGTATGTTCTCAAGCTCCACCTCGCCTTCAAGAGAAATGCACTTTCAAAATGTTATTATTACATATGCGAGTGTGTGCCGTTACCTGACAAAAGTGCCACAGATAATTGCGCCGAATTCAAGTTTTCCAGGTATTTGCCCAGATAGGTATTCAAGGCCCACGTTATAAGGTCTCTTAACATGGTTGTTGAATCACCGCAGCCGCTGTTACGGCTTTGTATTTATGTTTTACTTCTTTCCAAACAAACATAAGAGTGTAGTGTAATTGCAACCATATGATAGGAGCTATTTACACGTCGTAAATGAAAATTGAATGTACGATATTTGTGTATCATCTCAATCATCACGACAAGATTCGATAGTCAATAAGTTCCATACCTAAAACATGTGAAGTTCGCCAAAAAGTGCTTTGTAGAAATCAAAATTTTTAAAATGTCTGATACGAGACGATCTTTAAATTTACAGGCAAGTTGGACATATAAAATATACTTAGCTATGAGTATAAAGTTTCTAAAGTATTCATTTTGTAGGGTGTGCTGAAATATTCGGTCGAACACACCGCAAACCCTGAAGCCGATGCACAGCCCGAACTAGATGAAGAGGTATGTGGTTTTCTTTCAATAAATTATGACATTTTAATCCCCTTATAGCAGTAAAGACAAGAGATACAACATTGTTCCATCAAAGAATATACTGCGGCTCAGTGTCGTCGGGCAGCCGGTAAAAATCAGTCAGTTTTCCCAGTTGTCTTGGCATTCGGTTGCGGGTGTGATCTAGAAGGATCCATAGAAGTCGCACCATCACAAGTTCGAAGACGCCCAAAGAAATTATTGTTGAATTAATTCTTTATTTAACCAATCTCGACCAATCTGTGGCAGGCACTAGATCGAATTTCGGTCTGTGTTTGCTCAGAATCTCTTTGTTTGTGCCAGAAGCTACTCTTTTTAGCTTTAAGCCGGATGTTTATAGATCTGGCTTGATTATATGCTGTATATATATATATCACCATATCATCTGGTGCCTGGTTCCTATAAAAGACTAACCACTTATATTTTTCTTTCAGAAAAGTCGATTCCTAGAGGGTGCACTAAATTCACTCACAGTCGGCGCATCAAATGACTTTAAAACCGCATTAGAAATTCTAGACAGCCCAGAGACTAGTATAGAGGAAAAAAAGGAAAGTCTGAATCATCTGAGAAGCCACATTGATGACATCGATGTGGCGAATTCCCTGGCCAAAATGGGCGGCACAAAGACTTTAATTCGATATATCTCAGTGCCCGAAAAGGAGCTGCAGGCATTGTCCATTAATGTTGTCGCTGAAATGGCACAAAATAACATATTTTGCCAGGACATATTCACCAAAGAGAAATTTTTGCCTGCGCTTGCACGAAATTTGATTGATGCGAATGAGAATATAGTTCGGTGTTCCATCTATGCCATATCATCGATAATACGAAGCTTTCAGCCAGGCATGAATGAATTCAAGCGAATAAATGGTATTAACGCTCTACTACCTTGCCTAAAATCCTCCAATTCAGATGTCTACATAAAAGCAGCATTTCTCATAGCATCCCTATGCTCGTTGGATAAGTCTCTTAGAGGTAAGAATATTAATTATATATACAGCCCTTTCAAAAGACATTTAAATACATTTTCTTTTGCAGATGCATTTTTAAAGGCCAACGCATTTTCTATTTTATTGGAAAACCTAAAGCCGATCGATGACTTTGATGTGAAACAGGAGACCACACTCTATGCACTTTCCACCCTCTCATTGAAATCGAATTTGAAGCTGTCGGCGGAGAAACGCAAGGATTTGGAGCTTATTTTGTCACAAATAATCTCAAAAAATAAGCAAAACGAAGATTGCGAGGTATGGTTTATCCGTAGGAATTCAATTGGATGATACATTGCTCCAAAGCATATTTGTAACGTTTTGTTATTTTCAGGACATGGTCAACTATGCAAAGAACATTGTGGATAACTTGAAAACACTGCCTTGAATAACATAAGAATCACAGACACGGGGAATATATTAATTTAGTTGGTAAGGATTTTATAAGAGACCACGCAAGAGCTTTGCCAAATTTTCAAGTATAATTTGAAATTTATGTAAAAAAGACCATCCGAAAGAGGGTCTACAAACTGATCAACTGTTTTCCGGGTATCCGGTTACGTAGATTGCATATTCCTTTTGGAACGCTTATCCCCGCGCGACAGCCGATCAGTTTTTAGGTTCCGTTCCGCAATTATCTGTCTTTCCATTATGAAATTTCAAACAGTACTGGGATTGGCGCGACTCCTCCTTGCTCTAGCATAAAATCCATACTGAAAATAGTACTTAAGACGCTTTCTTATACAGCTAAAAGCAAATCAAATTAAAACCATATTAGGTAACAATTTTAATACGAAGACAAAAACTGTTTTCTTCATGGCTGTGTTCTCGGTAGCATTGCAAATATGTTTTGAATCTGAGAGTTGCAGCAAACCAAACCAAATCGTCTCACAATGAGGGGAGATTTTCATCTCCCATTGAAGCAACCAGATGCGACATAAATAGATTTGATTGATTCGTTTTATAACTTTATTTTTTTTAGTTAGGCAGTATGTCAAAATCATCTCCAACAGAAACAATGGGTATATGTTCTAAAGTCGCTTCGAGTTGCGAGTCCGATAGATTCCTTCGTCTGGCACAGATATTCCAATCCATGCGTTGAACGGCATGCAGACTTTCCGCCTCGTTATGATGCCGCAAAACCATAGATTCCTAAACAAAAAGTAAACGGATATTGTAGCAATTTATTAGTTACTTCCAAAGGACATTCATACCTTAATTTTCTCCCATTTATCGTCAACATCTTGCAGCCAGCTGAGCAGCAGACGCCCATTGAAACGGCAACGTGCGCTCTTTTCCTTTTCGTCCTGCTCGGGCGTGAACATATTGTAAACCTCGTCATCTTTCAGATAAGTACAAACGGAGTACGGTGCCAATTGGCCCGATATACTGCGGGCTGCCTTTGAATGGACCCGAATTATCTCCTGTTCGACATTCAAGCAAAGCTTTTCTCGCTCAACCCTATGTTGCCGATTCAAATGACGTCTGGCCGTTTCCTGATCCTCATAAATCTTGTGCATGCTCTGGGGCAATGATTTCGGTACATGAACCTCTATTTTTTCAGCTGTTTTGCTCAACAGATACGTCCTTTTCGTCAACAGATAGTCATTGTAGCCTTGGGGTGGCCGCGGCTTAATGGGGTACAAATTCTTCCATTTCTTTTCAATCTGTCGCCGAATACTCAGGAACATTTGAAATCCATTTGTGAAAGGGGAATCATGGGGATGAGATTCTTCAGCATTCATAGCAGCATCCAGGGTTGTGCTTGAATTCTTTGAGGCATCATCGGTGCTAGTTTTGGGCCTTATTTTCCGCTTCCGCGGATGGACGTCAACATTTGAGGAGGGATTGACATCTTTTGACGACGATGTCGACGACGTGGATGGGCTCGGAACATTGGTTAGCGTTTCCTGATCAAACTGAGCGCCCTGTGGTATGGGACTAGAAGTCATATTACCGTAGGATAATTTTACATCCACATTATCATTGGCATGATTCGATGACGCCGGCGATGGGGAGCTGCTCTGCATTTGCGGGGACGAGTTGTTCGAACTGCGTTCAGCACTGGCCACACCAGACCGATGAGAGCTTCGCAGAACTCTTAAATTCTTCTCGTCATTGAATAGCTTGATGTTTTTGTCATCGAGGACGGTGGAGCAAATGATATTACTACCTTTCTGTGGGCTTTCGTGTGGGCTCATGCATTGGGTGGTCGTTATGACGGCATCAATCGAGTCACTATTTGAGCTAACGACATACGGCAGGGCCGCACTTCGCGAGGCAGTCACCTTGCCAGTTCTTAGGACATTTCCCTCCGTATCAATCGAGCAATTTTGTTGCGGAATAACAATTTTCAATGGCGGCACTTTGAGTCCTCCATTGTATATGCTATCATTACTTTTATAATCATCGCTGCATTCCGTTTCATTCTCAATATCGACATTCTTATTAATCTCAACCTGCTCTTTATCGGCACTTGATGCGTTGGCTTTACTCCCGGAAGGCGAGGCCTTCGTCGCCGCTAGCTTTGAGCCCTTTTCCACTCTTGAGGATAGCTTTAGAGTGGCACTTTTCGAGTCCTTTGAATGTTCCGAGTCTTTGCGCTTCTTCTTTTTCAGTTCTTCGCCAGATTCCTCGAAATCCTCTTCTATATCTGAGAAGCTGCGTTTTGTACCCGGCGTACTTTGATTGGCCGAATCAGTGTTTTTACCATCCGAGCTGTTTTCATCCGCTGAGGTTTTGTCTTTCGAGTCAATAACTTCTTGCGAATCCGCTGAATTAGTCTCCTCAATCTCTATGTCTCCTTTCTTTGATTCACTCTTTTTTATGGTTGTTCGGGTGGAGTCTGTAATCAAACAATTAGGTAATATCCATTAGTATCAAATTTTCATAGATATTGAAGAGCCTGAGCTTCCAGGAGTGTAATTTTGAGCAAAAGTGAAAGGAAAGTCATCTCTTTGGATGTATATGTATGCATGTACATATGAAATACGTACAAGCTACACGAGCTGCTGGTACTTTGAAATTAATTCATACCAGCTACAGAGATTTTCGGCTTTTAGTAGATCATAAAATGGAAGCCACGGTGTGCTTAAATTAGCTGCACTGCAATATTATTAACACAGTTTGAAAATTATGCTAGCCTGTGCGTCGTACTTTCTTTGTGCAATTTCTGGTGCGGCCCTGGGCTACGCGCAGACACAAAGACGTTTATTACGCATTGGAGATTTCTTTTTAGCTGCTTTTTTAACTAGCATTAATAATAATCACTGTCTATATACATATATATATGTAGGATATATGTAGGCTGTTTACCTGTGGAGGATGTAGCAGTCATTTGCTTTAAGAGAGCCATTTGCTGTCTTTCGGACATGGGCGTATTTGAGTTTGGTCTGGCTGGGGTAACTCCTGTTGTAAATCCTGTCCCCTTAGGTCTTGGGGGTGGCATACTATGTTGTTCAGTTTAATACGGTAACAATAAAATATAGAACAAAAAGAAAACACATAAATTTTATACAAAAATTTATAATACGAGTTCAATTCAGCGTGACCGTTTCTTAAATAAGCAAATATACCAAATTCATAAAAATCATTTAATTGATATTGTTACAATAATATATTAACAAAATAAAAACAAATACATTGCAAATTAGTTTAGTTACTTATTTTAAAACTATAATATATAGTTTAAGAAACTATCGTTTTTAATGACTGAAACTATTTGGAATTGAAACAAATATACAGCAACAAGTAGCAAAACAATAAAAAATATTGATTGGCGTTTCTCATGAGAACGTACCTTTGCTGTCACGGTATCCAGGCTCCGAGATATAGATATAGGTGTCCATCTTTTTGAGAAATGATTCTCACCAAGTAGCTTCAGTGGTCCACTTAGTTCCATATTTTTCCAAGACGGCTTGGAGCACAAAATAAAAAATTTTATTAATTAAAGAATTTTAAATCATATACATCTGCTCACTACGTTATATATAACATTTTCATTTAATTTAATTTTAATTAATTTAGGAGCAGCGCCTATTTTCTATCGACATGATAGAATGGCGCAAAATTTGGTTTATGTAAGTATGAACAGGAACTGCATTTGCTATTTATCAATGTAATATTTTAATGAATTTTATTGTCTTAGTTAATGTATTTAACTTATTTCAATGTTTTTTGTTCCATTGTTTCCATTCTGTTTCTATCGGCAATCGCATTTGGAGGGAAGTGTACTCGATAGTACAATTACATATGCACATATATACTTATGTTTTATCGTTTTTTTTCGTTGGAGTGTTGCAAAGTAAGTTATTGTTATTGTACTTTCCTATTGTGTTAGAAAATTAATATTTAACCAAGAAGTTGGTATCTTGCATTAATATTGAAATAAGAAAGTGGGAAATCTACTTAAATTGTGATTTAGCAACTAACCTCTCCTATTATCCACGGTGCGTGAGTGAAATGTAGATGTATATGTACATATGTAGGCTGCTAATCTTCCACAAATACAAATGCTCACATACTTATTGCCTGCATATATACATAGATATGTTCATATGTATATTGTTATTAGTCAACCACGGCCTGCACTTACACAAAATTCAATTTTTTACTGTGAAAGGCACTACACGCTAGTGACGAAAGCCACACGAAGGCAACAGCTAAATACATACATATATATGTACTTATGTGCGTATGTAGCTAAAATTACAAATCCATGACGATAGTCCGATCGAACCGTATGATAAGTAATCGCAAGTTAGTTAAATGTACTAAGAATAATAGTTTACAAATTTGAGTGAATGGTTGGACCATGTATCAATAATTCCAATTTGATTATTTGCTCAAAATAAGTTTCCTTTCCCAATTAATCAGCTGTTGAAGCAGATTTACTTGAAACAAATTGTTTTTAGAAAGTAATTAATAAGAATTATCTGTTGGCATATTGCACTATCTCTTTCGATAAGATATCTTAGATGTCACACTGATTTTATTTACCCCAACTAAAGTTATATATTGGAACGAATCGGATCGCTTCTGTAAGGATGCTAACCCCATCAAGGGCATAATATTCGGTTACTTTCGAATTCGATTTACTTCCGTGCAACCCTCCTCTTGGAAGGTAGTCATGCGCAGTAGAATTTTCATTTTTATAGTATTGATTTCCGCATTGTGAATAATACGTATACATGTATATTTCGTTAAAATGATTGCCTCAAAAGCTATAAAAACATACAGGATGTAAAAATACATAAAAATTTCACTAGTCTTTGATAATTTAACAGAAAACTTTAACATACGTTTGCTCATTTAACTAAAGCCTAATCGTGTTTTGTATATTCTTCTAGACAGAAAATTGAAAAAATCGGCAAAATGACGCAAATGTCGCAGGACGAAATAATAACCAATACAAAAACAGTATTGCAAGGCCTCGAGGCATTGCGAGTGGAACATGTTTCGATTATGAATGGCATTGCTGAAGTGCAGAAGGACAATGAAAAGTCGGATATCTTAAGAAAGAACATCGAAAATATTGAACTCGGGCTAAGCGAAGCTCAGGTTATGATGGCCCTCACATCGCATCTGCAGAACATCGAAGCCGAGAAGCAGAAGCTGAAGACACAAGTGCGGCGCCTGCATCAGGAAAACGCCTGGCTGCGCGATGAGCTGGCCAATACCCAACAGAAGTTTCAGGCGTCCGAACAGTTGGTGGCTCAGCTGGAAGAAGAAAAGAAGCACCTGGAGTTCATGGCCTCTGTGAAAAAGTATGATGAGAACCAGGACCAGGATGACACATGCGAAAAGAGTCGAACGGATCCTGTGGTTGAGCTCTTTCCCGATGAAGACAATGAGGATAGAAATAATATGTCTCCCACTCCTCCGAGCCAGTTTGCAAACCAAACTTCAGGATATGAAATTCCAGCACGCTTGCGAACGCTTCACAATCTGGTCATTCAATATGCATCGCAGGGCAGGTACTGTATTTAATGCTTAATCGAAAGAAAAGACGACTGCAACAAATCTATGTGTGTTCTTACAGATATGAGGTGGCCGTTCCTCTCTGCAAGCAAGCATTGGAAGATCTTGAAAAGACCAGTGGCCACGATCATCCTGATGTTGCGACTATGCTGAACATTTTGGCTCTTGTGTACAGAGATCAGGTGCGAATATGCTTTCACTTGAGCAAACGAACGTTTTCTAATCACATTCATTTATCAAATCCAGAATAAGTACAAGGAGGCTGCAAACTTACTGAATGACGCATTGTCTATCAGGGGGAAAACTCTTGGAGAGAATCATCCTGCCGTTGCTGCAACTTTAAATAATTTAGCAGTGCTCTATGGCAAACGTGGGAAGTACAAAGATGCTGAGCCCCTTTGCAAGCGTGCCTTGGAAATTCGCGAAAAAGTTTTAGGAAAGGACCATCCAGATGTTGCCAAGCAACTTAATAATCTCGCTTTGCTCTGCCAAAACCAAGGCAAATACGACGAAGTGGAGAAATATTATCAAAGAGCGCTAGACATCTATGAATCAAAGCTCGGCCCAGACGATCCCAATGTGGCCAAGACAAAAAATAACTTGGCTGGCTGCTATTTGAAACAAGGAAGGTACACAGAAGCCGAAATTCTCTACAAGCAGGTTCTGACCAGGGCGCACGAACGGGAGTTTGGAGCGATTGATAGCAAAAATAAGCCTATCTGGCAGGTAAGCGGGCCATTGCCGTGCAATACTCTTAAATGATTGCTCAATTTAAACATTGATTCGTTTCAGGTGGCCGAAGAGCGTGAGGAGCACAAATTTGATAATAGGGAAAACACACCATATGGCGAATATGGTGGATGGCATAAAGCTGCGAAAGTGGACTCTCCCACAGTTACAACCACTCTAAAAAATCTGGGAGCACTGTACAGGAGGCAAGGCATGTTTGAAGCTGCTGAAACCCTGGAAGACTGTGCAATGCGAAGTAAAAAAGAAGCCTACGATCTAGCTAAACAAACTAAGGTCTCACAACTTTTAACATCTAACGAAAAACGGCGATCAAAGCAAATTAAAGAAGATATGGATTTCTCAGAGGAGGTAAGTACATGGTATAATATGTATATTATAAATGCCCACTGTGTCTTACAAATTTGACAGTGTTTGCTTGCTTTACAACGATTAAAATATGAATATTTTATTGTTACAGAAAAATGGCAAACCATGAAAATATTATTCGTTTCGTCGAAACTGGAATCTTTATGTTTATGATTAAAATTTAATAAAAAAACACTTTATTTATTCATTCCTTAATATACCTAAGTTATTTTCCCAAGCATATTTTTAGCAAATAAACAAAGTTTTATACCTTGTTGTATCGAAAAATATATGTACCGCTTTTAATAATAAACCAAAAATAATAACTGAATCGTCTAATTAATATTAATATTCTGTGAATAAAAAAGTCATTCCAGCACATAGCTTTTTGTGCCTAATGAAGTAGTCTCCACTGGCGGCTGTTTTGATGCATCATTTCAATAATATACGGTCTCTGCTCGTTTAATTACAGTCAATTAAATTAAAAACAAAAGCAACGAAAAAAGCAAAACCAAATACAATACGATACAATCGATAAACTCACTGTTACCTGGTCACACTGTGATGCAGGTTTTTACTAGTAAATTTTATAAGTTTTAAACATTTCAGATAGTTTTAGTAAGTATCTTAATTTTTGCTGATTACTAAAATGCAAATATTTGTTCATAAAATTAATATTTAATTAATATAATTTCCAAAGCATTCCATGTCCGCGTTTCATATGTACATATGTATCAGTGCGGCAATCGATGATTTTTTGGCTACATGGGGTTGATATCTTAACATACCATGCACAATTTGTGAATAATTTTTTTTGCCGGCGTTCGTATTTCTGAAAAAAAAGGATTAAAAACAAATATATAAAATGAAATTAGTAAGGTAAGATGTATTTTGCTTATCATAATGTTGCACTTAGCATTGGATAAAGTAAAATCTTTACTAGAGCGCCTGGTGAAAATTGTTGTCTGTGCAAATACCCACAGCCACTTTCTTGCCGCGCGTTTTGGGACAAGAATATGTTTATGGCTCGCATTTGACTTTATTAAACTGTTTAAGACTGGCTTCCAGTGATTTCTTAGCTCTTGCAAGCTTGACTTTTAGTTAGTGTGTTAAATTTTACTTCTGCGAATGATGGCGTCTAAAATTTTGACAAACGCTGACGCACACATGCATACATACATATGTATTTCAGTAGAGCTTGTGCTCCTGCAAAACAGAAGTTTGCGTGCGTGTGTGTGTGTGTCTGTGTGCAGACAGGAGGAAGCGTTTTTTTTTCTTATAAAGTTCAAATAGGCCGTGTTCATGAATGAAATGTTAATCCTATGCGATTATAATCTATGCACAGTGATGCCCACGAGTTTCTGGTAGAAAAGTTGATACCAATACACTGAAATGGAAATGTTGCAGCTTTAAAACGTTTGCTAGGAATCAAGACAGTTCATTAGTAACATCACTTTAATACCACTGATACCCTCCTTTTCTTCCAGGTTTCTGATGAAGCTTAGTCACGAGACTGTGACCATCGAGCTGAAGAATGGCACTCAAATACACGGTACCATAACAGGCGTGGATGTGGCCATGAATACTCACCTCAAGAGTGTCCGGATGACCATCAAGAACAGAGATCCTGTTCATCTGGAGTCTTTGAGCATCCGTGGCAACAATATAAGATACTTCATACTGCCGGACAGCTTGCCATTGGAAACTTTGCTGATAGATGACACCCCGAAATCGAAGACAAAGAAGAAGGACAGCGGTCGCGTTGGTAATCGTGGCAGAGGAAGAGGCGCGCGAGGACGTGGAGGACCCAGAGGACGCGGCCGAGGCAGGGGAGGATCAAACAGACGTTGATTTTGTAACATCCTACATTTAATAAAACAAAACATTTTAAATACATGTCTGTTGAATCTACTCAACTGTATTTATTTATAAAAACAAAGCTGTTCAACTGGAGAACCGTCTGAAAAGTAATTCAATAAATCGAATAGAATATTAATTGTGGATTTGCATATAAAAGTCTAATGGTTTTTGATACTTTGATACATTATAAGAACGATAATATGTACTATAGACGACATCTGTATTATAAGTCTCCCAATTTCCATTAACCTAGAGTCTTCTTTTATTCGGCAGCTTTAGGAAGCGTCGTGGAATAAATGCTTATGACATCATATATGTATGCTCGTATCTTTAGCCAGACAAGAACATTCGATTTATGCTTAATAATTATAATTTATAAGGTTCGTCTTGTCAGATTTTAGCATATGTTTATATTGTAGCCAAAGAACACGATATGTTCGCTAAGGATACGTTAGACAAGCTTAATCGCTATCATTATCATTTAAAATGTTGGACATTACGCCGGCCAGCTCCTCCGCTTTGTCGAGGAACTCGTCTCTCGTTAAACGGGTATCACTGCGTAAACTTTGCGCAGTAATCAAAAGGTTTTCGAAATCATTTAGTTGCGTATCCAAATCTTCAGAACTCAATGATTTCTTCTGCTGGGAGCCTACTAAATAAAGTATTTGTATTAAATGATCGCATAGGGGTCGGTACTATAAGATTTATAAAGTTTACTAACCCGATTTCGTACTTATCTCCACATTTGACCAGACAACGTTTCTCAAACCATCCACAATTTCTTGATATTGATCTTCTGTTGGATTAGGAGTCGATGTCGCTGTCGATTCGGTTTCGGCATTGCTCCTCAGAGATATAAAGTCGAAAATGAAATTCGTGCGCTTCTTCAGGTCTGACAGGGATATTCCGTTTTCCTCACATGGAAACGAAGTTGTCAAAAGAAACCCAAGTTTCAATGGACAATCCTTTAGGAAAGTATCTGAGAAAGTGTGCAAAAAGTTAATCTGCAAATGGAAGGAAAGATTGTTGAAGATTGATTTTGTTGATAAAGTTTGGTTGCATTTACATCGTTGGCGTCAAAAAAGACTATTACAGCTTCAGTGTCTTTAGTAATTTCTGTGGGAACGCTTTCCCACTTTCCATCGAAAGGAATCAGATTGACCGAAGTGTTGAAGTATTTCGTTTTAATCTTGCATTTATAGAAATGTGAAGAAACTTCGTTACTCATCGGTGTCTTTGATTGATCCATTTCAGACAGGATGCCTAAATCAAAATGCGTATCAAAACATTAACAAATTGGTAAACAGCAATTGATCCAAAAGATAGAAAAGAATAGACCCAGACACAGGGCATACACAGCAGCAGTTTAGAAAATCAATCAGACGGGGTGCACCCGGTTACATTAAAAAGGTATCGTGCTAAATAGGTATTTACTTATGCTTTACAGTTATATACAGTCTGCAGTACATACCTTCGGCGATTTCCAGCGGAGTCTTTGAGCCATAAGACAGGATTAATACGGTCGGATCATCCATTTCGGTTTTTTCTTTTAGTTAATTTGCTACCACAAAATGTAAACACCAGTGTGACCAACAGCGAGATCTGTCAGAAATCCATAAGAATACATAAATCAATGCGTAGCGCAGCCCATATTCCGTTGTTTCAAATCGACAAAAGCCCAATTCCGATTATATACAAAAATTATCTTTTATAAATTAATTTAGTTTTATTTTTTTTAAATATTCCCAAGTAGTATCCCAAGTAAGTCAGGGCCACAACACTTTCAGTTTTGTTCTGTTACACATAGCAGAGGCTGCCGTTTTAGCAATACACCAAAGTGTGCGCTTAATAGCACTATATTCAGAAAATAGTTCACATCGATGGCAAGCATTTGCGAAAACCGGAGCAAACCGAGCAAGTGAAAACCGCCTGTTTATTTATGAAATTTGTAATCTTAATTTTTATTATATTTCGTCTTATAAAATATATGTTTTCTTGTTTCCTTTGGTAGCATTATCAATATTATACGTATACACCTACATACATACATATTTTGTGTAAATTATATTCAGGCAAACTGAATTTACTTAAATACGTCATTAAAAGATAGTTTTATAAATATACAAATAATTTACCAAAACACACTTGGCATTTTGACATACCACCCACGTGGTGCCATTGTTCTCGCTTAATCCTCTATCGACTCCGATATATGGTGTAAGTCGGAATAATTCATTATTGCGCGATGTAGGAACTCGTATTGTGCCTGAATGAAAATTAACGAATGCCATTATAAATTTTAACGTACATTATAACTTTTGACTTACGTATGAGTTGATAAGTCCCGGTCGCTGAGATCTTAATTTCCTTGTTGTTGCACAAATGTCAACTGATTTCTCTAATCTAAGATGCTGGACTAAAATGCACATGGCCACGAAAATAGAACTTCGATCAGTCCCGAGGCTGTGGGATAAACATTTTAAAGATATTAAATTGGGAATAATAAGAGTGACGCTTTAAAGTTAAATACCTGCAATGAACTGTAAGGGGCGAGCGACAACCAATATTTTTATGGCTTTTGTAATGGTTGTATGCTTGATCCACAAGTTCTATTATTCCTCGACATACTTCAGGAACTTCCCCATCAACGGTTGGCCAACCGTTGTACTGAAATTGTGTTACTTTCAATGTGTCGTCGATTTTGCAGTTCGTAACATAGAATTCACGACGCGTATAGTAGGGGCAGTTCTCGCTGTGAACATATTTCACAAGTATGTGATCATATTGTATCTCATCATCGGCCCAATAGCGTGGACATTTTCTTTGACCATCTCCAATCTGTAACAAATAAATGGATGTATAAGTCACCGAGTGTTGCGTCACAATGTTTATCGATTTGTGACTTACCTCAGATATCATTACAAGTGTGGAAATACTTTGTTCTGAGATCATTCTCCAGAAATCGCCAACGGTGCTTTCAAGTGGATCCTGGGCAATAATGAAGGTTTCACTATTGTCATAGCCCTCAATAAACGAGGCGTTAATATAAGTCGAGTTATCTCTCACAGGAAGTGGGGTCAATATTACCTAGAATTAAGTAAAAACTTAAAGCTTATAAGGATACGTAGATAACCTCCTTGATTACTCACTCTATTACGATCATATGGAATAATCTCCAGGCTTCGGTTCTTTGAATTGTTCTCTTCATTTTCGCCAACAGAGCATGATTTATTCACCTCATCCATTGTGATTAATAGTTTCTGAAATTCAATAACATAATTTTAAAACAATTATCTGGCATGTACCTGACGCGGCATATTAATGGTCGAGGAGAGTTTGATGTAAACGAAAACCTCTTCACAGCACATACCTCGAATTCCATTTCCAATTTGCATTTACCCTCATTCGGTTTTCGCTTAAGTGATTCAATTGCTGATGCCATTGAATTAATACATAAATCCGTATTTCCAAAAGTTCCAGTGTCTAGCAAAGCGCGATATAGAAAAATGTATTGTTTCTAAAAGGAAAATTATAAATTATAGTATTAAAAAAAATTGTAGAAAGTTTTCCTGATCAAGTTTTTGACTTACCAGAGACTGAACTAAAAAATTTCGCTGATGTCGTAAGTCACATACGGTGTTGTATATAGAAACTGAGTCTTCTTCCTCCAATTGTTGTATAAGAGAATCTAATGCGACCAGAGTACCAGTTCTACCCACACCGGCACTGCAATGCACTAAAATGGGACCTCGCTGAAGTGAGTAAACTGAATTAATCTGTCGTATAAATTTGATAATGCCATGCGGGTGTTCCGGTGCCATAAAATCCTTCCACGTTAAATAGTGGTATTGGGTAATCTCCCTGCGATCTTCCTCATCGCCAATCAGATTGCTTTTCGAAACATTCAAAGTTCGTACAACATAATCGCCAGTCTTTCGTTCTTGTGTGAATTTCACTAAAATATCTCCAAACTGCTTAGTATCAAATACTTTTTCAGGCCAATACTTTGCACACTTTGCCTTATTGTATTCCTCCAAATTGGTGAGCATCACAATTATCTCCAGATGTTGTTCCCATATCATGCGCCAAAAATCATCAATGGTACTCTCCATGGGACCCTGTGCACAAATAAACTTCTTTCTCTCCTTGTAGCCAATGACAAAGTTGGCATTTATATAGTCGGTTGATTGCAGCCCGTTTGCAGTCGCCAGTTTCACGCGCGTCTGATCGTAGGCCTTTATATCGGGGTATCTATTTTTGCAAGCATTTTCCTTAATGTCACTATTTTTTGTTGTTCGGTCGCTAAAGCGATTCGGCAGCATTTCATATTCTCGAAGGAATCCATAGTCCGTGTCCTTGTGACGATTTTTATAAGCAGTTTCCAGTTCAAATCTTTGAATGGGGCCAGTATCGAAACCTTTGTGATTGCCAGACGTAATAAAATGACTGTGATTGTGGCTGCGACGTCCGAAAAATGCCCTAATAATAAACAAAGATAAATATATTAGTGTTCTTGTATAGATTTTCATTTGGTAAGCAAGAATTAGCATCCATTAAAGCAATACTTACCTCAACGAGTCTCTCAATGTCAATGCATCTTCTCCAGGCATTGCATTTTTGGTCTTGTTGTGATGGAAAATCCATAGTGTAAAAAATAAAATGATTATTCCAAATAATATGGCGCCCGCTTTAATGCCAATATTCAAATAGTAGTCCATATCCTTTAACGAATGATTCGGCTCCGCTTCTGTTGCTGGCGTAATTACATCAAAATAATCGCTGTACGCCAGGAGTGCTCCATTCACGTCGCGCACTGTTAGAAAAATATAAAATATGGAACTAGAACGAACGTATTTAAATGGAAGGGCAGAAATGCTTACCAACTATTTCCAGAAATCCTGTATAATTGGCATTAATATCTATCTCGCCGTCCCATATTTCATGGACAGCAGCAGGAGTTGGGAGGACATCTTGGGTTGGATTGGAGCTTGAATTCTGTTCGCTGTTTGGATTAATTGTATTGCGTCTGACACGCTTTTTATTTTCCAATATTTTGAAAGCATTTTCCGTTAAATTTCCGGCTTTAAGCAGTTGTTCCTTCTGCGATGATATCCGAAATTCGGAATCTAAGAGAAATATCAATCGAAAATAACAGCATTTAGTCATAAGCATAAGTCTATGGATATAAATGAAATATATTACGTGATAGGGAACCCATTGGTGTTTTCTGTGGTATTTCCGATTTTCTAAGGAATGCCGTTCCCTCCAAGCAGCTGCGGCATATCTCATCGTTGTCCATTAGTTGAGGGTTCTCCACAAACCGATTGCCATCGCCCAGAAATATCTCCGGCTTAAAGTATTTGCTACTGATCATTTCTGCTATATAGGCATAGGCCTTGGTGGCATTCTCGCTGTGCACCTGATGATATGTGTCGATATTTAGTTTATCTGGCGTTGGCAATTCCTTGTTGGCATTGGTTATTTTCACTAGATACAATCTGTAGCAGCATATGGGCCCGTTGCGTTCGCTGATTTTGGGTAGATACAATTTTAGAAGATATTTCGAGCCATGTTTAATTTTCGACCACATTGTACGTCCCACGACATCGGGTGTGGACACGGGCATCAGACAATGTCCGCCCGCCAGTTCCCCGTTCTTCTTGTGGCGCGTGATGGCCGAAACGGTCACGGAGTAATTTGTATTTGGGCTAACACCGTCATAGGTGGTCTTGTGGTGGGGCTCATCCACTCGCCGGATCTTTGGTCCCCATTTCTCGTTGAACACATTACTCTGGAGCGTGTACCTATAGTTGCCCTCTAAAGTAATCAAATATGAAATGATCTTTCCATTTGGCACCTTGGGGTAGCTCCAACTTATCGAAATGGAATTGAGTCTGGAATTGTTATGATGATGGCAGTTGATGGTCAGATTTGTAGGCTTTGTCGCCGCACCGTCCATGGTGGTGCCATTCACGACATCCGACCAGGGACCACAGGTCTTTGTTAGATCACTGCAGGCCCGCACTCTGAATTCGTACTCTGTGGCCGTTTTTAGGTTATCAAACATGTAGGGCAGATTTCTTGAGTTTTGCTGGTGAATTGTTTCCTCAATCAGTTTGGGCACCTCTCCCGACTCGGACACAATCAGTTCGTAGTACTGTATATATTCAATAATATCTTGGGGCGGCGGACTCCAGCCTATGGTTATCGTAGACGCTGTGCTGCCCGTCGTTTCCACTTTCGGAATAAATATGGGATCAAAGGAGAGGGTTGTTATGGCCACGGGATACTGGTTGGGTGCTCCATCGCCGATCGAGTTCTTGCCCAGGATTCGCAGGGAGTAGGTAGTGTTTGGCAGGAATGATTCCAAAATATACGACGTATTGTTGCCATTAATTATGTCCTTGTAGTATGAGTACGTGGGTGATCCTTGCTGGGAGAATGAAATGAAATACTTCTGGACGGGATCGTTGCCGTCATTTACGGTCCAATTGAGGAATATTTTGCTTGCACCCACAGCCTTGGCGAACTCAATGTTCACTTGCGGCACTTCCATTACGAATAGGTTTATGTCCTTGGAAGTTTCCTCAGTGCCAGCACTCTCATACACCACACACTTGTACGTTCCGTTTTCCTTCTTATAGACCTCGGTAAACTCCAGGGTAAAGTTCAAATGTGTCTCATTAAGCTTGACAATCGAGGAGAAGTTGTCCATGAATTCATAGGCGCTGCCGTCCTTCAGCCACTTGAGATTCTTATGGATCGTTGCATTTTGTGGATAGACTTCAACCAAACAAAACAATACAACATCTTGGCCGATTTTTCTCCTTATTTTATCGGCGGTGCTGTGCACAATCTTCGATGGCAGGTATGTTTCTACATTAAATTCAATGGAATCATTTGTCGCCGAATGTTTGCAAGTGTAGTTGCCAGCGTCCGATATATTCACATCGGCAAACAAAAGTCTACTGACAAAAGCGTTGGTCCTGTTCGTTTCACTAACATTAACGTTGGGCATCGTTTGGATTTTCAATCTGCAAGTTATAAATTTTATATATTAAATCCACGGTCATGTATTTCCATTGGTTGAGAGCATTTCACTTGATAATAGATATTTCTCTATCTTATTTACCTTTTAGTCTTTTCATCAATAGTCTTGTTGCCAAATATCCAGGTGGCTTTTTCATCTTCCGTCGTACACTCCAGGGAGAAGTTCCTCCCGATTTCAGCCCATTCTAAAATAAATAAAGGAAATATTCAGTGTGTTTTGATTTTGTGCAAATAGCTTCGGAACCCAAAGCTTAATCCTGAATTCAGTTGAGTCCCTGATGAGCGTTTGCTCGATCAGCATGGCACAGAGAGGACAGACGATGACTAATTTGCACAGCCTGCATTAGGCCATGGGCTCTTTAACCAATAGGAGACAAGAACCTTGCAGCCTGTCTGCGAGCTCTTTTAAAGATGCTGAAAATAGCATATGCATCGCCCATACCGAGAAGGAAATTTGGGCAGCCAGAACATTTTCTAGGAGCAGGTCACCGTATCTGCACCCCTGTACATAATAAGCACATACATATACATACATACATACTGTTGCACTAATAAACATCAACATATACATAAAAGCCGGCTAGCTACTTATACTATAAAAGATAAGATAAGAAAATTCGTCAACCTTTGTTAATCATTGCTCTATTAAAGAATGAAATTCCATGTGTATAGATTACTAGTTTGAAAGATTGTCAACCATAATACCATTGAACATATGTATGTACATAAAACCATGCATCTGTATGCATTAAGTTGTGTACATTAAGGGCTTTTGATCGCACCAAAAGGAATCTCAAAAAAATCACTGCGCCAGACGTGGTTTTAAAACAAACTGATGCCAGTTCACTGACGCCCACAGTGCACATCATAAGGGGTATGTACCTAGTTTAAACAAACATCAGCCCCTAATTAAAATCCTGCCACAAAAAATGGCAATCTTGGGCGTTACCGATGTATGTACATACACGCATATGTATGTACAATTAGAGTTTAATTCTTAAAATTAATAGATGAATATCCAGCATCACACATGTACGTCAGATCCAATGCACTAACAAACACATTATACAGCACAATTTATTGTTTAAATAACTAGAAAAAAAACCAGACTTTTTTGCGAGCTCCGCTCAAATTTTTTTGCGGTAAATGTCTGCTAGAATTTACACATATTTCGGGGTTTTTGTTTCACTATAGCATATTTAAACTGTTGAATACCTTGCTTTTTATATCCATGCACAAATATTGTGCAGAGGAAAATATATATAAGGATAATATTTGAAAGCATTGACATGCGTCGGAAGAGGAGTAACGCCATGGCTCGCCAGTTCTCACTTCGAGCCGGGGATATTCATAAGTCAGATATTGTTCTCGTTAAACAAAGTATATTTAATAAGTATTTAAACGTCTCTGCGGTTTTAAAACACTGATTTGTTTGTCGGCAAAACGCATACGAATTTAATTGCTTTGTTATTTTTTTTTTGTTAATACTGAGCAGTGTGACCGTGAATTTATCGAAAAAATATACCGAACAACCATCAGAAATATACCGAAAATTACCTTATCAGTTTTAAAATATACCTTTAATATACTGGCGGACACGACAAGATGCGTTCATATTCCATGATTTTGATATTCGGTTTAATATTACTAGCATGTTATTGCTCTCAGCCCCAAACAAATAATTTTATCCGATTCATCAATAAATTTTGTACAACATTGGCTTGTTTTCAGAACTCATTTGTATTGGATTGCTTACATAATAAGGTGCAAACAAAAACGGCCAAAGCATTAAACGAAAGTGTGAACTCCGGTCACACTTGGTCATTGTTGCTGGTCATCCAAGTTTCTGCATGCGTATGGACATTTGTATACCTTACTTCCTTCAATTAATGTTAAATTTGTTGTTCCAAGCTGCTTTAAGACATTAATAATGAATTTGTATTAGATTGACATGTTATTTAACCATTAATGCATATAATTGGTTGTTTTTATATACTTCTATCCCGGTCCCGATACCTATTGTTGGTATGCATTAGCTGCAGAATATTGTTAATAACTTTAAAACAGAGATTGAGTAGTTTCTGCTTCAATTGGAGCCTGAAATCACAAACATTACCTCAGTTCTATAATATCCCTTCTCTCAAGGGTAGCAGACTTGTTGCGCATTCCGTGCCAAAGTTGCAGAACAATGCTGCTAACTCATTTCCCCATGTTGCTGAAAATTATCCCATACGAATCAAATGTATCTTACGGGAATGCGTATGAAATAAAGATTCATTGTTGCTTCATTTCATACGCATTCCCGTTAGATGCATGTTGGTCCCACCACGAAAAAGAGAGAACATTTTGAAAACCCACCACGATTTGAGAGCGAAGAAGTTCGGTATTTTTTGTGCGCTAAATGGAGTTTGGCGGTCATTTTGAAAAGATAATATATTAAAAAATATTTTGATGAAATTGTTTAAATTTACGTTTATATACCGGTATAGCGTAAATATACTGACGGACACGACAAGATGCGTTGATATTCCATGATTTTGATATTCGGTTTAATATTACTAGCATGTTATTGCTCTCAGCCCCAAACAAATAATTTTATCGGATTCATCAATAAATTTTGTATAACATTGGCTAGTTTTCTGAAACTCCTCGGAGTTTGGCGGTCATTTTGAAAAGTACTTTAATTTAATCTAAAAAATATATTGGAACTTGAATAAATATATTTTTATATACCGATATACAGTAATTATATTATGTTTCTTACCGATGTTTTATCTCATCATCGATTGCATAAAATGTATTGTATAAAATGTATTTCGAAAGTTCCAACAATTTGGAACAATGGAAGTTGAATTACCGATAAGTGGTTTATTTATCAATTGATTATTTAATTATTACGGTTCTATACGCTTAAAATTTAATAATCAATATTCATATGAGGTAAAAATTAACTAAATACATATAAAATATAACCATTAAATATACCGATAGTGGCAACATTTTCTGCATCCCTGACTTGTGCATTTTACTATCGATACACCATCATCGATACGAATCTACCATCTCCATTTGGCATATTGTTGTTTATAAAAATTTGCCGAAAGGCAAAACAAAATTCTTTAGTAATGCCGCCAAGTAAACTTGACAGTCTCTATCGCCGAATGCTGATAACTCGATTCTTCGAAAAGGGATGGGGAAGCCTGAAAACCTACGTAGGTAAGACTGGAGACTGTATCTAATTAAGCATCTTTACGTAATAGAGCAGTCAGCATAAACAACGAAATTTGACGATTGTTTGGATTATCTTCGGTTTGTGGATCATTTTGCGATCAGTACGATAATAAAATTTGTAATGTTTTTGGAATATTTTCAGTAACAATTGATTTTTTCTCACAAAGCATTGTTTTACCACCGATCTTTCCTATGGGTGCTCTACGTTATAGGTGCCCGGACTCAGCTGATTCGTTCAATGGTCCTGCCTCTATTGGATCTGCATTTTGGAACCGCCAACATCATAATCTATGCAGCTGTTTTAGGAAAAATCGGTTGAAAAACAAGAGCTTTGTGAGCTACCGTTCGTAATAAGCGATGGAAGAGAAAAGTGGCCACATGCCAATACTTCAATATTTCCTCGCTGCTCCTAAATCTCCTAGTTCAGGTATGGAAAACAAGCATTTGAATTTCTCTATTATAAACTTAAGGGATTTGAATGCATAATATAAGAGTTACCGATGCTGATTTCCCAGTAGAATAGTTTTTAAGATCTCCTATGAAAACTAATTACATAAAGATAATCCAACCAAAAGTTAAAAATTGCATACATTTTGTGCGCAACTAAGCCTCAATCAGACCCAAATCGTATCACTAAGTATTAAGTCATATATATCGGTCATACATATTTCTGAGAGAAGCAATTGATTTGCAAGGATAAGCGTAGATATCCCTAGGAATTCTGCTTAACACAACACACATTTTATATATTATACAAATGCTGCTTCCCGCTCCCTTTTTAGAGTATTTCAGTTTCGTAAAATAATTTCCAATAGAGAAAGTTGCTTTAATCTCGTACCCCGCGATTATCCAGTGGAGATAACAAAAAGGAAATCTACGCGGAAAGCACACTGATAGAAGGAAAATTTATAACCCCACTTGAGTTACATTTACCCGGCGTTGTGCCCAAGGCATCAAGGAACTCGTACTTTCAGCTTTTGATACCCAACACGTGGAAAAACGAGCAGCATAAGCCGATATGCATACATTTGGCTGGAACCGGAGATCATGTGAGTTTAATTTTACACATTGATAATTATTTTGATTGACTAACATTTATGTTATTCCATAGTTTTTTTGGCGGCGAAGAAATTTTATTGCGAAACCGTTGCTCAAAGATGCCAACATTGGATCGATCATATTGGAAAACCCATTTTATGGGCTAAGAAAACCAGATGACCAAAAGTAATACTAACTATATACATATATGCAGGAAATATTTCGAACAATTTGTATTCATCCGTATATTCTATAGACTGCTACTTATGAGAGTCGCCCTTAAGATTCGAATGTAGTCAAAAGGTAGCCTTTGGGTCTTCTGTTTTGTCTGTTAAGTTATTATATTATTCACGGCAACGACCATTAGGGCAGATAAATTACTAAAGAATTAATGTAGGCATTGGAAAAGGTGTTATAGGCCGAATTATTATGTGGAATTCTGGAAAGATAAGATATAAAATTGACAGCAAGAAGAAGAGACAAGCAGGAGAATTCTTTTGGATTATATTTTACAACAAACTACTCGCCCAGCAATTTTACTTCTATTAATAATAATAATTCTTATATTCGCTTTCTATAGACGTTCTAATCTACATAATGTGTCGGATATATTCGTAATGGGAGGATGTCTTATCCTTGAATGCCTCGTTCTACTGCATTGGTGTGAAAGGAATGGATTCGGTCCCCTCGGAGTTACCGGCTTATCTATGGGAGGACACGTAAGATGACGCATAATTAAACAAATAACAAAATGTAAAAGCGTGTTTTTTTACAGATGGCATCTTTGGCGGCTACAAATTGGCCAAAACCCCTCGTACTTGTGCCCTGCTTATCTTGGTCGACGGCATCGGCTGTTTTTACAACTGTAAGTGAAATGGGATTTGTTGTGCCCCTCAGATGTTAATCCTTGCATACTCTGCTGTTGAAGGGTGTTATGAGTCAATCCATTAACTGGGATATGCTCGAGATGCAGTATTTCTCGGACGGGCAGTATCGCGAGCGTCTGTCCAAAATGGTGACTGTGATCGATGATGCGTTTGAGGCTGGCCAGCGGTTCATAAAGAACTTTAACCAATCTCTGCATGAGCTCAAAGAGGACATTAACGATACTAGAAATATCCAAGAACTGAACAACGACACTGTCGGCAATAGCTACGAAACCAAAAATATAAGCTCAAAAGATGGCAGTAATTCGATATTCCTATCAAAGTCCTTACAAAACATCAAACTTGACTCTGGAAATCTGACGTTACCGTTAAAGGAAGAACCAAATTCAAAAGTTGTGCCCGGCAGCGCTGTGGCCCTTTCGAAAGGCTCCAGCTCGACATTAACCAACCTTATGAAGTACATTTTGCCATTGTCTGCGCAACAAAAAAAAACTGATAAAATTGACATTACCAAAACGAATTGGTGGGAGCGGGAGGCTCTACAGTTCATGCGTGGCATGATGGACGAGTGTACGCACTTGAAGAACTTTTCCATACCATTCGATACCTCGCTTATAATTGCTGTGTGCGCCAAGGATGATGCATATGTACCGCGAGACGGCTGCTCAAGCCTCGAGGACATATGGCCCGGAGCAGAGGTGCGATATTTGGATGCTGGCCATGTAAGCGCATATGTCTTACATCAGAAGCTATTCAGGTAAGCCACACGAAATCATATTTGTTAGCATTTTACACATTCATTTGTTGTTGTTTCTGACAGATCGTGCATCATCGAAGCCTTTGATAGGGCTAAAAAGATATATGGGAACGATGTGGGTGAGGATCTTAAATGTGCCATTACATATCAGGAGCTTTTGAATAAATATGACAAAAATATTTAATTGCAATAGTTTTAAGCGACAATATTTAATAAATTATTAATAAGTCTGTCTAGATGCAATCTTAAACAGTTTTCTTAGTAAAGAAATTTTATATTTTATGAAGTTTTAGCTTGGAAAAACCTTTGCACTACGATCGGCAATGTGTAGCTAGTCCTATAAATATTTATTTAATATGTTTTTTCTGTTTCCATGCCTGTTACCATGATGCGCTGAGTTATTTGACGTTCAATAAATGTTGCAGTGCTACAACTTATGATGAGTCAGTGGATGTTGGGTGGGGAGGGGTGGCTTTCATTTACTCATAAATAGATTGTTGCAATATTTTGTGAAACAGGAACAAGAACCCCACTGAATCCACACAGACTCGGACGAAAGTGTTCGGCTACGAACGGTTGCAGAAAGAAGAACGAAGCGGCTTTATTAAGGTAAACAAGGACCAACGTTCGCTGTTTGTGTTTGTCTTTGCATCACTGTCAGTGCTGTGAGTACTGACTTTGACACGTTTTCTGACTTAATTTTAGTTTATTGCTTTTTATGTGAGCGTCGCTTGGAATTTTCTGTGTACACTGCGTATCGTATCTAATACTAGCACTGGCCCTTCTTAACTTGAAACGTCAACCGTCGACCAAGTGACACGTGTTGCGGATGAAACATCCACGAAAAGGCACACAGCCGCCACAGCGTCCTGCAACCGCTTTGTAGTCACCCACTGACTCGACCGTTGACTTTTCCGTTGGTATGGCCTGTGCCCCAGATCTTCCACGCACAAATCCCAGCCAGCCTCCGCGACAGTCAGTACATATACGGGGGTGTGATGATTCTCCTTCTATACGTACGTATGTACGTACTATGTTGCATGTACATCCAACTTGTGCTTGGCCCACAGGGAGTTTTGTTTACAGTTCTCACGCATGTGACTTCCAAATGACGGATTGAAGTAGACAAATATTTGTGTAATAGCGCTGGTTACCTAACATTTCCATTTGCCCTTAATAGATAAGGATGATTAGAGCCGAAGTCCCGGGGAACGGTGCGCACGCGTTCGATTATTGCTCCACGATACTGTTAATTATTTCTCTAATATATTCATAGATTTGTTTTTAACTTCAATAGAGACATTTCTGTTGTACACGTGCCGCGGCTTTACATTGTGATAAGGTTAGATAGAAATATCCACAAACAAAATAATAAATATATGGCTACAAAAAGTTGCATACTGCACTGCCGGGGAAAGCTCTGCCGCCGTTTCCCATATTTTTGGGGGATGCCAGTAGGGAACAACGAACGTTTCGATCAGAAAGAAAATTTAATATAAAAAATAGTTTTTCTACGCATGAAAATGTGAGGAACCGTTTGCCTAAAATATTCTCTATTCAATCAAATTATAGACGTAAGGAGAATTACTTGGATAATTCGCGCTTGTTGATTTTGATTTCTGCAATGGGTATGCATGGAATATATCTGTACATATATGAATATAATAAAAATGTGTGCAAATACAAAAGCAAACGAAGGACTCTGCTGAGTTTTCTGGAAACATACAGATTTCATTATATTAATTAGTGTTTTTCTTCTGCAAATACTGGCAGCTGGCAGAAGCTCTCCCTCAGCCGTTGGCATCTCTGCATAGCTGCGGAAGGCAGTCAGGCCCAGGCACTTGATGTTATGACCATCCTCAGACAGAGAATTATGTTGTTTTCAGTTAAAACTCAAGAATTGTGTAAACACTTGTCCAAGCTCGGGTTGTATGATATTTCAATTTAATGAATATTTCTGTGTGTTGTGACTGCTGCTCAACAAATACTCGCAGCTTGTGTATGGGGCATACATATCTAGTGCTAATTAAACGTTACCTTTTTTTTGTTTTCAGCTTAAAGCTAGCTAGTCTACTGCATTCTAGCTACTGTTTACATAATTCACAAAAATTCGTTGCGATCGGTTTATTCCGAGGAAAATAATCTGCCTTTGGTGCTTTTTTTTTTTTTTTTTGCCGCTGGGGCCAGATACTTTTCTTGCAATAAATAAAGATAAACTTCGTTCTCAGCTTTCCATTTGGCATGCATCCGGTTGGTGACACTTACCCTTCGTTACCGTAATTAATTTCACTTTCAAGGCGCCCGGTCCCGGTCCCGGGGTCTCTCGGTTGTAAGTATCTCACCCAAACGAATTGAGACACGTGTATCATCAGAGTCGTCCGGATTTAAACATGTTGCGATGTACCACCACCACCCTGCTGCAGCGCCACCTTCAAAATCTTTCGGGCGGTTCCATACTGCGAGTTAATTCGTTCGATGTGGTTATGAATTAGGCACAACTCATCATTTGCAGCATCAGTGAGGGCGGGTCCCCCTCCCCGTCCCCGGTCGTTTGCTCTTCGCTCTTCGCTCTTGGAAACTTCAAGCCAGACCATGGCACACAATCATTGTGTTAACACCCAACCCATGCGTAGCCAGCCGTTGGGCATCAGCAGCAGCAGCAGGAACAGCAGCAGCAACGGTAACAATATGGCACCCCCGTGGCACGTGTCTCACACAGTGTCCTGCCCAAACAATGTGCCATTCACCATTCACCAAGAAATATAAAACATCCTCCTCCAGCCCAAAACCCTTTTAGCGCTGCTAAAGTATAATGTATAGTGAAACATTTGCCAAGAATAATAATAATACCGAGGCATGTATTCTATATGCTTTTATTTGTGGAACAAATTCTGTGACGCCAGCATAAGTTTTACACATTTCCAACACTTCCATAAAAAAGGAACCACTACAGACCACTTTTATTGAGTTGCTCTAGGTGGTTATTCTCTAGCTAGTTTCGCCATCATCATCATCTGGTGAAACCTCTGCAACTTTTTGCAAATTCTCCAAAATTTGATTGTCATAACAGGAACCAAATAGACAGTCAAAATAAACATAATAATTATTTATTGTTTGTGCAATTATAAAGAGAAACAAAAACTGTTTTGTCTGCCTGCCTGCCTGCGGATCGGATCGGTGGATCCCAGCCAGTCAGAGACCGAGTATCCGAGTATCATGCAGTGCAGGCCCGTGTTTGACCGGCACAGCAGGCGCTAGTTGACTCTTGGTTCTGATCTCATCCGCAATGTGGCACTACGACACAATGCTCTTTGCTCTCACTCGCTGGTTACTTATTTGTGAACTTGTTTGCTTGAGCTGAGGCAGTGATCGGGCCACAGCCGCAGCTAATCTATAGCGAATGCTTCCATTTCCTTGTCCGTTTTGTGGGTATCGGTATCGTGTTGGGATTGTTTCACAAGAACAAGTCGAAACAATGGGATGACATGAGGGTTGCTTGAATATGGCCTGGGGGCATTAGTTCGCATCCTTAACCAGCCAACCAACCAGACTCCGATCAACCGACCGACCCCCTGGGGCCGCGTGAGCCACAGTCAGTCAGTCACATCCTTTCCTTTCCTTTCCTTTCCTCTGTTTCACATGCATCCAAGTGCTTTCGTATAGATAAATATGTTGCGAATCAATAGCACCATTAAGCCAGGAGGTTCAGCAATCTTTTTTAGAATACGAGTATAATAATACAAATAATTTCTTCTGTGCGTTGCACACCTCGTAACAACGCCAGCGCATTCGAGTTCAGTTCATTCTTTCTTTCTATGTTCGATTTACACATTCGAACATGTGACAAAAAAGATTTCTAAAGACCACTTATAGGGGGTGTAGTCGTAAGTATTTTGGGTTCACGACCACCACGATTGTAGATGTCATGTCTCAAAATCCCCAGCCACATGTTTCCTGAATGGACCAGAGAGCACAGAGCACAGAGCATTATTGCAAACTCATTCCAACAGCCTTCAAAATAATGTGAAAGATGTGTAACAAACAATGTTGCTTTCTTTTTACTCCCACTCCCCGCTCTCCGCTCTACGCTCTCATATCCCCTATCCCATATGACGTGCAAATTCTACTAAAAAAAGAAAAATGTGTTATGATACAATTTCTATACGTGGCAGTAGCTGCCCACCCATACAACCTTGTGTGGCTCTGGCCAGGGATCTAGGCTCCCAGATCCAAATACCTTTTGGCCTATACAAATCGTAGCCATTGTAGCCGTCGAGTGTCGGGCGTTGAAAGTCGCTTTGTAATCCTCACTCTCTTGAGTTTCCTTTGTCTTAGTAGCACATTCAATATATATGTATATGTACAGTGGATTGGAATAATTTTCGGTCACCTTATACTGGCGGCACTCGCACTTCGTCGCGGTCGTCGGTCGTCTTCAAGCAAGCGCCTAAACAAATAAACAAAACAAGTAAGAAATATGCAAATTTGGTTTGGTATTCAACAATGGACTAACCGTTTAAGTAATTGGATCTCTATTTGGTTCTGTTTACATTTTCGGCATCGCCACTTTACGCCACTTCGACGCGGAGCAGCAGCAGCGACAGCGGCAGCATCACAATGAAACCCGAATGGAAATCCCGTTCTGGGCTCACTTCGGCATGTCCTGCGACACCGCAATTGAACATTTGGCTGCCACATTAAGTGTACGAAGCACTATGGGTATGGATATACATATATATATAGGGTGGAACAGGCAGCAGAATGGACCAAGGACCAAGGACCAAGGACCAGGGACCAGTGGATATGTGCTCTAGCCTGGATGTCGTGACAATGGGTGGGCGTTGCCTTCCAATCCAATTTTCGGATTTGATTTCATTTATATGCACTGAAGGATTAGAATAGGCGAGAAAAAGATTCTCAACGGCCCAACTAGACAATTTCATTTGTCGTTTCGTTGGGTGCTTTAAGGGGATTTTCTTCTCTTGCTGGAAATTGATGATGCTTTTCTCATTACATTTGCATTAAATTACTCATTCGACATTCTTCACTACAAGCACTCTAAAAATAACACAAATGTTCGCTTTATGCTCGCTCTCTCTCCTCCGCAAAAATCTTTCATTGGAAAATGCAAACATGTGTTTGTGACAAATACCACCGTACCCGAACCATAGAAGAGATGGCATATTTACAAGGGTTTGTACTTTGGCACTTTGTGTGGTATAAGCCGAATGTTTATTATATCCTATGCTCTACGTATTTTGTTCATATCGCAGGACAGTTCTTATCACTCAAAGTGGTTCCGGATGGACGTGTGTTCCCCAATGAATCGATATCATAATGTAAACAACCTCGACGTGTCCAACTATCTGTTGGCTTCGTATAATCAATGCTAGTCCCCCAGTTTCCCGTGAAGAGTGTTCAGATAGCGCTTTGGGTAATGGATAACTGAGTGACGACGGGTAATTCGTTCACCTCAGATATGTAAGTCGTAGGCCAAAACGTTGGATGCTCAGTGGATGATCTGTGCTTATATTCATTCATTCAATGGATTGTGCCAATCTACTTGCTAGTGTTAAATTTATTCCATGACTACCCGCAATGGCCGCTTTACGAGAACGATTCCATTTAGCTAGGATTTCAACTGGCCGGCAAAACATAACCTGAAATTGTAAGTAAAGCCCGTAGATTGTCGAAAGAATTAAAAATGCAAATCTGTGTGGGTGGAACAGCCAAACAGCCGCCAATGACCGCCCACCATTTCCACTTGATCCTTTTTCATTCATTTCTGTGTGCCATGGTGGCTGGGTGGGCTATGGGGGTTTGTTGGGGCTACAGGCGCAAATTCGTGAGTTGCTGCTCATTTCCCAATTAAATATATCTCTGGCAGTTGTTTACTAAAAGCATCGCGATTTCTTCTTGGTCGACGACTCCCGTCTATCCCGCCCAGTTCGTTTTAGCGGCAGGCAGGCAGCCAACCAGCCAGCCAGCCAGCAGCCATTCGGAGTTTCTCGAGTTAATGCGATAAATTTGCATATTTTGATTGTGTTGCGGTCAACAATGGGTTGCTCTGTGAATTAATGGGATTTTGGGTAGCTTATGCAAAATCCGACAAATATTTTACAATTTTAATTAAATTATGCTGTGTTCTTCGCGGGGTTAATCCATCTGACTGGAAGTCTGAGCCATTACAGCATCAGCAGCAGCAGCAGCAGAGGCCAGAGCAAAGCAGAGCAAAACGCGAAAGTGACAACTGTAGCCACATATTTCCACATACCCAAAGTGCAATTTAAAACATTGTCATAGCAGCACACAGCACACATCCAATTCTAGGCCCCGCCCATCGTCCTGTTGGCAAAACCACATCAAGGACAGCGAAAATTCAATTTCCATATGGAAATTGCAGTCGAGCGTCGAGTCGTCGAGCCTGGGGTGGTGGGGAATGGATCCCACTTTAATGAGACTTCTCTGCCCATCGTTCGACGTTTTTGTGAGCATTATGGAGCCAGTACGAGGACACCTGTACATTGTGTATACCCCTCAGGCATGCATCTGCATACACAGTCCGAACAGCTACACCTGTCGCCCTGATGCTGTTGCCATTGCAGTGGTATTGGTATCGGGAATGGGACTGGCTGTGAGGATGGAGTTTTTGCGGCAACGTCAACACATGTTTCGTATTATCCCTGGGCTGTGGCGCACACCCATCTTGTACGAGTAAATGCCTAGAGGGGATACACCCACACAGACCGAACCAGACCGAACCAGACCAGACCAGACCGTAACATCATTTCGGGGTTTCTTTTACCTTTGCGTTACATCTGCGATTGGATTTGTGTCATCGTACGTCGAATTTGTATATCGTCTGGATTCCGCATACGAATGCCGCTTCTCTAGTTGTAACTTTTGTCCAATTACAAAAGTTTTGCTGGTCAATCCGCCAACCGTATCGTCAGTGGGGAGAGTTTACCCCCAATGTCACGTGTCCTGTCCTAATGGAACCGCACAAAATGTGCTAATTAGCTAGAAAAACATACAAATTTACAAAAACATCAACTACTATAGCTGAAGGGCATGGCATGGCATGGCATGCATAATAAGTGAGCTACAAATTTCAGCCTGACTATGGCACGTGGCAATCAGAAAATGTACACGTTTTTCGCGCTAGTATGCAAATTTTATTACATTTAAAACAGTTCTTTCTTTTCATAGATAAGAGGTTATTCATGCCTAATAGATTCGTTTGAAATCAACCCTTTCTGATGTACCCGCAGAAACTTAAGTAAATAATTAAATAAATATGAAACGGCTATTATCGGGGTGGAAGGTTTTTATGTCCTAGCAGATGGACTCAATTAGCTTAACTTTTACTTAACACCTTAAACTACCAGTTCCTGACTCTGCCTGTATTCTCTGCTCATTGGAAAATATTCCTATAGCACATATTCAAAGCATCAGTTGCACAGAATATCATCTAAACTCTGCTGTTAGCCCTCTCCATAGGGTTTTTGGTATATGTGAGTGGCGCACATTTATCGGGTAGAATTTCCCTTTCTCGGTGTGTGTGTGTGTGTGTGTGTGTGTGTGTGAGTGCTCGTGTGAACCCACGTAAACATGATGTAGAATGAAGCTATTCATGTGTCAGCTTAAATGAGAGTGTATGTATGCATGCCCATCCAAGGGGCTGCATTGAGAGAGGGCCTGGGCCTGGGCATGCTTGGGTAATCAGTCAAAATATAATTTTGATTATCCCAAACAACGTCAAAAAGTCACGAAGGGCCTTTCCAGACGGCAATAAGTATGCTTTTGCTCTCCAACTACAGCAGCCAACGGGATGAATCCTTCGGAAACCACAAAACACAATAAGTTAGAGGACCAACGATGAGTCTCTCTGTCGCTCTCTCTCTCGACGATAGAATACCTTTTAGTCAGGTTTTTTTTATACCCTGGATAACCGAATTAATCTTTCTTTTTTATGTTATTAACTTAGTCATTCCAAAAGCTATCTGAAAAATACTTTACACAGCCTCTTCTGTTGTTTTATGATTAAGAAAAGAATCGGTTGTTAAAGCTGATCATAAATATATATAAATTCTATAAAAAAGAACACATTTTCTGTTCCTTTTCCAACTGAAGTTGATAGTAATCTTTCTGAAGGATAGACATACAGGCTTTCCATCCATCTAAATTCTGTTTTGGCAAAGAGAAAATATGTTTTTACGCTCTCCATCCCAGACTTATACCTCTCAACACATGGCAGATGTATCAACTGTGGTTGTATCTCTGATAAAGTTGGAGATGTGACGCTAAACCTTTGGATTCTTTGGATATTCGATGTGCTACAATTTTCCAAAAAAAAATCATCTCATTGGCTTTTCAAGGGAATTATCACACAGTCTGATATTTTGACAATTAATTAAGATTTCAGATTTGCAAACGAATGTCATAAATAATAATGAATCTTGACATTCCCTAATACAACTGTAATGGAGCTGTTTCAATAAGGGTCACTTAGGAGAAGAAGGAGGAAAGCAGGCAGGCAGGCAAGCAAGCAGGAAGGTTTCGAAGGAAGAAAAATGCTGACAGTAAATATTTTGACTTCAAATGTGTTGTGTTTCCCGTATCCAGAGGAAAGAGTAAGAGAGAGCGAGTAAACATAATAAGACAAACAGACTCGCTTTCATTCAGACATTATTTTCCTCCTCCGGCGCACAATTCTGTTTCAGTTTTTCTTTCATCCCCCAAAAGAGCTGAGCTCGTCCATCCTAATGATACCACTTCGAATAACATCATGGCCAGATTAGGGGTTTCCGTTCCCAAAGCGAATAGACAATGCTCGAAATTAAATGAGAGCGAAAAGGTCATCCTATTCAATCGAATCTCGCTGGACAGCTTGGTATTTATTTATTATGATAGTGCGAAGCGCATGTGGCGGCAGCAATGGGAGATGGGAGAGAGATGTGTGGCACTGAAGCGGGAAATGGGTTCAATACGATGCCAATCTTGGAGTTCGACAATATGCCAAAGTGATAAATGGCTTGTGTATTATTCTTGTGTATGGGCTGCTCTCGGTAAGGATACACCGGTCGGACTCGACCCAACTGTGGGGGGATTTATTCCACAGCGGGCTCTGGTCTCTGGGCACAATGACAATAACCAGCGCAGTGTGCTGTCTGCTGGCTGCTGTCTGCCATGTCGATGGACATAAAGGATATTGTGGCAATTTGGACAGGAAAACCAGAATTTTGGTCCACAGGACCACCACAGCGGTAGCAGCGCAGCGGACGCAGGCGCAAATACGTGGTCCGACAGCCGTGCCACCAATCGACAGGATGTACTCCTTAGCCAGCCACGGGTGGTCCAGCCGGGGCGAGTCGAGGCGAGTCGAGTCGAGTTCCTGGCGACAAATGACAAATGTATTTATTTTCCTTGACTCTCAACGAAATCTTCTTCATCGAATTATACAACAAAATATGAATTTAAAATCGATACGATTATGGGTATGGGTATGGGTTTGGGTATGGGCATTCATTATTCGGTGGGTATTAGAGCCCTGCACGAATCCACATGATTCAAAAAATCACAGTATACTCATGCCCCTTCAATGCGTTCGATCATTACGAATCACCCCTTCAGTCCGATTCGAATCACCCGAATCACTAAAAAACCGGATCAGAGTACTGCGAATCAATATCAGCAAGATTCGTCGCATGATTCAAAAACTGATTCAAAACATACTACGAAGAATCTTCCTTTGTATGCGTGCACATGTACAGTATTACGAAAAAAAGCGTACGCACAGAACCAAATACTTGTGCATTTTTTGACTGTATTTGTAACCGAAATTGTTGTTTTCTTACTCAAAGGAACAGGCGCTGCCACGTCGCTGCCGGCACACGTACCGAAAGGCAGCGACCCTTCGTGTGGTGTGGCTTCGGCAATGCGACTTCGGCTCTTGCGGTCGCAGTGTAAAAGCAACAAACCGGTTTCTTCCGCAGGCCTCACTAAAAAACATGTCAGAGTGTGTGTGCGAGCCCTGCTCAAAGGCAAGATCTTATACGTAAGTATGCGTAGCACGCACTGTTGACGTACACACACAGGCACAGAAAGGCACACACACAACTACAGATTTCCACCCCGAAAGCAAGGCAAAAAAACCGACAAATTTGTGTATTGCTTTCTCGTTCTCTCTACCTGAAAATCAAATGGAGAGTAAAAGAGAGAAAAAACTGAACTGCTCGGATCTCACAGTACAAAATTATGAATCGTGATCCGTTCGGTTCATTTTGGGCAAATGATTCGAATCACTGAGAAAGCCGAATCGCTGATTCAATTTGATCGGACGAAGTGAATCCCGAATCACTGCGAATCGATTCATTTGCCCGTTCATGCAGGGCTCTAGTGGGTATCCAAAGTCTTAAGGTGCACAAACCCAAAAACCCTTTCTGTTTCTTTTTTCGTTTTGGGGTGGTATTATTCAGACATTTCAATAAACACATTTAGCGTCTGTTGCCAGAGAATTATGCTATAAATTTAGAACAGCCGGCGACGTTTTAAAACGAATTTCAAAGTTTTATTGCTGAAAAAGCGTCACGAGTGCTGCTGACGTGGGTGGGTGGTCCGTCCCCCCCATTTAACCCTTAAAATATATGTATATATATTTCTCTGACACATTATTAAAACATAAAGAGCGTCAATAATCATTACAGTTTTTAAGCCATTTATTTTCTCCATCACCCCCAAACCCAACCCCATCACGGTACCGCTTCAGTAGCGGGCCTTCTGGCTTGTCGACAATGTTCTTCATTTTTTGTTGTTTTGTTTTTTTGTTTTTCTCCAACAACAACAACAACACGACAATGTTTGAAACGTTTTTGGAGGGCCTCCCCGTGTTTTGTAGATTTTCCCGTCAACGCAGAGGAAAAGGCAGCAGCAGTGGCAGTGGCAGCGGCAGCGCCGGTTGTCTGAACACTTTACACAATGTAGCAAGCACATTGTTCCCATTTGAACATTTGCCCAAAAGCGTGGCAACATAACACAGCCATTCCAGCAATCCTTTACACAAGTGCACAATCGTAGTATATACATATATATATATATATTTAATACCCGATGTATATAGAAAAGTGTGTGCGTCGTTTCGTTCTGCTCTGTAGAGAATTTTAGTTTCATAACTTTTGGGGTTAAGAAGTTGCCGTGCCTGTGCCTGTGTCCCAGCCCCCCCAACTACTTAATGTTAAGGTACTCAATGTAGAACATTGCTAAAATTTTACACACACACACACACACAACAAAGGAAAGGGAAAATTAAATTGATTGTGACAGCAGCACGTGCAGCAAATGGGCACACAAGAAAGGAATCATAAGTACACCTTTATACTCCAAAGCGAAAGTGCACAGAGCAGACATATCGTTATATGGAATATGTGAGAGCACACACAATACCCATTAGAAAGGATCCCCAACACACACACTTTGAAAAACCACAAAAAACTTACACGAAAATTCAATGCTTAATGCGTAACTTTGAAGGCGAAAAAAATCATATTACAACTGTCATCAATTTATTATTTTGGCCGCTTGTGACACATGTCCGACCGAATTGAGCCATTCGAATAATTATAAATTCATATGGGCATTGTACATACATGCTCGTATGGGTGTGTGGTTGGGTATGGGGTCCGAGGCTCGTTTTGCCAAGAATGCTTGGGAAAAATTCATTCCGAGAAAATGTACCGGAATTCGGTGTAAAGCAAGCAACAGAAAGCTGAAACCCATGGTCAGCACACTCGTGTTACGGCGACAGCCAACCCCGGGACCCGGGAGACATGCTACCATGGGCCCATTTGGGGCCCAGACTGGAAATCAGACACGTCCTAGCTGAGGAGCACAGGTAATAATCGGCATCGACAGCGACAACAGCGGTGTTGACACTGTTGATACATACATATATACCCGTAGCCGTACCCGTACCCGTACTCCTCGGATTTGAGAAGTCAGCGAAAACTATGTGGTTTATTTTAATATATTTTTTGTAGCAAGCTATGCTATGTCCATGATGTTTGCTCTTTTGCCAGCCAAAGCTAATATTGTTGGCCATTTAAAGCTATTGTAAACATTTTGGATACAGTAATTATTAAGATTGGCTTTGGGTAAACACTTTACATTACCCTTGAGAATATTGCTTTACAATTTGGAATCGCGAGTAATGCCAAGTTGCGTCAGGCACAGTCGTCGGCTGACCACTAAGAGAGCCTGTCTGGAGCTTCCTCCTATAAAGGCCACGATGAATATTGTTCTTTGGATAATTCTCTCTTGCTAATAAGTAACAGGTATCATCTAGTCGGAATACATGTGTTCTCTTTGTTGCAGCATCATATTTATAAGGAAACTCACGAAGAACATGACCAAAATGGCATAAATTAATAAATCTTGAGTGAATGGAGAAGACCCAATATTGCGAAATTTGGGCCGCACAAACTAACAAAGATTTTTACTCCCAAACTGCCGGGCAGGTAGGTAGCGGAGAGTGATGTGCAATTTCGCGAAATGCATCAGCTAATAAACGTCGTCGAGTCGCAATGTCGTTGCCAAGATACGAGACATCGTAATAATCTAGTTCTTTGACAAGGGACATGAGAGTACATCTACAAGGCATCATTGGGACTGGACTTGGCTTGACTTTGACTGGCGACTGGAGACTGGAGACTGGAGACTGACTGCAGGACGGTCGCATTGCCGAAGATTCCACGCTCCAAAAGCGACCAATTAGTGCTCCTGACTTGACAATCATTTTAAATGTAAAGCACGTACGGCCTGTGTGTTCTGAACAGTCTGACGTTCATATTTTTGTGACTCCTTTCGGCAACAAGGAATACATATGCTCATAATAATTCGAAATCATAAAAAACAACAACTGGTTTTTGCAGGCGATCAACATTTTTTGGCCTTCATAAATATAAAGTCATCAAACATATGACAGTTTTATGTTCCTTTCGTTGCGGTAAATGTTTTGGCGACAAAAGACATGATTTTGAAATTATTAATGGCTTATAAATTGAATTTAACAGAGACGCAACCAGTGGACCCACTGGACTGTAGGAAAGGAATGAGGAAAATCAAAGAGAACTGCCTTCAATCGATCCACTGGAAGCTCCTACACTCTCTGAGTTTGGGAGTGGTCGTTGTTTATTAGAAAACAGCAGTTCAAAGTGTCTCTCTTGAGACACAATGAAAGCCAAATATATCTAGCGGCAGATAGAAAAACTACCAAAAATTACGCACACATGGAAACTCCCTGTAAAGAAGTAAACTTTATGGCATTGGAATTGCCTTCTTCTGGCTTTTAAATACAACTAAATGAATGACATACCATACCATAATCTCTGTGGTGCGCCACCAGTAGCCGTTTATAAAAGATAGAATTTCATGCCATAGGAGTAGCATACGTGTGTACAGTGTACACTGTCTGTACAGAAATGATGGGCGGATTGAGTTACAAAATATTTGATTATCTGTTTGTGGAATCGTAAAGCCCCACGCTTCAAGTGAAGCACATCGGAGGCTTGTATAAACATTTTAATTATATGACTAATTTATGTGGAATAAATTAGCGGTCTGCTCCGTTCCGTTCCGTCCGTTCCGTCTGTTCTCCTGTTCACAACTTCCAACTGTGCTGCTCTGCTCAGTGTGCAACTGCCTCGACACACACAGGTCTTTAAGTTCTTCTGGGGGAAGTAAAGTAAGTTCGTTTCTTTTTTTTACTTTTACGGCCAAGCCATCTCTAATGGGCGCCCCCTTGTGCTCCAATGTGCTCAATAATTTTCCCCAATTCCAGCTGTCAGTCGAGGTGTCAAATCGCAGCTACTCATGCTGTGTTGTGCTCTGCTCGAAGACTCGACTCGACTCGCTTGTCCCGCCCCTTGAGTAATTTAAATTAAGCATCTGACGCACACCTCTACGTATCGCTCTCATCTGTCTGTCCGTTCGTCCCCCCAAAAACTTCGGGCCGACAACGACAATGCGATGATATGGGTATGCATGCACTTAACGAGGCCCTAGCTCTGGCCCTGTGCCCCTCTCTCGCTCTCTCTCTCTTTACGTCCTTCGTAGACGATGGCTGATTAAGATCATCCACATCAACAGAATCATCATGTTCATGTGGCGCGATCACGCTGACAACAATTCAGTTTGGCCATAGGAAGCATGTAGCAGCGGCATGTAGCATGTAGCACTTATATAAGCGTTAAACAAATTGGCTTGGCTCTTTCGAACTTCAAGCATCAGCAGCCGAGTACTTTTATATAAACAGCCAATCATTTGATACAGATATTATTATGGTGACTGCCTGCAAACCGATGGGACCGATTCCAAATGTGACAAACAATCATAAAGGAGCGTGAGGAGTGAGTTATAGACTGGAATTGGGTAGAGTTCAGTCGAAAAACCGGATTCTCCAAGTGAATCAAGAAGCAAGGAGCATCCCTTGGGGTACGTCACAACGGATTGTATTCAAATTTAATTGGCCTGATTCGATTTTGATGGTAAAGCTTGATAACTTACAACTTTTCAATTCTCCACCTACGGTCGGACGAGCATTATATATATAACAATGATTGGTTGCCGCTTAATTTTCTGGCATTGGTTGTTGGGAAACACACAGCGAAAAGCTGACACACTCACGACATGCGAGGAAGGAACATCCGAGTTCTGGTATCAGCGACAGCGATCTCTCGAGAGCCATTGAATTGTGGCAATCATTGAGGGAGCCAGAGCCAGAGCTGGAGCCGGAGTCGAGTATTGTAGTGTAGACTCCTTCCTAGTACCAGGGTACTTGTACCACCAGACACTCTCCACCCACATGGGAATGAACAAGAGCCTCATGTTGTGTTCTGACGATCAGGCGCGATCGACTCGCACCCGAACAGCAGTCAGCAGTCGGCAGTCGGCAGTAAATCCCAGTTACGCTCCTCCCGTGGCGACGACAGTGGAACATTTCAGTCAATTTAACCAACAAAAAGAACACTCAACTCAACTCAACTCTTCTGTTCTGTTCTGTTCTGTGCCCAGTGCAAGGCAGTTCATCTTAGTCAGCTCTCTACCTCCCCCCTCGTATGTTCGGTTTCCGTTTAGTTCCTGGCATATTCGAGTGTATGAAAAACATATGCATCTGTATGTATATGTATGTACATATGTATGCATGTATGCACGAGTACAACTATAATTGAGGTAAATATGAGAGAGCAGGAAACGCTTTGATCTCTTGATTTTTCTCTGCAAAAATACGGTTTAAATCAAAGGAAAGCCGCAGAAGGAAGCAAGTATAGTGAGATTGCCAGCCACGTGTCAAAATATTTTTGACACCATTAACAAAATTATTGTTGATAGACCGCGTTATAATTACCGCGGCCACCCCTTTTAGCAACGTATTTATACGTATATATGTATGTATGTACTTGATGGATCACTAGGAAATACTTATTAAATTTATTCAGATATGCAAAAGTGTAACAGAAAGTAGAAAATGTATTAATTCCTGGTTAATATCTGCCTCTCTAACTGCTTTAGCTGCTGCGATTTTGGAGCTTCTCAGAGGCAGAGTAACCTAATTTGATGCCTGGAATTCACTTAGCCATTATGTCATCTCTTGAGAAAGATCCACCAATATATCTGAGTAGAAAATACACTACAAACCAATTCGGAATATCTATTATAGCACTTTGACTTTATTGATATCTACGAATCATCAAACTTACCTCAAGCATATAAAGCAAATAAATACATAAATATGCACACACAATATGTATATACATACATATGTACATTTGTATGTAACCACCTATGATTAAGATGTTCCAAAATTTAATTTCAGAAAAACAAAAACAATGAAGTGTCTTTGGTTGAAAGGTTTGGACATGTTTTTGAGTTTCGTTTCCACTTGGTTGAATACGGAAATGTGGGTTTTACTTCTTTGCGAAAAAGCAGCACTGCACATCACATCACATCACATCAGCTATTGACTGGAATACTCCGGCAGTGAGGAGTGAGTGAGTGAGTGAGGAGTGAGTGAGTCGCCACAGTTCTTTCGTTGCTTCAGTCTCATCATTGTTTAAGGTTTCAGTGTGATCGTTGTCTGCATAATAACATGTCATTATCATTTTATTTGTTTGCCATTTTCAGGTCTTTCAGGGATAACGCCAAGAGAATCTCCATGCAAGTTGCTGTAGTTCAGTCCGTACTCCGGATGGTACTCCAAGCAAATGTGCTAAATGGTCGAAACACATGTTCTTACTCGCATGTTGAGTGTGTGGCTGGCTGGCTGCTAAGATTAGCATAATTGTTACCTACATTTCGGACACTTTTTAAAAACATATCCATGGCATAGGAATAAATGTATGTATTTAAATATGTATACGCTTCCACCACCAAATGAATAACATTTCAATCATCGTGATATACTCCTACCTAGTGGTATATATATGTATATATCCCACACACATACGCCGATGAGTTAGGTGAAAGAGAAATCACTTTATAAGCACACAAAACATATTTTTTATTTGGTGATTACTAGAATTCACGCTACCGTGACCATATTCCATTGTGGGGGCTTGAAGAAATTAAAGCAAACAATCAGAAAACAAGCTTAAGCTGGAAAATTATAAAGGTCATAATTCTAAAGGGGAACCGAATGTCGACAGCTTATCAATAAGACGTGGTTATACACTTATACTCGTCGTATACAGTCGATGGACTGCACTATGCATGCACTGTGATCTGTGGGCTCTGAGAATGCACTAAACCGATTAGTTGCCTTGGAGTCCAAATGGAGACATTTGCCATAATATTGGAATTTCCCTGAGCTGGGCCTGAGAAGAAAGTTCGTTATTGTGATGTAAATTATATACCGACACACCGCGCTGCGCATCTGTAAAAATTAAATTACACATTCTCATGTTAAAACTATAAGAAGATACAAGATTGAATAAAGCTGACAGCCCGAATCCGTTCCAATTTCCAATGCCCATTGACTCTTAACGGCGCTGACAATTCAAATTTGATATTTTGAGCGCAAGGCAGGGCTTTTGTGTGAATCGAATGAATGCAGCAGCAACAGCAAATAGCCACAGCAACAGCAAAGCAGAAACAGAGACAGCAAGAGAGACAACAAAGCGTTATGCGCGTGAATCAATAATCTGCTTCATAGGAACAGATGTCAGCTTAACATTTCGGTTCCCCTTTTTTTTGGGTGCTACTGGTTTTGATTTTTCCTCGTTCTATTATTTCCATTAGGTGCTTGTATTGCTTTGATGGGTTGCGTTGCCTTCGCGGCAGGTAAAATGGATTGGGTCTGGCAATAGAGTAATTCCTTTCGATGAAGTAAGAAATTATGTATTATATTTTGAGACATAAAGATAAAATTAAAATATTTGATAGGTATGTGTGCTCTTTAATGCCATAATTTCAGGCCCCTTAAACTTTGAGAAGGGAATATTCTATTCTCTATTCTCTATTCTTGTTCTTATTCCGCCTGAAGTGCCATCACATTAATAATCTCTGTCTGCCGTACCAGGATATTTGCATTGCTTTCGTTTTTTTCTTCTTCCAAAATTAACTTAATTGACAACCCAAAACCATAAATAAATAACTTAAAAGGTTTATTAACCTCTGTCGCTCCCCACAGAGAGGCTACCACCTTTTGCTACTAGTGCCATTCATAAGTTTTCTGCTCACACTGCTGCTCCGTTGGTTGTTCTGTTTATGTCTGCAAATGCGTTTCCGGTCAGTGACACAGGAAAAACCCGGCTTATAGAAAAGCGGACGACTATGCTTAAACAGCAAAAATAAAATAGCACTAAAATTCGAACATCCATAATTGTTTCAATGGAAGACTCCCTTTTTAATTCCCCATTTAAATGGTGTGTAGCTGCATTTGCCCATAATAATAATTGAAAATAAAACGTATCGTCAGTTTTAATATGTTTTCCAATTTATTTACACATTTTTGTGTCTTATTCTTCAGTTATATTCTTCAGTTTATTGCTATGTCTTGTGTATATTACTAATGCTATATTTTTTTTATTTTTGTGATACATTTATCCACTGTTGAGGGCGCTTTAGTATTTTCTGTTGCACTCGTAGCCCATCTAACTATTTCATGATGTAGAACCAAAGTATTTATTAAGGTATAGGGATGATCTTAGAAGACTGCAGAACAGATATATATTTTGCCCGTGCCTCTCTTGGGTTGTAGTTGTCTCTAAAGAGGTTCCTTCTGGCTTCTGCTGCTGTTCAGATTTTCTCATAAATATTCTTAAATCATCCCATAATTTTACGAAATACTTTGCTCTGATTTATTCAGCTTCGCTTTGTGCTCTCGCCCAATATTTGTTGGATAAACACACATAGTAGATATATTCGTTTAATTGTGTTGGCATAGTTGTTGTCCCATAGCGGTGATTGCTTGCTTGCATTAAGATGAATAATCGGGGTTTGTTGTTGTTGTTTTGTTTTTTTTTAATTTATCTCTTTATGGTTTTTTTTTTATTGTTGGTAGTATATACAGTTTTTTGTTTTTGTTTTTGTTTTTACTAATTTACACTATACGCTTAGGGAGCTATGTATAATTACGCGAGCTTACATACTTACAACACAACTTGTGCATACGATAAAGTACATCGAATACTCGTACATAGATCTCTAGGTTTATGAAATAATTACAGACATTACAGACAAAATTATGGTACACATTAAGTAGAATAAATTATGTTTACAAACGACAGGAACAATTTTCAAACTTAAGACGATAAAAACAATAACAGCTAAATCAATGATTGATTGCTCGTGTACATTTGGCTTGGGTTTAGGCTCGGGCTGATCTGATCTGATCTAATCTGATTGAGTGGGGAGGGGAGGTGTTCGATTGCTGGACTGGACTGATGATAAGTGATCTTTTTCTGGTTGATATGTTTTGTCGTCCTCCTGCTCCCCCCCTGCCAGGTCCTTTAGAAGTTCCGCAATGAGCTATAGAGCTATCCCAAGGCTTAGAACTAACTCAAATTCAAATCATAAATTGGATAACTGAAAGATTTATTGGAGGTGGGTGGCGGGGGGTGTAAAAAGTGGACTCTCACTCTGTGCACCTACAAGCTGCCAAATAACTGCATTTCTAGTGGGTTTTTGGGTGTTGGGGGTGAGTCTTTACCCTTTTACTTTTGGTTATATTAGTTTTCTGTCGAGTAGTACGTTATTTTCATTTTCATTTTCATTTTCATTGATGGTCGCCCCTGCTATATTTTCAAAATTTACATCCTATAAGCTCTGATTGCATAAGTGTGTGTGTGTGTGTGTGTGTGTGTGTATTTAATTAAAATTAAATTAGTTTCAAATGATTTTTGGATTATTTTCTCCACAAAAATTGCACAACGTCAGTGGGGGAGGGAGTGGGGGGGGGGGTGTTGGTAGCGGGATGGCGGTTGGGGTTCTTTTGTTTTTTGGTTCTCAATGCCAAAAAGAAACCGCCATATTCAGCTGGTTTTTGCTTGCTATTTGGTATAAGCGGCTTTAATCAAAATACCGAATAATCACATGTAAATTATTGTCCGAAAGTGTATTATACCTTTCTTTGCCCGGTCTGGTCTGCGATCGTAAAATTCAGTAGAAGATCATCGATTGCTCTGCTCGGCTCTGCTCTTCTCTGCTGCTTATCATTCCGTTGATCTGCTGCTGCTGCCCCGTCCCTCATTTAGTGCCTCGATTACGGCCGCAGCAGCGTCAGTTTCGGTGTTTGCTGCTGCAGGTGTTGCTCTCGAAAAGCAATTAAAGAGCGGAAGGCAGAGATTGGAGAAGCGACTGCGGCGGCTGCGGCGGCTGCTGCTGCTGCTGCTGCTGGGGTTCCTCCGTGGTTAACAATCGCCGACGGATCTGGGGACGCACATGCCGATTGGGGTCATGGCTTGGCGCACAGCGATGTCACATTCACACCCGGCGATATTTTGCCGGACTGCGAGGACGATGACGAAGCGGTTGAGTGACTGGAAATTGGTCCCATCATATTTTGGGCCGCTGACTGTCCGCTCGATGTGGGAATATGGACAACATCACAGCCCATCGACGAGGACGAGCTGGACGCCGACGGCGATGCCACTGGCGGTGGTGCCAGCTGCTGGGGTCCACCCACGCCACCCCCCGTCGTCGTCAGGCTGAGTGGTGCAAAGTGCGGCCCATTGGCCGCTCCCGAGACGGCGGCCTTCCACAGCAGCGGATTCATCCCGAGGCCATTGTGCGCGGCCAGGCTGGCGTTGAAGGAGCGCTGATGCTCCAGAAATTCCTGCGTGGGTGCACTCAAATGCGCTGCCGCCGGCCCATAGAAGCCTCTGTACAGGTCGGGTCGCACATACGGCGAATAGTTGGGCATGCGGGCAGCCAGCGGCGAGAGGATCTTGCCGGGCGACGGCTGCTGACTAGGGTGGCCGTAGAAGCCCGGATGCGTTGGCGGAAGCTCTGCGCCCAAACTATCCTTGGGCGCCGAGCTGGACTCTTTGTTGTCCTTGGAGGCCATGTCGGCGAGCGACCAAATGCGCGGCTTCGACGTACCCCCGACGGCTGTCTGCATTGAGTTCTGCTGCGCCTGCTGGTGCTGCTGCAACAGTTGCTGCTGATGGTGATGGTAGGCGGCAATGTCCGGCGGCGAGCCCGCCGGTGGCCGGAAATGATGATGCAGTGCCGCAGGATGGAACAGGGGATGGGCGCCCGGAGGCATGCTGCCTGGCCGATCGTACAGATCGGGTGAGCCATTGGGTGAGCCTGGCCGCGACTCCGACCACTCGCTGTTGTTGCTCTCGCCGGGTCGGTCCGTCATCATATCACCCAGTCGCCCAGAACGGTCCTTATCATCCGTAGAGCCCACACCAGAATCTTTTGCATCTGTAATTGAATGGGGAAACAAAAAGGAAGAGAGAATTGTTAGCATAAAGTTAAGGGACTCGTTGGCGGTGCGGTGAGTGCAGTTTTGAGTCGTTTCGATTGCTTACCTAATAAGTCATTCTCTTCCGTATTCTTGTCATCGTCATCATCGATATTGGCATCATCGTCATCGACTCGATTCCTTGGCTCCCATGTCATTTTGTTCTCTTTTTTCAGTCTTCTTCTCGCATTGGCGAACCACGTGGATACCTGGGTGAGCGTCATCTTTGTGATAATGGCCAGCATGATCTTCTCGCCCTTGGTGGGATACGGATTCTTCTTGTGCTCGTTCAGCCAGGCCTTCAGCGTGGACGTTGTCTCGCGGGTTGCGTTCTTTCGTCTAGCCCCATTCAAATCCATGCCATAACTGAAAACAACAAACAAAATGCAGGGTTAAAGAGTTATTCGGGGGGGGAACAGAAAACTCATTCCCCGAATAGCAAGCAGGTGATTAAAGGCAAATGGAATGCAGCCAGACCGACCAACCAACCGACCGAGCGACTGAGCGACCGACCAGCCTGGCCTTTACGGCCTGTCCCAGCTGTTGCCTGTTGTCGTTTGAAGTTCCTTCCATATACGACAGCCTGTATGTGCCTGTTGTACCCCCCCACAATTGTTGCAATTTGTTAAACTGGTGGCATTGTCGTAGGCTGTCGTCCGAGGCAGCAGTTCGAGGGTCCAAGCGAGAGCTTCATTTGGTGGTGGGCGGTCGGTCGGTCGGTCGGTTGGTCTCTGTTCTGCGTGAAATTTGTTCATCATAAACGCATTTGCATGGCCGGCAACATTTATGTATGTGCAGTTTGCGGTCTGACACATTGTCCCCAATGCTGTCCCCCAGTGCCGCCGCCTGGCTGCGGCATGCAGCGCGAATTGGATGGATACAGTCGATGGATACAACAACTGTCCTTTATCGCTTTTTGTGGGCAGTTAACATGAACGTTTTTAGTATAAAAGCACGCGTATACATATCGATATATATATATATATATATATATACATAAATACATACATACATATATGTATGATGTGCAGATGTGAATGCTGTGTGATTGTTCGAGTATACTTTTCTGGGTATTCAAAGCAGTGAAAGGTGGAAGAGTATACTCGTACATGTGTAGCTGTCTCATTTGTAGTGTTCCCGAACTGGGGTTGCCTGTGACTCTGTGACTGGGACACACGATGACAACGAATGTCAACCGATGCTACATATACATACATATGTATGTATGTATGTATTTATATGCTCTCTGGCTGGTTGTTGCATTAATTAATTTAAGTTTGAGTGCGAAGAGTCGCCGAGTGCGAAACACCTGCGCAGACAGCTATTCTGCCTTTGATCACACGACAGCTGAATATATTTTTTTAATTCTTCCATCAGTGTGCCGCGAGCTCATTAAACCCCTCTACAGGGGTATATTGTGATTGCAGAAAAAATATATATGCAACAGTCAAATGATGCGGAATATATTCCTGCCTAGGATCAACAGCCTTTAGCAGCTGCCGCCCACGCATATGGATTAAATATTTGGGGGGTATAGAAAATGTTCAAGCATTTTTGCTATGCCTCAAAATGCATGGCTATTGGATAATTTAATATTTAAAGAATTTTAAAATGAAGAAACAAATTTCTATTTAACAGAAATTCAAGTAACAGTGCTCCATGCTACTCCTCTTCCCACCCAAGCTAAGAGTAGCGGGTATCTTTTTGTCGATATTTTCACACTCTTCAGCATTCAGCAGACAGATCCCCCCGAGGCCAAAGCAGTGTAACACCATCATGATTGGTGTCGCCGCCTAGTCGGAAAAGGTAGGGCCCCGGCATTTCGCGCCGGCTATACCTTTTGAATTTTGAATCAAAAATTCGCCAGTAAATACGTATGTACGTATGTTTGTATGTATAATACAACACAGTATCCAACACGTCACGGCGAAATAACTCAAAATTGATTTATCGTGAATATATTTGCTGATAGACCCATAACGACAACACCAACATCGACAGCATACGGTTGATATGGATGGATGGGATGGGTGGGGGGAATGGGGACACGGGATGAATGAGTCAACTTTCAAAATTTGTTATGAGTGTCAATTACAGTAGAAACAATGAGTGAAGCATTGTACCTGTCCGAAACGTGAGGCTGACGTGACGGGATGTTGTCGATTGTTTAACCGTCAATTGTGTTTGGAAATTTATGTCAGTAGCCAGAAGCCAGTAGCAAGTAGCAAGTAGCAAGTAGCCGTGGGCTTGTGGTTTCGGCGGAAGCAACAGTCAAGGGACGGGACTGTGTTCAGTCCGACAGTCCGACGTGCATACGATCAATTACAAGCGAATAAATTGTGTGTTGTTAGCCAAGTGAAGATGGAAAATCGAATGGGCATGCGTGCTAATATGCATGGCTTTTACTATTTCGACGCACTTTCCGATGGGCCTCGAGGGGAATACAAATAAAAAGTACATAACCCGATTCGGCTGTCATTTGAATGCACCTGCACGCACTGGAACACCCCCGTACCGCACCCCCCACCTACGGAACATGGATGGGATGGGATGGGACAATGGGTTCACTTGCAACTCACGATCCGATGCAGATGGGCTGATCAACGCCTTTTGCCGGAGACCACCATACGAGTTCGCGCCGTTGCCAGTCTTTAGAGGGTGGTAGGAGCAGGGGTGGGGGTGGGGGTGGGGGTATATAAATCTTGATATATCTTACCTATTAAATGGATAGCCAGCAAATGCGGCATCATATGGATGATACATCGATGGATATGGCCAAGGTGATGCGCCGGCAACGAGGTTCTCCTTCAGATCGATTCCAGCCTGAAAGATGACAGAAGAAAATATATATATATATAGAGTGAGTATTTGTTTTTAATTAATTTCTAGACAAATTCAAAGTCGAATTACTGATTGGATTTGAACTAAAGACCAATTGGCCGGACCTTGAACTAAAATTATAAAAAATCATGTTAAACAAATAATTAAAACATCTTCCAAGTTTATTTTTGTCCACATTTATTTTTGGGATGATGGAAAATTGTTATCACGAACAGACTTAATGCACAATGGCTGTCATAGACAGATAATGAAGCAAAAGTTTTCGCATATTTAAATCAAATATTTGCAGATTTTTAAGTTCACTTTGAAGTGAGTTTCCGTTTAAACCGATTGTTTCCATAAATAAATAAAATACCTATACATATTTACATGTATCTGGTGTGCATTTGGCATCCACTATAATGTGTATTCAGCCCACTGTGACGAGTGCTTTTTTTATTGATAAGGCGCACAATCTGAACAGCATCGCTGAACATGTGCCCCAGTCGTGGGGCGTTGTATCTCAGCAGCGGCAACTCGCAGCTCAACACATCAGCATTGTGTCTGCATTTCTGCCTTAATCCGCAACATTCATATATAAAGAGTATACGTGTGTACACCCTTGGAAATCTCTGGTTACATGCCCCAATAAATGCCCAATGGAAAGTTGCATGCATTAGAGCAGCAGTCCAACAGCCTGTACGTTGTGTTGTATATAGTATATAGATTAAGCTACACGTTTAGTACTAATACTGTCTTGTCTTGACTTAATTCGATGCGACAGATGTCAGCTGTTCGCCGCTATTCCAACAGATAATGAGGAAAGATGGCGCAGGGACAGACAGACAGACAGACAGACAGACAGACAGCTGCCTGCCTGCATACATACTCGTATATAAAATTATAATGTTCATTTCCAACTGAAACTAGTTCAGTATTCATTTGACTTTTACTAAGTAAGTAAACACGAAATGAAATGAAATGCAGAGTCAAAATTTCTGTCAATGTCGTTTGGCTGGGTCAGCGGGTGTACCACAAAACAAGATGCGAAATCAATAAGAATTGAGCGATAGGCATCTACATGGCACCGCAGGACGACGACGACGGGCAGGATGCACACACAGTATGCAGGTCTCTTCTCGGATGTATTTACAATACAACAAAATCTATTGTCTGCAGAGTCAGTGGCGACACCACACCGATCCCGTTCCCGTTGCCGATGCCGTCGGTGTCGGTCGTCTCGACGAACGTCTGGCAAGATTACTGCAAAAGCGGAAATATTTTTATGTCGCCAACACGAAAATGTTGCTGTTCCCAACCGCTATCATCGACCATCGACGGGTTCTGACTGTGGCTGTGGCTACGTAGTCTGCACTTGGATTGGGTTATGGACATGGGACAGAGGACAGGGGACAGGGGGGGTTTGTTCAGGTCCTGGTTCGCGCAGCATGGGGTTGAGTACAAGTACAGCGACGATAGACTGATAAACAGCAACAGAAAGATCGGCAGGCAAAGGCATAAGCAAGGCAAAACCAAGGCAAAGGCAAGGCCCTTTGACAGGTCCAGGTCCTACTGCAGGCAACACACAAAACTTCAGCTCATAATCCAGGCGGAGGAGAGCAGAACGGGACTCGCCAAGAGTCTCTTCGGTGTCTCTCTCTCTCTCTCTCTTTCTCTGTTGGATTGGAGAAGTCATTTAGCTGAGCATCTACAATGTACATCGTTCTGGCCAGGGTACACTATATTAAATTACAGAGCCCAGCCCGGATGGGCCTGCTGCTTCAGTTGGGTTCCTATTTCTCAATGGAGCCAAAACCGAACCGAACCGAGCCGAACCGAAACTGGTTTGTTTCTTACAACCTTCTTACAATAATCATACCCGAACTATCACTGGGTTTTTGGCCAAAAGTGAGGCTCTGCTGAGACCAGAGTTTGCAGCAAAGTTCCTAAGTTGTCTGCTGGTTCTTTTGCTCGCTTGCTCTTGAGACTCTTTTTTTTGTTTGTTTTGAATCTGTGTCGTGCGTGTTTTGAGCGGAGTGCAGTGCAGTGGAGTGGAGTGGAGTGCGTGTATAGGCCATGTCCATGCGGGTAAAGCGTACATAATAAATTGTAGCTGGCCTGGCTACTACACACAGCAATAGAACACAGCGCGAACTCCTCCTCCTTCTGCATTCATCGCTACTGTTGCCAAAGAACATACAGCCCAGGCCGTTGTTGCAACTGCAACTGCAACAACTGCACGCCTCCTGTGTCGACTTGCGAATGCGCTTGCGGTGGTTAATATTAACAAGATTCGACATGTTCGCATCTGCGTTTATTATTACCAATACACACTGTCATGCAATGCAGCAGCCAGCCAGCCAGGCAGCCAGCCAGCAGCCAGCCAGGCAGCCAGCCAGCAGCCAGATGCCTGCCACTTGTTTTCGAGTTCCATATTGCATTACCAGAGACAGCAAACTGCAAACTGCAGATTGTATGTACAAGTTTTGTAGTGAAGATTGCACAGAACCGATACGGACAGTCCGTAAGTAGTATTTATCCATTATCTAAGATAATCTGAGCTCAGATTAACCCACTTTTGACCAGAGCCGGACCCAAAGTAAGCTGCGATTTCTGTTTCTTTCACGCAGCTTCCTCCACTGGACCTGGACCTGGACTGGCAAATTAAATAATTCAAATTAAAATGGGACTGGCACTGTGACTGGAACTGTTTATCTTCATTACGATGAAAATTCTGAGACTGTGTACCCTTCACGCCAAAAACGTCAATGGACATTTCTTTGGGGGGCCCCTAACGACAACCGACGACAATTGGACGAGGCGAGACGACTCGCTCCGGTCTCCGGTCTCCGGCCTCCGGCTCCTGTGGTCTGTCGCCCTGATGCGCCACAATTTGAACGATGCGCGTAATGACGGGTCGAGTTAATTAATTGCTGCTTCGATTTAAAAATAAACGCACGTTTATCCGGCGCATTCCCGCCCAGTACTCATTGGAACGGTGTACCACAGCCTGGCGACGGCCAAAAGAATGAATGGAATCAGAATTGGAATCAGAATCAGAATCGAGAAATTGAAATTGAAATTGACTACGAGACTACGAGGAGTTGCGACTTCCGAATGAGAGAGCAGAGCAGAGCAGAGCAGAGAGGAGAATGAATGCCTAGCTGTATGTCGCCTAAGGTGCTGCTGCTGCTGCTCTCCTCTTCATTCTAGTCCGAAAAAACCTCACAGCTCACAGTGACATTTTCTTGGCTCGTTTATAAACTTTATAAAGTTGTACAACTGTTATGGTTGTCGTTGTTGTTGTTGTTGTTTGCCGCCTTGCCGCCTTGGTCTTGTGGCTCGTATGGCTATGCTCGTTGCCATGACTGCTAATTTGTTTGTTGTAGGCAACCATTCAGGATTTTCAGTATCAGAGCCTGCCTTGGGGTTGCCTTTTGCGTTTGCCTTTGCTGCCTGGGGACCAGCGCTTGGGCCTGCCTTTCCTTCTGCCCCTCATTTGTGGGTGTGTGTACTCTGGGTGTGTCCTGTGTGTGTGTGTGTGTGTGTGTGTCAGGGTTGGGGGAGGACCTCATATAAAAGTGCAAAATTTACTGTTAACGAACATTCTCAACTTTGCCAAAAAGCCAAACAACAACGGCAGCAACACAAAAACTTTCCACAACACTTACTGCAACAACAATGAGATGGGTGACAGAGAGAGAGTGAGTGAGTGAGTGAGTGAGAGAGTGAGAGCCCGTAAATGTATTTAGTACTTGCCAGGCTCGGGGCCACAAACGCCCCTCGTCCTGGCACCGTCACCTCAACCATTAGAGCCCAGAGCCCAGGAGCAGCAACCCCCAAAACAACACGACACCACTTCGACATTTTGAAAGTTGACAAATCAGTGCATGTACTCGTACTCTGGCGTAGCTTCTCCCCCAGCTTCACAGCTCCAAGGAGCATGGGATTCGGAGATGGAGATGGAGAGCGAGAGCGAGGAGGCTGGTTCTGGATCTGAATCTGAATCTGGATTGTTGGTCTTGTTGTTGGGGGTTGTTTTCTGTATAATGCAAGTGGGTTTGGTTGGCCTCTGTCAGCCTCCTCTGTGTGTTGGTCCGATTTGTAGTTGCCTTTCTGTAACATTTTGTAGAGAACTTGCCAAAAGGCAGAGGCAGAGGCAAAGGCAAAAGTTTTTGTAGCTCCCACAGGACATGAATGTACCACATTTGGCCCGACAGCCAGCAGCAGCAGCCTCTTTGTTGCCTCTTGCCGCTTCCGAGCAGAGACCAGAGACCGAGTTGTACTATGTTGCCGAGTGTGAAATTTCATGCTTGCATTGTTGTCGTTGATGATGTAGCGGCACTTAAGCTATGGAAAAGTCAATATACCATGTACCATCCTCAGCGTCAAGTGCTTAGCACCCACACACCCACACATCCATACCCTTCATGAGACTTGTGTGTGTGTGTGTGTTCCTATTTAGATATCATCCTTACAGTGTGAAAATAAAGGCAAATGGGTCTCTCTCTATGAGTAGCTGAGGCTCCCAAGGAACTTTATTAAAAGCAGACGCTGCCAATCGATAGGAATATCTGTCCATGGGAACATTCATTTGCCCCCGTCCCCTCATTAAACTTCTAAAGGAAACTAATTATAAGAAGTGCAGCTGAACCTATGTACCATGTAGCATGCAACAATATGCTGCTGCTGCTGCTGCTCTAAGTAAGTCATTCAGTTCAGGTCGACAATTTCCAACCTTAGGGATAAATAATTTGACGGATAGATGAGACGGCTGGCTGGCAGGCAGGCTGACTGGGGGCAAGTCGCAGGCGGACAGCCTGTCACTTGCGTGTTGACAAATTTATTAATAAGGTACGTTACGAGGAGTAGCAGAAGCAGCAGCAGTGGCAGGCATTGCCGACGCCCCCAACACATCGAGAAAAACACCGGGCGCGGCCTTTGGGTCGGCCTATTTGTTAGCGGGCGGCGCTCTTCAAATGTATCTTGCCATTTGAAATGACAGCGAGGCCGCTTCAACGCGGTTGCACCATCATCCACCATTCACCATCCACCATCCACCTTCGACCGTACGTAAACCATCTTCCATTTAGAGTCAAAGAGCCAAAGAGTCCCAGAGCCATTCAGCATTTGGCCCGTGTGCATGTGGCATGGCATGTGCGGGGTGCAGTGGAATGGAGTACCGAGAAATATATATATATATATATTCCCGCGCTGCGGCAAACTGACAGCCGCTTGACAGCTCGTGTCAAAGTAATGAATCCACCGCATTGAGCAGACAATTTTACAACTCCGACGGAATCATATGCTACCCCAGAAAAGTATCCATAGAAGATGCAAAGAGAAATCGCTCCAGTTTAGCATTGGCCTAAGCGCCGGCGGCAAAGCGGCACAGCGACACCACGACACCACGACACCACGACACTACGACACCACGACACCACGACACCAAAAGTGACTAATTACGACCCACGGATGATTTATATTAGCGAAGACGCGACCCCGAACTGTTTTGTCTTTTAAATGCTGCTATCACTCGTATGGGAATCGTATATGTATATTCCTCGATCCATTGAAGAAGTGCGTGTGGGGGGGAGTGGAGTACTCGTGACATTTCCATCAAAGTGCTGTGTCAGCGGTCTTGGCACAAGTCTGTGGCACAGGTATGGGGGGAGTGCTTAATCATTTATCGATGGGTTTTCGAATGCGACTTTCATGATTTTAACAGCACACACAACACGATGCCATATAATGCGAGTATATCCATTCTCGTACAATACAGAAAAGAAAAGAATGCCGCAAACACACACAACTAAATTTATACAAAATCGCGGCTACTGGAAGTCGACCGGTTTTATATATGTAAGTTTTTGTTGTTGTTGTAGAGCCAAAAACGAGTTCAAATGCGAATGAATATTGAATATTTAATTTGGGCATTGTAGATAGCCGAAACGGCCCGATCAACACCAATTCCACAAACTCAATGATTTACTATGTTTTTTAACACAAATTTCCAATAGAACTAATTTTGTTTAAATATGCAATAATCGAGCGGCACAAAAAGTAAGGGGGACTGGGCTGAAGCTCAATTTACTGCCCCGGTAGTGACAAATACGATATATACAATGATATATATGTATACGCTATATACATATATGTTTATATGTACATATGTATACGCAATGGATCATACCATTCATTAAACCGCCAGTTTCAGTTTCAGCATTCGTCAGCGTTCTTTTCGAGTTCTGCTTCTGCTTCTGTTTTTTTTTTCTGGTTGTCAGCTTTTGAGACTCTTTTTTAGCTTTTTGTTTTCGGCTTTTTTTTGTTGTTGTTGTTTTTTTTTGACTTGTAAGCAAATAAATTTATGTGTTCACATTTTATTGGATCATATTTGGATTTGGAGTGCAAAAAAAAGAGGCCTCCTCCAGATGGATATTGATATGATAGATTTATTGCGAATAATTCTCCAATTTCAACTGCAATTTTTGCAGCTAAGAAATGACCACCACTGAGTGAGTGAGCAGCGTACCTGAAATATTGGGCACCACCGCATGTGGTCCCCAAGTAATGTAACCAAACCAAATAGAATTGTTGGCAAACAGACAAAGCCAAATTACATGATGCTATTAGAAGTAAAAGGGCGAACAAAGGGCCGACGCGTCGGCGGCCAAAGCGCCGGGACGGACATGTGGTGAGCAGGCGGCAGGCGGCAGGCGCAGGCAGGACGTGTCCCATTGTCGAGAAAAAATGTCTACTTTAGGCTCAGTCGCAGTCGCAGTCGCAGTCGAAGTCTCAGTCTCAGCAGCAGTCTCCCAGGTCGAGTATTTTGCAAACTCTGAGGTCGGTCCCCGTCCCACACACACACACACACACACACACACACACACAAAATGTGGCTTGAAATATCACCCAAAGCGCACACCAAGCAGGCCAAATGAGAGGTCAGACATAGGCTCTAGGCTGCAAGGCCTGACAAATCGCTCGCTGGGATGCTTAAAGCGAATACCAAAAGCTAAGCACAGACGGACACTGGTTCGTTCGGAAGCAGTGTAGCCATAGACTGGGTAGGGTACACGATCAAATGACGGAGACGACAACGAACCCGACGACGCCGACGCCGACGGAAACGCAGACGTGGACGCCGATGGTGGTCTGCCGCTCCGACGCTGGACAAATTCACAAATTTATTGCACCATTGTTCAGTCATATGACTTATGAACAGACTGGACTGGACCAGCACGAGTCCTCCTCCGAGTTCAGGGGTGGGGGTGGGGGTGGGGTGAGTTGGGGGACCACTACTTACCGGATTAGCGTAGAAGGGAGGTTGATCGCCGGCAATGCCCGAAAGGTAGGCAGACATTCCCTCCGGGTACACGCCGAGCGGAACGCCACCCGCCGCAGCGAGCCGCTGATAGTTGAGCATATCGTACTGGCAGGAGCAGATCGTCTGGCCACTGACGGGATCCGTGTAGATGGTGCGGCCCGTATCACAGCAGCGATTCGGATTGGCGGAGGCGGGCTGTGGAACTGGACCGGATGAGTGCGGTCCTGGTGGCGGCTGTCCGAGCACGGGCAGTGCTGGCATGCCTGCCGCCGCACCACATGGGGAGGTGGAGCGCGCTCCCTGAGGCACCGTAGACGTAACCATTCCACTGTGCCCGGGCCCGGCAACGGGCGTGCCCAATGGCTGCTGGTTGGCGGGACAAGCTAGCGTCGGCACCGTCGACGGAGGAGTCTGCGACGGCGCGTTGGTTGGAGGTGTGTTGGGCGATGAAGTGGCAAGGTGAGTTGAAACGGCATTCTGCAAGAGAAGAATAGACAAGAAAATATGCAATTAATATTTGTAGAAATATTTTAATTTTAATTTAAGTAATTGAAAATGTGATCGGTATTTCGCTCTTAGGATGTCAAATTAAGTGAAGATCGAACACTCACAAAAAATACATACATATATAAATTCTGTGCATGGTACTTGGATTTATTTCAAGATTTTCATTTATTTTAAATATTAAAAAAAATTATGAAAATTAATTTTAGATTTTTATTCCAAAAATTGAATATAAAAATTGAAATAAATTAAAATTTTTGAACAAAGAGATGCATATCCAAATATCTTTCTTTTTTACACATATTATAAATGAATTAAATGACTGAAATTTTGCTAATTAGATTTCACTACCAAAAAGCTAAGTGCAAGACCGTCACTAAAAGGGTTTGGTTTTTTTTTTAATTTTTTAAAAAATATTCTCAAAATATTTTTTGTTATCCAATCCGTTTTTGAGTTTATGGGGAACCATTAAAATTGGATGGCAGCCGATGGCAGTCGGATGCTTCTTCTACAAGTTGGTATGGTCTGTAGGTCTACTGTACCGTGTTTCGCTACCAGCTACCAACAACTACCAGCTGGCACTAAAACTTAATTAAAAACGTTGACTCTTATCAATGCGATAAGCGCGTCTCCTCGTAGGTATATTGTATGCCCACAGAGTCTATGGGTGCCCTGCGACTGGGCCCTTCAAAACCATCTCAACTGCTGCTGCTGCTGCTGTCTCAGTCAATAAAAATGGAACTCTCTCGCTGAACCCGAGACCCCTTCGACGGAGCGGACGGATCTTCAAAGTGGGGCCGCCATTACCAACAAATCATGTTTTCGATTGACAACATTGATTTAAATTACACAGCCGATTGCTGCCAACGACGACAGCGGCAACAACAACTGCAGTGCCTCGAGACATCGACATCCACATCCACAGGCCAAGCATACAACAACATACAACATCGATGGCAACAGCAACAGCAACAGCAACGTTGCAACGGCAACGTCCTAAGAGCAATTTGATTGTAAGTTGTCCAATGACTGGCCGGGGATCGCTCGGAGCTCTTGCGCTGCACCGGACTCTGACTCTACTCTGCGGCGCTGCACCTCCGGCATAAGCCTATCGCGCACTTTTGTCAACACTTTTAGTCGGCAAGAGAACACACTACACAGCACAACACACACTCTCTCCCCGCACCAATACTCGTAGCATTCGTAGTACTAACAACAGCCAATACTCGCATGCACATGGAGGAGACATGGGGACGTATCCGCGGACAAGTTTCAGGTTTGTTTATCGTTGACTTGACTGCTGTCTCTTCGGTTTGCTTGTGTTAACTTTTTCCTGGGTTTAGGTTTGGGTTTGGGTTTGGGTTCGGGTGCTTCTTCTCACTATCTTTCTCTCTCTCTGTCTCTCTCTGTGTCTGTCTGTTGCTGCATTTCCCATTTAACATTTTACAAATGATCCAAGGCGTAAGATACGATTTTTATCGCAGAACCGACGGTCAAAGCGCTCGCTGCATGTATTTGGCGGCGGCCGAGACCAAACAATGATTGATACCCCGCCGCCTATCCCTAGATGAAACGCCCTGCTACACTCGTACATACATATATAGATGGGCCACTGCCACTGCATCGGGAATCGGGCAAAGGGATCGTGATCGGGATGGCGACCGTGGCCACCCCTTCCTTCTTCACGTCTCGTGCTTTCATCAAGTGACAACTCAAGTGGCCCTATACGATTAAAAATTAATTCCCGGTGTTTGTGTTGCCCAATGGAAAATGTATCTACGAGTATATGTATGTATGTCCAGGCGGTGGCGGCGGCGGGTGTTATCAGCTGCCACTTTGAATCCGCCGCCGATGATTATCGCTCCCTGGGTCTTACTGTATCTATGGGTTCCAATAAGCGTAGTACTCCAACTCCTCGAACATTGAAATTGGAAACGAAAGCGATGGACAGATGATGGATAGAATAACACAAGTGATACCGGGCATTGGAATAACCATATTTATCAGTTATATTTATTCTACCAGTAATTGAAATGAATGAGCTGTGCAGAGTAGAATGGAGAGTTTTAATTCGAGAGTTGCATTGCGGTTGCAATGCAGTGTTGCTGCTATGCCACAAGTTGCATTCCACATTACATATTGATTGCTTCGAGTGCCGTGAATTGATTACATTTGGGCAAAGAGAGGCATTAGCTTGGCAGTATTAGCTTCCAGTAGCTCGGATTACCAAACAGGCCTCTCCTCTCCTTTTCATGTAGCATTTACGAGTGTGTGAGCCAGCAAGAGTCGGATGTAAACAGCAGATCTTATTGCATTGCAATTCGCCGAGTGGTTGACAACATTTCTGTTCTGCCCACAGACAGTGGAAAGTACTACGACCTTGCTTGCTTTCTACGTATTTTCAAAAGAGACATTTTCTTAGCTGGCATCTAGAATGGATTGTGGTTTGTGCTGTAGTTGATTGGCTAAGAACAAATGTAGCACATTTGTGCTCCTGACATTTTCAAATCCACTGCGGATCTGTGGATCTGTGGACTTGGCAGACAAATCGATTGTAAACATCTACTTCGATTTATTTTTAAGTTCATTTCCTTTTGCCAAATGAAATTACTCGCCAAAACGAGCGAGTCGAATTAAGTTGAAACATATATGTATGTAGATATAGTATATATAAATACTGTGTCTGACAAGTGATCGTCGTTGTTCTGTGTTCCTCTTGGGTGCTATTCGGGTGCTCTTTAGCCTGCCAATAATCTAAAATCTGGTAAATTCATGTTGTGGCCGGTGCTTGATCAACGATCAACAAGTGCTGTCCGACAAAGGAATCTGTCTCTGTCTCTGCCGCTCTCTATACATAAATCTCTGAGTGTAAATTTATATCCAAATGTCAAAGTACTTGCAATCCAAGAAATACATAGAAAAAAGGTGTCCCATAAGGTTTGAATTCCGCTTAATCCTTTCTTAGTGGATCGCCTTCATCGGGAACCAAAGATATGGCCAGAATTGCAAGTCCATTTAGACTAGATCTCTCGCGCAAAGAAATTTAATCAATAGATATATGAATGAACGATGAATTATGGCAACATATAGCAGTAAAAGTATAATAATATCCCAAAATTGCTGGAATAAAAACAACGTGTTGTATGTAAAAATGTTTATACGCACCATTACTAAACAGATACCGGTTTCATTACTGTGCACTGTCATTTAATATTAATTTTTTTGCTCTTAACTTAAACTTTAAAGTATTCTTGAAGTCCCGATCTAGATCGAACTCTCAAATTCACGGGCAAACTAACGCACTGCCAAATAATTCGATACTAAAGTGGACGAAGTTTTTCCTTTTCTTTCCTTTTCTTTGCTTTTTCTTTTGTGTGTGTGTGTTTTCCGATTATAAACTTTAGCTTTGAAGTGATTGCATGTCGAAGATCATGCTTTGGGGATCATATATGTATAATTAATTCACAATTGGCTTTTAGCGCGGGCGATTTTCATTAGCTTAGCACATGCCGCGACGGAGTCTCAGTATTTCTTTTGTGTGGTCACTCTTTGGGGCACTTGCCGACGGCTAAAGCGTTGTTGCAGTTGCAGGCGGGTTACAGTTTCAGTTTGAGCCAACAATCCAGTACTACGGGGCACGGGCCGGGCACGGACACGGCTTAGTGGAGATGCACACGGAATCCGCGACGGCTGCCACAAGCGGCGGCGGCGGTGTCTGTGTGTGGCGGCGGCGGAAGACGAAGACGACCGGAGAGCGAGAGCCGGAGATGGAGACCCAGACCGAAGATGTCGTGTTGGAGTCGGAATACGAACCAATGCGGAGGAGCAGCCAGCAAAGCACAACCTGAAGCGACGGCGCGCAGCAGACGAACCGAACCCAAGCGACAGGCAGGCAGTCACAGGCACAGGCACAGGCACACAACAGGGCACACACAGGGCACGGCACAAGCACGGGCGGCACAGGCACAGGCAGCACAGCACAGCACAGCACAGGCAGCACGAACGAACGATACGAACAATCTGCGTAACAGTCGAAAGTAGACTAACATGAGTTTCTTGAGCAACTACAAAGTGTACGACAAATGGGAATTACACGACAACCGACAATCGAAAACAGCGAAAAACAGCAACAGCAACAACAGCAGCAGCAACTACATGCCGCACACCACCACCACTATGACAGCGGCAGCAGCAGCAGCAGCAGCAGCAGCCACACACAGATACACCACACAAATGCAATGTTTCATGGTATTGGTGTATGGTGTTTGCTGAGCGAGAGAGAGAGAGAGAGAGAGAGAGAGCGACAGTGTGATGGGCAAAACTTGTTTCTCCCCCTTATTTTTACTCTTTCTGTGGAGTGTGCATTGGTAGTGGTATATCTGGTGGTGGCTCTCAGACATGTATGTATGTATGTGTTTGTATCTGAGTATCTGAAAAAGTAGCTAACAACGAGAACGAATGTGTGTGTGTGTGTGTGTGTGCGAGCGGTGGGGTACGAGTACGAGTACGAGTACGACGACTACGAACGATGACGACGAACAGCCAACACGGAGCGTAACAACGGCAATAATGATTATCATTATAAGTGGGCTGGCGCTGGGGCGGCTGGCTGTGTGTGGCACACGCGAGTGCCCCGACACTCGAGTGCGAGTGCGAGTGCGAGCGAGATGGTGTGGCACGAGAACCGGTTGCGTCATGGGAACACAGAAGGGCGGGGAGGCGGGGAACACCACACAAAAAGTATCTCAACTGAACTGAACTGAACTGAGCTGCTGCTGCTGCTGCTGCTGCTTCTGCTGCTTGCTGTGACCATAAATAAAGTATCTGGCAGTTGCGGTGGGCGAGAGTGAGACAGCAAGTGCCCGTCTGGGCCACGAATCGGCATTCGGGCAGCAGCAGCAGCAGCAGCGACGACAGCCAGTTGTTGGCTGTTGGCTGCTGCTCCGCTCTCTCGGGCCTGGCGGTGAGTGCGAGCAGTGCGGCAGATATGGCCAGAGAGAGAACATGAAAAAATTAACTTAACAACTAGAAAAATGGCTGTTATTGCGTGTTGTTGTAAATGCCGATGTATGTATTTGTAGGCACTGTTGTTGCTGCTGCCTGCCTCCGTTGCTGTTGCTGCTGTTGCAACGCTGCTACTTGCTGCTGCTGCTGCTGCGACGACTGTGACTGCTGCTGCTGCTGCTGCTGCTGCCGTGGGTGTTGGTACCGTGTATTTGTTGCCATAAACAACACAACAACACGAAACGTCGCGACGTATGAAAGCAAAGTGTTTGCTCTTGCTCCGCGCCGTGCTCTCTTCACTCTCCACTCTCTTGCTGCTGCCTGCTGCTGCTGCCTGCTGCTCGATGAAATAAGAAAAGCTTGATGAGCATGAACGAAACGAAACGAAAGTCGTGAAGAAGAGGTTGGGCCAACGCTGCTGTCGTTGCACGTAGTACGTACTACGTACCGTACACTGTGTGGCGATGGGTAATGTTTTATCATCTGCCAACCCGCCACCACCCCATCCCGCGCCTGTCCCCTCCCTCTGGTTCTGGCTCTGCCACTGACCGCTGTTTGGCTGTTGCTGCTGCTGGGATTGGTGGCATCTTTCGCGCTGCCGCAGCTGCTGCTGTCGCAGTCAACGTTGCTGCCTCTGTCTCTGCTGCTGCTGCTGCTGCTGCCACTGCTGCTGCTACAACATACGCTCTTACATTTTATTATGTAGGTATTTGTTTTTCTTTTTTTTTCTGTTTCTTTCTTTATTTTTTGTTTTTTTTTGTTTTTGTTTTTGCCTCTTTCCGTGGCGTTTCTTTAACTTTTTCTAATTAATTGAAACGCCACTCGAGAGGAGTGACGGCACTGCTGCCTGCTGCTGGGGGCAGCTGAGAGAGAGAGAGCGAGAGCGAGAGCGGGATGGCTGGATGGCTACAACACTGACACGTCGTTTATAAGTCTGTATATCCATATACCCCTCCCCAACCCCAACCCCACCCCCACTTATACAAATGTACCTACTATGTACTCAGATATAGCCGCATCGCAGCGTACTCGTACATACAAATGGGATGTAGACTATATTCGAAAGCTACTTTGTCGTGGCAGGCAATCGGTGCTCCTGCCCCACCTCATTCCCTCATCCTGCCACACGGTGTCGCACACGCAGTAAACAAACTCTTACAACATTTGAATGAAGTCACTTTGTACGTACTCCTTCCTTAAGCCATTAACAACTAGTTTGCCGATAGTCATTTGTTTTTCGGGGCGATCTTTCGATCACGAAAGTTGCCTCCATGTTGCAAGTGTGCGTGTGCCCTCCACACTGGCGGATGTAGATCAGTGGCATAGCAATATGAGTAATATTTCCAGTCAGATATCAAATCTTATTTTATTCAGATTATTAGTGGGACTCCTAAGCCTTATGCTTTCCACCAAAAATGTTTTCTTCTGTCGCTTTCTCATACAATTAAGCATACGCAACGTTGGCTACACGAAAATGCTGACCGTTTTTAAGATCATTATTGCTCTCAATGATAACTTGAATAAATGTATGATTTTACATTAGTTGTAGGGTATAAAAAAATTATACAAAATCGTATGTTTAAAAATAAAATTAAAAAAATATTCTAGACTTAGATTTCCCCTTTTTCGTACATTTTTTTAAAGATATTTAAATATTTTTATTTTTATTAATTATTTTTGGGAAAGATATTTTCACCGCTCATTGCTTGTTGTGTGCTCAAAAACCGTCGGTGTAAGTTTCCTACTTTCACATTGCAAAAGGACCATTGCCAAGGACACTACTGAATCCATTCAAGTACAAATCAGCGGAAATATATCTTTGTTCTGACCCAAGGATATAATTGATAATCATTTGGAGATCCTGCCAAATGAGCACAGGATCCCCAGCAGAGCATCTTTCAACATTGTGCGGCCTTAATTGGCTCGCGAGCAAGCAACACATTCAGATCACGTCAAGTCATTGGCGCGACTACAAAATTGCCGTCGCCTTCTCCACGGGGAGGACACAACAGCAACAACAACAACAACAACAACAACAACACCAAACAACACAGCAGCTCCCCGGCCCGGCCATGACACTCGCAACCGCAGAGCCGTAGCTGGCGGGGGGAGGTGGCAGGAGGGGAGGCGCGAGATTGGCCACCAGTCTTTTCGGGCTCAGCCCCAAGGGGGGCGGGCACACAGTCGCTTACTGGCGCTAAGAGGCCGTGGCAAGAGTGACAGAACGAGAGAGAGAGAGAGAGAGAGAGAGAGAGAGATAGCGGGAGAGAGAGAGAGAGAGTGGGAGCAAGCGAGAGCGAGAGAATGAGATAGATATGGCATGGAAAAGTTGCCCCAAAGGCCGCAAGCAAAAGCGGGAGGGCAAGATGATGCCCGGAGTCGCCACCGTCGCCTCTCACTGCCTCCGGCTGTGGCCTCTGCCGTTCTGCCACTCTGCTGCCATCCGAGTCGCAGCCGCAGTCGTTAGTCGCAGTCGATCCAAATCCAGAAACAACGTCAGTCTTTGTTTAACGATTTTTATATTTCGAACACGAGATATATTTGTATCCTTTGTGTTTTTCGTGTTGCCACAGAGCAGCGTTGTATCTCTGTATGTTGTAGTTGTATTGATGGCAGCAGCAGCAGTGGCAGCGGAGGCAGTGGAGGCAGCGGAGGTAGCAGCGGTGGCAGTGGCAGCTTTTGCCTGCTGCCACTTCGTTTCGCCCATACATACATACATACATACATATGTACATGTGTATGTACAATATGTACCTGTGTCCGTGTGTATCTTTCTTGTGCTTGCAACAGCAGCAGCAGCAGCAGCAGCGCTCAGGTTGTTACTACAGAAAGTTGGCATTTGTGTTTGTGCAGAGCCAATGACGATTGTGAGCTTTGAGGCTCAACTTTCTCGGCACTTTTCACACAGTTCCTTTCCCCCGTGCATTCGTACTTCGTATCCGTATCTGGCTGTGTCTGCTGTATCTCTGCTTTGTGTGTGTTGCATGAACGTGGACAAGGCAAGCGCGTGTAGCAAGGCAGCGCCGTGTGTGCGTACGACACGAATCTTAATCTAATAGATACAAATGAAAAGGTGCTTGGGTGCTCCGCTCTGGTGTAATCGCTTTGACTCGGCGTCGGCGTTCGAGCTCAGAGGAAGGAAGGGCTGTGCTGGGGCTGGGGCTGGGTCTGGGTCTGGGGCTGGGTCTGAGTGGTGGCTGCGGTTTGTTTTTACCCTCCACCCCCTAAAATCAAGTGGATCGGGTATTGATTTACTCGTATCTGCAGACCTCCTTCTGTTCGGGAAAAGTTTTGGCTGTGGAAAAGTTTTGATTGATTTTCTTAAAGGAACTCCATTTGGCGAGTTCATTATTAAGATACAAATAATGGAGTTGAATTGGGACATACTCTTATATATCTATGTACATATGTACATATGTATGTATGCATTTATGTAGAGACAAACGCTTATGGTTGATGGTTGATGGTGGGGTGGTGGGTGGAGCAACGTGAATTCATCTTGGTGTGTTCGCTTTGGCGATAACATAACTACGTACAATCCGAGGTTGTTGCAAGTTGCAAGTGGGCCAGCATGCAGCCAACCAGCTAACCGACCAACCAGCCATTAATGAAGAACCAGCAAGCAGCATGAAAGCTGCAACAAACAACGTTGCAACGTTGCAAAGGTGTGTTCCTCCTCTTCTCTATCTCTATCTCTGTATCTGTGTCTGTGTCCGTCTGTATGCACCTGGGGCAGGGTTTAATGCTGGAGTGGAGTGTAACGACCAGACCAGATAGATAGCTGATGCTCTCTCTATGCTGCAGCACAGCACAGCACAGCCATCATCGACATGCGATGAACATGAAACAAGTTGTACACAGATAATCATAAATAAACGAGGCAACGGCGACGGACGAGCGAGCAAAAACGAGCTACGTGAACGGGCTTAAAAGACAAGACAGAGACAGGACGATGATGATATTCGTATGAGCAAGGCAAAAGGAGAACGAGAGCTTTGGCAAGACACACACACACACACACACACACAAGATAGAGAGAGTGAGAGACAGAGAGAGAGAGAGAGAGTGAGTGAGTGGGAGAGAGATACTGTACGAAAGAGCAAGCACGAACACGAGCGCCAGAACTAGCGCCAGGGTCCCAGTGCCAGTGCCAGTGCCTGCCTGCTTGTGGTTGCCCCCCCCTCCGCCCATTGCCGAGCAGAGTTCGATTGGTAGCGCAAGGGCCACAGCCACAGCCACATCCACATCTACATCCACATCCCTGCTGGCAATCGTAGAAACACTGCGAGCCAGATAAAAAGATACTTTTGCACACGGCGACAGCTACACACGTTGCTGCATCTCACTCACACGGCCACAGCGAATGGCAAAAAGGGGCGGGGAGGGGCTCCCTGTAGGATGGGGTACTGCCTGCCACTTGGCGGTTGAACACGAAAGTTCAATAGCTCTGAGATCCCCATGGGACTCCATGGACTCCATCTCAACGCCCCGAATTCGAATCAATTTTGCTCGTAATTAGAAAAAGCGCTCATCAAAAATAATAAGGGTTAAGCTTAAAAGAATGGCCAATTAGATCAAAACTTTTGCACTTTTTTAGGGGGCGGCCGAAAAAGCCTAATTAAATCTAAAAGAACCCAAAATTTTCTCCTTGTATTTTTTTCGTAGAGCCTCCATTTCCCTTTTGCCTTTTCCCTTTCCCTTTCCCTTTCTATTTCTGTTATATTTTGTTATTTTTTTTTGGTGAGGTTTCTGCTTTAGGGTTCCTCGTTCTCCGGTTCCCGTTTGAGGGTTCCTCGTTCCTGGCTGTGGTTGGGTGTACATGTAATAAATTTAATCATAAACCGAAATAAGCGCGTTTAACCACGCTATCTTTTTTATTTTATTCGTTCGTTTCGTTGGGCGCGTGCAGAGGTGGCCGAAATTTCATTCGGAGTTGGGGAGTGGTACTACACTACTATGCCAAAAGGGGGAGGTGGGAGTGGTGGGAGAAAGTAGTCATTGGGTTGGGCTATCATTCGTTATGGTTAGCCATCCGGGGCCATTCGTATAGATACACAAATAACTGCCAGTGTGTGTGTGTGTGGACTCTGCATAGTCCAAAAAACAAAATGTAACTGATGTTTTTGTGTGTTTCTGCCGCATAGCGCCGCCGTCTGTTGCCACCTCGGCGGCCTCTGGGCTTCCTTCTCTGCCAGATTTCAATGTTGCTACTTCATTTTTATCGCGTTAAGAGAATATTGGACATGTGTGTGGTGCCTTCAACCCTCGTACTACTCCCTGGCCCCCACAGGCCAACACTCTCAGCTCTATTTGGCTCTCTGCGCGGCCATAAAACATTCAGCATTCTACATAGATTGTTACCGTTTGCAACTTTTCCTTTTGTAACTCGTACTCGTAGCCGAACTCGTACTCGTACGGGTCTGTGCCCCTCTGGCTGTTTTATCGTTTTTTGTTAGGCTCAAGTGTTTATCTTGGCTCCTTCATTCCGACTGAGTTTTTCGCTCGCTCGTATCCCCCATCCCATCCCATCACATCCCCTCCACCCGTATCTAGCCGTTGTTCGTGGTGTTGCACTCGCTGCTACATGCACAGGGCGTGGCTTATGGTCAGCGAAAATGTACAAAAAAAAAAAAAAAGAAGAAAGAATATCGTTCATGGGGTAAGCAGCGCAGTGCTGCGCGCAACTCTGTGTGGCAAGCAAGTTCGCTTAGGGGTTGGCAGGCAGGGCCTTCCGCTTAACTCTCTTACTGTTACTGCCACAACAAACGCCGCCATGCCAGGCCAAAGGAGGATGGCAGCCGCCGCAGAATGAGCAGAGGTTCCGATGGTGCCACTACCCAAAGGAGTTCATTTGTTCTCAAGATAGCGCTGTGCTATGCACCCAAATAGATTTATTTTATTTTTATTCGGGTTGTAATCAATGAAAGGTTTGTTGATTTTTTGTATTTGCCACACTGTGCTAGCTGATGTTTAGCTTTTTTACTAAAAACTCCCAGACTTACTCAAGCATTCAGTATGACTTAATATTGTACGTTTTTTATATGCATTTAAATATTGTTTAAGAACTGTAAATATATATGTATGTTGCTGATAAATATTTAAAATATTTTAAATTAAATACATTAAAAAAAAACTAGAACAGAATGTAATTATGTTTACTATGTTGTCTACAGAAATATGCACCCACTTTCCGCTCTGAAGTATTTCACATTCTTGTGCATTAATTTGAATTACTTCAATTATGAAAACAACGAAAATTGATTGATACATAAACTTGTGCAGCGACTATGTATGTTTATCCAGCAGATAAGACCAAGATCCATGCCGTCCTCATCCTCCCCAAAAGTCCTAAAGCAGAAGCTCTGCTTTTAATAGACTGCCGAACAGAAGTCTGTTCTGCGCCAACGCCAATTGACAGGCACAGGCGGGCAGGCAGTCAGGATTTTAATTTCACATGTTGACTGCGGGACTCTGTTTATTTTATGAACTTTATTAACGCTCTTCGCACGTTAACGGCTTCACGCCGACCAGGCGGAAAATTTACGAGGGGGATGGGGATGGGGAGGGGAGGGAGGATAGCCGAGTCTAATATTAATAACAAGCTTGAACCTAATTCCTTATGATAAATGATATAAGTCAACAACCCTCCAGTCGCTCGCTCGTTCGCTCGCGATGCTCCCCCATTTGCGTTTCTGCCACTGCCACAGCCAGTGTGGCTGCCACAATCGTTGCCGCAGTCGCTGCCAAAGGACGGACGGACGGTCGGCCAGACAAGGAGAATTTCATTTACACGCGGCGGGATAATGTTCTGATGATGGCATGTTTTTTTGCATACAAAGTATGCAAACGCAAAGAAGCGGAAAATATTTATGAAATTGCCGCAGAACTGGCAACGCGAATGTCGTAAAAAGTTGGAAAATTAGATTTTTTCTGTGTTATACACAAGGCAGAGCAGAGCAGAGCAGAGAAGAGAAGAGGAGTTTCCACCCCCGAAAAACTCCATGGATGGGCAGATAACAATGCTCAAAAGACAGACAGAAATGGGGCCCCCAAGAGAGAGAGAGAGAGAGAGAGATATACATACATATGTATATACTTATGTATATACTCGTAGTACGTTAAATATTTGCCAACACTCAACTTCGGGGCATAACAACTCAACTTGAGCGGAGGATTCACTGTCAAGCCAAAGTCCTCAAGGAGTTTATGGGGCGTTTGTTGAAAAAAACAAAACACAAAAAAAATGGTACCCACATATTTACTGCTCGACTTTTAAAGCTTCATTCGTTTCACTTGATGCATTTCTTACAAGATAATTTCATTTGATTGGGAGCTGCGATCGGGTTAACGCTGCTATTTAAAGTACAGTTGTGAAAGGTTTTTCTAGCCAGGTGTATGTACATACATATGTATACTTGCAAGGCAGAATAATGTGGGATATTATCAGCGTGCAGACCACCATCACAATCGCCATTGCCATCAGCATCATCATCAGCAGCAGCAGCAGCACCGCCAAGAGCCAAACACTGCGTTTTATAATCCGATTAACTGCGGTGGGTAGGCAACGTTAGCGGCACACACAATATTCCCTGAATTTATGTAGACTCATAAATCGTTGTACGGTGTTGGATTTGATTTTCGAGCAGAATGGAAATATTTACCATAGAAGCGAAATACTCACGAATATATACTACCCGCCCCACCCATCCAATGGAGTTTTCATATACAGAAAAGTCTGATAAAGAAGTACATAATATATGACAGCCCTAACATCCTCTCAATATTTAGTTGTATATTTTATTTTTGCTTACAATTATTCGTCTAATATTATTAACTTTTTCTAATCGATCAATTTTAGGCTGGTGATTGTGGATCCGCAGCTGAAAAACGGATATAAATTGATAGCTGAAATGTTCTTGGTTCAATCAAGTCTGAATGAGTCCAATAACTAACCGTCATTACACTCTCTGATTGGTTACATATCTCTGCTCGTGAAGGCACAATCCTCTGGCCATTCTCATGAGGCGTTACTTTTGTTTAATTTAGCAAACAGTCGTTTATCACCTCTCCACATACTCGTATTTGCCTTCACTTATCGTTTTGGTTTGGCTTTGGCTTTGGGCCGCGTGTGTGTTACGTTACCGAAGAGCGTAGAGTCTGCTGTGCCTGGCACTGGTTGCAGTGTTAGTTCTGCTGTGTACACGAGGACGACTCTACGTATTGGTGGGCCTGCTTTCAAAGGTAAATAGAGTTCGAAGTGACAATGGCATCTGTCTGCCGATTGTTGTCTTGTTGTCTCCAGTGCGCGCAAAGCAAAGCCCTTCCGCTTTCCTTGCCGCCCTGCCTAAACGGGTGAGGTCGCAGCGCAGCCTCTGTTTCTGAAATTTTCGTTTCCCCCCAGGCCACGCATCGCATTCCCATTCGCTTTTGCTCTCAGCTATTTAACGTGTTTTCATAATTGATTGCTAAACTGTTTTGTTTAGACCTCTGCATATATTTTTATGCAAATAATTACGAACGAGCACATAATGGGTTGCCGGCTGTTGTGGCCTTTTGCTTTTGCTCTGGATCGTTGGCTCTCCGTTGGTGCTGCTGTTGGCTCTTTTGCCGCTGCTGACTCTGGTGGCACATACATACCAGGCTGGCATTTGGGATATGGCTGGGTCTTGAATGCATGCTCGCATTGTTTGCGAACATTTGGTTTTGTCATTAAAATATTTTCGGTTTTGTTCAGTTTTAGCCGCAGTCCTTTTGCACCGTCCCACATAACATTGTGTGTACTTTTTATTTGTTCTGTTCCTTTTTTGCCATATCACATATGCAATGCATATATTTTACTTATTTTATTCTTTCCTTTTTTGCCAGCGCCAACTTTTTGGCGCTTTTCTATTTTCATTTCCAAACAGAGCCTGAGTTTAATTATGCCCCAGCTCGGCTCGGCTTGGCTTGGCTTGGCTTGGGTATATTTTTGTCTCGTTTCACTTTTTGTTTAATGATTAACAATAAACGCAGCAGCAGCAGTAGCAGCAGCAGCAGCAGCAGCGGAGGAGTCTTTCAGAGACATCGGTGGGACTCTGTCAGGATATGCGGCATTCGCCGGATGCCGTAGTACGAGTACGGCTACGTACAATATGCATATTCATATTAAAAAAGTTTCTAACAATAAGCTATTATCTATGCATATTACATATTATGCTGCTACTGCTGCTACTGCTGCTGGCTCCCCTTTTCCTCTCTCTTTTTCTCTGTTTCAGATAAAATAATTCAGAGCTACTTTAATGACGGAAAACACTGAAAAGTCTGGCCTGAAAGGAGTTCCCCATGGACAAAAAATTACCAACATAAGCAAGTACTTTGACATGTCATATATGTACCTTCGGAAGAGTTCCCTTTTTGCTATCCTGCGGTGGATTCCGCATTGAATCTGTACAAGTTGCCCCGAGAAGAAATCCGCTTACAATAATTAAAAAGTTGCAAATTTAAGTATTAACTCTACGAAATGCACAAATATGGACAGGCCAGACCAGACCCTAAGCGGATTTCGCATTAACTGCAGACAATCGGCAAAACAAACTGTCTGTCCGTCGGACAAACATGCTACAGTCACTCATCGGTATCGTCTGTCTGGGATATCCCTTCTCATGCAGAGCCAAACAGCCGAACAGATGGAAATTAGAATGGGCGAAAACTGGCAAAAGAGACATCACTAGCAAAGCAACATTGCAATTATTAAACGGATGCAAACAAACAATGTTGAACAAAGGACGGTGACAGTGACAGCCGGCGGGCCCAAGCGAGAGGATTTGGATGAAAATGGAAAAAATCTCTCGGATATTGTTCGACGACGACGACGACGACAACGTTGGTGAAAACCCATGAAATGAGCAAATATTTTTAATCTTCTTCGATCGGTGTGAATAGCCGAAAATTTGATTGTCAGAGCCTAATAGAATTATTCCAGAGCCACAGGTTCTTACCGGTTCAGTGAAGTGCGAAGTTTTGGCTTAAACTATGCGCAGAAACCCCATAAAATTATGTTCCATATATTATTTTGATTAAAAAAATACTGCGCCATTATAAAGAATTATCCCTTTAGTTGATTTTACTGCTCTACGTTTTATAAATAAAATAAATATTTTTCCTGCCGCAACGGCGCAAAAAGGACAATCTCACAGCCTCTCTTTATCCTTCCTGTCGTCTGCGCTGGCAACATGTGTCTCTGTTATAGTTGAATTATGTCCTTAATAGGATTAAAGTATTTGCCAGTTGTTTTGACCTTTTTATAGCCGGCTGCCGATACAGGAATTCCGCACAAACTCATGATTGTCCTCCCTTTGTGCCCCGTCGCTCGCTCGCCTTTTCGTATTTCCATCAAAAGGAGCAGCAGCAGCCTTGATTTTTTTGTTACGGTGAGTGAATGTACTGTAGTTGTAGCTGTAGCCCCCTTTTATCTAATTAGTGCGGAAAAATTGAACAGCACTGTTAACTAACGTCAACAATGACAACGCAACGCCCATAGAACCGAGCCGCACCGCACATATCCTGCGGCACAGACTCCACTCCGATGTCATTGACGTGACGAAGCCAATCGCATTTCAAAATCCGGAACGCATTACGGGCGTTGGAGTCAGCGCAAGCAGAAATGAGTGTGCGGCATATTCGAATGGATTGTACGACAGCAAAGGAACCCACAGGATACAGAGAGAGGAGAAGGATGCTCGTTAATGTTTGGCATCGATTCATTTGAGTCGGAACAGGAGCAGAGCGTGAGATAAGCCCCTGGAGCGATAACTGGTACTTTTCAGCCATTTACACCAGCACTATTACGCTTATTAATAATTTTACTTCGAAGAGAAAATACTCGTACGTTTATATAATATTGATTTTAGTGATTGCTTTTTGGGTTACTATATTGCAACAATATTTAAGGATTTTCACTATATTTTATTTGACTCATTTTTATGATCACGATATATTTTTCGTAATTTTTAAATCTTTAATAATAATTAATTCGAATTTAATATTAACATTTTATTATTAATATTAATAAATATTGTTATTAATATTTTTCATATGGTTTAATTTTTGTATTCTATATAAAAAGAACACAACAAATTAATTGATAAAATAAATCTTCAAAGTGCTCGCCTCATTACAGAAATTAGTTTATTCCGTTTGAAGCTTTGCGTTGATAAATCAAGCGGAAAAACTTGCACATGCGTTCCTTTTATGTACATACATACATATGTACAGATGGTGTGTACAATACATAGATGAGAGATCTCGCGATAATGACAACAATAATTTTGTAAGTACCCAAATTGAGTTACATACAAATTGGCTAGGGCGGAACCAACCCTGACCCAAGCTTAAACCCAAGCCCACCACCTCACAAACGTAGTGCTGCTGGTACAAATGGCCAAAAGTCCCACCCTGTCTCCAGTGCCGATTCAAACATTCCAGTTCTTTGAATGCCCGCACCCTGTGGTGAGTCCGTAATAAGGCAGCGCATAACCCATAACCCATAACCCATAGCCGTTGCCTCGTCTCGCCCATGATCGAATGAGAACCGTCGCTGGGGAGAATAGGGTACGTACGTATGTATATACGAGATATGATAAATACTCGTACTGCAGGCGCTGGCAGAACATGGCAGAGACAGCGACGAGGCATATAGCGTGAAGGGTAGGAGGCCACCCCGGACTCGTTATGAAATATCCGTGAGTGGAGGGGCAGCAATGACAATAGTAGGATTTCAATAAAATATGGCCGACCATTATAACCAAGGTCGATCCCTCTCTGCCCGCCATTCTAGTGTTACGAGAACTCAGAACAGAACAGAACACAACAGAACAGAATAACATCAACCCGCTTTTTATCAGTGTGGAGGGAGATATAATCGCATTTGGTATGTGCCTATATGTTAAGCCCTAATTTGAATCAAATTTGATTGGAGCTACGTGGCAAGATAGAAAAGCTAGAAGACTATGTCCAAAATTTCATCGAAATTAATTTAAAATTGATTGATTCTCTATGGAAATAGTCAGACATGCTTCCACCCGAAAATCTCACTTAAAACAAAGCTCTATTAATAGTACAGCGGGAATGTCTTACGCAGAAGGTCGAACCAATGATATCGGTTCAAAGGACTTCACTTCCAATCCTGCCACAATCGCAGACAGACGCAGGTGCTGTTAATTTTCGTTGGTGAACTTAAGAGGAGGACACTTGGCATGTCGGAAGCGTCTTCGGCGCTGACAGAGAACACGAGACACAAGACACGAGTTCACCCGCAGCCCAGAACAGAACAGAACAGAACAAGTTGCGTGTCGTAAATTTGCGTTTGCTTGGAGGTTGGTTGGAAGCCGAACTTCTTGCGGGCAACTGCCTGCAACTATTGAACAGGTGCGAAACATATTTTGCCGTCGACAGGCCGCGATGCTCCCGTCTGAAACGGGGTCCTGCTCCAGTCCCAGTTCCAGCTCCCAGCTACCAGCCCCCCCAATCCAGAAGTAAAGTGAATGTTGTGTTCTCGGTGTTGAAACAAAAGCAATTATTTTGTTTGATTTATTTCATCATTGCGTGTTTGCGGTTATGCCGAGTATGCATTTGGTTAACGTGTAGGTGCGTGAATATACATACAAATATATATATATGTATGTATATATGTATGTGTATGTACTGTATGTACGCGAAGTAATTGCAAGTTTTTGGGGAGACTCAAGACTCGAAGAGACCCTTCCGATGCCAGTTAAGTGTGGCCTAGACACTAAAATTACAGCACAGTGTCTCAATGCCTCAGTGTCTCTCGGCATGCCTCTGCAATCGTTTTGACACCCAAAATTATATACCTCCTGCCAATCGCAATTTACTTATTGTAAGCGTGTTCCTTGGGGGTTAAGGAAAGTGCTTCCCGTACTACCCCCTTTATACATACATACATACGAGTACTCGTAGCAGACAATAAAAAGAAAACAACATAAATTTCCTATGATATTTTTGGGGGCGGTTGGAGCCAATGTTTCACTTCCGTATCAACCCTCGAGTGGCACAGCTGCGAGAGTGTCTACAGCTCGTACAAATGAAGCTATTCGAGAGGCTGAAACACTATTGAATAACTGAAGGAGAAACAAAGTCATTTACCAGCCATGTCCAAATACGGAATTACACCTTTTAACACCACAGACAGGACCGACCGACCAGACATTGGGTTATTTATTTGTGCATTTTGTTTTTGGTGGAAAGGGGGAAAACGATTACGAATATATTTCTGCTGACCGCATTGTTCGGGGCGCGGTAATTGTGTGTTCATTATCGCCCCTCACTGATAATAAATCGCGCCGCTATCTTTGCTTTCATTGTCATACATTAAAATTATAGATTATTTTTGCAGATGAAAGTAAATAGAGAAATTATAGTGGCTGACTATGATAGCGAGTGGAGTAGAGTAGAGTCGAGTCGAGTCGAGTCGAGTATACCTGATTACCATTTCAATAAGCGTAATCATTTTGCCCCCAAAGTTTGCAAGCAAAACAAAGTTTAATTAGGACACACATTTTACTATATACTCGTATTTATATCGCAACGGAGAAGGTAACAAAGGTCTGAAAGTCCTGCCTCCCCATCCCCACAAAGACATTAAATTGGTAGGTGTTTGGCTTAGCTTCTGCTTCTGTGCCGGTGTCGATGGCGGTGTCTTCTGGCCCGTGTCTCGCCCTCACGTTGTCTGACAAAAAAGCGGAGCCAATTATGAGGCCCGGCGGGTGGTTTATCTGTATCTCAGAGATACTCGTACCCGTCGTAGCCGTCGTCAATGGCTTTGTCAGACAGCAGTCGAGCCTAGACAGCAGCCACCGCAGCAACAGCAGCAGCAGCTCTTAAATGGCTTCTAAATTAATTATTTACGCATTTGAATTGAGGCATCCATTTAAGAACTGATTTCGAAATGGCTGGCTGGCTGGCCGTAGCAGCGGGTTGCCGCGTGCCGCATTACGGCCGCCCCAGTCCGGGACGAAGCTCTGGGGCAGGCAGTCAGTCAGGCAGGCGATAGCAACGACAACAAAGCCCGCCCTGGGCGCACAGCCTTAATTTACCAATCAAAAACTCGTAATTAACCTAATAAGCCGAGGCGAAGTGGCAACGCGTTACGTCGCGTTGCGTCGCGTCGCGTGCCCCATGCAGCACAGCGTACGAGTATTGTCTGAGCCTCGCCTCGCCTCGGCTCTGGTTGTGGATGTGAATGTGACGCGTCATATTTGGGCAAGCGATCTAAATGGATTTACTGACTCGCTCGACGCGGCTCGCTTGAGAACAAATTATGGCGTTTACTGCTCCGCGTAGCTTCGCTCTGAATTGAATTGAAGCTTCAACATGGCGCGAATGCGGGCAACGCACTAGCTAGGGGAGTGCTAGGGGGCATTAATGGTGGGCACATACATACATATACATATACATATACATATACAGACGAAGGCGTTAATTAAACCCTTCCAAAAGGGCACTATGATTTGTTCCAGATGCTTGCAATGCAGGAAGGGAATCTCATTTCCGGAGGGAAGACATTTAAGACATTCTGGATAAATATTATTTGTACATAAATCAGTCAAAGTTTATAAGAATCGGATATATTTTTTGGCACAGCAACGATGGAAATGCAGTGGCAACATAAGAGAATTTTCCGCTTGCTGTGGTTACATGTTTGCCGGGGTAACTTCCGTTTGCCATTTGATTCCTTTCGGTCTGTAGCCTGTACCTACAGAGTATGTACACATGCATTAAAGATCGTATTTACATTGGTATTTTCATGCCTACAACGTCAATAAATTTAAGCGCTAGGCACAAACAGAGATTTTCACACAATAACCACTGTGGCAACCACTAAATCCCTGGCAAAACAGTCGCTAAACAAACATCACATCACATAAGCATTTGTGGCCGTAGCCACACACAGGGCTAATATTTGTTTAGGGCTCGCTGTGTGATCTTGCGCAGGCGCAGCCACAGAGGATGACCTGAGGTCGTGTGCTGCTGCTGCTGCTGCCAGGACACCACCAGTCCTGTAGTACGATGAGCACAGGAGTGGGAAGTTCCATATTATTTTTAATATTTTACCAATAGTTCGACTTTGCTTTCGAGTATCTACAAGCCATAGATTCCTCGTACTATTATGCAATAAAAACCACAAATATGTATAGTTCAATATTCAATCAGTGGCAGAGTGTGGAAATTGAGTGGTTTTTCCATACTTCAACTAGAATAGGCCACATACTAAAAGCAGTAGGATGCCCATACATACGACTATATATGTATATGTGTGTGTGTGTACGTGGCCCAACCAAGACAATAAAAATAATAATTCGAAGACCGGAAAAAAAAACGCCGTGACATCATAAATTATCAATAATCACACTTTGTTTTGACAGGATGACGACTGTCGGAACTGAACCGCATTGTTCTCCTTTTGCCTGTATTGACACAAGCGCGCACACATCCGACTATGAGTACAATACTATACATATACATATACATATATATGTACTCCTAGACCCTATCCCTATGCACATGAACTTCAGAAATAAATAACTGCACAACAGCCAGCTGGGAGGTAAAGGAATGGAATCCATTCAACACTCATTGTCAGCCACTATTTTTTCGATGCGTCAAACGCTGCCCAACCTCCAACCCCCCGGCCACGGCCCATCCCGTTTAGAGAGTTTGGTAAATAAGTAGAAATAAATGGCAGGATACGGATACGACCACGACCACCAGGTTCGATTTATTTCATGAGCGATGAGACCAACAGCAGAGACAGCCGATTTATAATAAATTTCCCAGACATTACATATTATTTTCTGCTGGAGGAATGACGATCTAAAATAGTTTCAAGCGGACGGAAAAAGTACTAGATATTTTTCCATATTAGTAAACATTTTCCGATCACTATTTTTGATGACTTTTTTATTATAACTTAAATCATTTTCAGTAAACCTTTTGGTGTTTCATTTGGATAAATATAAATCCATAATTTAAGCGACTGCTGCGGTAGTTTATTTTGCTTGCCAATTTTAGGGCTGTGTACAGCCAATCAATAGATCCCGTCGGATAATAAGTGCTTCTTAAAGTTTCATAAAACTAAAATATAGAGACCAAAGGCCTCGCTTAAAATACAAATTTGAATGCTTATCGCGCAAAGATAAAGGGGAGCAGGTACTCGCCATTAAGCATAACAAACACCAAAACATACACCAAATACGAGTATACATACATACATACACACATACGTGTGTCAATTCAAATCTACAGTATTAATAATAGTGATAAAAGGCGAATAAAGCCGAATATGGAGAACCATTTATTTGAACCTTTCGCCCCGAGCACACCGATTGCGGCAGCAGCACCACCAGCAACAGCAGCAGCAGCAGCAGTAGTCAGGGCGACAGATTCGGCTATGAATTTGGAGTCGGACACACAAAATCCGATACGATACAGAAATGACAACGGAAAACACATACAGAAATAACAACAATCAGGCGAGAGTAGCAACAAAAAGCTTTTTAGTCGGCGATAACACTCATGTATATATTGTACACGTATTATTAAATGTCATGTTTTGTTAACGGCCGAAACCGGAGCCGTTCCCAAAATTGTCAGCATCAACCTACACAGAAACGGTGGGAGGGTGGGGCAGGGGCAGGGCAGGGGCAGCGAGCAGGGAGCAGGGGCAGGGAGCAGACAGACAGACAAAAGGCAACTCCAACCAGTGTTCCTCTTGTTGTTCGTATCGGTGTTCGGGCTGCTGTTGCTGTTGTTGCTGTTGCTGGAGGTCTCGCTTGGGGGCGCACACTTTGTTAATGTATTTTATAGTGATCCGAAAGGAGACAAAATAAATAGATGTAAATTAAGCATTTCGGCTGCCACTGGTTTTCAATTATGTATATTATTCATAGCCATAGCGTACATTAGTTGTGGATAGAAATGGCTGAGATTCGCAATTAAATATGGCCAGTGATATTTGCATATGTACCTTTGGTCTATAATTGTTAGAAGCAACGTAAAAACACTTTAAATGAAGGTGAAGTTGTAATTGAACTACTGGATGCGGCTCCTAGCTTTCCAAAGAAAACATCGTTAGAGATAGACATAGATAGAGAGAGAGAGCCCAGACAAGACTCATCCGCATATTCAACTGCTATCCCAGCTACACAGCTACACAGCAACACAGCTCCAGTTTATACTCCTCGGTATCGGTTCAGTTTGAATGACAATGACTGAACTGGGGCGCTGAAAGTGACTTGCCATTAAGCATGGCATGGAAAGTCTTGCAACGTCAGTTCTCATAATTGTGTTGAGAGTCAGAGACGACGTTGTTGTTGACTCTTAATGTTGTTTTCTTTGCATGCTGATTAGTTGAGCCCGGGGAATGCCCCTGTTGTTCCCCCCGATAGAGACGAGACTCTGTTTCGAGCCTCGATTGCAGAATGAATATCGTTATACCCACAGAAGATACAGAAACCTTCTTCAACATAACACATACATACATACATACATACCCATCCATCCACACATACATATGTATGGATTCATATTCGTATCAACTCTGAAGGCACTTTGCCTGCTTGTTGGCAGCGAGTGTTTTGATTAATGATGATACATGAAATTAATTTCAATTCCTACTCAACGCGATTGTTTGCGTTTGAAATGAAAGCCTTTTCACACCGCCCTCCGTCCAGTCGTGGGGCCTTCGTTCTCCCTCCTCTCGGTTATGTATGTTTGGTTTCAGAATTCTTATTCAAAAAATGTACTAGTCTTCTCTTTTTTATTCTTTTTACTGTATTAATACTTCTTCTTTTGAATGCATCGATACGTTTACTGATACCGCGATACAAAATCTGATCCCAACATCGATCGACTACAACTCGACTGACTCCGGGTCTTTGAAGAAGTCGTGCTCAATGTCATTAGCGCTGCATCATCCTCCTTCCAGCCAACAAACCAAGCCAACAAACCAAGCCAACCCAACCCAACCACTTAAAGCTGTTGAATAAATCTCGTCAGAAAGAGGCTTTGTTGTGCTTACATTAGCCTCCGTAATGAGCTGATTTTGATTGGAGAATTCTACTTTGCAGCACTCTACATGGCATGGCATGGCATGGCATGGCATGGCATTTGTGTTCATTATGATCGAAAAGTCATCGGCAGTCATCAATATTATTCAACAATGCATACATATGAATGTACATATGTATGTATGTATGTATGTATATGAAACTATGTCCAGAGATGACACTTGTAAAAGATGCGACTGTGATCGGTGATTTGTGGCATTGTGGCATCTTCTATACATATTCGGAAGCACAATAAATCCATTACTTAATGCAATGTAAGCCAAGTCCTTACAGCCATGCAATGCATGGGTCGCGGGACCAATCCTTTCATGCTTAAATTTATTGAATTAAATGAAATGCAGAAACGCGATGGAAATGAATACGAAATCAATATTTAGTATCGATTCACAAGAACGAATCTTCCGTTTCTCACATACATATATAGACAGGACTGTCGCTGTCGGGTGCATTCCACTAATGAGAATGGAGAAGACTTTACGACATATGTATGTATGCATGCATGCAGCCCATGGCTGTAGGGATGTAGGATGTAGGGGTATCAACGTACGCATGTCCGTGAGTATATAACACAAATTTAAAATGTTAACGTTTCAACAAGCTAACATTGAAAATCGTTTAGCGGCAATTACCATCAAATGTTACCCAGCTCTTTGATGTGTACCGATGTTTGGACGCCAGTAATCCCCCAGCTCGGCCATGAGCATTTCAAGCATTCCTTTAAAATGTGCCGCGGATCTACAGCTACAGCTACAGCTCCACCATCTCTCTCTCGAGCCGAGCCGAGCTGATCATGGACTCGACTCTTGTGTGTGCATGCGCCAGCACAGCCCAGCCCTGCCAGCCAGCCAGCCAGCCACAACGGCCCATGTACACGCGCACGCGCACTAAACAAACTATCGGCGTCTGTTTCTGTTTTGCAAGCTGCAATGGCAGCAGCACCACCGATCCGATCCGATCCGAACGGAACCGCAAAGCGATGGCCAGGCCGGGCCTGGTCTTAAGCCACTGCTAATGCGTTTTCAGCCACAGCATTAGCAGCAGGGAAAACACGCTATGGCCATGCAAATCGCTGGCCTACGCAGGGACTGAAACCTGGCTCAAACACGGCCAATGCAAATATATGTATGTATGTCGTACGAGTATGCATGCACCTCGCTCGCTCGGTCATTTTGAAAGAGCGAATGGGCAAATAAGACAAATGATAAAATGCAGCAAAGCAAAGCAAAACATCGCTGACGATTGAGGAACAGCGCAGCGGCAGTTGTTGGTCGTCGGCTCTTTGGTATTTGAACACTTGTCATTCAATGACTCGGAACCGCTCACATGGCTGAAGAGATCTGAAGAGCAGTCACAGGCGACATGGATCCATCGATTTCTATTTGCTCAAAGCAGATGCAAGCAGTACGCATACATCTATGTATGTATGTATGCATGATCTATGGGGCGGGCTTGCCTCGTTGAATATGGAGAAGATCCCATGAAGATCATTGGGATGGTACGCATATCCGTCGTGTCGTCGATGCGGTGCGGTGTGGAGTGGTGCTTTTATTTGCCAAACGTATCCGACATCACAATCATCAGCAACCACTCTCAGCAACCAGCCGGGGACAAACCCAGCAATCCGTTAAATGTGGGCAAATAGCAGTAGTGTCGAATGTCATAATGGAACTCCGCGCTGGGCTATTCAAATATTTGAGTTAGATGCTCACACAATTTCCCTAATCGGGCACATCGGGCGGGCATCTGTGACGCGACGGCTCTTACATAGGAACAAGCTCCTACGGACAGATGGATTGGAGACAGATCTGGTCAAAAGTACACGCGAAGCAAACAAATAAAGACAATCCCAATCCACACATAAGCTGTTCCCAAGCCAAACACCGCCAGAGCGAAGCGGAGCGGAGCGGAGCGGAGGTGTTGAGTTCGCCTTCAGAGAATGGAATGCGCTGACAAAAGCATTGCAATAGGAAGGACAAAGTCCGTTTATAGGTTTAACAGTAGGGCACAAGCAACAGAAAATGAAAATGCAAAATCAAACAAGACAAGTACTCCACCAAGTGTTCGCCCGATGCCTGACGTACTTCTGCTGTACGCATACGCATATGCATACCTAATCGACCACAGCACAACACAGCACAACATGTGCGGATTAGCAGCCTTTTTTGTTTTGTTTTGTTTTGTTTTCTGCGTGCAACTACGAGCGGGTGCTCCTTGGTGGCGTGGCGACAGAGTCATAACTATCTGGCGATCGAACAATCGCACACAAGTGACGACAAGAGTCATTGGCAGTGGAGGCATGTCGCCGCAATTAAAAACCGCCTTCTTTGGCATCATATCCACTGGCTTTTGGCATGGCATGGCATGTAGGCGCAGGTGCGGCATATGTATGCAAGTTGCGAGCGCATGACGCACGACGCCTCCCCCACCCACATACCCACCTGTGTGGTGTGGGGTATGGGCAGCTGGGTGGCTCCATACAGCACGCACAATAGCTATGCAAATTTTGTAATACACGCAAATTAACGGCCAAACAAAGACCTGGGCAAAGATCAATCGCTGAGCTGGCGACACTCATCGATGCAGATACGATACGTACGGATTGTATACCATATACAGGTATGCAATGTCCTATTTGTACATACCTTCATACATATGTACATATATGTGCGTTGGGTATTCTGATTTTGCCCAAAATACTGGGAACAAAGAGTAGGAAGAAATTTACATCGTTTAATCGTTTAATAAATAAGTGTATTGATATCTTGAAAAGCGTTAACTAGCCAGAAGCTTAAGTAAAAAACGTAACCCAGATACTGTGAGAGTCTTGCTTACAACGAAGATATAAAGATAATGACCCAAAGAAAGACGGAAATGAGTTGATTGTAAATGCGCAGAAGTCAGCGTATGTACATATGTATGTATATATTATATGTTAAATACTGTACTACAACCAGGTGTAATTCTACTCTCAATTATCCCATATAAGGCTGTCAGTGTGGAGCTGTGAGAGTGGAGTACATACTCGTTATACTGTCATTTGCCGACAGGGCGGGACGGTTACCAAGGCAAGCATAATGCCAGTGTATGTACATATGTATGTACATACTATATACATAATTATCGCCCGAGCATCTCGTTGAGAATTTTTCCTTTACTTTAAACAGTCTGCAGCTTTGTGCTCCATTTTGTATTACTTTGTTCCGAGAAAACTCATAAAATTACTGCGTAGCAAGTGCAACAAGGTGTTATGACGGTGTAACGCGCAGCAGTGCCTTCTGCTACCCTGAATGGCAATGGTAACGTAACATTGTTAGAGCTAATAGAAGTAAAATTGTTAATTGCCAAACGCTTGAGTTGGGTTTGCCGGTTGATTTATGCAGTCGGTGCGGTGCACAGTGGAAAGAGAGGGGGTGTCCAGGCATACGTGAATAATTACTGGCAGTTATGTATGTTTGAATGCTCCAAATGTCATGGGAACGCACTAAGAACCATTCGTGAAAAAAAGCTCTAGGAATTCAGCGGCTCATTGCAGGGCAAAGTCCATTCTGCAGGTACTAAATTCTACGCTAGTCGAACTGTCGCTCTCTTTTATTTCGGGAGAGGAAGAAGACTTGCTCACACTCTGCTCTACTACACCCCTCTCACCAGCTCTCACTCTTTGAGCTGCCCACGCTGCTGCATTGTTATCAGAGCTTCAGTGGCTCTCTTGCTCGACCACCAACTTTCGCTCTCTTTCGTATCAGTGAGATATTGAGAGACAAGATGAGTCGAACGGAATGTTGATTTCTAAGCAGAGCTTTGAGACACCCACGATTCTGCACTCCCGTCACAGCTTGCAGTTTGCTTACCCCCCGTCCCTCATTCGAAGCAGTCAATTAAATCGTTTATCTTAGTTGTTAGCGGTGCAAGAAAAAAAGTGCAATTGGAAAAAAGTGCGTGAGTGAAGTGCGTGTGAGAGTGGATTGTCATCCAGACGAAGAGCAGTGAGTGAAATGTGAATAAAGCGTTCCAGTAAAATCAAATGCGAGTGAGTAAAGCAATAAAATATACCGCAATATCTAAATAAAGAGCGGACGTATTGAGCGCATCGATTGCTGCAAAGCAAAAGCAACGGCACCATATAAGTGTTTTTTTTTCTGTGAGAGTAAGAGAGAGAGTGTAATTACAGCAATGTAATATTTAATGCTAAGAATATTCAAAACAACAAAACAAAGCTTACCGACTTTAAAATGAGAATAAAGCTCCAGGATGAGGCTACAAAGAAGACGGATCGTGGTAAGTTTATCTTTATGAATTGTAACATGCACGACGACTTGAAGAACCCCAAAATTGGGAAGACAGTCTCAAAATTGTCCTAATACTTTGAGTGTGTGTATCAAAATCATTGCCTAACTGAATTCTGGTTGTCTAATTTTCCATGAGGGTTGGGGGTTTAACTTACTCATTAATAGTTTGATTTTAAGATAGTTCTGTAGTGTTTTGTTACATCCAGTTGGAGTACAAGCCAGAAATCATATGGCAAGAAGGTGCTCATAGGAAACTGTAAACGCCGTTGTGCCTGGGTCTTAAATGTCACATGTATACAACACTCATTGAGGGGCGAATTAATTTCCAATTCGCATGCAGCCCGGCGATGTTGCCACCGGTCTGGTGGGGTGAGTGGTGGCACTACAAACGATATAAGCAGTTAGCTACACATGTTTTTCTTCCAAATCTGTGCTGTCACGCTCCCATCACGTACACCTCTCCTACCCCCCTCCTCCCACCGCGTGAGTCATATGCGCATGGGCATTCGATTGCGAAAGGTATTAAGTATTATAATGCAGACTCTACCAGAGAACCCTTGCCCCTGTCAAATTTCACAAAATTTCCGGATAAAGTGGTGTGGTCATACATATGTTCTGTATCACCTTCAGTTTTCTGCTGCAGAAAAAGAAAATAAAATGAGGTTCAACAGAAGGACATAAAAGATTGAAGTACTTACGTAAAAATTACCATTTCGACTGGATCCAAGTACATATACGTACATATATATGTATGTATGTACATATGTATCTGTTGGGAATGTACACATATACATGTATGTACATATCTGACTTAAAAACCCCAAAGCTAATTAGAAAACTGGAGAACAAGTGTTTAGAGCATGTTTATACGCTGCATGAGCAGGCACGATGACTGCTTCATCTAAAATATATGCATTATGTTTCATGCATATGCATATGCAGCAGACGTGTCTGAAAAGAAGTCGGCATACATACACCTTGCCTGCCTCTGAATTGCTCACGCAAAACGCTGATAATGAGCTGGCAATTATCACTTCTTCAGCTGCGACTCCCAACTCCAATTCCGACTGTGGCTGAAGAAGCACAGTTATCACTTGGCGAACTTCACACGGAATTATATGTGATACACGAATGGCAAGAAACACGGTCGAAATGCATAAAACACTATTTGCTATATGCTGCTATTGCACTATTGCTGCCAGTGCCAGTGCCAGTGGCAGTAACGGTAGACTAGACTTCACTCGACTCGACTCGACTCAAAGTAAAACCATGGAATACGTTACTCGTACGAGTAGTAGTTGCAGGCCGTTTCGTGTGGCCAATCTGCTTCAATGGGATGAGTCGGGCGGCCCCGGAATCGAAGCTCTGCCTAGTCGCGTGCACTGGCGCTAAATTGAAGAGAGATTGAATCAGTGACATCGCCTCCAACAGTGTCGTCTCTCAGCGGAACAGCCGAGAGTCGAAGCAATACCAAAAGGCAGGAAGCCCATGCATATGACGAGGCCAGGTCTACGATACGGATATAAGATACCCTCTACTTGGCATAGCCCAAAAATAGTTGCCTTCTTCGGTTTTCAAAGCGCTAAAAGAGGGGGGAATCAGAAATAAATATACAAAAATTATTATGGATTCCGGGAAAATTCAGATAATCAGGTATTCATTCCCCACAGCATTATCTATAAGAAAGAACTGACTGTTTTATGCTGATCTGTGTGGAATGTACTCGTAATATACCCTTAAACAAGCAATCTTTTGCAGAGTGGAACGAAATGGAACGGCCATTGAGTGCAAAACTTATAATTGATTTTGTGAATTGGTATGCTCCATCCGGGAGAGTGCGAGACGAGTGTACAGACGTACAAACGTATAAAAGCCGACGTTTAATAACATGCTTCCATAAACAAACTTGTTTATGGCCGCAGCTCCATCTCCAGCTACAGCTCAACACAATCCGCTGAGAGACCGAGCGAATGATGTGAAGGGCTCGGGCTCGGGCTCCCGCCACGCTAGCATCTCCAACTCCAACTCCAACTCCATCTCCGGTCTCTTCTTTGCTTGGCTCTGCATTCATTTCTGCTGCATTTGCAAAAGTCAATAGCACTGCCGCCCACGAAATACTCGTACCCAGGGCCCGTATCCGGGAAGGTTGTGAAGACGTAGCCGGCGGGAGAGGGTGATGGAGATGAAGATGGGCTATGGGGCGTATGTGGGGTATGGGGAGAAGTTGGTGGCGGCGAGTGCCGGTGAAATTAATAATAATAAGTGCTGAAACAAAACAAAATGTAAACAATTAAAATGGGCTTGCGGTGCGGCTCGCCGATGCGGCGCGACGTTGCCAATTTGCAATTCCAAGCACCGCAGAATCATCATCAGAGGCGGAGCCCCCATCGAGAGCCCCAGCCAGAGACAGAGCGACAGAGTCAGAGCCGGAGGCAACCACCCACCCTCCAGCTCGCTGCCACAACGTGTGACATTGAGGCGCGAATCGGGCAACGCAACTGTTTGGAGCTTGTTTGTAAAACAACCGAAAGGTCACAAACTATTTATGTAGAAGTCCGACCTCTGGCACACTCTGTACATTTCCCCTTTCCCCCCTAGAACCACGAGTGTTGGTACGCATGTACATACATATATGTGTGTGTGTATGTGTATACGTAATAATAGTGATAAAGATACAGATACAGATGCAGAGAGTATTTTCGAGCAAGTGTTTTAATTGCAGTTGCGCAAAATAACAGAAAGGCAATTAATTAATTGGGACCACCCACAGCCCTAGCCCCTGCCCATCCAATACGCCCACACATGCATATGCATGTATGTATGAATGAATGTATGAGTGTGAATACGTTGGAGATCCATCCGTTGGATGGTTTTGGTGACTGCGTATGTGGGATAGATGGGTTGGGTTGGTTGGGTTGGGTTTGGTGGGTGTGCGATGTAGGCATTCACACACAGATACGAGTACGTATATTCGTACATATTCAACAGAGTACATGTGTTCATGGAATGTTGACATGTGTTCCCATAGATGTACATGTATGTCTGGTACTGTTACTGGTACAAGCACGCCCGTACACACACACACACACACACCCACACACACACTGCACTGCGACACACTCACTAACTGCCATTGCTGCCACGGACAGTTGCAGTTGTCATGTTCGTGAATTTCCAATGGGGAGCAAAACTATGCAACGTACCACTGCGCGTACACGTACAAACTCGCACAGCCAGCCAGCCAGCCAGCCAGCTCCACGGCAGCTCATTTAAATAGCAAATCAGGAATATTAATGGGAATGGGAATGCCGATCGCCACTGTACTCGCATCTGACTTAATCAAATTAAACTTATGTGTGCAGTATGAGTATATAGGGAAATAAATGCTAATAGCAAGGGGTAGTGTAGTGGTAGAGTGTGAGCTTGAATGATTATTGCTTTGCTATTGACGAGGTATAGTGAATATTGAATATAAAATATTACTAATGTGCATCAAGTATACGTATATCCTATGCAGCATCATTCGATACTTTAGAAACATCTTCTTTGTTTACTGAAAAGTAGTTTTCAATAAATATTTTAATAATATATGGCTTCTTTTTTTATTGAGTATACATATATCCAACAATCGAATCATATTGCTTTGAGGATGGGTTCTACCTGTACCTGAGTAGTGATCATTTATAAGTCGAATGATCGAATGTATTCGCAGTTCTCTTGTTGGTTTAATCTCTACCATTATTTTTGCGAAATAAGCCAACTGTTTCGTATTATCAAAGAATAAAAGAATTAGTAACAATGGCCCCATCGCTCAAACTCCATTAAGGTAGTGCATAATAATGCAAGTATGAGAGCATTTTTGTTAGTATTTGTAATTTGTAATTAAATTGTAATTTTTATATTTTTAGATCGTTAACTAAGCTGCACACAGTAGTTCTTTTTCCCATACATTAAATTCTTCAGCAAGATCTCTTGTTTCCTTTGAATTTAAATATATTCCCAAAGTGCTTTGACACACACACACACACACACACACACACACACATGCTTAATCCTAAGCAATCATGAGAACATACCTACATACATATGTATGTACACAGATCTTCATTCCAAGATCTAAACGGGTTACTCTCACACACAGGGCGATATTAATCGCTCATCAGACAAATTCCAAAGCTGTTTGAGCGGCATTTAACAATCTTTTGACCATTTATCTATCATTCTCTCTCTCCCTAAGCTAAAGCCAAAGCCACACACTGATGGCTGGAAGCCCGGCCGGCTGGCCCGTCATCAGACATTGTGTCGTCGTGTGTCAGGCGGAGCGATTCTTGGCATAGATGGGCATCAGATAAGTGCATTGGGGCTACGGCTACGGCTACCGCTACCGCTGCTCTGCTGCCTAATTTGTTTTCAAAGAAATGCCGCGGCAAGCCCTATTTTGGTAATGCCATCAGATGGACGGACTCTCTCCCTCTCTCTCTCTCTCACTCTTTTCCTGAAGCGTCCACCATGGAAGAAGTCAGGAAAAGAGTAGTTTGATTAATACTCGCAACATGGGTGTACGACCTTTTAAAAGCGACAATAAAGAAATAAAATTCAATCGAAACACCTACGCTCAAACGAATTGATTTACTCGACCATGAGAGGAATTTCCCTCCGAAGATAGGACTGAATCAATCAATAAGATATAGCACGGATCAAAGAGGAAGGTTAAGTCTGTGCCCATCTAAAGAGCTTTCTTTCCACTATCAAAGCTGATGAGCTCAACAGGATAAACAGAAACGATGTCATGATGGTTTTAAACACGTCCTCTGATCTGACCGGACATCCACTTAATAAGTTAACACACACACACACACATATGTACATGTGTATGTTTGTATGTATCTACACATCATTACGTTCTCGAGGAAGATACGCACTATCGAAAGCGTATAAAACGGATGTCAGAGCTGATACGCTGTGTCATCTGCTGCGTTAATATATTGTGCCTTTTTCTTATTCATATTTTTCGTCCCAGTCGCAGTCTCAGGCACATTGGTGCGCCCTTTAGCCTGCCTGGTTGCCCATTATCAACGCCTCCAATCTAAGTGAAAAGCAAATTGAAAAAATTACTCATTTCCACTTCCAAGGAAACGGTTGGCGAGCCGCTCGCTGCTGAACCAACGGACGGCGATCGACCGGCCGGCGGGCTGGCCAGCCGCGGCCTGGTAACGTATCTGCTGCGTATCTCATTCCCATTAATAAATTTTAGTTTGGTTACTGCTGAGCGTGCTCGTTAGCTATGCTACTGGGCATTTGGTTGCTGGTGCTGTTGCTGTTGCTGTGGCTGGTGTTGGCTGCCCCTTTCAATTTCTGGACGGGACCACCCGATTCGTCTCTGAACGGCAGTTCGCGCGCTCATTTGACTGTTTTGTGGGAGGAGGGAGAGGCCTGGTTGGCCTGCCCTGGCTGGTATTCGTGGCTGAAATTCTTAAAAACAATAAAATAAAATTAAGCAAAACGGCATTTTAATAATGCTGCTGCCACTTCTGCTGCTTGCGTTGTGCCTTTCTTTCCCTTAGAAGAGAAGTTCTCTGCATGATGGAGTTTTTAGTTTCAGGTGGAGGAGGCCACACCGCTCACCGTTCAACGGCAGCGGCTGCGGCTTCAACGGCTACCGGTGTCCGCTGCCGCGGTAGCTGTGTTGGTTGGTGTCCGTAATGGCCCATAATGGATCTTCCTAACAATTTGATGATTTATGTTGTGCACATAGCGGTTGTTGTTGTTGTTGTTGTTGCTGTTGCTGTTTCGTTTTGCTTCTTTATAGTAGTTTTATGATGTTTATAGCGTTTTTGTCTGCTGTATCTTTATCGCCAAAAACCCACACCACACCACACTTTCGTTTCTCCAAAAACGTTCGCCTTCCCCTGGCCTTCCCTGGCCTGGCTGGCCTGGCCTGGCCTGGCCTGGCTAGTTAGTGTTTGCTGACGATGATGATGATGATGACGGCTCTGGTGGCGGTCGTTGCTGCGCCGCTGCTGCCGCCGCGCATGCGCAGTGCCCCCGCTAACGTTTTGGTGCTGGAGTTTTGTTTTGTCATAATAAACCACTAAAATGAGCATATAAAAAGTAATTTTCCGCACCTGTCTGCCAAGCGGTACTTCAAGGGCTCTCCCTCGAGATAATTTACGATCTCTGTTTAGATCTAATCAGCTGACAATGTTGCCATTTCATCATTTCATTATTTTAGTTAATTGAATTTATGTCCAGCCGTATGCAGTATATAAAAAATGCAATGAAATCAATATTTTATTATGTGATAAAATATGTGAAGGAAAACACTGCACTCGAAAGTATTTATTTTGAGCAATTTTAAAATAGTTTTCTGCATTCAAAAACTTAGTTTTCTGAGTGTCATTCATCCATTGCATTTATAGAATTGTTTCTATAGCTTCCCTATTTTTGTTCGTTTGTATAACGTTTATGTAAATTGATTTTCCCGCGCTGTGTGTATTAGACTTTCATTAAAGCCACTCCGGAGGGGAGCTGTGAGGGATGGGGCTCTTTGATCGGCAAAGAACTAATACACCCAAGCCACGACACGCAGCGCATATATATGAGGATCGGATCGGATCGGATTGGGTACTCGTCTGATATTCCATCGATAGATCGTTCGATCCGCGCATATCGTCTTGGTTTTGTTTTTGGTTTTGACTTTGGTTTTGGTTTTGGTTTTGGTTGTCGTCGCACGCAGTTAACAATCGCGTTACAAACAGCAAATGTGTCAGAAATATTGTCGTGAGTCTTTCACATTTGTTTCTGGTACAATGCTCGTAATTTGGGACTTAAAGAGCTTTCAATGTGTCGTTACGGCGTGCGCTGATGGAATTTTAAATTAATTATTTCTTTGACCCCACACAATGTTCGTGCCAGGGCCTGGGCCTGGGCCTGAGACTGAGACTGGGTGCACGGACATGGACTGTATGGACAGTATGGACAGTATCTTTGAAAGTGGCCGGCCGTTGTTGTCTTTGAAACTTTATACGAATACCAGTATGGGTAGGGTAGGGTACATGCCATATGTGTTTGTGAATCTGAATCAATAGTTTGAACAATGTACTCTGCTCCGCCTCATTCCCATTGATAGCTACTGACATAATAAGTATTATTGTAATGTTCCTCCGATGGCTCTTTGTTCGTTTCATTCGCCCCTCCTGTGCCACTTTTCGTCCACTCACGCAGACGCAGACGCAGACATGGGCATGGGGCATGGGGCATGGGGAATGGGCATGGAGCATACTTTGTTCGTTATTTATTAGACAAAGTTACGGCTATGCCTACGAAATGAATATTGAACTTGCGTTTGCTTCGTGAGTGCTGTTTTTGTGAGTGTATTTACATGCCGACTGGATGCCACTGGGTAACCATAACAGGCTAAAACGCTGTGCCACCACCAGAGCAGGCAATGGCAGGCCATGGCAGACCAGGCGCTTATGCTGGTCTGTCTTTGCTGTGATACTTATGGGACCCACATACCTACATACATACATATGTATATCCGCAGCAAAACTTAATTCGTAAGAAACAATTTGCATACTCATACGATACTCGTACTCCTATGTCTTGGTCGTTCAACAATGGATTGGCAAGGTGTGAATTAATTTGCTCCGCACGCCAACAGTCAAGAGAGCTGAGAAGGAAAGCCACACACACACAAACAGGAATCGAAAAAAAGGGGATCGGATCTGGAAGAGAGGAGAGCCTTTTTGGATGCCAGCCCACCCTTCCGTCCGTTGGCCACATTCTGGACGTATTTCTACGAAAACCCCTGCATTTAGCATCCCTTTTAGCGACAACAGCAGGCCAGCAGCCAGCAGGCCAGCAGCCTCAGACTTGAGACTTCAGACATCAGACTTAGCACTGCGGCCGACTTATCAATGACAAATCTCCGAAAATCGTTTGCCTTTGCCTTTGGCTCTTTGGCTGTCAATTTGGCTTGCTGACACTTCTGCAGCCCTAACACTAGAGCGTCCCCAGTGTTCCCAGTGTTAACATCCAGACAGGTTTTGTGTGTTTGTACCACACACACGCCCGCCATGCCATTCAATTCAGTCAGTTAGTCAGTGGAGTCGCACCTTCCGTCACTCCTCCAGCAGCATATTGTACGGCGAGAATATCTCGCCACACATACCGCACTTTTTTGTGATTTCTTGTCTCGACTCCTTATTTTCCCGGTGGGATTTGAGGCTTCATGAATGAAGGGCCAAAGCCCGTGGCAGTGCTCTGCCGTGCCGTGCCATGCTGTGCTGTGCCGGGGGCACATTCCTCTGAGCATTCACACAACGGATGAACGGAAGTTGCCTTAGACGGTGGTCTTTCCTTCAATTGAGACAATAAGTAAACATTCTCTGGTCCCTTGGTGGAAAGCCCCATGCTACCCCAAACCTGCATAGCGAAAGGCAGGAGGAAGGAGAAAGTGTCCAAAACTCTAGTATATTATCGACCATTTGGTTTGAAATTGCTTCAATTTATTGAAGCTTCTACTTTGACTTCGACTTCCACTCTTCTCCATTATTGTGATTGAAGGGGCTTGGCCAGTCCGAGAAAAATAAGCCCCACTGCGGAGGGGTGGGGAGGAAAGACAGACGCCTATTCCGTGTAGCTGTCCCTACAGTCGCCGCCGCACAGATGAAACATGAATTTGTCGCCTTATTGCGGGGCTCTTCTGGGGTGTCAAGGGTGATTAGATCTCTGAGCTTCATTGAGCAAAAGGATAAATATCAGCCACGCCAACAGTCGTCAGTGCTTTAGTCGGAGCGTCTCCCATCGCCCATTGCAACATTGTCAGCTTTTCGCTGGGCAGGTCCCTGTCCCGGTCTCAGTTCCAGTCCCTATGCCCATCGAGACACATTTATTTAATCCTCACGTTGCAAACGGTGATTGCTGTTGCCCAGTGCTGCTTAAGTATTTCGCGTTTTTTTTTGCCAGACAAAGGCAAAGAAATACAACAACGAAAAATAAAAAACAAAAAGAATACAAAAATACACAGCACAGCGACACAGACACGCTGACAATCGAAATTCGAATTTCTGAATGAAGGCGCAAAGTAAAACAATATCTGATTTGAAGCATCCGGTCGCGATTGTCATTGCCACCTATGCCATGCCACCGACTTGGAGACACGCGTGGTGGCAGTGGCGGTGGCGGTGGCGGTGGTGGTGGCAGTGGCCCATCCATATCCAGGCAGAGAGACCAGAGACAGAGTCCAATGCCAAAATGAGGGCCCCAAAACTCACTTCCTGCGACTGTCGCTCTGTCTGTCCGTCTGTCTGTCTGTTTGTCTCTCCGTCCGGCCATTCTGTTGCCGTGGCTCTGTCCTTTAGCCGTGGCTGTTGCTGCTGTTGTTTTGCTGTCGCCATTGTCACTGCTGTTGTTGATGGTGATGCTCCCAGCTGCCTGCTGCTGCTGTTGCTGTTGCTGCTGCTACCGCCACCCGACCCAGTCCAAGCCCAGTCGCAGGCACAGGCACAGACCCAGCACCAGCACCAGCCCAGAGCCAGCCCAGAGCCAGCCCAGAGCCAGAGCTCAGACCCAACACAGAACTATAGTGCGAGTGTGAGATCAATCGTATTTGATTGCAGAATGCGCGGTAGGTAAGCGTTAACGACGTTTTTGAAGTTTCTGTTGCTGTTCGCTGCTCCGTTCAACTCTGCTCTTTTGCTGTTCTCTGCTGTTCTTTTTGGGATGGATGGCGCAAGGAGAGGAGAGGAGAGGAGAGAAGCAGCAGCAGCAGCGACAAAAAATTGCGACACGTTATTTCAATTTAAAATGTTTATAATTCAGAGTGTTTCCCTGCCTGGTCTGCTCTTTTTGCTGCTCTTTCCCCTTCCTTGGCATTTCACGAGTACGCCAGCGAGCTGTCGCCACTTTTGTCATGGTTGACAAAAACAAAGCGCTGGGAAGCCGAATACGAATCCGAATCCGCATCGAGAATCCGAATCCAAAACCCAAAACCAATCCACATTCTACTCTACTCTACTCTGCTGTGCTCCAGCCGGCGCGGGCACAATGCCATGCCATTAGCGTATTGTATTTAAAGTTTGAACACCGGGACACTCGCTGGGGTTAACGTTAACTCTCAGTCAACCTCAGCATCGACACTAGCAACATCCCCTTCCCAGAGACATTTTGGGGCCTGCTACATTGTTAGCTTTTGCTTATTAAGTGTACGGGTTGCATGCCTCACTCCTCACTCTCTATATAGATTACCACATCATTTTGTTTTTGCGGCGTCTTGCACTTGCAGAGACACAAAGAACAGGCACAGGCACAGGCAGAGGGAGCAGGCCCAGACCCAGGAGGTAGACGTGCTAATATCCAATAAATGCAAATTAAATGCACTTACGGCGCCTGTCTTCAGTTCCAGTCTCCACTGTGCGCGCTCCCCACACTCGCCTCATACATCAGGATGTTTTCACAGTTTTATCACTTTATAGTAGTTCCACAACGAAGAGGCAAGCATGGAGTGGTGGTGGAGAGTGCAAAAGGTTTCTCATTCAACCCAGCAGCAGCCAACAGCCAACAGTCAACAGCCAACAGCCAACAGCAGCGGCAACATTGTTTTTCCTGGGTGGCCAGAGAAGGACCCACGCTCGGGGTGACGGTGACCGATGCTGGTGGGTCCATTAAATGGCAAATACATTTATGACCGTAATTACACCATAAAATTCAAATTATATCAACAAACCAAACCAAACCAAACCGAACCAAAAACCGCACATTGTGTCCACGGCATGACTCAATCCGAAGGCAAAGGCGATGGCTGGCTGGCTGGCTGGCTTGCTGGCTGGTTCTCTCCTTGGCCTTGCGGTTCGCCCTGGACATGACACTGGCCATAAACAGACAGCCAGCTGTGTGCCGGCAGGCGCAGGCCAAACCAAAGTAAATGGAAAGCAAAGCCTATTAGAGCTTCAAGTTTAGCAGAGTCACCATTTACCATACACAGCTCCCCCCCGTGCCTGGTCCACCCAGTCCTGGGCTACTCATTTATTTTTACAAACTTGTAGCACAATAGTCAGCAGAGGCTTTGTCGGCACGCCTCGGCCTACGCCTACACGGAGTCCGGAGAAAGCAAAGCTGCCGTTGACTTAGAGAGAGACTCCGGCCATGGCCCGGTCTGGCCCAGGCCCAGGCCCAGGCCCGGATAATCCAGAAATGCTAAAAACTTTTTAGAAGTCATTAAAACCTTGTAGTGGTAAAATTAATTACTTGTAGTTGCAAACAATGTAGCCACGCCGCAAGCAACGTTGCCATTCTCTGTCCTCCCTCCTTTCTCCTTCTCATACCCCGCCACCCGTGCTGTGCTCTGCTGTTCGTTCCTCTTGTTAGTCGGTATTCTGTTTGGCTTGCCACTGCCACTGCCACGCCAAGTGGCAAGGTCCGAGTGAAGGCAAGGCAAGGCAAGGCGGCTCCAGACTAAATGCATGTTGGTGAAAACATATTCACTTTGGAAATTTATGAACTTTGCGTGTTTTGTCGAATTAAGAATCCAAACGTAAAAGTTTCGAAAAATGTTTGCCTAAAAGCCATAGACCCATTCAACGGCTCTCATGCATATTTATGTACTTATTATACTTATTTTTGTTCCACCTCCAGCTCAGAGCAATAAATTCGTATTTACCCAAAACAGCGGCTTAAAGTGATTTAATTCAGGAGTACAAACGTATCTCTGGCTCATCTGATGATGGCATTGCATTGCATTACATTCCATTACGAGCAATCGAACATCTGCACCATTGACGTATGTAATACATGAAGGGTTTTCAACTACTGGATATTACATACATACATATACCCCACCTATGGGGTTCGCGCTCATTTCCAAGTGCCATTTCCGCGGACTCGACTCAATGCCGCTTCCATTGGTCGATAAATGTTCATTACTTTCAATTAACGCTTCTTAATTGAACATGACGTATTTATGAGTTTGACATCGGCCCAATATCGGAGTGGCAGGAGTGGCAATTGCAATTGCAGTGCGCTCTTAATTGCCAGCAAAGCCCCAGTATCACGAGGGAGTCAGCGCCACGAGGACTATAGCGAAAATAGCGGATATCGCGTGTAACCCCTTCCCTTACCTTCCCTTGGTTGCAACCCAAAATTAGGCACTATCTCTAGCTGGGCAAAAATAACAGACAAACAAACATGCAGAATGAGGCGAGGCGAGGCGACACTGCTTTGGTTATATTGGTACCCCATCATCATTAATTGTTTATGGACGACAAAAAGTGCAGTGCCCGTAAACAAAGGCAAAACGAAACGAAACGAAAGTGCAGAACGAACGCCATGAATCATATTTTGCCAATTAAGCATGATCCGATGTAAGCGGCATTCGGCATCGACATCGACATCCACATCGGCATAACCCCAAGCCCATGCCCATGCCCATGCCAATGCTCAAGCTCCAAGCCAAATCGTAAGCACTAGCATAAGCAAAAGCCATTGAAGGCATTCTTACACCACGCCGGAAATCCAATGTAGACAGCATTGGCGACTGGGGCGTCGACAACGGTTCGCGGCACAGCCCCGCACGGACGGACGGACGGAGGGACAGATGGACGGACCGACCGGATGGGCTATTGGGACCACCAAAGAGCAACAAAAATGTGCACACTTTCGACTGCATTGCACTGCACTGGCCGGGCCTGGCCGGGCTGGGCTGGGCTGGGGAAATTAAATGCAAACGCTGCACTCCAGAGCCACCAGAGTCTCTCCACGATTACATTTGCGTTTGTAAATGCGATCGCCGATCATATTTCAGTCGCTGCTCCGTCCAATCTCTGACAGGCAGGGGCCGGGGCAGAGGGCCCTCGATATATGTGTATTGTCGATTGGTGATGTGCGGTCCGACCCCCCAGAACTCTCATTTGATTACATATTTGCATCCGATTTGAATGCAAAAGGCCTTTGTAATGTAATCACGGAAATTAGTTCGCGCCTTTGAAGGTCGTGATCGCAACGGGCGATCGCACGGGGCGACATTTAAGCACTTTCAGTGTAGAAATAGCTCGCCAGGGAAGGCAGCACCTCTAGAACTGATTCGTAACTAATGGGACAGAATTTATACAAATTTCTACGAGTCAAATTTTGTTGTTTGTTTGCATCTTAAATCGGTAAAGGCAGAGCACAGTTTTCGTCAACGTCATCGGAATCTTTGGAGTAGAAAGCTAAAGCCAAAACTAAAGCAAACCCATTTAATAATAAATAAATAATTAAGAACTGCATTTCTTTTTGAATGAAGCCCCAGCGCTAAACGATGTCAGCAAAGTTAATTGATTAACCAGCGTACGACCGACCATACCATTCACCATAAATACATACAAAGGAAAACACTTTATTGCTGAGATCGGGGCTAAAATAGGTAGAGAGAATAAATCAAAATTTGTTAATACCATTTACGTGAAAGCAATTCTCGGTTGAAGGTAACTCGGAAATAGTTCCTTTGGCGGCTTCTTGATATTGGATATTGTTGGTGTTTTCTGCACTTTTCAATTAATTAAATTAAATAAATGCTCGATAAAATCGGTGCCAGCGGTGCCAAGGAAATTAAATTTATCTTCTTATGCATTCATACATATATTTTCCCCCAAATATTAAGGCCAGAAGGCGCCAGCTTATCGCCCTGGGTGTGTCGGTTAGTCAAACGAAAGGCTAGTCCCCCAGTCAAAGTGTTCAAAGTGCAGAAAGTTTACCGAGTCTGGAGTGTGCACAAGCGCCAGATATTGCCTCTTGCCAGGTGGAAATTAATTGCCAGCCGCATGGACATGACACGGTAGATCACGAGACCGAAAATCAAATCGAACTATTAATCGGCGCACAAGAGTGACAAACATCTATTAGGCATTTAATTAAAAGTTTCGCACTGAACAATGGCTTGGCTAGTGCCAGAAGCAGGCGCAGTGATGGGGCGGGGCGGGGCGGGGCGGGGACAGACGCTATTGTTTCCATTGATAACCAGTAGAGCAGAGCAATAGAATGAATCCACTTCTTGTTGTCCGATACTTGGACAAAGTGTCAAATTCGTGCATTTCAAGTTGCCGCTCTCCGCTCAGATAGGCGGCGGCAGGGCGGCAAAGAGCAAACACAAATATTTGCCTACAATTACTTACCGACCGAACCGATAGATAGGCATGGGATAGGATAGGCCCCTCTGGCCAGTGGATGTGGATGCGACAATTGTCTCGGCATATGCTCGTGTGTGTATGTACATAATTGGGCTATCAGCTAGATAGATGGCCAAAAGAGGCGGATGGGCACAGTACGGCAATTAAATTTTCGATGTGGGAGATACGCCACACCGCACCGCACCGCATCGCGCCGCTCCGCTCCAACCATCCGATCGAGCATGAAGTGGTTGTGGCGACAGGCTGCCCGATCACCCACACTCACACCCACCGTACGGACAGCCATGACTGGCCCTTCTTCTTAGGCTGGAAGGTATGTGGAAAGAGTATGGTATGGAGAGGAGTGGAGTGGTAAATGTGGTATGTGGCATGTGGAACTGGCGCTTTTGGCTTGGCTCCTCCACCGTATCAACGTTAATTGGTGTTGAAAGAGCGTCTCTGCTCTGCCATTAGCCATCAGCAAGAAAGGAGCTCGCTCGCTCGCTCCCTCTCATCCCCCAGTTCTCTCAGACTCAACCCCGAAATTGCAACACCTGTCGTCTGGTCGGCTGGTCTGGTCGGCTGGTCTGGTCGGCTGGTCTGGTCTGAGCTGAACTGAACTGGTGCCGATGCGGAAAGTCAGTGACTATGTATTACACTGTGTTTTGGTCAGCCTAACCGCACAGACTACACTCATCCGATTAAACTTTTAAATAGATGTCAAACAAACTACATTCTGCTAGAAACAAGGACTTTCGTTGTCACCGTTGTCCAGGCCAATCCAGCCCAGGTCGAAGTCGATGTCTTAGGCCTGCATATTCGCACTCGAATGTCCCTCGGGTCGGCGGACACTCCTGCCTATGTACATATGTATGTCCGTATGTATTATACGTACGGTCATTCGAGCATTCAACCACCGGGCGGCATTCAGGGCAGGGCAGGGTTCGTGACGGACAAATGTCCGAAATTTGAAACTTTAAATAACAGTCTTTGGAAGCGTGTGTTTCCGGGCGGGTGGGTGTAGATGTAGATGTAGATGTATGTATGTACATGTGGTTGTGGATGGACAAGTAAGGTGTCTATTAGACATACTCCGTAACATTCAGCGGTTGGGCGGAGCTTTGATGGGTAGAGCTTCGAAATTAGTTCTGATTTACCATTGTTTCTACGGCCTGTGACATCGGTGTGACATCGGATGGGGGTCACATTCTCGTTCTCGGTCACATTCTCTTGTCGTTGGTTTTGTGGGCGTATCGTGTAAACATTAGAGAGGACCGGACCGCAACTGCTGTTGCCCGTATGGAACATGCTGCGAAAACTACTAGACAACTTATACTCGAGTATAGACTCATTAATTTGTTATGAAGAGTCATTGGAGTAAAGAAATTAAGCCGTATTCATGCAGCGATAGTTGAAGCGCTTAAACATTCTGATTATTCGAGAACAATGTGGCCTTTTGTTTTGAGATTTACGTGTGTGAAAGTGGAACCATAGGTAATATAATGTCATCGTGGTCATGGTAACATCACAGATAAAGGAAGAGCATCCAATTCCTGTAGTTTTCCTGTTCTCTCTCTTGGCAGTTGTATCGAATAAAATGGGTACATGATTAAACCAATACACAGGGTAACGTCTTAAAGTTTTGAATCTATGTAAAACTAAACTGATTCTGAGTGTAATCATAAGCTCATAATGCACTTAACATATTTATCCTATATATCCTATACCAAGACAACCCTTAACTTTTTAAACGTATTTTTGTACACTCTCATCATTGGGGTTGAAAATCTTCTTGCGAACGTTTTTTTAACTACGTTGAATAGAAATACTAACAATATTTTGGTTTTTTTAAATAAAAACTGTATTTATTTTGAAATGGAAACATATCTATTGAAAATACATACATTTGCATCTATGTATGTACATATATATCCGAGTGCCGGATATAAAAATAAAAAGTCTTCAAACGATGAAATTTTATTTATATATTTTTATTCGGTTTGGCGCCAAAGTAAAATGTACATCGAACTTACATACATTAATTAAGCGATATCTACGAGGCGTTCAACTATTCAACATTATAATATTGTGCAGGAATCTAAACAAATATATTCATATTTAAATTTTTACTTGCGGATTTAGTTAAATGGCGTTGCGAATGCTACTGGTATTCAGGTAGCGGATTATTAATTCTATATAACAAGAGTTGTGATCAAATAGGGGTTGTAGGGGGATAAAATAGAGGGTAGTAAATGAGGGAGATGTTCCTAATGGTTGTAGATGCGAAAATAAATAGCGCTAAATGTTCAGAGCTACCCTAATTCTAAATTTTTCTTACATTTCTGGTGCACTGCTCTTTGTTTCGTACAATTTCTCAAAGTAAATGTAACTTTTCTTGCTGGATTTTGTTCCAATTTTAGAAGTTCTGTCCTCATTAAATGACAGCTTTTCTAAATGAAAATGAATTATCCAGCATCAAAGTACGCCACAAAACAAATTTGTTATGCTATAGAATCGAACAATTGGATTCTAAGTTTAGAATGTGCATTCTGTGCATTTCGTTCTGTACATACATACATACGTATGTACATTAAATCTATATATTTATGTGTTCCTTAATATCTTTAACTAAATTTAGAAATATTTTTTCTTGGGATTGGGATTTGGGTTACCCTGAATCGTGATATATCTGTACGATTGGTGCTTAAATTAGATCAATATTCAAAAAAATTAAATCTGTTTGATATCTTTTTCCCAGCTGCAATTTATGGACTTGAATAACTAACTTAGTGTGTGGTAATGTTTATAGGAAAAGAATAAATTTTATTTACTATCAAAAACTATAGAAGAATATACATAGTTCATAGTTCGCCATAGCTATATTTTTAGTTACGTTTAAATCTTTGTGTAAATCTTGTAATCTCAAAGTGAAAATATATTCATGGAGCTGAGGGTCTAAATATTATCGTTCTGCTATTTCCAATGTTTTCCCTGGATCAAGGCTGTACAATATACGAATCTTTTTGAAGAGAGCAGAGCCAAATATGCATGTTAAAGTTCTGCACAGATTTTTTTGGTGAAGTAAAATCACATAAAACCTGTATTGTGGTTTTTTGGTTGAGGGGAAGGAGAAGAGCGTTGCGACGATAGAGCTGCCTCGCTCACACCAATGGCGCGCAGGCCGCAGATAAATGCGCAGCCATTTTTGACGCGAGCGAGTAGAAGGCAAAGCCACACCTCTGAAAGGGGAAAATAGTGGGAAATTTGAGCGAGTACGATTAGCCGGCCAAGCAGCTGGTGAGATTTTTTTGTGGAGAGGAAAATGCTGCGCTGCCCATACATTTGCCAGGAAATTTTCCCAGGAACATGCAACGGCCAAAGAGGGAACTATGGCGGGGCCATGCATGCACTGAGCAGATTTCCCAAGTCCCCAGAAAGTATAGGAAAGTACAAAAGCTGGCATAGACTTCTCTCTCAATTTTTGAAGAATATCCTCAGAGCCCACTTGAAACGCGAAAAACTTCAATAAAACTTATATTATAATTGCAATAATTTTCGTTATCAACTGGGAAGAATTCTTGAGCCGACTATGCCAAGTGGGCAGATAATTAAAAAGAGTTTAATCGTTTTAAGTCAATTTAATAAAAATAATATTTTATTTTAATATTAGTTTGCAATTCGATCTTACAAAGAAAGAGAGATAACAAAACAAAGGAATTTTTCTCTTTTTTTCTCCGTTAAAAGCTCGCTCTTTTTTACTTTCTAATAAGAGAATCGAGAAAGTAGTTTTGAGACAGAGAAAGTATTTTTGAGAGAGAAAACCAGGGCTAAATATACAGGTGCCTGCATACCAGGGCGTGTGCATTTGAAATTCAAATAATTTCTCCGCCAGACAGATACGCGGATAATAATGTAAGACTTGCGCAATAAATCAAATCAAATAAATCAAAGCAAAATGGTGTTTCACCTTTGGGAGGTGAAACTCGGTGAGACTGTACCCCTTCGCGTCCCGCATTTTGAGGCCACCGCTGGTCAGGGATGTTAAATGCAAGGTGCTGCGAAAAATCGACTGTAAGCTCCACCTTTTCCTACACAATATGGTGCAACTTGTGAAGCTGCTGCTGCCTGCACCCTACGCTGTGCCTGTGTGGCCACCACTTGCTCAAAATGGCGTCGACGGAAGAGAGTGCCTGTCGTCGGAATGAATGCCGATAAATCAAAGTTCCTCGCTTCGAGCCTAATTTGAAAAATGCGCACACACTGCCATTGCCGGTGCCAGTGCCAGTGCCAGTGCCAGAGCCAATGCCAGGGGCAGAGAGCGACAGAGAGGCCCACTACGGAGGCAAGTGGCAGTGGCTGCCGCAGCGGCATTTCATCAGAGAGAATTAATCAGAGCAGATGAAGCGACAACCGAAAAATAACGACGCGGCATCTCTTAAAGATGCCTCGCCTTGCCTTATCTCCTCAATCGACAGAGCCAGAGCCACAGCCGGCTTTCAGTGCGTGTCCGTGCCTCTGCCACGACCCGTTTGGTTGCAGCCAGCCTCTCCTCTCCTCGTACGTACTCCTCCCGTATACATACATACATACATATATTATTGAAAACTGGCGCTTGGAGCGACATCAGCGGAATGTCATTGAGGTAAGTTCCCGAGACCAAAAACCAAAACCGCGACTGCGACCGAGTTTGAGACCCTTCAGCGCCTTTGGCGGTGTCGATGGTGATTGTACTCCTCCCATTATCCCAGCATCCCATTGAAGCATCCATCCGAGCAAGCATCCATCAAATGCGCGCCCAGTTCATGTCAAATTATAAATTCCCAAAAAAATTTAAATCTAATTTTCCGCGCCTCGGCCAGGCGCTCGCTATATTCAAATACATAATGGATTTTACTTTCGGCTGACAAGTACAAGCCCATTTAATCAATAATTAACGTAATCCATCAAGTACAAAGTGTCAAATGCACTCGTGAGCGGAGCGCCTCCCAGAGCCCAGATTCGATGGCAGGGTACAGGGACGAGGGACGGGGACGGGGACTACAACAGGCCTAAAAGGATTTTCGTGAAAGCGCATCCATTCCAACGAGAAATCAAGTTGTCCCTGTCACCGAGCAAAACAGCGAAAAAGATACACGAAACAAATCCGCGCTCGTCACATCTGCATGTCAAACCAGCAGCACAGTAGACAGACCAGACCCAGCCGCACGCGGAAACAACCCCTAAGAGCAAGGAGAGCGACAGAGCCAGAGCCAGAGCCAGCACCAGAACCAGAGCCGTTGGCAGAGTTGACAGTAACTTTAACCCTGAACACCGTCTGTCACTGTCGAGATAGCAGCCGGAGCAGGAGCGTTAGCCAGCCAGCAGCTTATCTAAGCCGAAAAGTCGACCCTGATCAACCACTTGCAGCCCAGCCCCCGCTCCAGTCCCAGCCCCTTGGCAACAAATATTCGATAGATATATAGCCCTTGTTTTACGAGTGCGTACGAGCACGATAGAGCATGGCGTGGGTAAATGGATATCTAACTACAAATGTCCATTTTTCAATTTACCTGGCCCTTACGCACTCTCCCACTACCACTGTCTCTACCCGCCCCCACCCCCTTCGGTTGGCATAAATTGAATCTCAAATGAAGTAAAATGAAATGAAGTGAGGGGAAATGAACGAAACGAAACAAAACAAAACAAACAAACAAACACCCACCGCCGAATCGCTCTATAAATTAGCCCTTGACTTGACCATCGACCGATGGATGACCAGTTGGTCTGTCCGCTTGCTGGCGGCCAAAAGACCGTGAAATTTTCCCAATATGCTGCATTTTATTTGCGTTTGCCGCTTCTTCCTCTTCCCCGCCATCGAAGGGTCATTCGCAGTCGCAGTCACAGTCACAGTCGTTCTTTCCGCCACCACCAAAGCACCCCCCGGCCACGCTGCTCATTTTTCTCGTCTGACATTGCAGTGCATGGGCCACGGATATGGGCCTACAAGTACACTCAGGGAAATATCTACCATGATATTATGGACATTTTTTTTCCGTAGAAGAAAATTTTTTTCTTGTTACAATAAAAAATCAGCCTCGTCTAGTCGAATTTCTATTTTTAGTGTCAAATTGTTTCCCCATTTTTTTTTGAGTGCATTCCAGTCCATGGGTATAGATGTGCATTTTTGTGGGGACTTTGAATGGCATACTGTTTGACGTATGAATAAATTATGCCACTCGATCGGCTCCCTTGGCTAGTTAACATATTTTTAAAGACAAGACAAAGGCAAACGCTCTATATATTCAACCGTGGCAGGACAGGAACAGTTGACGTTTCTTCGCTTTTAATGGGGGGGGGGGAGAAATTTATGTGCCACAATTTGTCATTTGTTGCAATTTCATACAGATGCTCAGTGCGCAGGCTTGCATCTATTTGCAGCTAATGGAGGAATCGACTGTCATAAATAATTTAACTATTGAAACTTATTCCAAGTTCAAACAGAGCCCAAACAACTCGGCAGTCTATTGGGGATCTTTTCTCAATTCAATAAACTCCAATTAAATGAATAAAAAACTATGTTATGATCATTTATGTGACTAATCTCCATTTGTGTATATACTCGTATTCTTTTCGCAGAGATGGGGATGGGAATGGGAATGGGCAAACATGTCCGGTCTGACGTTTATGAAAAGCCATACCATCGCAGCATCAAAGCCAATTAAGATACTGGACTCCACTCCAGTCCACTCCCAATACAAGCTCTAAAAAGGAATACGCGGCTAATTTCAGCGACAAAGCCGACAAACGATCCAGCATGCAGCATCCATCCAATGTCCAATGTCCGATGTCCGATGTCCAGTGACTGGAGTCGAGAAGAGAAGCGGCACTTTTGTCGCAAACACACAGGCCGTAAAATTAAGAACTCTGATTGGTAACAAATGTTTTTGTTCATTCGAGTGATAAAAACGTAGCGAACCGAAAAGATATAAAATTCTCTTTAGTGTCTTCCCAGCCCAGAGATGATAAAATATTTAAATGAGCCAAACGAACGCCGAATGGGAAGGTTCTTCTCTCTCGGACACATTTAGGAAATCAGAGACCCAGAAGAGACCTTAATGGCCGCGCGCACGCACTCGGACTTGGAGTTGGACTTGGATTTGGACTCTCGAATGTGAGCAGAGAGCGGAGCGGCATGGATGATATGGAGGACAGGACATCGAGAAGCGACAACGGACAACCGACAACCGTACAGTGGTGGGTACCACAGCGACAGCGACTAAGACCAAGGGCAAAGTGTGAAACACCGACTTGGGCGTAACGCCCATAGCGCTTGCTCGTCGATAACCACTGTATCCGAAGTAAGTCGGTCGGCTGTCATGATTAAATAAAACTCCAATGCAAACGGTCCGGCTAGGATATTAAATTACAGCCATAACGGCTTTGGGATTGACTCCGACAGTGGAAGGGGTGGAAGGAGTGACAAGGGGCAGAGACAAAGGTAAAGGCCATCATGCCGGCAGGACAAACAACCCAAAAAGGCTTGCCAGGCATGTCTTTTAGGCCCAAGCCGCAGGGCCCAAGCCCAATCCCAATCCAAGTTCAGGCCAACAAACACACAGATATGTACACAGCTACAAGGAAAGAGCCACGACAAAATCATAAAAGACATAAACAGTTGTAAAGACCCAAACCACAAAGGGCGTAGAATCAAAATTGAGCACTAAAACGTTATCGAGGTCGTCTCAGATTAACTAGCCTTTTTGCTGTGTCGATGACAGCAACGACGACACACTGGATACTGGATGTGGCCTGGTCAGGGCAGGCCAGTACAGGCCAAGACAGGCCAGGACAGGCATGCGGACAGGTAGTTCATTCTGAAATATCGAATGCATCTTAAAGATACTTGTGCTACATTACGATCATTACTCTTTGTAACAGATATGCGAGCGTAACGCGTCGGTGGAACCAACACAGGGGCAGGAGTCGGGGTCGATGTCTGGTCTGGAAGACAAGATGACCTGCCTGCCGTGTAATCCAGACCTGTCCAGGTTCCCCCCGCTGGCTGGCTGGCTGCTTGGCTACTTGGCTGACTGGACGGTGCCTCGTCGACGACCCACAACAGTGCTATTGTGCGACAAGTTTGTCATTCACAACCGTCGCGACGATAAGAAACCATTACGAGTGTATGAAAGAGGAAAGGACTCTGTACCAAGTAGAGATCTCATTGAATGGCGCCAGTTTCACAATGAATTCTGATTCTGTCCAAATTATGGGAATATTTTCCGCCATTGATTCGTAGCGGGGTAGCGCCGTAGGGTATGTTTTTTACAAGACCTCCTCAGGTGAGAGAGGAAAAAGTGCTTCGTGTTGCAGCAATTGTTGTAATTTTAATAGCATTTCTGTAGTTCGAAAATCTCAAAAATATGCTGATTTCGTATACGAGTATTAGCGCTTTTTCTTGCTCACAGCAGCTACGAAAGTGGCCCATGAAAAGTTGCCAATTTTATGGGATATTAAGTACGAGCGTACATAAAAATATAAATACATAAAATATTGTAGGTTAACGCCACATATTTCTACCCCCAATTGGATTTTATGGGACTTGACGTTGATTGCGGGGTAGATCCAAGAAGGCACTCGTCGTAATGCCTGGCCTGCCCTGGCCCTTTAAGGACTATAATTTCATCCACGTGTCGGGGATTACACATTAACATCGCTACTGTGTTCATTTTGAGGGCGTGTCAGTGTCACTACAAGCGGCTGCTCTTAATCTTCAGCTACTTGGAGAATAATTGATTTTGTCAGGCAATTCTTTCTTGCTCTCTATACATATACAATACTCGTACATACATATATACTTAAATGTATTTTTAGAATAATGATAAAGCCTGGTAGACTATGTTTAGCAAATAGAAACTATTGACAATATGAACGATCTTATATGGGTTTTTCAATAGTAATTTTCCATAGAGTCATAAGTAGGTTGCAGATCGATCGTTTCTATGCATTATTCACAATATGCATTATTTCTTTGACAAACTTATACACAAACCTATCCACAGATCCATTTTTATTAGCCAATTGAATACTCTGTGCAACTAAAAGTCTTTTAAGCCATACAGTAAGCAAACGAACATATTTATTAAGATCCAATTGAAAAGGTGGCAGTTTGTGAGGAGAAATAAGAGACGTTTTGTGTCTTGTATAAGAAAACATTGTGACTGCGTCGAAGAATGAGAATTTGCTGGAACTATGACTCGTCCGACTCTCTTCTCTTCTCATATTTAAATTCAAATCGGCGCCGGCGCCACCTGTCAGTCCGTCGCTGTACTTTTGCACGATCCGAACCCCATCGTGTACTTGCCCCCACCCTCTTGGCTTTGCGCCTCCTGAAGCTCTTCAGAAACGGGGAACGCCAACGACGCGAAACTGCAGTGTGGCCCAAAAGGAAAGAACGTTAAAAACATTGTTCTCGTTATACAGAAATCATGTCCACCCCGCCCTGTCCGTCCCGGGGCCCTGCCCTTGGAGATCGTTTTGGTCGTGGCCAGTACAAAATGGCAAAATGTACGATCCGATTGTGCATGCGGGACGGGGCCACACAGAAATCAGGGTAGGGTAGGGACAATGAATGCTGGCGATAAAAGTGCAGCAAAGATGTTTTCATTGAGCATTGATACCAGGTTTCTAATGACATCTATGCAGACCACTCGGGTTATCTCTCTCCCTCCCCTCCCCGCAGAGACTGTCCTAAACCGCAATGACCCCGATCGCCGCAGGAGCATTGTATGCTAGACTAGCGTCCCTGTCCCTGTCCCTGTCCCTATCCATTCAAGTTACTTTCCAGACCAGAGACCAGAGGACGAGGATGAGTAAAAATTATACTCGTATACTCGTAAGGGGCCAATGCGCCGACACCCCGCTGCGGTGTGAGCACACAGCCGCCTATAATTGAGTTATACATTCGTCTGGCTGGCCAACTGACCCCTGGTGGTACTGGTACCTCTCCCCGAAGCCTTGGTAGGGTTCTCAGCAGCTTAGCGGACAATGTTTTGACATAAATAAATGCTTGAATGACTTTAAGTGATGGCATTTTACGTTGACTTTCTATACCCAAAACAGCAGTTTGGCATGATTTATGGCGGACGATCTGGAGACTTCTTAGGAGATTACTTTTGTATACTCCTCGCATATCGTATGGTTCTGGTGCCTGTGGCAGACGGGGGATGGGATGCGATGCGGATGCTCCCGATGCTAATTCGTTGTTCAGGTAGTAAGCGGAACACAATATATTTTCATCCGCTGCGCTGCCATTTATCGGTCCGCTTTCGGACACATGGATACTATGTCTTATTTTAACGCAGATGATGTTGTTAGTATTCACATCAACTGTGAATATTGTGTGTTCCATTGTAAAACCAATTAATGACTGCGTATTGTTCGATTCTAAAACCGATTATTTAGAAATTCTAACAGGTGTTTAATTCAAAAGGTGTTTTTAATGTAACTGGCAAACTTTTCTGCTGATTTTGCTTGCGACTTATATAATAAATCGCTATAATTATTAGAAAGAATATCTTGTTTGTCCAAGTCTCAAATCAAAGGGTACAGCTACCATTAAGTTAATGTGCTAGCTGTCTACATAAATTAAGCATAAATGTATACATAACTGAATTGGCAAAAAGAACAACAAAATATTTCTATTCTCTTAATTAGAATTTGTAATTATGCATTATAACAGCAATGCAATCAATCAATCATGCATTACTATAATCCAAACAACACAAAAACAGCAAAAGAATTTTACATATGCCAGTGGCGCCCTCAGCAGGCATTAGTAGAACTACAAATATTTACAGGTCGTTGCATACTTTTAGGTTACCAGAAGTTTCCCAACACTACATTGCCAACAAGATCAATTTACAAAAAAAAACAATGCAATGCCATTAACAAACAAAATTTATGACAAGATCAAAATTAGAACTCGAATAAATTTGATTAATTTTTAAAATTTGTATACGTATCTTAGTCGAATATCGAATACCCTTGTTTTATACTTTTTTTCGTCATGCATATGTTTGTGAGACTCATAAGAATGCTTCCCACTAAATAATATAAGATATACACATGTATGTACATACATATATACTGGTATATTCTGGAACAGTGAGACAAAATAGGTCCAACTGGCCATGCCGATCTCTCTCTCTCTCTCTGTAAAGAACGTTTCAATGGAACGTTGCAAAAATCCTTTTTCTTAAATAGGCACAAATAGGAACGATCGATATTTAAGAATTCTTTGTGGGCAAACATTTATGTTTTCTAAAAATTGTCGAAGAAAACGATTGATTGTAATTGTAATTAGCTATGTAACAGCAAGGCCTCGAATCTCATACTCGCATCATTATCATAGGAAAATGGTTAATCATTGGTTGTGGCGACATTAAATTATCTAAAAATTGTGTGCTTTGTTTAGAATAATTCTTAGATAGCTTAGCAACTATAAAAAACCACTCAATATATGTGCGAGTAGTAAAAAACGGATATCTGGTGGCTAGTCATTACTTCTTCATATGAATCTCTTCAATGATTTGATAATCTCAAGGACAAATCCCTGCTGAATAAACTGCATTTAATCGAACGAAGAATTACAGCTACCCTTTACCAACCTAACATATGGAATTAATTAGTTTAATTGTTTGGTTTTGTTTTAGTTGTTGCTAAAGTAGATCGGCGAGATTTTGATTGCGTGCGAGGAAGCTCGTGAAATAGAATAACAGATGGTATCGACAGATTGAACAGCAGATACATAGTTGCTAATTTAAGTACATCGTATGTACAACAATACAAGAATCAGAGTAGTGGCATGTTTATATGTATATAAATCTCTGCCAAAGCGTTTTGGCGTGTGGATAGGCTGATAGCTGGTTCCTAACACATTGGTCTGAGAATTCTAGACCAGCCCCCCAGAAACACAGTGACATTGCAATATTTAATAAGTTACAATATTAAAAAGTAGTTGAATTTTTCGAGATTCCCTTTCAGAGTACGTACTACATACTTGTGTATGCATGTATGTACATATGTACATTATTATAATTATTACAATTTTACTTTGATCATACAAAAATATTTTGATCTTCTTTACCGGCTAGTTGACTTAGTACCCCCTATGTTGAGATCTCCTTCTGTAGAGCTCAGTGCACTCACATACTCGATATGTACATATGTAGATACATACATATGTACATACAATTATGTATAAATAATTATAAAACATAATAGAACAAATTTTGTGTTTGTTTTTGTCTTGTATGGTAAATACTAGAAATACTAGTGCTACTAGAAATATAGAAAATATTCAACTGAGTATCTTAAGCTATTATTTTCCCAATGGGGTTTGTTCTCGATCGATCCATCCATCCATCTCCTGTGTTCAGACACAAGTTCCAAATACTCTGAAAATAAAAACAAAAAATTAGTGATCTGGCCTGAAAAAAGTAATTTCAAAATAATACACAAACCATATCGATCCCAGAATATTATTTTATTGATGGCGTGTTGATAGGAAATCTGAAATAGGCAAAAAATATAATCAATAAATCATCCCAATGGCATTTGCATAAACTTGCCTTTAAGTTTCACTTTTCAGCGTTGAAAGATTCGTTTTTTTTGTAGAAGAGTACGAGAAGACATATCGTCTGCCGAGGGCCGAGTGGAGACAGTCTGTCTGCTTTGACTACCACCATCACCACCACCACTACCTGTTGGATGCATCCACTATTGAAAGTGCTGAAGCTGGCTGGTTGGCCCCGACTCATCCATAGGATAAGAATCTGACTCAATGGATTGAAAATGAATGAATCAATTTCATACCAAAGCGAAGATTTTTATTTTTGTTTTTGTCTTAATGCTGGAATTAAGAACGCATCGGCCTTTTGGCTTTTCCACATCTGAAATATCAAGAAGATTAACCGTAAGATAAAGAGTTTCCGGTCAAACAAAATAAATGACACAGCAAGATGAATACAGTGGTGGAACGAAATATAGTTCACACTGAAACACAGTCTGCTAAAGTGGATTTCTGCCATAAAAATGATCGGTCGAGAAAGTATAATCTTTATAAAAATGTAATCAAAATTAAACTACTATGTATGTATGTATGTATTTATGTACATACATAGGCAAGTTGCATTTATTATATGTATTTTATGTGCATGCTACTTCTGATAGGAATTATCTGATAGGTTTTCCAACATATTACGACAGAGCTGTGCCCGGATCGATGTCGACTGTAGCGTGGCACGACTTTTTCGGACATGCCTGTATGCTGCGGTGCGGCATACATTTCAAAACAAAAGAACTCCTAAATGAAGCCCCAATGCATTGGAGATGTTGAACGGGCACACAAACCAAATAAACACGTCGGGTTCCATACGGTCCCCACACTTCAGGTCTCCCAGCTAATTAATGACGTTGCTCAGTTGGTTCCCTCTCACTCGATCAGAGTCCGAGCTGGCCAGGCCGAAAGGCACTATAGAGAGGACCGCTATAGAGTGATGCCATTTTAGTTTTCGTTTTCTTTTCCTTATTCTCGTACTTTGGGGACGACGGTGTCGTAAGTGAAGTGCCAATAAACACGTGATTTACTTAAGCTGTGATCAAGGGTAAGGGAGGAAGAAGCCAAGCCTCTATCTGTATCTGTTACTGTGTGTCTGTCTGTGTGTGTGTGTGTGTGTGTGTGTGTGTGTGTGACAGTCAAAATCATGGGGCTTATCGCTTCCATCGGCCATCAAGATGCCGCTCATTAATTTTAAAATTAGGCGGGTTTTCAAGAAGAGCCAAGAAATGATGTCCACCTATAGCTTAAGTCGGACTAAACTGGCAGTATCGAGACCCATCCGCATACCCATTCCCTTCCATCCCATCCCATCACATCACATCACATCCCTTCTGCGCAGTCCAAGTCCCAGAGTCAATGTTCCTCCCGGACCGAACCGAACCGAACAGACTCGATGCATTGCGACCGACCATGAGTGCATAAATTAATTAAGCAGCTCGGAATGGGAACGTGTCGACCTTTTGTCTGGCATCATTGTGGAGAAGGCAACCGCGCGATGGCGGCATGGCGGCTCTCTTGCCCCATGTCTCGGCTGGCCCTGGCCCTGGACCCATTGGTATTGGTGGACCCCATTCGATGTGAGTGCATGCGCTGGAGTCCAACCGGCTCGGAGGACGCTGTAAATTAAAAGCCGCGCGCCGCTGCTGGTCGTCCTTTATGCAGCTCCCACCGACACGGGGCTGAGTCATTTGCATTTTGCCTACTGCTGCCGGTCGGTCGGTCGGTCCGTCGGTCGGTTGGTCTGATTATGAAAGATGCTGCGTGGGTGATAAATGGTTGTGTCAGTGTCTGTGTCTAGGCCGACACCATACCACACCCCACCAGATGGAACCATCCATGGACAACAAGCAACGCCTTGCCTTGCCTTGCTTTGCCTTGCGATTGTTGCATTTTCGAATACCACATTTTGCAACCCCATCTGCCCTCGGACGGGATGGATGCCGGCGCTCGTTAACCCCTTGCTGGGCCAGTCGGTGGGAGATTAGCTGCCGTCCTGCCAAAATTTATCTGTGTTCATCCCTTTGGCTGGCTCGGGCACTCCGGGCTCTGACAAGGGCCATGGACCAAAGCCAAACGCAAAGCCAACATCAACATCAACACAAATCTAATAGATCCCGATTGAGATTTAATTATTTCACTTAATTTTCTGGCTGAATTGATGCGGCCGACTTTGTGCTTAACTTTCATGTCGACGTCCTTTAACAAGTTAATGAAGCGAATAAATTTCTTGGCAATTATTTTGTGGATTGTTTTAATTGACCGCAAGACGTTTGCTTCTAGACGGACCCAAGACCCAAGACCCTGCAGCCCTGCTGCCCTGATGCCCTGATGGTGATGGAAGCAGTAGGAATCAAAGGATAAGGGCGATAATTATCCCTCCCAGCTTGAGCTCGATAATTAACTAATTGGGCCAGACATTAAATCAGAAACTATGTAAACTCAAGTGAGTTATTCACCTGCCAGCCGCCAGTCCTGAGTCCCGGTCCCGAGTCCAGTGTGTGTGAAATGTCTATTAAGTTTTTTTTTCAAGAAAATGGCTTTATGTAATGCATACGATACAGGAGCCATAAAAGCAACGGCCAAGCGAGAGCCATCATCAGCTGTAGGTATCTCCCAGTCTCTGTCCATGAGGCTTAAGGCTTGCCGGACTTTGTTTATGATGAGTGATTGTTATGAGTTGTCAAAAAGGCATGTGACCCGAGGACAGACTCGTGTGTGACAGGGTGGCGGTGGCGGTGCTGGTGCCCGTTAAGCAGGAAATCCAGGCAGGATCTGTTAGAATATGCCGTCAACATATGCAAATGTACCTACACTTGTCTGCTGCTGGGGCTGCTGTGGCTGCTGTGAAGGTGGCATAGTAGACAGCAGTCGACCGACCACCATGTGACGCCGTCCTACAGATATATTTCAATATTTCCACCCTCGCGCACACTCCAAGTGGTAACTTGACGGAGCACACGGTGCTGGGCCTGTCGACACCGCCCCTCGATAAGAATCAACCCTGTTGTTGGGTGCTTCACTTCACCGAGAGTTTACTTTAATGTTTTGACAGTAAAATAAACATATCCAAGTACTGCTCTTGCTCTCTTGCCCAACTTAACGTATGAGTATGGGCATGGGAACGGGGAACGGAGAACGGAGAACGTGCATGGGTGCGTGTCTTTGTGCTATACAGGAGGAATACGGCTGCGTCGAGAGCGAGAGCGCGAGGGTGCCGAAAGCCCATAGTTGTCAAATATAATTCATCATTCCATGGAAACATCAAAGCCAGGGGCAGCAGGCTGACTCTGCTGAAGGCCACCGGCATAAGTAAACACAAAGTCGCCAACAGCATCATTATCAGTATTGGGCTTTGGCTTTGGGCGGCGAGTGTGTTTTTGCTGCGAAGGAAGGTCCAGTCCAGTCCAGTACTTCTGGTCAAGTACGTCAAGTCAAGTCAACGTCCTGAGTGCCGTCTGGCTGGGGCGGCCTGAACCGCCAAGAGAGGCCAAAGTGGCAGTCAACAAACACCGCTGAGAATCTCTGACTTAGTCTGGCATTCTCGTTACGGGGATTACTTTAAATTGCGACTGGTAGCTAGTTGCTACTGGGGAAAAAACTGAGGCCCAACACTTTACCGCAGGGGCAGCAGCAGCAGCAGAAGCGAAACGAAACACTTTGCACGAAAGATTCGCATGACGTCCTTTTAAATAATTAATGTCAATTAAGGGACAAATCTAACTTTGGCCCCATCAGTGGAAAAGGCAGAGAGTGCGAGTTATTCGTTGCCCGGCATCAGTCAGTGCTCAGAAGGCAGGTAACAGTGTGCCTGTGCCTCCTTGTATAGTCCTGTCTGTCATAAATATTTTATAAGATCAATTACAAAGCACTTAACTTTCATGAATTTAATACGAAAGATGCTCCTGCTGCTGCCGCTGCTGTTGCTGCTGCTGCTCTCCTCCTATCAATCTCCGTAGTTATTTATAGCCAATACTCCTCGTATTTGCCGAACAATCAACACTCAACACAGGAAGAGCAATCACTTTTTCCCTTGTCGCTATCTTCCATGGGACAAGTGTAAGCCGGAAAATGCACACATATGCGCCACACGGACAGACGCCTCTCGTATGTTTCTGTTTTATTTTTTTTCGTCCTCGAGTCCTAGTCATAGTCCATCAGTATCGGCCAGGGGCAATCCGTATATACATATGTACATATAGTATAGCCGTGGTAAATGGATAGCAGTAGCAACCCCAAAAGTGCCACTTTGCTACCGTTTCAAGCAACACCGACGGCGCCTTGTGTACGGGGACTGCCGTGATTTACTTCCCTTAGCCTTCCCGCAGTAAAGCAAAGTAAAATCCCAAATAAAATAAAATTAAATACGCATCAGGAGCACAAGTGTTTAAGGCCCGCGGCCAGGTCCTGTCCCGGTCTCGGTCCCGGCCCAGTCCCAGTCCCAGTCCCCGGTCCTTGTCCCTCGTCTGGCCGAGAAATCGAAGGAAGGTCCGTAGACGCTGATAAAAACAATATCAATACCCACTTGCTACGGCCGCCGAGGCATCATCGCCGGGTGCGAGATGAACGGCACAAGCACTAAGCCCCAGTATCGGATGAAGCGGGCGCGTGCCGCACACACTGAATTCCCCCATTGATATTCATGGTCGATTTTGGTCTGATATTCGTACGAGTATAAGCGAAAGCACAAAACAAAACGGAACATACATAAATAAATAAAATTTATGGCAGCACAAGCTCTCGCACAGGCACAGGCCCAGGCCCAGCCAGCAACCTTCCCAATTGGATTGGGCTTTGATGTGTCGGATTATTTTCGTTTCCATTCGATTGTTTGATTTGAGCCAAAGTATATCAATCTTTTCATATGTTTCCCACATTCAATTTAGTTATCATTTTGCTGTGTGGCCTGTACACAAAATAAGCTGATTTAGTGGAATATGTTGACTAAGTGATTCGCACTAAAGTAGAAGTCAAGGCTTACAGAAGTCAAGATAAGACAACGCAAAACTTGGAAGATTATCCAAGATCCAATAAATAAATAATTAATAATCAATTAAGTCAAGTACATTTTTCAGCACTAGAAATGGAAATACAAATACAAATCTTTAATTAACACTCGAAATATCTCCGAATAGAAGGATTGATTTCCACTCCTCTGCCGCTTCTGGTGTGCGTGCGCGCACACACACACACACACACACACACTTATTAAGGGTCGAAAGTCGAAAGAGCTCTAAAGTTTCTGTTTATCTAAATGCTGCATTGTATTTCTAAAATGTCCCAAGAGATTTTCTGAGGCGTTGAAGCGTGCCACCCCGGTTTTGGGCCAACAAAATGCAGTGGTTTCCGGTTCGCCAGCGACCCGACCCGACCCGGCCCCGGTTCGTCCTGCCTGCCTGCCCGGGAGTGGGCGGTGTATGGCGACCATCCGGCGAGTGGGAGTTAATTCGCCAAAGTCAGTAACCTCATCAAAGAACAGCTAGCTAACCGTCTGTCGGCAGGGGCGTGCCACCAGGGTGGGGGTTTCGTCGTCGTCGTCGTCGTCGTCGTCGTCTACCATCGGCCACATTAAATTTGCGCCAAACGACGTGAGGCGCATATGTTTATGAGTCTCGTCGAGATTGAGTAGTGCCGGGGCATGCCCATGGTTAACCGAAAACGGAGCAGTACGCTTTGTGCATAAAAGCCTCATGGTCACCGTTCCTCTAGCCTGTAGCCTGTAGCCAGTTTTCCTTTTCCTTTGCCTTTGCTGTTCGCCGCACGCTGCCTGCTAATGGATTTCGTGGCTGCCGCTGCCGCTGCCACTGACGCTGCCAATTGAAGGGTTAGGGTTGAGACCGCTTCGCAGCATGCTTTCAATTTACTTCCACTTCCACATCCACTTCCTCCACTAAGGGCTCTGCCCCTGCCCCCCTCTTTTGTTGCCGCTGCTGCTGATGCTTTGCTGTGACTTACGCACCGTGAATGAATGCGTTGTTGGTGCGGTGCGAGGGGGGGGGAAGCTTACCCGGGTCCAGGCTCAGGCCAGCACTGAGCACGGGGGATGCCCTCCGAGGACGCCGTCGGGCGGCTATTGGGGTTTTTGGTGCACGCGACTTTCACACTAACGTAATAAAGAGCTCAACGACACTCAAATTGAATACGTCTCATGGTGCGAATGGCGTAATGATTTTCTATGTGGAACTCGATGCAGATAATGGTGCGACACCCACGCTCCCACACTCTCCCACCCCTCTGTTTGTAGATATTTCACCCCTCTTGATGGTCGCATCCGGATCCGGATCCGCTGGCACTCGCTCTCGCCCCATTCGCAGCCACCCCACGTACGTAGTGTCTGGCGGCGGGCTGGGCGTTTCGTTTTTGTTTTGTTTGCGTGGTGATAGAAATTAACCCCTCAATTGAGGTTGAATTTAATTTGGCGCAAAATGGCAAAGGGGGTGTAACTGTGTATGTGTGTGCTATGTGTGTGTGTGTGTGTGTGTGTGTGTGTGTGTGTGTGCTGTGGATGCTCACATCGCCGCCCAGTTTGTACAGTTGAAAATGATATCGCTGTTAACGCTAAAGGGCCATTGTCAAATTGTCTCTTATTAATTATGATGATGCGTGTGCCGCTCTCGAAGGGGTGGTGTTGCCTTGTGTGGTGTGGTGTGGTATGGTGTGTGGAATGCAAATTTCGGGCCTTGCTCTGGGGTTCTGGGTCTGGGTCTGGGTCTGGCGTCTTTAACGTAATTTATTGCGTGATGCTCGCTGGCGGCGGGCTTAGAGTGAAAAGTTAAAACCGGCAGAGAGAGTGGAAGGAGTGTTCTGTTCTCTCTGCCTGGCAGGAGGCAGAGAGTGTGGAACATGCAGATAAGGTAAGGGTGATGCCACACACTCTGAATGAATTGACTTGCTTGGGTGCAAAACTATGCATGGGGCATCCATGCAAAGTTTGCTTAATTTACTCCAGACAATGGAAGCGCCACGAACAATGGGGCCACACAATGCCATAGAAGCCTTTGGCCAACCACCCACCCACACCGTGATGACCGTTCGCACCTCCGCTTCCCATCTTCTGTTTTAATTCCATTCGAATGCAACAGCATTCGACAGCTGAAGTTTCAAGGGAATTTGGCATTAGAGTGTTTTGAAATTTCTTCTGCCTATCAGCCAAAGAGAGTTAAGTGAATCTGGTAAATATTATAGTCAATGGATCTAAAATAATTATTCTCCTTTTTAAATATTTCTGTAGTTTCCCCTACTCCAATCAGCTCCAATTTGAAAGCTCACAGCAAAAGGGCAATTAGTCACCGGATACTGTGGCAGACCAACAGACACCTGAGGTGTTGCACATGGTGATGGTGCCACATCTCGGCGTTAGCTGGCCTCCCTAAAGTGCCACAATTTATGCAGTCGCAGCAAGGCACAAAGCGCCTGCTGATCGAGTCGCAATTCGCATTCGGCCTCTTGGAATCGCGTTTCATTCGCGGGCGATATTTCATTGCTTTATTAAGTTAATTTCATATATCACAACTGTGGGCGCCAGTCTCGTACAGAGGACATCTCCAGGCGAGAGGAGGCTGTGGCTGTGGCTGTTGTGCGCAGCTTGAGCTCGTTACTTTGATGCATTTGGGGCGCGCGCATCGGTCAGGGCAGAGCAGGGCAGGGCAGAGCAGGGCAGGGCGCCGTTTATTTGTGGACGGACGCCACTTGAACAACAGCGGGACATTACTCGTACTTCACGGGCGATCCGTTTCCCTGTCCCTGGTCCCTGCACCCTGCTCCCCAAAACGAACTTGTTATGTCCGCATTAAATAAATCTGGGACTTGAGCCAGTTTATTTTTGGAAGCAATGCTTCGGGGATTCGATTAGATAAGACCCTAAGCCAAAAGTTCAAACAGGCCCCAATTGGCAACATCATTCAAATGATTTGCAGAGGAGAGTTCCCCCCACCCCCTATATTCCCTATACTAAAACATCGAACATTGGAGTGCCACAATGGCAGCAACGGCAACGGCAACGGGCAACCGCCCATTAGCCACATGCGCGCCTGCGTGACATATCGGCATCAATCAAAGTTTCACCCGTTCCTATGACTTATGTGGGGGTTGGGGTTGGGGGTTGGGGTCACACGAACCTGTAGAAACGACTCTCTCTGTGGATCTGAGTTTGGGTCTGGGTCTAGGCGTGTATTGTATTTTTGTTAGGCTGTCGCTGTCTGTGCCTGCTGCGCCTCAAGCGCGTAAAAAGACATTTTGACAAATTCAAGTAGCGCCATCTACACTCGACTTTAATAGCTTTTATACTGCTTGTCACGATATTTCATCAGTCACAGGGGCCATTGCCCAACCACGACCAACGACAACGACAACGAAAAAAGAATGGATTGACACACATGGCAGTGGCAGGCGGCAGGAGGCAGGAGGCAGGCAGGCGGGGGTCAGGAAAAAGTCGTGGGTAGGGGGACACAGTAGCGCGAATTTTATTTGATGTTATTTCCATTTGAAAATGAGTTATTGACACATGTATCCACCCCCGAAGAACAGGACCAACCCGCAACCGCAGGACCAGCGTCAGCCACGGACCCGTACCCGACCCCATCCACAGATCTATGTATTACTACTACCCACAGCCCAGAAAGCCTTTGAGGGGGGGGAGGAGGAGGAACATTGCGTGGGAGCGGCCGCGCCAAAGAGCGCGCGCATAAATTTTGGGTGCCAAACACGAGCTCCCCTTTGTGTATTCGTAGCAGCCCCCTATTACACACTTGCCTTGATTCAGACTCTGCGCTTTTATTTTTCCTTCCATTTCCCATTTCCATTTCCCGATTTGATTTATTTTATTTGCTTTCTATGGCACCCGCAAGTGGTTCTCCTCCTCCCCCCAATTCTTTATTAATATTGTAGGCGTAGCTAGTAACGTGTGTGGGTGGCAGGGTGGAAGGGAGGGGGGACGAACGGATTCATTATATTCCCACAAACAAAACCAGCAGAGAGCGGTTAATCAAATATCCCTTAATACGATAGTTATACGCATAGCAGGAGAGTCAAAGCAGACATAAGTTATTGCTCGCACTTTATGGGGGTGGTGCGGTTTGTTTTCTCTGCAAATACTCGTAGTTGCGCTTGTTTAACTAATTGTGAGATTTTCTGCTGTCTGCTAATCACTCAAATTCCATCACATTAAGATTGTCTGAAGATATTGCAGACTCTTGGAAGATTGAATTGAATTTTGAGAGGGAATTTTCTGGATTAAATTCCCATTAAATGGCAAAGACAAGTTTTTCGAGCATTTCCTATTGTCTATAGCTTTCTACCTTATTTAAATGCAGTGTCCTGTCCTTAAAGACAGATCCTTTGTTCTATTTCTGACTAAACTTTGAAAATAGTTAGATGACTGATTGATGAAGTACATACAGACATAGATGAAAGAACGAACGAACGAACGAATGAAGTCTGACGAAGCTGATTGCGTACGTGTATGCCACATTAGATATTCATACATATGGATACGCATCCAAAGGGAGGGAGATGTGGAGATGGAACGATGAATGTCCTGATGGCTGGTGCCTGGTGCCTGGAGCCTGGTGCCGCCCAGCCACTGTTGCTGTCTGATAAATCACATATTTTCGCTGATCAAATCAATCTAATTGACATCACTCAAAATGATGGCGAAAAAGTTTCCACATTCATTCTAGCAAAAAAATGCGAATAAATGAGTTCGAATGGGTGGGTGGGGGTTTCTATCGTGCCCCGCCCCCAGGCTCTGTTTTGGCTTAATGGTGGCTCTGTTTCGCCCCTTGTGGTGCGTCTGCGTTTCGCCCCACTCACCCCCCATCGCCCCACCCAGTTGCCTATGCGGTAAAGCAGCGTGATTTATTTTCATTCCGATGCCACACTGCCACCCAAATTCGACGCTCCGTCATCCTGACATTCGAATTGAAATGCAAATTCTGACGAATGTGCGCTGGTTACGCCGCCCGGATGGAACACGGTCCCCGGGTCGCTGGAGAGGATGCCGAACGACGACGGATTGACTGACGAATGACTCCCGGCAGCGGTGTAGCGACAGTAGGTAGGCGGTAAATGAGTGCGCTACCCATGTGTGTTACTTACTGCTGCTCTCAAATGTATTTACAGGAGCCAGTCAGCCAGGCAGCACACATGTGCGGAAACCCCCCAGCCACATAGTAGATGCTATGTACAGTAAATATGTACTCCATTTGGGTACTACACACATATATGCGTATCATTTCACATGCAACCCATGCCATTTGAATTCAATAGCAAATCTCATTTACTTTCGCATCATTATTTTTTATACCCAAGATGTTTCAGCAGCGAATCCGATCGATTATTGAATGCTCACAGACTCCTATTAGGATATTCATGTGCACCTTCAAGGATAACACTTTAAGCAGGGGATTTAACATACCGAAAATGGCATTTAAGAAACTTTAGTCTCTAGTCGCCAGCTAGTTTCTATGCTATAACCAGTAGCAGTGTTCAGTGTTTGTTAATTACTTGTATTTGCAGAGCAGAGGCAAAGTTGGTGCAGAGACCACACAATGGTGTACATATGTACATATGTATGTATGTATTTGCATGCATTGTGTGTTCTTATGTGGGAGAAACGTATGCACATATGGGAGTACTCACCCGGACAAGTTCCGAACTAGGTTTCATCCTTTGCGTCTAATGAAAGCGGCGGCCAGCTTCATAAGTTGATTCAGCATCTGCGAAATATATGCATGTCTGTAGATATATCTCCATTTTTTTTGTTTGGTTTAAAACAAAGTCTGTTGCCAGAGTGCGCCTACTTAAAGCCGAGCGGATAGCAGAGCGAGCCCATCCGTTCAGTCAGAGGAGCCATCAGCCAGCCACACATGAGAACACATGAGAGCTCTTCTATCAACCAGGACGTAGTAGTACGTGGTGTCGGCCAGCATGTAAATGCTGCTTACAGGCGCACAGACAATATTAACAATTCCCCGCAACTTGGATGACACTGTGTCCTACGTATACATGTGTCTGTGTCTGGCTCTGGCTGTGTGTGTGCCTGTGTGTGTGTGGCTGAGGATGGTGCGGCGAACATTCAGATATTATATGCACATAAAGTGCTCCTTTCCTTTCCATTCCATTCCTTCAACTGCAGTCGAGCAGGCGGAGACGGAGGCGGACCCTTCCTTGTGCTCGGTGGCCATGTTTGTGTTTTCGTCCTCGCCATAGTCGACGCCTCCCCCCTTGTATACGTTAACAACTGTATCCCTTGGTGGGCTGTCGACGATGTCCTCTTTGATGCCCTGTAGCAAATGCAAGCTGTTCGTGTCCTTAAAGCATCCTAAAAGTATACTACGAAATTTTGTAAATTCTATAAGGATCATTTGGTTATTAATAAAGACATTTTTATGGCTGTAAATTCTGTTATTAGTTGATAAAAATATTATTATTGTACGTAAATATAATGCTAAATATTATTGGAATTACTCTACTCAGTTGGCATTCATATAAAATCTGCACATTCTGGCCCATCTCTAGTGTGTAGTCTCTACACATCCTGTGTATGCCTTGTCTGTTTGTGTGTGTGATCCTTGGACTGGGCTGCGCCATGTCAGTGTCGTCGTCAGTTTCGGTCCCGGCGGTCCAGTCCAGAGTCGCGCTGGTGGAGGCAAAGTAAGTTGTTCAAGTGGCAGCTTAATTCGCATAAAATGAAAACACGCTGTCTACATTGTTCCTACAACTTTTCGAGTTTTTTATAGCCCTTAAAATGGCTGCTAGACAAAGGCTTAACAAACGGTTACGTTACTGTATTGTAGAAGCTACGTACCATACATACATACATACATATGTACATATGCATAGCTCTTGCTCTGTGTCTGTGTTGGGGCATGAACCCCTTGTACTATTTCAGGTATCTTGAATTTAAATGCCAACTATATTAGTGTGTACAACAGGCTCATTAAATGTGAATAGAAACCGACCAAACTTGTGTGTTTTCGTACTTGATATTAACTTAAATCGCTTCCTAAGTTGCTAAATTATTTACTTTAAAAGAACATATAAATCGTACAGTTAGAAGGGAAACACTTGCCTTGGCACTATGTCCACTTCTATTATTATTTATAGCACCAAGACCACAGAAAGATCAATCCATCGGGTTCTCTTTAATTCGAATAAAAGGTCTATGCCAGTTTTTCACTGGGGATTACTGATACGCGACGAGAAACTCGCCACGAGAATATTGGATATGACCTCTTTTAATTTTGTTTTCCTCTTCGACAGCTTCAAAAGGAAAATCGATAAATGCAAATTCATTTTTATTGTTAACATTTAAATAAAAGGTTGCACTTCATGGACAGTGGACACAATGTAAAAAGCGGGAATGGAGTGCCACCTCCGATAAACCAACAGCAATGAAAGCAGTCACATTTTTTTCACATGAATATATACAAAATTCAATATTCTTCATCCGCCTACGCCAGACAAACTTTGCGGTGCCGTTGCTCCCTCTCCACCTGACCAGGAGGACACGAGAGGCAATTGAATTTAATTCTGGCAAATAGCCGACTGCAGCATATACTGCATTTAAGGCAAGAACTTAAAGAGTGATAAAAATAGGAATTAAAAAAACTACGCCCAAACACTCGTATGAAATATCTAACTTTCGACGCTTTTATGTTTCATATTGTATACAAATTGTGTGGTTATTAACGTTAAGGATGATAATAAAGACATTACATAGGAATTTGGCTAGAAAAAATGCACTTCCTGCAATTGGAGTCTGGTATTTTATAATGACAGGCAGGGGCTGTGGCTGTGGCAGCCACAAAAAGCGTGCCAACCGAATGAGCAGCTTAATCGCTGTCACGAACACTTAAAACAACAGTGTAGGGGATAGGAGACGTTCCCGCTGCCGCTGAATGAGGTTCGTTCCTTAAAAAGAGAAACAAACAAACAAAGTAAACCTGTTTCTCAGCTGATCGTTCTTTTTATTTTGTATTTTGTGAGTGACACTGCTGGTCGGTTTTAATTAAAATTGTCTGCTTTTGTAAGAGGCCCATCGAAGTGCTAGCAATATTTAAATGCGCTACAGCTGTCCCTCAATAAGAGCTAATATTAAACAATTCCCATTGGCTTTTTTTCAAATTTAAATAATATAATTTTCCCATTATGAGAATCAATTGCAGACTGCTGTTTTCATTTCCCGTTTAATTGTGAGAAGGGTTTGAAAGTTTTTGATAAATATGCTTGTGCACAAAATTTGCAAGCTTTCGCAATAATTTACACTCTTAATCAGGTTTGTTGAAAAGAAATGTGCAAGTGCGTGCTGCCGTTCATAAAAATGCATTTCGCTGAATGTATTGTAGTTGGAAAACTTCACAGCACATAATCGTACGATGTGCCAGAGGATGGATGATGCCTACGTAGACGAATGGAAAATTCTATTTCAGTTGAACACGAAACCCCTCGAGTGTGTTGCATGTTAACAGACTGAGGCGCCGCCTCTGATTTGGAATTGGAATATTCAATTTCGCGTATTTAAGTTACGCAAAAAGTGACCCAAAATCACATTGGCGGCTTGAAATTATATATATTTTATATCATTAAAATGGTAAAAAGGGAATAAAGAAATACATATATTTCTATAAGTTTTTCTTATGCCATGTTACATATATTTTAAGGGGAATAGAATCAATCGACTAGGTAATATACGACTATGATGGCAGTTCCCACACCCAAAATGCAGGCAATGACCCTTCATGTAGGTCCAACTTCTTGCTCCACTGCACTTGGGTGCAATCCGGCCGGTCGGTCGGTTGGTGGTTGCATGTGGCCAGGCCCAACCAACTTGCCGTCGCAGAGATCTGCGGTGTTGCAGTTGCAGTTTAGCGGTTATATTCAGCATAAATGAATATGTAATTTATTTTTATTATGGTGCAAATTGCGAATTGAATTGTTTTTAATTATTCCATACTTCGTCGACTGCTGCCGCCAATTTTTCTTAACCGCAGACAGGACTGCCTACCCAGCCGTTGAGTAGCGCTAACACAATATACCCGAGCACGCCTTATGCCCTGACCATTTGCAATAGAAAAAGCCAATACAAGTCATGGCTTATTTAGACACAAAATATCTATGCATTAGTGGGTTCATTGGGAAGCGGAAAAAAAGCGTAAGAAATGGCAGATATTGGCAGGTTTTAGCACAAGTGCAAGACATCGACATACATAAATGTGACATGTGTAGTGTGTGGTGTGCACTTAACACATACTTTAACTTAATACATTTTATGGCCAACGTCAGGGCCTACTTCAGGGCGTACTATGGCAACAGTACGAGTATATGCTAATTTTAAGGTTACGTGTGCGCTTCAAAAGATATTATATCGTTCTCGACTTCTTGCACTTCCACTTCTACTTCTACTTCGGCCTTTCCCATCCCTTCGGACCATAACAAGACGGTGAGTGAGTGAATTGCCGCTTCCTTGGCCGGCTGCGGCTTTCTCGAACTAATTAAAAATTCCAGCGCAGCAATTGCAAAAATTGGTCCCTTATCGGTTGTATCATCGACGCCACGAAAGAACGCTTTATACATACATACATATACATATATATATATATATGTATATAGTACTAGTACTACATAGTACGAGTACGAGTCGAGTATGATGCACTGATGAATAACTGCCTAGACTAAGGGTGGCTAAGACGTGACCGAGAGGCGGCGGCGGCGGCGAGGAAAAAATGAAAAAAGTACATTTATGAATATGATTATTTAGCTCATGATAATTTTTTTTATTTTACTTTTTGCTTCTTTTTTCCCTGGCTGTTGCTTTATTTTGCAAAAGCGACGGAGGCGTTTTGCGAAACAATTTCTGTTTATGGTCCCAGACACGCGACGAAACATACTAGCGTGGTCTTCCATCATAACAGGAGCAAGAGAAAACTCTTGGGAGCTGGGAGAAGGTCTTTTCAAACCCATTGAATGGAACTGCCTTGCCTCACTCTTTTTTTGTACTCCAAATCAATTCAATAGCAGAGGAATGCTTGTGTTTACTCGTTAAGTTCTGACTCTTAAGCCACAGACCACCACAGAAACAAATTTGAGACAAAAGTATGGCCAGAATATGTTCAAGTTGAGACCACGCGCAAACGGATAGAAGGGTAAACAATACATTTATTGATTCAGTACACTCTGAGAAAAATGGCACAGTAAATGTAATTCTCTTTGATTAAAACATAAAAGATCAGTTACAATAATACTCATTTAATTTTAATCAAATTTCTAGCCCCGATTCGCAGTGCTTTTTGTCTGCGTAAATTACGAATTTCAAGTGTAATAGAAATTTCAACAAATTATTTACCTGACAATATTCGAGACTCGACTGTAAACCGTCTTCCGTCTTCAGCCCTGTTGTGTGGGGAGGGCGCCGCGGTGCAAAGTCCACGCTGACGGGTCACTTGTAATGCTTCCACATACACGAGGGAGGTCGAAGCGTTATGCCACAGCGCCGCCGAGACGCTGAAAAGCACGTGACAGTAAACTTTAACACTCAAATAGTTTTGTTGCGTAGTACTTTGGCACTTTGGGGCAGCAGGCAGCAGACAGCAGGCAGCAGCTTGGACAAAGGTGAATGCTTGAAGCAGTCAGTCTCTGGTAGGTAAACATGTCGAGAACCTAATGCCAGAGACCTAAGGGCCTTGGGCCTTGGCCCAATCAGGGGCACGCACTTTTCGATTCACATGCTTCGATATCTATCACTTCCTCAGTTGTCAGTCCACAATCGAAGACGAAGACGGCGACGATGGCGATGGCAGCACCACATCCATCCCACCCTGCCGCAAGGCAACCTGTTCCGTGCGCCCGCCCGCCGACTGGGTCGGTCGTCGCCTTTCGCCTGTATGCCTGTGCCTGTGCCTTGCGCGCCCACTCTCGTCCATGATGTGCGCATTACCGAGCTCGAGAGCATACTAGTCGTGTTGCATGTGCTGGCTGCCACAGCACAGTCGGTTGCAAAACTGAGCGGGGGTTGCATGGCCCACGGGGCGCATGGGCAGTGGAAACTGGTTTCTCCTGCCGCGTGCGAAAGGGACAGACGTCACAGTGGCACTCACGGTTCGCACTACTCTTTCCAGAAGGTGGCCTGGAACAGGCGCAGAGGGGAAATGCTCCGCCCCTTGGTGCAACGGAATGAATGGCCCATGGCCCATGGCCCATCCACTTCCACTTGGAAGTCTTTGGTGTTTTTGGGTTAAAACTTTTGCTCATAGACTTTGGGCAAGGTTTTAATTAGTACATTGTACACACATAGATCCCGAAACACCCCACCCACCACTCCATGTGAGTAGTACATAGGCAGTCACATCCTTTAAACTAAATGTGGAACGTTACCTAATACTCTCATACAGACCCTTTCGATCCTTTGTACAATATTTATAAATCTTCAACACAGGACCCGGATCCTATGGCACCTTCCTGCTAAATTTGCCATAAAATTTGTGCATAAAGTTGACAGTTCCACTGATTAAAGAAGCTGCACATCGATATCGGAGTGCCAACGTGGCCCTAACCGATCCGAAAACAAGCCAGCAGCAGCATCCCGTGCACACACAAAAGTACGGGGGTTTGCATGTTAGACGCGGGGTGGAGGTGGAGTGCACAGAACATGAGATAATCAGGCAGAGGCTCAAAAGGGGCCTGGCTGGCCTCGCCAGCCCCACCAGCCTATCCTGCGCTACTCTCTGTCGAAAATTGCATCCATGTCATGCATGCGCATCCATTCATTACCTAGTGGCTGGCTGAGTGGTCGGTCGGAAGACGACAGCGTTTGGCGTTTTGTATCCTCAGCAAATATGCCGTGTTCGCATGTTATCCCAAATGTCCCTGAGTGCTCAATGGCACCCGCTGCTCCTGCTCCTGCTGCTGCTCCTCCTCCTTTCCTGTCCTGTCCTGCCCTGCCCTGTCCAGCCAGACAGTGTGTACTTTATTTCACCAAACCGAACAAACATCTTGTCGAACGAGTCAGCAAATGACTTTTCTGGTCTCAACTTTCAACTGTTGTCCTTTCTGCATGTCCACTCTTTTTTATACCCGTACTCAAAAAGAGTTAAGGGGTATACTGTATTTGTGGTAAAAGTCGATGTGTGTAACACAGAGAAGGAAAATTTTCCGACCCCATAAAGTATATATATTCTTGATCAGCATCAATAGCCGAGTCTCTGTCTGTCTGTCTGTCTGTCCGTCTGTCCGTCTGTCCGTCTGTCCGTCTGTCCGTCTTGATGAGCGCCTCGTTCTCAGAGACTATAGAAGCTAGAGCAACGAAATTTTTTTCCAGACTCATGTGATATCACACTGTTACAAGTGTATTTCAAAATTTCGCCCCGCCCCCTTCCGCCTTCACAAAGGACGAAAATCTGTGGCATCCACAATTTTGAAGATACGAAAAAACTAAAAACGCAGTATCGTAGAGAATGACCATATCTATCAGATTGCCGAATCTGAACCAGATCGGATCATTATTATAGCCAGAATAAAGAAATTAATTTTCAGTTGCTTCCCCCACCTCCTCTGGCGCTGCTTACGCTATTCATTCTCTGTCTCGCTCGCACACACTCTGCCCTGTGCAATGCGCGAGCAACCCCTAGCGGAGGAGATGTAGAATCTAAATGGTAGATGTAGAATATTTGTTCTAGATGTATTATCTACATTTTACATGTAGATGTAGTTAACAAATGTAGCAAAAAAATTTAAAATGTAAAATTTAAAATATTTTTTAAATTTCAATCATAAGCTCATAAATTTATATACTGACTGAGTACGGGTATAAAAGTAGAGTCGCGTCCAGAAGCGACTCACACGTTCCTTCTCGTTTTCATTCCCTTTTTTCCCTTTTTTTATTTGTTACCCACTAATAATAGTAATAGACTATCCACAGCCAGAACAGTAATTCTCTTCAGTCCTACTTAGAAATAAAAGCAGAGAGCCACAGAGGTTTTCAATTCGGAGTTAATTTAGCGAAGGTATTACACAAAATGTAAATATCAAGCATTCGGATATGATTGGCATTTAATATTGCGGTTCTTAGTTCTATTCGAATCCTGCTATAACTGAAATCTGACTACCTTAATAAATAGCAGCCTGATGTATCAAAGACCTCCGAAGCGATGACTGAATGTTTATATTTATATTGTATATTTATTTATCTTTACAGTTTGACGTGGCATGGAAACACGACTACAGTTGGCTATGGGTAAGTAATAAAGACTTTTATATTATCAACAATTCAAAATTTTCTGAAATATATTTTGTGTTTGGTACATAAAAAAATCTTACTGGACTCTATAAGTATGATTTATATTCTTTATGAGTGGCAGGCAGTACTTTATCTTGGATGAGCAGGGCTTCACAAAGATTCGATAGTTTTAAATTGTTGCTCACGGAAATTGAATTAAACATATAACTATAATTATATTCCAAATGTTCCTCTTGCGCGACTGCTCTGCACTGACCGTAATCTAAGAACCATCTTGGATTGCAGACAACCATATTGGGGAATTATCTTTATAAGTTTTCATGGCAATTCCCCCAAGTGCCTTTAGATAGGACACACAAAATGAGCATTAAATGTATTTAAATAATTGATTATGAGATACTTAATTGCCATATCGAAAATGTAGCCAATAAACTGTTCAGTCAATGATAATTTTGAATGGAATGAGAGAGGCAGGCTCCTCGAATACAAAATCGTAGCTTACCCATCATCTGCACTCCATGATCCTATGATGGCGAATTCTCAGGCGACTGTTCATGGCAGAATATGGGAGCGAGATCTTGGCCAAAACCAGGTACACGGGCCAGGCCAGGCCGGCCAGCACTGTCTGGTGAAAAGACAGCCATCGCTGGAAGAAACATGAGCCAAATAAAAAGCCCATTTGCACACAAATTTACTTCCAAAATGCCTAAGATGCGCATCATTCAAACTGAATGGCCATGCAAGTGGCGTGGCCCGGGAAAGGGTACGGGTACGGTAACTGGACACCGGATGCAGATAAATCTTTGGGTTGCCGACCAGCCCGACCAGAGAGAGAGAGAGAGCCCTGGAAGCAAGTGCGTTGTCAGGTCCAGCAGCAACCGACCAACCGACCGACCGCCTTTGCCGAGGTTGAAGCTCGATCGGAATCACGAGATAAGCGCGCTTGCCACAATCCCTGCCACTCTGCCCCCAGTCCCAGTCCCTGTCCCTTGCCCTGTCCTGGATGGACTGCGACAAACTTAATTGCGCCTATTCCTGCATTAATTGTACACACACGCGCGAAGCCACTGGCTTTAGCGATCCCCAGCCTGCTCCTGGCCGTCGGAATGTGTTAATTAAATATTTAAATTATTCGTACATCAAGCCCCCAATGGGATCCTTCATTGCTGCTCGAATATCGCTGATGATGCCAGCGCAGAGTTTACAGACGCGGCACGGCACGCACGAGGCAGCGGCAGCCCAGCCCAGCCCAGCCCGCTCTTCCTTCCAGGATACACTTTTTGTCTAGACTGTTTTGCGGTGAGCAGAAAACAGCAACAGCAGCTGCTGCTGCTGCTGCTGCTGTGGAGCCTAAAGCTAACCATGTACAGACCCCGAACACTCGGGTTCGATCAGCGGCGATTTTTTTTGTATTTTACTATTCAGAGTTTTTTTTTGGTTGTTTGTAAACGCAAAAATGGCGACACGCGTCCTTTTGGGCAGAAGCCACAAAACAATTTCAATTTTATTTTTACACATATAACTCCCGGAGCCAACTATTTATAGCCAACAGTGGGTGGTGGGCAGACAATAGTGTCCTTGCGATGGAACAACTCAATTTAAATATATTAATTAAATGTACTTTTCTATGGCAACGTACTGCCATGGGACTGGCACTGGCACTGGCACTCGGACTGCCTGCAAATTGTTCAGTTTTGTATTCCACTTTTCGGGATTTTGAATTTCTGCCTGGCGGCGCAACAACAACCATCGACAATGCAACTGCAAAACGACGACAGCCAAGCAATAAACATGTTGGCCATCAATGCACATTTCTGCATAGATAAATTTCAAAAATACTTACCTACGATAGAGGCTATTGGAGGTACAAATTAGAGCTGCGGGCCCCAAAGCTCGGATCCGGCTCCAGCTCTCCAGCTACCCAGCTCTCTAGCTCCATCATCAGGAGCATTCAGCCGTTTAAAAGCCAACCACATACACGGACTTGTGTCCATGCGTTCGTGTGTGTGTGTGTGTGTGTGTGTGTGTGGGTTGCACAACCGCGGAAGTTGCAAGGTCCACGCTTGTACGTACTCCCGGGTGTAACCAGCGGCGGAGGCAACTACCGCGGCCAACTGGCCGCCCTGCAGCGCCAGCCAGGCCAGCGCTCTAGAATGAGTTATAGAGCTTGTTGGCGATTTTATTGCCACAGCGCAGCCATAAAATATGGTAAATTATAGCGGTTTGTTGTTTTGGCCATTTTGTAGCCGAATAATGTTCTACGTGTGCGTCCTCAAGCCCCAATAGACCTGTTCATGTTTCAGTCCCGTCCCGGATTCGTTACACACGCCCACAACACAAATGTGGTCTTGTCAAATGGAAACGCGACAAGTCCCTCTGTTTCGCCAAAAAAACAAATAACTGAACTTTACGGAACATAAAACCGTTATTACTCGTACTGTACTATCTTAATTCGTTTATATAAGAATACATCTCTGGTAAATCGGTATAAACTAATTCTGGGATATATCCAGGCTAACTCTATGGAATGTTATACTTTCAGTTCGAATACTTAACATATCTATTTATACATACCAAGCATACTTCTATTACTATTTATAAATACCCCAAGCAGGTTCTTGATCAACATCTCAAGCTAATAGTTAATAGTTTCTGAATATAGTTCAATCAAACATCAGAAATTACAGGTCATTTAATTGCATTCTTACTATCAAACAATAATAAAATAAATATATGTAGATATTTGTAGGTTACCCCAATAAATTATAAAGTGATGCAGGCCTGCCCTTAAGCACCGTCTATTTTCGTTTGCATTATTGTTCCTGACTTTGCAATTACATTGCACCCCCCAAAAGCAAAATATACGCACGCATCCGCATCCGATGCTGCTGCTATCCGTGATGCAGCATAAGTAAAGTAGAATCCCTTTTGCCACCGTGCAGCGATGGGGCAATTGTGCGGAAAACCCCTAAACATGTTTCGGGTTAATTTAAAATGTGGCCCAGCCAGCTATTCGCACAGGACAAAGCCCAAAATTAATGTTGTCATTTTCCACTCTGCGCATAAAATAGCCAGAGAGCCAGCAGCAGCAGCAGCAGCCGACAAAAGTCCATGGTGCAGCATCGTCTCATAATGATCCGTGGTTGGGGTTGGGGCAACAGAATAGAACCGAACCGTACAGAACAGAACAGAACAGAACAGTTCCAGTTGCAGCCCAGACTGTGACCATATGCATTTGCCGAAAGAGTGCAATTGACTGCAGATGCTGCCGTGATTCAAACAGCTAATTTCAAAATCACAAAATTTATCTAATTGTTCTCGCAGGTCCCATCCACACTGCACCGCGTCGATGTTTTAAAGAGTTTAATTATTTCCTCTTAAATTAATCGAATGCATTGAAACAAATGAAGTTCCCATCTACAAGGAAAACCTAGCTATTCTTTTCTCTTCATTCATCTAATTCTGTTCCATTTTTTCATGTCTTTCAATTTTGAAACTTGTTCCATAATAAAGTTTTTAAATATATTTGAATTACGAGTATATGTAGATATGTGTGATAGATATGTGTTGCCATACATACACATAGAAGACCGAGCTAGCAATACGTGTGTTCAGTTTTCTGTGTTCGGACCCAATGTATCTCTAATTAATGGCAATGAACATGGGAGCGGTCGCATTCAGAGCATTTTTTCGAAGAAAGATTTAGGTATAGATACATTCAATCATGGGGACTGATGTGTTTTTTTCGTGTGTCACATATATAAATGAAAATAATTAATCGTGAATGTCGAAATAATTATCGACCTACCTACCCTGCCCACAAAAGCGGCTTAGCCAGAGAATTCCACGGATTTGGATAATTCGAAGCACTGTACTGCAGATTGATATTTGATCTTTTCATAATAAAAATCTTAGGGCTTCGACCTTCTCACAACTTTGGCCAACGAATGCCCCCCATACCTGTGCTGACCACCCGATACCTTTACAAAACTTCTGTAATCGGAAAGGCATGAAAAGTCGATTTTGAATCAAATCTGTGATCCATTGGCTACCACCAGTACTGCTGCATAAGAGAACCCATGGAATACTTGTGTCTTGTGTTAATTAAACTTTATTTTTATTTAATTTTGCATAGATTATTTATGTACACATACTGTCTAGCGTTTAAAATGATTTCGAATATGGGTGCTGCTGCTTAGAGTTAAAGAATTCATCTGAATTAACTATGTGTGTGTGTGTGTGTGTATAGGTAATACCGCTGCTGATCGTTTATATATGTATTTATATGCATATATCACAGATACTCCATTTTGTCTACAATTTTATTATACGACTAAGATATCATTAATTAATTATATAAATTACGAATCATTTTTGCACATTTAAATATTTGGCCGACTATTTCTTGTATCTTCAAAAGTCAAAACTCGGTTCAGAAAAATGTTAAATACTCGTACATACATATGTACACATGTATGTATGTATATATGTATGTTTGTATGTTTGTTTGTATGTTTGATTGAATGATTAGCGGAGAAACTTATGGCTTTCCGCATTTTAAGACTTATGGACTCTAATACAACTTGAGCGATTACAATAGGGGCTTTGTCTTAGGCTTAGGCTTAGGTAACTGCCGTTTAAAGTTATTAAGTATTGTGGATTAAGCACTTAAGGTAGGAGCAAGTGTTTGTAAGACAAAAAGTTCGAGTGATTTATAACACGGCGAAGTAGTAGTAGTCGTAGTAGTTGTAGTTGTAGTTGTGTATGGATGGGCTTGGATGTTTCTGAATGTTGTATTGAGATGTTGGCTGTGATGCTGCCACCACCACCATACAGAAAAGATGAATGAGTTCTCTACAGGCAGTGGCAGCGGCTGAGGCGGAGGGGAAGCTTTTGTGTGGTGTGGTGTGGTGTGCGTTTATTTCGAGTCATTAAACTCGGAACGGAGAGCCGTTGAGAATGACTCAAACCCAACGGCATGGCATGACAAACACACTCTGCTCTGCTCTGCTCTGCTGTGACTCTTGTCTCGAGCACACTCCGTGGCACGCCCGCCTCGTCTCCGCCCCCTCCTTGCGATGTGACACACTGCGACGTGTGTGTGTGTGCGTCTTGTCTGAGAAACTTCAGTCGGGTGAGGAGAGTGCGAGTGCGAGTGTGAGTGTAAATATGCTAATTAAAGTTATAAAGTGAAATAATTTATGATATGGTAGGAAATAAAGTTTTATTGCCATACTTAAGCTACATTTATTGCAAAATAATTAGTGTAGTAATCGCTATCGCTATCGTTATTGTTGGCATCTCTGCGAACTCTTGCACTTGTCCGTGTTCGGGCCTGGCTGTGTGTGTATCTGTGTTTGTGTGTGTGTGTGTGTGTGTGTTTGAAATGTATAAGTAGTAGTGTTTAGTGGTATATATGGTACTATTTGGTATCTGGTTCAAGGCCACTCCTGCTGCTGCTGCTTCTGCTTCTGCTCCTGGTGCCTACCACATTACGATCCGGCACGACTCTCCGTTAGATAGGCTGCGCCACCACTCATGTACGCACCATTATTCTCCGCTGCGGCACTGTGATTATTGTACAAAATGTTGACCATGGAAGCCACCGTCACCGGTGCCGGACCGGGCACGGAATGCATCGAAGAACTGTTGCTGCTGCTGCTGATGCTGCTGATGTGGTGGTGGCCCCCCAGCTTCATAGTGGGCGGCGTCTGGGGCGGCGTATCCGGCTGGATCTCGGAAAACCCCACACCCACTCTCGCCTGGCTGTTGGGACCCGATGGATACGGGTCGCGGTGCACCGTATGGATGGGGGTGGTGGTATGGGGGATCTTGCCGTGCCCGATATGCATGCCCATGGCCTCGGTGTACGCCGTAGGTATCCGCGAATATGGCGATGCGCCGGCGTAGCTGCTCATCATACTCAGCGGCGAACCGAGCTCGACTTGCGGCCCCCCCATCGTCATGCTGCTCGGCGGCATAACCAGGGACTGGGGGCCCACAGAGTGGAGCTGCTGATGCTGCTGCTGCTGCTGCTGCAGATGCTGCTGATGCTGCTGCTCCGAGGCTGGCGCTTGGGGATAGAAATTCTGGCCGAGGTATGCCGTTGGCGGTGGCGTCTTGCAGGCGGCTGTGTCGGCCACACTCCAGATTTTCGGCTTGCTCGCCGGCACTGGTATGCCACAGTCTCTGCTTAGCGGGTTTTTTTGAGCCGCATATTCGCTGGTGTCATCCTGGCCGTAGCCCGAATGATAGTATGGTGCCGCCACCTGCTGCTGCTGCTGCTGCTGCGGATGCGGATGCTGCTCCAGATGCTCGAGATGCTGCTGGTGCTGCGAGTGCGCATAGGAATTGTAGGCCGCATGCATCGGCGGGGCAGCGTAGGGTGCCAGGCCACGCATTGCCACTAGATTCTGGTGCGGCGGCTCACCCTCCCGCTCCCGCTCCATCTTTGGCTCGACATCCGGGTCCTTTTCCGCCTTTCCTAGCTCGGATTTGATAAGTTGATTGCTGGGATCTGACGATTAGAGTTTGGAATGTGCAATGGAGACACAAAATAAATTTAATTAATTTCAAGTCTAAAGCGGAAGCAGACAAGTTCTTAGAGTAGGACTGCAAAACTTGGCACTCGGAGGTAAAAGTTGGCTGGCAGCTGGCAGAGGCAAACGCAGAGGCAGAGGCAAAAACCCTTGAAATTGTTGGTGGGCGTTGATGCGTGCAACCCTCGCGACGTCCCAGACAGTCACAGCACAGCACAGCCCAGCCCCATTCAGCGGAGAAAGCTTTCAGCAACAAAATACTCGAGTTTCCGCCAACTACTCGAGCGTCTTCCCGCCCATGGATGTGCGCTTGGTGGTCGGTGGGTAAGGTGCGGCATGTGGATGTGGATGTGGAGGTGGATGGTCGAGAGAGAGTCGCCAACTCGAACAAGGCCACTTGCTTGGAGAGCTGTACGGGCGCAAGGCCACTTTGCCAACAATGTGCTGTCAACTTCCGGGGAGGATGTCGCCTAAGCAGTCAGACAAATAAACGGACGGACGGACGACAGACGCTCCCGCTCGTACTCTTACTCGTATTGCATAACATTCGTTTCGCCACATAAATTGTGCTTAAAAGCCCAGTGCCACAAATCTGCAGTGGGGGCGGAACGTTGAACGTTGAACGGTGGCGGCCCAAAACGACAGGCGTTCAAATCAATGGGGCGAGGAGGCGCTTAAAGAACAATTCAAGGAAGATCGAGGCTGAAGCACTGATTGAGGTCAGGGAACGGAGCAAAGGAGAACAGCGAACAGGGGCTGCACTTACCAAAAACTTCAGCTGGCAGCTTGCCACCATCGCCGGCATCCTTGTTGTCCTTTTCATCGTCGGACATCAGTCCATCGTCATCATCTTCGGTCTTGTTTTTGGGCTCCCACGTCATTTTGTTTTCCTTTTTCAGGCGACGTCGCGCATTCGCAAACCATGTGGAGACCTGGGTGAGCGTCATCTTCGTAATGATGGCCAGCATTATCTTCTCGCCTTTGGTCGGATAGGGGTTCTTCTTGTGCTCACTCAGCCACGCCTTCAGAGTCGCTGTTGACTCTCGCGTGGCGTTCTTGCGCCGTGCGGCGAGATCATAGTTCGGCCCATACCTGCGGGACATTCAAATCAAATAAAGGGAACTGGTCAATAAAGATCTCCCCCATCTCTCTTCATATCATAGCCACTAATGGGTGTTTGCTTAAAGCTCCACCTCCACTTCCACTTCCAAAAAGGGCTACGTTACAATTGCAACGCCCCACTGCCGGAACAGATAGAGTTATCAGCATTCAGGAAATAGTACTTATAGGCCACACCTTGTACACAAGATATTCTCCCATTTGAGTGGCAGTTAAGTAAATGAAGGCAAGAAAATGAGAGGTGGAACAGCCAGCATATGCCCCAAGAAACCATTGAAAAATCAACTAAAATCTCTAGCTATTTTCTTGGACTAAATTAAATTAAATACTCACCCATAGGCGGCCAATGTGGGATCATACGAATAGTATCCGGTAGTGGACTGCAGCCCTGCTGCTGAGGTCCAGGCATTCATTTCGGTGCTGGCATTGGCATCCTTAATGCCATACGGATTGCTCTGTAATGAAGATAAATGGAGGGGGGGGATTGTGCAATTAGACGGACTGCAAGCGGAAGGCAGACAGGCAGACAGGCAGACAAGCAGTCAAGCAGCGGCTGAGCTGACATCGAGCCATGTAACCCACTGACTGGGGAGTGCAGCCTTATGAATTTGTCAATTCCAGGTAATCACAGGCAGCAGCTAACGAGATACCTCGGATGCCCCGACAGCTACATGACGATATCTGCTCAGCCGTCGACTTGCATTTGTGCGCGGACTTCCACCGACTGCACTAAGCCAATTAGTGGCGCATCGTCAGCCGTTAGTTTTGACTTACCAGAGGTGCGTAGAAGGCCGAATTGTCGACGCCAATGCTGGGATACGGATTCTGTTCATTAGATGGATATGGTCCGCCATAAACTCCCACGCCGCCGGAGGGCAATGCCATTCTGGAGTAGCCGCCAATCGCCAGACGCGCTGGATCGTACTGGCAGGAGCAGACGGTCTGCCCGGAAACGGGATCCGTGATGATTGGTCGTCCGTTCTCGCAGCAGGACATGCCCTCGGATCGGCGTCCCTGCAGATCCGCAGCTGTGACATTGCCACCAGCCCCCACATCACTGCCAGCCGCCGCATCTCCCACCGTCGGCGAGGTGGAGATGAGCTTCGGGCCCGCATTGTTCGACGACTGGGAGACTGCACCTGGACTCAGGGGGCCTGTGGTGAGGCCGGTTGTGGTCGAGCCCCCCGATGGACTCAGGGAAGCCTCATTGGTCCCGGACAGCGGCGATCCGCCGCCATGGCCGCTCTGGCTGTCGGTGTTAGCTGCCGTCAACTACAAAGAACAGAAGAGAAGAAAAAAAAAAGGCACTTTAGTAAAGGCCGAAAGGGCTACGGACTGGACTGGAATATTTATATTTTGCAAGAAGGGGGATCTTAAAAACAGGTGAAGTTTTGAGGTCGAAGAAGACTAGGCCCCGACGAACAGAGGATAGAGTGAGAGAGAGAGAGAAGAATGAAGAGAGAAAAGGAGCAAAGTCGAGAGGTAAGCGCAAAGGCATGTCCCTTGGCGGAGCGGAGCCAGGTCGAAATCAACAAAGCAGATTAAGATGATAACTCCAAATGTCAAAATATTTTATTGGCCTGGCGCATTTTGCGATCCGTTCCATCTATTTTCACTTCATTAATTTTCAATTTATCACAGTCAGATTTCAGATACTGCTGCGACTTCGACTTCGACTTCCACTTCGACTGCGGCCGAATGCTAAAGCTGAAGCTGCACATCGCACACATCTTTGAAGAGGGTTCGGGTACACATCCCCGAGTATATCAGTGGACCGATCGATCGCGAGCAACGGGCTAGGGAAGGGGAAAGGGAATGGGAATGGGCATGGGCACGGGTACGGGTACGGGTACGGGCAGGCCTAAAGGGCAATCAAATGATGAGGGACGATGAGAAGGTACGAGTGGGTACGGTACGCAGGTATGCGCTGCGCTGCGCTCTCTCGGCCGATAACCGCAACGAATCATTGTTGGGGTCTGAGAGGAGGAGAGAGAGGAACAACAACAAACACGAGAGTTCCTCTTGGCTCGGCAATAGAAAGAGCCGAAAGAGCGAGCGAACCCACTGAGGTGGACAGACGAAATACCGATAACTTCCTTACTCCACTCCCTTCCCTTCCCTTGCCTTGATCCATCCAACAGTTGATAAGTCAAACCTCTGGCAGTTTTCTATATAAAGTCATTGGACATCGGGCATGTATCCCAAAACCTTGGCTTATTTTGGGAGTGGCACCCGTCATACCCATACCCATACCCGTACCCTGTGATGATTGCCTGTCAAGACCGTGACAAATTCCCAATTTTCGCTTCACGCGCAACCAAAATGTTGGGGGAGTGGGGGGACTTATGACAGTATCGGAATGGAATGATCATGTCACTGTCTCTCAGATGGTTTGGTCTGCGCCTATTCTATTGTTCACCAAGAGGACACCCAAAGGGTCGTCGTGCCACCGTTTGGGCCCATTGTTATGGCTCACTTGCCACCTACTTACGAGTATTTTGGGTGCAACTACTGCTACTGCTACCGCTACCAACAGACGTAAATGTGTGTTCCCTGTATGATTTAAATAATAATGGTAATTCAAACCTAAACGAGCTGACTTTCAACACCTCCTGCGGGCTATCTAATCGCAGGGCAATTTCGCGCAGACGACGCCCGACCGCCCGCCTCCGCCCGCCCGCCCGTCCGACTGCCAGTTAGAGTCCACGTCGTGTCCACAGGAGAACAGAAATTATTGCATAACGAAGGTGTTTCATGAATGAAATCTAATGAATTCTGAATGAATGGATGGCCACTGGCCCAAGACCCGGGACGTCCAGGCGGGACCAACTGTCGACAGGGGCATTGGTTAAGGAGAATGCCAGTTAGCCAGCAAGCCAGCCAGCCAGGCCAGGCCAGCAAGAAGTGGCCAAGTAGTGACCCTTCCCGTTCCCTTTCCCCCTCTCTTACCACACACTGTCTCCTGTCTCCTGGCTAATGTACAAAACGCTGGGCGCGCTCATTTCTTATTATTCTTTATTTTTTATGCGATTCGAACATCAATTTCAGTTTTTGTGGCCGCCCATAAAAAACACATATCGGCAACGTCGACGACAACCTCCAAACGCGGCCGTGTGGACGGGGGGAACCAACCGACTAAGGACGGTGCGGCTCGGTTCGGTTCTGTTCGGTCCGGTGCCAAGTTCCGAGTCTCAGACAGCCACCGCACCGGACCCAGCTCCAGCTCCAGCTCCAGCGCTTATTATCGGCACGCAAGTCAGTTTATTTTTAATGGTTACCACTCACCCACTCTGGACTGCATTTCGGGCTGCAGGAAGTGCAGTGATGGGGCGCTCTGTGGCTCTCCCTGGAGTTTATCGGAAGGTGATAGGATAGGATAGGATAGGATAGCACGGGATAGGATACGCAGCCCCCCAAAAACTTGAAGTTTCTATTTTGCGGAAGTGTCGAAACATGTTGCCAACTCCTTAAAAGTTGACTTAAAGTTTTCCTCTTTTATGACTTCTTCGTGCTCTCCGGACAGTGTCAAGGCACTTAAAGTTGACAAAAGTCTTAGTTCTTTCATTCACGACATTTGATTTGACATTTATGTGCACTCTTTAAGGTTGTAAAAAACCATTGAAATTTATTCTTTGAGGTTCAAAGAAAAAGGTGCTAATATCAGGCATGTAAAACGTGATACGCGGCTCATTCATTACTCTTCAATCAGATGGTAATGCAGCTGATAAATTCCCACTAGCAATTCTGCAGCACATCTCGCCAAAGGTAGATAAGATTCCGTGTTCGAATTTTGGCACAAGTCAAACATAAAATAAAAATAAAATAAAAATATGCAGGCTGCAAGCGAAAGTGGAAAATAAAATAAAACCTCAATAGGCATCAGGTCTGGGTCTGGGTATGGGTCTGGGCCGATTCCAGTGAACCGGCATGGACATCTGCATCTGCAGGTCTCTGTATCTGAAATCTGCCTTTGAAGTGCACAGCCAAAACGGAGTTCCGCTGATGATGCTGGTGCACAGATGTGCGCCGGGCGGGCCACCCGCACCCACTCTGGCCAAGATATTGGCGAAAACTGGTGCCGTCACTTTACGGTTATTAATTTTATGATTTATGCCAAAGCTCACGAAACCGCCTCCCGGCCAGGTTTAGGTTCAGATTCAGCTTCAGCTTCAGGTCCCTGGTCGAGGTCCAGGTCCAGTTCCAACCTGCCAATGCTCATTTCGTACTCGTGTATTCGCATGTGGAAAACAAAGGAGATCGCTTGTGGAGCTGAAGCAGGAGCAGGAGCTGGAGCAGAAGTTGTACCATCGTTATGGTTGGTACTCGTAGTAGAGAAGTACGAGTGGAGATGCAGATGCAGATGTGTGCTCATAATGCTTGTTGTGGTTATTTGGGGCTGGCTGCCGTTTCGCTCTTGTTGCTGCTACCGCTGGGGATGCGTTTATGGATTTTTGTTTTTGCACTCCCAACAACTGGGGGGAAACAAAAGAGATTGCCTGCTGCACTGCCTGCACCAGCAGCAGCAGCAGGAGCAGGAGGAGCACATGGGGGCGCTACAACCGCCGGTACAACGTCATCGCCAATGCCAAACAATAAACGAAAAATATAAGGATCTGTGTGGTAAAGGAAAGGAAAGGAAGACTGTGTCCCGCAAGTCCCTCCACAATACACACAAACATGTGTTTGTTCGTTGGCCCCAGCCAGCCTGGTCTCGAGTCTCGAGGCTGCCTTTTGGATTTGGCATATTCTCACATTCATCCACAGGATTGCGGCACTGCCAAGGCCCAAACGATGGCCATACCATATCCATACACCCATGTATCGCATCCATAGAGACATAGAGGAAAAGAGAGAGGGAAGGAGAGACAGGAGGAGGTCCGTTGTGCGTTTGTGCTAATGCGAATAAGTCGCTTTGTGTTATTTTTTGTTGTTGCTGGGGTTCCTCTTATTGAATTGACTTTGGGTTCCAGTAGTAGCTGCTGCTGCTGCCCATCCACATCCCGCACAGAGTCGGTGGAACAACTCTTTCTCGGCAATGGCAATGGCAACGGCAACGGCAGTGGGTCTCAATGTTTGCATTAAAAATTCATAAATCAATTATGGAATGCACACGGCGAAATATTAGTTTTTTCTCGCATCATTTCGAATGATGATGGTCCCCGGTCTCGGTCTCGGTCCCTGGTCCCTGGTCCCTGGTCCAGCAAATAAGAGGCAGCCTACTCGTGGCATGGAGCAACCGGATTCAGGACTCTCGACATTGTCCGACCGAACGTCGCGACGGCTTCTCTGCGCTTTTTGCAGCCGTAGAATTTGAGTTATTTTGCCATGAAATGCGTGAACAGCTCGCATGGGGAAGTTGGGAATTCTGAGTGCTCCTCATACGCGCGTCGCACACTGCAAAACTGTCAACTGCCACAGAGAGAGGCATAGTGGAAGTGGCAGTGGCAGTAGCAGTACCAGTGGCAGTGCCAGAAGAAGCCGTTGATTAAATTCATATATTGCATGCGTCAACGTTTTTTTTGCCTCATATTTGGAATGCCGTCTTGGCGTTGAAATTAAAATTAAATTAATGAATTCGAGTTCTTATTTGTAAGGGGCACTCCACTCCACTCTCTCCTGGCTGGCTGGCTGCCTGCCTGCGCACTGCATAAATCTTAAGGCTTATAAATTTGATACAGAATCATTACTGGCGGCGGAGAGTCCGGCTACGGGTACTCGCATTGTGTGATAGTCATCCAAAACATGGAGTTCAATCCTTGCTCTTAATTGGGCTGAGTAGGGAGAGTGGGGAACACACACAAATACACAAATTTAAATGGCATAAAGACTGCCAAAGATGTCAAAATCGTATCGATCGATAGAACATTTTGCACATGCGAGTCGAGTCGAGTCGAGCATCTGCATCCATAATTAAAGTCGATAATCTCAGAGCGTCGTTCATTATTTTAATTATTGTAATTTACCAAGTTTTGCATATTATAATAAATGGCCCTACCCCCACCAACCCCAACCCATTCCAGTTTCAGTCTAAGTTTCATTATCATAATGCCTTTAATATGTATATTGGACGGACGGACACACACACACAAAGACCAAGCCAAGGGACGGACACGGACGGCCAGCAACCTAAGGATAAACGTAATATAACCTCATAAGTCTAAAATTGACGCACTAGACCACTTTTGTCGTTGAACAAGCCATAGGCCATGGCACCACAGCCATTGAAAGGGTTCTGTACGGACTGGAGTACTCTCGTATGTACCCCCGGCCCCCCTGGCAAAACCTCAGCCAACTAATTTGAATTACTGGGCCCCAGCTCCAGCTTCGTACGCGGGTAATTATGACCAGAGCCCCAGACGATGCACCGCAATCCTTAAGGGAGCCCAAGGGAGCCCAAGGGAGCCCAAGGAGACTGCAGCCAGTCAAGGCGACGGTCGGTGACGGCTGTCCCAAATTGTGAAACATTTCTTTGCGGCGGTGGCGGCGGCGGCGGCCATTATGGATGCCAGAGAGAGTCGAACCGGTGCCAAAGTGCTTGAATATTCATGTGCCCCCCACCCCAGCGGCCCAGCTGCCACTTGCCAACAGCTTAAAATGTTTATGAATTGTCTTAGCCAGAGCCCCACCTACAATTACTGAAGATTTTCGAAACTTGAACTAATCTTTAAGTGGAAACATTTATTGATGGATAGGGACAAATGTCCCACACATGTCTCGTAAAATTCATAAAATAGTATTTAGCAAAGCAAACATCCATCTACAGATTATTTATTGAATGGCATGCTCTAATAAATTATTAGAGACACAAATCAAAACAGGGAAAACTCTGACAAATATTCAAAAATATATATTCGGGCTTCTCCTTTTCGTCTAGGATACTCTTGCAAGTTTTCGCATACAACTCAATTGATTTATTTAGATAGACATCCCCCTCCCATTTATATATTTCGCAAATCAAAGATCGTATTGCGGACGGGGTGGGGTGACAGTCTCTAATTTGATAATCTCTCGGACACGGTGCTTTGATTCCACTAACCTGATTTGCCGTCGGGTAACCGCCGTATCCAAACTGCGCATATGCAGCCATTGTCGTCGGTGGCGTCTTCCTCCGAGTCGATGATGTGGATGTGAATGTGGAGGAGGACGTGGCGGCACAGCGGCAACACGCGAGTGAGCTTGCCTCGCTGTGGGGCGCCGTCCCGGGTCGCGGCAAGGATGCGGATGCGGATGCTGCTTCTGATTCTGTTTATGCTTCTGCTGCCGGGATGCTGGCGATACACTTGACAAGGGGTTGGGTTGGGTTGGGTTGGGTTCGGGCACTGACTGGCAAGGATGATGGCGATGGGGTGGCAGATTCGTATAGAGGATGGCGGCTGGGCGGCTGGGCGGCTGGCTGATGGAGGTGGTTGGTTCCGTGCGTGCTCGACTGTGGGCCGCGGCTAAGCACTTTGGGCGCTTTTGTTGTTTGTTGGTTTGTTGGATGTTGCGCTCAATTGTTGTTGCTGTTGTTGTTGTTGCTGTTGCTGTGTTGGCCTTGTTGAAAATTGATAAAACAAATTGTCGATGTCGAGCAGTTCTGCTAATGTCGCCGGAGCCGGAAAATGTTTTGTTTGTTTTGTGTGACTTTGCTCTTTATTCGTTTACTTTGCTTTTTATTGACTCCCCGAGTCTGACTCTGACACACTGGCTCCGACGCTGACTCTGACTCTTTCGCGGGTCTCTCTCTCTGTCTCTGTCTCTGTCGGTGTCTGTTGGGCCAGGCCAGGCGGCAAATCCTCGTATATTCGCTTCAAGTGTTTGCCACAAACAGATTTTCTGACTTATCGCCTCTGAAGTACACATGTACCGTGCGCCAGAGGATGGGATGGGATGGCATAGGATGGTGTGTACATCAAAAAGACTGCCTGTCGGCAGATCTTTAACTCAGTTCCTCGTCCGTCCCCAGTCTTCGAATGCTGTTGTTCCTTGGCCACAAGTAGAGGTAGGGTCTGGCTCTGGCTCTGGCCTGTGTTAATTTTGTTGTATTAATATTTTAATGCACTTTGAAGCTACAGTTCGTTTCCAGCTATTGCACGCACTTTATCAAGCATGTCCGACACGATAGCTCTGCGCTGGTGTGTACGGCAAACGAGTTTCACAACCTGTCAGTGGCCCCTCTCGAGGAGGACGACGACGCCTGCCTGCTGACACTGACAGCGGGAGCTGCTGGCTGGCTGGCTGGCTGGCTGGCCTGGCTGGCAAGGCAACTCGTTTTGTTTCGTTTCGCTTTTCAGTTTTCTCTGTGTGTTTTCGGGTTTTTCGTTATTTCGGTTTTCGGAGCGATGCGCACTTATTCACGTTCGAACACGAACTGTTCGTTGGCAGTGCCAACCGGCCGCGTGAACGAGAGACCAAAAGAGACCGAGAGCCACCGGTGTGGGAGCGGGATGGCATATATGCCAGGCAGAGCACGAGAGCAGGCGAACGACAGCTGGCCGCCCGATTGGCCAGCATTCCAATAAGACAGGGAGAATAACACCATCTGCCGTCTCTGTCGTGCCGCCTGACAAGCGACCTTCTCTTTGGTGGTGGGCACGCCCTCCTCCCCCAAACTGGAAGTTCATTTCGTCGAGCGCTCGCTCCGAGCAGCTGTGTTTCCCCTCTCGCGCCACTGGAAGCGATTTCATGGCGGACCACGATCGAAAGGCTTCCTTCCCAATCGGACACTGCTGCTCTGTTGCTGCTGCTGCTGCTGTTGCTGCCGCCTCGTGGCCAGCCACATATGGCTGTTGAGCTGCTGAGCTGCTCAGCCTTTTCTGATTCTGATATTGAGGCGAGTACAATAATTGGCAAAACAACTATCGAAAATAACTCTGAGAGACTTATTCGAATCTACAAATCCAGTGCAAGGCAGCACGGGCAAAGGCAGCGAGCTGATCTAATTATAAATAACATTTTGATATGTGTTTTTAAATATATACATATTTACTTTTTTATGTAGAGAATTATCTTTTTGGGTTATAGAAATACATTTATGGTAGCCATTTCTAGAAGTACCCTCAATTGTATCGGCGTTAAATCAAACACTGAACTAAAATCAACAACTGATTGCTATCCCCACGGCAACAGTATCTGAAGTATTTGAGTTTCCTAATTGGCACTGGCTAATACTCACCCCCACCTCCCGCTCATACTCACAAGTAAGTGCCCTCGTAGTGGTAATAAGAAACCGAAATGAAACGAGAAGGAACGTGAGTCGCTTCTAGTCGCGACTCTACTTTTATACCCGTACTCAGTCAGTATATAAATTTATGAGCTTATGATTAAAATTAAAAAAAAAATTTTTACATTTTACATTTTTTTGCTACATTTGTTAACTACATGTACATGTAAAATGTAGATTATACATCTAGAACAAATATTCTACATATACCATTTAAATTCTACATCTCCTCCGCTAGGGGTTGCTCGCGCATTGCACAGGGCAGAGTGTGTGCGAGCGAGACAGAGAATGAATATCGTCAGCAGCGCCAGAGGAGGTGGGGAAGCAACTGAAAATTAATTTCTTTATTCTGGCTATAATAATGATCCGATCTGATTCAGATTCGGCAATCTAATAGATATGGTCATTCTCTACGATACTGCGTTTTTAGTTTTATCGTATCTTCAAAATTGTGGCTGCCACAGATTTTCGTCTTTTGTGAAGGCGGAAGGGGGCGGGGCGAAATTCTGAAATACACTTGTAACAGTGTGATATCACATGAGTCTGGAAACAAAATTTCGTTGCTCTAGCTTTTATAGTCTCTGAGATCTAGGCGCTCATCAAGACGGACAGACAGACAGACAGACAGACAGACAGACAGACAGACAGACAGACAGACAGACGGACGGACAGACAGACATGGCTCTATCGACTCGGCTATTGATACTGATCAAGAATATATATACTTTATGGGGTCGGAAAATTTTCCTTCTCTGCGTTACACACATCCACTTTTACCACAAATACAGTATACCCCTTAACTCTTTTTGAGTACGGGTATAAAAACAAACAAACAATCCGATTCCAGTCTGAATCTGGAGCTGGAGAGCAGGGGGCGTAGCTCGGGTCCACTCGAAAGAAAGTCCTCTACTTGGGATAGGTTCTAATTAATGGCACGCAGAGCAGAGCAGTGCCCCAGACCCAGACCCAGACCCAGACCAGAGGGGAAAGGGAGTAGGAGGAATGGGAACGTTTTTGAGGAATTTTTGTAAAATGAGATATTTGATGTTTTGGGGTGTTAACGCGCCGCCATTCATTATGGGAATGTGCTCGCACATGTGTCCCTTTCGGCTGCACTCTGGAATAAGTACGAGCCAGTGGAGAGGGAGAGGGATAGGGATAGGGACAGGGAATGTGTCATTTGCATCTCCGGGATCGTTACAGTTACAGTTAGTGCTTGCCGGCCTCAATTGCTGGATGGATGCTCTTGACGGCGCCACGAAACCCAACACTCAGTGAAGTTCTGGGGAGTAGCCATCAGGCATCAGGCCAACAGTAGAGTAACCCTTGGGATAGCATTTCAGGGATTTGTAGCCTTAAATTAATATGGGAATGATATGGGAACTGTTGCACATGTCCATGCACCATACCTGTGCCACACACACCAAAACACACAGACACACACATTCATATTCCTATTTGCTTGGAGAAACACAAACTCTTACTGGACCGGACATTCAGATTATATTGAAAACAATTTAAATGTAGATTTTCGGCACTGAGAGATTTTACTCCTTGACACCAGATGCGATTCGGTTCGGTGCGGCAGGGCAGAGCAGGCAGGCAGGGCAGGCACACAGGCAGGCAGAACCCCTTACGAATTCAACTGCTAATGCACGTTGCAGGCTCTGTGTGGGGGCGTGGGCCAGGTGGAAGAATCCACGCACGAGAGTGTTGCAAGCACTGCCGGGCTCTGCCTCAACCCCCTCCCCATCTGCCACCAGACTGTTGCCTCCTTAAGTGTTGTTTCATGTCACCTGGAAAGCATTTGGACATGAAATTGTCGCTTTTCAGTATGTGGCACACACATACACACAAACACACATCGACAATGAGACAGGCAGACAGACAGACAGACAGCCGGCCTCATCTCTCGTGTTTTGGGGAGAGGCGTCGAAAAATCTTCTTGAATTGAAGGCACACACCACACTCCGCACCCCCACACACACTCGGTGAGAGAGAGAGAGATGTGCACAACTATTCTCGTCGTAAATATAATAAAATCCTTTTGAAAACAATAAACGATAAAGTCACCGGAACAAGCTCGGCAAGGACTCGACTCTGTGTGCAAATTGCTTTAAATGAATTTGTTTGTGTTTGTCTTTGTCTTTGTCTCTGTCTTTTGCGTCTCCAAGGGGTGCCCGGCCATGTTGCCATGCCTCAACACTAAAGATTTTGTTACAAATTGCAATAATCCTCTCATGCACTGCACACTCTTTGACCAGCTCAACCTCCATTTTGGTTGCGAGTTCCATCCGGGTCGAAAAGTAGACACCTTGGAGTCGCTCTGTGGCTGGGGATGGGGCTGCGGCTGCGGCTAGGTTTGGCGGGTGCACCAATCAGTGTGCGGCGTTATCAGCCGACAGAGATATCATATCGTATCGGCACCTGGCATCTTATCGACCACTCGAAAATGAAATTGCTGCTCAAACAGAACAAAAGCGCTGCCAGCACACAACACGACATTTTTCCCAAACATTCATAAATGGAAACATACTTATTTACTCACTTTTCAAAACAAATCAACAAATCAACAAATCGGTACTCTTTGTGGTTCAAGTGCCGTTTACGTTTGCGTTTACGTTCACGTTCGTTCCATCAAAGCCCAAGTCAGTGCCGCAGTCTAGGCTAGACCAGGGACACGGGACACGGGACCCGATCCCGGACTGCCGACCTGGACCCCGACCCTTTCCTCTGAATTCTTTGCGCGTGCGTTCCCCTTTGGCGGCGTTTTGACATCCCACAGTCACGATTGATTGTCGCACCAATTGACGTGATTTCTGTTTTCCAATTGGTTTTCGGAACTCACGTTCACGTATACGAGAGTTGATACTCACTTTTCACTTCTACTCGTAGTATCTAGTTATTATCGGTGACGGCGGAGCTAACACTCGCGCGTGATGGGTCTGGCTGGTCTGGTCTGGCCTGGTCTGTTTGAGGGGGCATGGGCATGGGCATGACAATTAGAAGTAGATGCTTTGTATGGACAGCTGACGGTGGCATGCGTCACGACTCTGACTCCCCCGTTCATGTGGCATGTTGGTATGTGCCAACTAGGCTGTGGCTGCATGCGTGAGCATAGAGAACACATAGATCGTTCAACATCATTTTGCATTGATTTCAGGCAAAAAGTTTTGGGGTATCAAAAAAAAAAAGATTTCAAAATTTCCCCCTAAAGAATACTCCTAAAACAGAATGAGAATACACATTTAGGATCGCCATTGGAGAACTTGGATAGCCGAAATGGCATGCTAAAAACCATATTCTGATAGCTTCTTCTGGGGCTGCTTGAAAAAACTCTATATCCGGGAAAAAGCTACTTCGTAGCTTGAATATTTCCATAATGGTTTTCCCTCCAATCACATCCAGAAATTTCATAGTCAGATCAACACAAAAAGCATCAAATAAAGCAGCATTAAAGCAGAATTAAAGGGGGAAATATATATCCAAGCCACTCCTGAACATTAAACAAAAGTAAATGGTGAAAAAGTAAACACTACAATGCTCATATGGTAACGTAGACATTTAAAAGAGAAGAAATTTTTACGAATACTTCTGAGCTAATTAACGTTAAAATAACAGCAAAACAAATTTGAAATTTCAGCTGAGAGTGTGCAACCTTCCTCCAAATATCCTTCCCCATCTGCAGTATCCTTCCTCTTTCCCGCTGCAGTATCCTTCCTCATCCAATTGACTGCTCTGCTGCATGCCTTGTTGTACTTGTGCTTTGGCCTGCACACAGAAACTTTTTATTACCTCCTTCATGGTAAAATGTTTGAAAACTTTCGTCTCTCTTGAGACGTCAAATGTAGCAGCAGATTAACATTTTACCTGCACGTCAGACAATTACAGCTTTGTTCAAGGGTTGCTAAAAACTAGCATAAAACAAAGTTAAAATAAATACATTTGAAAACGTGTTGAGGGGAGGAGCTACCAAGCCCCAACCCCACAGTTAAGTATTGGTTTTTTTAACTATTCTATTCTGCATCTTCCAAATAAAATCAGGCACTGCGAAAACAAACAAATCATTCCTTCATCTGGCATTGCTTTGCCCGTCTACTAATTAACATTTTCCTGTGGCACACAATCCCCACTAGACGCGGCGACTGGGCGGACGGACTCGAACGAATGCAAATACATTTGTTCCGTGGAGTGGAGTGGAGTGGAGGGTACGGAATACGTTAATTTATATGACAGCTTCCTTAGAGCATTTAACACTTTTATTTGTCCAACCAGCGAAGAAAGAACTACATTTGTATGCGACTATAAATGGTGTACGACGGAATTACATGCCCCATTGTGGCAAGGGCCAGGGACGAGGACGGGAGGGCACTCTTATGATAGCACAATTATAAATAATGTCTACTTATCCCTGAGGAGGAACTATGTACCACCGATTGGGTGCCATGTCGCTGCGCGCCCTCCGCGAGAAGTGCGAGATTCATGTTTGCCACCCAAAGAGAAACAGCATTTGCGAATTTCGAAATTAAATTCCGTGTCATTCCGTGTAAATCATTTGCAAAATTGCGTGCAACGTCGCTGCTGCTGTTGCTGCTGTTGCTGCTGCTGCTGCTGCTGCTGCTGCTGCTGCTCTGCGGCTCTAGTGGAGCAGGACGGTGTGGTAATTTATCAAAAATAAATCATTTTGACGAGTGGCAGGGAAGAGTTAAGGCCAACAGCAAGTGCGACTACGAATTGCAGTGGCCTCAGTGGCATCATCAGGGACACAGCAATGCCCAACCCAACCCAACCCAACCCCAGAGTATATACCTGTCGGCAGGGCTGGCAGTGCTGGCAGTCCTCGGTAATATATGGCAGATTAGTTTGCGAATCGCACAGTGCGTCACTGAAATATGTGTACGTACGCACCTTGACAGGCACTTGAACAGCCCCTGCCCGTCGCCGCTGCGCTCTGTGTCTATTTTAGCGTTGTACAGTAATTAGTGCCTCATCTGATGTACTGCATTTGCGGAACATCGGAACATCGGAACATCTCCCCAGGGTGATGTCAACGTGCGTTGTGCACCAAGTTTTTTGCACTCCACTCTGCAAAAGTTTAGATCTCTCCCTCTCCCCCAAAGAATGGTTGGAATCCTTCATTTAATTGTGAAATATTTATTCTAATTGCTAGATATTCATCATGCGAGTATCATTTCTCTCCCACTTGTAGGAGATTCATTTCAGATTCATTAATACATTCCTACCTAATCATGTAGCTGGCCTCAAAATCGATGTCTTCTAAATATAAAACAGTATTCGAAAAATTAACGCGAATCGATTAAAACAAATTGAGACAATGCTCGGGGGCTGTGCTGCTGGGCTGCTGCTGGCATTAGCTCCGCTCCGTAAACTAATTGCGGGCAAGTGTAAATGTTTTCGACTGCAAGTAAAAAATTGTCTTCCGCTGGTGACAACAGTCACATGTCGGCGCATTTTAAAAGCAATCATCAATTATTCAGTCGTCCCCGAGTTGAGGGAAAACATCCGCTGGCTGCCTGTATGTCGCCAGAGCATGAGCCACTCACTCAGAGTTTAATGATGTTATTATCTATTTAGTCTACTAATCAATGCAAATATATAATTTAAAGATTTCAATTTAGGGTTTCCAAATGTTAAAGAGAGTAATTGGAATGCAGGGAGGCAGGGACTCGCATTGCAATTCCATTCCAATCCATTTAAATGTCAGATGGCCAGTTCACCCAGTGTCCAGTGCAATGTTCGATCTTCCATTCTGTAAATAAAATTATACGGACCTACGTAAATTCAATAAATAATTATGTGAGACCCGTACGGGTACATTCCCACAAGAGCTGCCGGATGGCTGCCGTGGCTATCCGTGAGTACATCTGGCAGTTCAGAAAATTGATTGAGAATGGAATGGGATGGCATATTACGGTCTGCAGTTAATGTACTACCTATTTGGAGGCCAAACTGCAGCTGCAGGACGGCAGCAGCACGGCGTACGGACAGGACAGCAGGAGCAACGGGGCGAATGCGCATTTAATAAATGCGCATCGGCATCGGCATCGGGATTGGGTTGGGTTGTCTCCTCTGTTCTCGGAGTTGGAGTCGAACATCGGAGTTCCAATTTGCAGCAGAATGCAAATTGCATTGTAGTCGAGTTATTGTATAATTGGTGCAATGTTGTCTGGACAGGGTAACAGTCATCCAGCCAGCCAGCCAGCCAGCCAGTCCGCCCCGGGAGCAGAGCCAGAACCAGGACCACAGCCAGAACTGACTCCGGATAGCATTGTCCGTGCAATGGCGCTTGTGTTCGTGTCAATAAATTAAAATGAGAATTGATTCGCTTACGCCCGATTTAAGCAACAACTGGCTTTATTATGGGGGCAGATACTCGTATGCATATACCCAGCCGTGTAAACAGACAGGATAGGGCTACAGCTACAATGCTGACCGGGGGGACTGCTGCGACTGCTGCCCACGACTGGACTGGAACCTTTTGGGGGTGCAGCCGCGTGTGCACACATTTCGAAACTATTAACAAACAAATTAAATGTTGGACCCGCACTTTAAAAACCGATTTCAGAACGCATTACAAGAAAATTCCATTAAACAATGCTACGCTCCGCTCTGCTCTGCTCTGCTGCGATAGTAGTACGGAGCTGGCTGGCCTCTCGGACTCGCCAGACACTCTGTCTCCGTGTTGGCTGGTTGGTTTGTTGGCCCCCAGACCAAGCAACCATCGACCGACCATCGACCACATTAAGATAAGAGAAATCGTCTAACAAAACGCATAATCTAAAGGGGCCTAAAAATCGGTAACACAATTTAAATTTATTTCAAACACTACGGGGAATGTATAATACAAATCATGGATGACCAGAACACACTCGGAACAAGATAAGCGAATAGAATCCAAACGAAACGAAGCTCGGAGCCGAGTCGCGTCGCGTCGCTTGGACATGTCTGCGGGTCGAGTCGGGATACAGCGTTTGGTTATGGGAAGACGGCGACAAACCTGCAGATAGTAAATGTCAGCTGAATAATAAAATTAGCTGTTTTAATGACAATGAAATTGGCTGAGTGCTGTGTCCAGGAACTATGTTGAAGCCCAGACTTTGGGCCGCCAGCCAGCCAGTCCCGGGACGGGACCCGTTGAAATATTGGCGGCAAGTAAATCGATTGGTATACCAATCAAACGGCATCGTAAATATTATCGTGGCCATCTGCAGAGAGCCTTGCAGCATCCACCATGCTGCAGAACCAGGGCCCATAGTGCTGTCCCATAAATTTCTACACGTGACATTTCTTTGTCATGTTAATTAGACCGCCAAGTAGATGCTGAAATCCGATAGGGCATCTTAAATACCTGCTCTAAGAATGAGAGACAGACAGACAGGCAGGCTCATAAAATGCATGCCCCAAAGGTGCATGTTCCCGGAAAAAACGACCTTTGTTCCGATACTCGACTCGTAGCTAGTAAAGTCAGAACAAGCCACAACCGCAGACGATGTGGCGGCATTCGGTGACCTGTGTGTGTGTGTGTGTGTGCGTGTGTGTGGAGAAAAACTTTCTCATTAAGTTGTGAGAAATTCTACATATTGCATATACATATGTAAATCAAGTATAAAAAAAATCCTGCATAATTAAAATAGATTTCACATTGGTATTTCCGGCATATGCAAGAATGCTCGTAAAGATTCAAATTCAAAGTTCAGTAAACGATCAAAAGTATTAGAGAAGTTTCAACCTGACAAATGCATTCTCGAATCTCAGCTATTTGTGTACGTAACACACTTAAGGTGCGTGTGATCAGTGACACATCCGAAAGATCACAGACCAAACACCAGGGCCTAGGGCCCAGGGCCTAATGTGTGGCCTAATGGTCATAATTATTTTAGCTTGTCTTATCGACAACAGTTGTCTAAATATACATTTGTTACTCGACTCGAGTCGAGTGTGTACGCCGGTGTATCCCGGTGCCGTTGTCAAGTATAATCTGTTGCTGTGACAAAGGTGGTCATTGGTCCCCCATATTGTGGGCGTTTTTTGGTTTTTCTTCCATATATTTAATTCTTCATTTCTCTAAATGTCTGCGACAGACAGAGGTACGGTCATGATTGATCGCAAGCAATACACGTCCATTAAATATGACTTTAAGCCGCGGCGTGTGGATTGTAATAGATGATGATGAAATGTCTATGGTTTTTGGTTGGCTGTAATTAATTATGCAATGGAATACAGTGACAAATCGTATATACATATGTATATACTCAGATATGCTCAGATATATGGGTCTCTGGTCTTTACTTTTTCTATGCTACGATCATAATCCTCTTATTTATTTATTGGAGAATGAATAAATAAATAAAAGCCGAATTCATAAACTAATATTAAATAAACAGTATCCTTCCCCTAGCAGCCAAGCTCTTCATTATCATTATTAATAAATAGAATTATCAACGAGTAGGTCTTAGCATTGAATGGGTAGGAATGAATTGTGTATGGTACGAGTAGATGTTGCATTTTCGGCAAAGACCGGCGTAGACACAATGCAAGGGATGTGTTCATTGAATCGAGGCTATAACTCAAGTACAAGCGCTTCATTGTCGAGAGAAGCATTAGGGAAATTAGCATACGCCATCACGTATACGCCCCCATGTGCGCGCCGCTCCGCACAGTCCTTATGCATCCTTCGTTTGCATGGCAGCAGCAGAAGCAGCAACAGCAAGCAGCAGCCGGAATAGACACTCTACACACTCATGTCACGATGCAATTTCAGGATATTAATTGTTATAGTTGCGAGATGTGTCTGCTCGAATTGTTCCTGGGGCGGCCTTTGTGCGTTGCAACGAGTTTCTAATCTTGTTGAAAACAAACCGAACCAAACCCATCGCATCGCATCGCATCGCAACTCCCTGCCATCCACCGACTCTGTCAAGGACAGAGCCTGCTTGCTGGCTGGCTGGCTGGCTGGCTGGCTGGCTGGCATCTCGGCTACACTGACACAGGGATTTCCGTACATGACAAGCGGCAGCTATAATTTATAGAAGCTGCGTAAGTAAGCTGCGTGGTTAAGGATGCCGCTGCACACTGCGACACACAACACACACACACACACACACACACAGGAAAAGGGCTAGGCTAGGCCTTGGGGCTGGAGGGTTCTGAGGCAAAGGCATGTTTTCCTTCGGTGCAGCCCCATACCCATACCCCAGACACGGAACCGGCTTCTTCTCCTCGAAGTGCCAGCGTCTGCTATGATGCTGTATATTTGTTCTCGTCTTGTTTCACTTAAATGACACTTTGCATTCTTGTAGAGTCTTGAAACACTCTCCCTGCCCTGCCCTGCCCTACCATACCCTGCATCCACCACCGAAAATTCCTTCAAACGCCCCTTTTTCTGTGCGGGCAACACTCGGGGGAGTAAGCCTGGGTACGGGCATGGGAGGGGACTGCTGGGACTTATGCAAACGGATCTTTAGAATTTTCCCTTAATTATTTTGTGCAAATTTGTGTTCTTTGGTATTTTATAATTGAGTGTGAATATTTTCGATTGATATGAAAATTTGTGAAAATTTAATAAAATATCCTGTGCACTCAATCGACGAGAGCTCTGGCTCTGAATGCTGCTAATTGGCCAAACAGACTCAAGAACTCAAGAACAACTTTTGGCCAAGAGCAAGTGCTGCTGGGTGCTTGGCTTAGGCCCTTTAACACACACATTTTACATGTTTTCTTTTGGCAAGGATGAAATGTTGTCGTTGAAAATATACTACAAGAAGACAGCATCATGGGGAGGCCATAAAATATTTTCATTTGAAATAAGACAGCATCCATCTGTGAGACAACTCACGAGCTTGTAGCGGATGCAAATTTTGATGCGTCACAATGATTGAATGCCCAAAAGATGAGCTGGAGTATGAGTAGGAGAAGCCCCTGCCAAGCGCTGCCCTTCACGATGACCACTGTGACTGTGTTGGGGCACAAAGATTTCTCCTCGAAGATGACGATCCTAACATAAAGAAGGCAACTAATCACAATAGTACCTACTACTGCGACTGTCAATAATAAATTACCTTGATTTTCACATGGTGTTGAAGGATTGCCCACACACGACCGGCACAGAGAACAGGGGAGCGGGAACTGGGAGAGCAACTCGTCTGTGCTGGGGGTAAACGGGTTATATATCTGTGGCTGGAAAGTAAATGCGACAAGTTTCCAAATGGGTAACAATTTTCAAAGTGATTAATTCGCCTGCTGGCTGCCATCGAGCATTTGGCCATAGGATTGATTTATGGCCGCAAGACGTTAAGTGGATGCAAGATAAGTTAACTGTCGTATATATATCCTCGCCGCTGGTGACCGATCCGAAACAATACCGAGAATGTCGACCGAATGGAAACGGTTGCGACAGCAGCCGTAGCAGCAGCAGCAGCCGCTCTTGTGCACCACTGCTGGGGCAGATCCCATGGTTTATGACCCATAAATGAGATCGCTTCACAAGCGAAGGACCTGACTGAGATGGCCACTCGACGTGCCATGAGTTGAGATGCCATGAGATACGATTAATTTACCCGGCTTACTGATTGGCCCCATATGTAATGGGAAATTTTATGCCCACTGCGGTCGGTCGGTCGGTCGGTTGGTCGGTCATTTAGGTATTGTAAAACATCTCGTAAAGCGTATAAGGCACTTGGCCTCTGCTTAAACTATGGGAACGGAACGAAACGGAACTAATGCGCCCGCTGATGGGGCACCGCCGGAGAGCATAGAACTACAGAAAAGCGTTTAAGAAATTAGTTACTAAATATGTAGAGGCAGCCTAAGCACCACTGACAGATGAGTACAAGAGCGCCACTCTGCATGTGGTTTTTGGTTCCTTTCCTCCTCCTCCTCCTCCATATATGCCTGTCTACCTGTCTATACATACTCGGATTATCTGTGTGTGTGTGTGTGTGTGTGTGTGTGTGTATGGGAGCTACATACATACATAGGTAAACTGTGTCAAGCCAACAGAGAAAATTAATCACTTGCACTTACAAATACGAGTATCGTCCATGGCTAATTCGGTCGTCGGCTCATCGAAACTTACAGCCTGCCCGGTACGTACACCTTCGCCGGCTGTCAATTTCAATTGAATTGGCAATTTGTTGCATAATCGAGCCACTGCTTAATGTTAATTTATCAATCGCCGATAGTCGCTACAAATTGTTGTCACCATAAATGCCAACTTGCAAGTACCTAAACAAACACACACATACATAGATGTACACATATATGCACATATGTATGTATGTATTGTATGTACAAATATACACAATGATGCCAATGATGTCTGTTTGCTGTGTCGCGTATTTGACAATTTGCAGCGTAAACTCGAAAAAACTTGGTCACTGCCAAATAAAGTAGAAATGTCCTATTTACACAGATAAAACTTGTGGGTGGAAAGGAAAGGGAATGGCCAGATAAGAGCAAACCAAATTGGAATTGGCACATCCTCCGCTACACTAGACTACCTTTAGGGTTCGAAAAATGTATCTAAAACACTTCCCTCTCTCTATGCAAAATATTTGTATACATTCTATATTGTATATGGGTACAAAACAACCAACAATTACGAGTACATACACACGAGTATGTCACACAGGCTTGTCACCAACAGATTTCGACATCGCGCTACTAAAATTAAAATGTAAGACATTTGTGTGTGTTTTTCGTCTAGACGGAAATTAATTAATGAGCATAAAAATATTACATGCCTATAGCATTGTAAATTGATATATGTACATACACGGTAAAAAACCTGTCATTTTTATTGTCAATATCGGAATTTACATGCAAAGCATCGCATCGCATCGCTTTTGAGACAACCTGTCGTATACGTATGTTGAATTGGAAATGCATAAATTATGGCCAATGCAATGCATTAGAGGCGAGGCGGTAAAGCAATTAGCCAAAGTTTTAGCGAAAACTGTTTGTTGACGTATAAATTGAATAACAACAACAAAAATCAATAAATATTTAGTGTAATGTACGTACGTACGCGCTTCTATCATGTTATACCAGGTGTGGCAGAATTTTGTTTGCTGTTTTATAAGTTTTTAAGTGACATCCATTAGCAGAATCAGTGGCATGTTTTGTAATGTCATTTATTACTGATAATTAATTACGCTATTTATATTCTCTACTCAGAAAGAAAATGTTTTTCTTGCCAAACTACGCCCTTTGCCTTCTACAATTATTTCCCACATTATCCTTTATTTTTTCTTTTCTACCTGCCAAGATTCCCATCCAAAAAAAAAGTTGTACAACAATACTTTTCATGATTATAAAGAATTTTATTAAACGATTTAAAATTATTTAGATTATATGTGTGTTCATATAGACGAAGGTGTTTGTTTAGTGTGAAGTCTGTTAGACAATGAAAAATGTATCACAGTTTTGTATAATCTTATTGTTCTAATTTATTAATTATTTTGTTTTTGTTTTTTCTGTTTGTTGCTGTTTTGTTTTATTCTTAGCTTAAATTGCAGTTTTGAAGAGAAACATTTGATCCGATACTCTAAATACGCATTAAGACGATTCATAACTTTAATGAAACTTGAAGTTATTTTACGATAAATACAAACTATGGTGATATATATATATTTTTTAATATTAAATATTACACAATTCATTATATTTTTGCACGAACCCGCCGGCCACCTGTAGGTAGGTATATTAAATCTGTCTTGAGTAGAACCCGTACAGCACCTCTGAAGCACATCTCAGACAGTTAGTCAAATAGTAAATAGTTTGCCCGTTGTGGGTTTAGTTGGTATACTTCTTGAAGAGCGGCTTGAACATGGCCGCCTCGTTTCGGTGCAGCTGCGGCGAGGATGAGCTGCTGCTGCTGCTCCCGCTGCTGTACTCATCTCTGGGGGAGTACTCACCGAGACGAGCCGAGAAATTCATCGGATAGTTGGAGCCAAAGTTGAAGGCATTATTAATGTGGCTGTGGCTGTTGCTGTTGCTGCTGCTGTGACTGCTACTGCGACAAGTAGCGGTCATAGGGGCTTGAGAAGCGGTAGGAAGGAGACTCAAAGCTCCGCTCAACACTTTCATATTCGGCGGAGTTTGGGGTGGAGTATCGGGTTGGGCTTCGAGAAACCCCATCGCCCGCGGATTCACTATTGACTGAGATGGCAGCTGCTGCTGCTGCTGCTGCAGCGAGTGCGGATGCGGATGTTGGTGCCCCTGACGATGGGCCGAGAACTGAAGCGGCTGCTGTGCCGACGGCGCTGCTGGAGCCTGCTGGGCCTGTATGCCCATAGCTCCGTTCGAATTTCCCGTAGTATGGATGGTAGGCGTATGCATGCCGCTGGAACTGTGTGTGCTGCTGCTCCGCTGGCTGGGCTGCTGCTGCTGCTGCGGCTGCTGCGTACTGTTGCTGTACGGGGCACTGTTCGTAGTATGGAGCTGCTGCGTCGTAGCCCCTAGAAAACCCCCGTAGGCCGTGGTATGCGGCCGTAAATAGGGTGCTCCGTTGAATAGATGATGGTTCCCCATCGGCAGTGTCTGTTGCTCTTGCTGCTGATGGGCTCGCGGCGCCTGTCCCGGACTCGCCACCATGCCCATGTTCTCCTGCTGTGGCTGCTGCTGCTGCTGCTGCTGCTGCACCTGCGGATGCAACTGCTGATGCATATGCTGTCCGTGCTGCGGCTGCTGCTGCTGCTGCTGTGGCGGCATCGCCTGAGCCAGCACCTGTCCCCCCTGTCCACCCATATATGCCGGCGGTGGGGTCTTGCAGCCAACTGTGTCGGCCAAACTCCAGATTTTGGGCTTGGTGGCTGGAATCGGCACGCCACAGTCCCGGCCTAATTGGTTTTTTGGATCACTGTGTTCCGTCTGCTTGTTGGCCAGGCCTCCGTCACCGCCGTGAAAGGCGGTGCCCAGCATGCCCTGCTGGGGCTGATAGTAGGCAGGATGCTGATGATGGTACGGATGGTAGCCAGCCGGATGGCCACCGCCGGAACCAGCGCCACCATGGTAGCCGGGGCCAGCCGAGGGATAGCCAAAGCCAGCGCGAAGGATGTTCGCTTGGCCAATGCACTTCTGATCCTCGTCAATGGCATCGTCCTCCTCTTTGGTCACATCTGTGCGACAAAGAACAACGAAATGTCCAACTGTGAAGTTTACGGCTAAAAATTAATCATTTAAATGCGATTACCTTTGGCCAAACTGCCGCTTTGGGAGCCTTTGATGGGCTCCAGATCCTCCTTCTCCTTCTCATCGTCCGACACCAGGGCGTCATCGTCATCGTCGGTGCGATTCTTCGGCTCCCACGTCATTTTGTTCTCCTTCTTCAAGCGCCGTCGGGCATTGGCGAACCACGTGGAGACCTGCGTCAGCGTCATCTTGGTGATAATGGCCAGCATAATCTTCTCGCCCTTGGTGGGATAGGGGTTCTTCTTGTGCTCGTTCAGCCAGGCCTTCAGCGTGGCCGTGGACTCGCGGGTGGCATTCTTGCGACGAGCGGCCAGATCATAGCTCGCCCCATAGCTGCAATCAAAAGGAGAAAAGAAATAAAAGCAAATGGAAACTTTAAGTCTTGTGTCTGTAATTTGTTGTACAAAGAGGCGGGCGTCCCTCGTCTCTACTCTCTCCCCCTGCAGTCGCTTCTAATTGCAATGTGCCCTGGAAATCGGGACAGCAAAACATGGAGATTCATTAAAAATGCGGAAAATTCAAATTGATGTTTTTCGCTGCTGCACCCCCTGCAGCAGCAGCTCGCGATGTTCCATATCCCGGATGGATGCCTTCAGTGTAGTACAACGTCAAAGTATTGTAAAACACAGTTGTGAAACAGGCAAACGGCCACAAAAAGGAGCAAAAGGCAAAGCAAAAGCATCTCCAGCAATAACGAGAGGACGAGGAGCATATGGTAAGTGGGTGCAACTGTGTGCCAGCCTGTGCTGCTGTGCTGCTGCTTGCTGTACTGCACTTATCGCGTTTTTTATCCCATCCGAGGATGTGGCAGCATCTGCCACTGCCTCTGCCACCCGCCGCCTCCACTTTGCTTTGCAATAATGGTCTATGCCCTGTCGGATTCTCACCCTTCGTTTTGGGAGTTGGTGGCAGCCTGCGCCGCCTGCCCCAAGCATTTCCTAGCTAAATTAAACCCCAGTCAGCCTCCCCCTCCCCGCCAGTGCGTATTCCGTTGCACATCCGGCCCTTCCGCTTTCGTCCTCGTCGAGCATTTCACTTTCGGGTCTTTCCCCGTTTCGTTTCGTTTCGTTCGTTTTTCTGTGTTCTGTTTTTCCAGACTCCCACAATAATCGTTCCCTTTTTTTGTTGTTGTTGCTGTTGTTGTCCGATTCACTTATTCTATTTTTTTGTTTTTTTGTTTTTTTTTGTATTTTTGTTGTATTTTTTATTCCTTTTTCATGGCATTTTATGGTGCCACAATCAACAGTTTGTGCGGTGAATTTTACAACAAGATAAAGAACGACGATGGAGCTTGGCCTGCTGCCCGTTAGATGTAGATTCGTTTGGGCTGTGTTGTGTGCTGTGTGCTGTGTCCCTTCTTCTCATTGCTATTCCGCTTTTTTTTTTTTCTGCTGCTGCTCAAATCCACCCTGATTATGGCGGGTGGGGTGTGCAGTCCTTTATCTAAGGAGAATGCTTTAAAATCCCCTTAATGCTTTAGCGGAAACATTAAATGGGGAAAAGGGTACAAGTACAACTACAACTACAACTACTAGTTGTACTCTATTATTATCGCTCAGGTCGGTAGCTTGTCCATAAATATACTACGAATACGTGTATATGCAGCAGCAGAATGATACGCTTAGTGGGCTTTTTTGTTCTCTGATGTTTTACAACCTTACAAACATCAATTTGTCAGTAATTGGCACGCATCCTATTTTCGTTGTGGCCATACGATATATATATGTATATAATTACACAAGCACAAATATGTATGTACATTTGTCTGGTTCTTTTTGGCATAACTTGCTAACAAAAAATGTTCGTTGCGCACGGTCTGAAATTGGCCAGGCCGGGGGCCGTCTCTGCCTCTGCTGCTGTTGCTGTTGCTGCTGCTGCTAGCGGGCCAGGCCATAATCTTGTTAACAAATCACATTCTTGTTCACACAAATACAACCGAGCCGACCATTTTGCTGCTGCTGCTGCCACTGTGCAGAGACGAAGTTAGAGACGGATGGATGCCATGTTGATGCCACTGAGCTGATGCCGGTCGAGGCTTTTAGCCACAAAACACTGAGGTTGGCCGAACGGACCGCTTATTAGTTTTAGACCCCGCTTACACACATTTACATTTCAGCTTTTTATATGAACACATGCAATTTGGTTGACGGGGCCCCACCAATTACTGTTGTTGCTGTTGCTACCATTATCTGGGAGCTGCAATTTACAGGGCCCCCTCCGAGCACACACACACACACACACACACACACACATTTTAAACAAATAATGCCCGCACGCCAAACACACTAAATGACATTGGCTCCAGTTGAGCGCCGAGCAGACATGGGCATGCCTGTCAGTCGGTAATTACTGACTGTCACTTGTCCCCCCATCGACCATCCCCCCCCCCCCCCCATACCCGAGTCAGTCAGTCAGTGAGAATTGCTACCTTTTGGATTGCGCACCCCAGTGCCAATCTGTGGCGATGAGCTACAAAATACAAAGCGCAATCGTTCCCCTCTTAAATGTTTGTCAACCCATATACTACCTACACTCGTGCACATAGTGTTAAGTATGTACATATCTGTACACTGTACATACATATGTATACATCTACATATACACATACTGGGCCCCAATATGGCGGCCAACATGGCGTTCATTTGCTGCTGCTGCTGCTGCTGCGGCTCACACCTCAGCCCCCCTCCAGCCAGCGCTTACAACTCACTCACTCAGCCGCTCGGCTCATTCATTCACTCGGTTGCAGTCTGCCCTGCCCGGCCCTGCCCTGCCCGTTCCAAGTCCCAGTGCCAGTGCCAGTCTACAGTCCCGCAGCAAGCTCGATTTCATGGGCTTTACGCACGCAAGCCATGAGGCTGTCGTCCAACGGGAAGCCGCAGCCGTTGCATGCCACTGCCACTGCCACTGCCACTGGCTCTCACTCGGACTCCGTCCGTCCGCGTGTCCATAGTCGTATCAATTCTGGTATGCGTATGCGTATGCACCCACGTTTGCATATCTTACAGATACAAATACAAATACATACATGTATCTGTATACATTCTATATATATATCCAGAACTCCTGCAAGTGTATGCGTTATCGGCTCTGTCGTGCAATTAACTGCTATGTTTTTTCTGCAGCAGCAGCAGCAATCATAAATAAATAATTTCGCGCATTCAAATTTGATTATCGCCTCTCCCTAGGGAGAGCCCTTGCCACGATGTAGATGCCACATCCAGCAATTCACCCATCCACCGAAGGCAATTAAACTCAAATCAATTTCAAGTACTCGCAAATATATTTTGTAATTAATTATGGACGCGCGATTGCATTTGATACGCAGCACAGCAGCCCCTCCTCCTCCGCCTCACGATTCGATTTGGACTAAAAGGCTTTCAATTTCTATTAGTTGATGGGGGTAATTAATTCTTATTTAAGACCCCCAATGAGTGGCTGATGCCTTAATTGTTTTGCACAAAGTTATTCAATTTATAGGAGCGATGCAATGGATATAAATTATCGAGAAATATATTTAAATCGAACCCTGAATGAGAGACTTTTCTTTCAACTTTAAGTTCATAAATGTATTAAAAAAGGTACAATTAATTCTTACCCATATGCTGACATTGGATCGTACGAATAGTATCCCGTTGTGGGCTGCAGTCCTGCCGATGTCCAGGCGCCCATCTCCGCACCAGAGCCCGTCTCCTTAAGTCCATACGGATTGCTCTGCAACGATTGAGAATATTTGAAACCAACCTTGACTCGACTTTTTATAGAGCTATTACGCCGTCACAGCATTCAAGATTCAACACACAAAAAAGTTATTTTCCCACAGTTTTCGAAGTTGACAATTTTGTTAACATGGAATTTATAATTTGCCAACATATTTTGCAATGAATCGGCCATATTTTATAGCCAGATACAGATACGAAAACAAAAATAAAAAATAATAACATATACATATATTTTAAGGCTGACAGCAACTTTCCTAACGAAACAAACAAACAAAAAAAATCATCAAATATTATCTAAGCCAAAAGCGCCGATTATTGTTTTATTATATGGAAGCGCTCATGTTCGAAGTTTCAATTCGAATTTTAATTTTAATTTTTTGGAGCTTACTAGTGGTCGGCCGGCCGGTCGTTGTGGGTCTGTCCGGCTGTCTGCTGGCTGTGGCGTGCTGCGATTTATGCCCTCGGAAAATGACAGCCGGATTTATGAGCGACAACTATTGGCCAGATCGCCAGGCGGTTGGGCGAGCGAGCGAGCGAGCGCCCAATCTGGTTGGCCCTGCTGCTCTGTCGCTGTCGACCCGAGCTTTTGTGAGCTCTTGATTTATGAAAGGGTATTAACATTTTTAATTGCTTAACATCATGTATGCCGTTGTTTATTAATTTTTAACTCCGCTCTCTGCCGCTCGCTAACCCCCTCCTGCCGCTTCACCTCTTCGCCCAATACAGATGCCGCCGCATTCGAGTGACAAATATATTTATCAAGCTGTCATTTGGCCAATAGATCGAGGCACAGGTACGCGGGTATCGCATCAGCGATACCATCTACATGGTCTACGCACTAGTAGAAGTAGAAGGAGCCCCGACAGTCGAATCTATCTGTCAGGTGCATCTGGGAGAGTGTTAGATCTTCAGATCGAGCATTAGCACCTCGAGGGGTGGGGAGGGTAGCTAGCTGGAGGCAGTGCCCAGCCGAGTGGGCGGGCCTACGCACTACGCAACAAAATTGAGCAATGACATCTTATCATGGCAGGGGGGAGAGCACAGTGATATTTTCTTAATTAAAAGTATGCGCTTCGTGACGGGCCGATAAAGACGACACTCGGCCAGGTAGCAGCACAGAGCCACAGCCACAGCCACAGGCATTGCCTCTGTCTCTCTGCCAGACTGCCACACTGCCACATGGTTATGCGGCAGCATAGCATAGCCATAGCCATAGGAGGACAGGGGAGAGGAGAGGACAGAGAGAACTCGGAATGAATTTCCTGTTGTTGTAAATAACAATTTAACATGACACTTTGGTGGCTGCCGCCGCAGTGTGTCCGCCCCATTTGCCGCTTCCCTCTTCTCCTGGGGGGCAGGCATCATCGCCGTTACATCACTCTTTCGCAGAGGGGCTGCCTCTGGCCGTGCCTCTTTGATGTGCCACCACAGCGAGCCGCCAAAGTTGATTAGACGCTTTTTTACATATTAATTAGACTCCTCTACTAGACCACTTCAAGTAGTTTAGGTATTACGATGCCCGTAAATAGTTGTGACAAATTGCCAGTGCGATCAAAGTTAGACACATTCCCTGAAGCCAGGAGTGAGAGTGAGAGACGCGAGTGAGAGATGAGCATTATCCCTGCACAATAAATACTTAACATGATGTGATGTCCCTATAAACACAAAACACTCTTTGTGTTATGCTTTGGGCCAGTCTTTGCTTTGCTTTGCTTTGCTTTGATTATTTGTCAAGGCTAAATACTGTCCACGTTCTTGTTGTTGCTGTTGTTGTTATACGAGTACTCGTACGTGTGTGTATTGTTGCCAATTTTTGTATGTGTGTCTGCTTGTGTTTGTTTGCCTTTCATTGAGCCAACTCTCGTGTTGCTTCTGAACCCGCTTCAAGTTTATTTTTTTGTCCGCCTGCCTGGCTCGGCTACATTTCAGCGGTCTCTGGGAGACTGCAAACGAACCGGGAACTGGATGGGGTGGGGGGGGATTGGTAACGGGGTACGGACTAGGGAGCATAAGCTTGATTAGCCCACACATACGAGACACATACGTAGAGTCGTCTCTCTCTCATCTGGGAGTGTAATTGAGGCCATGGGCCAATATGTTTTGTTGCCAATGATTTTGCCTTTCTTTATGCAACGTATCGAGTATCGGCAATGGAAGCCACCACCAGCAGCAGCAGCAGCAGCAGCAACAGCATTGCCCATGAATTAGGTAGATGGATAGATGGGGGGGACCGAGAGGATGGGGAGTTCAAAAGGAAACTAAACCCTGCCTTGGGTACGGGACGGACAGAGCGGAGCTAAATGAGGTTTGACTGAGCTTCAGTCAGCCATAATGATAATTCGATTTACTCGACTGCATTGACAAGCCATCGTCGTCTTTGTTGTCGTTGTCTGTGTCGTTGTCCGTCCCTGTCCCCTTCCCCTTCCCCTATATGCAGGGGGGACAAAAGCCACTGACTACACAATTAAAGTCATATGTTGAGATAATCCATTTAGCCCTGTTGGCTGTGGGCTCTGGGCTCTTGGCTCTTGTCTCTTGGCTTTCACTTACCAGCGGTGAATAGAAGGCGGAGCTGTCCACTCCGATGCTCTGGTAGGGGTTCTGATCCGTCGATGGATAGGGCGTGCCGTATACCCCAACACTGGACGCCGGCAGGCGGGAATAGCTGGAGAGGGCGAGACGGGCCGAATCGTATTGGCAGGAGCAGACGGTCTGCCCCGACACAGGATCGGTCATTATGGGACGACCGTTCTCGCAGCATGAGCTGCCCGTTGTGGGCGTCGTGCCCACACCATTGCCGTCCAGGGAGCCCCCGGTGGCCAGGTCAGCGGCTCCACCACCTCCGCCAGCCGCCCCGCCAACCACCGATCCAGCCGCAGCATTCTGCGAGTTCTGCGAAAGGGCATTGGGACTGAGGGCACCCGATGAGGCATCACCACTGCCCGTGGCCTGCTGGTTCGTCTGGCAGTCCGCCGCACCTCCCGTTGGGCTCATCGCCGGTGCGTTTGTCATCACCAGCGATGCATCGTTCACATTCGGGGAAGTGTCCTCAGCGGCCTGTGCATTTGGCGGCAGGAGCTGCAAAAGATTCACAAACAAGACGTGAGATATGTGGAAACGAGGGCTTTATCGGCGCACGGGGTACGGTATGCCATTTGGCAAATTAAACACACAAATTCGGCTTAATTAGCTCGAGCATTTAGCTCTTTCTTATCTTAAATACTTATTATAAAAAAAAGAGTGGAAGTGGCTTCGAGCAGCTCCGAAGACGTCACCTGATAACTGATTGGACAGACTGGAGAATTGCCACTGGTTTACATAACTAATGCATGTTAATCAAGTGGCCATTTAAACCTTTATTTTGGAGCAGCCACAGTCCGTTGATTGTGGGTAATTTTGAACACCTCGAGGGAGATATGAAAACCCAAAAACAAATATTATTTGAAGCCCCAAAACCTGACCATTCATTGGAGGAATTTAATTGACAATCAATGGATATGCGAGAGCCACTTTTACTGTCTTAACATTCACGTAATTTGCTTGGGCATTAGATGCCTTGGGATGCCTTAGGATGGGGAGGATTGGTGATCCTACAACAGGATGCACACCGAAACAAACCAATTTTCTACAACATTAACCCGAGACGAGAGCTTTGTTAACTGGTTTACTGGGCAGAGCTTCATAAATATTGATATCTCGAGATGGCTGTCGCGCATCGCGATACCCACATCGGGATTGGAAGCCAGGAGGCTGCGCAATTTGAGCTTTAATTCGAAAATATCGACAGAGCACCCGCTCTGTCTGCATTACAAGATGCAACGATACAACATGTAAGCGAATATGGTGTTAACACACAATCAGCGCCAGCCGTGGAGGAGCACAGAAGCTGCGTGGATCCATAATCCCGCGGCGATCAGGCGATCGGGCGATCAGTGGACCGACCGCTCATATTTCCTTAATCAATGGCTCTGCCCTGAAGCTGCCTGGGATGTAGCAGCTCCTGCAATGGCGGCCACATCAATTACCCAGCAAATCGATTCCAAGTGCAACCAACAGGCAGCAGCAGCAGCAGCAGCAGACTCTTTTTTGTTTTGTTTTGAGAGAGACTCCGTTGATGTCGTCCATCTTGGAGAGCTTCGCCTATGGCATGCGCCGGTCACTTGGCAATTAATATGCAAAATGCGCCAAGCCCAGGTCCAGGTCCAAGCCCGGTCGGGGAACAGCTGTATAAAATGCCAGAAATCAATGAGGGTGTGGCAGCCGACGCCTATAGGTCCGCTGGACGATGCTGATGGAGAGATGGAGAGACCGAGATGGAAACGTCGTCCCTACACCATCAGGAACATGCCGTCGAAGGCTTCTGAAAAATTACCGCAGGCAATCTGGCAAAAAAAACGACCGCTCGTCCGCTCGTCTGCCTGCCTTAATTTCAAAGTATTTTGCTGCTGCCTCTTTGCGAAGGAATATCGCTGGACCTATAATTAAGTTGAATGCTTCGACTGATGGACAGCTACAAATTGATCGAATGCCAACGGAATCGATGCGGTGCGGTGCGTTCCGCAAGATATATCCCCAAAGGTCAGATGCGGCGTGCAACAATTTCTGGCTCAGTTACACAGCTTCTGTGGCACGTTCGACACTGGGTCTGTGCAACATTTAGGGCTCGCTGGCGAAACTCATAATTATTTCCAGTCATTAACATAATCTGACAATAGAGACGACGAGACTTCCCCCGAAATGCTACCCCTGCAAGTATTTTTTTTCTTTTTTTTAGTTTTTTATAATTATTGTACTGGGCAGACAGACGATCGAACCAAACCCTCTAGGAGGTAGTACGAACGTTTAAAAATTGCAGCATCTACAAGTAAACCAAAAATAAGTTTAATTTGCCAGACGCAGACGCAGAGCACAAAAAACAAAGCAGCAGCAGCAGCAGCAGCAGAAAAATGAAATAAATACATAAGAAAAATAAGAAACCTTTGGAGGAACATTTCATAATTAATAAAGTAAGAAAATATTGAGTCATGCTGGGGAAACGTTCGAATAATAGAATTTCGAGGCCAATATCGTTGACTATACATATATAGGGAGGAGGAGGAGGCAGGGAGCTACACTAAGCAACACAACATTATTAAAACCACAAAAAATCAACGAAAAAACCAAGAAAAAACAGCAACAGCCATTTATCAAAATTTGAGTGAAATGAATGATTCAGGTTTTTTACTGCTGTTGTTGTTGTTGCTGCTGTGCCGCGTGATTTTAATTAGTAAAAAGCAAATACATTGTACATTTCTGATTGTATGGGAAATGTTTTTGGTGGAGCGACGAACGATGGAAGCGAAGGAAGCCTTGAAGGAAGCCACAGCCTCAGCCTCAGCCACACTCGCCCAATCGCCGTTCCCATGGAGCACGCACTGCCTCCGATCCGCTCCAGCCAGAGCACAGCCAGAACTCTCACACAATATGAGAATTATGACAACTGATCTGATAGGCGACACCATATAGGGAGCTCTATGCGCCTGCCAGATTCCACTGCTCCTTGGGCAAATGCATTATTCATGAGAAGCATCCACAGACACAGCCACAGCCACAGCCACAGCCACAGCCATGGCCACATTAACGTCCCCAAGCTTGGAGAATGAGCAAAGCTCTTGCCTCTACCTGACCACTGAAGGAAGCGCCAGCGAATCCAACGCGGTGCGACACTGGGCCACGGCCATGGCCATGTGAATCGGACTCTGGACACATCCATATCCACATCCACAGACGCAGTCGCAGTTGCAGACTCAGTTGCAGACGCAGACGACTGGCAGGCGACAGCGCACAGATAAGATCTCTGGCCATGTGTGCTGTGCTGTGCTGTGCACTACCACTGCACATCGGAAATTTCTGTGAATCGCAAAACGCAGAGCGCGCAGAGCGATCTAATCGCGACTTGTATCTCCGTTCCCCGTTCCCCCGTCCTCGTGGGCATGGAGGCTGGGCAGAATGGGCAGGAACGCAGTGCGCTCCGCCGCTCCACTTCTGGTTCGCCCCTGACCCTCCCCCACAGCCGCCTCCCCCGCCTGGGTAGATGACCAAGTTGATAGCGTAAGTCGGCAAGCGCCACATGGTGGGCACTGTGGCACTCCACTCCGAGAGAGAGAGAGAGCGGCAGATCTGCAGATCGGCAAAGATTGGCAGTTCGGCAGTGGAAACGCAGTGCCAGTACCTATTGCCATGTAAAGTAGATCAATCCACTCTCTCATTCCGACACGGAATCACTGGAAGCCCACAGTCATTCGTCTTTGGTTGTGGCTGCTGCTGCTGTGGCTGCTGCTCTGGAGTACGAGTAGGACCTCCAGTGGCCATGGATGATGGGCCCCTATCAGTGTTGTAGAATCTGAACTGCTGCCGCTGCTCCCGGAGCGTAGGGTACGGTGTGCTGGAGCTTCTGGGAGCTGCTGCTGATGCTGCTGCTTTCATTGATTCCCCGCTCACGTAGACGGGCGCGCATGCTCGGGCGCATTCCCAAGGCCTGCCCTGAGCTGTCACTTTACGGTTATGAAGTTTATGATTTACGATCGCGGCAATTGAATTTTATTGACTTTTCAACAGTTTCACCTGAGTGTGTGCTGCGATCGGCACCTCCCATTACTTCCTCTCTGATTGCCTCTGTCAGTTCCCTTGTTGTTTGTTGAGTTCTCCTTTTTTCCCTCTCTCTCTCTCTCTCTCTCTCTCTCTGTCTGTCTCTGGAGTCGACTCTACTACAGACATTTAATTGGACTCGTGTGGTCCAAAATGGAAAACGAGTGTGTCTGGAGGAGTCTCCCACCAAATGGAAAGAGTGTTGTTGTTGTTTTTTTGTTGTTTTCTATTACTGATCGTGTAGTAAGCAATTATTGTACATACATAAATACATACATACATATGTACAATGTACATATGTATATGTATGTAAGTTTTTTATTGGTTTTGGCATATTTAAAAAGTCGCTAATTATGTTCTTCTTACTGATTTATTATATAGCCCTCAATTTACTTAAATTTAAGTTTTATTTCTGCTTTAAATTTACCAATAAAAGCTTAAAGTTTAAGTCTTTTTTTTTTGAGAACTTTCTTACATATATTTTAAATTTAATTTTCTTCTAAACTATTAATCCTGAAATCCCCAATAAAAAATTTCTACTTGCAGCAATCATTGGACGTGAGCTAAGCGGCGATAAAACCAGATGGAATAACAGCTAAATGTAAGTACTAAAATTCAACTTAAACTTCCACTTTACCTCAACCCAAGTACCAAAAAGTGTAGAGTGGATAATACACCCATTTCCAATTAGATTTAACCACATTTACACATCATATAAAGTAAGTAAAGTAAAGTAAAGTTGAGTATTAAAGTTATACCTGAGCGCCCGACGGGAAGCCTCCGTATCCAAATTGTGTGTAGGCAGCCATTTCCACTGATTGACTTCCTCTCGTAGGTGTTGCAAAGTACTCTCTCTCTCCACTCTCCTCTCTGTCTGTCTGTCTAACTCTTAAAGTTGTAGTTGATGCTGCTGCATCAATCGTCCACTCCTGACACTACGATGTGGCAGGAGACTGACTAACTCCACTTCACAGTTCTGTTTCGATTAGTGCCCTGCGGTATACCGCTCAGTGCATTTACTGGATCTGTTCACAGTCACAGTCACAATCACCAAAACCCACCGACCGATTAGCCAGATTCGGCATTAGGATTACCGGAATCTCTTTATTGTGGCAGAGGCACTCAACGCAACGCAACTCAACTCGACTCAACTCAAGGGTTCTTCGGGCCCACAGGCAACACGGCGACGGCGACGGCGACGGCTCTGACTCTGACTCTGGCCCTGTGGCACACACACGAAATAACGAGACGACAACGCAAGCGGCAAAGAACGGGAATACGCTGATTACGACAGGCGACGGCACACTCCAGACTACAGATGTGTGCACCTCTTAGTACGTTCGAACACGAACTAACTGGTTGCGAGCGAGCAGACGACGAGGGCCGGCCAGCCAGCACGAATGCCGTTGCTGGGTAGTCCGGCCAGAGTCAGAGACAGAGCCAGAGCCAGAGCCGGCCAGAGAGTCGCATTCCGTTGCAGGCCGGAGCAGACGTGGCGCGAGAGTGGGACAACTGTATGCTCCCCGGGCACACAATCCAACAAGAATGCTATGCGGCTGGAAGTCGTCTCGGCTGTGTGGCAACGCCCTCGGAACAGTCCCACTGGTGGTGGTGGTGGTGGTGGTGGTGGTGGTGGCAGCTGGCGGTGTCGTTCCAACGCATACATTGAACTGGAACACTCTCTCCTCTCTCTCTCTCTGTGCAGCGACAGCGCCAGGGGAAGCGACACAACTCGTATCCACGGTGGCTGGAAGTACGGCCGAGTCCACCAATCAGAGTGCTCCGTTGGGCTGTCGTGTGTGCTGTGCTGTGCTGTGCTGTGCTTGTGCTGTGCCTTCCTTCAGCACTTCAGCGCCCCATTCTCATCGACAGGTGCGACTTTTGCGGAGAACAATCGCACCTCGTCCCGGGGCACTCGGACCAAACAAAAGAAAGCAAAAATGAAATGGAAAATCGACCATTAACTGTTCTTTATTTTCACTCTTTCCAAGGCAGGGGTAGCACTCGGTACACAACACATTCTACACTACACTACTCTTGTTTTCCGCGGTCGGTCTTCGGGCTTCAGGTCATTCCATTCGATTCCATTCGATTCCATTCGATTCCATTCCCTTCGAATCCAATCCAATCCAATCCGTTTGGGTAACGCCCATTTGTTTTGTTTGGCTAGTCATTTGTTTGTTTACTTTTGAAACTCGAATGACTTCTCGTTTTGGGTTCTGTCTCCCTCTCCTCGCTCCACTCCACTCCACCCCCTCCGGACGTAACCGATCGTGTACCGAAATACCCGCCAGTGTTCATGTACATACGCCTGCCTCTTCCTATTTGTGTGCGGAATGGAATGGTGGCACAAGAAGCCATTGATATGATCATAAAATTCATTGGCACTTTGCTGTATTCCAGTGGCCGTAATTATCACCGAATTGCGTGACTTTTTATTCACATTTTCCACGTCCACAAAAGATATACAAATAGTAGCTGCATAATGATTATGCCTTCAAAATAAACAAGACAAGCTGGTAAGGCTTTGATTTAAGCAATTATTCATATGCCACAGATCTGCTGAATCTGTGAAACATTACTGCCATCACTTTTAGGGATAGGTTGGCGTGTTCTTCTTTTGATAGTTATCCGATGTGGGAGGGTACCTTAAGTCTTTTCTCTACAAAAGTGTTTCAAATGAATATGTACATATATTCTTTTTGGCTGATTGTTGCCTCCTCTTACTTTGGGAATACCTTTTTTAAGTTCAATATTTAATTCTGACTGCCACGTTCAGCTGGCATGGACGGATGTCTACACCGCTAGGGAAAAACCACTGTAACCTTAAGAATCTGTTCAGGACAAAGTTGAAGGCATAATTTATAAAATATAGAGTAGAGTTTTACTTACATATATCAAATTACTTTCTCTTCACTAATATATTTGTGATAATATAATCTCTAATATAATTTCTCTTGATCAGAATTTTCATCGATTTTTTATCGCTGTGGTAGAATTAAATAAGAGTTCATTCCTGTTGAACGCCCATCAGATTATCTTCGAATTGATTCCCTAATAAAAACAAATACCCACAGATTATATAGCCGGACTTTTAACTATGATCCTTTCAATAAATGAAAGGAACCAACAAAATGTATATAAAAATATATTAAATATGCCCAAAGCAAAATTTCAACAAATTTGTAGTCCCAAGGAGTATCCCATTGATGGCAGTTCTATTAGTTTCCATTTTACACAGGTAATCTAAAACTTTTGATGACTTTTCATTCGTGTATGGGGAGAGTGCCACTGGCGGTAGTTCGTTTCGTAAAAAATTTGAAAAAGTTATGCCATTTAGCCCACTAGCATACGAGTATTCGGAACGCCGTTTTATGATCTATTTTTTACGATTCAGTGGCAGAACGAGCACACTGCTCACCCGGGAACCTGGGAACCGGCGACTAATGGCGCCGCATGCCCATGACACGCATTTCGGCAACGGTCCTGTCCTATCCTATCTCCAGTGCTAGCCCTGTCCAGTCCAATGTGAGATGAGATGATATGAGATGCCATGAGGTAAACCTCAAATGATTTTGCGGGTGTCGCGAGTCTCCACCGCCCGGCCCGGCCCGGCCCGTCCCGTCTCGTGTGTTTGTCAAGCTTGTTTGTTGTCTTTTTTTTGTGTATGTTTTTTGTTGTTGTTTGTTTGCCTGGTTTTATGATAATGTAATAAAAGCAAATTAACCTATAAAACCCAAAAAGTGCGACTTACACGATGGAATTGCGCCATAAGGTCTGGGCGTGTCCCCACCTCGCTCGCTCGGAGATATATGGATGGATGGATGAATGGATGTGTGTTCATGAATCTGTAAAACGGAAAGAGCGAAAAAGATCCACGTGGTTGTGCCAGAGTACCACCCACTATGATTTGGAGAGGGAAATAAGAGCCAGCGTGTTAGCTTAAAGCAACAAATGACCAAAAGCAGCCTTCGTTTCCCTCGTCTCTCGGAATGGCCCTGGCGCTGGCGCTGTCGCTGGCGCAAACGTGAATTAATTTCCAGGGAAGGCAAAGCCAAAGCCAAAGCAAGTCATGCAGAGGGCCAGAGAGCCCGGGACCAAGTGCCCCTCCGGGTGTTAAGTACAATATTTGCTGTGTTGCGCGTTTTACGAGTGGCGCTTTTGCCATCCAGCCAGGCAGAGAAGGGCAGGGCAGGGCAGGGCAGGCGGACAGGGCAGGGCAGGCGGACAGGCGGGACTGAGGCTGAGCCAAATGCAATCAATCAATGGGTCAGCATGATGGTACACACCAGACGAGTGCCAACCACATGGGGCGTTTCCATTTGCGGCCGCCACATTGACCACCCTCTGTGTGGGACTGGGACTGGGGACTGTGGACTGTGGACTCGGAATGGGACTCTGACTTTGACTGAGAATGGGACGCGGATCGCATACGGCCTGGATACGGATCTCTGCCGCTAGCCAGCGACAGCGACAGCGCCAGCCCAATGGGCAGGCAATCGCATCCTTGGGCCAAGAGCTGCACTTCACTTACAAATCAGTTGCCGCCACTTAAAACCTATTTTGACAATTAAGCTGTCCGCCTGTCAGCCTGACAGCGCGCACTTTTCACGCCACCACTCGATAGTGCCGTGCCGTGCCGAGCCCTGCTCATGGTGATGGTGGTAGTGGTGGGGTGGCATCATTGCCATTTTCCGCACCGCACACCACCACCCAGCAGCCATTAGCTGAGGGGCTGAGGGACGCAACGCGACGCGACGCGCGTTTTATGCTGTTTTAATTGCAACATCTGTCAGTGCGGTTTATGCATATATCAATTTCAAAATAGCCAGAAAATGGCAACGGGCAATGATTCGAATCCGCAGGCATAGGGCATAAAACCCAAACACAAGCCCGAACCCGAACCCGAACCCAAACCCGAATCCGAATCCGAACCATGGAAAATGAAATATTTTCATTTTTATTATTCACTTGCACAACCCATACGGCAAAACTGTCACAACACTCCTCGCTCCTGGCGGCTGAGAGCTGTCGGACTCCGTTCCCCGCTCACCGTTGCCCTTTCCGTTCCTCTACTTATATGACGAGGGGGTTGCCGATTGCCATTGCCGTTTGCCCTGGGTTCTGGATCCGTGTCCGTCTCCGGGAGAAGGGTCAGGATACGCACAACACACACACACACACACACACAACCTTTCCCTTTTGTCATTGTTTTTGTTTTTCTCTGATTATTGTCATTTTCAGCGGGCTCGACTTTAATGGCTGTCAGGAAACATTAAAAATTGTCACATGAATATATCGCGCGCCGTTTCATAATTGAGTTCTTCATAGTACTCATAGTACGAGTACTATTATAATGCAGTGTGTCTGGTCTGTCTGGCTGGCTTACATATACGGAATACTCGTAAGTACCTACATGTGTAAAATTGAGGCATGTTTACTCTCTATCTATCTCTCTCTCTCTCTCTCTGAGCGCGGGGATCTGTGTACCATTCCACACAAACTCATATAACTTCTGTAATAACTTTCACAGCAATACTCGTATTGAACACTTGCATCATTATAATGGGTTATTCAGGGGTAGAAGAATATCCAAAAAGAAAAGAGGGTTCTATGTTTGAGTTCTAAGTTTGCTTGAATTGATTAAAATGCATAAAAACGAGAGAGAGGAGTACAAGACTTCGTCGTTGCTATGGAAATACTCGTAGTAATAGTGATCCGATTTTGATTGCTTGGGACAAAACTGTGTTGGGAAAGAAATATCCAACTTTTAGTTGATTTACGTTTATTTTCAGAGACAAAAAAGCAGAAGACGAACAGAAATTATACATTTCCACGGCACTTTCATTCTCTCGAGTTTGCCTATTTTTGGATTTTTACGTGCATACATACATATACATACATATGTACACCGATAGAAAAAAGCACTGAAATTTTAATATTTTCACTCATTTATGCCATTGTTTTTCATCCAAAAGTGGTTGTATGAATATTGAATATTTTTCCCTTCAATTTTGATACAAATATGAAAATATTTAAATTTAATATATTTTTTATTTAAATTCGATATATTTCATATTTAAATTAAATATATTATATTTATTTTAAAGTGTTTTGTATTAAGATTAAATATGAACGTATTAAAAAAGCCATTTTAATACATTTATATTTGAATCAAAGTGAATTCTATTTAATTTTACTATGTTTGCATTTTAAATTCAAATATGATTGCAGTTTATTTTACTTTGGTTTTTTTCTACCAGTGTATGTATTTCCTCTCGAAATCTCACATTAAGTTGATTTGTTTTCTTTTTCGCTCCTCCTACTTTTGCTATGTTTTCAACTGTCTCCTTTAGTCTATTAATTATATTTTTTATTATTTATGTTGCCTTTGCCGCTGCCTTTCACTTCATCTCTCTCAAAGAAAAGAAGCACATGGGGCTGTATGTGTATATTGGTTCTACTAATCAAAGAAATATCTCCATACCCATACCGGCATAATCAAATTAAATTCCTAAGAGTTCTTATGGCACTTATTCCTTGACTGTCGATAGCCCAAAAAAGATTAAGTATGCTGCAAAGTTGAACTACTTATTGTGAGGACTGTGGATTGTTTCTGATATAAGTTTAATTGGAAAACTCTCAAGCGTTTTGCAAACATACATACTTCCAGCATATGCATGCAGGAAGGAACAGGGAAGGTGGCGAGGGGAGGAGGACGCCGGCCCAATCAGGCTGCAGTTGCTAAATGAGTTTGTCAATCAAAATGCAAATGTCAAAGGGAAGTGACATAATCCCACTCGGGAGTTGGGCGCTAAGTCGGGCGAGACGAGCCGAAATCCCGGTGCGAGTTAAAGCATTTGACCGCAGCAGCCGCTGCTGTTCCTCAGGGCTCACATCTGAACAGATTCCCGTATGCAGCGATCGCTCGTCCGTCCGTTCTGGGTTCGGCATCGGAAATAGCAACATATGACGAGGGCGACGACTACTGTCCTGTGTGTGTGTGTGTGAGGGGTTGGGGTTCACTGTGAGGGGTGAGGGCGAGGACGAGGACGAGGGTGAGAGCGCGCACACGTGGGTGGGGGTGTTAAATTGCATTAATCGGCTCTCGGACGGCTCATCGGACGATGCGACACCGTTTATGTTTTATGTGCTCATTTATAATGCGCACTGCTCATTTGGTAATGGTTCAATAATGACTGTCAGACCACTTAAAGGCTGCCAAGGAATACTCTACTCTGCTTGGCTGGCAGCCCCAGCCCCTGTGGAAACCTGACATCTGCTCTGCTCTGCTCTGCGCTGGCTGGCGCATATTTGGGGGCAGCTTAAAGCCTGCCCTAGTACACATGGCGCAACACTTACCAAAAAGCATTTGACTTTTGAACAAGCCCGCGATTTGCGTTCCCAATAATTCTGCACCATTGGTTTGGGAAATCCTCAGCTGACAGCAGCTACCCCACACCCCACCCCACCACGATCATCGAAGAAGGAGCAAGCACTCTTGTAATTTCAGGCGCCACTCTCCAGGGGTCAGGGAGGAAACGGAGCTGCAAAAAAGCAAATAAATAAAAGTCGCAGGTTGGGAAATGGAAGAGATCCAGCCACGACTTCGATGTGACTGAGCCAGATAGACATAGACATACACCCATAAGAGACGCAGTCAGCAAACCAAGAAAGAAAAAAAAAGAGAGGAAAAACAGTCATAAAAGTGAATAAGCTCCATTCCCAGTCTCACTCCCAGTCTCAGTCGCAGTTGCATTGCCATTCCCATTCTCTCTCCCCAATTGCCAATTATGCCCCAGCAGCAGCAGCAGCAGCAGCCACAGCATCCCCACACCGACCGACAAGAGAAACGTTCCAAACTATCGACGATCGTTGCCGTCGATCCCTGTCTACGGTCGGCAGGCAGGGAGCCGACAGTCACCACTGACGCCAACCGGTGTGTGCAGAGACATCATCGGGTAACAGTGAGGGACAGGACAGGACAGACAGGACAGACAGACAGGACAGACGGAGAGGACAGACGGAGAGGTCGGACTACAAGATGGCTTCCAGTGCTCGCCCGCACCAATTGCGGACTCACAGGAGTCCAAACAACTCGAATCTGCAGCCAGTGCCAGTTCCAGTGCCAGACAGACGTTCTCTTGTCGCATTCGCCGTGGCATTCGCTGAGAAGCTGCCTCAAGATATTTCATACCAAACCAAATTGTATTTTATTTAATTTGCGACGCTTATCAGGCGCCACTTACCGACGCGATCGGTGACAATTGCATACAAAATGCAGAACAACACAACGTAAATCGGGGGCTTGGGCTCGAATTTACTTTAATTTGAACAGGCGATAATGACATGCCTGAAATTCCGATAGCCCACAAAGCCTTGACTCTTCTGCAAGCTGATGGGATGATTAAACAATTATGAGACACCCCTGGGGATGCTTAGTCTGTACAATTAAAGAGTGTTTTCTATGTACAGGTACAGGCAGGGACTGCATGCGGACAGCCAGACATTTAGTACATAGATGGATTGAATCGCGAATCAACACACATATGTATCCCTAGTTTATGGTTTATTGGGGGGCGGGTGGGTTGCAGGAGCATCCATACAATAAGCATCTCTGTACTGTGTACTGTGTACCGAGTGCCGGGTATAATTAATTCGCATCTGCGAGAAGGAGTCGTCTCTGGTTGACTGCTGGCTGGCTGCCCTGTGGGACGGCGTGCAGACAACAACACGTCTTGACATTTGCATCTTGAAATGCAAGTGAAAGATACAATCCCAATCTGTGTATCCAGATGCGCCATTGTCGCTGTCTTTGGCAAATAGAACTCTCTCTTTCTCTCTCTCTCTCTCTCTCCTTTCTCTGTGCAGATGATAAATGACGTCGATTCAACAAATTGCCACACACAGGCATTCAGGCATTCAGCCATTTGGCCAATTGAGAATGGAATCAGTTCAACTCCAGGGCCCTTCTCTGTGTGCCACACACACTTGCTACATCTGGTGGAAGTTAACTCCCCAAAAACTCCGCCTCTTCCGCCCCCTCACCAATTTGAGAATAAATTCTGGGATATTTTCAATTTACATATATTTTGTATAATAAATCGCTGGCAAGCCTTCACAGGGAATGGAATGGTATGTGAAAGGTATCAAAAACATTGCTTGGAATTTTAGTTGATTATTTTCCTCATATGTACATACATATGAAACACATATGTACATGGGCTCTGAAGTACTTTCAAATCTGTTAAGTACTAAATTAAATAAATATAATACCCCAGCAAACCAAACCATCAATTCTTTCATCAGATGGATCGTTGATCGCCCTACTTCAAAACTGCCAGAAAATCGCATCCCCATCGTTATTTAATCAATAATTATTGATTATTATAATTATTATAATACATACAATCTATATTTTACAAATTTCGTTTGAATATACATAGCAAAACTTGTAAATTACTTAGAAATAAATTGTAGCTTTTTCTGTTGTTATTTTTTCTTCATATAAATATACCAAAATGAAAAAGAAAACAAAAGCGTTAGTGAAAATATTTTTTGCGTACCATAGCAAGCAATATGTAAGCAATAATATTTTTATGTTTTAATTTGTAAAGTTCTACCGAAATGAATTTAAACAAAACAGTTCCACGAGTAACACATCAACTAGAGTTTTGTCGGGCTGCCAAAGCAGCGACCTTTTTTATGGCTGCAGGCCAGGGATGCCGGCCACAAACAGATGTCTGCTAGTCCCTGGTATTCAGTGTTTTTGTTTTGTGTCGTGTTTTGTTATTGAAAAATAAAAATTGCAATTAAAAGTGTTTGCCGCCAGTGAAATGGAACTGCCGAAAGCGCTTTCGATTGCGGAGATACGCAATTACATGCTGGTGAACGAGTGCAAGGTGACAAATCATGCGCTGGTGAAGCATTTCAAGAAGTTTCTCACGCATCCACAGACCCAAAGTGAGTCATTGGGCAAGCATTGAGAGTTTGTGTTTCTCTCTATGACCTGTTGCATACCATACAACACACACAAAGCTAGTTTTGGCAATTGCAATGCGTAATTATAATATAATTGCATTTCAGATGAGGCGCGCAGGCGATTCAAGACATATGTGACGCTGCTGTCGACCATCAAGAATGAAAACAACCAAAAGTTTCTAATTCTGCGCAAGAAGTACCTGAATGAGTGCCCCACCGACGAGGTGGTGGAGCGGGCCGTGGCCGCCGCCAACAATGGCCAGGAACCCTCCAGTCCCGGCGGTGGCTCCATCACATTCGAGGGTGGCAGCCTCGCCTCCCCGATGCGGCAGCCACCGCCGTACAAGCCACCGCCCATGGTAACATCGCCGTCTGCCGGCGTCGCCGTGCACAAGGGACAGCAGGACAACTATCGGGAGTGTGTGGACGAGTTTACAGCGGCCATCCAACGCATTGATCCAGCACGTCTGGAGCGGCAGCCTGACACCAAAACGGAAGATGAACCCCCAGCTGTCAGTGGATCCGTGTCGCGCTCCAATTCCGTGGATGAGACCGGCAACAAGGAGAACATACCCAGATTCTCCTTCTCGTCGGGCGCCTCCACAGACAGCTCCGCCGCTGAGAAAGTCTCCAGCAACGAGGCGGACGCAGCGGAGAATCCCATGAGCGTGAAGGAGGCTACGCGCAAGTTCAACCGGATGGCATCCGAGGAAGAGGCCAAGATTATTTCGCCGCCAGCCAAGAAAAAGCCAGAGAAGGTGAGTAGCCAGAACCGGTTAAAGCGTATTTAGCCTTCTTTTTCATGCCCCATGCAATGCGGGTGACTGTCAAGGTGTGTGTGTGTGTGCGTCCCGCTTCTTTTATGGTCAACGGTGCTAAGGGTACGGGAACGGGAACGGTGCTAAGTGCAGGCACATGCTTTAGGGCCGAGCTGTTTATACAATTTGTTCCATTTCCTGCCTACTACCGACCAGTGAGAAACGTTTCGGATTCTGTGGAAAGCTTCACCTTCGGACGGACAACTTTAAATGTCTCATTTTTTGTCCCTTGGTTTTGCTTTGATTAACTATGTAGGAATCGTTTCGTAATGGCAGCAGCTCCACTGCCGCGCAGAATGTGGCATGAATGCAAAGCATGGACTGTGGACTGTGTGGACCACAACAAATCAGAGAAAGATTAGATCTGGCTTCATCTGGAACTACTTATAGGGTCTCACAATTATTAGCCCGCTCGTCAACAGCTGATGCGTGCATTCTGTCCCAGGCCTAGATGTGTGTGGCACCTCATGTGGAACTGCTGGCTGGGGCTGGGGCTGGGGCTGTGGCTGGGGCCTTATACTTAGACTTGGACTGCTCCCCAAACTGTCAGCCGTGTCAACAATTCTCAGAGCCATGTCACGAACTGCCACCAGCACACTCGGAATTGAATAAATCCATTAATTTTATTAGTGGACAATATAAATGTAAGTCTCTCACAAAAGTACATGCGCCTGCATCGTTCACGTTTTTTTTTTGTATTTTTCGCTTGCTTGCTGTCTGTTGTCCGCTCGTCTCTCCCTCGCGACTATTGTCGCCGCGCGCGCATTCGGTGCCCGATGCTCGACATGTGTATATGCATGTACTACAGACAACACATGTACTCGCGTGTATTTAGTATTTAGTAACTTGGTCTTTGGCCATCAACTACCACTATCCCCGAAGACACTTTTCGACGCTGCCATTTGGCATTTGGCACTTGAGCAGACAGCGGGAGGCGGGCAGTCAAACACTTTTATGGCCACCTCCCCCCCAAAAAGAGTATTTGCCAAAAATGTGCACCAAAAATCTGTACATTCCATGACACACGTATCCGTATCTATAAGTCTGTGTTTCATGCTTTTTCATAAGTGGACAAACTTTGAAATCTTTGCAAGAAAAACGAAATTTATAGAGAAGGGATTTTTTCGAACCGACCGAGGGGTTCTATTGCATAACGCGCGACACGTTTAAGCTTCACATGCAGAAAATATAAATATAAATGATCAAAAATCAAAATGATAAAATTATCTAAAAGTGCATAATTTTGAATATAAAAACCCCTCAATTGGATCATAAGGAAATACTTATCAAATGTAGGTGGAATCTAGGTCAAAAAACATATCTATTTTTTCTCTGCATATTCTCGTAAAACATTCAGAAAAAAACATCGAAAAAATACAGACTACTGCTAGTCCTTTCACACAATCCCCTCCATATGAAGTGGCTGATTTTCTAGCATGTTCGTACGCAGATACCAATTTAGAAATACAAATAAATGCCTTGGAAATTTGTCAAGCGTTACGGGAACAGGAACATAGTTTCTTAGTTAATGTTACAAGCTAAAGAGGAAAGGAGTGGAGAGGGGCAGAGCGGAGCGGAGCGGAGAGAGAAGAGAGAACAATTGCGCAGAGTTGTCAAACAACTGTCAACCACTTAGACCTGTCAATCATGAAATTTAGAGTTGAAAAATAATATCCCTCGAGCATAAATCATCCAAATTGTCGGCAAAGACGAATGATATGCCATCCCCCCCCCCCCCCCCATACCCATCTGAGACATGCATAGAAGATGATGCTTTGGCTCTGGGTTCTTGCAGCAGTGGATGTACATCAAAATGAGATTGTCAACGGCACGTCAAATGCCATAAAATCCCACTAAAACATCGAAGAAGAAGAAAAAGAAGAAGGAGCCAACTTAAGTGCCTATTTGTACAGGCGTACTTCGGACATGGAAAAACCCATGAGATGAGATCCGCTCCATATCTATCTGCTACAGAAGTATCAGCCAGTTGCAACTTTGATTTTCTCACGTATTTCTTGTTTCCGGACTTAACAGTCGCCCCTAATTTTATGCACAGAATATAAAAATACATGGCAATACGATGTACGGCAATACATACATACATATGTACATACATTATGAAATATAAAATGTAATATGTATAGCAAGGTGACTTTTGCAGAAGGAAATGCAATGCAGCTTAGCTTTTTTTCCACGAATCATTATTTGTTTGTCACGGAGGTAACTCCAGAATGATAGGGTGGGGATACCATTGGAGGCGCCTACACCATGTTAACAAATTGATTCGCTAACAAGATTCCCATCATCTCTCGCTCTGGCGCCAACAGTCCTGAGGCAATTATCCGAATTCAGTTGTAAGACAATATTGGGATAGGTTTGATGGATGTGGCGATGCTGTCGAAAAAGAAAACTAATCATCGCAGCGACCAAAAGAAAGTGCCACCTCATCTTGGTCAGAATTTGATGCTAGAGATCCCATATACCAATGGGAGTTTTCTTCGTGATCAGTGAGGCGCCAAACGCCAGACACTGGGGAGCAAGTGGAGTACCGGCAGTACCGGGCGTAGATCCATCAAAATGGATGGCTCTGGCCCTGGCAGCGCTGATCAATTAAATTCGTTTCGATCGTTTTTAATTATGTCGATGATTTTGCATTTAATCCGCTCACTCAGCAAGCATTGATTAATTTATTTCCCAACAAGCTGCCTTAAAACGGGGGCTTTTTTCTTAAGACTAATATTAATATTAATCGAAGTTTTAATCAGTTTATTCGAAGCAAAATGTAGAAGATTTGTGGCAAAGTTTGATTTATTATCGGTGGGCATTAAAACCACACCGAAAAATACAACTATTAAAGAGATTTCTCTTAGTTTTGGCTTTAGTTTAAAACCTCCCCCTTCAAGCGAAAAAGTCAACCCTCAACCCCGAATGCAGCATCAAACAAACCACATTTATTCTTATTAAAATACCGGGGCAGGGCAGGGCAGGCACCTCAGTGGATACTCCAATATCCCAATATGCATATAAAACTTACCCTTCCCGCACCGAACTGAACCGAACCGAACCGAACCAAAACCCGACCCGACCCACATCAGGGCGGCACTGGAAAACCCTTTGCAGGCAAACAAGTTGGTGAAACATGTTAACACAGCCAATAAGCAGCAATAGAAATTAGTTAGGCAAAGCTATTCTCATCACGGCGGCCATCGGGTGGCCAGAACCACAAAGGACCCAATTAAAAATGTAAGGAAACAAACCAAAAGTTGTTATTGCTGTTAAACAACAACGAAACTGTGTCCCGAAGCGGTTAAATTTACAACAGCAACAATTTCTACCCGTCGAGGATGTGGACGAGGAGCGTCAGTAGTGGCCAGAGTTGGAGTAGCCCCCACAAACGGGGGAGTACGACCATCAGTCGGTCCGGAACGGAACGGACAGAGCCCGCATGGATACGGGGATGGCAAACACGACCATTTTGTGGCTCTCCATCGAGGCGGCCAAAGGTAAGATACGGAAGGCAAACGTAAACACAGGAGGAACATGCTTTGGCCATGGCCCAGAGCCACAGTCAGAGACAGAGACAGAGACAGTGGCAGTGGCTGTGGCAGACCTGGGCACGGCAAGGGACAACAACGGGCCAGCAATGTGATATAATATCGGGGCATAAAGGGACACACAGGACATAAGAAAGCTGGCCAACAAACAAGCGATTGGGGAGAAATGAGAAAAATAGACAAAAGGGCGGTGGGGGGTGGGTACACACACACCCAGGAGGCAGTCACTGTCACTGGAGCTGGAGGAGTTTTCCAGTTCCAGTTCGAGTTTGAGTCGAGTCCGAGTTTCCCTTTTTTCAAAAGCCATCAAAAAAAGGCAACATAAATATACCATCCCATACCCGTGGGTGGGTGGGGACTCTCGGTGCTGTTCTGTTCGGTTCGGTTCGGTTCTGTTTGGTTCTTTTGTTTAGCATTGACATGGCCACTTTGCCAGGGGCTTTACGAGTACGACTACGAGTGCGAGAGTCCTCCTTTTGCCGTGTCGTTGGCTCGTTCGTTTGGCTGCCTCGGCTGCGGGCTGCTGCTCGTTTGCTCATTTGCAAATGGCGACCAACTGAAGTTACCTGCGCGATGACTATGAACGGGTAACCGTACCGTACCGCATGGTATGCCCACGGGAACTACTATTCCGTGTGCGTTCGCGCACAACTCGTAATTGGAGGAACGTGGAAGGGACGGAGATGGAGACTCTCCTGAAGTCAAGTGGCGTGCAAATACAGGCGCACGCGTTGCGGCATCCTGCGGCTAAATGCGGCATTCAAATGATTTCCCCCCACCCCCCCCCCCCTCCCTCCCTTCCATTTATTAGCTACTGTTATACAGTAGACAGGGTGAGGTGGGTTAGGGGAGGGGTGAATGGGAGTGGGCTGTACAGGTAAAATCCCGCGATGCGTATGATGCTCCTCTCCTGCTCTTGCTGCTTGTTTGCTTCGCGAACATAATGCGAATGGGATAATTAGTTGCCGAAATGTGTTCCGCGGCTCGTAAATATAAGGGCACACATGTCGGGCTGTTGTTGTCTTGCCCCCTCCCACTGCACACACAGCACACACACACACACACACATGTGTGTTTTATCTGCCTCTGCAACCGCTCCCACCACCGTTCCAATCATTAGAGAGAGAGCTCATTACGAGTAAAGTAAATCACGAAACTCGTACAAAAAAAAACACGAGAGGTAAACGGAAGGAGGAACAACTTTCGTTGGAGTTCGCTGAGATCCTCGAGCTCTATTTCACTTAACAGAAGAAGAAGAAGAAGGAACCAGAACCCACCCGCCCACCCGCCCGCCTTAAGGCGCGTGCCCTAATAAATAAAAATTATTACCTTCATAATTATGGAAAGAACATCGGCAATGGGCGCCCGGGCCCATTCGGATGCGTGAGCATAATTACCATCCAGCTTTTACACCCATGTCTGTAGCAGCACTAGCAGCAGCAGCACCCCAACCCCCATCCCTCACACCCACTGGAACATCCCCATATGCAGATCCCCAATGGAGGATGCCACACAGAGTTTTGTGGGGTGTGAGGAGGAAGGGGGAAACGGAACGGAACGGAACGTATGGGTGTGTAAATTAGAATCGTGTATTCCGACGACGACGACGTCGACTATGTGTATGAGGTGTGTGTGTGTGTTGGCGTTAATGCTCTCAATGGGCTTTCTATGTTTTATTCCCCGGTTCATGCCGATGTTTTTTTGTTTTTGTTTTTCTTTTTACCACTTTGGTGTCTACGCCCCCAGAAAACATGTATAATTAATTTATGCCTCCTCTGGTTCCCGTTTCACTTTTTCTGTTACTGTGTGTGTCTTTCAGCAATTAATTGAGGAGAAGGATTCGCCCGAAGTCACACTGGCGCATCCCAAGGCAAAGGAGTGGATTGTCTCGATGGCGAAGGCTAATTACCAAGAGTTGGCCAAGTTGGCCAGCGAATATCCCGAGCTGGTGAAGCTGCAGGTGAGTTCTCCTACTGTACATAGTTAAGGATTATTATTGCCTGAAGAGTGGCCGTCTGCCCCTCTAACAAATACGACAAGTACAAACTATTCATAAGCATTAATTACGACAAATTAAGCAGCGAACGCGTTGTTTTTTGCCATGTCGAACAACACTTAAAAATGCGAGGAAAATACACAAAATACATACAAACATACTCGTACATACTCGTACATAGTCGGATAATAACGACGACGACTGCTGGCATGGCCAGCCGGGGCGACAATTAATTGTGAAATATGTTTCCAACATTTTTAGCACTTGTAGCTCATGTTAAGAAGTGGGCGTGAGCGCCTGCCACAACGCTGCCATAGATATACATAGATATAGATACATAATAGATATAGACGTAGACGTAGACACAAACCGCCATTGGACAGCCAGAGGCAGGCCAGGCCAAGCCTTGACGAATGACAACGGGGGGGGATAAGTAGTTGCGGAAAAGGTTCTGCCGGGCAATTTCCATTTATTCTAATGCTTTATAAAATCTTTGGATTCTTCATATGAACCTTCATTTAAAGAAGAAGAACCCAATAGACTCTCAGTGGATTTTGTACGGTTTGCGCTTGGACATCTTCCTTCTATCTTTTTTTCTTGTTTTGTTCCTTTTTTGAGTCATGATATTTCCTGCAGCTATAGTTTAAAATGTAGCTAGAAACTAACTAATTGCAATGGAAAAATGTCCCATTAAATGGCAATAAATATCAGACTATAGGAACTAAATTTCTTGCCTTTCGAACTTCCCCCTCAAATATGTATGGTGTTACAGTACCCACAAGTAGCCGCATAATTGATCATATTTTAGACATATCAAGGGCCTAGAACTGCGCTCCCATATTTACAATCTATAGACATCAATGGGGAGGGAACTACGACCAGATACCTGGCCGTTTATCACTCATATTTATTAGTATACTCGCATTAATTTATGATATGCATATGACCCCACACTCCAACTCCTACTGGAGAAAAAAACGAGCAGCAATGCTCGAGGGGTCGCCCCAAATGAGACATAGAAAAATGAGTTACGCTCGCGACATCTTAAAATTCAGAGATTCGTGCGGAACGGGAGCGGGGGAAACCCACTGTGAGAACTCAATACATGCCACAGATTTCGCTGAATGAGGCAAAGGCCAGGCCGGGCCAGGCCATGCCAGGCCACACAGTTGCCTGCATGCTCATGTTGCTGTGGTGTCTCTCAATTAGATGAAATTTTCGGTCATATGCCCGGGGTATTTATGTCCCATATCCACTACTGAGGGCCTGAGGCTGATGCTTATGCTGATACTGGGGCGTTGGACTCGTCGTAAGATGATTTATGTCCACCGCAGACTAACATGGGCCCAGTGTCTGCCGGGAAGGCGTGGTATATTATGTTTTTAAGCGAACTAATTGCCGTACAAATGCACTGTTCCCGGAAATAATGAATTCCGCGCGTTGTACGAGTGCGAATGCCACTGCGAGTATCTGCTGCAAATCTGCAGGCCAGAGCAGAGCAGAGCAGAGCCATAAGTGCAATCAATTAATGAGCGTGCATCCCTGCATACCGCCAGAGAGTGTCAGCCCCCAGGCTGGGCAGGCTGGGAGCTCATTTGCGGCGCTTCCAATTCCTTGAATCACTGAAATCGCAACGAGACGGAAATAGCCATAAATCAGACCGCAATTGCCGCTTAACCTAATGCCTCGGGGTGTTCCATGCGACGGGGGCCACAGCGAATTCTTTTTTATGCGTGATCTCGTACTCGTAGTATTCGAGAACGCCCAGGAAATTTTTCATTTTGTAAATGTTTCGGCTGCGGTCCTGTGTAAAATATAAAAAATATTCACACGCACAAATTAATGAAGATTTTTGACTGGTTCGACTGCAGTTTGTTTATAATTAAATGATATTATAGTCTGTCGTTTTATGCAGTTAGAATTAAATGACAGAGTCCAGTCTACTGTCCAATTTGGTTTATAAAAAGCTCTTTAATTTATGGAATAACTTCCAACTCTGCATGCTGATCCGGAATGTGTTGCCTTCTCTATATACTACTCTTCGTGGCATTCCATGAGAAACCCTATCGATATGCAGATAGTATGCACATGTCCAACATTTATGTATGGCAATCCGTAGGTAGGGGAAACCCAAATATGTACATTTTCACCAGTCATCACCAGGTAACATGCAGCAGCAGCAACAGCAGCAGCAGAAACAAACAAAAAAAACAAAAAATATTTTTAATTTGAATAAGTAATTCGTACAACAGGCAAATCAAAAAGGAAAGAAAAAGAAATAACAAGTCGAAACAAATGCGAAACAAGGAAAATTCAATTTACCCGCATGTCAAGCCGAATTGCCGGCTAGGTCAAACACGTTGATGGATGGATAGATGGATGGTTGGATGGTTGGTTGGATGGTTGGTTGGTTGGTTGGTTGGGTGCATGGCTGACCGAATGGAAGGGACGCCATAACAACAGTTGGAACGATACCCAGAGACCAGACCAAACACTGGCAACGTCGACAAGCTCAAATTGCAAAACGGTGCAGCTTGTCTATTGGGGCGGGTCCCCAACACTGACCCCGGCCCGGCCCACAAGAGCCGTTGAAACAATAGACACAGACACACACACACACACACACACACGACAGGAGAATGTTCCGACCCCCACACCCATGGCAGCCGTAGTGGTACTCGTACCTGGATGAAATCGGGAAGGAACAACAACGGACAACGAAAATACGAGGCATACCTTGGTGAAAGTACAAACACACACACACACACACACACACGAGTCAAAAGTTTTTAATTAATACAAAACTTGTAACATTTTATAAGCCGCTATGTTTGTTTGTATGCACACAAATAGTAGTCATGTATGAGGATATATGTACATACCTATCATATAGGGTTTACATAGGGAATTCCATCAACTCATTCTAAACGCCCAGCAGCAGCCTCGAAAACTGACGAAGGCAGGCTGGCTGGCAGACAGGCAGAGCAGAGCAGAGCCATGGCCCAGGTGGACTATTTAACTCAATTCAAATGTGCATGTATCCCTCTCTTACGATCTAACACAAAGTCATGTCCATGACTGTGCATCCTCTCACGCCTAACCCGAACACCAAACCCCAACCCCAAGCCCAAGCCCTAACCCTACGCCATGTGTAGTAGCCAGTTCAGTGCTTGATTGCTGATGTCGTATGCCAGAAATTTAATTAAACTTTGGATACAAACCGGACAAGCCCATATACCCATACTCATTCCCCCCACCAACCACCATTGGCTCGCTGTACTTAGAAACATGTGCAACCCATGGACAATCTCGTGTGTATATAAATATGGGTACTATGCCGCCTAAAAGAAGCTTTATTCATTCTTTAAGATTTGGTATTCGAAGTGCTTTATTTTGAAACGTTTTACTGCTAAACAAATAAATACTATTGGACTTTGTTTGCTGAAGGAATAGAAGCAAGTAATGAAGATCCATTCTACCTGGAGTTTCCGACTAGAACTCCAATGCCCCTTTGGCAAATCAAAATAAACTCATTAAAAACTTAGGAAGGGCAATCTTCAAAGTCCTCCCAAGAGGCAATTCCCTTCATAGCCCCCACATGACCATGAACTTTTCAACAGGTCGTCGCTGGCAGTGGCAATAAAACGTCTGACACCTTTGACAGTCGCTGCCGCATATATTCGTACGTACAGACATATATGTCATCGGCATTGGTGGCGCCTTCTGCCAACCAAGTGGCATATGATTCCCTCAGCGCTGAAACATCAAACCAGCGGCATGCATGGTGGCGGCAGTGGCGGCGGCGGTGGCTTGTGTGAAAGATATGTCGGACGTTGGGAAGCGGCGGCATCGGTAGTCGCTAGTCGCTAGTCGGTAGTCGGTAGTGTGTCATTAAACTGAGGTGACAATTCAATCAGCAATCCGACAAAGCAACACCGGCGCAAACGGCTTGTGGTCCGTCAAATGAGTCTTTCCGTGGAGGTGGAGTCTTTCCAGAAATCCAAATCAAATGTGTTTACGACCTACCCCCACTGCCCAAGCAGCGGGCACAAAGGCTAGCGCAAAGGTCCTCCACGTTGGTGGCTCAATTTTATGTTCGCTCTGCAGCTATTAAATTTAATTGGAGCTCTGCTTGTCATCAACAAAAAATATACCACACTCGTATACATTTCCCTGAAAGCAAACACTGACACTGTGCCCGCACAGTGCTTGTGGCTTTATATTTAGTTATGCCTGCTGCAGTTAAGAGTTCAGCTCTCGGAGTGGTGGAATATAATATTGTCAGTTGACATGCGAAAGGATTTCCCTTCTGGGAAAGAGTCGTCGCAGTTGCGTCGCCGTGTCATCCGGCCATCACTCGGTGCGGTGCGGTGCAGAGCATAAAACTGCATTTAATTGTTCTTGTCGTAAATATTCTTTGAAGTTGCACTCCGATTTGGGTCATCTGAGGCCAGTCAGAGCAGATACTTGCGCATGTTTTTTGAAACGTTATTGGCCAATAATGAAATAACCTAGTGATAGATCTATCGCTAGATTTGCTGCAAGTCTAAGAGAGAGAATCTTCCCTAACCTTTTAAACTTGAAAGAAATTAATTGATCTGTCCCATAAAACTTGATCTGTCTTTAGCCCACGCGTAGATTCCCATCCGATCTTTGATTTATGGATCTGCAACACGATCTCGAACCCCGTGAAGAGAAAATAAGCTTCAGTCTCATGCGGCGGCTTGGGCCGCCAACCATTAATTTCAACATCACCTCAAAACGCCCCTGAAACAGTGGCTGGCACAAGAGAGTTCTTAGATGTAAAGGTTTTTCTTGGCTGGTGGGAAAACCTTGCAAGGGAATGGAAAGGATTGGAACTTTGAACTGATCAGCGTCGCCATTCTGCTGGGCATCTTGTGCATTCTGGCACTGAGTGGAATTCTCAGGAATTTGTCTTTATTATTACGTTTAACTGGCATATATTGGGTGGCGCTGTTGGCGCCAACATCTTGCACGTTCCAACGAATGAATGTCTCAACGGGCAGAATGTGGCCTGCCCGCCCGACCGATTGTCTTCACAATTATTGTCATTGACAATTACCGGGACCGGGATACTGCGTTGAGTGTAGTGGACCCCCAAACGGAAGTGTACACCGAACTAGCAATGCTCTTCCTCTAATGGATGGGGCAGCCCTTGTACATAAGGAAGCGGTTATGATCGTTCATCGAGCATCAAAGCAAAGCCAACAGCAAAACTTTTATGACCATTAAACAGTTCGGAGGCTAAAATACAGAGAGTCAAAGAGAGACAGAGAGAGAGAGAGAGAGAGAGAGCTTCTTTAAGCGTGTTTAGCTCCGTGACTGGTGGAAGAGGAATTTTTATTTTTGTGCCATCCCAAAATCGGCGACATGTCTCGAAAACGTGAAACTCTTCTCGGTTCCAGCTTCGATCGGACCGTACCGGCCCGCCGGTAAAGTGTCAGCAAAAACGAAATTGAGCTTATCTGTGAATGCATCGGCGGGAGTCGCATCCCGTACCGTACCGTACCGTACCGTCCCGTCCTGGACCCAAGACGTCCTGGTACTCGTCGTACTCGCCGGCTGGCGACTTGATGCAATCGTGCAGTCGTCAAATTAGCGACATTCGAAAACCTTCCCAGATAACTACGAAAATCCCAAATGAAACAAAAAACAAAACAAAACAAAATAAAAAAAGCAGAAAGCTTCAGGGCCCTGTGGCCAGGACCGTGCGCAGTTTTTTGTTATTGCCTGATGCTGCTGGTGCTTCCAGAACCCACCAGAGATCTGTCACAGTCTTAAAAAAGAAATAAAAATAAAATAAAATAAAACAAAAGCATCCACGATCATCGGTCATTGGGAAGCCCAACAAACGGAGCTGCAACTGAGCTTCGTTCTACGTGATTTATTCGCTTTGTCAATTGAATTGTTTTCAAGTGGATGATGGGCTTCTGCAGCACCAGCAACGAGAGCCAGGCACCTACTTTCGCATAGTCAATCAGGGGATCCTCCTCAACGATCCTCAACGATCAGCAGTCCGCAATCCACAATCCACTGGTGATTTCTATGACTTGATTGACATTTCATGAGCCGAGGGGGTATAGAAGTCCATTTGCCGCATTCGCCGCCGTCGCCACACAGACAACAACAGCAACAACAACAGCAGAACAAAACAAAAAAAAAGTGAAGAACAATGGCAGGGCAGCGTCAAGAGCGAGCGAGCGTCATTGATGATCCTCCGAAATGAACTGATGATCCGCTTCGACAATTCCCAAAACGACAAACTCAGGCGCCATGTTAACCACCAAGGAGTCACTGCCAATACTGGCGCAATACAATCACATCACCCCATTGATTATTGACGAAGATGGATTCATGATTGACTGCGGTCTGTCTCTGCCACTGCTACTGGCACTGGATCTGGCACTGCCATTGTTTACCCAATCGAGAAGGAGAGACAGAGATGATTACAATCGATGGACCGAACCGGAGATGGCTTTGGCAGACGCTTTGCATTTTATTAAACACGATCCTTTTGATTATTACGCCTCGGTTTTGTGATGGCCTCAGGCCGATTCAGCGATTCATCGATTCTGTGATTCAGCGATCGATTCTGTGATTCTGCGATCTCCGATATCGTTTTGATGGAGGTCAGTAGCTGCTTTATATGGACATGCAACTTGTCACGTTTAATGGAATGAAATGGACTGGACTCTGTCTCGGATTCAGTGCGAATCCGGATACACAGCCGCTCCGTGTGGCTATGTATATCAATGTCAATGCGTGTGCTGCTGCTGCTGCTGCTGGGATCTGTAAAGCAATCAACGCCGGAGCCACCGACTTAAGCTAAAGTGCCTGTGGGCCACCAAATCGAATATGTATATTGATTAGCTTTCGCCTTTCGGGTGAATGCATGTTCCTGTCGCATGCAGTGCCACCGTTCCATGTTCCATGTACTAGCGCCGGCTACCGAAACCAGCCACAAAACCCAACGTCAGCACCAGAGGGCCCTGCAAATTTGTCAATACGTATTCCGATGTGCAGCAGAGAGGTCTCCGCTCAGCGGCGGGTCATAAATTGTGCAAAATAAATGTAAATAAATAATACCTCGTACACTACACTCGGATGAGCCGTTGCCGTTGCCGTTGCCGTTCCCGTTCCTGTTCCCTCGGTTTTCAATCGCCGGCGGCCGGCGGCTGGCCGACCGTCTCAGCGTCTCTGGTACCCCACACATTGTTCTATACACCTTGGCACTGGCAAAACAGAAATAAAAGGAGGTGTTGCCACGTTGTTATGAGTTTTTAAATCCGACTAAGCCCACTCGCCAACATTTATTCGAATTTAATCGATTTTTCAAATTGACTCCGTAATCCCTCCTCCTCGTTCGGTTCTGTCGTTCTGTCTTCTGTTTAGTGTAAGCCCAGAATTCGTACAGAGTTCGCCTGAACGCCCATCGGTGCCGCCTATATTGGTTTTGGCTTTAACTTGTTTGCTTACATTTGTTGTTGCTTATTTCTGTGGGATAAAAAATCAACAATTATTTATTACCCCTGTCCTTTCAACGCACTGTTCAAGCCCGGTCGGCCCCCCTCGTTTTGGCCACTTCAAACTTATTTTTGCCCCAACTGCTGTGGCCAAAAGCCACACCGAATTACAAATGAATGCGATTTATTTATTAGGCATTCAATAAAGTCATATTTCCTTTGCCATAAAGAGCATAGCAATATTGGAGCAAAGGGAATATTATAATAATAATAATAAGATGCGTAATTAGGAAGATTTTGATCTGCTGCTCAAACTTTTTGGAAACCATGAAATCCGCAGCGAGAAACGGGTTGTCTGTAGTAGAATCAGTTTTTTTTTTATATTCTTTAATTTCAATTGCTTAAATTGCCTTCTTACGTTCTAAATATTTGCCAAAAACAAAGTTTTAGTATACCAAACATTAGTTTATAGTTGAATGCGAATAAAGTTTGAAGTTTGAAGGGTAGCATCAGCAGCAGCAGCAGCCCACTGGCAAGGATCCAAGGATCCAGAATTAAACAGTGACTTATGCATAATTAATGAGGGAACCGAAACAGGTGTGCTCCATGCGTACGGGTGACAACCGTTTCTGTCAAACATGATGACAAAAGATTACATTCCCAAGCTTGAAGCATGCTGCTGCTGCTCCTCCTCCTGCTGCTGCTCCTCCTCCTGCTGCTCCATCGACTGCTGCCAACCCATAATGCTTGGAGTGGCAGGAGGCAACATGCTTAAAAATTTACATAAAACTTCTGATAATAGTTTTCCATGCGATTTGTGGGATTGCGGATGGAGCATACGCCTGCCCTGCCCTGCCCTGCTCTGTCTCTGTCTCTGCCTCTGTGGCCCTCGTGGGGCCCTGGTCTCGTTGCTGGGTTCGCACGTTACCTAAAATCCTTGGGACTGATGCTGCGATAGCGACATCATAAATTACGAAACTAAACTTTGTCCGAAAGGGACGAATGGTGATGATGATGAGGGAGGTACGAGTGGACGAGTGGACGAGTGGAGTTGGTGTGGTGTGGCGTGGCGTGGCGTGGAGTGGAGAGGAGGCATGCAGCGGGTCGCGCTCGCGCAGACTAAAAAACGCAGACCCACGATGGAGCATGGAGCATACATTTTTCGCCTGAGTGCAATTGCTTGTCAAACAAACAACAAACAAAAAAAAAAGGTTATGCTTCCCAAAAAGTCAACAAAAAAGACAAAGAGAGAGTGAGAGAGAGAGAGCGAGAGCGAGAGAAAGAGAACCCAAAGCAAGGAAATGTCAAATCTTGGTGAACTTTCGACAGGACCTTGGACTGTAAAATGGCTTGCCAGTGCATCAATTAATACGAGATTGACATTCATTTGCAGACTCGATTCATTCAGAAGTTCTGTGTGTAATCCGGGGCTCTCTCATTTAAGCATTCGCCAATTACTCAATGGCCGCTTATCAGGAATTCAATAATTAATTAGCAAAATTAACAAACGATTACTGGAGTCGTGGACAGGGCAGACCAAGCAAGACCAGACCAGACCTGACCAGACCCTGCTTCCAGCACGACTCTTGCAGGAAGGCAGCCAAGAATAACAAAATTCTGTTAGTCACGCATGCTAATCTTCGTGTTGTCTCAAAAGTTGCAAGTTGCAAGCTGCAACCGTTGGGGCAAGCAGCAGCAGCAGCAGAAGCAACAGCAGCAACAGCAACGGAAACGACGACCCAGAACGCGACGCGACGCGACGCGACGGTGGTGGCCGCCGCCACCGCTTGGCGACTTGGTTACCTCGCTATCGATACGATACTGCATTGTTAAGACCCAAAACAAATGATTATTGTGGCGTCTATTTAAGGGTAATCGTGTTGTCTGCACAACAGCCTGTGCCTGAGCCAGTGCCTGGTCTCAGCCTGTCTCAGGACCTCAGCTGTCTCGTGATGCTGTGTAGGGTCCTGCTTATAGATGATACTTGGCCGGGCATAATTGAAGCTGGCTCATGAGACGCTTTTAGGTTAATTATGCCTGAGACTGCTCTCCGCTGTCCTCACTACCGTGGCATTCGGTGGCTCAAATTAAATACGCCATTTAATAAATATGGTGGCCATTATCGGATAAGCTTCTGAATCTTTTACTTAAACATGTCACTTCGCATTAATCTGGCCTGGCCTCTCCGGGGCCAACATTCTCTGGTCTGTGGCAACAGGTAAACGATGAAGGTAAACGAGAGTCAAGTCCAGTCAGGCCACACGCAGCGCCTGCCTGCCCCGCGATATGTTCGCATGCGCAACGCCAGTGGCTGGGGCCGGGGCCGGAGGCTACCACACAAAATCGAGATTATCATAAATAATGTGGAGTAACAGTTCCACGCGCTGCTGCTGCTACGGCGGCGGCCTAGGATGCCCATTTGTTGCACGTTCTCTGCGCGTTCTGATTTCCCAGAAAGGATCAGACGAGATGAGGTCACAGTTACCCAGTGCCAGCTACTATATGAGTTGTAGGCCTCAGTAGTCTCAGACTCTGCCTCAGTCACTCTTAATGACGTCTAATTTGTCATCGTTGAGGAACTAATTTTTCAGCTCAGCTTGGTGATATGAACCCAATAGAGCGCTACCTGTCTTGAACATGATCGCTGAGATTTCTGCGTAAGTTACGAAACTTGCGGCTGTCCCGGTCTTAGTCCCAGTCCCAGTTCCAGTCCCAGCCACTGTGCCACCGTGCCACCAGAGCGGAGGAGCTCCGGAGACGCATGTGAGAAGTGGTATTTACATACACATGATTCGTGGAATAATAAGTATTTCCATTCCATTTTATTCGTTAAAAGGAAACCCAAAACCAAAACCAAGCCCGCGATAAGATAAAGAGGTTTTGCGCTTAACCAACAACAAATTTTCTTTGTAAATTTAAACTTATGCTTAAACTGAAGAGATACGGGTGTGAAAGCAATCTGAAGTCTGTAATTTGACAATTTATTTTATACAGATTTAATTTACATATTAAAATGCAGCAGCAGCAGCAACGAAAACAACAACAAAACAGAAACAGAATCTACTAAATGCTTAATTTAATAAATTCCATTTAAAGGGAGTGTTTCTAGGAAGAATTAGTGGATAATAATTGTTTTCGAATGACAAGGGGGACTGTAAGTAGTTCCGCCATTAGCCATTGTACAAATGCGGCAAATAATCCTTTGATTCTACAAAAATAAACATACCAAAACTAATTGTAAGACTTGGAAACACCAAAGTTTCCTAGTTTCTAGATAATTTCTATATAAGAAATATGATTAAATAATCAAATTTGACTTAAATCATGGGACAGGTATACTTTAGAAGAGCATTTTAGATTCAGCATTCAAATCAGCAAAGTATGAACCTTTGCTGATGGCTGCTGATAAAAAGCAAATGAGAACTCATGCTCGAAAAACCCACAAAAACATTGCCAGTTTGCATTTGCAAATGAAACCATTATCATGCACGCTGCATATTTATGAAAATAGTTAAATCCACGAACAGAAGTTATGGGCAATAATTTATAGCAATGAACCACAAAGTGTGTACTAGATTCTGGATTATGTTCTGTTTATGTTCATATTGTGGCTCAATCGATAAGGAATAAATGCATCTTCGCTTTTAGTACCATTCTATCGATATGTTCCTTGATAGCCACAAGACAGAGCTCCAGCAGACAGACAGACAGACAGATGGACCATTGGTTAATGGAGCCAAGGAGGTGCATGTTTTTACGGATAAACATATCCGGCGCCTGAGCACAAGTACATACTACTACTCCTACTCCTACATACATATGTACAGATATATGTACTTGTTGTTGCTTTTGTGGCTGCCTAGCGCCATGTGATTGTGATTGGTGGCTGGGGCCTGCATGTTTGCCGGCCATATTAATAATTTTTCGTGGCGATTTTTGATTTAGGGAGCATTTAAAGCGTGAACGACTGCATCAATAATTCCCTTGCAATTTTATTGTGCATAAATTTCATTAATTTATAATTTTGGCTGGGATTTGCAACGGCCAGCACATCCGCACCCGCTGCTTGCACCCTCGCAGAGAGAACGAGAAAGAGAGAGAGAGAGAGCATGGAGCATGTTGCGGCAATGTGTTGCTGCGCTTCGACGACTGGAGCATAAATTATTTTCCGTAGTTTTTGGCAGGGCGCCCGATCCCGCGATGACCGCGCGCTGCGTAGATCTCGCAGATTGTGCCCGATGTGAGGGTTATTCATTTGCCTGCCCTGCCTGTAGAGAAGAAGGAAGGAGTACAAGAAGAAGAAGGAGTCGAGTCGAGTCGAATCGAATCGAGTCGTCTTCAGGCACCACCGATCTCTGACCGCCTGTGCCGAGGCTCTGTGCTGGCTGCATACATATCCGATGCTGATGATGATGCTGATGCTAAAGCTGAAGCTGAAGCTGAAGATGCTGCATGCTGCAAGCTGCCAGCTCCATTGAGGAACAGTTGGGCAGTTGTTTTTTCTGCCTGGCTGCTATATGCTGGTCTGTAGAAACAGAGGTCCTGCGCCTGCGCCTGTGACTGCGACTGCGCCTGCGCATGCGCCCGGCATGTCGCCTTTTGCGTATGTCTTCGGTTTGTGGCCGCGCAGTTAATTATAAACGCTTGGACATTTTCGCTTTGGTTTGTTTTTTCATTTCCAGATGCAGATTACATTATGATTTATGCAAAATAGTAAATGCGTCTGATGGCAACATGCGCCGCCAGCTGCCAGAACATGCCCAGAGAGAGCCTCCGTCTCCGTCTGTCTCCACCCAAAAGTAAGCATCGCGATCAGAGCTCCACAGAATTAGAATAAAACTTCAGTTGAATCGATAACCAATAGGCTGCAGCCAGTTGTGGCTGTGCCGCCCACCCAGCCAATGGGCAGCTGGTCAGCTCAGCTCAGCATCAGGCATCATCCCCATATCCATGCACGCCGACTGTACCTACGAGTATTTAGTAGGAGCCTGGGAGCCCATTTCTCGCTCCCAGCGCTTGCTTCGCTTTTATTATTTACGTACCTCATTTGAGCGACGGAAACGCGTCGCTTTGGCCGACAATAAATCAGAAAATGCCATGGAAATGGCATCGTAAAAGTGCTTAAATTAATCATCCCAAAATGTGTGTGTTTGTGTGCTCAACTCGTTCCGATTTACGAGGCCCTACAACGGCAGGGGGGCGCCCACGCGCAACAGGTTGCCAGTCCGATGCCGCCATCGCCATCGCCACCGCCAATACCGCCGCCGCGTTTTGTTGTTCTAAGCGCCATCTCGTATCCGATGCAGCGATTGGCATAACTACGACTAGTACTTGTATATGCTATAAAGCGTACTATAAACGTAATCTTCTCAGGCATTTTGCATAACAAAACGAAACTGCTGTACCATTTGGCCATGGTGCATCAGGCATCTCTGTCAACCCGCCATCATGTCGTGGTCGGTGCTTGGGATTCCTCGCAAAGATGGGGGCACACAGCTTTATTAAAACCTCTCTCTTTGATTTACTTTGCCACGGCAACCAGGACCAGAACAAGAATCAGAAGGAACACTGACCACTCACTGACCATTGACCATGGGCGACAGAAAATTGCAAAATGAAATTGCATTGTTATTACATGTTTGGGGTCAGCGCAAATTAAATTCCATATAGAAAAGCAATCTTAGCCGGGTGTATTTATTTTGCAAAGGTCTTCGCATTTTGTGTACGTGACAAACAGAGCCAGCCCAGTGCCGCCGCCATTGAGGGCGACTGACCAGAACAGAACAGGACAGAACAGAACAGGACAGGACAACATGTTTAACAGCGAAAATGTGATGCAAGGTAGCCACCAGCCACCAGCCAGCACCACACGATAGATTGAAAGCGAAAGAGGTACCATGAATGTGCACTCAGAATCGCTATTAAATTAGTTTAGTGGCATTTAACTTAATCGCCTACAAGGGAGTTAAAACTTTCCGGCATCAGCCCTCAGAACTCAGCCCTCAGAGCTGTGTTCAAGTTCTCTCAAAAATTGGGCGGACGTGATTCGATTTTAAAGAAGCTGCCACGAGTGGATGGCAACAAGTGCTTTTGTGCCTTAATATCCTTGGAATAGGAAACTCTGCATTGAAGCAGCAGACATGGAGCAAACATTATAGCGACGATCAGCAGCCAAATTGAGTTGTGCATCAAAAACGACAAAGCGACGGCTCCCAAAGGAGCTGCAACGCGATGCTGCTGCTGCTGATGATGATGCTGTTTCCTTCAGTTGCGTGTGTGTGTCCCAGTCCCCATATTCTTTGCATAAATCGCTCTCCGATGTCCTCGATGGAGATGCCGGAGACGAGGCTTTGTAATTAAATTGCGACACGGGGCAGCTAGTGGCGCCACAACATAGATTCACAAAACGAGGCATCCGAGCCAAAACCAAGCCAAAACGAAGCCAAGGCAGCCAGCCATATGCATACAGACACACGGATGTGTCCTCCAATCGTATTGTACATTGTATATTGGGAGCACAGAGAGATGGTCATGACAAAAAGCGATGGGGACACGACCTGCCGCAGTCTCTTGCGCACAGGGCACGTTTCTGAATGAAATTCCAGGCCGCTCTCGAGCGGTATCCATGGAGCTTCAGCTTCAGCTGCAGCGTTGTCTGGCCCAGTCATCAAAGATCGGGCGGGCATACAAAAACGAAAAGCTGGCTACTTGGGCGGCGGCGACACGAAATGAGGCTGAGCGCTCGTAGTCAGCGCCACCACGGCAGTTAATTAATTCTGCATGAAATTTAAGGTTTTTTTTTTGTGACTGTTGTGGTTGTTGTTGTTGTTGTGCCCAGCCCATCTAGTGCTTATATGGAGGGCAGAGTCATTGTCGCCGATCAGACGACAGTTTGCCAGGCGGATTGCCACAGGATGCGCTACAGTCAGGCCCCAGTCAAAGCTCCCGAACATAACGTTGTTGCACGTACTGTCGTCTGGGGCCTTCATGCTTCATGCTCCATGCTCCAAGCATGCTGCATGCCCCCCCATGCTTGCTAATCAGCCGCACCTCATCAGTCTGCCAAATCAAGTCATTAAGTTAACTGAGTGCCAAATGGAGCAAATAATGCAGCAGTTCCCTCGCTTGTCCGTCGTCCTGGGGGTTCGGCGGAGATGGCAAAGCAAAACAACAACAAAAAATCTCTCAATTAGTCGAACAATTAAATCAGCTATCGATTCCTGCCTGCGATCGGACATAAATATTTATTTGCGTATTCCATTTCGTCAGACGAATGGTTCCCAGAAGAGATCGCTTCTCATCTAGATTACATATGTACAGAAACTCCTTTACGATACGTTATTCCCACGTTTAAATTAGCTCCTAATCCTGCTATATTTATGCCAATAAATGCAAAGTTTTTAGTTACGATTTGAATATACATATTTATTAATTAATATTTCTTTGTTTCTTTTCAGGATCCAGCAACGGTAAGTTTTGGATCATTTATAGCCACAAAATACGAGCAATAGTTTAAAATAATAATCCCCAAATTGCCAAAAAAAAATCGTCTCACTTGCCTGAGTGATTGGCTCTGAATGAAATAATTCAGGTATCAATCAGCAAAACAATATTAATGACGACACTCTTGGCAACATTTTGGCTGATCGTTAAAAACGTGTTCCCCTTTTTTTTTTTGGCAGGGAACCTGTTTTGGAGTTTATTCAAGGACAGCAGGAAATACACTTTCCAAAATATATTTATACTTTCAGGCTATCCATCTCCCAATAGTCCCCATAGATCTATCAAAACTAATCAGAAATAGTATGTGTAGATAGACAGCTTGCTGGTGCCCCCCCCCCCCCCACCCTCCTTCTGGCATTGTTTAAATAAATCCAATTTCGAGTATATATTTATAGGCTAATTTATGTGCATGCCCTAGAGGTAAATTGTTAATAATAAAGGACTTGTGTCGGATCATATAAATGCACGAGCTGTTAAATGTCGCCAATGGCTTTGAATGCAAACAGAGAGGACAGGAGGAGGAGGAGGAGGGAATAAAATAAATACATAAAAACAAGGAAAACCAATAATTTAGCTTAACAACTTAATAACCAAAAAGAGCAGCAGACTACTTACTACCGATCACCTGTTACTGGGGCTATGGCTACCCAAACGGAGACCTCAGAGCGTTGAGTCAGGGAAGAACCCTCATCGACTGACTGACTTTTTCGATTCCTGCCGACTACTGTGTATGTTTGTAGCAACACTAAACCCTGTCGCGGTTATGAGTTTCCACCTGTTTTGCGAATTTATTGATTGCCACATTGACAAATGAGCCACCCTGCTGTTATAAAACCGATTAAAGAAAGGGAGGGTCTCTGTTTTCTGAATAAATGTATATGCTCTGGCCTGGTGCCTGTGCTGCTGCTGGTGCTGGTCTGGTGAGAATTAATTGGACAGCCGCAGATACTCGGACACTCGCGCCAGTGTGATATATAAATCATGGCAAGCAGGCAGGCACGCTGGCTATCTCCATTATAACAGGATAATCAACCATCAAATCAATTTGGTTTAGTGACCGAAAAAGTGCGCCGTCAGCCCACTGCATGTGCGTGTGTGTGTGTGTGTGTGTGTCAGATATTCCTTCCGCTGCTAATTAGAGGCACTCGAAAGAGAGGAGCAGCAGCAGCACGAGCACCTGCCGACGCGGTCGACGCACTGCGCTAACTCCCAGGCATCATTAATAATTCCTTGAGCCTGACTGGAGAAGCAGGGCGAAAGCAGGGAGACGGGAGAGGAGAGAGGAGAGACCGGACCCAAGTCAGCCGCACGCATAATAACCACGATTAAAGCCAACAAGGCTCATTGTCGGTTAAATGACAAGTTTTGACAACTTGTGAAACGACAAGTGGTCAGCGGCTGTTCGACAACATCACTTAGGTAGGTCCCCGATCGGAGGGGTGTGTGTGTTTGTGTGTGCCCCGACTCTCTGGGTTCTCTCAGCAGCAGTAGCAGTAACAGTGGCAGCAGCAGCGACCCAGTTAAATTAATAATCCGCATAATTGGAGAACTTAACTCGGGAGCGACAGAGAAAGGACATGGTGACGACAAAAAGAGCATTATTTGCTTTGCGCCTAATATATCATTTAGATTGTTTGCGACAGATAAGGCCCGAGCGCTGTGAACGCAAAAAGACTTTGGCCTGTCATTACCCGTGTCTGGGTATGGGTATGGGTATGGGGGTTTCCATTTCCACTCCACTCCACTCCAATCCATTTTATTGTGCCTACTGTTTTCGAAATTAGCCGCCTGTTGTCGATTTGATATTGATTTAGAAGTTCCAATTACCTTTTTCGGCCATATCACAGCACGGCAGGATAAATAGAAAATAATTGTTTCTGTTTCACATTCATGTCCCGAAACAAAAAAGATTGTATCCCAACTGGATAGCTCTGGGAACACACGCACCTTTCGGGCTTAATAGACACAGTCCTAGAATATTCATACTTAGTAGTTCTCATTTGCGTTTAATATTGTACGATGAGGAATCTGACCATATTTACTATTCCGATTTCAACCTATGTATGCTAGAAATAGACAAATTTGTTGCTTAGATTAATTCGAACACAACTTTTACCATTTTTTAATTATTCTTTTCTTTCATGTATCTGACATTTTTCGATGTTCCACAATGGAAATAGGGCGTAAGTATACGTCAGCATTCTAATGGCAGCCACTCGGAAAAACAAACACAAATTAAACTCTCATTAATGTAATATACAGCACTCATTCCGTGTGCACTCGCTGCTGTCATTATTCAGTATTGGTGGACAGCCTTGACAAGAGTCAAGAAAGCGGCAACACAATAATGATAAATTAATTTGGCGAGCAGCGATCTTCAGTGAGAAATTAAATGGGCGCAAAGGTGTTCCTTTATTGTTCCTTTACGGGTGCGGGCATGGGCATGGGCATGGGTATGAGTACGGGTTCGCCTCTGTTCGGCGATCAGTGGCGGCTCTGATCCAAACTGCAATTACGCCTGCCAAGTCGGCAGAAGAACATGCGAGTGCGAGTCTTAATTATAACCAAAGCGGACATGTTCAACATGACAGTTTTCGTGTCCTGGCGATTCATCAAAATGACAGCTTCTGGGTTACAGCGCCTGAACTGAACGTGCTAAAACAGCCTTGTTGGTAGGGTCTGTCTGTCAGGTCTGGCAATTCTTGGCTTATCAACACAATATCGAATTTCGATCAAAACGCCTTCGAGGGCCGTCATGTCCGAAGACCGACCGACCTCTCTCGCTCTTGCAGGCGCGCTCGACTTTTGGCGCTAAACGTATTGTACATCCGCACTGGCCTGTCCTGACTGTCCTGTCCTGTCCTGTCCATCAGCCAGCCCGCATTCCAGGACTCGCGCAGGACCCTCATTATCATACATAGTTTGCACCATTGGGGCCATACACATTTTCGCACAGAAAGCGAGCGGTTTTAACTTGAAGAATTGTGAGCTGTAAGGCCGTGAGCCCCTCCCAGTGTCCCATCTGCCAGAAAAGAACGATGTAATTGCCGTTGAAGCGCTTGCCCAATGTGTTATTAACTTGTTAAAGGGAAACAGAGGCATACATATGTATACTATCTGCATAGTATGTGCCATTATATTTTACTGCATTACATAGCAAATTAGGAGCAAACACTGTGCTTGCCAGCCTCCAATTTGTGTTTGTTTTTTCGTGTGCCAATTTATCACCAAAAAGTATCGAGAACCTGCACTTATTTATTCCTTTTGCTGTTATTTTTTGCATGTTCATTGGATGTTCCGGATCTCAGTATGTAAGTATTAAATCTACAAATATTAGAAGCGCTGAACCATTTGGGTGCAACTATTTGGAGGGTCGTAGGAGTTGGTTTCCGCAGCTATTTAATTTGTAATATCTTTTTAAACTTATTTAATCGAAAATGCCGACTTCTCTGACTTGAAGTAATCTGTGTAAAATTGGAATACCCTCTGATACCCGATACGCTTACGATTGTAGTCGTTTAGTTGGGCTCTGATGTTATTTAGACCCTTTGAAGACACCTTTTGTAGCCTGAGCCTGTCTCTGGTATTCCTGACATCCTTTTATTATCATGAAGCAATAACGGATCGGGGAACACGGCTAAATGTCGCACGACTAAGTATTGGAATCTCTGCTCCTGGAATTTGTGAGCCATGGAGCATGGGGCCTGTTGCTGTTGCTGTTGCAGTTGCTGTTGGCTCCATCGCATCCCTGGGTGCGAGTGCCACTGCTGAGTAGGGATTCCACGACAACAGCTTCAGCTTGGACTTGGACTTGCACTGCTGCTGCTCCAGAGAGCTGAGCAGATCTGTTCTGTTCTGTTCTGTTTGCTTATGGTTGGTGCCAATACAATGCCACAAACGAACGAGACACAAGAATTTATGGCATTTCACTTTCAAAGACACAAAATTCCTGTCCCTTGCCACCATTAATGGAATGGACAATAAATTTAAACGTGCAGACGGACAACGTGCCATATGTAAAAAGGCCCTCAGACTCAGACAGTGTGTGTGTGTGTGTGTGTGTGTGTGTGTGTACATCGGCCTGGCCAACTTCCCGAAATGGCTTAAATCGCGCTACGCGCAACTCTGCGCGTGAGACGATTTGTAAATGCAAACCGGTCGAAAGCTTTTTAACATCTGCCAGCCAGCCAGCCGACAAGGCGATAATCCGCCAATGGACAATGGCCTGTCTCAGATCTCACATTTTACCCACTTTAATAATTAAATGAATGAACAGAGAGAGAGAGAGATGTAATGAAGTAATAGAAATGGCTATGAAAAAAATCATATAAATATGAAATCAATTTTAAAGCTGTTGCCGTCTCTTATCTGTGAAGAAACATAATGGAAACATTCACTAATTGATTAGAACGAAGCCTCAGTATCGGCTATAACCAAATTATATTCAACATTCCGCTCCGCCAGCTCCCAGGTCCCATCTTTCAGAAGTTGGGCTTCCCAGCTTTCAGCTCCCGGCCGTGATCATTGGTTGGCAAAAGACAATGGACGAGATTAAATGCCAGGCCGGGCAGATTAAGATGCATCGACAGCAATAACTACGTCAGGGTCCGGGACTGAGACTGCGACTGCAGACTGGACTGCAGACTGGGGCTGCACATCGCAGCCGCATCTTAAACGGGAGACACGAAACAAATTTCCCTTGAAAAGAATTACATACCGATCGCAGCACAGCCGCAGCACAGCGCAGCGCAGCCGCAGCACAGCACAGCACAGACTATGGGAATTGAGTTAAACTCTATTTGTTCGGCCCGATCGGGTAGCTGTTGCTGTGGCTGTATCGCTCTTCTCTCGTTTGTCGTAGCTGTTCAAAAGTGACCGTCTTCATTGTCAACACATGGGAGATATGTACGTGGGCTGCAATGCGGCGGCGCGGCGGCAAACAATTCTATAGAAAATCAACATGCACTCTCTGCCATCCACTGTTCCACTGCACTCCACTGAACTGAACTGGACTGAACGGAGCTGAACAGAGCTGAGCTGAGCTGGTGGCGATCTTCCAGTTCAGGACGGGGTCTTATCGCGTCCAACCAAATCGTTTTGCCATACTAAATTATTATGTTAACATGAAAATAATTGAGGCAAGAGGCATTCAGCGGTGGCTGGCCAATTTATTTATATCGGTTAATCTCGGGATGCGGCTGCAGTTCGGGTCGGGTCGGATCGGATCGGGTCGGTTCCTCGTCCTCATCCGCATCCTCTGCGGCTGCCCAGCAAATTAAATTGATGGCAGAACAAATAGTTCCAGAAGTGGGGCATATGAGTAGCGTTTTGGGGACACCGCCATCGACACCGACAGTTACATTCTGCTACTGTGTGTTGGCGGGGTGCGGCGGGCGGTGGGTGATCAATTCTTTTACTAAATGTGGCTCTCATTTCTTAGACTGCACTACACTGGGCTGCCAAGCATGGGAATGAGGATGTTGTTAAACTAATTGCTGGTACCTATAAAGCGGATGTAAACGCCAAGACGGTGAGTACTACTTGTCTTAACCCATCCAATTGCTTTTACTCATTCCAACTCCTTCCATTCTTTTCTTTTCCTTTCTTTTCATTTCATTTCAAATGCACTGTTCGCCGAACTGTTGACAATTTTAGAATGGGGTGAGTGTAAATGTAAATCTATTGAGGCAATTTTAATAATATATGTACATATACCCAACTGATTCCGATTCCGACTCCGACTTATTGGCTTGTCCCGTTTGCGCGTGAATGTGCGTCACATGTCACACAGCCATACAGCGCTTTCGTGTAGCGTAACGCGTAACGTAACCCTTTCCCGTGAGGCATGAGGAGGCATCTGTGACAAATCATGACGAGCACATCGAATTGTGCCACACCGTTCTGTCAGCTACGAATCCTTCCTTCCATCACTGCTGTGTGGCTGTGTGGCTGTGTGCTGTGTGGTGTGTGGTGTGCATTCAAGTTTACAAAATTTTAAATTGAACGCTGCTTTGTTCCAGCGAAATTAAATTCCCTTGAATGTACATATTAAAATGTCACATCCACATCTCTACCTCGTAGAAACAAAGTGAATTGTCAATCACAATTTTAAAAGATTCGATACGCTATTTACAACAACAGCAACAGCAACAACAACACACCGCAAATGGCAAAAATCATGCATATCCCAATAGATTTTCCCTTCAAGTATTTTTCCAAGCCAATTTCGTTCGGTTAACTGAAGTAGGAAAACGTTTAAAAATTGTATTTGATTTATAACTAAATATAGAATTTAAGTAATTAAATAATTTCCTCTTTCGTTAAGGGCTACACACCGCTGCATTTGGCCACCCAGTTTGGACGAGATAATATCTTTGAATTGCTTTGGAATGTCTACAGTAAGTATGCGTAGAAAATAAACCATTAATCGTACAAGTTAGGGCGCTAAATTCGATTCGATTGCAGAGGCCAATCGTGACATTATGGATTGGAGTGGCAACAAGCCTCTGGACTATAGCCGCCAGCGACCAAGCGTTTCGGCCTCCACGTGCAGCAGTGAGTATCAAAAGTATTTCCTCAATATGGAGGTGAACAACAATTACCACCTTGGAGGCGAATACTTTGACACGTTTCCATACGGTGCTGGGGATCTCACCGGTGGTACACTGGGCAGTGCACTAACCCGCGGCAAGAAACGCTCTCAGCTGCGCTATGCCACCGTCAGTGGCGGCGGTGCGAGTGGAGGCGCTGTGGCGCGCTCTCAGTCCCTGATGGTGCGGCAGTCACAGCGTCGCCCAAAGAAACCGTCAGTGCAATCGATCCTATTCAAATCGAGTCCTGAGAACGATTTGGTGCCCTGTGAGGTTGTACAGGGTGAAATGAATCCTGGATTTGTGCGGGCCGGCACCTCCACTCGGCGCAAAGAGAGCTTTCTGCGTAAAACCTTTCGGTCTGCCACCAAGGTCAAAGATATTGTTACTAACCAAGAACAGCCCAGCTAAGGGCGTTAAGTATTGCTATTAATATTTTACAAAACACACACAAAAACGGTAACGGAAGGCCCACTATGGTGTACATATATGTATTTCTATGTTTTCTACTCTTTCTTATACGAAGATATTAATATTCAAGGCTTTTGAATGGCTATTGAATAGTCCAATGCCATTCCATGAGTGTATTAATGCCACAGCATGATTTGTATTTATTTGTATTATTTATCCTTGTATACAACAAACACAAGCCCCTTCAATTTTAAACCCAAACCTATTCTAATCTATCGCAATGGTGTGCCGAGTAACTAAACATACATAAGTAATCAAAATTTTATACACATTTACATAATAATCGCATGTTTATTTATTATAATAAAATATACCATTTAAAATTATAGTTTTTGCTTGAAAATCAGCCGATGCTACTGTACATTAACTATATCTAAACGTATCTGAATGATAGTTCATAATAGTTCATATCGAGAATGCGCTTTCTGACGTATTAATATTCGTTTAAAACCCACTGATGCTCCCATCGCAAACAACAACACCTCGAGACGTAGGGTATACGCATAATCAATCGACTTTTACTTAGTAATTAATGTGCAATGGGAAACTCTATTTTATTTTCAATTTTGCCATATGTAGAGATTCAAGCGATGCGATTCAACGGCGGACTCAATGGTACCTGGAGGCAGGTTGAAAGTTTTAACGATCTTGAGTATTATCAAACTATTACTGTTGATTAAATGTCTATTGCTAATTAGCCTTATAAAAAACCGCTTTGCATTATCGGCCTGTAAATATAAATATATATCGCTCCTTGCATAGCTTGTAGCTGAAAACTCTTTATTTTAATTTAATTTTTGAAAGCATTTTGAGTTGCAAAGCCTGATTGCATTTCTTATGGGTAAGTTTTCCATCTTTATTATTTCTTCCATGTTTACTCGCACTCCTCTCTCATACATCTATAAGAGTTATTTGGCATTTGTTTTTTTGTTGGAATGTTTCAGCATGTCGTTCATTTAATCTTTTGAGCTGTTAATCAACAATTTAAATAATTTAATTTTGTTTAATTTTCAGAAATCAAGGCACGAAAAAAGCATACAAGTAAGTCATTTATAATTATGATTACGATGGTCTGATGGTCGATATTAATTAAAATTTGTTTGCAGTCGAAAAAGATTTGGGATTCCTGCGGATTGGTTCACTGAATGTCCGGGTAAAGAAGACAACAGAAGCATTCAGCAATTTCTTGGGAGTGGGCAATGGCAGTGGGGTAGTTCCGACGGGATATGGCAGTGGCGGGGCGGCAACAACAGCAAATCGCCCTCACCAGCGATCTCACCGACACCCTCATCAGCGTCATCATCACCACGTTGGTACGACACGGAATCGGCATCCGAATCAGAGAGCAACGACCACACCGTACGCCACGAACTCGAATCCGGGCTTGAGGGCGAGTGTTCCAAATAACCGAAACATCTACGATGTTGTTCACAAATCATGGGGCTCTGCTGACAATATAACACAGCGTACAGAAGATCTAATGCCACCACCGAAATCAGTAGAAACCAAGCGAAATAAGTCCTCGAAGAGGTCATCGTATGCGTCCAATGCAACGAATTCACCTCGCGACTCCATTTGCTCGTCCAACTCAAGCTCGAATCTAAACGGCGGCTACAGCAGCATGCCCACCACTCCCAATCAGGTTCGTGCTCCCAAAGGAATGGATCCGTCCTTCACAGCAGATTCCGATTCAGATTCTGCCTGTGGATTCGATTCAAGTTGGTCCGTTAGCCATCTCGCTGCTATGAGCAACAATACATCACAATCATAAATATGTACACACTTAAGATGTATAAACTTACAATTTATAAACTTGTTATATAAATATAAAGATATATTAAATATCGGTGGAAAAGTGTAGTATTAATGTTTCAAAGCAGCTTGCAAAACATATTTAACATTAGTTAAAGGGTGTAATAGGATATACAACTGTCCATAAGCATAGCAGAAACTTGGCTGACCAGCAACATTGACGACACATTCCGGTATGAACTTTGGCCGGTTTTGTTTGAACCTTATTATGTAAAGATCCAAAAAACAGGAGTTCTGAAAACTAGCCAATATTATACAAAACTTATTGATGAATTGGATAAAACTATTAATTTAGGGCTGCGAGGGCTAACTAGCTAGTAATATTAAACCGAATATCAAAATTGAAAAAATAGGTCGTCGCTTTTTTAGAAAAAATGATACGGTATATTTTGGTATTTTTCTGTGGGTTTGACGGTGTATTTTTTATCGGTCAATCCGCGGTCACACTGCTCTACACGTGCGGCTAAAGTTGTTTATATTTTAATTCTTAATAAAACTAACTAAAATGGGTAAAAAGGACAAGAATAAGAAGAAGGGCAAGGGTGCGGAGAAAACTGCAATGAAAACGGATAAGAAAAATGCCGCCAAGCAGAAGAAAATGTTGGAAAAACTCGGAGAGGTATGAACTAACAAAATTATGTCTGTACAGGCCTGTAATTCGTATTCGCATGTGCTTTCAGGCCAACATTACGGATATCATCCATATGCTGGAAGTTAAGGAAGGCCGGTTAGATGGCATTACTGAAGAGGTCTGTCCACCGCCCACTTCTCGGTCCAACTTTACATTGGTGGCGCATCCCGAAAAGGATGAACTAATCATGTTTGGAGGCGAACTTTATAATGGAGCCAACATCAGTGTGTACAATGACTTGTTTTTCTATAACATACGCGCCAACGAGTGGAAGGCACTGCGCTCACCTGGCGGACCGACTCCACGAAGCGGTCACCAAATGGTTTCGATGGCCAGCAACGGTGGAGAATTGTGGGTATGTCACAGCCTTTATTTGAAACCAAACCTGTTGATTGCAATACAAATATTTATAGATGTTTGGTGGGGAGCACGCGAGCCCATCCCAGCTGCAGTTCCATCACTATAGGGACCTGTGGAAATTTAGTCTTAAGTCGCGCAAATGGGAAAAGCTATCGGCACCCAATGGACCAAGTGCCAGGAGTGGCCATCGAATGACTGCCTCGAAGAAACGTTTGTTTATTTTCGGTGGCTTTCACGATAACAACCAGTCGTACAATTACTTCAACGATGTGCACGTTTTCTCCCTTGAGACCTACCAGTGGCTTAAGGTGGAAATAAGCGGTCCCATCATTCCGCACGTTAGATCCGGTTGCTGCATTGCAGCGGCTCCAGATGGTAAAGTATTCGTTTGGGGTGGCTACTCGAGAGCATCAATGAAGAAGGACATCGATCGCGGAGTCACCCACTCGGATATGTTTGCCCTGACTCAAGAAAGTAAGATTATTACCTTTAAAAAATAGCTTGATAGCTATTTTAAGACTTTCTGATTCTAGAAAACAGCGGGGATGGCGATAATAAATACAAATGGATCACCGTAAAAGCCGGAGGATATCGACCCAAGCCCCGGAGTAGTGTTGGCTGCACTGTCGCTGCAAATGGCAAAGCGTATTGCTTTGGCGGCGTAATGGATGTCAATGAAGACGATGAGGATGTGCATGGACAATTTAGTGATGACCTGCTGGCCTTTGACTTGACTGCACAAACCTGGCGTTTGCTGGAAATCTTGGAAAAGAGCAGTCCTGCTACCAAGAAGAATGCAAAAGATTCGAATGATATCGAAATGAGTGAAAACAAGGCTGCTGCGGCAGGGCCTGTTACCACCACCGATGGTGTATTCACCGTCACAGTTGGAGGGCCCAGTACCAGTAGCACTGCACCCTACACATCTGCCATACCCAGCCTCTTTGGCAATAAACAGCGTGCCACATCTGTACCATCGCCGCGGATGAATCCTGGACTTTGTGTGTGCAAGGGCACATTGTACGTCTTTGGAGGACTATTCGAAGAGGACGCCAAGCAGATGACTTACAATGATTTCTATGCCCTAGACCTGCACAAGTTAGAGTGGAAAGTTTTAATCCCAAATAATTTAAAAGCACACGACTGGGTGGACAGCGAGAGCAGCAGTTCCGATGAGGAGACCAGTGGCAGTGATGAGGATAGCTCCAACAGCTCTGACATGGACACCGACTAAGTAATGTGTTTTCAAAACATTATATTTTATCTTTTGCTTACATATTTACAATGGAATCTTGATCAATTTTTTGGTTAAACTATAAACAATCTGCAGATGCATCAAAGTTTAAGAATCTCTGTGAGTATACGCCTTGTATCGTCTGGAGTGTTCACCTTGTGGCCAATAATACGTGGATCGGTATAAATTTCATGATCGTTGCCACCCGGTTCCGTCTTATCACCAAAGAAATGTATTTCCTTGAACTTGTAGTGGGCTTCAATGTGTCGGAGACTATACGTTTTGTCCCAGCCATGGGGAAAGACATCGAAGCTGATTTGTCCGCCGATGCTGTACGTTAGGTCAATATCGGCAAACTCCTTTTTAAGCGTGGTAATCATCTTTTCCCGGATCTTGTATTCGTTGTCATGTAGGGCAAACATGTTCCTCTCTTCCCGCGTGCACTGCCGACCGATTGGGCAGACGTTCATCATGCCATTGCGGAATTCAATGAATGTACCGCGTTTAATGGGCACATCCAGCTCGGATAGGTATCGCAGAACAAAGTTTATAAAGCGCTTTAACACTGGCTCCCCTAAATGCTTTATAATGTTTTGCTTTCCAACTTCGACGCCACCTTCGATTTGCACCAGCCCGTTCTCAGGGAATATAAAATCGAATTTCGTAAGAATTTTCTGGCCACTAAGCTGCTCGAACATTTTCTCCAGATCAGAGCCACCAACAATTCCAATCGTAGCCCGAGGTTTCACCTTTGTGTAGAGGAACTCTTCGAATTCCGGCTGCACAACAGAGCGGGGCATTGTGAGTGTGCCATCGACATCAAAAAGTAGCAGAATTTCATCGCGCTTGAGGGTTTCCGTGCTCATCTTGCTTGTTCAGGTGATTTTAACATATAATATCTAAAATGCAAACACCACGTATGACGCTGATAAAGAATAACAAAAACAATTTGTGGGCGGCAACGAATCTATGAGAAATACCCTAAAGCTTTTGGTCGGCCGTGGAACTAGTTCCCGAGTTCCATTTGCACGTCGATCTAAAATCATGATTTTAAATTCATGATTGCGCCAAACAAATATATATATTAGCAGAAAAAATAATTTATAGTTTTATTACATAGTTGTAGTAGTGGTGATGAGACGACCGAGCAACGTCATTGACATGAATCCATCCTGAACATGTGGCGGTGAAACATGAAGCGCTTAACTAGAGACACAAAAACTGGGAAAATACTCGGTTATTATTTAATTTTATCAAATAATATCTTAATACCTAATTAATTGGCGTTTTAATTATATAAAACTTGCATAATTACACGAACATTAGATGAGGTAAATTACATTGTGATTGTTTGCGAACTAATATATGTACATATTGCTTTATGCATTACATGCCAATTGTATGATAAAGCATCTTCCTTTTTCAGTCCTTTCTTTTAATAGTATCTTGCAGCTCATCTCTTTTTATTTTGCTGTACTCCTGCAGCGACTTGTACTTTTCCGTATTGAGCATTGGATCCAATATCACCGGATACACTGCCAACCCAATGGCTCCTACAATGCAGGACACGAAGCCAACGAATTTCCATCCACGTAGAGCTGCCATTTTATCTAGAACAATTGATATAATTAAAATTTAGCGACAAAAATGATTACAAAACAAAAAACACCTGGTCGCGCCAAAAGATGCTAAAAGATACCAAACGCGTTCCGTTCCAATTGTACAAATTGTACAACACTCATCGATAACGATAATTTTCTGGAGCTGGGCTTGGGTGTGGTGTTTTTTTGTTTAATATCTGTTTTAGAATTGTGTGTTTTAATTTGTTTGTTTAAATATAATTAAGATGGTTAGAGTCCCAGTTTGTGTGGCTCTAGTCAGCTTTCTTTGTTTCACCGTTGTTTACGGTAAGTAGGGTTCTAAATGGACGTTCAGGCCGTCATACCTTAGGGCGTTGTTCGGTCGTCACAACAATACTATACAATTTAACTATGACTTATTTTCTTTCAGCACAACATCATTACGATGAGCATAGAACAAGTCAAATCATTTGGTGCACGAAAAGTTTGGAGGAGCAGTACAAATGCCAAAATCTGACTGTTGCTATCGAACGTGACCGCGCACTCTTTGATGAGGCGTTCTTGAATTTAACATGCTTTAGGGCATTTAGTGCTGACGAGTGTATCCACCATATCGATCGTGAAAAGGCCCATATTACTTCACTGGACGCTGGTGATGTCTTCACAGCTGGGCGCTATAACTCCCTGATTCCCATAATGAAGGAAAAATTGGAGGGCGGCTTTCAAGAGTATCAGTCCGTGGCGGTGATCAAGAAGGGAGCACTTACCGATGTTACTAGTCTGCATGGTCTTCGAAACAAACGCGCTTGCTTCCCTGGGTGGGCAGCTTGGCTGGTTGGATTGTGCCAATACACACGGTACGATGTAAATAACTTGCTTGTTGTGGGCCATACTCTAACGATGGATTTATTTATAGCTGCAAAAAGAAGGCGGAATGGAAGTTGTGGATTGTAACAATCAAGTGAAAACAGCTGCCAACTACTTCAACAGGTCGTGTGCCGTCTACTCCCTAACTGACAAATACAATCCCATTGGCGACAACTCCGATAAGTAAGTGCGGTAGACAAACTTGATTTTTGAGGAATATAACAAATATTCTCTTGCAGACTTTGTACCCTTTGCACTGGCAAGATTCCCGGTGGACGCTGTTCGTCGGCTGATCCCTATTTTGGCTACGAAGGAGCATTTAGATGCCTGCTCGAAGCCGGTGATGTTGCCTTTTTGCGTCACTCGACAGTATCTGAAATGCTGCAGACACCAGAATTTAGTGAGTAGTTTTAACAACCATACAAAGGGATTGCTCATTAGTGTATTATATTTGTTTTTAGAAAATCTGTCACCAGACAGTTTTGAGCTGCTTTGCCGGGATGGTCGTCGTGGGCCAATCAACGACTACCGCCAATGTAATTGGGGCCAAGTGCCGGCCGATGCCATTGTAACTTCTTCGGCGCGCAGCTTCAGTGACAGAAAGCAGTATCAATTGTTTTTGAAACGCATTTCTGAGCTGTACTCGGACGGACTTCGTGAAACAACGCCCAATAACCAGGGAGCAGCCGGGTTCACCAACTATGATCAGAACAAGTTCAATGAGCAGCAGGGTCGCAGCAATCCCTACGATCAGTTCGGCAATCAATATGACACCAGCAATGCCTTTAGCAGAAATCAGAATCCCTACGATAACTCGAATTTCCGCAACGATCGTCTGGACAGCAGCTTCACATCCGAGGGCAACACCCCAGACCGCAACAACGGAACAATTCTCTATGAAAAGTTTCGTATATTTGATTCCAAGCGATACGGCAAAACCAATCTGCTGTTCCAGGACTCAAGTCGTGCTCTTACGCTCATACCCGAAGATGATCAGTCCTTTACAAGGTATCTGGATAGCTCCATCAATTATATATACGGAATACGCGAATGCCCAATTCCAGCGATGACCCTTTGCGTGACTTCGGGACAGGAGCTGGAAAAGTGTATCAAAATGAGGGTGAGTGGGCGAGAGGTCTCTATGTAGCAAGGTCAGTTTTAAATTAATCAAATATTTGCAGACTGCCCTAAAAGCACAGATCTTGAAGCCCGAACTCATCTGCAAGAAAATGCACTCTCACATCAATTGCATGCAGTTCATTCAGGCTGGCAAGGCTGACATTGCTGTTTTCGATGCCGGAGATGTCTACACTGGAGGCCTGAACTACGATTTGATACCATTCATGTCCGAGGTCTACAATCTGGGGGAGCCGTACTACTACGTAGTTGCTGTCGCCAAGGAGGAGGATCCAGATACGGAGCTTACCTACCTAAAAGGCAAAAATACCTGCCACACGGGCATCAACACCGCCGCCGGCTGGACATATCCCATGGCCTTGTTCATCTCGAACGGCTGGATTCGTCCATACGGCTGTGACTCTGTACGCGCTGCGGCTGAATACTTCACAAAGTCTTGCGTCCCGGGTGCAATTAGCAGCGAATATAACACCGGTGTGCCGTACGACAGCATGTGTGACCTGTGCCACGGTACTAGCTACAGATACTGCCGACGTGATGCGTCCGAGGACTACTACGGCCATACCGGTGCATTCCGATGCCTGGTGGAAGGCGGCGGACATGTGGCTTTCATGAAGCACACCACTGTGATGGAGAGCACGGGCGGCAAACGGAAGGAGTGGTGGGCACGTAACGCTCTGAACGACGACTTTGAGCTCTTGTGTACGGATGGCACTCGCGCCGAAATACAGGAGTACAAACGCTGTAATTTGGGCAAGGTAAAGGCCAATGCCGTGGTAACGCGCGGAGGCGTCAACTACAACGAAACGCAGCTAAATGCGTACATTAACCTGTTAACCTATGCCCAACAACTTTATGGCAGAAAGGATGTAGATGCATTCAGTTTTAGTATGTTTTCATCACCGATCGGACACTACGACCTGATCTTTCAGGATGCCACTCGGCAGCTACAAGTCATTCCGCGCAATCAACGAACCTACGATTCCTATTTGGGTAGCGACTTTATGAGGGCTCGTCGCATAACCGATTGCTATGCGGGCGCCTCTCAAATGGCCCTTTCCATAGGTCTGCTCCTTTCGAGTGCAATAGCTATAATGCTCTAAGTTCGACCGACTCGCTGCCAGTCTAAACATCTACATAGACTCAAAGTACAATAATCACTAGCACAAACAAACAAAAAGACAACATATCAACATTTTTACATTCCCAATACGCATAGTAGTCGACGACTATGCAATCGCTTTTGTAGTCCACAAAGGTCATATTATTTTTTAAAAAGTGCCTCGAATTATACTGAAAATGTAGTACGTTTAATGTATGTATTTGTACATAGCAACTAAGTCCGTCCAAAAAAGTTTTACCTACCATATACAAAGTGTGGCAGCTGCTCCGAAACAATATTAACGAAGGAGCAACGTTTTACAAAGTTTTACAATTAGCATATTAAATAAATTTAAAAAAACCAACCCATAGCCTCAATTTGCCGTATTTATGACAAGAGTATTCTAAATCTCTTAATATCAATATTGTTTAACTATAAAACCGGGTCCAATAGGTTTGCTCCTAACGAGATAATAAGATAATTCCATCAAATTAAATTTGATTTAATGTTTGAGTGTCAAAATTTCGTATCAGCACCAGAATTCAAATTAACGACAGACAAATTAAACACTCTACTTTGATGACGTCATTTGGAAGGCGGCAGATGTTTTCATGCATGAAAATGAAATGCTGCATATTCCCTTGATTGACTCTTCTATATGTACAATTTTACACGAATCCCAGTGGTTTGCCAACGTTGTAAACATTAATTATCTATTGAATTAATCTATAAAGTTCCTAGATTCCTAGCTAAATCGAATACCTAAATCAGGGAATATGATTTCCGATCACGGACAGAAAACGATTAACCCATTGTCGACTGGTGGGTATTTAAATTTACGCACGAATATTATGAAACTTTAATAGCGCAGTCCAGTTGAAAGATATCGAGGTATTGTTTTTTGTAAGTAAAGAGAAAAGATAGGTTGGAGATACAAGAAACATTTACAAATAGTTTTATCTTCCGCGGATTAGCTCAAGGTGTTCGTCTGTTTAAATAGAGGGGGCTTAAGTGGGTTAATTTAGCTGTTCCTCAAGAGTGAAACGAAACTAGAAAGTTGCCTCGCGACCGGACCGGTTAACGTAATCTGTGTATAAGTATTTAAAGAGATTTTGGGTGCCACCCTATATTGGACCATTTGGAATTCGCTCGAGGCTAGAGAATGTCGATCAATCTGCGAACTGTGTACGCCTTTGCGAGGAAATGTACCCTAAAATATCCACGGCCTATGTCCAGTATGGAACAGCTGGGTTTCGCGGCAAGTAAGTGATATTATTTATGATTAACAGACTCGACTCGACTCCCGAAAACCCAAATGCATGGCATACACACATCTTGTGTATTAATTAAGCAATGCGTGCATCTGTATACACATAATATACGTTGGTTCGAGTAAATATGTACGCAGATGGTCGTGTCTGACTGGCGGAAGATAAGTAATGCGCTTGCACCATGTTGTTATTTTTAGATATATTCCACCTTTTATCAATGGACATGCCCTTTCTTGTATGTACATTCATTACCTGTGTGCATTTGTAGGTACTATATTCATAGATATATTTTGGCTTTCTTGTATCTCTATCAACAATGTGCTTCAAATGAAACTCAGAATGAATCACTAGATTGGGACTTGTATAGCCTGTATCTTCAAGAAAATGTTAGGCGTTGCCGACCCTGCGCAAATTCATACAAGTTTACTGATTTATCTTTTATTTACATTGCAGGGCCGAATTCTTAGATAGCGTCATGTTCCGGATGGGAGTGCTTGCCACGTTACGTTCTCGATATCGCGGGGGCGCTGTCATCGGCGTCATGATCACTGCCTCGCACAATCCGGAACCGGATAATGGAGTGAAACTAGTCGACCCCAAAGGGGAAATGCTGGAAGCCAGCTGGGAGTCCATAGCCACGGATCTGGTCAATGTAAGCGACCAGGACTTGGAGCAACATGTAGCGAAAATTATTAAAGACAACAATATCGACATCACGTCGAGTTCCCATGTGTTCGTCGGCATGGACAATCGTTACCACAGCCCGCGGTTATTGAAGGCGGTGGCAGACGGAGTGATAGCACTGAAAGGAAACGTAAGGGAATTCGGAATAGTGACCACACCAATGCTCCACTTCTTTGTGGTGGCGGCAAACACTAAGGAGGTGTACGGAAAGCCCACCGAAGAAGCATACTACGAGAAACTTATAGGCGCCTTCGAGTCGCTACGAAACGGTCAGCTAGAGAACGGAAACTACAAGAACAACGTGGTCTTCGATGGTGCAAATGGAGTCGGTGCTAGAAAAATGTTGCAGTTTATTAAGCGTATGAATAAGTCGTTAAACATATCAGTTATAAACCAAGGCATAGGGCCTGGCAAGATCAACGATGAGTGTGGAGCCGACCACGTCAAAGTACAACAGCGGCCGCCCGTATCTATGCCAATTGTGGAACCTTTTACGCGATGCGTGAGTGTGGATGGCGATGCTGACCGAGTGGTTTATTTCTTCACCAACGATAAGGGAGAGTTCCAACTGCTGGACGGAGATCGCATTGCAACGCTAGTCGCCGGATACCTAATGGACTTGGTGACGCGAAGTGAGATAGATCTGCGTTTGGGCCTGGTCCAACTGCGTATGCCAATGGGGCATCCACGGATTACATAGTCAACGATTTGAAAGTCCCCGTTTCATGTGTCCCGACGGGTGTTAAGCACCTGCACCACAAAGCCCTTGAATACGACATCGGCGTGTACTTTGAGGCAAATGGCCATGGTACAATTGTGTTTAGCGACCACGCGAAGGCCACGATTGCAGCAGCTTCTGAATCGAAGGCTAGTGCCAAGACCTTGCTTCTCCTGATTGATCTCATTAACGAAACTGTTGGGGATGCCATCTCAGATATGCTGCTTGTAGAGACGATTTTAAACCACAAAGGTTGGGATGTTAAAGACTGGATATCCACTTACAACGACCTGCCGAACCGACAGTTGAAAATTAAAGTCCAGGATAGGAATGTCATCGAAACCACAAATGCGGAAAGAGTTTGTGTCAAGCCAGAGGGTCTGCAAACGGAAATAGATAATGTGGTATCGAATTACAAACGTGGACGCTCCTTTGTGCGCCCTTCCGGCACAGAGGACATAGTACGAGTGTATGCGGAGGCTGCTACTAAAGAGGTACATGTTATTCAATCATACTGTTGGCAATTATATTACTCACATATTTCGCTTTGATTTCAGGACACCGAGAACTTGGCCTACGAAGTGGGAGTACTTGTTCAAAGACGGGCAGGAGGAGTCGGCCCGGAATTGACAAAGCCAGGCACTGCACACCTATAAACGAATTGATCCAATCTGATCCAAAGGCAATATAATCTTTTCTTTCTATTTAAATTGTCCAACGCAATCAATCTCTATCTTTGTACGCAAAGTTGTAAAAGTTGTTTGACAATAACTTTCAAATGCATTTATATTTTTTATGGTATATGTGTAATCTTTCACTGACTTTTTTTATACTAAAGAGCTTTATTTACCCGAAAATATAAAAATCTATTTATTTAGGCAATATCTGTTTAAAATTCTAAGCGTATTTATTTGATTGATTTCTGGCTAGTGGATATTTTGATAACAACGGTAAAGTGTCTTTTAGGGATATATTTATTTAGAAATATTGCCATACCTTCAGGCTGAATATGTATGACTTGGGAAAATCAAAACTCCATAAAATATTGGGGAAGATGTACATATATTCAAGATGGCCCACCGAATATCAAAATTGAGGAATTAAATTGATTGAGAATTGATTTTCCTCGGTATATTTTGATAATGACTAAGTATATTTCGATATGTTTGTGAGAGTCTTATCGATAAGTCACACAGCTGGCCACACTGTTAGTTTGCCGTGCTGTCAAATTTTCTGATGCAATTTTTCCATTTTTAAAGTGAATTAAAGTAAATTAAAGTTTAAAATCAACACTAAAACAGCAATGGACGCGGAAGACGTAAGTAGTGCTAGTGCAATTGAAAATGCAATTCTTTAATAAACGAACAGTCTAACGTACACATGCAGTGCAGTGTGTACATGTGCACATACGGTACATATGTATTTTCGTGTGATTTGTGCGAACCATGGTTGAGGTTATGTTTATAAATTATTAATCATGGAATATTTATTTCATTTTGTTTAGGGTTTTGACCCCACTTTGTTGAAAAAGAAGAAGAAGAAGAAGACCACCTTCGACTTGGATGCCGCTTTGGGTCTCGACGATGAGGGCAAAAAAGAGGAGCCCCAGGACGAAGCTTTGGCCGAGGCCGGGGAACCCGAGCTGGAAGATAACTTAGATCTGGAGAGCTTTGGCAAAAAGAAGAAAAAGAAGAAGAAGCCCTTCAACATGGACGAAATCGAGGCCGCTGTGCCAACGTTTGGATCCGAGGATGTTGTAGCCACCGAGGAGCCCGAGGAGGAGGAGATCAACTTGGACATGGACTTCTCTATGGCTACAAAGAAGAAGAAGAAGAGCAAGAAGAAGGACCTGGATGAGTTGTTTGCCGACAAGCTGGATGACGACAAGGGCGACGACAAAGAAAATGGTATGTCATCAGTTTTTCACACTATGTTTTTGCGATTATGGATTAAACTAAGACTTGTATTCTATCAGCGGAAGACAACAGTTCGACCTGGGCAGGTTCCGATCGTGACTATACGTATGACGAATTGCTAAAGCGTGTGTTCGAAATAATCCTGGACAAAAATCCCGACATGGCTGCTGGACGTAAGCCTAAATTTGTCATGCGACCCCCTCAGGTGTTGCGCGTGGGCACAAAGAAAACGTCTTTCGCAAATTTCATGGACATTGCAAAGACGCTGCATCGTATGCCCAAGCATCTGCTTGACTTTTTACTGGCCGAGTTGGGTACCAGCGGGTCTATGGACGGTAATCAGCAGCTTATTATAAAGGGTCGCTTCCAGCCCAAACAAATCGAAAACGTACTGCGTCGCTACATTAAGGAATACGTGACGTGCCACACCTGCCGCTCTCCCGAGACAATATTGCAGAAAGACACCCGCCTGTTCTTCCTCCAGTGCGAATCCTGCGGTTCTAGATGCTCTGTGGCCAGCATCAAATCAGGTTTCCAGGCCGTCACCGGCAAGCGTGCTGCCATTCGAGCAAAAACAACATAAATATTTTATATTTCTCTATATTTAATACATGCTTTTTTATTGAGTAAAAATTCAATACAAAAGAATTGGCTTTTTATGTTTTATATTTTGTAGCTTTTGTGCCAATCAATGTAATGATCCGCAAATGCAATTTCAAGCGTGCGTGATTTACCATTGTCGGCGAAAAAGGAAAAGGCATCCAAGCTTATAGTCTCCCTATAGAAGTTGGGACGACAAAGTAGCAAAACGTTATTTCCCTTCTCTATGCCAGAGGGGTCTAAATATTTCGAGGATGCAGTTAGAAGCCGCATCATGCTTTCGGATATTTTCTTGTAGCCTTCCTGGTCTGCCATCTGTGTCGCCTCGGTATGAAGAGATGCAATCGTCACCCTCTTCCAAGGCTTTGTAGAAATGCTCACGTTCAGTGATGCAGTGCTGTCGTCGAGGATGTATTTGCGATATGATTCATTGTGCGGGCACTCTCCGGCAACAAAGGCGTACACGATGCAAGTACGAAAGTGGCAGGGTGCCTTGTTGATGGAAATGGTAAACACTTCTTCCCGTTCCAGATCTCTAGACGCCCGCAGTACATCATTTAAGGCCAGCGGAATGTTCTCGTGGATAATGGGCCCCCCCTTTGGATGGTCAGTTGACTTGGACCTATGTGTGGGTTTTCGAACAATGAAATTTTCCAGCCGGTCCTCGATGTCGGTTATACTTGAGTTGGCCGACATCGAGATTAGCAATTCATTGTATTAAAGGCGACCATTTTCAAAACAAATCAAAACACACATACGATTTCGTTCGCTCTTTTAAATATCGGTTCGATACTATCGACTGAATTTGAATTTCGATAGTGCCAAATATTTTCTGTTGCCTGTTTTTCCTACTTTTCCTTCTTTATTTGTTTATGTTTTTAATGAAACATTAGTCAATACTTTAATACAGTGTTTATCTTAGTCACATTGCTTATTTGCGACCTTTTTAATTTATTGGGCCCTCTCCATCCCTGAGCAAATCCAGGGCCGAGATTACGCCATCCCTCGTAGTAATTTTCACAGCTTGTGAAATTAAAAACAAGAATCAATCGAAATTGTCTGAGCCAAGCTAGAAGGAGGAAGTGATTAAGTGGAATGTCTGGTGGTCCTTCAGTAACGCTAAAAAGTCAACCAATCGATGGGAGCAACAGCGGTAATGCTGCGGCGCAACAGCAGCAGCAGCAGCAGTCTGCGAATGGCGCAGCGTCTTCGGCGAACCAGGGCCAAGGCAGCAACAACAATGGTAGCGCTGGGGTAAGCGGTGGTTCGGGTGCGCCTGCACAAGAAGGCACCCGCCAGAACAGCTTGCAGCGCATCCAGCAGCGCAAGCAAAAGGTATTCAACCTGCCCGTGCCCCAGAAGCTGGCCAAGCTGTCGATGTACTCAGCGTGCCAGGCTGAAGGCTGCCATTGCACCGGATGGAAAACTCCTCAGGAGAACAGGCATCGTGATGTGGAGTCGTCTTACTGTCCGGAGTTCAACGAGGAATGTCGCAACTCCAGCTGCCGTCATTCTCTGCGAACGCACATCGCCCACTTGGATAATATATCCAGCTCCAGCATGGACGAGCTGCTGGGTGCCATTATTGATATGGAAAATCTGTTCATGTCCATGCAGCGGGTAGAGGATGAGGATACCAAAAAGGTATACTTGTACCTGTTCCGCCTGTTGCGTCAGTGCGTACTGACGCGTCAGCAAGCTGTCATTCGTGGCCCTTTGGGGGATCCCCCATTCGAATCGCCCTGCATTACAAAGGCAGTTTTATCGCTGGTCTTCTACAAGTACCAGCACCTTAACCCGACTGAGCTTCAAACTATGACTGAGGTGGCGAAAACGTTTCTAAACTTTCTCAACCACTACAATTTCGAGTCGCCCTCAACGAGGCGCGGCGACCTAACCCATGAGGATGCGTCCAACTATAAGATTAACTACACCCGCTGGCTTGTCTTCTGTCATGTTCCTGCCTTTTGCAATTCTTTGCGCCAGTTTGAGACCTCGCTGGTCTTTGGACGCACCCTTCTGCGCACCGTGTTCCAGTACATGTCGCAGCAGCTGAAGAAGAAGTGCATTTCGGAGCGTGATCGCTTTCCCGAAGACAAGCGATCCATTATAACGCAAATGCCAAAGTTTCTTGAGGCGTTGCGCGCAGAGCTCTTGAAGGATGACTCCCCCATATGGGATCCCAATTACCGTCCACCCAATTCATTTGTCATCCAACAACGCAAGCGCAATCAGGAAGCGGCAGCACCTCCAGCTCCTGGTGGCGGTGCAGCTGCCATTGGCAGTAACAAACGCTCAAGTGTGGGGGAACCGCTTCACAAGAGACCCAAAAAGGAAACGCTCGAGCGTCCCATCAGGTTTGTTATATGCCTCTTGCTCTAGTAATCCTAATTCTGACCAATTTCTGCCAGTGAGAACTTGGATGATCTTCCTACAGATGTGGTGGTGCGTGCCATGAAATCGGTGTCCGAGTCGAAAACAACAAACAAGGCCGAAATTCTCTTTCCGGTCAATGTTTCGCGGGATGAGAACGTCAAGGCCGAGGAGCAGAAGCGTGCCATTGAGTTTCATGTGGTGGGCAACTCCCTAACGAAGCCTGTCGATAAGCAGACTGTCCTGTGGCTCCTTGGCCTGCAGCTTGTCTTTGCCTACCAACTGCCAGAAATGCCCCGCGAGTATATCAGCCAGCTGGTGTTCGACACAAAGCACAAAACCCTTGCCCTGATCAAGGAAAGTCAGCCAATCGGCGGCATATGTTTTCGGCCATTTCCATCGCAGGGATTCACAGAGATCGTGTTCTGCGCCGTCACCATGGCTGAGCAGGTTAAGGGCTATGGCACGCATTTGATGAACCATCTGAAGGATTACAGCATTCAGCGGGGCATTAAGCACCTGCTCACATTTGCCGATTGCGATGCCATCGGATATTTTAAGAAGCAAGGCTTCTCCAAGGACATTAAGCTGGCGCGTCCCGTTTATGCGGGATACATAAAAGAATACGATAGCGCCACATTGATGCACTGCGAACTGCATCCAACCATTGTAAATACGCAATTTATTGCCGGTAAGTAAATAGAATTGTCTACCCTTGAATATTTTGTATTATTGGCTGTACTTTTCAGTGATAAGAAATCAAAGCGAAATTCTTAAAGAGCTCATTGCCCAACGACACAATGAAGTGCAGAAAGTTAGAACTGGTTTAACTTGCTTCAAGGAGGGTGTACGGTCTATACCAGTCGAGTCCATTCCTGGCCTCATGGAAATCGGTTGGAAACCACAAATGCGCCCAGCCCGATCGTCCCGACCCTTGGAGGAATCGTCGGATCCAGAGAAACTGGCCACATCATTTTCGTCGGTCCTTCAATCCGTGCGTCAGCATACCACGGCATGGCCCTTTTTGCGTCCAGTGACTGCAGCAGAAGTGCCCGACTATTATGACCACATCAAGTATCCCATGGACCTTAAGACAATGGGCGAACGTCTCAAAAAGGGATACTATCAAACACGTCGCCTGTTCATGGCAGATATGGCACGCATTTTCTCAAACTGTCGTTTCTATAACTCCCCCGACACCGAGTACTATCGCTGTGCCAACTCTTTAGAGCGTTATTTTCAAACGAAAATGCGCGAACTGGGACTGTGGGACAAATGATATATGAGTGATTGATTTCTGATGATATATAAAACTATATAAACAGTATAATTCATTATTTCATCTATTTATTCTAGGTTTACCAGCAGAAAAACATGTGAATTATTATTTTGAGCAAATTATAAGCTGAGAAATGATATTATGGGAAATGTTTTAGGACAAGTCCTAGGATATTGTCTCGTTATTAATTTAGATATTCCAAATAAAAACAAACATTTAAAAATAACCAACTTTAAAATTTGCTTGGAGCTCTGTCCGGGATCCCCGCGTGACAATCTTCGACTTGGTATCGCTTGGGCCACTAGTTAAGATATCAGGAATTATAGATCGGGGTATATAGTGTTATTTTATATTCTTTCTTTTCTAAAAATAATTTGGACTTGTTCGAGTGCTTTTTGTCTTTTCATTTTTATTAATTCTCATTTAATTTCCTACATTCATTGTTTGCATGCTTTAATAATTAGGATTTCATTGTTTTCGTTTGGTTTAATAAACATTTGATCAATAATGTTATCATTTATAAAATTATAGTTTACTTTATGTTACGTGGGAGGGGCGAGGGCGGGAGTGGAGTGGAGTTGATTAGGGATTGAATTCGAGAGGTCATTGTACAAAGGCTAATGCACATCCGAGTGTTTTATGTGGTTGTATAATTGAATATGTTTTTTGTTCATGCGCAGGCGCAGCGACACGTGGCAGGCAGCTTGCAAAGGCATTTATGGAAACAGATATGAAGTGAATAAATACATATATATATTTACGTACGTCGAACGAGTAGTCGCACTTATGAGGATGCCAATAGTACAATGAAAAGTGTTAACTGCAGTTACTTATTGTTGAATTCATTTATTTCTATTACAAGTTATCAAATTTTAAGTTATTTTAAGTTCAATAAGGTAGTCTTTACAATTTTGATGTTACTTGCGAAACGTACTATTATTATGTATATCTGGCTAACTCGATAATTGCATATTTATATTGTATATATACATAATATGTAGAGCTAATCAGGGGTGAGCATATGTGGAGAGGAGAGATATACATATATTAGATACAATTACATACATAATTTTTATGATTACATTATATTGAAATGTGTGTGTGTGTGTTTGTAGCCAGCGTCCCCCTCCGTGCGCGTCACGCCTCACCCCACATTGATTGGGAAAACTTTTTGTGCTGCATTACAAATATATATATAAATATATCTGATTACATTTTAACCCCAGGGCACTTCAGCTCTTCGGGGACGGCATACCGTATATTTGTTTATATATCATGATCTCTTAAATGATGAAGCATGCAAAACGTAAATTTAAAACGTTAATTCACTTGAACGGGTTCTCGCTGCCTTAACCAATGCCGCCAGGAATCACAAAGGTCTTGGCTGTCTACATCAAGAACCAAACACTACTGAGACTGTTTTCAAAATTTTAAGTTACATAAATTCCACTGTAAGCTTACAACCCGAGATCCTACGTATCGTATCGTGTCTGTTTCTGCTCTATCAGGTTTGGAGTCTCTTTAAATGATTGTTGAAATTAATTTGAAACTTTTACAGAAATGCTGCTGCCAACATTTCGAAACTTGTGCTGTGCTTTTAATACAATTTACAATACGCATTGCTGATTTTTATTTTTCACTTTCATCTTTAAAATGTTCTTAAATCATAGATTAAATGCTAGTAAAACGTTTCAAGTCTGTCGCTGTTTTTTTTTCTGTTTTACGCCCCACAAAGAATACAGTATTACAATAAGGGTTAAGGGTTTTGGTTTTGTTTATGTTTTCGCTATTCTCTCTTTTTTTGTTTGTTTGTATCCAAATGAAAACATGTGAACTTTGCTTTTATTTTAGCTGGGAATTCCATGGATTACTTGTATCTTTTCCATTAATTTCATTATTTCGACTCGGAGTGTTTTCCTAATTAGTATTTTGTTTGTGTGTGTGTTTGTTTGTGTTTCGTTTTGCAGATCCTTCATACCTTAAGCCTAAATATATTTTTCACATCTATTACTAATTATACGGAGGTGTGTGTGCATGCGCTTGTTATCCTGATCCTCTTGATCCTGTTTCTCCGCTTGGCTAAAAGGGGTTTTTAGGGGGTTAGGGGGGGTTACACAACCTGCCATTTACACAAAAAACCTAACAGATGGCCGGTTCGCACTCCTCTTCCTTCGCGCCCTTCAATCATTCAAGCATTTTATCGCGCAGTGCTGCAGCACGGTGGTGGTGGTGGGCGGCCATAGTGCACGCAGGACGTCGTGAGAAGAGTTTAACACTAAGTAAAATTATACAATATATATTTATGCCGTTAGATCCGTATCTCGAAATTCCTGATAATAAGAGCCTGTGTGTGTGTGTCATCGATCGGTCGGTCGGTTTCGGTTTCGATTGATTGGGAGTTGCTTTCAAATAGTTTTTTTTGCTTTTTCTTGTTTGTAGCCTTTTCAATGAGTAGGATATTTGCTTTTGTTTTTCGTATTTAAAGTGGACGACGCCCACTGCGATCTTGCGATTTGCGACATTATTGTGCTGCAAAAAGGAGGGTTTCATGTTTTCCAATTAATCCTAACAGATGCCTTACAAGTGTTATCACTTACAGACTGCCGCCACCTGTTGCTTCTGCTCCGGCATGAGGGATGCTGCTGACTTCGTCGCTGCGGCTGTTACAGTGGCATCTACGTTATTGGCACCAGCGCCTCCAGCTGCTGCTGCATTGTTGGCTGCCTTGATCGCTGCGGCTGCACTCACATTGCCATTGGGCATGGGGTTTAGCTGTTGCTGGCCCCGATTTCCGTTGTTGTTGCTGTTCCGGTTGTTGCTGCGGTTCCGGTAGTTGCCACCTCCCATGCGATAGTTGTTCCGATTATAGCCGGGCGCACCGCCATAGCCCGTGTTCATGCCGCTACCAGCACCTCCGCCCATTCCATTGTTATTGTTGTAGTAATGGTTGCGTCCGCGATAGCTATATTCCAGCGAAAAACAAAGACGGTGTAGTGAGTGACATGCACATGTGGCATCGTTGTGCTGGCACTTACCTGCCGCGTCTTGTGGATCCAACTCCAAATGTCTCCGTATTCAATTTGCGCTCCTGGCGCCAATCATTCTTCTTGCCCTTGCGATCCTGTGCAGCCTCGCAAGAGATGTTATCAAAGAATGACTTGGTCTTGTCGTAGCCCACATGAACATCCTCATCCTCGGGCTCATGCTCACCAGCGCCAGTCTCATTGCCAGAATCATCCTTCTTGTCGGTCTCACCATTCAACTAAAGCGAATTAAGGAATAAGTTACACGTGACAGCTAAGAACCCACAAGACATAAGAGGAGCGGCGCATCCATACCTGTGGTTCAGTGGTGGGAGCTACTGTTGTTGCTGTTGCTGGTGCTGCTGCTGTTGGATCAGTAGTTGCTGCTGCAGACTTGTTGGCTGCCTCATCAGCCACCTTGAGCTTGGCCAGTTGAGTGCGCAGCTCTTCGAATTTATTGTTGGCCTGCTCGAAATCAAAGTCGCCCTCAAACTTGATCTTGTTGCGAGGTTTGTTCTGGTTGGCCGAATTCGGACGATAGCCCTAAACGATCATTAGAAAAATAAATGTTATTTCCTACTCTGTTTGGGAGGAGAGTGCACCCTATGTCCATACCTGATTTGGTCGCATTGGACCTCGAGAGCCCATACCGCGGTTGCGAGACATATTGTTCATATTGTTAGGGTTCTGTGGACCGCCGCGATGCATATTCCACGCGTTTTGGCCACCACCGCCGACGTTCCCTCCTGCACCTACGCCGCCACCGCCGCCCCCACGCTGCTGCTGCATGCCGTTGCCGCCGCCGCCGCGATTGCGTTGATTGTTATTGTAATTGTTGCTGTAGTTGTTGTCCATTTGCCGGCCAGAATCGCGACGATCCCGCTGCTGGTGGTAAAAGTCGTTGCTGTTCCGCTGTTGCTGCTGCTGCTGGGGCTGCATATTGTTGGGTCCTCCACGCTGCGGCTGGGACTGCTGCTGCTGCTGTTGCTGATGGTTCTGACGCTTATGACCAGCATCGCGCGCCATACCATCCCTCATTCCCTGGGCGGCGCTCTGCTGCTGCTGATGCAACTGCTGCTGTTGGGTCAGCTCCGCCGTAGGACTGACAATCAGGCTGATGGGCGTCGTCGATCGTGAGGCGCCGGCAAGCATGTCTAAAACGGAAACTTCACATATAGACGACCGAGACGAGAACATGTGCAGGCAGTGTGTATTAGTTGATGTGTATATTTTACATAAAAAGCGAACAGCCAAAGTGGAGACCCACTTAAAGCTATGCACAATCTGAATTCCCCATTTAACAATACAATTTATTAGATCTTGAGCTGAGGGAAGGTGATGCGATGAGTCCATTAATTAATACATATGATCATGAATTATTTTTAAAAGAAAGCGCAGATTGAGGGGGGATTTCGAACGTTTAAAACCGATAACTTACTTGATTGCTTCTGCTGCTGCTGGGGCTTTGGCTGCTGCTGTTGCTGATTGCCGCCGATGTGCATAAAAGGTCCTCCTCCTGGTGCTCCAGCACCGGGCGCCAAAGAGCCGCCGCCTGAATTTCCCACCATTCCTAGGTTGGGACCACCAAGGTTGCCAAACGGATTGCCGTTGCCATAGCTGCCGCCTTGGGAACCAGGGGCTGGACCTCCGCTGGATCCGCCCATAGATGAGGCGCCATGTTGCTGCTGCTGTTGAGGCGGTGCGTTCATGGAATTCGGCATGGGAAAGTGCTGCGGCATGACTTGGGGCGGGCCATTCTGCAGCTGGGCTTGCATAATCGCTGGATCATTGTGGTGCGGCAGCGTGTGATTGTTGACGACGCGAATATCCTTGATGTCCGAGCCCCGAAAGAGAATGTAGTCGTAGATCTGCGACTGAGGTGCTATCTGGAACTGTGTGTCCCGGTCCTCTGTGCCAAAGGATCGTACTAAACAAAGAGAAAGTATACATAAATAAAGGCCTCAATTTTGTTTAAGGTTAAACCTCATTATTTCCTATTTAACCTCAACAAAAGGGAGCATAAAAACGCATGCTATTACATTAAATGTGCGTGTGAGTGTGTGTGCTTTCCTGTTCTTCTTCGTCCCAGTGCAGTGTCACTGACATTAATAACGGGAGCTGCGGGAGTCCCGTTAACTGGCGCCAAAATGTTCTGCGAGGGAATGGGAACATACATGCACACAAACAAACACATGTACATGTACACATTGAAATTGTTTTTGCAAACAAAGTTCGGTTCGCCACAAAGAGCTTGCATATGGATTTATGCGTGTGTATGTGCAAGCTCGTTCTCATGTAAAATGCAAAAGCAACACTGTACAACAACAGGCGAGACGAAAAAGAGGCCAAACAGCCGTTTCGTTTCTCTGTGCAGGCGACACAGCATCTGAGCGCCAGGCCAGTAAAGTGCTGCCGCCAACATGACAAACAAAAAGCATAAGTGAGAGCGTGCCAGCGAGAGAGAGAGAGAGACTCCAGAGTAATAAGTCCGCCGCCTACAACACTCTCTGAGCGACGGTAAGGGCAGGAAATTACTGTAAAAACTAACAACCATACATAACGAAAAAGTGTGGAAAAGAAAGAGGAATTCGAAAGAAACCATTTTCTTTTCACTCCTCGCCCACTACATTGAAGAACCGTTTTTTTGTAAGCGATTTCAGGGGAGGATATGGCAAATAGGAGATCCATTTAATGAAAAAAAAAACGAGATGGAAGATTAGGGCACTACTTACCACTGGAGAGAGCAATGGTGCACTCCTGCGGATCCACCGTGTACAAGCGGCCCTCATACCTGATGTCCGCCTTCGAAATTAGGCTGATTTTCGAGCCCAACTCCGGCAATCCCCCACCACTCATTTTGCTATACTTTAGTCACCCACACTCGCGTTCCGAAATGATCAAAATAAGACTCCAAACTTTCCGAGAAAATAATAAAGCTGTGTGTATATATAAATGTTTGCCAACAGCGCGCGTATCTCTATTTCCACGAATATCGGGCAAAAGCAAACAATTATAGCGAGCGCGACGGCAACGATTTCTCGACGGTTTCAACCTTTCCTGCTCCCACAGCCTTCGACGTTGGCAAGCACGCAATTACTTTCCAGTTCCAGCGCTGATTTTGCGGCTTAAAACTGTCTATCCACAATTGCAATACGTGCCTGCGTTTGTGCACTATTGTGCCAAATTACTTTCAAATGTCTCTGTGTAGCACACACGGTTGTAGATGTTCGAATTCGCAATTTTCTATGCAGAAAATATTTTCACCTTCCGTCTGCAAAAACCTACCCGTCGAAAGTGGAAAGAAGTCGGGCGAGCTGCAGAACTCGCATGCAATGGCCAGTGTTGCAAAATACAGGTGTTGCGACACTAGCGAGTTGATATATTTCAATGAGAGATTTTATGCAATTAAATGCATTTTATCAACAAATACTTAATGAGTAAACACAAATATTGATATTTTGGGCATTTATTCGTGTCTAAATAAATTTCCTGCAAGCCATTTGCTTATCGGTTTCAAAGCAACGCTGCGTGTGGCTGTGCAGCCCTGTGTTTGGCTTCCCTCGGCGCTACAGCATTCAAAACTCGTCATTGTCAAACTGTGCAAATTCAGAAAATATATGTGAAACTATTTCAATTAGCTTGTGTACATTCAGTAAAGTCTCTTATGTCAATATGCCACCCCAGCGCGATCCAATTAGCGTGCGGACGACGCGTCTAAATAACTTAATACTCGGCAAAGGAGTTGGCGTCACTCAGAAGCCATCAGGCTCTAGCGGCAATGCCCGACGCAGTATTGTTCCCGTGAGCACTACAAGTGCAGCTGTTGCCGAGGCTGTATCCCGCGAAGGCTTGCTCGACGCATTCTGTTTGCTGTACAATGAATGCGACAAGGATGTCCTGAAGAAGCGCGATCGCAACATTTCCGAGTTTGTCAATAAATGTACGTATGTGTATCGCTATGCAGACCGTTCCACTACATACCCATATCCCCATTCAACATTTAGTCCGCCCCATTGTCGAAGAGACCCGCAAGCTGCGCGTCAATGACGAAGACTTCACCATCAAGGCGCTTATTGGCCAGGGATATTTCGGGAATGTTCATCTGGTGGTTGAGCGTCAGACGTCTGACATATACGCCATGAAGAAGATTAAAAAGTCTGTTGTGACCACGTCCCAGGTGAAGGAGGAGCGCGACATAATGTCGGCGCGCTACTCCGAGTGGCTGATTAATTTGCAGTATGCCTTCCAGGTGAGTTTTGCTTGGCTTTTACCTCAACTGTTACTTGATCGAGTTGCACAATCCGTAGGACAATGATAATTTGTATCTGATCATGGAATATATGCCTGGCGGAGATCTACTCAGCCTGATGTCTCGCCATGGCCCCTTTGACGAGGACCTTGCGCGCTTCTATCTGGCCGAACTGACACTGGCCCTGCACACACTGCACGAAATGGGCTATGTGCATCGCGATATTAAGCCGGAAAATATACTGATTGATCGCTTTGGGCACATTAAACTGGCAGATTTTGGTAATGCGGCTGCCCTGGATCGCGACGGGCATGTGCTGAGCCTTTCCCCCGTGGGCACGCCGGACTACATAGCCCCGGAGCTGTTGCAGACCATCTCCACTTACAAACTATCCAAGTCGATGCATGATGTGAGTGCGGCTGTATGTTCGCAGACCTGAAGAGCACTTCAGTGGGTTGGGCCAAAGATATTCATCCTTTCAAATTATATTCCCTCAGGTAAGCTGCGATTACTGGTCGATGGGCATCATTGGCTATGAGTTGCTGTGCGAAACGACGCCGTTTCACGAGGACAACGTCCACGAGACCTACTCCAAAATACTCTCGCACTGCGAGGAGAGCCACCTGAAGGAGCTGATCAGCTTTCCCAGCGAACTGAAGGTCTCGAAGAACTACAGGGATCTGATCGAGTCGTTGGTCACAAACCCATCGAACCGCCTGTCCTACGATCGCATCAAAAAACATCCCTTCTTTGACGATATCCAGTGGAATTGTATGCGCTCTCAGGTGCCGCCCATTATCCCCACCATCAAGTCGGACGATGATACGTCCAATTTTGAGGATGGCACGCGACACAAGTCTCGCAGGGATCTGGTGGGCAAAAAGTCCCTCACTGCAAACATGAAATCGCATGATTTTAGTGGCAAGGATCTGCCGTTCTTGGGCTACAGCTTTGTGCATATGGACAAGCCGCCGAATAGCGATTCTGGCGATGAGGGGCGTACCAACAAATTGCAGGAGAAACTAAAGGACCTGCAGCAACGGCTCAAGTCGCGCGAGACTGAGATCTCCATGCTGAAGCAGGATCTCTTGCGGGCCCAGCAGTCGCTCAAGAAAACGGACAACAAGTCGCAGGTGGTGCTGGATGCTAAAATGGAAATAAAGAAGCTACAGCAAATAATCAAGGACAAGACTTTGGAGTTGGCCAATTGCAAGACACAAATCAAGACACTGCAGAGCTCGGCCAAAGTGGATGAGGAAATGTGGTCCAAAAAGGAGTCTACCATCACGGATCTGTTGCGGATGAATCGCCAAAAGTACGAAGAGGCAAAGATATGCTCCGAGCAGCGCTACGAAAAGCAATTGGCCGAAAAAAAGCAAGAGTTAGCCTCCACGCTGCAGAAAATGGATGCTCGTGAGCTGGAGTTCATTGCCAAGAGCGACGAATGTAAGCATGTGGCGGCCAAGCTGCAGAACTATAAGGATATGTTGAAGCAGCTGAAGGAGCAGGCCATCAAAGCGGATGCCGGGCATGAGCAGCAAAAGAGCCAGATGGCCGAGTCCTACGAGCAGAAGCTGTCAGATCTGCGCAAGAAGATACGAGAGTCGCAGGATTCGCATCGCCGTTTGACAGTGGAGATGCAGGGCATTCGCACGGAACTGGACGAATCGATTAGCTCTGGCAAATCCACCCAAGAGGCCAAGCACGCCACAGAGCGCAACATCGAGGACATATTGAGGCGGCTGAACAACGAGATAGCCTCAAATAATGAGCTGCATGCGGAGAAGGCAAAACTCGAGTCGAATCTGAGGCTGAAAGAGAATGAATCTCAGGACGCGAGAGCGGAATGCCAGCGCTTGGAACGCGAGCTACAGCTGGCCGAATGCCGCTGTCACATGGCTGAATCCTCGCTGGCCTCTAACGCTTCACCGTATAACACAGCACCTGGGTCGCTGACCGAACTGAATGCCATCGAGGATCAGCTGCGTGCCGACTTGGTGGCGGCCAAAGAGGGCGAATGCCAACAGAAGGTCCGTGCCGATCAACTGCAAACTCTGGTCACTAAACTGGAGCAGATGCTGGAGCGTTTCAACGAGCAGAACCAGAGCCTTTCCCCCACAAAATCGCAGGGAAATGGCTCCTCAGTAGGCGACATGCTGGAACGCCAGAATGAAAAACTTGAAGACAAGCTGGCGGCCGTGCGAGAGCAGATGATTGTTGAGCGTCAGGCAGCGCGGGCGGCTAATCTCTCACTGTGGAAGGTGGAAAAGCAGTTGGAGGAAGCCCTCTCCGAGAAGAAACTATTGGCGCGTCGCATGGAGCTGACCGAGGATCGCATCAAGAAGGCCCAAAATGGCCAAGAGGAATCGCAACGCATGCTGAAATCCGCCCAGGAGGAGACACGCCAGCGAGAGTCGCGCATCGAGGAGCTGAAGCAGGAACTGGCTACGGCCAAGCGAGATGTTATGAAGGAGCACCGTCTGTGGGAGAAGGCCGAGCAGGAGCGCATGAAGTGTAAGTCGGAAATAATCGAGCACTTGGCCAACGTACACAAGCTCGAGCAGCAGGAGACTGGCCTGCGCCAGAAGCTGCAGCAGATGCATCTGCGGTTCGACGGCCTGGTCTTGGAGCACAAGAGCATGCAGCGTCAGCTGCAAGAGGAGCGTGAAAACAGCACTGCGGCCAGTGACTCGAGCCACAGCCTGCAGCGAGAGCTTAAGGCAATGACGGAGAACTTCCAGAGGCTGAAGTATGCCTGCAGCGTGACGGATAACCAGTTGACCGAGGTGGAGACCATGCTGAAGACCGAGCAGGATCGCAACAAGGCGCAGCAGACCCAACTGGACGCCTGCCATGTGAAGCTGCGGGAGCGAAACGACCAGCTGACGAAGCTGCGCCAAGAGCTGTCCGGCATTGAGGCCGGCAAGCGGCTGGCCGAGCAGCGTGCCCAAGTGCTCACCTCGGAGTTGGAGGAACTGAAGCAGAATCTAACGGAGCAGCACAAGAAGATGATCGCCCAACAGAGCCAACTGGTTGAGCAGACAAACGTTCTGTTTGCCACACAAGATCGGTTGGATATTTTGGATGGCCAGAACTCGAATTATCTGGCACAGAGCGCCGACTGCGAACGGGAATTGCTCAACTTGAAGGAGGAAAATGCACGAATCCTCAGCGAGCTCTTCCACAAGAAGGAGGAGGTCCGGAGCCTACAGGCCGAGATAGCAGAGCTGCAGTCCGCTCAAGCGGAGCTGCACACGGAGATCGATGAGCTGCAGGACACGATGGCCGAAAAGGAACAGTTTTATGTGCAGCGTGACATCAAGGCACTGGCAACGCTGGCGCAGCACAAGAAGTTAATCGATTACTTACAGGTGGGTCCAGATCATATCTCCTTGGAAAGATCTAACTTAATCTCCTTAATCTCTGAATTGCAGCTCAAAGTAGAAGATCTGTCGGCGAAAAAGAAGAAAACCCTGGCGGACAAGCTGTTTGGCACGAGTCATGGCAACAAGGAGAACATCTCCTCCAATGATGTGGAATCTTCCATTCTCTATCGCGCCCTGCGCGAAGAACTACGCCGCGAGCAAAAGAACTCGGCCATGCTGAAGGAGCAACTAGCGCAGCTCAATGGTGGGTCCCATAGCCTTTCTTAAGTATTTTTTCCTATAATTATATGGTCTGATGGTGTTCCAGGAACTGCCACCCTTCGCTCGCCACGCAAATCGTTGGGAGAACAGGCCAAGCAGAGGCCTGTCAGCATTGCCGTCACTCCACGCTCCCCCGCAAGCAGGTGTCTTCTTTGAAACGCACCAAAAGCCAGATAGAGATCACCACCACAGCAGAGAAGGATTCGAACAAGCAGACTGTGGGACAGCAGCAGCAGTCGCATCACCGTTTCGAGCTGGCACTGCAGGAATCAAAGACAAGTTCTCCGGACTGTGTGGTGTGCAAGCTGATCATCATTGCCGGCTCGCCTTATTGGCGCTGCAAGGAGTGCAAGGATGCGGCACATCGCAAGTGCCGCACAAACGTACAAGGCGATTGCGGTGCGGCGAAACCTAGTGCGCCGCCAGCAGCTGATGCAGTCAGTGTTGCTGCATCTGTGACCAGCAGCGGCCTCGAGAGCGTGGATAGCTGCAGCTCAAACAGCGTGGCCAGCGGGGAATACATTGGAACGCTGGTGTACAGCTCGGGTGCCCAAGTGGATCAAGAGCACAGAAAGGATATCGAAGTAAACTGCGCCTTCGAGGTGGCGGAGCAGCAACTGCTGCTGCTGGGCTGCAGCACTGGTCTGTATGCCTACCAAGTGGACACGCAGCGACTGCTTCACATTGCGGGCATCGAGTCCGTGAGCTGCATGTCCATCTGCACACGCCTGGCCAAGGCCATCATGGTGGGAACCGTCGCGGAGAAGCTGTATCAGTGCGACTATCGACAGTTGGAGTCGCGCTGCCAGAGTTCCAGTGCCTGCCACAGGCCCGTGCTCGAGACCTCGGCCATTGAGCTGCCGTCTAACAACCGAACGGCCGATGAGAAGTGGAAGTTGGTTCTGATTTCCAACGAGGCTGAGAATGCCTTGGACTCTGTGGCCATAGCAGCCACCACCTCTCGCATTGTCATCCTGAAGTACGACCTCAAGTTGCACAAATTCAATCCCGTTCGTGCGCTCGACACTGCCACGCCGGTCACCTCGATCTTCTTTACGCGCCACTCGGCCATCGTTACCTCGGACATGTTCTACGAGATCGATCTCGACAATTATGCGGCCGAGGAGTTTGTCGACCTGGCAGATAAGTCAATTCAGAACACCGCCAAGTGCCAGCCCCTCATGGCTGTGCGCATTTCGCGGCAGGAATACCTGCTGTGCTTCGCCGAGTGCGGTGTGTTCGTGGATGAGTTCGGCTGTCGCTCGCGCCCCTACGACTTGAGCTGGGTCTATGCGCCCACGGGATTTGTGTACCGCGAACCCTTTCTCTTCATATCCCACTACCAGTGCGTGCAGATTATGCGTCTCCATCGATCCTTCAGCAAGGAACTTGCCGACACTGACGTGAACTCTGAGAGCTCCGATTCCCCGGACTTGCAGCGCGTCTACTTGCCTCACTACATGTCTACGTTGCTGGCAAACAGTGGCGACGTCAACCTTTACGCTCTGGCTCTTGACCAGAAGCCGTGTGCTGCTGGATCGCAAAGGATCTACCACTTGGATACTCTGCAGGCGTTCAAACACAAGCTCAATGTGTCCATGGAGACAATTTCGTCCGTGGCCACATCCGTAACTCTGGGATCGGCAATGACAATGGATAGCATATGAGAATATGCATACAGATAGGTTCAATTATTTATCTAGCAAGAGCAGAGAAGATGGCCCCCCGCACACAGAAACATACTTACTCATATACTTTTAATTTTAAGTAATAATTGTAATCGATCCACGCTTGTCGATGATTTTTATGGTAACGTTACAGAAAGGAACACTTGCCCTTCATTTAATTTAAAATATTTTTAACTACTTTGTGCGGATTAATACACAAATAAAAGCATTTTCGAATTATAGATGGAGATGTTCGCCCAACGCTGGTTTAAATAACAGTTAGTGCGCGAAACTTTCGCCACTGAGATTGGAAAAGCTTATCAGGAAGCTTTTTCTAACAGCGCTTTCAATGAATGTCCCGCATAGTAAAAGTGGTGGGGCTGCTGTCTCTGTCTCGGTCTCCGTCTCTCTGTCGCTTGCTGTTTGTGTGGGTCTCCGTCCTCTTACTGGATACAAAACTGCAGCATTACTGTAAATTGTGATAATTGATTTCAATTTATTCCATGCCGTCGGCACCGTGTGTGCGCCGTAGTCGTCGACGATGTTTGAATCAAAAGCAAAACTTCGCGCGCGTCGTGCAGTTGCGGACTCCACTACCGTCGCAGGAACTGGAACGGAATCGAGCAAGATGCTGCTATGCCGGGCCTGCCTGGTGCTACTTCGTACCGAGGATGTGTCCTACGACCTAGGCAGCGAGAAGGGCTTGGCGACCAAATACTTTGCCTGCACCGGTGGCGACCCGGACATGCACATTCAGATGAAGGAAGAGGCACACCTGGTACCGCAGCAGCTGGTGCTGAAAAGTATCTGTGAATGTTGCTACCAGTTGGTGCAGAAATTCCATGACTTTCAACGCATGTGCGAAGAGTCCTCCAGGAACTTTGAGAAGCTGCTGGCGGTGGTAAACTCTCAGGATACCGTCCATAACTCCATCCAGGAGCAAGATATAACCAACACCAGCTCCATTCTGTCAGAATATGACACTCTTTCGGAAGGCATACAATTCGAGGAGGAGGAAGCGACTGCCGCAGAATCAATCGAAGATATTGTGAGTTTACATACACATACTATACTATACTATTCATATAAGTGTACATATGTGCTCGATATAAAAAGGTTTGTGTGCTCCAATCTAATCACAATCATTGCTTAGTTTGGTTGCTTAGCGCCACGGAAGGCATTCATGGAATTGTTTGAACATTAACCATATCATCCGAACGCAGTCGTGTGTCTGGGGAATCAATTTTTGATTATAGGTGAGAAGCGAATCAGCTAAGAGATAACTTACTATCAATAGGGTGGCAGCTTTATAATAAATAGTTTGATATCAGTGCCGTTTGCTCACTTTCGCTTCACACAATAAGTATGTATGTATTGTATGTCCCCCGGAGAATATTATAAGGAAGACTTTTTCGGTATAAACTGTTAAAGCAAATACAGCTAGCTTTAGATCATGCTAGTATATCCCGGATTAAGAACTTGATTTTAAATAGATAATTGTTTCGCACTTATCATTTACATAAGGAAATGACAATGAACAGCTAATACATACATACATACATATGCAGGTTTTAAGATGAGTATATCTCTCCCAGTGTCTCTATCGATCCACCAGAAACGATAAGATTAGGCAAGATTGCAGATAACACATTGTTAGGGGGGTTGGTTTTTGGTTTCCTTCACCTATAGAGCTATAGTCAGTGTGTGAAAATTGTTAATTAAGACCGATATGGGTGCACGCACACAATACGTATGTATACATATTTATGGATGTAGTGTGTACAATCGTCAGTCATGGTCATTGAAAACGAAATAAAGAGCTTAGATTTCAATTGAAACCACTAAATAAACTCGTATCTATTTAATTTCAGGAGGAAGTGTACATTATTGAGGATGAAAGTGCAAAGAAATATCTTGGCAGGGAGAAGATGCCCATATCGTCAAGGCAAAATGTGCCCGGACAACGCAAACAGGGACTGAGATATACGCTTAACTGCAGCAAATGCAATCGCGGATTCTACAAAATCTCTTCGCTGGAGGCACATATGAAGAAACACGATGGGATAGATCCTCACACGTGTGTGCATTGCGGCATGAGCTACGCAAGAGCAAACCTCCTTGAGTCACACCTGCGCGAGAAGCACTTGGGCTGCACTCAGAGTATAACCTATCCGTGTCCCAGGTGCGATAAGGTCTACAGTGCGTCGCGCAGTCTGAACTACCACTTCAAGAGGGAGCACAAAAGTCAACAGAAGCCGGAGCCTTCAGCCTCTATGCACATGTGCGACAGGTGTGGGAAATCGTATGCGCGAAAGGCGCACCTTGCACGCCACCAATGGGTGCACAGGAGCATGGATGAGCGCCGGTACGTGTGCCAGTTCTGTGGCCAGCGCTTCTACACGAAGCAAAACATGGTGGATCACCTGGAGCGACGGCATACCAGCAGCAAGAGTCTGTTGCGGTGCAAGAAATGCGGACGCATCTTCCGGTCGCGAGCAGCCCTGACCGTACACCGTACAAAAAAGCATGCGAGTGCCACCACGGCAGAAACAGGATCCAACCTCAGCGCAGGTCGTTAGGGAATTGAGTAGTTAGTATTTTGTTGTTTTATTTATGTGTGGTTTTCAATAACTTTCAAGCCAACTCAACTAGTTACAATGATTTTCGAATTACTAAAAATTTATTATTATTACATTTAGGTAGATGGAAAATAAAGGCCTGCATAGAATAATTTTGAGAAATACTTGCACGATGAGTGAGTAGGTGTTTTCGGGGAGAGTTGTTTCTTTAAAATTAGCTAACATTCACATCATTGCCGGCGCAGCATAATCGCATAAATCAAATCAAATACAATATGTAAGTCGGGTGGTATCGATTGATCTGCTATGCTTGCATATCTCAAAATCATGTATAAAAACAATTAACTAAAATTTATGCTTAAGCTTAAAAAACGGACAGATTTAAAATAACATCATTACCATACCATGACACATTCATAAATCAGTAATTTGTTTGAAAAAATAATAATAATAATAATCTGATCTGTTCTTTCTCTGTCTCTGTCTATCAATGACAATGCACATTTGCCAAACAAAAATCATCAGAAACTATATGAAGGAAGTGGTTTGTGGTGTGTGTACTATATGGGGTCAGAGTGGGAGATGAATGGAGGAGTCGCTTGCACTATATGTAAATAAATACGCCGCAATATGAGCATAGGATGAGAGGTAGCGGGTCCAGTATGGGACCGCTACGAGGCGCCACAACCATTGTGACGGATATCTGCTTAGGTGTCCTTGTGTTTCTCGTAGAAGGCGTCCAAGTATTTTTTGTACTCCTTCTGGTCGTTCCACATCATCGCGGCCTGCGCATTCAGTGGACTCTCGTTGTTTGGCTCTCCCAGCAGTGACTGTATGGACAGCAGTATAGTGCGAACATCATACAGGGCCGACCACTTGTCTTTCAGTATGTCCAGACAAATGGATCCTTGCAAATCGACGTTGGGATGAAAGCAAGATGTCAGGAATTTCACCACTGGCGCCGCATACGGATAAGAGTTGGGAAAGTCCAGAGACAGCCGGTACGTCTGGCCAGCGTAGACAGTGTTCAATGGTCCAGCAATGGTGCCGACCCACTTGAAGATGTTCTCGCCATCCGGAAAGGCTGAGATTCCCTTCTCGTTGGCCATCATCAGGTTCATTAGTTCTTTGTGCAGTCTATACGATGCGATGCATAAGAAGAATATGGCCAGGTCAGTGGTCATCAATCAATGCATCACTGCATTTACATAGACAGAATTGGCGCCTTACCTTTTGCTCACGGCATGATTGTCTTTCACTGGCATCGAGTCATCGGTGTGTTTGGTGCTGCCTCCAGATCCGCCGCTCTGTTCGGGGCTGATGTTCTGTTCCATTGCGTTGCGATGTGTATCTGGTGGTTGGCTTTACTGATTTTACTCAAATACAAATTTAGTTGCAGGGCCAGAATACGCTTCCTTTTCTATTTCAGTTTCAGTTTATATATTTTCGTTTTTCACTTTTATGTGTGTGTTCGACTATGACTTTAAAACAGTACAGTAGATGACAGTGTTGGTTTGGGCGTGCACAGGGTTGTATTCTGATTCAATCGGACGAGTGACAGCTGGTACAACAACGCACACTACTCGTTGCTCACATATGTACGCATGTATGTATGTACATAAATAATACATACATATGTAGATGCAAAGTGTATTATTTACATAGAATCAAATCAACAATATTAGCCGCTGGCAATGGATGAAAACAGCCTGATCTACGGGTTGGAGCTGCAGGCTCGTGCTCTCACGCCCCAGTACGGTGAAAGCAATGAAGTTTCCTTTTTTATTGCCACAAACTCCTTGAAGCCCACCAATCAGCTGCATTTGATTTCCTACGACGAGGAGCAGGGCTCCATACAGGCCAAGGTAACTGCATACATACATATTTAAAGCATATTTCACCAATCCAAACTATTACAGGTGTTTGAGCATGCACTGGGCGAGGTTTGGAAGCTAAACAGTTGTCCCCATGACTCCCGCCTGCTGGCATCTGTCTATAACGTCCAAAAGGGGGCCCAGGTCCTGGCACATGCAGCACTTTTAACGCTACCGGAGGACTTGAGCCTGCCAGACGGGGAGGAACTGAAATCGGAATACCTTCCTTGGGGACAGGTGGAAGTTTTGGACACAGAAGCCTATGGCGACCGCGTCAAAACAGTTGAATTTCATCCCAGCCAGGAGCAGACACTAGCCTGTGTGGTGGACAACAAAGTGACGGTTATGCAGCGCGCAGAAGCCTCGACCCGCGTGGTAGCCGATGTGCCCGTGGCCAGCTCAGGCAGTGCCAAGCACACCTTTACCACCGGAAAATGGTCGCATCATCACCAGGGCCACCAGTTCCTTGCCTTGCATGACTCCAGCCTCAGTGCATACGATGTGCGCGACACACAGCATTGTGCGTGGAGCATTAGCGATGCCCACAGCCAGATGGTGCGCGACTTGGACTGCAATCCGAATAAGCAGTGCCATCTTGTGACGGGCGGGGACGACGGCTACCTCCGGATATGGGACTGCCGTATGCCCAAGGCGCCAGTTTTTGAGCGAAGTGATCACTCGCACTGGGTGTGGTCGGTGCGCTTCAACACATTCCATGACCAACTCCTCCTATCCAGCTCCAGTGATTGCAAGGTCCTCCTCACATGCGCTGGCTCTGTTAGCTCTGAGACGCAGGCCCAGGCTGGCCTAGATGAGGCGAACTTTGGTGGCGCGGAAACTGAGGAGCGGCACAAAGTGCTGTCGGATGGCCTACTTCAGACATTCGACCAGCACGAAGACTCCGTGTACTGTGCCGAATGGAGCAATGTGGACCCATGGATCTTTGCATCTTTGAGCTACGATGGTCGGGTAATAGTCTCAAAGGTACCAAAGCAGTATAAGTATCAGATTATATTTTAAGTTACTTGTATTATCTAAATGTAATGCCCACTGGGGCATTTAAAGCGAATTGAACGTAAAAATAAACTGCTTAGCCTGTGTCCTCCGATGTACAATCGGAAGAGTCATTGGGATTCGCAGTCTCTACGGAACAGACCCGCTTAATGAGTTCATTTTCAATCTCTACGGTGCCGTTGTCCACAGCCTCCTCCATCTGAACATACTCAATGGTCGCTTCACTTTTCTTGGGCCCTGGGGCAGTGGTGGATGTTGGGGCCTTGACAGCCGGTGCAACCGTTTCCACTGGATTCCTGGCGCTCGAGTCGGTATCGTCTTCAGCCTCCTCGGCGAGACTGCTCCGCTGCGGCTGGACGTCTGCGTATATGGCGGGATACTGCTGCTGCAGCTTCTGTTTAATAACTCTGATCTTTCGAAATATATAGTCCAGATCCTTTTTCATTTCGTTGAGGCACTTTACGTGACGCTTGAAATCCTCATTGGCGTTTTTCAAACGGCTCTGGGACAGGGCATTGCAATTGAGCAGCATCTCATTGGTTTTCTCGAAACGCTGCAGCCTGAGGTGGATGGATATATTGAAGACATTAAAAGACTCTTAAGACTCAACTCAATACATTACTTACATTTGCTTCTGAGCACGTATCATCGTCTCCACATCCCCCTGATTGACCATTCCAGCCAAGTTCTGAATGAACGCCTCGGCAGCGGAGTTGCCAAATCCCGTGTAGGACTCCAAATCCGGAGTTGCATCGTCTGATTGGTTCGGATCCTGGATGTAAATGTGGCTCATGTTTCCTATTGTCCTATTGGCGGATTCAGGAATCACCTTTTGTCGACTCGACTGCTGCTTTACTGTGATTGCTTCAATTCCGATTATCTGCGAGGTGAAGTTAATTTGTCCATCCAATCAATACAGGTTTCTTCTATTGTTTTTATCGGTGGAAAATTGTTTGTTATTCTTTGTTTCTGTCATATGTTCATATGTATTACACACATAAAAAATATATATCTACCTACATATGTATGTACTTTTGCAATGCTGTGAGATGCCAAAAAATAACTAGCAGTGGGTCACACTATACAAATATTATTATTAGCTGAAGCGTATTAACTTAAAAAACCTTAAGGTAATAAATAAATAGTGCATCGTCCTGTTCGTCCATTTTTCCTAGGGCTTTATTCATTTAAAATAATTTTACAATTCATAACGCAATTTATATCGGATGTGAAATTGTTTGGTATTTTAGCGCCTGAAAATTGATGCCACACTTTCGTGTTCGACCGGCGCCTGCGATTACTTTTTGGAATTAATTTTTTTATTTTAAAAATTAAAATGAAGCTCGCTCCAACTGTAAAGTTGAACAATGGCTACGAAATGCCTATATTGGGACTGGGGACGTACAAGGTAAGCTGGGGATTTGTAACTATTACTTTTTCTAGTTGGGAGGGAATGCGCACAAGACTTACGTACAGATATGGCGCGCGCGCTGCCATTATCATCTTTATTGCTGCATCTGCACATTGTACCTTTTAGTTAAAGAAATCACGTTGTGAGAATGCTGTGCGCTTTGCTCTAGAGGCGGGCTATCGGCACATAGACACCGCATACCTGTATGGCAATGAAGGGCTGATCGGAAAAGTTCTGAAAGGTCTGATAGCTGAGAGGAAAATACAGCGCAGTGATGTGTTTCTGGTTACAAAGGTACGTTAGTATAGGATTCAGTCGAATCTGCGTGTGTGTACATGGTTCCCTCCCTAGCTTTGGGACATCTACCACGAGCCCGAGCGGGTGCGCTACGCCTGTGAGCTGCAATCGAAGCTGCTCGGCGTTGACTACATCGATCTGTACCTGATGCACTCACCCGTTGGTGTGAAATATGTCACGGACGATGATCTAATGCCGCATGATGGCGACAAGTTGTGCACAAAGTGAGTTCTGGGCTGCCCTTCTTCCTTCGAGCTGTTTCTAATCTGGTAGATGCTCCCTTTCGTAGTGCCGTAGACTTTGTGGACACCTACAAGAGCATGGAGAAACTTGTCGACCTGGGGCTAGTGCGGAGCCTTGGCGTGTCCAACTTTAATATTCTCCAATTGGAAAGACTGTGGCAGAGCTGTCGGGTCAAGCCAGCGGCGCTGCAGATAGAGTGTCACCCGGAATTGATTCAAATGCCATTGATGGAGTTTTGTAAGGCTCGCGACATAGCTGTAGTTGCCTACTCGCCTTTGGGGCGTCCCACATCCTGCCGAGCCTTGCCCTCATTCTACACAGATGCTGATCTGTTGGCCATCGCACGCAAATATGGCAAGACGCCTGCACAATTGACACTCAGATATTTGGTATAATTAGCAGATAACTAAAACAAAGATTCGTGATTGCTAACTAGTATAATTGCACCACAGATAGACATTGGCACGCTTCCCATACCAAAGGCAGCTCAGGAGCTTCACATTTCCGAAAATCTGGATATCTTTGATTTCTGCCTCACGCCGCTGGAACTCCAGCAACTGGGAAAACTCAATAGAGGGCTGCGCATCTGGAAGTTTGCGAAAGCAAAAGATCATCAGCACTATCCATATGAGCACTCACCTTTATAATGTAATAAATGCTCGTTCTGTTCAAAGTTGATTGTGCCTTTCTTGGGCCAAACGCCTTTGCTCTGCCGCATATGCTCGAAGGTTGTTTTGATGGGTCAATTCACGCGACGCCGCTCGATCCACTGTTGTTATGCTGAAACGTACACGTCCTCTTCTTAGGAAGCCTAATATTGCATGCCAGATGCGCCGCACAAAGCACATTTCAGCTACCTGTTGATTAATAGTAAAATCTCTGCTGTTTACTTGCAGTCAATTGACAGGGAAGGGACGGCTGCTATTAAGCATGCGATTGATATTGGCTACCGTCATATAGATACCGCATACTTCTACGACAACGAGCTCGAAGTGGGCAGAGCCATACGGGACAAAATTGCTGAAGGAGTTGTCAAGCGCGAGGACATTTTCCTCGTCACAAAGGTATGTAGATTGCGAGAGTCAAAGATTCTATTTTATGTCCTCTAATGATGTTACAGCTATGGAACTCACACCATGATCCGGGCTACGTTGAGCCTATTTGTCGCAAGCAGCTGAGAATCTTAGGCCTGAAATATATCGATCTGTATTTGATGCATATGCCTGTTGGGTACAAGTATATAGACGAGGAGACTCTGATGCCCATAGATAGCGAAGGAAAACTCGAGCTGACCGACATTGACTACTTGGACACGTACAAGGCCATGGAGAAACTTGTGGAGCAGGGACTGGTGCGCAGCATTGGCGTGTCCAACTTCAACAGCGAACAGTTGGCGCGTATTCTGGCCAACTGTACGATCAAGCCGGTCACCAATCAGGTGGAGTGCTCCCCAGGGCTAAACCAGAAGCCTTTGACAGCCTTCTGCAAGAAGCATGGCGTCACCCTCACGGCTTACTCTCCCCTGGGGCGTCCAAAGCCTGATGTTCAGAAGCCGGACTATATCTATTCGCCAGATGTTGTGGCCATAGCGAAGAAGTACGGCAAGACTACGCCTCAGATAGTTCTTCGCTATTTGGTAATAATTTGCATTAATCTTACATTTGCAACTCGCCTTAATTAAATTGTTTATTTTTGTGACAGATTGATTTGGGTACCATACCCATCCCAAAGTCGTCGAATACTAACCGCGTAACTGAAAACTTCAACATCTTCGATTTTGAGCTGACTCCCGAGGAGATGGCTGTGCTCGATGGTTTCAACAGCGGCGAGCGTTTGGTGCAACTTAATTTAATTAAGGCCGAGAACCACAAGTACTATCCGTTTGCCATTGAGTTTTAGATTTAAACCAAGTGCCAAAACGTAAAAATAAAACTAAACTACATACGAAATTCGTATTACGAATATAAAAACATAATTCGGTCCCACTGACAACTTTTTGAGTGCACAACTACTTTTATTGTATGTTTTCTTTCTTTGAAGTAATTTTGATCATCGTAAATGCTAATTTTATATCAGGGTCAGTGCCTTTTTGGTTCATTAACAGCATTTCAGTGATCTTTACTCAGCGTTTACGAAAGGTGTCTAGAGTGTAGAGAACCCAACGACATTTCCACAAATGGGAGCATAGATCTTTGCCATAGCACCTTCGACTTGCAAGCTGAAAGCTAATTGAATACCTATAAATACTTGTAATCCCAGAAAGAAAATGAAATTTGTGAACGAAATGCTGGCTGCTGTTCCTAAAACTTAAATATGTACTTTAAGAGATTGAATTGTTTGCTATAAACTCGTTACGCCCATCCAAAGTATAAACAGGGAGAGGGACAAGTCAATCGATTTGGCTGTTCCAAGATTATATACTTTGTGGGGCCGGAAATGATTTGATAGCTTGGATTTTATAAAAAACAAATAATGATTATAATTGCTCGGTGTCGAACTGGCTAATAGCCATTAATGTATGGCCAGAATTGTGTATATTTGCGGTAATCGCTGGATCGAACTAAATTTGATATATTCGGCAATATTCATGTGCAAGTTATTAGATGCGCCAAGATCCGAAATGATGCATGAAAATGTTATTACACCCATTACCATTACGGATGACTAATTATTTGTGGATTATTCAGTACACTGAATAATCTACTTCCTAGGGGTACTTCAGGCTGACGTCACCGCATCAGACTGCAGATGTTAAAAGATAATGAAAAATAACACGCGCTGAATGAATATTTTTGGTACTTCGCCTCTGAACCCAATGGCACTTTGCGGCTCGTTTTAGGGGAAGATGATGGGTGGGCATCCATTACCCATCACTGGGGGTTTATATTCTTAGCCCCATTTCGTACTTTCCGTAGAAGTAATGTTAGATTTTTGTGTTAGCTTTTAACTAAATTTTTGACTCGTGTCATAAAAGAAACTTGTGTGTTTTTTGCAGGGGGTGGGGGCCAAGAATACAAAGGCGTTTGGTCTCTTCATAGGACGGATGCTGAGATTACGTTGGTTCCACCAAAAGCGCAATATGCTGCCCGCGTCGCGGCTGCGGTTCGGTTCGGCTTGGCTTGGCTCACCACTCAAACTCCGACTCAAGCGACAATTGAGTGGAAACGGCAACGGGCGAGAGCGTGGCTTAAATAAATTTTCAGTTAACCAAAAATTGCCAGTTTCGCTCAAAGCGTCCCCACGTTCACATCGTCGTCGACGCCAGTTGCGGAGCTCGCATCAAAAGCGAAGTAGATTGACTGAACCGATCCCCCAAGCAACGCGCGCTATCACACATCCGTCCATAACATACAGAAATTGTTATATAATTTCTTACATTTTTACTTGTGAAATTTCGAACATTTGCGCGTACCTCCCCCTCTACCTGCCCAGTGCCAGTGCGTAAAACGAATCAAAAAGTGAGTTGAAAAGGGGATCAGAATTTCGCCATGGGATATACATACGAGTATGGGCAGATAGCGAGACAGTTGGTAAAAGGATTTAGAGGAGGTGGCACAGATGCTCGGTAAAAGAAAAGCTCACTCGTGCAGCAAGCAAAGAAAAACTTTCGCTTTCACTCTTGGCACAGACAGACAGACAGACAGACAGGCAGCAGTTGCGCATGCGCCGACGCTATTGCGGCATGCGTCGTTTGCTTGGCTTAACCTACTACCTCTTAGGATTCGTTCGCGTGTGTGGGGGGCCAGGGAACAAGACATAAAGTTCGAGTTCGAGGCTTTGACCTACGAACATGGATATGGGATGGTCCCTAAAACAGTCGTAATAGTTGTATGCCTTGAGAGTAAGCGAAGCATCAATTAACAAGCGCAGGCACAAGCTCCACTATTGACCCATTGCTGTTGATGTTTTCCCAAGCGATGAGCACAAGTCAATTACTAAATTACGAGTGTAGCCAAGCCAACTTTTGTAGCTTTGTTCGTTGTCTTAATTGTGAGACCAACAACCAAAAGGCCTGGCAAGGTCTTCTTCCCCGGAGTTGGCCAACGCCATAAAACGCAAGGTGGATGGAAAATACATGTGTATAAATGCAAGTTGTGCTGTGTCCGTGGGGTTGGCTTAGTACTCGTATAAATATTCATGGCAAGTACTTTTATTGTGCAACGTCCATGGACGTGGACGTGGACGTGATTTCCTCTGGTCAGCCTCGGCTGCAGCGCTACTGCCTAGAAGTCTGCGTATGGCAGCTAGAGATACTATCTAGACATCAAATGGAGTCGCAGGCGTTTCGGCTGACCCACAGAATAGCCTTGGGACGTGCGGTGACTTGTAATCCCAAATGATGCGTTAATGAAGCCCGCTGATTACAGTTCGAACTTTGAATAATAGATTCTGTCAGATCATTTTGACACATGAATACAAATCGCTACTCATGCGGCGAACATTAAGGTTCTGGCCCGTACAATGCACCAGACCAGCCCAGACCCGACCAGACCAGACCAGTCATCCGTAATTGAGGCAAATGCAATCTATACGATAATACGGAAAGGAAAATGAAAATGCAAATTGGTTTGAGCGTCGTAAAATCGAAATTGAGCCAAAGCAAACGAATTGCCAATGGGGCACGGTCATGGGGTGGGATTGAGCAAGTAATATCTTACTTTGGGAGGAAGAGTATGGATAGAGTTAGAGTTAGTGGTGGTGGTGGTGGTGGTGATTGTGGGGAGAGGACAAACCTGGAGCACAAACCAGTTTTGAGCGTCTTTCCGCCACTCCGCTCTTAATGCTGGGACTTATATGACGTATGTATAAACGTACTTCGGCTGTGGCTAGCTTTTATGCTGTGATGTAACCACCATCGGGCTAATTGGCAGAGCGGATGCCCAAAGAGCAAAAAAAAAAAAAAAGAAAGAAGAAACAAAGTTACGAACGAATCGCATGTTTCCAGCCATCGCCGCATCTTCATCTTCATCTTCATCTGTGCTGCTCTGCTTTGCTATGCTCTGCTCTGTCTGTCCCCATAAATGATCGAGTTGCCACAATCCACTGCCATTCCCATTCCCCCTGAATGTGTACAGATTGTACATATATCTCGATATATACGTACATATGTATACATAGGTATGCAATAAATTGAGCGTATTCAAAGCAGGGCATGTTACACGTTTAATTTTACAACAGAGCCTGACTGACTGAATGACTTGACTGACTGACGGACGGACAGTTCGTTTGTTGTACGTTGAAAACTGTGTGAAGGCCATGAAAGTGGAAAAAACTTGATTTCGAATCGTCTAGATATGGCATGGCGGCTGGTGGTGACTCGTAAACAGTTTGTTGACCAAAAATAGTTGGTCTCTTTGGTGTTTATTTAGTGGCTGTGGACTTAAGCAGCGCTGCAGCACCAGCACCAGCAGCAGGCAAGGAGGGCTTTTTCATTAAGGCAAAGCAAGTCAAACACGTAATTATAGGGCAGTTACCCATCCACATCCACATCCACATCCAGTCCATCTCTCTTATGACCTTCGTTTAATGGTTTTGGATGGGTTTTGGATGGATAGAAATTTAAATGCCGATTAAATGACAACACAACAGGGCCCCCAGCCAGCCACACAGCAGCAGAGATCGAATGATAACCGCTTTCATATGCAAAAACCAAACCCAAACTGGCGGCCTGGCCTGTTTTTGGGTCACGGTCAATGGAACCAGAAAACAGCTGGAAAGTTACGGAAATGCTAGCGCCACCACCACCGTCGCCCTCGCCGTTGCCACCTTCAGATTAGCCAACAAAAAGAGATATCATGAATATTCAAATCGATTGTGGGCATCATCATCATCATCAGCTTCAGCTGGAGACCCACACAAGCCATTGCACTCCTCCATGCCCGTTCCCACTCCATGGCATCCAAGACTTGGGCTGCACAATAGTCAAGCATTTCCATAGGTAGACATGTATGTATGTATGTATGTAGATGTAGGCTACTAAACTGTGGTGACCCTTGAGAGTTCGATGATTTTTAGCGGGTTTCGGGGTTGTGCAAGCGCACTCAGCGGACACCACACCACACCACACCACACTGTGGTCTGTGACTGTGTTGAAGGCCGACCAGCCAATTAGTCGATCAAGAAAATTAATAGCCAATGCGATTTTAACCAACATTCAACATTTTTTTTTTGCCTAGTGCTCGAAACAGAGGTGCTGCAACAACCCAAACTGAATGGCCCCATGGCCAGCGGTGGCGACTACGATTATCCGTATGTGTGCGGCCTCAGTGCCGACATGAAGGTGGTGGCCAAGGAGGAGCTGCACGAGGACGAGAATATACGTCGACAGGCGCTCGCCCAGTTCCGGGAGTGGATCGACAAGCATCCGCATATCAAGAAATGCCGCACCGATGCCGTCTTCCTGCTGCGCTTTCTACGCACAAAAAAGTTCTCCGTTCCGTCCGCCTGCGAGATGCTCGAGCGTTACCTGACCATTCGCCAGCTCTTCCCGCAGTGGTTCCAGAATCTGGACATCAATGATCCGGCCATAAATGAGATATTCGAGAATGGGTACCTGGTGCCGCTGCCACAGCGGGATGCCATCGGCCGTCAGGTCATCTTCTCGGTGGCCGCAAAGTTTGATCCCTACAAGGTACGACACTCGTAGCACCAATATTATTTTGCTCCTTATATATTTTGATTGAAAAACTTGGAATTTCTTTTTAGTTTACTTCCGTGCAAATGGCTCGGGTGCACAGTCTCATTTGCGAGGCCCTGCTGGACGACGAGGACTCGCAGGTGGCTGGATACGTATACATCAACGATGAGAGTGGCATGAATATGGGATTTGTCAGCCTGTGGTCGCTCACCGATCTACGCAGCATTGTCAAGTGCATCCAGAACTCGACACCCATGCGGCACAAGGAGACCCACTTTGTCAATATACCCCACTACGCCAATAGAATCATAGAGCTGGGCGTGTCCATGCTCAGTGACAAGCTGAAGAAGCGCATTATTGTAAGTCGAATGCTTCCATTGCACATTCCCGCAGTCCGCGCTAAACTCGTTTCTTTTTCCCTCGTATCCGCATAGGTCCACAAAAATGTCGATGCTCTGTCAAAGTCGAAGATAGATCCTGCCATCTTACCCAAGGAATATGGCGGCACTGTGCCCATGGCGGAGATGATTGCCCAATTCAAACAGAAATTGCTGCAGCGCCGTGCTGCCATTCTCGCCCTGGACGACATGCGCATCGAGATCACCAAGGATGCGGCCAATTTTGCGGGCAATGACATCGGAGACCTGGACGCCGGAGTCGTTGGTAGCTTTAGGAAGCTGGAAGTGGACTAGGCACCCCTCGGAAGGACTCTGATCGTAGGCTAAGCTAGGATTAGGTTACATTACCATTGAGACAACTGACAAATACGCGCGGGCATGCACACTTTTCGTACCTATTTAAAGCATTAACACTAAATTATATTTTGTAACTACAAAAAACAGCTGAGAACTCTCTCTGAGGACACCGATGTCAGGCGGCGGTACAGGGGTATCGCCACAGGACAAAGTTTCAGTGGAGTTTTCGAGTTGTATCTTCGATTCATGCGTTATGTACTGTTACAAACAAAATGTCTATTTAAATATATATGTATATATTCTTGTGAATTTGAATTATTTGAAACGTTCTGTGTATTTAATTTTGTATTCGTTGCATTCCCATTGAGTGTTTTCTGTATGTTCTACAAGCGAGACGCAGAAAACTGATCCGCAAGTGGACCCAAAAACGGGTCCGAAAATTTGATTGGGATCAGGCCCTTAAATTCAGACACTTTATAGAGTTCCTTATGGATATTACCCGTAAGAGGATCCATAAAATAGTTAGTGCATTGTACCAGGAAATTTTTAAATTAAAAAGCTAGCATTTTATATGACAGCTTATCCGACCCGTTGAGTGGGGGTCGTGAGTAGGGGTGCGTGGTGTCATTGAAGACATACTGATTCGGTTGTTGAACGCAATCCCTGCTTAACAGTTCCACTTATGGATACATTTACAACCGGCACGAGGAGGGTTATTCTGCGGGCAAACACAAAGCCGGATGGGATGGCACGCAGGGAACGAGGCGTGCCGTGCCAGCGATCGTAATTAGTTCGTGTCTGAAGAAGTAGTTGCTCTTTTGTAGCGCGATAACGGTGACACAGTCGTCGGCCCCTCCGGACGCCCCAAGAGAATCTTACTGCATTCTATAGCAACAACAGAAGAGAGCTCTCCGAACAAAAGTTCTTTTGCCTGTGCTTGTGTGTGTGTGTGTGTGTGTTTGTGTGTATCCATACTTGCGGACGTGAGAATGTGTGTCGGCATTATGATTGTACGTTTATTATATGGCCGCAATACGAAGTAATTTTCAAGTAAACTTTTCAGTTGAATCGGAGCGCGCGAGCATGAGCATCATACCGAGAGTGGGTCCCGCAGCTCCAATCTTAATTTAAGTTGTTAATTTTCGCGCTCAGTGCCTGTGCTAAATGACCTTAAGTGATTCTCGACCTACCTGTAGGGTACAAGCCCGCGAGCTGAGTAATTCCAGTAGTAACGCGATCCACTCTCTGGAACGGTAGTGTGTCAGAGAGTGCATTGTGATTTGAGCCGCTGCACAATTAAAATCTTAGAATTGTTTATATGTATGTTTGTTGTCTATTGGGGAGAATCATCGCGTATCTTCAAGTATGTGTAGTTCCAATCGTCACGATTTATTGACATGAGCAGTTTACTTAGCAAGTAAATGAGAGGAGCGCAAGACCAAGACCGAGAGCGAGAGCTTGTTTTCACACACACACACACACACACACACACATACGAAATCCAACGGAAAGCTTTGGCCAAACAGCTGTTTCAGTGTACGAATTAAGCTTTGGGGTTTATTGCTCTCTGAGCATGTGACTGTCGCCACTGGCTGCACTTTCCAGCCGGAGAGACAGAGAACCCACCACCACCACCACCACCTCCTCTCTTCAAAGGTAGCTCCAATTTTTATCAGCACGAAGTACGAGTCACACAGATAAGGAGGAGCCGGCGGGTGTTAAGTCATTTTCGAAAATTTATCGCTTCGTTACTTTGCGCAATCGAATGGGAAGGGAGAACGCGACGCGACCCATAATGCAGTGCGTAGTCGAGTAGAACCCTCATTGGAGCAACAATCATGAATAAGCTACGATCCCTGCTGCCGGGCCAACAGACGCCCGTACAGGCCTCCAGCCGCCACTCGGTGGCGCTAGAGCCAGAGATTGGATTTCAGATCATTATCGATACCGCTGGCGGCGAGAGTGCAGCCAAGAACTCAACGGCAGTGCCAGAACTCAATGTCCATCTGATTGCCGCCCGACATCTTCCCTCCCTGTTCGGCTTCAAGATCGTCCAGGGCTATTTAATTAAGGTAATGATGATTATTTGTTGATTCAATATCGTTTGAATGACTCTCTTTGTACTGCTATTCAGGTGAAGTTATTTCCCGGAACGAAGCGCCTGGACAGCAGCATTCAGACCAACACGTGGCCAAAGTTCAATGAGAACTTCAAGTTTCCACTGATTCCAGACATTAAGTAAGAACTATGCCCCCGCTTTTCCGCCTGTCAGTGAAATTAAAAGTTTCATCAATCAGATCTTCACTGAAACATGTCTCCGCACGGGACATGATGTCCCGCCGTTCCACCAATAACCACCAGACGACTCCCACGCATCATGTACCCGAGCCCGACGAACTTTTTGCCGGCCAATTCGTGGTCTTCACTGTGTACGCGCTACTGGAATTACCTGCCGCAGTGAGTCAGTCAGTGAGTGATACGCCCCATCCGTTGGCTAACATTCATATTTTAACAGAGTTTCAATCGCTTTAACAAGACATACCGCTCGCTGAAGGAAAGGAGTTCCAATTTTGTGCAGCGCCTGGTTGAGTCCTCTCCGGGTACTCCCAACGAATCCAAGCCCGAAACTCTGGGCAAGCCAAACGAAGGAAAGTCGAAGAAAAAGTCTGATAATCCAAGGGATGCCATGCCACCGTTGACCATCAGTGAGTCCCGCAGGAACATAGGTGAGTGTCCAAATGGGTATCATCCCATTCTTCGAATTTTCTCTAATCGGTTTACCTTCAGGTTCCGTCACGTGCTATCTGGAGCCGAAACTTTTTAAGCGGAATGCACGAACTGGTTGCTATTCCTCGGAAGAGCTATGGCTTCCCATCAAAGACATAACGACGACAGTCTCCAAAACATCGTCCAGCAGCAACAACAATAACAATAACACTGTAAGTTAGAAAGAAAAGAAGAGAAAGACATAACTACTCTCGTACTCGTATTCGTATTCGTACATACATATGAGTGTTACCAAATAGCCTGACCCCAACTTGTGTTGACATGGAGCCACAGCCACAGCCCCCTCCTAGAGTATGTTTTTCAACGTAATGGAGATGTACCTTAATTGTCCAGAGTGAAAGCTGCCTCCGATTGCTTGCAGTTGGGAAACCCAAACAATACAAGAAACCAAATTTTGGAATGGCAATCCCAACACCTAAATTAATTGTCGCACTTTAATTTCAGCTTAATAACTCACCCAAAGGCGTTGTCGAGCTGGCCCTCGAGGTGCGCGATCTGGGCGATGGGCAGACACCAGCAGAAGGCGGCACACCCGAGAATCCTTTCCAGACGCCAACACCTGCACCAGGTCATGCCTCGAACAATTGGCAGCGAATGACCGCCGAGATGAAGCGAAAGATGGGCATGAGCAATGCCAGTAGTGTCGAGTCCGGGCGATACGTGCTACGCGTGACGACCACGCGCATGCGCTGCTCCAACAAAGTCAAGGATGAGCTAGAGGCCACGGCCAGTGCTGGTGTCTATGTGAAGACCACTGCATTTGAGCATGGCATCTACATAGATGCCTGGAAGTCCCCCAATTTCTTCCCGTCGCTCTCCACCAAGTGGGATGATGGCACGGACGCCAATGAGGGAACCATAGCCATTCCGCTGCGTAGTCTGGAGCAGCTGGAGAACATTGTCGTACGGGTGACGCTGGCCACCAAGAAAATGGGCAAGAAACTGGTCCTTGGCACGGTACTGATCGGAGGGGATCGTGCTGGTGACACGGGCTCGGAGCAGATGCGTCTCATACGGGAGACTCCACCCGGCGAGCGGGTGGCTGCATGGCACTGCTACCACTAGCTCCAGTCCAAGATGAAAGCCAAGCAATTCCATGCCAATGTTAATAGCGTACGTTTTAGACAATTAATAACCAAATCAAAGTATAGTTTTCTACGCAGTACACACACGTGTGTGTACTTTTCGATCATAAAATTATTAAATTTAATTGTAAACAGTAAAGTATTTCATCGGGAAAGTTGGTTCATTTATCATCGTCGACGGCGTGTAACACTTGGTTTACTACCAGCAGCAGCAGCAGCACCTATCCGCACAGGCAGCAAAGAAACAGACAGACAGACAGACAGAGGCCCATACATACATGTGTACATATGTGTGCGCCCTGGTCGGGGTTTTTCGCTTTGGAAGCTATATATACAAATTCAAATAATACGTACAATTTTCTCACTATTCCAACGCACTGTGCACGGCCGAAATGTGTGTGGAAAAAGTCGTCGCATATGGGACGTTTTTTTTTGTTTTGTTTTGTTCAGCTCCGAGCGATCATTGGATTCGCGTCCGCTCAGTTCTCGAGAAGCCGTCGGTTGGATCGGATCGGTGTTGTGTGTGTGCTACTGTGGTGTGGAGTTATGAGAGGCAACGCAACGCACTACAAAACGGCAATTCTTGTGGTGTGTCCGTCTGTGCCGCTTATTTTCCAATGTAAAAATAAAATGCTGCTCAAATCTGCATAAAAAGTGTCCCGTCTAGTGCGCGAAGCTGCCATTTGAGAATATTGAAAAACATCTAGAGTTATTTGCCAGGTAAACTTTCAGGCGAATCAATAGAATTACCTTCAAAATGCATCTCCAAAGATTCTCCAAAGTTGCGTATCGAAGTGCTAATGCCGCCTGATATATGTATGTACAAATGACATAAAACGTTTCATTCATGACAACAATCTGTGTTCGAATATATGCTATATGTGGATCTGCATTCATGCGAACTCTGATACACGTACATATGTACATATACATATACATATGTATGTACAAGCTCTCGTCTGTGTGTTTAAAATGCGTTTAATTCATCTGTTGAAAATGGGGTGCTGCACTGTTCTGGGGGGGTGTTTGGTGTGAGATGGTGGCAATCTTTGTGATGGCATCTCGCCGACGAATCTACTGCGGCAGTGTGTGCGTGGCAGTCGTAGCATGATTTATTTTCAAACAACTTCCGCTAAACTTAGTCGCCGCAGAATCAAATTTACATAGTGTAATGCGTAGCCTAATACAAAAGAAATCGAAAACAGTTTACGACGACGACTAATAAATTAAGAGAACCCGAATCTGTGACGCGATTTCGGCCACCACTGCCTACTGCCCACGGGCTGCCTGCTGCCTGCTGCCCACCGCTGCCCACCGCTGCCCACTAGAGATAGACAAAAGCTAACGAAGCTCGATCTTTCGGTAATCGGTGCGTCATTAAAATTGCATTTCGTTAAACGGGGGCGCCCGCGGACCTGCAACTGCAACGCCGCTCGGCGCGACAGCTGCTCGGTCCAACCAGACACTGTGGCTGGCTGGCTGGCTGGCTGGCGACCGGCTAGAGATCGGGTGAAAAATAAGCACACATCCCACCAGTGGACGCTTAGCCAACGCATCTGTGGATGGATGTTGTTGATCTCTGGCCAAATCCAAATTTGTACATTTCATTCATAAAAAAACAGCGGCGAGCAGCGCGTACTGTTTTCAAACAAAATACACGCCACAGAGGCACAGGCCACAACCCATTGACCGACCACATGCCGCGAAGGTGTGTGGGTGGCGGCAGGGCCAGGCCAGAAGATGGTTTGCAAGATCATGTTTGGCTTATGCTGGGCCTGTTGGGGTTAGGTGGGATCAAGTAAACATATTCATTTATTTATGAGCACTCTCGCCCATTTGATAAACTCAATAGTATGCAAAAAAAAAAGGTGGGATAATTTGATAAATGGACATTTGGCTTCCGAACCGAGCCACCACCACAGGCACAGGCATTTTGTTCCAACATCTGGGTAATATACGATAATTTTATGGTGCGAGTATTTATGAAGCCAAGTCGACCCCGTCATAGTTGATTTTTAATCGCACTTTGTCAAGGTAAGGCACAGAGCGCTGTGGTGGTGGCGATGGTGATGATGCCAGTGGCGAAGGTGGAGGCGGAGGCGACCCGCAGTGGCAGTGGCAGTCTAGCTAGCGGTTTGTTTACCCGGACAGATCGCGGTAGAGCGGTAGGGAGATATCGGGAGGCTGCCTGCCGGAGACTTCTGTTTGCTGCTCTGTTTGCTATGCGGACGCATCGTGTTCTAATTTAAGAATCCACACAAATGTACTATTTCCGTCTACTATATGACAATTAGGGTGGACTCTTTACAGTTGTCGTTCCTTCCACTCTATATTGGGGAATATATCTTCGATTATGATATATAGAACTAGGTGCAGTCGCTTAAGTTCTCTATTCGAAATGTTATTATTATTTTTTATTATATTCCAGTGGTTAATATCCCTCGGAAATGTCCACCCTAATCGTCAGGTGAATGAATAGTTTTCTAGCGCTTTGTTTGTTGTGGAATTTCATTTCCAACCGGCGAAAAACATTCTTCACCTCACAGCAGGCAGCCAGCGTTACCCAATATCATCTTATTGGATTTGCTTATTAGACGGAAGCGCTGACACAACACCCATAGAAATATCTGAAGTGTTTTTCAGGCTTCTACGAGTATTTACTTGACTTGGGGAAATTGTACACCACTGCAGTGCACTGATTGATTGATAAATAAGGGAAATCGGTTTAGTTTTCAAAGCAGAACAACTTGGGGGAAACCTGGTCCGGGAGTGTATACACCCTTTTTTTTTTGGTCATTGGAGAGGAACCAGAATCCGCCAAGTGGCGAGAGAGATGTGCAGCCAGCAGCCCTGTTTGGTGGGAGCTGGTTTCAGCGCATCTGACCTTATATGAACAACAGTACCGAGATATGTACTTGGGTCGCCATCTGAATATGGTCAACATTCAGTGTGTTGACGTAAGATCGATGTACATACGCGTGAGCCAACAGGCTTGTGCTCATTGCTGGTTCTGGGACTACTTAAAATTCCACAGTGGTGCAGTGAAGGGGGTGGGGAGGGGATACAAGTACAAGCATCAAAGTATTAGTTTTGCCCAGACAGAGTCTCGTACCGCACCGAGAAAAGCACTCGCATATCCCCACAGTATCCCCAGCATCAGCATCAGCATCATCCCAATGCTGTGCCTTTGAATGGGATGTACATAGTTTATCTTTATGTTTTCAATTTTCCTTCCCCATTCTGCTTGTAATTAGTACATGTACGAGTATGTAGCTAATTAATTTTCACTTTCTGGCCCACGCTTTTGATCGCTTTTGGGCCTAAGGTCTTATACAAGTTCAAAATGTTTTGCTTTGTAGTGGGACTCGACGGCATTGGCATCGTTTAATTGTGTGCAGTGGCCACCACAAGGAGTGTGCGGAGCGGGGCGGGGCGGAGCAGACTTCTTGGATTGTTTTACTTTGACGCAAATGAGTCGCTTAGTTCGGGTAAATTAGGCAAATGAATTGGCACTTAAAAGCATGTCAGAAGAGGATGAATCTCCCCTCCACAGATACGAACCACAAGTACAGGTTCAAGTACATGAGATTGTGCAGCCTACATACATATGTACGTACATGAAAGTATTATGCATAGGTATTAGTTATATAAGTTAATTGGACTATTGCAAAATCAGTAGCATTTTCTTTTCGCTGCTGTTGCACAACTGTCGCCACAGTTGGACAATGGGAAGAAACTTCTTCAAGTGGAGATACAATTTTAATCTCAATTTTAGTTCCATCCTTACAGCAGTTTTTCTAATCATTAATATATCATTATAATTTATTTTTCTCTTGTCCCCTACAGTGCCTTAATCACATCCCCTGGGTGGGACGGTCTATTATTCAACACAACGCCAACGAGATCCAAAACCATTGAGCATGAAAGTAATGTGTTATATTTTTGAATTCCTGACAGTTGTACAACTGCTGGTTGAAACTCAGGTGAGTCTATTGATTGCCTTCTCTATGCCAATCGCCCACCCACTTGACCTAGCTACATATATGCATATTACGTCAACTCGAAACAATTCCAATCCATTGGGAACAGTTTCTGTGTGTGTGCGGGTGTGTGTGTGTGTGTGCGTGTGTACTACTAACAATTGCAAGGTCAATTACCGCGTCCAAATTAGTCGCACTCTCGTTTATTTTTTGTGTGTGTTTTTTTGTCTTTGTTGATTGGGAAACGATACACAGAGTTTATACATATGTAGGTATGTAGGTTGAAAATCTAGTCCGGAACGATGCCAGAGTCTCCTTGAGCTTGAGGTGGTTACGGGGGCATATTGCATGTGGTTCGTATTTCCGCATGATTTCATGAGAATTTCGCAGTTTCAGTGTTCCCCCTCTAAATTTACACATTTCCCGGCCATGACCTACGGGGGATTTTACTAGATGGTGGGGTAGCATTTTGTTTGGGAATGTAAACGATTATTTATTAAGAGAGGAAATGCTTTGATATTACATTAATTGGCAAATAGTTAGGCATAGGCATATGGGTTTCCAGGAACTGATGAGAGAGCAATCGATAATTGGGTGTAAAACATTAAATTTCAAGAATATTTAATTTTTTTGGCATACTTTTGGGTAACAGAACTACAGTTAGATGCTAAAACAAAAAAGAAAGTGTATAAGCGCAACTGTTATACAGGGATTCTATAGGGATACGGTCTGCCATCGAAGCCTATTTTCGACTTGGGATGAAGGGATCGCCCGCAAAAAGCGTCAGCTATTTATAGCACTCGACAGCGACGGGCGGCGCGTCGCGTCTCGTCGCGTCGTGTCGCATTTTGGGAACTGGAGAGACCGAAGTACTTTTACTCGGTGATCCCAAATGCAGAACGCAGACAGACACCAAACTGTCGAGAGCAATGACACTTCAAATAAAAAAATAGCGGCGACATCCTCGCCTGTTGCCATTGTCTGATTTATGGCAGATGTGTGTGAGGCAAATGCTTAGAGGCGGCTGCTCGGCGGTTGCTGAAATGGGAGTCCGAAACTGTAGGTAGCAGATCACATTACGCGTCCCATAAAACAGGAAACCGAAGCCTTCCTTTGCTGGTTGCTAATCGAAATGCTCTTTGCCCCCTCAGAGTGGTCACGTCCAAGAGGCGAAAAGGTCCATTAATGAGATACGAGACGCACTGGGCCACCACCATCGCTCGTACCATGGCTCCCACTGGATCGAAGGCAAGCGCGTCCACCGGATGCGTATGCCCCATCAGCGCTGGAGCGGACGGCGACGGTCGATCAGCCACCCTCAGCCCTTCAGCCGCTGGACCCAGTGGACGCCGTGCGACGAGGAGTGCGTCAAGCGACGGGAGCGATACTGCAAGGCGAAGCGACGTTGTGGTCACACCAAGCACGTGGAGCAGGTCAAGTGTCGACAGTGAGTGGGGTCTGGAGTCTTGATGGAGTTTAGATATTAAAGAGTGCAATTCCATTGCAGCTGCCGTCCTGCACCACCGCCCATGAAGTTGAAGGAATGGCATCAGCCAATGGCCAGAGAACCGCTGCACGTCCAGCAGGAGCATCATAGCCAGCCATCGATTATCATCAATGCAGCGGCTGCAGCGTCAAGTGGTCCAACTGCTAGTCACATGGCAGCAGCACCACCCACAGCGCCACCCACCAACTATTGGCCTCCCCACGATTCGGTGGAGGTGGTGCACAGGGTGCCAACGCATCGTCCCAAGGTGGTGTACAGTGAGGAGGAAGAGGAACAGGAATCCGATGAAGATTCGGGATACTCCGGAGAGCGCGGCGACTTCTATGTGCTCAAACGCAACCGTCACAGGCGACGACAACGCCCCAGGAAGCGTCCGCAAAGGATTCAAAAGCCAAACTACTCCTACGAAGATGATGATTTCGATGATTATTTGCAGCCAAAGTCGCTGCGGCCACGGAACATGCTTGTGGACAGCAGCAGCGACTTGGAGGGTGACATTTTCCAGTACGAGGACTTTGATATCGAGCAGGAGAACCTCGAAACGGAATCGGAGGAGTACTTGGACTTCCGAAACGACAGTCTGGCACAGACGCCAAAGGAACGGTACACGCCCGACGGACTCATTCCACGCCGCCGACGCATTTACTCCAAGTGGAGTCGCTGGAGTAAATGCACTCCGAAATGCACCACGCGACGCTACAAGTAAGTTGGAGCTTACCCTTGAGACAGAGTTCTTCCTAATCCCTGGTTTTGTTTTCATTCCCTCAGAAAGTGTCGCATCAACGAGCAGTGCGGCCGCGAGGTGCTCCGCGAGATCGCCTACTGCTACACGGAGGGCAGCTTCTGCCAGCAGTGGCTGCAGACCCAATTTCAGAAGACGCCCGCCTACGAGACGAGGCCTGGCCCCGCCTCAGCGCCCATCATGCAGCGCAGGCAGTCGGACGCCGCACTCAACAGACTGACGAACAACGAACTGGGCGTAATCATGACCAGCAAGGGCTATCGTGGGCCAGAGTACACGCCGATCAAGCTCCACTGCGGCATTGCGCGCAGCGGGGTGGGCGCCGCAACATGAACAACATGCTGAAGATCATTGGCGGCAAGGTGGCCCGCAAGGGGAGTGGCCGTGGCAGGTGGCCATCCTGAATCGTTTCAAGGAGGCCTTCTGCGGCGGCACGCTCGTTGCACCCAGCTGGGTTCTCACCGCCGCCCACTGTGTACGGAAGGTGCTCTATGTACGCCTTGGTGGGTACTCGAAGAGGAATTAATCCTCATAGAGATAACTTTTAATATGTTCCAACAGGGGAGCACAATCTGGACTATGAGGACGGATCCGAGGTGCAGTTGCGGGTGCTCAAGAGCTTTAAGCATCCGAACTTTGACAGGCGTACGGTGGACAGCGATGTGGCACTGCTAAGGTGGGTAGGAAATGCCTTTGGAAACTTATTTAATCTGCAAGTCTCCTCTCTTCTTTTAAAAGGCTACCCAAGCCAGCCAATGCCACCACCTGGATTGGCTACTCCTGCCTGCCGCGACCCTTTCAGGCTCTGCCCAAGAATGTCGACTGCACGGTGATCGGTTGGGGCAAGCGTCGCAATCACGATGCGGTGGGCACCAGCGTGCTGCACAAAGCGAATGTGCCCATTATTCCCATGGACAACTGTCGCAACGTTTACCACGACTACACCATCACAAAGGTACCTATAAATATAGAAGATAATTCATATTTGGATATTAATAAATTTTATTTCGGGAGCAGAATATGTTTTGTGCTGGCCATCGCCGTGGACACATCGACACCTGTGCCGGTGACTCGGGCGGCCCTCTACTGTGCCGTGACACAACCAAGCCCAACCAACCGTGGACCATCTTTGGCATCACCTCCTTCGGCGATGGCTGCGCCAAGCGCAACAAATTCGGAATATATGCCAGGGTGCCGAACTACGTTGACTGGGTGTGGTCCGTGGTTAATTGCAATGGCAATTGCAAGATGCAGTAGTCATTGATTGATTGGGAACTTGAGTCCGATCTGTTGCAGAGGCTGTGAAAGATTAATGTATACTTTAAGTGCCTTAAGATCCATGAGGTAAATCCTCAGACTACATGCTAGATGTTCCCTAAATAAGTCCCCTTAAGTGTATTCGATAAACCAAACAATGTTTCGACTCCAATTCTCACAGGAACAGTGGCTGCTGTATTGCCCCATTAATGCCAGGCTCTATCCTTATTGTACATACTCGTAAATAAATGTATTTCTTCTCGCTCCCAACTTTATGTTATATGTTAAAAAGTTATATATGTATATCTCGTATCGTATATGTATCTCCCATAAGCTAACTTTAGTTACAAACTAACTTAAGAACATGCAGAAATCTGAGATTCCCCCTAAATGTACTTAACCACTTTTAATGCGCGTTTTTTCTATATATTTAAGATATCAAATCAAATCAATGTGTAAATAATGCAAGTATTTGAATTTTCACACCGTCTAATAAGTTATTTAATTATCAATTAACGAAACTGAGTAGAATCGTATGAATTAAGTGTCGGTTTTAATGGGCAGAAACTCGTTTAGCTCCGAGCTAAAAACAAACAATCAAACTACACGCAGATCGGTGTACGATTTATGGCTATGGAATAGCGTTCAAGGTTAACATTTATCATTTCCTGAGATTGAGATGTAAAACAGATGAATGAATGAATGAATGGTGGAGGAGGAGGAGGTGGGAAATACCAAAGATCGAATGAAATGTACATTACGCATTAGTTTATATTTATTGGTGTTAAATGCCGCACACTTTTGTTTCCACAATAAAACTATTTAACGTGACCTCTATACACATTCTTTTTCTTTCTTTTTTTTTTACTACTACGAGTACACAATTGATTATAAAAACAAACGATCACAAGAGAGAGAGGTGAGTGCGTGTGCACACTTGCAAATAATAGTATATCTGTATATAAAAACACTCCGTACAAAGATCTACATATATAAGGGGGGGACTGGTGCCATTAGGGGCACGAACCGAACCAACCAACCGATTGGCATCCCAGCTGCCTATTTATCAGTCAACATGTAGTGCAGCGCCACCGACGTCAGCAGCACCAGAAGGGCGACAGCAATGCCCACCATGTAGAGGCTGCGTGACAGCTCCGGCTTTGGCATCGAGCTAGCCATGCTGCGTGTGTCGTCTGCTTGGTCTTGGCGCGTTCGGATGGGGACATCGTCCGGCAGACCCTCGGCATCCATGCCAATTGCCTCGGGGTCCAGTTCCACGTCCAGGATTTGCTTTGCTTGTGCCACAACAACGGTGGGGGCCTCACCACGGAACAGGTATTCAGAGAACTGCACAGCGACGGCGTTAGATGTGTGGGAGCCCTCTGAGGGCAGACTAAAGAATACTCGACGTGGCGGCTCGCTTATGAAGATGGCTTCGCTGGTGACGTATGGGTCTGTGAGGCCATCGCAGTAGACTTGGATGCGCGTGGTCAATGAGCGCAGAACGTCATCGCGCAGAAAGCGCTTCACATTCCCGATGCTGTTGCGCGGACTGCAGTAGATGCGCGTGCAGATGACCCCGCTCGTACGCAGAGTGCCGTTGAATTCGCGCACCTTAATGTCTGTGGGCTTGGCAAGCTGACACTTTACCGGCAGCAAAATGCTGGCACGAATGATCTCCGATCCGCCAAGGAATCCCTGAGAGTTCAGCAGATGCAGAGCTTCCGATGCCTCCGATGACGGTGTTGAAGCGTTACTCGTTGCAGCCTTGAGTTTCTCCTCTTTGTTTTTCCTCTTCTTGATGTACGTCTGCAGATCGATGGTGTCCTCGACAATCTCGTTCTGCAGAAACACCTCGCTGACGAGAATGTTTTTGCGAAATGCAACAATAATATTCTGAAACTGGTCCTCAATGTTGATCCGACGCGCCGTATTCACAATGGGTAAGATGTCGTCCAAGTCGTATATGCACTCCAGCTGTATCCACTCGAACGGCTTGTCCACAAACTTGAACTCCATGTCGGAGAAGGTACCACCGCTGTCAGGGAACAACATTGATAGAGTTCGTATTAGTCCGTCAAATAAGGCAAAGCTAACCAAAAGCAAAACTACAACAAATACAATATAACGAGATTATGGGATGGACTAGGACATAAAATGCATTCCGAGAAATCAGAATTGAACAGGGGAAAGAAAACTACTAAATGCACGACTAGAGATGCGAAAACGATTCATAATAATTGGATTGGACATATGCAAATTCGAGTAGTTATTTACCATATGATGCATTTTATGTTTGCCGTAAAATACGTTTTCTTGCAATGTCTATTTTAATACGTATGTGTATATGTAAGCAATTCGTTTGGTAAAAGAAATAGATACACCATGAATATTCAGAGTAGCTCAACGACTGACCCCGCCACTTTGGGTCTGGGCTCAAAGCGGCGGCGAGCGTAGCGCTGCTGGTTACTGTTTACTTACTTGCCGTAGGTGTAATTCTTGCACAACACTTGCTTGTTGGCCAAGGAGTATGAGAGGAATACGTAGTCGCTCTGCGCCACATCGGTGGTGTATATCCCTAGAGACTTATTGCTCTTCAATAGAATGCTGCAAGGAAAGAATAAAATTCAGACGCATTTCTTATGGATTTCACAACATGGAAACTCACTCGTAGACATCGGAGAATAACTTCTTGGCCGTCTTTATTTCGGCACTCTGGTCAGTGGTTGAGGCAACGAAGATTCCTGCAGGGCAACACACATTTTAAAAATGGGTACACCGCCCCACACTGGTCGCCCAAGCATACATACCGATGACGTCAAATGAGCCGGGACACATTTTGCTTGCGCTCAGCCATTGCGAGGCCAACGCCTGCGAGCTGATATCGCTTATGGTCAGTCCGACCTCAGTCAAGTCCTCCAGATCGGCATCTTCCTCGTTATTCCTGGCCAAATGGACTACAAACGTTTTGGACAGATCGGCTTGCTGTCATTTTTCAGGAAGGGGAAGACAGAGTTGAGCGCGCGGGGCGGTGGACAACAAACAAATCTACGTGGCGGCGCTGGTGCACTTACATGGCCGATGATGATGCCGTACGAGAAACGGTGCTCCTGGGCGCATTTCTCCAAGTAGAGCTCATCCGCCTTGCTCAGGAGTAGTGTGCGCATTGTAAAAAGGATATATCCTTTTAAATTTTATTAAATTAAATTAAATTCTATTGAGTCCCAAACAGTGTGACCGCGGATCTATCGAAAAAATATACCGTCTGACCCCTAAAAATAAATACCTTTTCTTTATAATAATATACCGTAAATATACCGAGGGAAAAATTGACATATTCGTATAAGTCTATCGGTAACTGTGCATCTCTAGAAACTGCTACTCATAATATGTATCATCTCTAGCAACTGGCGGTTATATTTAAAATGAGACTGGCGGTGCTGTCACACTAGTGAAATCAAAATGCAACATAAATTAAATCCCCCTTGAAGCGAAGTCCTCAAATTAGTGCCTCACCTGCATCTGTTGCATCTGCTGCAACTGTGGTGTGATTGCACTCGCCATAAGAAATCCTCCTAAAGACCCCAGCATGTGTGCCACCCAACTGGTCCACTGGTCAAGTGTCTTGTGGACTATGGAGCGAACGGACGCGATCGGTAATCGAATTAGGTAAACAAACACTTCATAAGGCGGGCGTACGTTGATAATGTGTGCATAAGCAAATAGGAGACGAGGCGGCCAGCGATTGCGCCGGTGGTGATGACGGGGCCGAAACCGTATCGAAACCAAATGAAATTTTTTCGTTTAGGTGGTCGCCAACGGCTGCGAGCCATCTGCTTGTGTGAATGCTTGATTGTTGAAGTGCCACTCGATGGGGCGAGGGCGCACGCTACTCTCCAGCGTCTCCGGCCTGATCGCTGGCGTCTTATTTACTTAGTAAATTATTCCTGTTCGATTGTTTGCGTTTGCTCTGGATCTCTGGCACAAAAGGCCCTCGAACGTCATCGTCAGCAGCCCCATCGCTGTCATTGTCGTCGTCGTTGTCGTCGTTGGTTCATTCATTCATGATTTGCCTTTCACAAATTTGATTTGTATGTACGGCAGTACGATGTGTGCCATAAATGTGCATTTTGCATTCGAACATACATATGTATGTATGTACTCGTAGTATATTGAGCAGTTCTGATCAGCTTAGTGAGACATCTCATTATCGGCGGTTCTCCAGACGATGCATTCTCCATTTATGTGCACATGCATCCCGTTTCACTTGCAGATTTATTTCCATCTTCTGCTGTTGCTTCTGCTTCTGCTGGTCCAGAAATCGGGCAGGTAATTGCTTTTTAACTCGACATTCAATCCCGTCTGCCGTCTCGCCCCAGCCACACTCGCATCCTTCACTCCCTGCCGGGAGCCACTCAATTCGTAAGCTTTGATGCGATTTGGCTTCTGTGCAGCCTCCACGACTCGACTCGACTCGACTCGACTGTGTGTTCTGTGTGGCTCGTTGATCTGATCACGCCATGTGTAGTTTAGTTGCAGTTTCGATTCACATCGGATTGCTTTGCCCAGGCAGCGCATCAATCATCCATCACGCACCCAAAAGACAACGACCTAGCTTCGCAAAACGTGTATACCTGCATATACAGCCGGTACATACAGATGTAGGAGTATGTATTTATCAAAGCTACAGTCGTGATGTCTGTGTATACATACATAAATACGGATCTAAGGCTATAAGGGTTTTTGTAATGATATATCTATAGTAGAATCCCAAGTGAGTGTCATTGCTGACTAAATATTACACATTGATTAACTTTTCCTTAAGTTTTTCGACAAGATGGAATTGCTAGAAGAGGGTTTGTTCTTACTCAATGAAATGTTCGATTTTTATACATTTTAAATTGGAGGTGTGAAGTTGAAATCCATATTCCAAACACGTCAGTTTGTTTTTGGATAAACTAATTGCATATATGTAAATACATAGAAATTATAAGTTTTATGCTGAGTATTTGGTTTAGTCCATGTACAACTACAACTAAACTTAAAACCAAAAAACCTCTGTCGAATTAAACTTTTTGAAATCAACAGATAATTCAAAATAACTACATACTTTCGAAAAATGTTCAACTTCTGTATCAAGTTTATTTTTTTGAGTAATTTATTGATTTGTCAACCTCTTTAAGAATTACTGTTTAGTTTTAAAACTATAAAGAACTAAATACAAAAAAATATAGTCAGAATATAGTCAGAAATCGTAAGCCAGGAATTTCCTTGGTCGGAAACTTTCCTTAAACTGAACAAATTCTTTATTTTCAATCTACTTAAAAATGGTATTCGTGGTCGACCATCTTATCTGTTATTTTTTTTATCAAAGAAATACTGAATACTCACAATATATGTATAATTTCGTAAAGATGGGGGGAGAAGACTACAATTTAGATTCTATTACACGAATTTCCTTAGCCGTAGATTTACCCGATAGAGGCACTTAGGCTGTCACTTAGGCGTTGCCTCGTTAAATGGAGCCAGAGTCTATCCAATTAGCTGTAAGCCCAGATCGATATAGTATCCAGATGTAAAACTATAGCTTTGATTCCATTCAAATAGCTCAAGAGATTTAGAAAATGGTTCCAAGTATCTAACGCCCAATGCATGAATGCAGCTAATTAGGGGAACTGAAGCTGAAGTACTCCACTCCGCGCGGCTTCCCTTTCCCAATACAACCCACACCACACACCACACACCGCTCCCTTCCTCCTCTTGACGGCGTGGAGTCGGTAATCGTTTGATTTGTGAGCGCGCAACTACACCCATTGGCAGAGTAGAGTTGTCCCGCTCGCACGCTAGCGACGGCCTCAACGGCCGCCATTATGAAAGTCCAGTGGCGTAAAACCGGTCGACGCTGCGCTGCAGATTGCACTCAAAACATTGAGTGAGAGGGAAAACTGGCTCTTCCAGGTGGAACTAACTGACTGCCAGGTGAAATTCGAGCCGAGAGAAAACGAAACGAGCCGAGTCAAGCGACCAAAGCGAGACAAACGAACCGACAGTTTGCTCTCGGCCGCGCACAACGAAACAACAAAAATTTGCTTGAAACTTGACGGTTGGCGCTTTTAACCGATTTCAGTAAAAGTTCCGTTTGAACATACATACATACATAACATAAGCTTTAAGGGCAAGATTTCTTTCTTTCTAACTGTTTCGCGGACAGTGGTGCAGTCGGATGTGCAGTGAAATAATGTTCCGTGCTCAGAGTGTCAGTGAGACGACGAAGAGGAAGTGAGGAGCAGGAGCAGGAGTAGGAGAGGAGAGAGAGGTAGCCTGATATTGCTCTGAATTAAAGTGACTTCCGTTCCATTATCCGTGGGATCGATCCATTCCATACCATAATCGATATCCGCGTCCTCTTCTATGATTGTGATTGTGACTACATTGGTGTTGTGAACATAACGGAACTGCAATACAATAAATATTAAAACCCAAATAAAAACCTAAGCGAATAGACCGATTCTTAGACATGTTGATAGAGCCGACTTTGAACCGTGACCTTGGCTCGCTTACTGTTGCAAATTCTGGCTTCTCGGCCGCGCACTGGAAAATGGAGCCCCATCCCCAACGAATGACATCGCTGGCCCCGCATGCCTCCAGTGGTAAGTAGCAAATAGCCGATGATTAGCCGACGGCTAATGCCCAGTTGTGTAGCTCCTGTCCAAATTTGGTGCGCAATTAGTTTCCACATTGATCATCGATTCGATCTCTCTCTCTCCTGTCTGATCTTTGTGCGAATAAAATAACTCGTTTCGTTTCATTTGATTTTCGGCCCAATTGATTGCGAACATATATCTTAAAAATATTTACTCGCACAACACAACCAGCGTGAGTGAAACGCGCATTTAAACGCGCTAATTGACAATTATGGGGGGACCTGGGCGGAGTGCTGCTCAAGCCGAAAGATACATACATAGTGCGAGTATTGTGACTGATGTATGCTGTATGCTAGTCAATATTTATATAGTATTCTGTCGAATTAGCGTAATTCACAGACTTTGAAGCAGCTGAACACATACCAACAATTTTAATTTCCCCTTTGTTTTGGCCGCGCGAGGCACATTTCAATTAAATTGATAAATCCGCCCGCCCTGCCAGGCAGATTGCGATTGCGATTGCGTGGGATGTCGACTCCATTTTGGCATTAGTTCGATGGAGAATCGCCATCGCCATTGGCACTGGCACTGGCACTGGCACCGCCATCCGTCAGTCACCATCATCATTGGCTTCAGTTTCGGTCTCAGTTCAGATCAGTCAACACAATTAACGGCTAATTTATCATAATTAACCATTGTGGCTGGGAGACAGCAGCACAGCGGCAACAGCAACAGCCAGCCCCGGAATAATGATGACAATGGCCAATTATCACTCGATTCCATTCGTTCAATTGCAGTAGCGGCAGCAGCAGCAGCAGCGGCGGCGGCGGCGGCGGCAGCAGCGACAACCACGTCGCCTCCATCTGTGCAAATACCGCCGGGCTTTGGCGCTGGTGGGGGCACAGCCGGTAGCAGTGGCGGTCCAACGGCTGGGCCGGGTAGCACGCTTGGTACATTGATGTCGCAACACCGCCTCCTGGAGTTCTCCCGCTTTGGTGGCCTGCGTGGCTACGACATTGCCCAGCACATGCTGACGCAGCAGGGCGCAGTCTCCAAGTTATTGGGTAAGTACATAAAACTGGGATACTGAGACCCTCTTATGCTGCGAGACCCTTTCAATCGGATAACTAATAGGCACTTTGTTTTCGATTTGTTTGCTAATTTTGATGATAAACATGTTATTATCCTTGTCCAAAAGACGTCCCTACCAGCCCTACCATTCCGAGTCCAGTCGAGTCGAGTCGAGTCCCCTTTCCGTACCGTGTGTGTGTGTGTGTGTGTAATTTAGCCACTTAAAATTGCATAAACTCCTTGGCTGGTGGTGGCTAAAGACCGCAGGCTCATTAATCAAAATGCGGCGTATTTCTGGTTTTGGGTACGGGCTCGGCTCGGCTCGACTTGGCTTGGCTTGGCTCGGGGTAGCTGCGTGCTGCAAGAGAGAGTAGCAGAGCGTACTTCTCCCCTCACTTGTTCTGCAATTGTTAATGTTGATGGCGATGGTTGATAAAGCTATTAAAACCAAGGGATAAGCCAGGGGCCCAGGGCCCATCATTCAGGACACATAAGTCATCAGATCCGCGCTTGCAATCCATAAATCCATTTGTCTCATGCGTTTTTTTTTGCTGGTGTTCGCTTTTCCAGGCTCCCTGCGACCACCGGGCCTAATTGGTGGCTCAAAGCCAAAGGTAGCCACGCCAACGGTCGTCTCCAAAATCGAGCAGTACAAGCGGGAGAACCCCACGATCTTCGCCTGGGAGATACGCGAGCGACTGATCTCCGAAGGTAAGTAGCAGCAAAGCAAAGATAATTGGCGGCAAAAGTCCACCTCCCCCTCCCCATACGATAATCCAAGCTCTGATTGGAGCTGCTCTGATTGATCACTGATTGATCGGCGGCGGCGGCGGCGGCCGTCTTTGAGTCTCTCCCCGCCGCACAATCTCGATCTCGATTTCGACTTCCCGCTAATTGTGCCCTCCCGCCATGCAGGTGTCTGCACGAATGCCACCGCCCCGTCGGTGAGCAGCATCAATCGCATCCTGCGAAACCGGGCCGCCGAGCGGGTGGCCACCGAGTTTGCTCGCACCGCCGCCTATGGCCTGTACCCGCCCCATCCGCATCCGTACGGCAGCTTCACCTGGCATCCGGCTGGAAATATGGGAGGCGGACAATCGGTGCCTGGTCCTCCGCCACCTTCGTCTCTCTGGTCTGTGGCGGCTCCCACAATGGCCAATCTGCCGCCCAGTGCCGGCAGCTCGGTCTCGGCCCCGAACTGTGGATCCCTGAGCTCGGCTCACCTCATGGCCAGTGCTGCGCCCCCGAACAGAGCCATCTCGCCGGGCTCTGGCAGCCACGATACGCTGGAGTCGGCGGACGAGAATCGCCACATCGATTCTGACTATTTGGACGACGACGATGAGCCCAAGTTCCGACGCAATCGGACGACCTTCAGCCCCGAGCAGCTGGAGGAGCTGGAGAAGGAGTTCGACAAGAGCCACTATCCGTGCGTGAGCACCCGCGAGCGGCTGTCGAGTCGCACGAGTCTGAGCGAGGCGCGAGTTCAGGTGAGTGGAGGAGGGATTGCCCATGACGGGGTTACAGCTTCTTGACTCTTGTGTCTCCTCCATTGATAGGTTTGGTTCTCGAACCGCCGAGCCAAGTGGCGTCGCCATCAGCGCATGAATCTGCTCAAGCGGCAGCGATCCAGTCCCGCGAATCCGCTGCACTCGCAGCAATCAAACGACGCACCGGCCAGCTCTCCCACGCCCAGTAATCACAGCAGCGCCTCCGCCTCGGCGGCTTCTGTGGGTGGCGGAGGTGCCCCTGCACCGCCCCAGCAGTCGCTTTCCATCTGCTCAGAGCACTCGCCGCAGGCACCGCCCCCGTCCGTGATACTGCACCCACTGCACGGTCCACCAGGAGGCCATCATCACCACCATCCACTGCACCTGCCTACGCATCCTGCGGCGCTGCAGCTCCTCAGCCACTACCATCAGCAGCAGCAGCAACAACAGCAGCAGCAGCAGCTTTCACCCACGGGAGTTGGAGGCTGTGGATCGGCCGCCAGCCACCTGTCGATGGGGGGAGAGCGCAGCGCCTTCCGGAGTCTGGTGGGCTCTCCGTCCGCGGCAGCCTTTCTGGGCCTTGCTCGCCAGTATGCGGTGGCCGCATCGCTGACGGTGGCCGAAGAGCAGCGCTCGCGGATGCACTACTCCTCCTCCGGTATGGGATCTGGTCCGGAGAGCGGTGGCCCTGGCTGTGGGAGTGGCACTGCTGGCTCAACCATGACCGTGGACAACTCGTCGTCCGACTCGGATGAAGAGATCAACGTGCACGACGATTCCGATGCTGAAATTGAGTCGCCGGCGGCAAAGGTGGCCCGCCTGTCATCCTCCGATGGGTCGGCGTCGCTGCAGTTCCTAAAGCATGACCGTTAGCGGGACATACAGACATCGACAGACGACGTCCCGTGATCTGTGATCTCTGATCCGGCGGCAGAGTCTAATTGAAAACCTGAGTTGTGTGCGCGTTTGTGATTGACAGCGACGTAGGCAACTACGTGGAATGGTCGTGGAGTGGTGGAATGGATGGTTACGGTGGGTACGGTCGCAGGCGGATCCGTGCGTGTCGCGGACAGAAACATGAGACGCGAGACTACATTGTAGACGAAACAAATCGAAAACCAAAGTTAAAATGCTGCTCACCTAGTTGGCTGCGGTTCGGGGTTCTGGCCCGGACACCCCAGCAGCAACAGCAGCAACAGCAACAGCTAGAGAGAGCAACAATAGTAGGCGGCATTTGTGTGTGGACACGCTTTAGATTAACTGAAATTGTAACTAATACGAGTACTTACTACTACGAGTATGTGCACGCTTGTCCCATTTAATGCACATTTCCATCTGCATAATAGATAGGTACGAATGCGAATGTGAATGCGAATACGAATGTGAATTCGCGTACCTTCCAAGTACAAACTCGTATGGGTATAATTATTACGAATACGAGTATGAGTATGAGTACGAGTACGAGTATATACATATATTATTCATTGCCGGCCGTTGGCCGCTGGCTGCCGACTTACCTCATCACCATTTAAGGCTATAGTGTATGCAATATCTACCATAATATGTAACTGTAGCTGTAACTCGAACTATAACTTAGTCCTAACTTAGGCTTAGGGCTCAATGCATGACCCCCTCCCTACCCCTACCCCTACCCCCACACCCATTCGGAGCACACTATTTATGAGTACGAGTTTGCGTTTGAACTGATATCTGTATTGTATGATATAAGTGTGGCTAGAGATGAGACATGTGTCCCCCCCAAAAAAAGGGAGCATAAAAATAAAACCGTGCAAGAAATATAACAACTTTCGTTTTTTACTGTGAAGATTATTTATAGGCATATTTATTTTAAACAGGAAAACAAAAACATATATGAATATGGATGGAGTTGTATACCATACCAAGGAGATCTAGTCGACAAGGAACAAACTGAAATCGGGTAACCCAATAGGTCCAAGTCACCAATGGGTTGCCTGCCCAATGCGGTCTTTGGTTTGACAACAGTAGAATTTATTCGTTCGATTTCACGCATAATAATCAATTCCATCAACAAAACACACACACACACACTGCAGTCACTGACGGGGGAAGGAGGCAACCAGAAACAGAAACACACACAAACAACCGAAATAAAAACTCTGGCAACGAGCGAGCATAAATAAGCATTTAACACTCAAGAGGCTTCTTAAAAACGTTATTAAATATTAATATAATCAATATTCATTGTGTGACCAACTGTCCACAAGAGGAGGAGGGATGGGGGGTATGGCGGTATGGAATGGTAGGTAAAAGTCAAATGAAATCGAAATCAGAATCAAAATACGCGCATAGAAATCGCTTAAATTTCAAACGTAATGGCCAATATGTCCAAATCTCGTTGATAACATCGACATTTTAATTATAACCAAATGAAGCCGCACCGTGTGCGCACACTCCGTGTGGACATGCATACATATGTACATACCATCGAGTAGAAGAGCCAGAGACAGAGAGAGATGCGGAGATTGGGCATGGGATGGAATGGGATGCTATGGTATGGCATAGCATGGCATGGCATGGAATGGAATGGAATGGGATTGGATGGTTTCGACTGACCGATTAAAAATGCCGAGTCAACTAAGCACATAAATCAATGTAAATTATGGTGTTAACAAAAGGCGAGCTGAGCGCGCTCAAATCGCAGGCACCAGAGAGACTGGATCGTTGACTCTTTTTTGTTGTATAGCAGAGACGACTGGCGGCGGTGTGGGGACTGCGGGGACAGTGCTTGGCCGAGATTTAAATGAGCTGAGCGCGTATGTTGTGCATTCGCATCTGATAAGAGAGTGTGAGAGTGAGAGGGAGCGAGAGCGAGAGCTGCACGTTCGTTCGTGTCGATATACTTACAAGTATGATCGGGATTGGGATTGGGATCGGGAGCGGATTCGGGATCGGCATCGGCATCGGGTGACGGTCATCAGCGCATTACCACGCGCAAGCAGCACACACAAATTCAATTTGCTTGAGTTTTCATGAGCAAATGGTCCGTCCATCCTCTCTCTCTCTCTCTCCCTCTCTCTGGCCCTTTGCCTTTGCCCAGTCATGACTTATTCTAATTTAGTGGCGTAGCTGCTCGTGAGCATTCCTTTAATAAATTTAAATCACCTTCTATTGAAAATATATTTTCACCTCGCGCCCATAAATTATACATTATACGATATTTATACAGTCTGCGGCGGCACACGGCCTCTGGGTCAGGCCTTTCGGCTCAAATCCAGAGGAGAATTTCGGCTCTTGGCTTTGGTTTCACGCTCTCTGACATACACAATTGGAAACATATTCAGTGGTTTCATTTAGAATACAAAGATGCGATATGCATGGAATGATGCTGGGGCGAGACAGGAGGGACGGGAGCAGGAGCAGAAGCAGAAGCAGGCCCCAAGGTACGTCCATCTGCTTGATGGAGCAGTGCAGAGTGGCGCTCTCATGAGCGCCATATAATCACAGTCAAACACTTTTACGATCGACCCATCATGCAGTGCTGATCAGTTGGCCACTTGATGACTCCGCAGGACTGACTCTGGCTCCGACTCTCTCGCAGATTGTTTCGGCAACATTGTTGGCAAATGTTTGTGGCTTTGCGCAGTTTTTATTGTTTGGGTTGGCGGAAATCGATGAACTTTAGTACGGCAAACGACGGCGCCCCATGCGCCCCAACTCCAAGCCCGCCCTCCTGGCCAGCCAACGCCACCAGCAAGGGGCCGGTGATAAATCTGTTGGCAAACCCGACACAACATTTCCATTGCATCCTTCTAAATGGACCATAAACGTGCGAAGTCGCAACACTAGCAATAACTAAAGTTAGTTACGTTTACTAATATGACAACAATGTTGTCAGCATCCCTATCCCTATCCCTATACCCCCATCCCCCCCAAAACCTGCCTGCCCCATTCGGCAATGCAAGCGAACAACTTTCGAGTCGTTTGTTTAGAAAACTCTTATGTACAGTCACTGATCGTGATGGCTGTGGTAACTACACATTCCTTAATTAAATAGGAAAAGTGCAGAGAATATTTCCATATTTTCATGTCCAGTAAATCCTCGAAGTCTACATTAAAAGTGCTCCATAATAGCAGCATAACATGTAGAAATTTGTCCTTATATACGCATGTAAATACGTATAAGACTAATATTATAAGTGTGGTAATAAATTTGATTAAACTTATTGAAATGTTTTTGAAATGTTTTCTGGTTTTTTGTTATTTGAAATTCGAATGTTATACGATGTACAGCCGCTACGTGTGAGTGTCGTTGGTGTCAGCATCTAAATCAGTGATTTATGCCCAAACTGAAATGTCCACAATGGCGATTCGGATGACCCCGGTACCCTACTGTCCATCCCCACAGCACTGAATGCACCGCCAGAACGACGACAGGGCAGGGCTGGGGGCGAAGACTGGAACTGGGACTGAGACTGGGGCTGAGGCAGAGCCCCTGTTAATGAGCGGAGCGATTAAGAGATGTGCATTTGTGCTTGTCCGCTCCTTAAATGAGCTCGAGCTTTTAGCGCGCAGCTCTAGGCGGACGGGTACGGGTACCAGGGTGGGGTTGGGGGTCTGTAGATGGACCAGGGGGGGGGGGGGGGGGTGGGGAAGTGATTTTGTCTCGTTGTCATCTCATTTGGAATTGGGCGATAAGACAAATTTGTTTTCTTTGTTTATAAGTTTATGCAGATACAGGTTTCGGTTTCTCATCTCCTCCCCGGTCGGGCATATTCCTAGAGTGGCTGCCCGGAGCCATGCATCTGGGTGTAGGGCATACGCGTATCGCCTGCAGCCGAATAAACGATTCGGGGGGGGGAATAGAGTTATATTTAATCTTTGTCGCCTCGCAGGTCGGGACTCAGTTCGAGCCAGAGACAGGGGCCAGAGACAGAGTCAGAGCCAGAGCCGAGCGAGCCCGTTCGCAGCACAACAAAGTGGAATTGTGGCCTTTTGATTTGAATTTTGAATTCGAATGTCTTTGTTTTTTATTTGTTGGACTGCGGTAGGAGTGCGGCTGCGTCGGCAGCAGCTGCTGCCGCTGGTTGACATCTCTCTTAACGAGGAGTGTGATCAAAAGAGTAATGAGGTGTTGATAGTGTGCCCGAAAGCGAAAGACGCTTTATGCATTCCCCCACTGGATTAATTAGGAACAATGCCAGCCACAGCCACAGCTATAGCATCCACAGAAGTTGGCCCTGTTCTAGTATGTCCCAACGATAATTGAGGGTCTCATATGTCTCAAATGAATGTGGGCCCTCTGGCGGGGCGCGTAGTTAAACGGCGACATCGATGGATACCCCGAAAGTTCTTTGAAGTCTTTCAAATCTTTCTTTTCTTTTGTATTGTCTCTGGCATCTGATTCTGATTCTGATTCCTGACTCTGAATCCGCCTCTGATTCCGATTCTTTCTCTCCATCTCTGACCATCCATTGTTCTGTCTGACCAATTTGCATATGATAAATCTGCTTTCATATTTTGTTAAATTGCTGCTCGTATCGCATTTTTGTTGTTGTTGTTGTTCTTATTGGCTGGGCCGAGGCATTGGCGCGTGGTAAATTGGTTGTATTGTAAAACATCTAATTAGTGGCCGGCTACCGAATTATGATCAATTATAATTATTGATTGATTGCGAGCCATAAAGATTGGCTCACAAAACTCCCGTTGTCACTGTTGGACTGCGATGCTGATGCTGATTCTGAATCTGATTCTCGAACTGAAACTGTTTCTTATTTCGTATTATTGTCGAGAACTTTACAGAGCTTCTGATTTTCTATATATGTATATAAGAGAGAGAACAAAACACCCTGCAGCTGACTGTTTAAAAGAGCCACGGTGTGGAAACTGCATTAAAATTGGAATAAAATATTTTAAAAAATTTTTAAATTCTTGCAATTTAATTTTTGGTGTCTTTATTACCGATCATTTGTATGACAACTATATAATTTAGTGATCGGTACTTAAGGGCATAGAGACATACGTTTATGCTGCCTTCCAGTTGGAGTAGAAAACTGAAAACAGATGAAGAATAAATACACCTATTTGTGTTGGAAATGCTAACTTCTTTTCATTGCAAACTCACCCACCGAAAGAGCTACAAAATACTAACTAAAACCATAAAAAAGTGTGTGTTTATATGCACTCCTATATCTTGGAAAAATCAGAGTGTTAAAGATACACAGATGCGTTTCAAAGTTACAGCCACGGCAGCAATCGTAGCCTCAGACCACTTAGCTCGCGCATAAATCTCGGCATTCCGATGGGCGGCGGCTGAGAGAAACAATTAACCGAAACTTATGACGCTGCACCTTATTAAAATGCATCACCCTGCACTGGGCACTGGCAGTGGGCACTGGCAGTGGGCCCCAAAGCTCAAATGATCTCTAAACTACGCCTATTGTTCTTTTGGGCGACGGCTGACGGTGACTACTACAAAAATGTTAAACGGCTCTTTCGTTTGGCTCGCCACAAGATTTATTGCTTGTCCCAAAATCACAGAATACCCGTTGCTGCTCAGAGACCGGGGCAACAGAGTCGAGATAGCGACCAAGACAGAGATGGAGATCGAAATGGAGACAGAGAAACAGAGAACCAAACCGAACCGAACCCTGTTTTGATTCGGCTGATCACATTCGAGCAAATCACGCATAAATGAAGTCACCTCACCTCATCGTCTGACGCACGCATTAATTCAACATTAACGTATTAATGCGCCTACATCGCCCACTAATTGAGCCAGCGACACCGACTCCACTGATAAGTGGGTTTGCTTGGGTTCGGGTACCTATCCTGTCCTGGTCTTGATGAGCGAAGCCTCTGTGCATACCGAACATATCCATTTAATGTGGGAAAGGGTCTGTTGTTGTTGTTGTTGTTGTTGTTGCTGTTGCTGGCTGGCATAGAGAGCGATGCGATGATGGTGCCACATAATGCAAACAATATGTCTCTATAGGATTTCAGTGGCTTCATTGATTCTTATCACCCTATAAAATACATTTCGTTTGATTATTTGTATTTCTCTCGCTTTTTATAAGCCTCTCCTCCAGTGCCCTCTCCACTGCCTTCCACTTCTTCGATCTGGTTCGTTCGTTCCCGTTGCGGCTTTTGCTCTGTTGTTGCTGCTGCTGCTGCTGCTGTCCGTTGCCATCCATGTCGCTCTGTTGCCTTGTTGCCTTGTTGTCGGTGCCGCCAGTGCTCTCTGCTGCTCTGTTGTCACCATTGTGGCTCATCGCCGGCTTTTGTGCGCCAACGTTTTATTTCATTCAACATAGATGGCTGCTTTTTATTTGGAGTCAGAGGCTGTGGCTGGGACTTGAGTTGGGGTTGGGGTCGTTCGATGTCGAGTTTGATCGCGAGACCTGGCTGGGCTGTGGTCTCTGGGGCATGGATGTGCCCATAGAGCGATTCGGGGTGTAATTTATGTCTTTATTTAGTAAAGATTTCGTTTCCTAATTTATTGTGATATCTCTTTGGGCAAACGGGCATCGGCAGAAGCAGCAGCAGCAGAAGCAGTCTCAGTCGCAGTTCCAGACCCATCCTCAGTCACTGGTCCCTGGATTGGATGTTGTCTTGTTTTGGTCCCCCCCCTGTCGACACCTTGGGCATCCGACCTGCTGCTGCTGCTGCTCTGCCTCTCTGGCCCTCTGCTTAGATTGTGCCCATGCGATGTTGTTTGTGCTCACCTCTTTGACCGCTCATTCGTTGCCGTGACAGTTTGGGGCCTCCATCAGGCATCGGGCATCAGGCATCGGTTATCACCTGTAGCAGAGTCCAATTCCTGCCTGCTTGCTACTCCTTCTACTGTTCCCATTAGGAGCGTGAAGTGATCCCCGATTTATCTGCTATCTGCTGATAATGCTCATCGAACAAAGTGAATTAAATAGAATATGAGAATAGCCGCAAATGGGTTGGGGACACAATTGGAAACGAGACTGCTCTGCTGCTAGCCTTTGCATAGTTAATGGATACCTCGAACCCTGTGAATGGGTGTGTATGAAGGAAGTCCTTATTTATGTCCTCGTAATTTATAGATTTTTTATTGCTCGCTCGATCAGCAGTGACTGCGCCTGCGCCTGCGCAGCCCTGGCCCTGGCCCTGGGCCACGCGAAGACATCTTCATTAGGAATGGAGCTGGCTGGCTGGTTGGCTGGTTGGTATGGAATTCCCTGGCCAGCCAGCGACAAGTGCTTTTTCTTGTACGAAATGTCTGCTGGGCTAATTGGATTACTGCCCGCGTACTGGAGTGGGCGCGGAGAGCAAGGCGCAGAGAGTCTGTCAATTAAACCCGCGAACGAAATGCTTACATAAATTCCAAAATTGCTTGCGGTGCGCATCGATTTAAATGGAAGCCTCTCCACTGGTGGAGGCTGTGCGGCAATTTATATGCAAATTTTGTTTCTGCTGCTCTGTCCGTTGTGGCCAGGTGATAACGATAGCGCGCCCATCCATTCCACTCCACGACTCGTATATGACGGCGATTATGATTGCACCTAAGCGATGGCAGATCGCACAGCTTCGAACGAAAGATGTGGCTGGAGCTGGCATTGGCAGAGGGGGGATTGGCGGGGGTCAAATTTGCATACAAATGCTGAATGCTCGTGGTTGTGCTCAGTGCCCGGTTGCGCTTCGTGATTCCGGTGAGAGATTTCGCTGGATATTGGCGATCGTTGCGACGTCGGAGACGTAATTAGATTGCTAATTTATGCGATCAGCCTTGCCCGGCGGCCAGTTCGAGTTTCAGTCCCAGTTCCAGCTCCAGTCGGGACTTGGCACTTGGAATCGAGTCAAGAGCTAACGGTGAGCAACAGGCACACTGGCTCCCCTTCCGATTTATCCCAATTCCGATGCCCAGCGATTCCCAGCTCCAATTTCAATTCGCATCCTGATGATTTATCGCCGTGACGGTACGTTTTATGTTTTATTTGCAGCGTGACAATGCGCGCGACACGGATAACAGTGACATTTGCATGGGTCGCCACTTGCGACATTAAAGGGCATTCTGCTGTCAGCGCCGTTGCGCATTCCCAGCCTCAGCTGTCCTCACGTTTGACACCTGTGAGGAGGAGGCACCAGCCGAAGATCGAGTCCAGCATTGGCTGCAGCCCCATCTCTGCTGGCTGTGCTTGCTCTGCTGCTCTGCTGGCTCTGCTTGCTCTGCTGCTCTGCTGGCTCTCCTGATCCGATGGCTCTATTAGCGGCATGCTCAAAGCCAAGGCGCCAATGCTGATTAGGTGTTGCACTCCGCTCCCCGCTCACCACTCACCGCTAATTGCTGGCAATTAATTTACACGCGGCTATTTTACACATTTGGGCTATGTGCTAATTTCTACACAATGTGCATGACGGATGGCGATAAACATGCCCCATAAACATGCATGATGATAATGACGCAATGACATAATAAAGCCGACAACGACAGCAGCGACAGCAACGACAACAATGCAGATGCGTTGAGGGACCCACGACAGTGGAATATGCAAATACTGTGACTGTGCTGTGGCTGTGGCTGTGCGCCGATAAAGATCATGCCAAACAATCGAGAAAACACTGAGCCAGAGCGGAAAGCGCCAAGTGGCAACATCAAATGCAACTGCAACACAACACAACACAACAACAACAACAAAAAACCAGAAAGTAAGGCAAACTTTGTAGGTCGAAACTTGGATACACTTGCAGATTAAATAATAAATAAAAAATAAATCAAATTAGCAAAACAGAGACAAGAGTTTGGTTTTACTAGTGCTCCGATTGCTCGCAAAACAGATATATTTATATGTTATAGGAATACGATCTACAATCTACAATCTAAGCAGGTTTTTTCGTTGAATGGTTCACATATCAGCTACATGCTAGAGGTAGAGGTGGCTGTCGAGATCACCAGGAGCCCCATTAACAGATAATAAAATGCCAGAAACAATTTTGTACGTAGCTTCAACCAATAGTTAGACGAACAAGCAAGCCTACATGCATCGTATATATGTATATATACCAATAAAAAATCCTTTAAGTTCAAACATTCACTCAAAATCATAATACCCTTCCGACAAAGGGTACAAACCGAAACTGCAGCCACTACTCGTACTTACTATAACGATCGTTGTTGCTGTCATGTTGACAATTGGTTGCTCGCTTTGTTTTACGGCCTGTACGACACTGCGGGAGTACGAGAGTATGAGTATTGTTGCAACAATTAACACACAATGCCTGCCAGGACAGAGTTCCGTACGTTCTGTCTCTTCTCTCTCCTTTCGACACTGGGTGTGCGCAGGTGGTCCTTCTGCTGCTGCTCCCCCTGCTCCCTAGCCACTTATGCAAAACGAATTCAATTAACACCTCAGCACAAAACATTCTCCAACTCGGACTCTGACTCTGCCGAATGCTGCTGTGCACGGTAGCCAGGGCACGCAGGACTCGTTAGCTTCCTTTCGTCACCCCTGTCGGAAGCAGGCGAGATCGCAGGGGCACAGCACATGTGTGACCACAGGGAGAGCCACAGCGAGCGAGTCTCAGCGGGTGAGCTGGCCCAGAATTTGTGGTAATCGCCACGCCAAACGGGGGGAACCAAGACCACTGTGAACCACCACGAAGGCGCCCAGCGATCGCAGTGCTGCGTGGTGGACAGGCCAGGCCAGGACAGGCCAGGACAGAACAGGACAGAACAGGACAGGTGATATGCGAAAGGAAGCACGAGTACGCGGCTTCCTCTGCGCTCTGCGCTCCCCCTCTCTAGCCATGCCGCAGCCTAGTTATTTATGTGACAAAATTCTGCAAATAATTGGATTGACTGATCAAAGCGATAGTTCGGGTAGAGTCGCGACGTTGGAGACGGTGCAGATGGAGGAACGGAATCGGAATTTAATTCAATTAAATGCGTACTGTGGTGCAATTCCTCAAGTGACCTGCCAGTTGTTGCCCCCCCCCATCAGAAATCAGCCAGGCAACCAGTTGGAAGTTCGGAAGACAGCAGCAGCTGACCCAGCTGACCCCCAGATCCGCTTTCTGATGTCTTCATGCGACTGATATATGTGCGTTCGATTGACTCCGACAGACAGGAACGAGAGGCAATGGGGGATTGAGGGGAATCATGAGCGACGACGCTTATTAAATATGTGCAGCGGGTCGGCGGTTCGCCCTTGATAGGAGGTTAAAGCGAATCAACGATCAAAGCCTTCCCATAATTTGGGAATTATTAGGTCTTTATCCACTGAAGCGGTCCCAACAGACTGGCTATCCTAATTGGATTAGGCTCTGCGGACTCCATTGGAATCGAAAACAAAATCAAAGCTCCTTCCAATCGGGCATATGCGAATCATGTTTGTCGTTTCCCATGCCATGGGTTTTACTTGGAAGCATGAAATTGTTCATTTGAGCGGATCAACGATGTCGAAATGTCTATGACGTCCCTCGTAATGCTGATATCCATGGGAAAATGCGCGCACTACTGGCCTGTGGGATGGGATCCGATCCTCGTACATTTGATATCTTTGGCTCTGACTCATCTTCAGTTCCAAATATGGGCATGCAAATGGCATTTATCGTAAACATTTAATCATAATTATGATGCGATGGAGTCGCAAGGCAAGTGCAGAGACTTCCCCCACAGCCACACAGAAACCCAGTTGAGTGTGTCCCGTGGCAGGTAACCCGCAATTTGTGGCCGCGTAGACAGTTACGTCCACTCTACGACTGCTTCATAACAGTGTTATTATTTGGTCTTTTGCCCAAAAACTCTACTGGGTCATTGTCCCTCTAGCCCTAAGCCCCCCAAAAAGCGAAACACTTTAAATAGTGGAAGGGTGGGAAGGGTGGAGCTCGCTCTCTGAATATTTAATGCACCCTATCATGCAATGCCACGCAGGTCTGATTTCCAGAATGCAAATTATTGAATTCAAAATGCAAATTATCGTTACATTTGAGTTGTGGTAAGTTCTCTAGCATTACCATTGATCGAATCCGAAAGAATAAACCAAACCGAAACCGAAACAGAAATGGTTTTTGTGGTCAGAGTGGAGTGGAGTCCATTTCTCACTCTCATCACATCACATCACCATCGACATTACCTCAATTATACGCTTGACTTCGGAAGGGTTTGGTTGGGACTCCAAGTACGAGTACGAGTCCCCGAAGGTTAAGCTGGCCGGAACTCGGTCAGATGTTCGTTCAACCCCTTCTGTTACTTACTGTCTTGGGCTACACCTACCAAAAATTTCTCTCAGCTCCAAATGTAATTGCCGTTGCCATCACACCCATAAAATATTTGTGTATATGGAGCGTGTATTTTGTTTATATTTTAATCTAAAAGTACAGCCAATAGGCGACTGAATGGCAGACCAAATTACCAATCATTAGTCACAGTGGAGAATGCTTGAAAATACCTCAATAAATAAAGATAGTCGAGCTGTACTGTCCATAAGCCACCGCATGACTACCCACAGTGGCCACAGCGACCAGCGGCCGGGCTTCTGCAGTGGCTGAAAAGTTGACTCCGGATGGTTATGGCCGTAAGCAGTGTTCGTAAGTGCGCTGATCGCCATCGCAACTGCTTCCTGTATGCACACACACACACACACACGAGCAGGGCTCCTCCAGAGAGGGCTCCAGAAAGGGCTAGACAGACGTGTCTGATGGACAGACAACTAGAATGGCGGATTTGGACGCAGTCGTCAGTGTGTGTGCATTGGGTGCAGCTACAGCTACGTCTATGAAGGCGTTTCGCGGCGGTTAGTGGTTGCTTGGCGCTCGAATTTGGAGCAGATAATGACCGTACTTATCATTTGCATTCACAGAGTGCTCCCTGTGTGTGTGTGCTGGGTAATTACCTGCAATTTTCACTCCTTTCCAGGCACACACACACACACACACTAACAGAAACAGAGCCACAGGCTGACTGCCTGACTGGCTGACTGACTTGTGCAGCACCACACCAGATGGCCCGGCCCTAGCCGTGTGGCACTGTCCTGTCCTGCCGCCTTGTCTGGCCGCATTACACAACCTCCATTGTTTCCGTTTTCCGCACAATTATTACTTATACAAAATGTATAAATTAATAAAAAGAAAAGGCCATTGCAGTTGCCGTTTGCCATTGCTGCTTCGGTGCTGCTGCTGGTGCTGCTGCTGGTGCCGTGACCGCTTTTACGGCCACTTAACAAATAAATAAATGGGCCTCAAATTGCCGGGCAAAAAAAATATAAAAAAAAAAAGAAAAGAAAAAAAACATAGCAGAACGTAGCGTCTAACCACACTCCAGGACGGATCGGAACGGGCCAGCAGTTTGGGCCAAGATTAATAGCTGTAATTGTTATTCATTGAGCGCCGTGCACTGCCATTGTCTCAACACTTGGACGGGGACCCAACAGCTGCCTGCGCCAACCAACATCCTCGACCGCAAGAACCTGCAAAACGGCCTGCAAAACGCTTTTTGCCAGCCTCTTCGTTCCCATTTCCAATACAGAATTAAATTGTTTCCCAATGTTTATTTAATTTGCGATAATTTCACCCGAGATGCTCGAAATGAAGCTGTCAATGACACATCTGTGAGTTAATAGTAGCGCAGAGGAGGAGCAGCTTCAATCTTCATTCTCATCAGCAGATATCCGCCTGTTCCCCCCCCCCACCCCACTCAAAAGTCCTTCAGCTAATCGGATATAATTGGCCGTGTGCGGAAATTTGTCAGATATAAGAGTACATGGCAAATGGCAGACTGTGGTAAGCAATACGAGTGTATGACATGGGTGGACAAATGGCAAACAGAGAGACAAGACAAGCCGAGAACACAACCAACTTGGGGCGGATTTGGTGGCCTGGGACTGGGACTGGGCCTGGGCCTGGGCCTGGGCCCGAGGTTGTGGCGGGTGTTTTTGCGGAATTGCGGCCAGGCCAGGCCTCAGACTGCCAGCAGTCAGCTACAGCCCCCAGGCGCAGAACCCAGCGAACAATGTGCAAGTGAAGCCCCATAAATATTGTTTAATCGATGTTTGCTCTACGTTTTATTGCATTTATGGCGTTTTTAATGAGCGCGCCTCGAACTGGGACTGCGACTGGGGTTGGGGTCGGGTCGAAGAATCACCAATTCATTGGGGTGTGCGGACAGGGGGGGTGCTGTGGCAGCCGCTGCCTCGTGCAACATTTTAATTTTATGCCTCGTCTGGCGGGGCACCTCGTAAGCCGCCAGCAAGAGCGGGTGGAGGGTGGAGGTGGCACTAAAAGACTGACCAGAGACGAGAGCCGAGGCTTACAACATTTTTGTCAGTGACTTGGTGACTTTGAACCAGAGCTCCAGTTGCCTTGTCCTCTGCCTCCTCTGCTGAGTGCGATCTGAGCTGCGACTCAGAGCTTGGGGCAACAATGTAAGGCGGAGCTCCTCGGCATTTGGAGTCGAGTCCGATTGCGGGATTGTGCTGCCAATTGGCTCGTAAAATTTGGATTTTGCTCGCTGTTGCCTGTTTTGACTATTGCTGCCTCATGCTGCACATGGCTGCAACGCCGGTTAGTGGCCATCTTATCGCTTTAACGGTGATTTAGCGATCCGCAGATGGGCCCCACCGCCGTCTGCTGCTGCTGCTGCTGCTGCGGCTGCGGCTGTGGCTGCTCCTTCCCAGCATTGACTGATGTGATGCAATGGGGCCCTGGCCATTAAAGTTCCTCATCAAGTTTTACCGACCATTAAAACGAGATCCGTATTTAATTAACCAGCCCAAAATGTGAGCATGAATTGGCCAACGGCGATTACATCCTTTCCTGCGATGCCATCCCTCCGCAGGCCGCAATCCTATTTAGTTTGTTGCTGATTATGGCCCGTAAAATGGCTCAGCCGGGCTGCCTGACTCCCAACGGGGCTCCATCGGGTGATCCTGCATTGCGCAGGCGTGCCAAATTGCTTAACAAGACCCAAAAACCAGCTACGTCTCTGACTCTGACTGCGAGAGAGCCGGACGATCTGGCAGGGTGTTGAGTGGCAGATTACATGCATTAGGCTGTGCCCCCCCTACGCACCATCCACCGAGATGGAGACTGTGGCTGCTGCGGCTGCCACCGTTGCTACACATTTATCGCGCCATGACAAATTTACGGCTTGTAATTGCAGTCAGATCGAAAATTAAACCAGCGAAAAGTCCACAACTTCATAAAACTCTGGCACAGGAACAGGAACAGCTTCCAGTCTGCCTCATGCGATCGATCGAAAGACAATTGTCTGCAGCCCCCGACCGCTGCACCCCCCCTCTGCGCAGTCGGTCAGAGTTGATCTTACCCTGCAATTTGCGTCTCCGGTTTCCTGCAAGCTCCCAGCTCCAAGCATTACTCACTTTTCGATTCGTTGTTCCTCGGCGATGATCAGCCGCCACCGCCGCCACCGCCGCCTTTCACCACCTCTGCGCGGCTGCAATTGCGATTTGGGGGCCACAAATTGTGGCATCGACTACCGGCGCCGTCAACTTTTAATGGCGGCAGGCAGCAGCAGCCACATTGATACCCGCCCTGGTGATTGCCATCGCTCCCTCCCTTAGCTCTTGCGGAGAGTGTGCCACATTATTTATTCGTAAATTAGCCGACCAGCCGACCAGCTGGGCTGCCTGCCAGCCACGAACACCACCACCACCACCCCCACTGGAACGCCAACTGGCCAGTAGTCACTTAGCACCCACTCACCCCACAGTAGTCTGGTCTGGTCTGGTCTGGACTGGGCTGGTCTGGTCTTCGGGGTGCGGATGAGGACTCGAACGCATGGCGAGTGGGTGCGGTTCGGTGCGGTGCTGTTGTGGGGTGCCGCCCATTAGCGTGCGTCGGCCATGTTCATGTTGCCGTTGCATTATCCGCTGGAATGTCTGCCAGCCACACAAATAAATGGCTAAAAGCAGTCCAAACTTCGAGCCAACTCCCCCAGAGGCTCATACTTTATGTATAATGTTTATGCTGTTCGCTCTTCAAAAACTAATGATTGCCTTTTACATTTAAGGGCTGCGGCTGGAATGTGAAATAATCTAAAAAAAGGCTCTGGAAAAATTATTAAATTAACTATGAAATGTGAAATGGAAACTGGGAGCCAAGAATAATGTGTGAATATATTATGACTTCATAAGAAACAAAACCGGGCAGTACTTTTGTTCTTAGAGTCGCCCACAGTCCATGGCAGGCCTCATACATGGAGCGACGTTAATGTGCGAAGTTCATTGGAAATATAGATTGAAATTAAGCTTTAAATATTCTATAATTGTCTAAGAAGAAATTTAAGTACATTAAAATATATTTGCAGAATGACTGCCTTATGTTTCAAATCTACATAAATATATTTGCCTAAAGAAATATGTCTGATAAAGAATTGTCTTCACATGATTGTGATCTGTGGCAAGTGCACACATTTACATTTACATTTACATTTAGTTTTACTGAGGGCAGTGCCTAAGAAGTCACCGATCATCAGATCATCAGGATGCAGTGCCAACTTCAGCTGGCCATGTCCATGTACCATGTCCCATGTCCCCGTTGTAGAAGTGCTGGTATGAGCATAAAAAATGAAGCCAGGGTGATCGACAAAAACACAAATAAATTATGAATTGCACTTTGGAGGCAACATTCTGTGTTGCGGCGCTATCTGCACGCTGATTGATGGTTGCGCGCCTACGCCAGGCAGCAGCAGCAGCGGCAGCAGCGCAACGGGGAATTAAATGGTATTATTAAAAGGTAACAAGCTAAACGCCTTTTAAAATTCGGTGAGTGGCTGCCGCTGCGGCTGTAATGTTTCCCCACAGACCAGACACGGATACCGACACGGACACGGACATGGACACACAGAACAGCACAGAAAAGAGCTGAGCTGAGTTGAGCTGAAAGGGCTGCGAACCCAAACCCAAACCCAAAACGTGTTATTTATGCATTAGCGGCGGCGGCGTGGAAGGGTCATCATATGCGATGCTACTGGTGGTAGAAGAGGAACTGCACCTGCCAAAACGGGGGCGACGAACCGCCTCGATGTGACACTGACTGACTGACTGACGGCACCCTTGCCTCTCCTGTCTCCTGCCTTGCGTCGCGTCCCATTGTGGATTTAAATAAATTCCAAATTAAGAAAAAAAACCGACTAGGGGCAAAGGGTTCACCAGGCGTTTCTCCAGCGCTCAGCCAGACCCCATCATCAATTCATCAAAACACATGCGCTCCACATTCACATCCACATCCACATTGGAATGGGATAGCAAAGGTGATCGGGGGCAGGGTCTCGGTCTTCGGTCTTCGGTGCTCTGCTGATTAAAACAAAAAGGACGATAACCAGTGAAAAAAATTAGAGCAATGTGAACAAGGACGAGGTGAATATGGAATAAATTTTGGAGTAACAACAAAAAAAAAATGGTCAATGTTCTTCGATAATGACGCAACATTTGAGGTTTTTTTTTATAGCCGGCGGAAATACCTCGATGGACAGGTGAGTTTCAGTAGGAGCAGCCCCCAGATACGTCGTAGAGTGGCGGTGGCGGTGGCTCTTTAGATGCGTATCGTGCGCGTGTCCAGCATGCGCTGTACCTATGAAGATTAGTCCACACTTCGACCCGACGGACTGCTACTCTGACTCTGACTCTGACTTCGCGATGGCTCTCGTAATCAATCGCGTGCGCGCACACCAGCCCCAGCAGCAGATACAGCTTCACCTTCAGCTCCAGCTTGAAGTTTGTTCTCATCAATGCTCTAATAAGCAATCTATACAGACAGGCCTCTCTCTCTCTCTCTCTCTCTCTCTCTCTCTCTCGGGGCGCTTGCATGACGGCTCATCACCTGCCTGTCGGATGAAGCAATCGAATATCGCAATCGACCTTTGCCGGCACCATCCTATCCATCCCCCGCCGCTCTTCTGCCCCTACCCTGCTGTCTCTGCACATCATTTAGTTCAGCTCGGAGAAGTTGGTTGCGTGATTTTAGCATTTGTTTCCTGATGAACTTTAATTACGCACTCAACTCGCTCCGCGCTCTCTTGGAAGCATCTGGCTGTATGCCCTCCGAAATGGGGTTCAATGAATAGGGATCTCGATCCAAGCTGCTTACTTTTATTTTACATTATTTGAAGGTTCATTTTGATGTACAAAAATGTATGAATTATTTGGGAAATACATACATACACCAACATATGCTGAGATCATTCTGAGCATAGAAATATGCTCCGAAAAATCCACTTGAGTGTTTGCATATTAATTCCAGCTTCCTTTTCTATTTCCCACGATATTACATATTTATTTGTCAAATATTTGTGAGCCTAAAAGCTGTTTGAAACATGATTTCCAATCTGCCTTGGGGGTCACAGCACATGTGTTTCGTTTCATCGACTCATCTTGTCTCTGCAGGCATTCGGTTAATGCATTTTATAGACTCTTATTGACTCGAGAAACTGCTAATTCGTCACGTCCTAAGCGTGTGATGAATGTTGGGCCATTTATTAGGCTGATTGAGAAGCAGAGCAGAGTCGCGCGACCCAAACGGCGGCAATCAACGTCAATCGATTGGTTCCCTTTGCTAGTCACCTGTTTGTCACGTTGGCTCGTAGGCAAACTCATTATAAAGATTGATATGAGGCCTAATAACGTGTCATTACTGGGTGTACTTTACGCATATGTGCAGTACAGTATATGCAACTTACATAATTTCTCTCTTACCCGCTCTGGGCAGGGGGGCGACAAGTGCGACAAGACTCTATGAGGCGATTAGTCTCCCCGTTCCACAGCATCCAGTCAGCGGGCCGTCTCTTATAACCTTTTATCGGCTTCGGCGGAAATCTCTTGTTCAACCCACACAGCCACAGGCAGAGGACAGGGAACGGCGCGGCTCGTCCTTTATGCGCGCTGATACCTCAATACAAAACATCGATCCCTTTTTGATGATGATTTTTGATTAAGTGGCCTGCGATTTGTCAAAATATTTCACGCCGTCGAACTGACAAGAACAACGAAAGAGACCAAAGAACCAGGGAATAGCCAGAGTCAGAGCCAGGGACAGGGACAGGGACAGGGACAGGCGCACGTGATGGAGAGGTGGGGACACTTAGTGTCATCATCGCCATCAGCGTCGTCAGATTGTCTGTCACACGGCAGCAGCAGCAGCTCGACAGAAAAGCGATAGCAACAGACACAGAGACGGGGGACAATGACAATTGCTGGCCACTCGGTTACCTGCCACTGTGCGACTCCCAGTCAGGTGAGAGGCAGAGTGAGAGAGAGAGATCCAGATCTAATCTAGCATTGGTCACGGCCGCAGTTGACATTAAAAAATACCCATAACGTGTTATGCGATATATCAATAAATGTTCGGCAAGACAATGCCGAAATAGTAAACAGTCTCTGCACTTGCCAGATGCCCGCAGGGCTCAGAATACTGATAAAGATTTCGTGTGCAGTGCGTCGGTACTATGACAAGAAGAGTGACTAATTGGCCAGCGTACAGCCAGCGTACTGCGGGCTGCTTGTATTGATCTGCATTATCAATGATTTGTACAAATAAATGCCATGGATCTGCCAGGGATCTCTCTGAGTGCCCTCCTCAATGGCAGCTAATTGATGTGCACCAATAAATCTGAAAGTTGGCACAGAGAGAGAGAGAGAGAGTCGTACAGACTGTGTGGGACTGACAGCAGCAGGAGCAGCAGCAGAAGGAGAACTTTATTTTGGCAGTGCGAATGAAGCCAGGCAACTCTCATTCACTCCAATTACTTGCACCGCCCCAAGAGCCCCAAGAGCCAGCCTGGTTAAGTGGGGCTAATCCGCAGCAGCCCCGGAACCAACTTCAGATCCACCATAACCAACACGTTCGAGGATGTTGCCCATCCCGTCCCGTACCGTCCGAGAACGAGGATGAGGATGAGGCTAAGGGGGGCGCTGTGCCGGGTGACACATGCAGGCTATCTGTAGCCATAAAAGCAGCCACAGCAACGCGGATAAAAGCAGCTTTCACGGAGCACCAACCGTGGAAAGAATTGACTTCGAAGTGGTTAAAATTTTACTTTTAAATCAGAATTGAAATATTTACATATCTTTTAAAGCTTATACAGTAATTGCTAAGGGTAAAAAAGGCTTAGGAAATTTGTATTCCTTCTCCGATTGACATCTAGAAATGAAGATGTGGCTATGTGACTCTTGGAGTCTCTTCTGCTCATGTTCCGTTCAGTACAAAATATTACAAAATAAATTATAAAAATTGCTAAATTCTGATGCATTCTGATGCTGTTTTTGCCCACTGTTCTGAGGGGCGACTGGCTCTGGCTGGGCTGTGCGGCGACAAAGGCTGACGCTGAAGTGATGACCGGACAACAAACTACATTCAGCAGATAAATACTGAATTTATGACTTAATTTAACTGCGAGCCAACGACAATTTTGATGATACGGCCACGGACCTGCGCTGCGTTGCTTTGCGGTGTGGTGGGGCGGGACGGGGTGCAGGGCACGCCACGGACTGAGTGGGCAGTGGCAGCCACGGAGCGGACATAGCATAGCCCGTACATTAGCCAATCCTGGTCGCACATCGCTTCATTCACAGCCCCAGACATACATAATTCAAGTTGTTGCATCGACACTGGCACACAGAGAGTGGGGCACAGGAACGGGCAGGGCTTGGTCGATCTTGATGTCTCTATTGGCTGCAAAAATATATCAGAGCAGAGCAGCGAGAAGCTGGGCACAATTTTCGCTGTTGCCCCCAGGAGAAGTGCGAAATGGGGGATAGGGAATGTGAATGTGAGCTCCGGAACAGGATCGCGAATGGAAATGGGACTGCAGCAGAGTCAGAGGCAGAGTGAGGAGCGATGGTTATCACTCAGCTAGCTTGCAGCAGGGTATCAAGTGTGATTCTGTCCGGAGCTCTCAATTAATTTATCGTCCCATTTCGCGCACAAATTGAGGCTGAATTAGAGCAAACTCCAGCTGGATGGAAGGCTATGGCTATGGCTATGGCTATGGCTATGTCTTCTCCCCTTCATTTCGAACAGATGACAGCAGTAGAAAATCTGGGCATAGTGCGAGTAGAGTCCATCAGGTTTGTTTGTTGGTTGGTTGGTTGGGCATCAGCCAACTGGTGGTCGGACAAAAAGGAAGAGGCAGGGCAGGAAGGAACACACAAAATGTGTTCTGCACCTCTGACTGCCTTTGCGTGTCTTTGTGGTGGCGCACAAAAGATTTTCACTTGCAGAGGCAACTCCTCCTCCTGCTCTCCACTTCCACTTCCATTTCCATCTTTCCATCTCGAAGTCGACTTTGTGACAGCAATTAACCGTCTCAGTCAGCCGGTTTGGCTTGGCCAGGGGTGGTGGAAGGGAGCAGATAAGGGTCACATATCGCCTTTCTCTCTCTCTAGTTTCTTTTTACCCCCAAAAAAAACAACAAAAAACTGTCGCTGTATCTACAAATTGTTGCCCTCCAATTCACACACACACACACACACAGACAAACATCGGTGGGATAGCTGCGGAGCGTTCCGTGACCCAAACAAATTATTAATTATTAATTGGGGAAAATATTCCGTAATTGTAGCGGTCGCTTCTTCTTGGCTGAGTGGCTGACAGTGCCCGAAAATTAAATGAAATTAGCCGACCAGGTAATTTCACTTTGCATGTGACGAATTTTCCCAATCTCCCAAGTCCAGCCACGCCCGATGAAAAAGGTGCGTGAGCAGATCCCAAGCCACTGACTGAATTGTGGTATTTCTCGTAGTTCTTAGGCTGCTGATTGCTGGGTTGCTGCGTTGCCGGGTTGCTGGTGGGTGATCCGTTTGATTGAACCGACAGCTGGAACTGCCACTCACTTCCTGGCAACAGCCCCAGCCCCAGCCCCAGCCCCTTTCCTATAGTTGCAGGCGATAATTGGAGCGCTAAATGAACTAACCAAAACGAACCCAAACCCAAATCCAAACCATTTGCGACAGTTTCGAGTCCGAACTTTGCAATCCCCCAAAGGGGGGTGATAGGGGCTAATGGAGAGATGAGCGGCAAAGCAAAAACTTAATTCAGTCTGCCCAATCGGTCGGGACAAGTCTGCAGATTGAATGCATTTAACACTTTCGAGCAGTTAACAGGGCCCAGTTCTGACGCCTGTCGCTGTCCCGGTCCTGTACTGCACTGCCCTCCTTTATCCTTACCTGACTGCAAGTCCAGCAGCTTCAGGTCTCTCATCCCATCCGATCCCATCCCCAAACCAAAGCTGTGCTCCGCCGAGTCACACTCTGAGAACGTAAGAACGCGGAGCGACGGGTCGATAATTTTGATTTATGTGGGTAAATCATGAAGGGAACGCAAAGATTTACGATGGATCAGCGGCAGATTTATTACTTTTTGATAGCGGGCGAGAGAAGAGTGAAAAAAGGATTCGCCAGCAACTCGCTGGCGATGCCGATTCAGATGATAATATCGCCCCAAAACGGAACCCCAGAGCCCCCAGAGCAGCCGCTTAATGCGTGCCGCCGTGTATTTAAGTTATTCTAATTTGCCCGCGTCTGCTTCTGCGTTCTCATGACGACTCCGACTCCCTTTGCTTTTCCCCGAGAGTGCAGAGCAGCAAAAGGTGTCAGCATCTCCTCTCCGCTTCTGCTGCTCACAAATGTCGCATTGTCGCCGCCAATGTCGGATAAGGGCTCTCAGCTGGGGCCGCTCTGGCTTCTCCAGCACAGCCACAGCCACAGGTCAAGGTCCAGATAAAGATCTCTGGATCGGCGGCGCTACAGTGTGACGGGCACAAATATGTATTGGAATATTAGTCGTGAGAGTATTTCCAGCCAGCTTTGGGATGTTTTATTCAAGTATTTTAAGTAGATTTAAGTAAAATATTTAAAGTTTGGACAAACTTGAATTGTTTGTCTACAAAAGTGAAAAGTTCTAAGCTGGCGATGTCACTCAGTCTTCTTTCCACAATAATCATGGCAAAAAGCAGTCTAAAAACAAGACAGAAAATATTTTATCGCTCTAAAAATGTTGCTCCAAATCACAAAGGTAGAACTACGAGTTTGTATAGCAATTATTTCGTTTGGTTATTTCTACATTTTCTCTAGTAGACCAATTTTTGCGGCATATCAAAATTATGTTTATGTTTTTTTGTTTTTTTTTTCAGGCGACTTGCACAATGCTCTCGAGTGGGAATCCCCCCACTTACTGGCTGCTGAAGAAGCTCAGTGTTGCTGCTACGGTAATTAATGGCAGCCACATCTTGTTGCCAGTTTCGATTTTCCAGCTACGTTGCTGCTGCTTTTTTGTTTTTTTGGTGGCGCAAAAAGCAGCAGAGATGGAAGCGAACTGTGGCCGCTACTCCTAGCTGGGCTTCGAGTGCAATTATAACGGTGCAGCGTGGTAATTACCTGTGAATGGCATTTGCATAATAACAGCCGTACCGCCGGTACAATGGGCGATATCAATGTGGGCGCCCGGTTGTAGTGGGTGGACGCGGGTGGCTGCAACGGTCGCGTTTCTGCAGGCAAATGCCCCGCCACTCGAGCAAAAACAATCGCAATTACCAGGGTACAGAGCCGCAGAGGGGGTCGATCAGTACACTGCGCGTCGCCTCATTATTTGCAGCAAACTATAAAGAACTCTTTACTTCGATATAAATTGAAGAGAAATTATAAAGAAATTTTTAAAAGATGGAACAATTAACCACGACAAGTAAAATCTATATTTCGAAAACCCAAGAAGTTGTAGAGGTTTTCCATATGTACGATATCCACTTCACCATCCAGTTTCACTATGTAAAATGAAAGGTAGATATGGCTGACATGCTCTGTAAAGGTCTTAGGATAGAGTGCAGTTGGGTCTTTGGATAATGCACAGTTGTAAGAATTCGTATCCTGTTGCCTCCATTGCACTTGTTAATATCCCAGGGCACATCTTGGCCTTCCCCTCGAAAACCATCGACCTTATATACTCTTACATTAAGCTGCAAAAATATCGCACAGTGTACTTGGTAGGCCAACCGCTTCGTTTTCCCTGTCCCTGTTCCTGCTGTTGCCGCTACCGTTGCCCATCGACCCAACACGCTTGATGGCATCGCCTCTCCATTGCCCTGCCGACGCGACGCGACGCGACGTGGGGTGTTTGTTGGTTGGCTTTAGGCTGGTGTTGAGGTTGGTGGCTGACTGGGGCCGTGTCCACGGTGTTGGTGCCACGCTCTGACGGCTGTGCCGCCATTTTGTTGCGCTTTCCGTGGGCTGCCGCTGCCAAGTGCACTCGCCCCCGCCACGTTGCACCGCCGCTTGTCAGGCAGTCGACAACAATGTTAATCGCTCCTATGGTTTGCTCAAGATTCGGGTGACTAAAGACGTTTCTACGTCCATTTATATGCAAATTGCGGTAGTTATCGCCATTTTGTTTTTCATGTTTTTACGGGAGCTTGGCTCGTTTTTCTTGCTGCGCTTTTTGTGCAACTTCTAATTGCAGCTGCAGTGGAGCGCGCGGGAGCTGAAGTTGCAGATGGAAATGGAAGAGTTGGAGTTGGAAATGGAGATGGAGAGATGGCGATGGCGATGGCAATGGCAATTGAGTTGGAGAAACTGGCATGGAAATGAAAGCGTAGCTGCCATGCAACGAGTCGAGTGGCAGGCAGGAGAGCTGCCGGCCCCCGATAGCTACTGGAACTGCATTTAATTAACCCTATAACGGTTCGCTAGCCAAAAGTGCCATTCGATCGTTTGAATTTGAATTTGTGAATTATACGTTGCGGTCACTGGACATGGCGCTGTGCGGCCCCAAACACACAGAACTCCATGGAATCCGAATCCGAATTGGAATCGGAGTTGTTTTGCGAGTGTAAAATGGACATCCAATGTAATGGTTTGCACCTCTCCCCACCCCCCCACCCCATACACGTTCCCGGGGACATGTTTCTGAGTTTCTGAATCTTGTAGAGAGACGGCAGTCAATCGATGGAGTGGAGTGGACTGGACTGGACTGTAGTGCAGTGGATGAGGGCAGGAGCAGGAAGCAGAGAGCAGAGAGCAGGAGCAGGAGCGGCTTTGTTATCGAATGCAAAACTATTTAGTCGTTGCATGTTGTTAATAATTTTAAAATCAGATTTCCGCAAGTTTGACGCAGACACGAAGGTAGTCAGTCGTTGCCTTGGCTGGAGGAGTTTTTTTGTTGTTTGCTGTGTGCCCCATGACGTGTCCGTGTCTTGATTGCGGTTTTTCTGCCACTGCAGTGCGCCCTTAGAGAGTGGCAGTGGCAGCAGCAGCAGTAGCAGTAGCAGCAGCAGCAGCAGCAGCAGCAGCAACTGAGCAGCCAGCGCCAACTGCTACTTAAAGAGGGTCAGTCAGCAGGAGTGGAGTGGATCGGGCACCGCTCCTGACAATTGTTGCGCAATTACACAGAAGACCTATGGGCACGCAACTTTTGGACGGTTCTGCGGCCCAAGCCCAAGCCCAAAGCCCAAAGCCCGGCCCTGCCATGCCCTCACCTCACTCAAAAACCAAATCCAAACAGACGCTTAAGTCCGCATCACGCCTCAGCAAGCTGCAACTTCAGCAGCGACCGACTGCAACTCCTGATTCTGCTTCTGTTGCTGCTGCACTGCAGCCAGTGTGCTATGCTGTCCTCAAGTTCGTCCTCAATCACGCCATCGGCCATGCACATGGACTACTACGAGTATACCATGGCTGTCCGTCCGTCTGCGGGAGATCTGGCCTCGTCGTGGCCTCGTCTTGGATGTTTCTGTTGCTGTTGCTGTTTGCTGTTTGCTGCTTCTGCAAAATCAATGTTGACGCAAATACGTGTATGTAGAATCATTTTGCCGACAGTTCGGACTTATTTCTTTCGCTACCGAATTTAATTGGATTTTCTCCCTGACTTAAGGGCTTTAACTGCTGTGGTATGTGGAAATCATTTCTGGCCCCAGTCCCGTCCCAGACACGCAATGCCGCCCCACTCTCGTCGCGTCCCCCCCACCTCCCCTGTTCAGCTGCAAATTTGCTCTTGTCGGCGTTGCAGCATGCAGCAGCATGAGCCGCTGCGGCGACGGTTGACACTCCTCAGTGCCCCATCGGCAGAGAAGGCCAGTAAAAACTTACTTAATTTAGCTTCGGCGAGAAGTTAATCATTGCATTTCGCCGCCCATAGGTGGGGGGACTGGCGGGGGTCCTCTGATGAGTGCGTGCTCGCTGCGATATTGATGGACATGAGCTGACCCTCTCTCTCTGCCTCTCTCTCTCTCCGTTTCTCGATCTTATTGCCTGATCGAGGTATGCGCAAACATAACCCCACTTTCGGTAGCTTCATTCGAATGACAGATGAATACTGATCGATTAGAAAGTGACTATAAGTAGTGGTGGAGGAGCGTAGATGGAGCTTAGCTAACTTTGTGCCGCCTGACTGCATTTGTCACAGATTGGTGGATAAACAAGACTCGGAGTTGGTTTGTATACAAATAAATATTTAATCTCCAAAAGATTTAGATACGTTAAGAAATTAAATTTATTCTCAGTATTTATAAAGAAATTTTGCATAAATAAATACTACTGGTCTTGGGTACATTTATTTGTGAATGAAGTTTGAAAAAGTGATGAGAATATTCTGCTAAATTGATTGGCTCCTCCACTATTATTATGGAAAATATATGCTAAAATGGTGACACTCTACGTCTCTGTAACTCTCTACAGATATAGAAGGAAAAGATAGAGCTCTACTCTTAAGTTGTCTATGAGAACTTCTCTATGTTAAAGATTCAAAATCAAGTTCACTTTAGAAGCTGTGAGAGGTGCAAGGGAAGCACCATAACATACAAAAGACAAAACTTCAACTGAGTCCACAATGGACTAATCGATCTGCTCCATTCGCAATGAGTCGGAGCGCGACTCAGAGAAGGCTTCCGGCATTACTCTGCAAAATCTGGAGAATATCTATTTGTATGCAAATGGAACATGTTTGCTGGAGGGAACGGGAGCGGGAGCGGGAGAAGGAGCCGCCAGACAAAAAGCGACACCTTAATCATTCTGAGCAAGCGCTAAACATTTCCGATCTACAAAAACAGAAACTAGAGCGTATTTCCGCCAGCCAGGGCCAAGACCCAAAGGGAGTATGTACGTACATATGTATATATGTATGTACATACTCGTATGAATGTCTCTCCTGGAGGAAACCCTGTGGAGAAAGCGCCGTGCCAGAAAGCTATTTTCTATTTGTTTGCTGGCATTCATTTCTACTGGAATTCCGATGGCCGCTCTCCTCTTTGGTGGGGGTGGGGGGTTATTACTGCCCCCGACGTTTATTTTTTACGGTTCACCACGTGGTGGTAGGTCGGCCAATGCCCACTCCCACACCCACTCCCATGGCAATGGGCTCCCCTCCTGCTCGGCGGTGGAAATCAGCATATGCATATGCCTACATGTGGGTAAACACCACCGCGTCGCTAACTGTAGGCACAAAAACTCCGCCCTGGGGCACTTCTTGTCTACATTGTTTGGAATATTTTCAGCCGGACAGCGCACACAACAGACGGACAAACGGACAGCAGACGGCAGACGGCAGACAGCAGAGGAGCAAACAAACAAAAACAGGAAGCGTGGCTACCACAAATATGCACGGCACAGGCACAGGGCTTGGTTTTTGGTTTGGGATTGGACTTTGGGACTGCGACTGCGACTGGGTTGGGTGACTCCATGTGGAATGCATGTAGATACTAGATCGCTATCTGGCTACGAACTTTGCCACAGGAATAATGGCGGCCGACAGGCGTTGGCCGGGGGCGGCCATAATTAATGCGCCCATCCCTAGCCCTAGCCCTAGCCCTAGCCCTGTCTCTGTCCCTGTCCCAGCCTGGCCCGAAAAAATGTTGCACGAAACGCAATTAGAAGCGGGCGTAATTTGTTGCCGCCGGGCTGCAGATGGGGTTCAGTTCGCCCACGGCTTCTGTGTGTGTGTGTGTTAGCGATAAGTGTTTAATTAGCCGCGTTATTAATCTAATCAATCATGGAGGCCGAAATCAATCATCAGGGGGAGCGGGGCTGATAGTGCAAAGATTGGCTATCGGCTCGGGACAGAGACTAACTTCCCTTCAGTCCACACCCCGCTCCCTCTTCTTCTCTCTTGGGTCGTTGACAGAATATATCTTCTTTGAGCGGTGAATGCAGCTGCTCATTGGTTCGCTCATTCCAGTGGGTGCGAGCGAGACGACTAGTGCTGCGGCTGCGCAAGACAGTGGGAGAACGATGTGAGGAACGAGAGCCACTTGGTCCCGCCTCTCAGAGAGTTTCACTCTGCAGTTTTGAGTGGAACTCAATCGGCGCACATTAACTGGGATTATATCACTTGAGTCGAATATTCCCCTCCCCTCCCCTATGACCGTGCATCGACGACTAAATATTTTTAGTGGAAAGCGACTTTTGCTTAGTCTTTTATCCAATAAATAAATAAATTATTGGGGACTGCGTCAACAAATGTGTGTACGAGAGAGTCTTGTGTTGGGGAGTGTGCTGGGGAGACTCGTGTGTCTCTGTCGTTTGGCGTGCGGTGGAGCATTCATTCCGCTGCAAAAGTTCACCTCTCAATCGGCTGGGATCGGGTGGGTGGCTGATCATTGTTATGCTGCGCTGCTGGCGGATTATAGCCCATTAAAATTGATTATTCCCCATTATCAGCGCTGGGCGGCACGCCCACCTCTCAGACAGGTGGACACGCTTGAGTGTCCCTGCCAATTACCTGCCTCTCCCTGACTGACTCCAATGACGCCTCCATGTGGTGGTTCCGCACTTGGCGACGGCGCCTGCGGTTAGAGCCATTGGATTTCATGTAACAAACAAGCCGATGCTCTGCTCTCTGCCAAAACAAAGCAGAGCGCCCGACATTGTCATCGACACCGACACCGACACCGACACCGAGCGACACCACTTGGCAGCCATTACATCGACCCCCTCCACCCCGTGCGCCACTCAATCCTCACATCACTGCCGCCGCATCCATTGCCAACCAGTGTCGGTCGACCATTTTGCATCCTCTGCAGTGCTCGATGGCGGGAGTGGGGTGGCTGCGGACAAGTAAATCAATTAGTTGGTACCCCACTCCGCTCCAACTGCCACTGCAACTGCAACTGCATCTCTCTCTCTCTCTGTCTCTCTCTGTCTCTCTCGCTTCTTTTGCAGAGTTGTGCGCAGGCTTTTACTGCTCTCTCTCTCTCCTCTCCTCTTTCTTACTATCTCTTTCTTCCAAGGAGAATTGAGTGCACAACTGCGCGGATTCATTGGTTTTCCTCCGGCCTTGCCATCAGAATGTCCACCCTAATGCGCTTTTTGCATGAGCAAATACCGTTGCTCCCGGAGAGCGCACTGCAAGAAACTAGTAATTCTCAATTAAAGGGCAACGCAACTGGTAGCGCCTTTTGGGGGCGGAAAGTTTGACAAAAACCAATGCACCAGAATGAACCCGAATGTGGGGCTAATTAATTATTGAACTTTTACAACTGCATCTCTGTCTGGCTCGCTGTCTGACTGCCTGCTGCCTGCTTGCCCGCCTGCACTGCTTGTGCTCAAAGAGAGCACGCACTCACTCCGCAAAGCGCTCAAATGCGCACTCTCACTCGGATTCACACTCACACGCCACCACCACAGCAGTATCCACTGGATATCCCCTTTCCAATGCTCAGCTCGGTGCTCAACCACAACCACAAGCAAACCAGAATACAGCCCCACAACAGCACCCCCCCCCGCCCAACCCACCCGACCTGCTGCTTCAGGTATGGTATCCATCCCCCCGCTCCACCTTCACCCAGAGACACAGTCACAGGCACAGCCAGGCCAGGCCACAGCCAGCTTGCTCACAATCCCAGTCGGCGTGAGTGAGCGCGCGTCGGCGACGGTTCCGGTTCGCGTTTCGTTCGTTTCTGTTTTCGGAGAGAGGCCACGACGACACGGCCGACGAGTTGCGAAGGGCCGTCGGAAAAACAAAATTTTTCTAATTTCCCATTGGCTTCCCAGCTGAAGATGCCACCTGCTGCTGTTGCTGCTGCTGCTGCATGACTGACGTGTACAAACGGTCAGACTTCCAGACAGCTCTTTCTCCCCCGAGATCACACAATTCTGGCGCGCTGGGCATGGCTACAACAGCGACGAGCACAACTCCAGCCCCAACGAGGACTCCCACAAACGGAGCCAACGCCGCCGCCATCACAGCCCCAGCTGTGCCGCCCAGAGGAGGCACTGAATCTCCGGTAGCCATTATGCCGACGGGTGCCAGTGCGTCACCCAGTGTCTCTTTAGCCATGACAGCGGTGCCAATGCCGTCGCATGTCCATCTTCTGCCCGGAAGCGGTGGCCAGCCGACGGCAATGACGCCCGTTTCGCCCACAGCCGCACCCACAGGTGAGTGGTGAGGTGGTAAAATGATGTTGGGGAATGTGCACCCTTTCAGTGTCCCCTCTTGTGCTCCTCCTCCTCCTCCTCCTGTTCGTTGCACGCTCCATGGCACTGCGAATTTGGGTGAAATTCCGTGAAGTGACAGGGATACGGGGGCCCCGTGGAAACAGAAACAGAAACAGTTTAAGACAAAGGCCAGCCACTGCCACTAGGCAAATGCCTGCTGGAAAGTGCAATGATTTGGAAATTTCACAACAGCATCGCAGCGGCAGCCACAATAACTTGGAGTATATACATATAAAATATATATACTTAAACATACTCAACGGACAGGAGACACAACTGGCAACTGTTTTGGTCTTTCGCACATCAGTGGCAATTTGCTTTGCACAAGTATGGGTTGTCAAATAAAATTAGTTCATGTCGTGGCGGCCATCGAGGGGCTACTCACAGTCCCACAGTCCAGCAGTCCGCTGTCCGGGATGGGCAGGCAGGGCTGGAGGGGGGCAGGCATTGGTGCGAGCAGCGGGCCAAAGCTTTGACTTGTCTCTAGAAGGTGTTGGAAGTTGCACAATAAATAAATAATTATAAAAGAGCTCAGGAACGGGGGCAGAGAGACACAGACAAAGACAGAAAGAGGGAGAGAGCCACACACACACACACAGATGGAGGGGCATCAACGAAGCAGACGAAGCTCAGGGACAGGGGCAAGGAACGGGGGGCATCGGTGCATGGGTACATGGCTACATGGCTACATGGCATACATTGAAGTTTAAGCATAGGGCAGAAACCATACTTAGGGCTCTCGGGTTACGTGGTGCGTGTATTCGCATTATTCTTAGAAAGCCAAGCGTATAAAAGGTGTGCACGATGATTTTTCTGAAGAGCGGAGGGAGAGTGCCTCGGAGGAGTCACCAGCTCAGCGACTAAGCGGAGACTATAGTGCAGTCATATGTCCCTGGATCGTTATGTTACGTTACGTTATGTCAAAACTAAAGCACTATCCCCCATATGTCTCGACTGAACGAGACAACGATTTATGGATTCAATGTTTAATTTATCCCTAAGAGAAATTCGTAATTGAAAATTCCACTGATGATAAATCGTTCCTCAATTTATTAATAGATTTTATGTAGAAACGGAGGCATATCCGTTCTGGTATTTCTTATTACTTTCTATTGTTATTCGATGTATACATCGAGGTTTACCTATGTAAATCCTTCACTTGGTATAAGAGCTTCACATACTTCGATTTCCATTCCTTTAGATCCTTCCCTGATAGGATCTTCCCGATCTACACAACAATATTGACCTAAAGGGCGCACATTAACCAAAAGTTTAGTATAGGATTTTATCTAGAAAAGAATTCTGCCTAGTTAGAGGTGTCATATTCAGCAGCAGATTCCCTCCAGCGTAGGGAAATGCCCCCAGATTCAAGATCGCCATAGTGCGCAGCACATGGATCGGCAATAAAAAACCAGAAGCCTTAGACGACGAGTAATGCGCTGCGCGCGACAAACAAGATCAGCGAGCAGCAAGCGGGACGCGGGGCTGGGGCATGGGGACATGGGGACATGGGGACATGGATGGGAGCCACACATAAAAAGCGAGCCACCACTTTAATTTATATGCAGTGCCGGGAGGGAGCTAGCTGCGCAAGAACCTACCGGTAGCAATAAATCAAACTATCAATTGAATTCCGAGGCGATCATCACTTGTGGGGAGCACGTTGCGATTCGTTCCGATTCCCGAACCCGATTCCCGATCCCGATCGTCATCGGCATCGCTTCTAGTTATAAGTCGCACGGTGACTGCCACTGCGAGTGCGTCGTTCGGTGGCAACCAAACCAACATCTGGCGCGTCTCCGGGGAGGGGGGAGATTCTGCACTGCACGGGAGGACGAGGAGTGCAGTTCCCGCGATTTTAAGCCGCTTTTGCAATTGACTGAGGCGCGTCGGGGCAGTCGGAGCTGTCGCATTGCCACTAAAGTAGTAAATCATCGGTCGATCCTGCTCTGCTCCCAGTCTTAGACCAAGTCCAAGGCTGGTCTCGTTGACATCCAGCTGCTGATGCTGATGCTGTAGCTTGGAGCTTGGAGCTTGGAGTGCGCGGCATAAATCAAGCATAGCCATAGCCATAGCCGCGACCACAACAATTGGTGCAACATGCGAATGCAACAAATTGTCCAGCACCGCAGACTGGAACTGGCGACTGGAACTAAGCGTACAAGTAAGTGGGGTCGCCGCATCTGCATGGGCTTAATTAGTGCCTGCTCCTGATCGGAGCCGCCCAATCGGTCCAAGAAAGAGCATACCAGGCGGCTGGAGAAACTGGCAATGGGCAACCGACGACGACTGTCTGTGGCCACACAGGGAGGTGGATCGTGGATCGCTCCAAAAAAGAGGTGTTAAAATGTGTGCAGTTCTCGCGATCAGATAAAATGTCAAAACGAACATAAAAGCTTCTACATCTGAGGAATGGCAATGCCAATTGCTGGCAGCACAGTGACAGGCGATCCGATCTCCGATCCGGGTCCAATCCGAAGAGGACAGGACCGACGGATCGACCGAGGATCGGCAACAAATTGCCAGCGTTTGCAGAACGTCAGAAATTCCATAAATTCCAACTGCAATCGCCGGCAGTAGCAGGCAGGCAGGCAGAGGCAGTCGTTGTCGATACTGCCACTGATTCTGCCGGTCCACTAATGGACCACACCGCGTCCATTATGCCCATAAACGCTGACACTTCCGCCACCGTCCGGCTGTCCACATCTCTGGCCATCTCTCCAGCTTCAGCTCTGACTCTGGCACTGACTCTGACTTTGAGTCGAACCTTAGCTTTGACGTCGTCGATCAACCCAGCAAGCCGAAATTTGTCCAACCATCTCATTGTCTCGTCTCCCGACACCACAGCCCACAGCCCAAGGACTCCAGACTCGAGACCTCTCCGACTGTCGCTCGTTGATCGCGCTACAAATTTCTTGGTGTTTCTGTGTCACGCGCGGAATGCCGGCAACAGCTTCGTTTAAATTCCAATTGACATTTAATGATTTTCGACCCCCCCACTCCCCACTCCCCATCTCCCTCTCTCTCTCTCTCTCTGTCTTCGTTTACTTATTTCTTTTTGTTTGTTTCCTTTCAATTGCAGTCCTCACACAGCCGCACAACCTCAGCCCATCCGCGCCAATAATGGCCCAAGGAACACCACCCGCTCCCACGATGTTCTGCGGGGGAAACGGAAACGCACCTGCGGCAACGGCCAACGCCAATGCCAATGCCAACGCCACCAATTTAAACCCTTTGGCCTCACAGCATCGCCTGCTGGAACTGTCCCGCTTTGGACTGCGAGGATATGATCTGGCGCAGCATATGCTCTCCCAGCAAGGAGCCGTCTCCAAGCTGCTAGGTAAGCAGGGTGGCAAAGGGGGGAAGGGGGCCTAGCCAATGCAATCAACGGCGTCATCCGGGTCCGATTTGGCATAACCGATTTGGCGGAACCACAAAACACGCGCCCCAAATGCAATTGCCATCTGTCCCGCCGCATTAGCGGCCCAAGCGTCCCAATCGATTTGCTTGGGCTCCGTTGCTGGGGTCACGTAAACACGACAAATCGATTGGCCATCGCCTTACCCCGCCCCCCCCCCCAGTTGCACCTGGGCAGGGGCACAACACCAGACACCACCATAACACACCACACTCCACTCCCACCCCACTCCACCCCAGCTTCTTCTCCAGCATTATCCACAATTAGAACTGGGGCCCTGAGTCTTCAGCAGCCGCACACCTGTTGCCACCTGCGAGTGCGGCGACACTTGACCATATCATTTTCAATTTGCTCACCAAGTTGTGCACTCCAAATAGCTCATTTGCTTTCAAACATATTGGCGAACTCCAAAGTTTTGGGATATTTGAAGAGGGTTCTTCTTCATAATCTTTAAATTCATAGCCAAAGCGCAAATAATTATTCAGATCAATGAGGAAAAATGCTGCCAATATTGAAAATCTATCTGCTATTTTATGTAGATTTTTACAAGCTCTTTTAGGGACTCTAATACTGTACAATTGGTTTCAGGTGTGTGGGGCAAGCTATTCCTCAAAAGTGATTACATTAATAGGAAAATAGAGAAGAACTTCGTTCGCCTTCTGTAATACTTCTCCGTTCGCTATTATTTTTGGTAGGCTGCCGCTATACCCCCAAAATTCTAGATAATTTAATTATGAGTATATGAAAACGAAAGGCAGAAAAAGATACTCGTAAATATTATCATTATCGTATTTGTTCACCCTCATCCCTTCATGCAGTTCCAACCCATACTAATTATTTGTGTATCAGAAAAAACAGCCACCTCCATGCATTCCGTCCATTCCTCTTCCTCCTGTCTGGTCGTTAATAAACATTAGCTCTGATCAATATATGATAAAGAGATGCCAAATGATATGCTCCATAAAACTAACATATAGCCACCATCCAAAGACCCCAACGAAATGAAATCCCTGAAATAGCGGAATTCCAACTAAGATTCCTAGCTGACAGGTGCATTATTATGCGCTATCATTGATTGTGCCACAAAGTGTTGTGATGAATGAATCCGGCACTCGGCCCATTCACAAATATTCATTAGCGTGGCCTTAAATCACAGCATTCAATCTACATACATATGTACATACTCGTACATATGTATGCACGTATATGCGGGTGCGAGTCACTTCCATTTTAGCCAATTCAAATTGTGCAAATAATTTCCGTTTTGTGCAATAAGCCAAGTACACTACATACACTGAAAGAAAGCAGCGAAAACCAATTGAAAATGTTACTAGCACGAATTATAGCTAATGGGAATTGTCCCAATACCACACCTTACCAGCAGAAATACAGGTTTACCCCACAGCAATCCCCTTCCCCTTCCACCAAACCACGTATTGATCTATGCATGAAGCTTTCGCGCAGTGTAGTTTCGCTGCTCAATTTACAAGATAAACGCGCGCGCCTGTCAACCGCTTCCGACGAATTATCATTTGAGCTGCGTCGAGGCTGTGACTGAATCCGACTCTGCGACTGAGTCTGAGTCCGAGTCCGAGTCCGAGTCTGGCTTGGAGTTCGAGTCTCTGGGAGCTTGTGGCGCTGATGTTTGTCAAATATTCAAATTAGCGCGCCGTTGAATGGATGGCAGCTCCCGTTGCCGCTCCCCGACTTAATTGTCTAGTTAGTTAGTTAGTGGCAGTGGGGCTGGCCTAGGCAGGGCATGGCAGACAGGTAGCAGGCAGCAGGCAGCAGGTAGCTCGCAGCTCGAACCCATATAGTAGCACACAATGCACAATGTTGCCGTAGGGCTTTTGACCCGCTCGTAACGCCCACACGGCCAGGCAGGCAGCGAGGAGGCAGACCTGAACAATGTGAAAATTATGCGAGTCGCACAATGCGCGAATGCCGCCAGCGAAATGATTAGAATGCTTATACAACCCCAGTGGAGGTCGCAGGTTGATCGGAGATCGGACACACATATAATTCAGTATATAATCTCTCCCTTTTGCAGGCACTTTGCGACCACCGGGCCTCATCGGCGGCTCCAAGCCCAAGGTGGCCACCCCAACGGTTGTCTCCAAGATCGAGCAATACAAGCGCGAGAATCCAACGATTTTCGCGTGGGAAATACGCGAGAGACTGATCAGCGAAGGTAAGATTCGGATGCGGAACAATAGGGCCACAGATGATCGGTAATCCTGAAGTGGAGTGGACACAATGAGAGTAGCTGAGCTAATTAACTGACAGGGAACCCCCGAAAGCGAAATTGCACAACAAATGACAACGGTCGCGACAAGAGGAGTGGAGTCGCGTCCGTCTACTTGTCTTGCTGTGCGTCCTGGTCTGAATGTGGACTCTTGCTTTTGGTTCTCTCTTTGGCTTTGGCTTTTGGGCGGGCAGTGCAGGTTTACGCGCTTCTTCAGCAGCGATGGGGAGACACTGACAGCAGCAGCAGCAGCAGCAGCAGCAGCAAAAGATCAGCCATCAGGCATCAGGCATCGGTCTGGATTGATGTGTTTATGGTGCTCGTAATGCGAATGCTTTGCGATTTATCCGCGATCGGATAGCACAGTGCACCAGTCGCAGTCGCAGTCCCAGTGCCAGTCTGCGAGCGATGCTCATTTAATGTTGTAAGAATATATTGTTTCAGTGGCGTAGATTTAGATTTATCGATTGGCTAATTTATGAACATCCGTTCCATTCCGTTTCTTTTTCAAGACGGGAGTGGGGAGAGTTGACTCCACTCCACTCCATGTCGATGTCGATTGATATGTAAATGTGCTCACATTTGTGTCACTCATTTCGGGGTCCAGTCCGGTCCGTCTGCAAGGGAACGATAATCAGAATGGGAGTCCACTAACCACTAACCAGCAATCGTAGCAATCCAAGCAAAGCCAGCAGGCCAGCAAGCCAGCAGGCCAGCAAGCAGCAGTTGACGGCAGTTGACAGTCGCCTGTGGGCAGTGGACATAGGCAGTCAGTTCAAATCGCTCGGGGCAATGAATCGTTCCGATAGCCATCTCTCACATGAGACGCACGAACACACAGGCGGAACTGGAACTGTCGCTGGACGCTGCACCGACCTCGGATTCGGAGAGGCAGATTCAAATCGCGATTTGGTTGGCCCCCTCATTACAGTCAATCTTTCGGCTCATTTGTTCGGGGTCATGAGCGGGTCATGACGTACAGCATCCGGTGTTTTCATTTCATTTCTACTCTTTCTGCCACAGGTGTCTGCACGAATGCCACCGCCCCGTCGGTGAGCAGCATCAATCGCATTCTGCGAAACCGCGCCGCCGAGCGGGCCGCAGCGGAGTTTGCCCGTGCCGCCAGCTACGGCTATGCCATGCATCCCACGCACCCACATCCCTACACGAGCTTTCCCACGTGGCCCGGCCACCATCCGCTGTGGGGTGCTGTGCCCCTGCCCGCCGGCGGAGCTCTGCCCGGCAGCAGCAGCTACGGCAGCGATGCCAATTCCAGTTCCAATGCCAACTCCCACAACACGAACAGCGGGAGCGCCTGCGGGGAGAGCAGTGCGGGCAGTGGACGCCTCTCCTTGCCGGCCCTCTCGCCGGAATCGGGCAGCAGGGAGAGCAGGAGCAGCCGCTCCCCGGAGGTGGATGCAGAGGCCAACCGTGTGATTGGTGAGTGGTAAAAACGGGCACTCCCCGTCTTGAATCCTTGAGTAAGGGACTCACTCCCATTGGCAGATATTGAGGGAGAGGACAGCGAGTCGCAGGACAGCGATCAGCCGAAGTTCCGGCGCAACCGCACAACCTTCAGCCCCGAGCAGCTGGACGAACTGGAGAGGGAGTTCGAGAAGTCGCACTATCCGTGTGTGAGCACCCGCGAGAAGCTGGCTGGCAGGACCGCGCTGAGCGAGGCGCGGGTGCAGGTGAGTCCCCGGCCACTGATTCGGGTTTCCGTATCCGTTTTGTGGCTGCTGAAATATGTACCGCTCATTGCCTACTAACCACATCGATTCAGAAGCGAACACACAGACAGACAGACAGACAGACAGCCAGACAGACACAGACACAGACCCCGACTGAGAGACAGACCGACACACCACCCGCTCTTTCTTTATCAACTAACAAATTGTCTCTCCGTCGATTGATCAATTAGGTTTGGTTTTCCAACAGACGAGCGAAATGGCGACGCCACCAACGGGTCAACTTGATCAAGCAGCGCGACTCGACATCGACCTCAACATCGCCAACGCCCACGCCCACGCCCACGCCTGCTGGCGGTCCAGCAACAGTTGCATCGACGGCCGAGCCTGGTGCCCAAAAGCCGCTGGAGCAGCACGCGTATCCGGCCATCCATCGGCTACAACATCCCTACAACAGCAGCCACATCAGCAGCACCAGCAACAGCACCTGCCGCAGCAGCAGCAGCCCCAGCAGTTGCCTCCTCGAGGTGGAAGCGGCAACGGCACCTCCTGCCTCACCCACAGCATCAGCTCCATTATCAATGGGCGGTGAGCACAGTGCGTTCCGTACTCTGCCCATGGCCATGTCCATGCCGATGCCCATGTCGATGCACATGCCGATGCCGATGCCGATGCCCATGCCCCAGGCCTCGGCGGCGGCCTTTGCTCTGAACTTTGCTCGCCAGTACATAGCCAAGTACATGGCCACGCCGCAGATGAATCCGATTGGATCTCTAGAGCAGCAGCAGCAGCAGCAGCAGCAGCATCAGCAGCAGGAGGAGGAGATCAACGTGGAGCACCACGATGCAGAGGAGTCGGCATAGAGCCACACATACAACGTATACATTTGCCCATCCTACAGAGTGATGATCCATTGGAGCCATAGGAAGGAGGAAGCGTACCGCTCTCTGTCTGTGTGTGTATGCTCTTCCTATCGCTTTAAATGGAGAGAATATTTAGTGCAATTTTTACTTAATTTATTCAGTTTTTTACGAGTATCTCTAACCGCGTGCTGAGTACAAATAAAACCGAACAGAACCGAACTGAATCTATACAATACGATGACATGCGTGCGATAAATTCTCACGAGTTTCGTATAATTGGTTGGGAATTCAGAAGATGACACCCTCCTTCGTCACTGAAGGGTGAGAGAGAAAGAGAGGGAGAGAGAGAGAGCGAGAGAAAGGGGAGCCCGGGGGACAGGCCAACAACGCGCATTCGAAAATAACTCAAGTGGACAAATCTGACAATTTTGTGGCTACCAAAAGCATTGAGAAGAGCAGCAGAAGCATCGCAGACAGACAGACAGACAAACAGACAGCAAGACAGTGGCACAGAGGCAAAGGCTCCACAGCTCAAACTCGAGTACCTGGCATCTTATTCGGATCGACCGACCGACAGACCCAGCCGATCTGAGGCTGGAGAGTTGGAACTGGGAGCTGAGAGCGAGAGCTGGGCCTGGAGCCGGGTGATTAATGTGGCTTTAATTACATGCGCTGAGAAGTCGTCGCCGTCCTCGTTTTTGTCGTCAATGTGTATGCTCGGATGGATCACTATAATTATATAGATGGCCGAATTAAATTTTAATTTAACGCCTGTCAAATCAGAAAACCACTTCTATAATCGTTCGCTTAACAGTGTTCGATCCCCAGCAGCAGCAGCAGCACCACCACCACCTCCACAATATCCACACTCACTGTCCGATTGATCGACTCCCTAAAAAACTAAAGGGGAAAGAATCAATCGAACGAACCCTGCGCCACCATATTATTGATTGTAATGAGCCAACGAAGGCGTCAACTCCAGCGTCGATTTCGATGCGTGATGATGAAAGAAATACGCCTGCCTCTGCCTGCCAAGAGAATGCAAAAACAATTAAAACCCCGTACCTGGGGCTTTTGATGAGTCGTCGAAACAGTGTACATTGTACTCCACTCCTCTATACGTGGAGCTGAAGCCCCCCAACCACATCCACATCCACAGCATCGAGGAGGCAGGCCGCCGCCACATGGAGTGGCTTTCACTTGGATTGCTATTGAGGCACAACAGCAGCTCTGGCGCTTTGTGTAGCTTCTGATCTCGGTTTTTGAATGGACAAGAGACGAGTATCCCCTGAGAGTCGTCGGCGGTACTATTAGAACTCTGAAAATTAACAATTGGGTTAAACGATTTGGCGATTTTCTACTAAAGAAAGAAATGTAAATTATATTCTGGGTTTTGCATCAACGTTCACTCTGATTTGGTCATAAACAAATGTCTGCTGCTCTGCAAACTAGTTTCTCAGTTCTAAAAACTATCTGGTTCTTGCAACAGACCCTTCCTTTTACTTCAATCGGAACCGTCCAGATCGGATTACTATATCAAATGGCTGATATAAAGACGATAAGGTTCAAAACAAGTCCGCAAACAAGTAAATATATGTTAGAATATACTGCAAAAAATGTACAAATTGTAGTTTAAGATTCGCTTCAAATTTAGCCAACATTTCCTGTGCAAAATGTTTAAGATTTCCGCTCGGAAGAGATTTAATTCTTATAAAACTCAAATAATTATATGAAAATTTTTCTTTTTTAACTTTATCTGTTCATATGTATATTGCATATATTAAGTAAGAATATGTTTAATTTTGAGTGTAAATACTCAATAAGAATGCAAATCGAAAGTCGTTGAATGGGAACTGGGACTGTGGCTGCTGCACATCATCATCGGGGAGAGAGAGAGAGGCCTCATCCTTGCTGGTGCGGAGCCTGTACCTGTTAATTGCCAAAGGCGTTAGTATTAAGTGGTTTTCGTGCTTATTATAAATATCTCTTAATTTTCGCCATCCCCACAGTGTACATGTGTGTGTGTGTGTGTGTGTGTGTGTGTGTGTGTGAGTGGCAAAATCTTGAAATGGCAATCACCGACAGAAGCAGTCGCAGTCGCAGTCTTGGGACCAATACCAATCCCAGAGACAGAGCCAGATTCAGAGACAGGGCCAAAAGGCAGCCAAGTGGACAACAACATCTTTTGCAGTCGCAGTCGCAGTCGTTGCTATCCCTGTCGTCTGCTTTGTTGTCATTATGTTGTGTTATTTGGCACGATTTGTTAAGCTAAGGAGAGACCTCAACCTCAACCTCTGCTTCTGCCTCTGCCTCTGCCTCTTCCCTAAGACCTGGCACTGGCCCTGGCTGTGCGCGGTTGCATGATGCTGCGGATCGATTGGGCTTGAATCGATCAGAGACCGACCAGCGGCAACGGAATGGCAAAAGCGTCTTCAGTAGCGATCACTACATGGCATAGGACCGAGCTGAGCCGCGCCCCTCTCTGCCATCCAACTGCTGTGATAGATGCCGCCTTCCTACTCTGGTCCTTGCCTGGCACTGGCTGCAAGAGCGGGAGCCAGGCTGGCGTCGGATCGCGCATATAATTGTCGCATGCAAGATCGCGGCCATCGACATCGGCCAGCAGCAGCAGCAGCAGCAGCAGTGGAAGCGGCAGCGGTGACACCGACACCCAGCACACAGCACACAGCACCCCGGAGGAGGACATGAAAGGTAACGCATTGGCTGCGACGACGGGAATAAGTAATTCACTTAACGCTTTAATATCGCTGATAAATGCAGAGCAATCTGCTCCCTCCAGCACCAGCACCAGCCGAATACATTTCCACTTAATTGGTGCAATTTCCAGCGATTTTTATTTTATTCGCATGCGTCTCTCATTCGAATGGAGACCGATCCCTATACCGATGCCGAGCCTGCCCGGGCAGACTTTGTGGCTGCGGCGTGCGAACATCGTTGGATGCAGCAGCGGACTGGCTTGGCTGGCCTGGCTGGCCTGGCAGCCGCTCATTTGCATAAATTCAAATTCATTTGCACGAAAATGAGAATCGAGCATTGTTTTGCACGTGTTGACATGTTTAGGAACAGAGTGGATGGGGCTCGACAGTCGGCCGACTATCAATACTGACCGGATGCACTGCCCAAACGATGATGAAGTGTGCATCCTCTGTAGGCTGCAGTCAGAGATCGGGCCATCCACCATCCCAGCAGCGAGCAACAACCCAGCGACTTCTATGCGAGTTTAATGCAAGCCCAGGCCTATAATTTGATCGTATCCACACAATAACTCAGGGTATCCCGGGCCGCCTGTGAGCGAGCAAAAGTGCAAAATGCCCAGTGGCGCTGGTCGGCTGTCTGGGGCGGGGCCCGGGCCAGAGCAGTGACAGAGCCGATAATGGATGCGCAGCAATGCCATTTCTGGCAGTTGGGAGTGCACTTCGGCTCCTGATAAGACCACCACCAGCGAACGAACCTCGTGGGTCTGCTCTCCTCTCAGTAGTTGTTGAAAGCGTTGAGCGAGTGCGCAGCCGTGCCCGCCCGGCTCACTTAGCGGGCATGCTCCATAACTCAGAAGGAGGAACCGTGGAACCCTGGAACCACATCTGGGGAGTGTGCTGTGCTGTGCTGCATCGATCGGATTACCCGGCAGGCTTTTCAATTCAACACATCCTCCAATTATACCTACACATGTGTGTGTCTCTTTGTGTGTGTGTATGTGTGTGTATGGCCCCGCCCCCAAGTCGTCTGCACATGGGCGTGCGACGCAAATTATAGCAAAGAGCCTGACTTGAATAAATGCGCGATTTCGGAAATTGAAAAGGAATTAACGATGGTCAGTCAGCCAGCCAGCCAGCCGATGGTATGGTACGGTCCAAGGCCCTGCCAATTGCAGAAATATTGTGCATAATTATATGCTAATCCCAGGATTTGAATTATTGGACTTTGGGATATCAGACATTGAAATGCATGGAAATCTTTCGGGCGGCGCCTTGGCCCGTAATTGGGGCCGTTCTCCCCATTTCCCGCTGGCGGTAGGTAGGGCCACCCGCGGTCTGTTTGGATTGAAGTCGCTCATGTAAGTAATTTCCCTGTCTGCAATATCCACCGACAGACGGTAGGAGATTGATTACTGTTAGGAGTGTGATAAATCGCTGTTTTTATTAACTTTTTCGGCATGACGCTGCAGAAATGGCATTGCATCGCCCCGTCTCCCCATCTACCATCCAACGCCAGTGTTTGGTCGGGCTGGTCGGCACATGAATAGCTTCAATATGGGAATCAGATCAGCGTGATATTGTACAATTCGTTCGATTCGTCATCGGCCTGAAGACCAACAGGAGAGAGCATGTAATTCTGCCTCTGTGGCAGCCACTAATCGTCCTAATATATTTCTAATTATTCATTGAGGATAATCTGGACAGATTTTCGAAGATTGTTTTGAAACATTTGGCTGTTAATAATTAATATTCATTTATTTTATGAAAATTATTTGTATTTTTGTTTTGTTTTCTGTCGTATCCGTCAGTATATCAACATATAAAACTATATTTAATCAAGATCCAAACTATTTTTTAAGGTATAATAAAGCACTTTTCGAAATGACCGCCAAACTTGGGTTGATATGTAGCAAATGTGTAGTTGCCAGATCGGTTAAAAATATCATGGTCTGGCAGCTCGATGAAATAATTCATTAAAAAATCAATGAAATTATGAAAGTTATCAATGAAATTATGAAAGTTATCAATGCTTAGCAGCAATGAGTCTACGTTTCATACGTTAGCAACATGGGGAAATGAACTAGCAGCATTGTTCTGCAACTTTGCACGGAATGAGCTACAATTCTGCTACCCTTGGGAAAATAGATATTATCGATTTGAGGTAATGTTTGTAATTTCAGGCTCCAGTCAATGCATTAACTACTCAGTCTTTGTTTTAAAGATAATATCGACTTTTTGCGGCTTATGGGTACCAATAATGGGTATCGGGACAGGGATACACTATACGAAAAACACAAATCATATGCATGAAAAGATAAAAAACCAGTCAATCTAGGACAAATTCAATATTTATAATTTAAAGCAGCTTTGAACAACAAATTTAAAATTAATTGAAGTAAATAAGGTATAAAAATGTCCATACGCATCTAGAAATTTGGTTGACAAGCAACAATGACGGAGTGTGACCGAAGTTCACACTTACGTTTTATGCTTTGGCCGTTTTTGTTTGAGCCCTCTTATGTAAGCAATCCATTGAAAAGGAGTTTGGAAAACTAGCCAATCTTGTACAAAATTTATTGATGAATCGAATAAAATTAAGTTTTTAGGGCTAAGTAGGCAAACTAGCTAGTAATATTAAACCGAATATCAATATCGAGGAATATCAACGCATTTTGTCTTGTCCGTCAGTATATTTACGGTATATTTTGATAATGACAAGGTATATTTCGGTATATTTATGAGAAGTTGGCGGTATATTTTATCGTTAAATGGTCACACTGATTCCAATTGGGACACGCTTAATTATTTTTTTTTGTGCGAATAAAACAAAAAACCATAAATTTCGAGCTTTGGATTTCGCACAAACAAATTCGCAACTGTATTAAATGTGTTTAACTAAGTGGCAGTGCGGACCAAAAGGTATTGAAGGGTCCACAGAGGCTGGGGAGTCGTAAGCGAGTGTTTGGTTTCCAATATCGGCAGTGCACACCGCCAGCGTCAGCAAAAAGTTATCAGCTGCGAAGAAGACAAAAGAGTCGCACGTAGTAGCCGTAGCTGTTCTGTTGCCATGGCCAGTCCCAGGACGCGACGAGTGCTCCAAGAGCTGAAGCCACAAGATAATAATTCGGTGAGTTGTCAATTCGAAATTCACTTCCGCCTCGCATACATACATACATATATACATATGTTGCCATGTATACACACACATGCAGATGTAGATTTATTTATTTTAATAAGCCATATTTGCCATTGAACACAGAAATGCTTCGAGTGCGGCACACACAATCCCCAGTGGGTGTCGGTCACCTACGGCATTTGGATATGTCTGGAGTGCTCAGGAAAGCATCGCAGCCTGGGCGTGCATCTGTCGTTCGTGCGCTCCGTGACGATGGACAAGTGGAAGGACATTGAGCTGGAGAAGATGAAGGCGGGCGGCAACCGCAATGCACGCGAGTTCCTGGAGGATCAGGCCGACTGGAGCGAACGAGCGCCCATAACGCAGCGATACAACTCCAAGGCTGCAGCCCTGTACCGGGACAAGATCGCAACACTGGCCCAGGGCAAAAGCTGGAACCAAAAAGAAGCCGAGACGCGGCTGGGCGGCAGCAACAGCCAGAGCAGCAATAGCGCCAACAGAAGCTCGCAGTCACATGCCAGTGCAACAGGTTACGGCGGTTCCTCCGATGGCTATCAGAACGGAGGCGGCAGCTATAGTGACGCTCCAGGCTATCAGCAGTACCAGACACAGGAATTTCGGGATCAGAAAGAGGAGTTTTTCAGCAAACGCCAAGAAGAGAACGCTACGCGACCAGCGTACGTACCACAGTTTGAAAATAATTACCGTCTGATATTTAATTAAAATTATCTTGCAGGAACTTGCCACCGAATCAGGGCGGAAAGTATGCCGGATTTGGGTTCACACGTGAGCCTCCGCCAAAAACGCAATCTCAGGAGCTTATCGACTCGACTTTGTCCACCCTGGCGTCGGGCTGGAGTTTGTTCTCCACGAATGCCACAAAGTTGGCCAGCACCGCCAAGGAAAAGGCCGTTACCACTGTCAATTTGGCATCAACGAAGGTGCGTCATCTGAAGCACACCCCCACCCATAGATATCTTTGTATTCCTTTTTATTTGTATGATTTGTTTTCTTCCCTGTTTTGGTTGTAGATGAAAGAAGGCACTTTGCTAGAAACCGTTCAGAGCGGTGTTACAGACGTGGCCTTCAAGGTCGGTAGTTAGAATAATCCCTTTTGTCACATTAGTCCCACAAAAGTCCTACAACACGTACAACAACCTCCTATTTCCCCGCAGGTCACAGACATTGGAAAGAGAGGCTGGAATAACTTGTCGGGCAGCAACGTCTCGTCGCCGCAGAGCGGCTACAACGACCCCAACTTCGAGGACAACCCCTATCAGCAGCGATCCAACTCGGTGGGTGGCAACCTGGCCGGGGGCTTGGGCCAGCAGAGCGGCGTGAGCGACAGCGACTGGGGTGGCTGGCAGGAGAATGCCAACAACAAGACGCATCTGACCAGCTCCAGCTCGTATCACACCCAGCTAAGCAGCAACAGTGGCAACGCCACGGCTGGCCTAACGCACGACGCCGACTGGTCCGGCTTTGAGGCGTCCAACTACCAGAGTGCGGAGACCTCCTACCAGAATGCCCCATCGGGTGGACAGGGTGTTCGCCGCAATATGAAGCTGCAGGACACATCGCAAAAGCTGAGCGAGGGCTTCGACAATCTAGATGTGAAATCAAAACCGGCCGCCGCTCCGGGCGAAAAGGCCAGCGCCGAGGATGATGCCTGGAACTTGCTTATGAACTAGAGAGAGAGCTGCTATCCCCCATAACCGATCCATATACCCGAACCGCAATGTATTTTTCCGTTCGTTGAGTTCTTTTTTTGTTATCCTGATGTGAGAAAGAAGCTGTTGTGCGCGCATTTAATGTAATTAACAGAAATTTCCCCTAAACACTTGTATGCTCCAATTTTAAAACAGAAAGTGCAACTATTCTTGTTCATTTCCACAGTTTAGACCAATTTTATATAGACCTACATAACGAATTATTTAGCTGAAATATAAGTGTATCGTAAAGAAACAACATTCAGAAGTGGAGAGAAAATACATATTATGTTATCAACTGTAATTCAGTCTTTTGTTTAAAATTTTTAATGCCATCGTGGACGGAAACAGATGAAACGTGACCCTGGCCTCCATTCATAAAATTGGGTTTTCAATGTAACAGTAATCTGAGCTCGCTGTTATCTTAACAGCATATGCCATCTACAGTACATAGACTTTAACACCGTGCTGTCAGGACATGTGAGAAAATATGACCTTTTGCGTTACATTAAATACTTTTCTAGCTATTTCAACAATCTATTATAGGGTATCGGAATCCCCATAAGCAACATTTTATTTCCACTTATGCTCAATGCTTCTATTTTGTGTTGACCCATTTTTCGAATACCTTATTTTAAAAGCAATCACATAAAAACGAGTCCTTAACGTTAGCAAATGTTGTGGAAAATTGATTCATCTATCTGATTAAATTATATTGTCAGTGCTGAGATTCCTAGCTAGCTAGTAATATTAAACAGAATTTCAAAATCGGGGAATATGATTTCCGATCATTGACTGAGAACGCTTAACCCAGTATCGACCAGTGGGTATAGAAACTTGAAAATTTGTTTACGCCTTTCTGGTGAAAGATATTGTAGTGATATTGAGCTGTAAGTGAAGAGGAAGGATGGGGCTACAAGAATTATTTACACACAGTAATTTTTCCGCGGTTTAACTCAAGCTATTCACCTGTTTAAATTGAACGGGGCTAAGTGGGTTAAGTTTCCCTCGCTATATTTCCGGTATAATTTGAAAATGAGAAGGTATATTGCGGTATATTTTATCGAAAAAATCCGCGGTCACACTGATGGGTTTTTTTTTTAAATTGAGAATTCGAGTCAAAATTTCTTGACCAAGCACTCACTTTCGTTTTATTCAAATTGAAAAGGCAACGATAGCCACACACATTCTATATATCCCCGGGCACAACAGCAGTTAACCAACGCGGTACGTAGATAGCCTGTCGTCGTGGAATTCGCTTGAGGTCCGCTTTCTTCTGCATATCCATATCCAGTTGAGTGTGTGTGCCTTTGCGTGTGCATGTGTGTGTGCGACGACTGCAGAATAAAATTTTGCCAATTTGGCAACAATTTGCGAAAAATTCAGTGAAATTTGAGTCATTACCCATCCGGAGAAACTGGCCAGAAGGCGTGCATAAGGTGCGAGAAAATGCAATAAGGCCAGAACAGCCTTGGACTGAGCTTCTCCCAATGGAAATGGAGTATTAGAAAGTTCCAGTATTGCGTGGGCTCACCCCCGCTTTCTCTTCACTCACTTGTGAGACGGACATGTGCGTGTGTGCGTGAGGCTGGTGCCAATTTTTCAAGGCTTTCCGGAAATGCGTTGGTTGGCCTTCAAAATTATATCGACTCCAAGAAAATCAATGATTGCAATGAGTCTTTGCTGACCAGTCCCAGCTTTAATTATAATGTTATAATGAGAGCACACACACACAGCCCGCACTGCCATCTGCTGCCTGCCAGTTGGATGACTTCATCTGCGGGGAAACGATTTTTCACACAAGCGAATTTACTTTTCAGTTAATAGTGGGGCTCTCCCACATGTACACGCTTTTATTAGCTTAATTGCTAATTATATATATGTTTATTTGCAGACCAACAGCTTAATATAGTATATCCCAAGAGAAGACCAAAATGCACCAGCCATAGGAGTAGGAGGAGCCCGCTATAGTTTGCAACGCATTTTCAACACTAAGTGCATACCAGGCCCCCAGACACCGAGACTCCTAGAGGCGAAAGACACCTAGTTATCCGCCACAAAGCAAGTAACACTCCACACAAGTACACACGAGTCTGGAGAATGGTCAGAAAGCAAGTTGGAATTGAAAAAAGCGCATCCCTAGAAGTAAGTAACCAGCAGTTGGAGCAGCAGCAGCAGCAGAAGCAGGAACAACCGGAACCAGGCCAGCGAATCGACATTGACTTGACGCCGGATCCGCCGACCAATTTCGCACAACAGGCCCATGCCATTTACGCACCACTGAAGCCATCAACACTTGCCACCAGCTATGAGCACAGTGCGGCCCAAAACTTCAATAGTCTGCAACATGCGCATCTTGCCAATATGCCCTACAACCTCCAGTCGGTGCCGCCGCCGAACACTGTCTCCAGCTCTGGCAGCGGCATACCAATTTCCATCTTGCCCACTGAAATACCAGCCGAGGACGAGGCGCGACTCGAGCGCATCTTCAATCAGTTGGACCGGGATGGCGACGGCAAGGTCGACATACACGATTTGTCGGCGGCGCTGCACGAGTTTGGCCTGTCGAGCGTCTACGCGGAGGTGAGTGGGGTCAGGCAGGGGAATGAGGGCCACAGCGGCATGCGGCAGTGACTGCCAAGTGTCGGTGGGATTAACATAAACTGGCCGCATGGGCCAGGGTCCGGCCCCGGGGCTAGCAAATATTTCGAATTGTAATGCTTTTGTTGCGCTTTTCTATAGAAGACAGCGAAAGATCAATAATATGTGTCCTTGACAGCTGTACTGTCAAAAGCGTATGCGAATCTAATTTATACAGACTATTATTACGGGCACATACATGTACATACATATGAACAGACATATGTATGGTAATATTCCCTGATTTGAGCAACAAGATAAAGCATGAGACTGTGGCCATGCGATGCGAGGCGACTTCTGAGATTTGTATGGTTTCCACGCTGCCGAAGCCTTTATGATAAGAAACATTTGTTTTATTGATTTCCAACTAGACTGGGGTTGTCGCCAAGCCATAGCTAAGCAATTAATGCGTTCCGTTCTCATACTCTTGCAGAAATTCATGCAGCAGTCGGACAAGAACCAGAGTGGCAACGTGGGCTTCGCTGAATTCCTGCACTATGTGCGGGAGCACGAGAAGAACTTGTGCCTGCAGTTCTCGCACCTAGATAAAAACCGTGATGGTGAGTGCTCATTAGATTATTTAAGAAACATATCATGGATGATGTCATGGCATTGGCGTTGCAGGCAAAGTGGATTTGGAGGAGCTTATATCTGCTTTCAAGGACCTGGGCCTGGACATTGACGTGGACGAGGCTAGAAAACTGCTAACCAGGTGCGACATAAAATATATTTAATGGTCTCTATACTGATGGTATCTCTCTTTCTCTCCCTGTTGCAGAATGGACAAGGACGGCAGCTTAAACATAAGCTTTAACGAGTGGCGCGACTTTATGCTATTGGCTCCCTCCACGGACATACACGATCTGATCAAATTTTGGCGGCACTCTACTGTAAGTGTGGCGGACAGGAGCGCGCTCGAACCTCCTCCTAGTAATGTAGCAAAATAGTGCAAGCCTTAACTTGTAGCGCTTAATTTTAACTCTCCTTTCCTGTTCCGTCCGGTGGGGGTTCGCCCCAGAGGTCTCTGCCTCTGGGTACAACTCTCACTATCATCGGCGCTTGTTCTGTCGTGTTCGTTCCCACAGACATTTGTAGTTGTTTAACGTTTTCGTATTTTAAACTAATTGTCCAATTTTATACTCTTATACCCTCGTTTCGTTACCATGCGTCCATATCCAACAAACAAAAACAAACCAAAAACACTCTCCTCTCGTACATACGCTCTAAACTACCTCTGTAGTACCTCCACACACACAACTCCTGACTAACTGAGGAAGATCTGAAGGTACATATCGTCAAAACTATGATTCTAAGATTACCATTAGCCCATTAGTAGTCCTCACGTAGTTTTGGACTCGTCCACTTACACACCCACCAACAATGTACTACACATTCATCCTCCCCCATCAGTCCTCTCCACCCAGACGAAGGCTTATCATTCGCTTCATATTGTAGATCATCATAGCCCATAGATCATTCATCTGCATGACTATGTACCGACTGTTGTATGCATTCCACATTCAAAAATTAATCCAGATTTGTAATCGGCTATGGCCAAAGCTCCTCCTGAATGACAAAAGCTTGCGCTCTGGCCTGACGCAAGAGTTTTTTATATATTTCATCATCTGATTTAAGCGGTATACAAACTACCTAATCAAGTACATACTTTTTTTTTTTTTAATGGGAGGCCCGTCCAGGGCAGTGCCTCCCGCTTTTACTGATCTTGTCTCCGCCCGCTTATCAGGATGATTATATGTACATATGTAGTCGGTTATAAAGCATTCGTTCCGTTGTTTTTGTGTGGTGCAGGTGACGATGCCAGCGCCTGCTTTGTTGTCTGCATAATCATTCTGTTTACATGCGGCAGCTCCGGCAATTGATATAAATTTCACACAAATTTGACAGTCACTTGGCTCCTGGCCCCTGCTCTCTGCTGATCTGCGCTCTGGCAGAACAAGGGCAGCTAAGCTGCCTGTCGATCCCCCGAAACAGCTTTCAAATCTCAGATTATCGCTCTTCGAAATTTTTCGCAATTGGCAGTCCGGACCTGAATCTTAAGGTCAACTGGGTACATAGCAGTTTAGTTGTCAAGCAGACGCTGTCTGAGTAGCCGGTTCTTGGCCTCAGACGGCTGCTAACTGTAGATTGCTAGGCTATTGCTATTTTTAGCCAGGCCCAAAAGTAAGAGTAAACCTCCACTTATAGGTAGCCTGCGCACAAAGTGGCACTCTAATTAAGTTGCCCTTGTAATTTAGTTACCTCCAATGTGATGATTGATTGGCCAATGGCCCAATCGCATCAAGATTGAACTGATAAGACTATTACTTGTTCTCTCTGTCGTCAGCAGCACAAATATTTACGCGAATTCTCGAATTTTGTTTGCTTTAATCAAAGTCCGCAAACGCTGTAGTCCAGTCCAGTCTGGAAATTGTTGACCGGCTTGGAAATTGGAAAGGTCCTATAACTAGTGATAACCTATCCGCACGTTCTCGGAGTCACTAAGCAGAACTGGAAACAAAACGTCGTGTCGGTGAATTGTATATATTTCTAAAAGTAAACTTTTCTCGGTACCGGGGAGTTTCTACAAACAATATAAACTACGAATACCGATGAAAAGCCTTGACTCATTGTTATATGATATTTCTAAAGTAAAGTAAACAATGATTTTTGTTTGACTTTGACTTTGCCATTGGATGATTCGTCCACTCATTTTACTGGGATAAGAGGCATGACAGACTCCAGCTGTACCACACGCCCCTTTCATGCAATCGGATTTACTATTGTACGTATATATTTAAGCTGTCGAATGTCGTGCCTAAGCTGTGGTTCATCGTTTCCTTCGAGACAATGTCAATTTGTAACAGAAATTGGTCCGTTAAATATCCAATTGAGTAAGACAAAGCACGACACTTGTGGCCCTGGAGAAAAGGCACTCGGGGGGCTATCATAAATTCATTGGAACTTGTTAAGGTACTAGGCATTGGGGCTGGGCTGACTGCAGTCACCCCACTTGACAAATGGGTGTGTCTTGCGGTTTCCTCGAACCCCCCCCCCGTTGTGGCTTATCTCCAACTATAGAAGCGTGTGTTTGATAAGAGTAAATCGCTGTTGTTTTGCGGATTTGTTGCAATTTGAATTTGTTTTCAGTTGACGACGCTCCAAAATATTCCCGGAAACCTTTGGGACTGGTCCGTCGAATTGGCCTTATCAAATCCAAGTTCTTAGTGACGTATGCGCTGTAATTGGCAGCTGTAAAGTTTCCACGTCCAAGTCCCAAGATCATCTACATATGGCGCAGCAGCCTATGGAAGCGTCATTCCCAGACACCCAGTCACACGCTCGTCATGTGGGCTATCAGAAGACCGAAATCGGCCAAAACCGGTTCCCCATGCGAAAAGTCACTCTTGTGATTATAAAGTCACGAAACCTGTAATAAAAAGCTGCCAAATAACTGTCAATATCGTCTTGCCCATTGACTGGAGATAAAGTTTATTACAGATAGCTCTCTTTCTCTCTCTCTCTTTCTCCAAATACCCGTTAATCGTAGAATACAAGGGTATATTGTATAGAATTAACATGGGGACTACTAGGACTCCTTCTGGGTGCCAGTAAAATTTTTCTTATTATCCAATACCATATTGTATGGAAATTGAGATGTTCCCTTATCCTTGCTAATTACCGAAAAGGGGGTTTTAATGATAATTGCAAAAGGATACTCCTTTTTATTTGTTGGCATAACAGACATATTTTGGTGGGTACTGTCTGGCTGTCAGAGACCGCTAATCAAATGTTTTCCCAATCATTGTTTTCCAATAACATTTCTAACTGTCGAGAAGCCACCCAATGCTGGAGGGCAGGTTCAGAAGGGGGTTGGTGGTTCACAGCCCCACACGCGCGCAACCCACTAATAAAGAGATGGGGTGGCAGGGAGAGAGAGGTTAGGGCAAAAAGCACAGAGCCCCCAGAGCGAACGCGCTCCACCGACGACAAAATCGCGAAGCTTTGGCAGCGATCGTCGCTATGCTCTCAGTCTTGTTTCGTTTGGCTCGCGTGAAGGTTGTGCGCTCATTATAGCACTCAGGCACCCCCTTTCAAACACCAACGCGCTGGAGTGTAGTTATATAATTGAGCCTGAACGAGTGACTGCTTTGTTCTGTTGCGCTGTGGAACTGTTGAACAATCTTAATTCAATCTAACGAACCGAGCAAAGTCTAGCCTCCCCATCTGTGCGGCTACAGTGGCGAGGAAAATTATAAGAGAGCTGCATATTTTGTAATCGCTGCGAGTGAAAGTTTGCTTTGCACTTGCCACTTCGCGCGCAGTGAAAGCCACATTCCGGGCACGCATAAAACGGAAGTAAAGCGGATCTGTTATCTGTAGTACAGCCATTTGGGCTTCAAGGAATCCCCGAAAACAGTGTAGTGTAGTGACAAAAAATAAATCACAATAAAATGCTGCGGAATAGCACATATCAGTACAATTTGCCAGTCGATTACCACAACATTCAGCAGATGGCAGTCGCTGGTGACATGATGGAGGATTTCGCTGTCATATTCCGTGACATGATGGGACGGGTAGGTGTTCGTTCCTCTTAGATCACTAAAGTGCTGCTTCAGAAGATACTCCAATGCCCCGCCATCTCAATGGCTCTGTGCTTGTGCCCCATTGTGCAACGGAAGCTGACTCATTCCATTCGCGATTATCTTATCGTTTCTGGTTTTTTCCCGCGAAGTTCAAAAGAGCGTCCCACTTGCCTGGAAGTGCCACCATAAAGTGGCAACACTTGGCTTTGCTTTCAAGCTCATTTTTAACGGTGCTGCACCCTGTGCTGTGCCGTGCACCTTACACAATTCGTTGTGCGTCGCTGATTTGGTTTTTCAGTTACATTGCACCATGAACCAAGAGGTGCGCATGGCAACAGGCCGCCAAAATACCTCGGCTGTTGATAGGGGCAACCGGTTTGTGTCTGCGTCTTGATCGCTACGATCGACGACATACTTTACTCACACACAAACGCACACACGCACGCAGTGGCCTAAGATTTGAGTTGCGCGTGGCTCTCTCGCTCTTTCTCGCTCTCTTTCGCTTCAGTATGTGGAGCGTCTGCTTGTTGCCAGGCGCTTAAAAACGTCATGGCTTTTGCTCTCCGCATAGCTTTGTGAATGTATATCTGTGTGTAATGAGTTTTTGTGGTGGTGCTGACTCAGTGCTCCTCCTTGACCCCCTGCCCTGCCCCTCTGTGTGTGGTCAGGCCCGGCCCCCGCGTCAAAATGTGACGTCAAATGCGTAAACAGTTTGTTCTCTTTTTATAAACTTGTTGATTGAACGTGCTCTTACATTGTTGTTTACCCACACACTGCTGACGTCTGCATCTACGTCTGGCCCGTCTGCCTTCGGCGGAGGGGGAAAAACACTTTGGAGATAAGCGTCAACATCCAATCGCTCGGTCAACGCCACTCGTTCCAATGGGCGGGGCATACCAAGTCCAAGGTGGGCTGCTCCCTTGGCGCCGTTTAGCTTCAGGTCTTGCATTGCAGTTGGTTGGCCATGGGACCGATCGCTGCAGACTGGCCTTGGCGTTGGGAGTTGGTCAAGCGAGCGGGTTTACAGCCCATTGTCTGATGCGATTCGATCCATTGAATAGCGCCACTAATCGAATCGCCCGTGCCTCTGCAGCAGTCCTTTTCGCAGCCAATTCCACTTCTACTTCCACGTCTGTGAGCCAAAATCGAGGCAGCATTTTAAAAATAGATTATTTTATATAAAAGAAAAAAAAGATTTTCTTTTTTTGCAGTCATGTGGCTCGCTCTATATGTATGGTATAAAAAAAAATTATCTATAAAAATTCGGAAATAATAAATTCCAACAGGAGTGACAATGCACAACAATTGGACCATTTTCGACCATTTCTAACATAATCAAAATGGGAACCTACATACATACATACCAAAATACAATATGACAGCAAAGTCCAACCCGTGATATTCCGTTAAATAGATATACATTTTAACCCTGAGAGATCTGTTGTTATTTGCATGTTTGTCTTTTATCCAAGCATGATGGTGTGTGATTTTTGTACCCTGTAGTTGTTCGCTTAGTTGAACATAATAATTGCCATTCAGTGCCATCAACCAATCCATCAGGGCCAAAGGGAAATGACTTTTTGATTTTCACCTTGAAAATTCCTCTGACCTCTTCCCTCGGCACACACACACACATGCATGCACAATCACTGTACGGTGCACGGAATTGTCTTTCCAAAACCCCTATTCTAGGCAATCATTAATCGGACTCTTCCATTGGTTTCCGTTCGTTGTTTGTCCCGTCGCGGAGCTTTCGGAATCACAAGACCTGATAATTGGGTCTCAGTTTCGCGGTTTCACAGTTATCATGCTCAGACAGCTTTTGTTTCTACTTTTTTGAGCAGCTTATCAACTAATAATTCGTTTTTAATCGCCAGAGAAAGCCAAAAGCTGTGTTCCCCGTTTTTTCATTCCCTATTTTCTTTCATTTTTACAAATTACACAACCAATTGGCAGGGCGAGCCTCTGGGGCAGGGCAAGGCACACGTTTGAGGAGAACAGAATTCGCGAAAATTAAAAATATATAGTGGAGGCACGACTGGGGAGACACAAATATACTATGCAAATACGTACCTATGTAGACGTATGCACCACCGATGCACACTACAGTGAATGATATAACCTTTGTTGGCGCTAGTATTGCATTTGCTTCTCGCTTCCGTAATGCTCGGCTCGCGCCCCATAATCAGCCATAATCTTGTTGTGTGGATTGCGTAGCTTGTGCCGCTTCTGCCTTTGCTGCTGGTGGCTTGCATAGTCTTGGAGGAGAAAAAAGTACTGCTGTCGATGCTAGTTCTGATTGATGCGATTTCCAATATAAACTGGAGCTAACTTTCAGGGAGACTGGAGGGGGCAGGAATGGCTGCGATGTCTATTGCCCATATCTCAAGAAGCGGAAGCTGTACTGGTACGGGTACGGGCCAGAGTCCCAGCACAACCTCTCTTAAAGTAGACTGTCATTCCATCCATTCGTAGCTTTGTTAAATGTACTCTGTTCGCTCTGTTCGAATTCCAAGTGACCTAAAATGTGCTTTCTGATCCTTGCAGTACCTCGACATTGGCGAGGATATGAATGTACCTGATGACTTCACACAAAAGGAGATGCAGACTGGCCTGTGGTGGCGACACCTTGTGGCCGGTGGCATTGCCGGTGGAGTGTCGCGAACGTGCACAGCACCGCTGGACAGAATCAAGGTCTACCTTCAGGTGAGTCTATCAACCCCACAGACTTGGCATCAACGCAAGATAACTAAATGCTTTTCATTTTTATCTTACACCCAGGTCCAAACGACACGAATGGGAATCTCAGAGTGTGCACAAATCATGTTGAACGAGGGCGGATCGCGGAGCATGTGGCGAGGCAATGGCATCAATGTGCTTAAGATTGCACCGGAGACGGCGCTGAAGTTTGCTGCGTACGAGCAGATGAAGCGACTGATTCGTGGCGAGGACGCTAGCAGGCAGATGAGCATTGTGGAGCGCTTCTATGCCGGTGCTGCGGCCGGCGGCATTTCTCAGACCATAATCTATCCCATGGAAGTATTAAAGACGCGTCTGGCGCTTCGCAAGACCGGACAGTACGCGGGCATAGCCGATGCCGCGGCCAAGATCTACAAGCACGAGGGTGCGCGCAGCTTCTACCGCGGCTATGTGCCCAACATACTGGGCATTCTGCCATATGCGGGCATAGATCTGGCCGTGTATGAGACACTGAAGAGGCGATACATTGCCAGCCACGACAACAACGAGCAGCCCAGCTTCCTGGTACTTCTGGCCTGCGGAAGCACATCGAGCGCGCTGGGACAGCTCTGCTCGTACCCGCTGGCCCTCGTACGGACACGGCTACAGGCACAAGGTAAGCATTATTGTCTTCTTGTTACCTGCCACAGGTTCTAATTGTCTTTATCCTCAGCCGCCGACACAATTACCAACCAGAAGCGAAAGACGCTGATTCCCCTGAAGAGCAGTGATGCGCACAGTGGCGAGGAGACGATGACGGGCTTGTTCCGCAAGATTGTGCGGCAGGAGGGTCTGACGGGACTCTATAGAGGCATAACGCCAAATTTCCTCAAAGTCCTGCCAGCCGTGTCCATCAGCTATGTCGTCTACGAATACTCGAGTCGGGCGCTGGGCATCAAGATGTCGTGAGGTGTTTTCCTCCTAACTCGTTTCGAAGAGGTCAACTCTCGGCGCTCACTGGCTGTGGCTGTGGCTTTGGTTGCGGCGGCGATTGTCTGCGGTGCGGATATTGCTGTTGCTGTCACGAGCTGCCACCGTCACGGGCACTGTGCTCCAATTTGTATAGTAGTAGTGGTAGGGTTAAGTGAGGCAAGGCGGCCGCCATTCGCTCTCTGCTCCATATCTCTCGGTACCTCTGGGAGATGGAATATCTTCTGCTTTCCTTAAGTGTAAACCGGCCGCTTCCATAAACTATATGGTGTATCCTTTATGTTTATAGTTGAATTAGTTTTGGTTATTTTTCATCTAAAATATTTAAAATAAGTGATACTATGGCTAATTTATTTATAAATATGTGAAGGAAAGAGAATGTTATATGAGAAAATGTGCCGCGGGGAACCCAGATCCCAGGCGATTCCTCCATTTCGAAGGCTATGCCGTTGTAACTATTAAGCTCTTATTTATTTAAATTTGTACTGTAGGCTATGTCGGAACAATCCCTCAGTCAAAATGCTCGCAGTGCTAACAAAAAACGAAAAGAAAAGAAAACACATACCAAAAACGAAACCAGCTACGATAGGAGAACAGAAAACGGGCTAAAACTTGGCTTTTGTCTGCCCCTAATAATATGTTGTCTATAAGGTTTTAGTAGGGGCGAGGGCATTAGCAGAGTGAGCGTGAGGAATGTTGGCTAAATGTGACCGGGGGAAAATCAATGGAAATCAATGGATATTTTTGGCAGCGTTTTGGCTTGTACACAAAAGACATTAAAAACTACGATGTACTCGGTTTTTTGCTTAGACTAAACATTACACAAAATAATAAGGAAAACACTTAACGTTTACAATGTGATGATAATAGTTGATAATATACATTATATACATACATAAAAACAAACATACATATACCTACTACCTACACGATACCGACATATACGCTTCGGAGCTGTCGCGGCTGACATTTTGTAGCATTTTATTCGTTAAGTTTAGCAACACTTTCTCTTAGATCGAAAATGAAGCCAACGAGATTAAATGTGACTAAAGCTAACAAACAAATGAAAAACAAAAAACAATTTTAATTTATTTATATATCATGTGAACACCAAACACCCGAACCCGAACCCCAACCCCAACCACAACCCCGACCACAATCTTAAGTTCGATTATACTGTGTATTTTTGGAATAATTTAAGGAAGAAAGTCATTATAATCTGAATTTAAAAGTATATGTATGATTTGTACCTTACACCTAATTAGCCAATTGAATTTTTGTACATCTTATAGTGAAAATACCAAGTAAAGTTTTTTCATTTCCCAAAAACAAAGCATTTTTTACGAGGTCTGTTTATTCAGTTCAGAAAACTCACATCTCAAACATTTTCAATACTGAAATTTATCATGAAATATCACGCAAAAACACACACATTTTTCAATCCAAATAAATACAAATAACTAAACTGAAAATGTACACAAGTGATTTTTTTATATGTAATTTATTATTTCGTTTCTACAGGATTTACTTTACGGATTGTTCTAGTCAGACACGAATCCGACATTTGATATATTCCTTTGACAATGACACGACACAAAATGCATCCATCGATACACTATATTGTCTACATTAATACTATCTGTATTCTACTCTATTGTACTCTATGAAAAAAAAAACGGTCTTTCCAGATAGGTATGTGTATTGAGGTCTATGCTAGTCCAGGAGACAATTTCAATATTTCATTGAATTAATTAATTAATTAATTAACATAAAATATATAACTATAACTATTCTGATATACATATATATTGTTATATTTTTGTACGTTTAGCTAATTTTTAAATAAATTATTTAATGTGATTTATAAGCCCCAATTCGAGTTACAAATAAAAACGAAATCAAACTTATTCAGTGTGTTCCTCTTGAGATCAACGATTGGATATCCACGAACTGGAACAAGTTCGAACAATCGCTGGGGAGAACTTAACAGATGCGACTAGTACACTGGTTCACCATTAAATCCGTCGCGAGTATTTATAACGCGGCGAACTGAACGATTGGATCGGGGTGCTATTTTTGGAGGGCCACCAACCGTCCGCCAGCTGTTTTCAATACTCAGGCAGCCAGCAGCAGGAAACGCGGATGAGTAGAATTTTCAGCCGACGCTGAACAGAAACTTGTATTCCATTTTACATAATTAACGGAGAAATATGGAGTACGATCCGACATATGAGAAGATATGCTCCACGCGCACCGTCCAGTCGGAGAGGAAGGGGTTCTTCAGCGATTTCTGTGGCGATGTGAGGGAGACATGTGGCGACAAGTGGCTGAAGAACTACTTTGGAAAACTCAAGTCGAACGCGGCGCGTGTGCTCTCCATATTCAGTGATCGCGAGGTGTGCGATCCAGTGCTCGGCGTGCTCGAGCACGTCCAGCCTGTCTACAAGCAGAAGGACGCCCTCTTCTCCTTCCAGAGGCGGGCCCAGGCGGACAAGTTCTATCTGTTGAGCTGCAGCACGAATGAGGCAGATGAGCGCAGGGAGCTCCTACAGCAGGCACTGCTGGCCTCCAATCTGGCCGTAATGCGTGCCCCCGAACGGAATGTGAATCCCTCCATTGACGATGGCCTCACCCTTGCCCTGGCCTACCGATCGCGTGCATCCATACTGATAGGCCTGGGCGAGGGCATGCCCGCACTCAGCGACCTCAAGCTGGCCACCAACTTTGGACTGGAGTTGAAGGGCAGCGTGGACTACTACTGCAAGATGGCCATGGCCTATGCGGGTGAGTGGAGCGGCAGGGTCAGCCACTGATGGGAATTATTAAGCTCCCTTTTTGACAGCAATGGGAGAGGGCGCACGGGCCGAAATCTCCTTGAAGATTGCCGAAAAGCTGGCTGGATCCGATACCTCGCACATTGCCAATTGCCGCAAAGAGATCGCAGGGATTAAGCCTGTCCAGAAGGAGCCATCCACGGAGCAGGTGCCGCAGCTGGCCCACGGGGAAAACCCCGAGCTGAGCGGCGCTGCCAATGTGGTGAAGCTTGTGGAGACCAAGGAGAAGGGACGCTTCGTTGTGGCCAGCGAGGGCCTTAAGGCGGGCGATGTGGTGCTGTGCGAGAATCCCGTGGCAGCCTGCCTGATTCCCAGCTTCTTTGGCACCCACTGCCACCATTGTCTCAAGCGGTGAGTGCATTCGATTGTTGGCTTTGCAGTGCCACTGACTGATGAAACTGTATCCCCCGCAGGTTGCACACTCCCGTGGCGTGTCTGCATTGCTCGGGGATTGCCTTCTGCTCGGCCCAGTGCATGGGCGAGGCCTGCGAGAGCTACCATCGCTTCGAGTGCGAGTTCATGGATCTGCTGATTGGCTCCGGCATGTCCATCCTCTGCTTCATTGCACTACGCATCTTCACACAGGCCGCCAGCGTGGAAGATGGCCTGGCCACGGCCAATTTGCTGTTCGAGAACCTGTGCTCGCACGAGGATGTGCGCCAGGCGGAGGATTACCTGCAGCGCTCACTGATGGCCGGCTTTCTGATGCGCATCCTGCAGAAGGCGCAGTACTTTGGCCAGCGCAAAACCGAGGGCGTCAATCCGACAGCCGTGGAGCTGCAGGTGGCCACCGCCTTGCTGGGCCTGCTCCAGGTGCTGCAGTACAACGCGCACGAGATCTACCAGACCCAGGTGACGGACGAGCATCGGTTCGAGGGCAGCAAGACGGTGCATGTGGGCGCAGGTCTCTACGGCACTGGCTCCTACTTCAACCACGAATGCTGGCCAAGGTAGGCGGAGGCGTAATTACTCGCAGTGTGCTCTTATGTACTCCTTTTTTCCATCCATTCTCCTGCAGCGTTGCCAGCTATTTTGTGGGCAAGAAACTGGTGCTGGCGGCCACAAAGCCGCATCGTCCGAACGAAGTGGTCGCCGTCAACTATGGCCCCATCTTCACGTACACCAATCTTAAGGAGCGCCAGAGGTCCCTGCGTGGCAGATACTCCTTCAGCTGCAGCTGCATGGCCTGCCAGGAGAACTGGCCGCTGCTCCAGAAGCTGGACAAACAGGTGCGCTTCTGGTAAGTATATTTGTGGATCGGAAGCCAAGCAATTACTTTATCTAATACATGTATGTATACCTTAAAGGTGCACCTCGGCCAACTGTGTGAATCTGCTCAAGTTCCCAAAGGACTTGGCCAAGGATGTGCGGTGTCCGCGCTGCCGCAAGAATATCTCCCTGAAGGAGAGCGTCGCCCGGCTGATCAAAATCGAGGAGCTCTACAGGGAGGCGGCCCAGGCGATGCAGGCGCAGAAGACAGCCGAAGCCATTGAGCTCTTCAAGGAGGGCATCGATCTGTTCTTTCAAATAGCTGCCCTGCCCCATAAGGATACTCTGCTTGCACAGCACTCGCTGACAAAATGTGTCGCAAATACGGGCACCACCTTCAAGAAGTAGCATTCAGATGGAAATAATCATTGACTTGCATATGTATTTATATGTATTAATTATTAAAACGTTTTTCTACATAATACGCTGCTGATTGAATACGAATTTTCTTAATTGAATGTACATTTTTAGATAATAGCACTGAGTTCGATAAATTGGTTGAATTTTAGTATTTTTACCGCCATATATTGCTGCAGCCCTGCAACAGGTGTGTCGGTATTTTTGCTGTTCCCGATGCATCCCTGCGCCAGCTGTTGCAGCTGTGTTGGTCACACTAATTTTACAGCCCTGATGCTGGGCTTGTTTTGAAATTTTTGCACTGTCTGGAACTAAAAATGTTTAAAAAACTTAAGCCGGGTGAAAGCGAGGAGGATGTTCTCCGTATGGCAGCCGACTTCAATGCGGAACGACAGAAGAATCCAAATTTTCAGCCAGCAGCGGCGTTTGTGCGTATGGATAAGCGTAAGTGATTATTCTGCGCCATTGCTTGTGCCGGGTGCCATGTAAATATTGTCCATATATTGTGTAGCTCCAAGGAAGTCCATGTTTGCACAGAAGCGGGAGCAGGCGAAGCTGGGTCGCATATCCGCCACCAACGAGTCAGTCCCACAAGAGCCCGAATTGGCCGTAGAAAAGATGAAAGGAAATACAACGAGCAGTAATGGGACTCCATCCAAGGTTCTCCTCGATGAAATTCATGAAAACATGCTGGGAGATGTGCGTGGCAGCAAAGTGAAGCCCAGTCTGATGGGCGCTGTGCTTGGCGAGATTGTGGAAAAAGCCGAGGGTGCACAGCGTCCCCCAATCCAACATTCCCATGTGGTAAGATCGCAACAAGTGGGTTTTTCACCAGCTAATAACATTTCTGACCTTCACAGCCAGCCACCAATAGGCCTCGCAGCATTTTCGCCAAACAGCTTTTGGAAGGAAGTGCAAAGACTGTTCAGGACTCCCAGAAGAAACTCATTTCCAAGGAACCAACCGGTCGCAGTGCCATTGTGAGAGATGTGAAACTGGCAAAGGAACTGCATGAGGAAAACATGGCTCTGCTCAGTCAAATGAGCCCTGAGGACATTTTAGCCGAACGACAAAGATTGCAGGCCACATTGGGTAAGCCAACTGATAACCACTGGTTTTTATTTAATTATCAATTTAAACCCAATTACAGATCCAGCTTTGCTTGCGTTGTTTTCCAAAAATCGTGCAACCAGGAGCCCTTTGCCTAAGAGTGAGCCATCGCCAAAGCCCATCGAGCCCACGCCACAGCCTCAAGAGCCCATCTCATCGTTGGTCGACTCCAATCCAGCCCATGCGCTTCTGCTACAAAGTGACGAGGACAAATGGCTTAATTTCAATCTCGTAGAGGAGCACAAGCTGGCCTGGATGCGCGATATACCAGCCAAGATGAGCGAGCTGAAGCCGGGACAGCAGTTCGATGCGCGCTTTGATTGGAAGGGTGTGCTACTGCCACACACGCTCAAGAATCCAGAGCAAGACCAGGCCCCACCAGTGGACGAGCGAGAGCTGTATTTGCACGGCGAGGAAGCTGATCGGCCGGGCTACACGCTGCAGGAGCTCTTTCGATTGGCACGGTAAGTGCTGTCTAGCCCGGACACTACAATTTAATAATTTCCCTTTGACTTGGCAGCTCCACTGTGTTGCAACAAAGGATCTCGGCATTCGGTGCCATTGCGGGTATCTTAAGCATCTACAATCAGGGCTTTTATGACCAGGTGCTCAACCTGCCGGTCTCAAAAATGTTCTTCCTATTGCGCTTTGGCCTCGATGAAAATGTGCCCGCGCAACTGGAGGTAGTAAGCAGGGCTCTGGCCTGCTTGTTCTACAACGAAACGGACGAGGTGCTGCTGGACTACATCCACGACAATGCCTACTGCCATTGGCAGCCAACGCTGCAGGTCGTGAGCAGTTACAGCGACTCGGACTCCGATCCCACATCCATTGCCTTTCTGCAGCGCTACATGAAGCTGCTGACGAGCAGTCCCTCTGTGCGTGCCGATGTCGCCGAGGATGAGACGGAGAGCCGCATGTCCATGGATGACTTTCAGCTGGCCGAGACAGACCTAATGGATTGTCTGTTGCGGACGAACATATTACAGCGCATTACGTGAGACAGAATAGTAACAATCCAATAAGGAACAATCAATTATAATCGTTGTGTGTACCCACAGGTTTATCTTGAGCTCAGTGCGTCCTGACAACAGCACCGTGGATTCCTGCCTGAAGCTGCTCATACGCATCGCTCGCACAAGCATCAAGGTGGCACGGCAATTGGCAAACGAAAGTCATCTCTTGGATGTTATATTAACCAACTTCCTGCCCGCTGGGCCATCGGCGAGCGACGCCTTCTACGGCCAGCCGCATCCACTCTGCTTGAAGCTTTTTCGAATAATGCTCTGCCAGCACTTGGACATAGCCAAGAGCCTTGCCAAGGGCGGGCTAATTGAAAGACTAAAGCTGTTTCTGTTTCTACGCGACAGTGTTGGGGTTTGTATGAATTTTGATGATTTATTGATCTAGATAATGAAGAGTCTCGCTCGTTTTGCAGGGCAAGATGGTACGCGTTCAGGTCGAGGCACTGCGCATCCTGCGCTGTCTACTCATTCTGGGGATTGTGGATCGCGATCTGTACAGGTGTGTGAGAACTTCTATTGCATTGAATTCATTATTTGCTCCGTGATGAACTCTTTGTTCACATTGAGATAGCATTTGACGGTTTGATAAGCAATGTCGCAGCCATCAATGCCCTCTGCAAGCGATAGGAATGTACTATAGGGAGCGGCCAACAGGATATCCATATCCTAATACATACTCTGGGTGCCGCAGGCGCCAACCAATTCGTTGATCTTGGGGTGAACCTCTTCAGGCAGGACATCGATCAGAGCCTCCAATTGCATTACGTTGTTGCTGTCGATCTGTGGGGACAGAATACGGTCATTAATTTGAACACTCTCCAATCACAGTCCGTGCATATACGCACCAGTCCGAACATGTCAAACATGCAGTGCACAAAGCACTTGAAGGCTGGATCATCGGGTAATACCTGGTCCTTCTTAGCCTGGATCATTCCCTCTGAAAGTGTCGATGATTACTATCAATTATTTCATTTCAACTGACGCCTCACGCTCACCTTCGGATGCTCCTGTCTGGTTAATGCAGCGTGTCTTCAGCTTTGCTATTTGCTTTTTCATCACCGGAGATAGCTCAAACTATTTCGACAGGACATTAGACATGTAAACCAACTGATTGAACAGAAATACTCACCGCTTGGCTCGGTGCCAGCGTATCGTATGCGATGAGTGCGGCCAGAATAAGGCAAACATTCCAGGAGGCAACCATTGTGTCGGACACTTGACTGAGGCTGCTCGTCAAGTAACGCTCACTTTTATAGCCTGTAACCTGTAGGAATGGAATGTGTGGGGCCTAATTGCTACTATTATTGAGTGGCACTTCATCTATGTTTAAATCGTTACAGACAGTTCCTGCCCGCCCTGCGCCAAATGGTGGACTGGCACTGCAATCACAGTGTTTTCGATGGAGTGGGCGGTTCGGTGCTGATCCGGCAACACGCAGCAGCCCTGCTCGTGGCAATTGTGGCCGCCGGCGAGAGCGGAGTCTGTGACGTGGATGGGCAGAAGCTGCTGGCAGAGCCACTGCACAATTGCTGTTGCAGCTGGATGCACTCTGCCTCGCGCATCGATGCCATCAAGGATGTGAGTTTTACCGCAAAATCTAATCCTGCCACAGCTACATTTTCACTTTAGTTCACCCAACTGACGCTACTGAGTGCTGCGTTGTATGCCGTTTCTTGGTTCGCCCGCAATGGCTATTTGGGAACGACGGCCTTTCAGCCATTTCTGCGCAGCGTTCTTCCGCAGTTCGTGCGCTCCCCCTGCTTCGTTGCTTGTGTGCGTGACCTAGGGTGAGTTAATTAGGGAGCCGGGAGCATACCCATTTCATCACACTTAATAACTGCCTCCACAGCAAGGGCTCCGTTTTACTGCGACGCCCCATCGATCGGCGCAATGTTCATCCCGCATTGCCGAATGTGGGCGCTGTATTGATGCACGACTATGGACCGCAGCTGATCGTGAGCGACACGTATCCGGTGCTTCTGTTGAGCAGCATCTGGGCTTTGTGCGACCTGTCGCTGGAGTCTGGCCAGAGGCCATTGTTTGAGGCGCTTATGCAACCGTCGGTGCTGGAGCCAGTGGCCGAGTATCTGCGTCAAATGAGCTCCGGGCTGAATCGCATCCTGGCCACCAACTTCTTTGCACGCAGCGAGCTGAGGTTCGTCCATCAGTTGCTCGCCACAGACGGACTGGAGACCTACTTGGAGCGCACGCAGCTGCTGCAGCTGGTCTACAATTATCTCTGCTGCCTATCTACAGCCCACGCGACACAGATCAAGAGCACTTTCGAGCGCTTTATCTTCAATGGGAAGTACGTGGAGTTGGATGCAGCGTGCCTAAAGCTGCTGCAACAGACTTGCATGGAAATGATTTACCCGCACGTGATTGCTGTATGCTTACCAATTCATTCACACATTTCTCAGACACTAAACATTCGCTTTACGACAAGTAGGACAACTCTGAGCCCTCGCTGTCGCTGGGCTACACGCAGGCACCCATCCTGCCGGCTGATTGGCCATTCTTTCAGATGCGGCTTATCCTTAGCAACTACTTGCAGAATGTGCAGCAGCAGCCAGCGGCCATATTCTCAGGTGAAGCACACGCAAAGCTAATCTCTCTTTGAGACTATCCAAAATCCTTTTCCTTTTCCTCTTACAGAACAGCAAGTGGTGCGCATGACCCTTATGTTTGTGCGGCAATTGGAGAAGGAAGGCTTGCAAATTGTTTCGCCGCTGGAGAAGCTTATGTATCTGATGATTGCCTTCATGGGTCCGGACTCGCAGTTCTTGGAGCAGGATCTGCATGAGCTGCTGCACGGCTACCTCAAGGATTTCTACACCCAGCAAGCCACGCATCAATTTGACTTTGATGCCGATGTAGTGGATAAGGCCAGATTCGAGCCACTCTACTATCTGTTTGTGGAGCACTTTGCAGCGGCCAGCTACGGCGATGAGCTCTTCAGCTCGCTGGTGCTGCTGCCTTTGGCCCAGAAGTACGACAATAAATGGCGACGGCGCCTCTGGTCCGAGCATGTTCAGGTTATGCGGTTTCTGAACTGTCAGGAGGATTTGGTGGGCTCTAGCAAAAACTGAATTTAAAATTTTAACTGACTGCAATTCTTTTGCAGTTAATCGGTGGACTGTCTGCGTATCTGGAACCTGTAGAGGAGGAGCCATCGCTGGTGCAGTTGTACGGCGATGCACTGGAGCGTAATCTGGTTCGTCCTGGCAGCATTGCTTATCGGATAGCTCAGCACCACTTCAATCACTCGCAGGTGGTGCAGAAGACCAAATTGTTTTGATTATCTCAAAATTAATTAGGCATGTACCTCCAGTGGACTCTGTGGCGATAAAGTAATGTCCAAAAGTTGTCTAAATGTGGCAATTTTCTATTTAAAAACGAACTGATTTCGGAGTTATCTCTGCTGGCTGTTTAATATTCCATATCGGACCGAAATAGAACCTGCTCAGGAAGACACTTGAGAATGATATGCACGTGATTTGCCCCACAGTGGCCATTGGACTGCCCATTCGAGTGCCCCAGCTGAACACTTAATAGGTATAGAAATAAATGTATGAGTAAGACATCAAAGTAACAGTAAGAGTCCTACTTTTGTATGCCCATAGGGATCAGTAGTTGTGTAACCATTGTCCGCATATCTACTTTAATTGCATGTCCGTAATCTGCTTGTGGCAGCCTGACTGATGCAGCCTATCGGCCTCAATTAATTAACATCACTTGACTTATTGACACATGGGCCAAGACTCGGTTGCCGTTGGCGTTGGCTTTCCCTGCCCTACCCTACCCTGCCCTGACGGCTGACAAAATATATGTAATTAAAACGAGCACAATTGAGGGGCCCGCTGCTAATTAAATTATTTGATCTGTGTATGTGTGCTGCATTCATGTACATATGTACGTGTGCGTGTTTCCTTTTTGTTTCTTCTTCTTCCTCTCTGTATGCTCTCTTCGAAGTGTATAGCCACCCACGTCACATCACACACAATTCTCTACCATGCGTACGTACACTCTGGCAAATTTAAAGGCATACGCCTGTCGCTGTGACACATGGCGTATGCGCAACGAAGGGGGGCACGCACGAAGACTTACTTCTTTTTCTCGTGTCCACACAGACATTGGACTCGACTCCCCAGGCATGAGTTTCAGCTTGGGTAAGCAAGCGCAGAGCAGCCACAAAGTGCGAGGTGTTAGAAGACTAGTGTTTAGATGTTAATTGCTTTTAAATGGACGTTAATCATTTGATAAGCAAGCGCTGCCCGCCTCGATGGTAAATATTTACAGAGGCCCCATAAATTAACCAGTGCTAAGCGGTTGAAGTAACGACAATAAAATTAAATATCGATCGCCCCCCCAAAACTTTTATGAGGCACTGTGCGCAATCTATTTACCTAGACTTGATTGCCCCATTGCAAATTAAAACTGATATTGGAGGTGGGTGCATAGGATTTTTAACTTCAGAATGAATTATCAATCCTTATCAATTCATTTTCGTTTTGCATACCCTTTGACGATGGTATTATTGTTTTGTGGCGCATCAAATAAATAAACTATATTTAATAAACTTGACAAATGCACTCTGAATATTAGTCTGATGAGGGCGGCATAAATTAAAATTAAAGTAAGTCTGTACTTCAGCCAACATTTAATCAAAATCAAAACCCTAGGGAAAGGGTACACACAATTCGTCGCGACAAAGTTTGCTGCCTCGATTTTGTTTAATTTAGATTTTTGAGCCAAGTCACTAGACATTTTTGTGCAGAGTTCGCTGGAAATTGATTTTGAGGGAATTATTTACCGACAGCGGTGAAGTAAAAGAAAGTGCCAAGAGGGAAAATTGTTTATTATTTGTTTTATCAATATTTAATATTTATCGAATTTATACATACAACAAAATCAATATTGTGAAGGGTGAGGCAGAACATTACTGTTTGATAAGGCATCGAGGTCTCTCCGCTGGTTACACTCCGCATAGCCTCCAGCTTGTAGGCCACTCCGGAGGTTGTATATCCGGAGTCGGCTCTTATCGTAGATAAAAAACATTGAAAATGCCAGATAGCAAGTTCCCATTTACCAAAAGGTCTCCCCCCACAATATGACTGCCAGTTATTATAATATTGTCTTCTATCGGCGATCGCAACGCCAAATATTTGCATAGCCTGCACCTGACGGCGCACACCGGTAGTGTACCAGGAACCGGTTTGGTTTCGTTGGGTGCGCTTCCAGCTGTGGACTTGAATGTTCAGCCAGCTCCTTTATTAAAATTTTACCCCTAAGAGCCCTTGGCAACAACAGAAGGGACACAATGGACATATTTACACACGATTCGATGGCAGCAGACAGCTGGATGTTATTTGCATTCGGTTGTGCTGAAAAATATTACATTTAAAAGTTGGCAAATTCTGTAAATGATTATCGATTAGCGATTATTCCAATACATACATATACATATGTATAAATCCTTACTAGGCTACTTTTTCTGAAAATTCTTGAATGATTGTTTTTTGATAGCCAAAGTTCCTGTTGTTCTCAATTGCCCTAATTCTTGAAGAAATCTTTTTAACTGCAGCATTAAGAGCAACCCCTGTACATTTTTTATTTACTTTTCTATTTCGTTCTCAATGCTAGGAAGCCCTCGCTAGGGTCGTTGAAAACTAACCCCCTTTGGAAAACAAGCTGAATCGGCATATCGCAAGGGAGGCAGAAAGAGGCAATAAAGTACACTGTATCAACGCATATACGTATGTATGTATGTACATATGTACTATGTACATAGTAGACTTTATACATATACATAATACCACATTCAACTCCAACTCCAGCACCATGACCATCCCATTCCAAACCATGTGCATGCATGTTCATGCATGTGCATGAAAGTGGAATCTTTTAGAGCGCACGTTTCGGCAATTTCGTATCGATCACGTCATGAGTACGTACATACGAGTGTATGTTATGCTTTGCCGAAGAGTCATCGTGTGTTTGTTTGTTCGCCGCGAGCGAACAACTGAGGCGAATTGGTTGATATTTCGATCCCACCGTTAGCTCGTTTCAGTCTTTCGCCGACTCTAAAAACTGAATGTTGAATGTTCCTCCGATCGGAGAGACACGCCGCGCAGCGCCACGTTTGAGTTTGTTTATTTGTTGATGCTCCCGTGATTCCGTGCAGATCGAGTGGCCAAAAGAAGTAAACATTGGGGATACCTCTGCGATCCGTTTATTTTGGTGCTGCATAATAAAAAGATATTTATTTTAGCCGAAAGCCCCCCCCGCCATAGGCAAGTGCGTTTCATATGCGAGTATATTTTTGAAGATTTCTTATGTGCAAAATAAGAGGAACGATTTTGTGTTCCAGCCCCACCTTTCGTTGACGTTGATCAGTCAAGCAGATCGTGGTACCGTTAGCAGCTCCGAAACACATTTAATTACATTGCAAAGCGTTTTAGGATTGGGTGCAGTGCTACATCAGTGCTACATACATACATACATACATACATATGTACATACATATATTAGCGTGAAAGCGACCGAAAGCTGATGCGAATGTAAACGAAAAGTGCCCTTTTGTACATACATACATACATCCAAAAAAACACATCCAATTTGTGTGTGTGTTTTTTTTTGTGGAAAGTACATTTGGGGAATTTCAAGTGGGTCCGGGTCTGTCTTGTGCTTCATGTATTTCGTTGCGGCACTGCCTTCGTGCTGATAATAATTATTTGTAAGCATAGGCTGGAGCTTCCATTCCCGCTGCCTGCTGGCGAGAGCAAATGTTTGCCGATGAGTGGGAGAGTGTGTGCCAAGTGAATAAGTGAATTTCGAATTCGGTAAAATACAAAAATACAAAAAGAAAATCAACAAAATTGTGTGTGGAACGAATTCCTAAAAAAAACGACTCTAGTATCCAAGATCCAATCCATTAATTAATAGCCAGGCAGCTGGATTCTACCTTCCAAGCGATTTCGGTAAGTTCATACGAGTGTCTACGTCTACAGAATATTTATTTACTTTAAAGCCACATATTATTCCAAGCGAATGTGTGCCCTAGAGCCCACCAGCTGCGTTGTGTCGGTTGGACGACCCCCTGGCCTTTGTCTATCTATCTGTACATACGTATGTATGTAAGCTCGTACCGCCTCGAGAATAACGTGGTTTTCTTTTGTCTTTGATCTCTGTTGTAATTTAATAAACCCTCAATTGTGCCATCCAAACTATCAAATTATGAAAGCTCCCTGAAAAAGTGCTCACTTTCGTTCAGATTTCTTCGGGTTGTATCACATCTGTGGGGCCAAAACATCCGCATAGGTCAGCAGTGTGTTATCATTTGTGCCTGCCTCTCCGGCCACTTTATTCCAAAATTCATGTTTAATGTTGAGTGTTGGCTTCACTGGCCCACTGCACAACAAGTGCCTCTCGAGTGCACTTGAACTTGAAAGCTATTAGCGAGTTTTCCGGGTCCCTGTCTCATTCAACTTGTAAAATATGAGGAAATGCAACAAGTGCTGTCGAGAGTCGACAAACGCGATGTACGTAAATATTCATGGAATTGGCAACTGTTTTTAGGGCCTAGGAGACAGGGTATGCATAGATCATTGTTTTCCTCAACTAACCGACGTAATCGTTGTTATGACATTCCCCAGCGACATACATACATACATACATACATACGTACATACATATGTATATTTGTGTACATATGCATTCACTTTGCGGTCACTTGTCGCTCTTGGGTCGGCATATACATAGTATCTTCGGGTTAAATGTACATTTGCACTTGCAACACACGTTTTGTCAGTTCAATTTGTGTATGAGTTAATTAATTAATATGTAATTGTAATTTCACCTGCCGGATGTACATATGTACAAACATACGAAAAACTTCATGTAAGAAAAAGCAGAAAAGAGCAGCTGCCCGGAAGAAACAATTCCTGCTTCAGGGTTGCTCTGGCTGCTGTCCAACCCAACCCCTAACCTAGACCTACCGATCCACATTCAAAGGGGGTTGCATTTGAAGGTCGTGTCCTATATACACCTACTGACGCAAACTCTTACACACGCGCACCGATGAATGGACTGACAAATTCCAGTTCGGATCGGAGCACAGCGCCTGTCAGAGCGGATAAAGGCGCGGAAACGAACACAACCACACGCCTCGATTAACTTGTCCATTTGCCCAGCCATTGACACAATATAACTAATGGAAATGCAGCGCTCCGATTGTCACTGCCTTTCCTGCTGCCTTCTGCCTGGTCTGTGCTGTGGCCTGTCTGTGCGGCGTCTGGGTCTGGTTATGGATGGTGGTGGTGGTGGCCAGGAGGAGGAGGATTTGCAACTCAACTGGCGCTAGCGCTCTGGCTGATCCAAGAGGCTTTTCTTGTCAGCCACAGACAACAAATGACGGGGAAATGAAGGGGAACAAAGGCAGTAGGACGTAGCACAGGCACACAACGGATAGATCACAACAGAACAGAACAGAACGGAATGAAATGGCGAAAAAATGAACTAATACTCGTAAATCATTGACCTTGCGAACCTTGACAAAGCGACTGAGTGCCTCGGAATAGTTAGTCAAGCAATGTGCATAGATGGATGGATGGCACTCACTTGGCGACTAGACAGTCAAGGCGAGGTAGTCAAGAGGTACAATACTCGCAGTGGAGGTGGACCACGGCGGAAATGGGTATATGAATGCTCGGAAAGCGACTGAAAATTATGCAAAGCGGTCCGCCAAGTCACGGAATCACCGAGCAGCGACCAGCGACCAGCGACTAGAGCCGCTGCTGCAGCGAATTCGAATTGCAGCGTTGACAATTTTCACCTTTTGCCTTTTGTCTTTTGCACGTTTAATCAAGATTTATGACAATTGACGGAACGGCAGCGACGTGGCAACGCCGTACCCGTAGGGCGGTGGGGTTTCGCGTGGGCGTGTGTCGAGTGTCGGGTACAAAAGTAAAACATCTTTTGCGTAAGAAATCTGCTAATCAAAGTGATGGGACGCGTGTGCCGGCGGTTGGTTCCCCCCCCTCAAAGACATCCAGTGAAATTCCGCAAAATAATTTCATAAATTGAATACGCGTTTGATTAAAATCCAAAATTAGCTTCAGCCGCAGCCGAAGCCACAGCCGTATCCGCAGCCCAGGTCCAGCTTCCTTTCATGCTGCCCAGAAGAATTTTAGATAAGAGACCGAAAGCAAGACCCGCTGCTTTGATGTTTGCTGGATGAATGGTTAATGGGTTCAACATTTTTCGAGGGGCCAAGAGATTAAGCATAAAGTCCCATTGAGACTAATAATGTACATACATAATATGTATGTAAGTATGTACAAGTATTTGCAGAGAATCCCAACTAATGAGCCAGCAACAGAAGCAACAACAGCAGCAGCAGCAGCGAGCCAATTGGCCAGGTAAACAGTTCTCTCTGTTCTTGCTTTGCTTCAGCATTCTTTAAGGCCCTTTTTTTGTTTGTTTGTGGGCCAGAAACTTGAATTTTCACAATACCTACAGATAGTATATATGTATACTTGATTTTGCTGCATGGATGGATGGACACAAACGTTTGGTTTCTATTTATCATACTTTGCTTTGTTCTCCGCTCAGCATAGATCCGTGTAATGTACATGGCACTACCAAAAGAAGTCTCTCTAAAACAAAGTTCGTGAATCATCCTGACGCCGCTTTTCACAATCCGTGCAATGACCTGTGAAATTATGTGGATTATAGTACGGATACACATACAATATATATCTCTGTATTCGTAGGGATTCTTTCTCTCTCTCTGTCTGTCTCTTTGTGAGATACTCCGCCGAACAACAGACACAGTTGAATTCTGTACTGTGTGGCCTGTGCCTGCGGGAGCTTTAAATGTTAGACCGCAGATTTATTTTTCTTAGAATCACATTTCGGTGAAAATTGTTCATGTGTTAACATTTATTTTTTAAAGGTTCTGTTGTGGAAAGTTACGGAATTTTTTTTACCCGACTGCCAAGAATCAATATTCTGTATCGTTCGCACATTACGTATATGAATATATTTGGTTTTATTTTAATGTTTGTTCATTTCAAGTGGTGGCAGATAGTAGACCTTTTAATTTGCATAGTAAACCTGAAGTGGAGACGGGTTTGGCACCCGCCCGTAATGGATGTCAAGCTTGAGGTGTGAGGGCCACAGCATCGTTGCTGATTAGAGAAGGCTTAGGCGTTTCTTAATTGGCCGGCAAAGTTATGTTTTTCCATCCACATCCAAATTAATTGGGGGAACGTGCCAATGTCCAGTCCGTGCGCTCGTGCCTTCATCGGGGCCCTTTGAGTGGATGCGATTAAGTAGGCACTCACGGCAACAGTTGGCAACAGTGTTTTGGGCAGTATTAACGTGGCTTATTCTCCGCTGAGAGACTCTACACATAAATATGTGTAGAGTACTAAACTGCTGTACAATGGAAGCAGCGAGCTGCTTAAATAAGAATGCTGGTGCTGAAAAAACTGTTGCAAAGGTTCTCGCTTTTTTACATGAAATTATATAAAATATTTTTCCTTTTTGCAGAAAACATCTAACAGGTTTGTTGTTGTATAAAAACGCGTATATGTAGGTAATTATTTGTTTCTGATTAAAAACGGTGTAAGCCTTCAGCCTGAGTTGAGAATCCGTTATGGAAATCACTCCTAATGGAAACTTTCCATCTACTTACGCGAAAATCCTTTGAGTGCCGCAAAGCTTCCTTTCATCTTAGCAATTAGACCCGTTAATGGCCCAAAACCTAAAAGCAGAATCTGGAAATTTGTTCGGGCACACGCAAACGCAATAGGCTGGGCGTTCAGTTCGTTCCGTTTACAGCGCCCTTTGAGCTAGTTAATCGTTTGCCAAAAATCAGAGACTAAGTCCCCCTGGGAAGGGTGAGCCCTGCACCGATTCAAGTAGAGTACTACCTTGGGTACGTACGTACGTATGAACGTGTTTATATGCCGAACATGCAGCCACAAAATGCAACTGAAACTGCAACTGCAGTTTTGCTTGCTTTGTTGCCTTGGCAGTGGTGCTTCCAATGCTTAACGTCTGCATTCTAGTCATGTGAGAGGCATTAACTGACGACTGGGGACACGACGCGTCGTGTGGCACCAGCACCACCACCCCGCTAGAAGGTAGACACACTCGCACATGACCGATACCAATTTTTATCGCACATTTAGGCGGTCATTAAGCTGCGGCTAAGGCGACAATATTCATGTGAGACGCCGCTCAAGTTTACGACTCAGTCTTTGTCTCTGACTCGGACTCTGGGCAGGTGCATGCTTTAATAATAAGTAAGCCCGGTCGAGAACAAACTGAGCAATCAGCACGACTCTTGGGGGCTGTTCTGCCTCTAAAATGTATTTTTGCTGGGTCAGCAAATAGTCAGAAAGAGAGAGAGAGTGGAGCGAATCAAGTGACGAATACTCACTCATCGATTGCCGTCAACATTTCCACGAATTTCGGCTTAGTTGCTTTGGTTATTAAAACTGAAATTCGTACAAGTTTTCTGGTTGGCATTGCCTTTTTATTGCTGTTGGTAAAATCGCCAGTACGATGTATGTGGAAATCCGAGTCGGGCCTTGTTAAAATTTTTTCGTTTGCCGAACGAACTTTCGTTTCCTGCGAATCGAATAATCTTCAAATGGGCATTCGATTTGATCCGATTCCTTCCATTTAATATCCAGTCATGCGGTACTCTTACATACATACATATGTACATATGTACATACATATATCTCGCCAGCAATACATTTTTATTAACCTTTTTGATTCTGGCACTTTTGTGTTTCTTCTGCCTGGTGTGTGATTTTTCGTGTGTTTTTGTATGCCTTTGCACTTAATTTATGTTGCCACAAATGAGGCAAAATAAGTGAAGCGTTCTTTTTTTTTTTTTTTTTTTTGGTTTTTGGTGGGCTTTGGAGTCCACGGAGAGCTAAAGTCAGCTGGGGTACTTACCCAGCGGCATGATATTTCCATTTCCGAGTCGTAAATACTTGCCGGCGTCTCGCACTTTACGACTTTAAATCATAAAAGAAGTCACCATACCGCTTGTCCCCCTTCCCCGCCCTTTAACAGGGAAGCCGAGCCTGTGGCCCACTTCTGGGCTTCTTCTGTTTGCGGCATAAAAACCCACGAAATATTATTTATGGCGCTTTTCATTTGAAATTTATAACCGAAAACCATATGAAATAAATAACCAAATGTGCCGCACAGAAAGGCAACTGGTGCTGGGCCACTGATCCTTTTGGTACTGGCAAATACTACTGGCCTTTAAGGATAGCTTAAAAGTTATTGTTGACGTATTGTAATTTGGGAATTTCTGTGACTTCACTTACAGGTTTTGAGAGTAGTGCAAAATATGGTCTAGAAATCAGTGAGTGGAACAACTCTGTCGTGCGGTGCAAATGGGTTTTTTTTCCTTAACTGGTGTGTGACAGAGTGATGTGTGGGAGCTATGTACATACATTCGTCTGATCACGAACCCCAACTCTCTTTGAGTGCAGACTCATGGTGGTGTTACCCCAGACATGATAGAACACGTTGACAATAACCTCAGCATGGGCGACAATGAAATCTACTTTGGAATAATTGCATTTCTAGGCCAGAAATATGCAAAATGTATAACTTTCCCATTCGAATTACACATGTTTGTACACTTAACTAAATAGACATTTGGATTTCAAGTATACGAGTATTTATGGTAGGAGCTCTACTAAAACGAACTTGTGCTTGAGTTGCATCATGGAATAACTCATTTCGATTCACTCTTAATTGAGACATCACCAAAACTGCTGCCACTGTTGCACTTGCTTGCTGTTTAAGGCGAGCAGCGGCTCTCGTTTGAAATTGGGTCAAGTTTGAACGACGCACAGCACAGGCTAAGTGCGAGAACATAAAATAAAAGTAAACTTGCTGTTGTTTAACGAATTCTCTGTGAGTATAAAAAGCATACTTGATTCGTGGAACATGCAGAAAATAAGCAAACATGTCAGTCCCCTGGCAATGGACATGTTTAGCAAGTTACGAAAAAAGCTTTAATAGCTGGAATTTTCATTGACTGGTCCTTTTTCGACAGATAATCGTAATTAAAATTGCATAAAATGTAAATATCATTGGCTGGCGGGTAGAAATGATTGCCAAATACATTTCCTGGCAATGATATTAATAAATACGAGCCAGAATTTCCAATTATTATGCTACCAATATTTGTTTTTATACCCGTACTCAAAAAGAGTTAAGGGGTATACTGTATTTGTGGTAAAAGTGGATGTGTGTAACGCAGAGAAGGAAAATTTTCCGACCCCATAAAGTATATATATTCTTGATCAGTATCAATAGCCGAGTCGATAGAGCCATGTCTGTCTGTCTGTCCGTCTGTCCGTCTGTCTGTCTGTCCGTCTGTCTGTCTGTCCGTCTTGATGAGCGCCTAGATCTCAGAGACCTTAAGAGCTAGATCAACCAAATTTTGTTTCCAGACTCATGTGATATCACACTGTTACAAGTGTATTTCAGAATTTCGCCCCGCCCACTTCCGCCTCCACAAAGGACAAAAATCTGTGGCATCCACAATTTTAAACATAAGATAAAACTAAAAGCGCAGTATCGTAAAGAATGACCATATCTATCAGATTGCCGAATCTGAACCAGATCGGATCATTATTATAGCCAGAATAAAGAAATTAATTTTCAGTTGCTTCCCCCACCTCCTCTGGCGTTGCTGACGATATTCATTCTCTTTCTCGCTCGCACACACTCTGCCCTGTGCAATGCGCGAGCAACCCTAGCGGAGGAGATGTAGAATATAAATGGTAGATGTAGAATATTTGTTCTACATGTATTATCTACATTTTACATGTAGATGTAGTTAACATATGTAGCAAAAAAATTTAAAATGTAAAATTAAAAATTATTTTTTTTAATTTCAATCATAAGCTCATAAATTTATATACTGACTGAGTACGGGTATAAAAGTAGAGTCGCGACCAAAAGCGACTCACGTTCCTTCTCGTTTCATATGAAATTCATTACTGAAATGAATATTGAGGTCTTTAATTTGAGTAAAAACTGTTATGAGGATAGGGACTGGACCTTTTTTTTTGCTAGTGCAGTTCAAAAAAAATAAGTGCATCTCATGGTCGGAGTTGCTTGTTTTTTTTCCCCCTCCATTTGAAAGTGGTAATGAAGTCGCGTATTTTAGTGCAATGCTTAAAACGGAATGCTGCGCTTGTGAGTGGGGAATATGCAGCCCCAAGTGGTGTGACCGGAGATCCAACTATGATACTGGGATTTGTGTCAGCAATGGCACACCGTATACCCCCCTAGGTCCCTGAACCTGCTACCCCACTGGCAAGAACACATTAAAGTGTTAATGTTCCTTTTGAATGAGAAATGTTGCGTAATTTCTCTGGGCTCTGACAACGACTAAAGGGCTGTCAGGCGGGCTGTTAGGCGGCACGCAGCTTCTTAATCGCTTAAGTAGTTGATGCTCAGAGCCAAATCCTCTGGCAGAAGACATCTGGGCAACCCTTTGGAGCCGACACGAAATGTGGGCTAAAAGAATTAGCCTTGTTGCCAAATGGACAACCATTCTGGTTTATTACTAAACCGTTTGCATTATTTGGCTTTTGGGGCGCACAGCCGCACGCACACACAGCCACCCCAAAGCCTCATAGCCACTTTGCATTTTTCCCACATTCCCCGATTTTCTTTTTTTGTAGCTTTCCAGCTTTCCTGCTTGCCGGCTAGTTGCTACTAGTTTGTTTTTGGCTGGTTCCAGTGGGCGGACAGTAATGTAATACAATGCGGATCAGCACGCTTGACTTGCTCAACTTTTGCTTTTGTGTGTTTCTGACACTTTGCCTTCTTCTGCGTATCTGCCTGCTCTTCGCCTGCGTATCTGCCTGCTCTTCTCCTGCTCTTCTGTATCTTGCTGCTCCCATCCTGGGTCTTTGGCTTGTTAATCCGCTTTGATGCGTATCCTGGCCGTTTATACTATGTATTTCCTTTAGTAGTTGCTAGTGAGTGTGTCCCGCTACGTTCCGACGGCAGGCAGGCAGGTCGGCTACCCAGTTGACCTCCTGTCATCTGCCGATGAACGGCCGGAAACGGCCGCAGACACACTGCTTGCTGGCATCAGTGAGTCAGCACGATGTGGGGGCGAAAAAAAAGTTTTGTTTTTGCTCCGTATACCATCTACGATACGTGGATAAAAACGATTGATATCAATATCAGGCAATATGTCCTGCAATGGCCCAGGACATCACCAAATGACACGTATGTATGTATGTACATACATTGCGTGACATGCTGATGTGCTTGATGTCTGGTCATTAGGTTTAGGTCCATGTCCTTGTCCACGTCCACGTTCCCTTCTTTTTTTTCCGGCTCCTTGTAGCTGGCTGCTGCTGCTGACGATATATTTCGATATGTTTTATAGCTGCGGCGCTTTTTTTTTGCTCAGCATCTTGTAATTGAGGTCGTGCAATAAAATTTCTAGGCACTTTTGTTTTGATGACCTCTGTTGACTTTTCGACTGGTGTAAATTGGTATGGAAGGAATTGCCTCCAGATATGGCTACTTTTTACTACACGCCATACGCCATATCTTTTAGTAATGATGTAATGCGGATATACTTGTATTTGCTAAGAAATAAAAAGGCTTAAAGATGGAAAGCATTTCGTCTAATGCTCTTCCCTCCGCCTGTGACTTTTACTTGATTGCAGTGCACTTTGGCACTGGCAAAGCAAACCCTTTGAATATGTTTTACAGGGTTTTCTCGGATTCTCAGCTAAGTAACATCGATCAGCACTGGGCTGAGCTGAGCTGAGCTAGAGGGGGAATTGGCGTTCGTGCCATTAAAGCGCACATTTAATTCCGGCCGTATAGTAAAGGGCGTAGAAAAGGTTGTAAAAAAAACGCATTTTATTGAAGCAATTGAAACGCGAATGGGCGTTGAATTGAGCAATGAAACGAAATACCGGGAAAACCCATTCGGCAGTGAATAGGCAATGGGAGCAGCAAGAGCAAGAGCAAGAGCAGGGCTGGGCCCGCAGCCAAAACGGAATCACAGTCCTGCCGCAATCGCAATTGGCGGAGCAATTGCCCCATTGAATACTGGAGCCGTTAAGCGGATGCGGCAGTGTCAACAATTATTCAGATACGTTTTTTACAGTTGGGGCGCCCGAAGCAATTTTGTGACTCAAAGCGAAGACGGAACTCGCTCGGAATGGGTTGTTAAACGGCTGCTTTTGATATTGGGGAATGGGAATTTCATGGCCCAATTAATTAGAACAGAACAGGGCTCATAAATCAGCTAAGCGGCGCTGGAACTGGTCCAGACTTGGCCCGATAGAGCCAGCACAGAAGTGGGTGGACTATCTGCCACGGGCCAGCATCTGATGGCTTCGAAACTTTTGACTCTGGCCTCGCCCCTTATCAGGTCATGGCCCGCAGTAGTCTGTGTGGGGGTCAACAGGTGACACTTTGTGTTTGTCGCTGATAATCTCGGTCGCAGTTTGCTGCTCCTGTCCAGGACGAGAGCCTGTCCAAGACGAGAATCGTGGGAGTGTGAGGCTGGGGCTACCATCGGGCTCTCGACTGGGTTCATTGAATTAAAGTCTTAATTGCCACAATAAATTCGTGCAAATTCTGATCCCCAGCTGAACAAAGTTCCCACAAATTCTGTAAAAATTTCTGTCGTAATTGGCGTAATTGCCATGCCCCACGTTTCGCTCTTTCACTCTTTCCGCCCCGCTTGCCGCTGCTTGAGTCTTCCATTATGCTGCTGCCGCTGCTGCTGCTGCTGGGCGTTTTGTTATGCTAATTGTTGGCATTGTTGCCTTTCGCACTTGTCGCCTCCAACTTGACTCATAAATCGCACATGTAGTCCGTCCGTTCCGCTTCCACAGCGCGCCCGTGACAAATGACCTCCGACAACTGTCATCAGATGGCGGTGCGACGACTCCTTTGGGCCGTGGAATTAGCGCTTTGGTTCCTGAGGCTCTGAATTTCCACAAAAATAAAAACCGTCACACACATTTGTCATCCATCGCACCTGGCAACCGCATCGGGGAACTAATCATGATTAATTTGCATCAATTGCCCCCCCCCAGCAGCTATTTTTAGTCGAGCGGCTGCACTGCGTCGCTTTAATCGTTTCATGGAGAGCTTTTGCACTCTGCCGCAAAAGAACAATTAAGTCAAGAGCATTTCTGTCAAGTGAAAGCTCTGAGCCAGAGCAGGGAGAATGTCTGTGAATCGTTCAACCTAAAAAGAATAAACACAGAACAAATTATGGTGGATACAAATGCCCATGACAATTGCCCCAGTTATTTCCAGAATAAATTCTATCTTTAAATAAATTGTAGCTTCTATTAGTGTTCTAAGCAAAGCAGGAACTCCAAAATAAGTTACAGGTAAAGCGATTCCGCACATCGATGGGAAACTGCCAACGCTTCATTCCATTCTTTAAATAGCTTCCTTCGAGCAGCTATCTAAAAATAGTTAAAGGGTTATAAGAGGCTCAGCAACTCAGCCAAACAGACAAATGTGAGACACAAAACGAAACAAAAGGATACAAAAAAGTTTATGGAATACATACATACGAGTATGGTGGGTCTTGGCGTCCTTTTTGTTTTGTGCCAAGCAGGAAAAAGTTTTCTCTCGAGTGTGCTCAGGGGGCCCCATGAGGGCTGAAAGGTATTATAAAACTATGTTTAATTTGATATGAATGAGCGGTTGGACCCACACACACACACACACACACACACACACAAACACACACATATAAATGCCTGTGGCCCGTCCACTTACCGATTCAGCAAGTTCTCTGGGCCTTGCTTGGCAACAGGAATAGGAATTTTTGATGAGATTTTTATTTCAGTTTGATTTATGTGAATCTTTTTTCCCTTCATTTTCTTTGCAGATTTTGAGTAGCTTTAAGCTATAGGGTGGGAGAGAGAGAGAGAGAGAGAGAGAATTCCGTTTCACTTTAATCTCCAGTAACGGATGTTCTGATTTTGCTTTGCCCCACAGACCGACGAAAAGGCCACACAAGACGGCTTATATACACAATTAGCCACAGTGAATGGGTCCAGAGCCGGATACGACAATTGAATACGAAGAGCTCCACACGGAAACCGCAGTAGTCCTGCCCGCACAGAGAAAAACACTCCCCTAGGCGAGGAAACAGACCCACAAACCAGACCCGCGCCCCACAAACAAACACACGACACACGCGATGTCGGACACAACCTCTTTTGAGCTGGGATCGGCCTCCGACCGACCCCCGAATAGGTTCCAAGTGAATCCGGTCAACGGCAATAGTCGCAAGGCACCGGCCCCAACGGCACCCGACGGCACCGGGGACAGCGAGGGACCCCACGAAGTCTACCGCCGGCTGACAAACATCGATGGGGAACTGCTCGAGGACGATGCCTTCGATGCGACCCAAATGCTGAACAAACACCAGCCTAGGCAACAGAGGTAAGTGCGTGTGCGGGGGGGGGTTGAATTCCAGATCTCGGGTGCGGTTTTGGGACACGACTCGACCTTTTGCCCAGTGTGCGTCCATTGTGGGAAAGAATGGAAATTTTCTTGAGTTTATCCATTTTTATTTTCATTTTCATTTTCTGGTAATTGTTTAGTGTTTCATCAAACGAGGTTTGCTTGTGTCGCCTCCTGTATTTTGTCCGCGCTTAATTATGGCGTTAACATTCCGCAATCGTTCACGGAAGCAGCCCCGGAAGAGGAAGATGTCCGGAATGCTAGGGCAAAGCAAATCCCTCAGAAGTTATCGCCAGAAATAGCCTACCTTTTGGGGGCAGGCAGCATTCAAATGAATCATCGCTCGGCAAGGCGCTCTCTCGTCCCCACACCCACCCCCGCTATTCCATATGCAGATGAATGAGTAGATTTTTGGGCAATTGCCCAGAGCTCCGAATCTTCCTTTTTGCTGCCTTTTAATCATTCACGCCACATTTGCTTTAACAGTAATTTGTAGGCCCCGTTGCCCATCATTCAAAATTGATTGATTAAATTTTGTGGAATTTTGTCGAATTTAATGCCTGGGAGTGGCCAGCACCCGTGAACGGCAATGCCTTGGCGCATCTATCAAGTTGCCCCGAAAGTTGGACGACCTCTGGCCCCCCAAAAGGGCAAGAAGTCGGGCAGGTTCAACACTCTCGCTTGCCAGCGAGGGCCAAAGAACCAAAGAAGCAAAGAACTAAAGTGGCCCGTTGCAGCGCAGCGCCGATTCAGACAATGCCACAACGAATCACAGACTTTTCTAATAACAATCATTTACGCCTGTGTTCCCATCGGCAGGCAGGCAATTTGCATAGCCATCCATGGACCTATGTCGTAGTAGTAGTTGAATATTGTAGGTGACCAAAACGAGTAGGGCAGGGGGCAGGGCAGGGCAGGGACAGGGTCTATGTATTGCAGGGCTTATGTTAATTTTAATGTGTCGCTCAGTGACGTCACCTGTCGGTGTGGAATGTGTCCTGGAAGGCAGTCGAGTCGAAAGTCGAGGGTCGAGGGTCTATGTTAATGAGGCTTATGATAATACTTATTATAGCCGCGTTTATTGCCTACTTGGAGGCACTCGTCACGAAATGCGTTCCGCGGAGATGAGCGCGCGCCCCTCCCACTGCTGGCTGGCTGGTCGCGTGGGCAACCCGATCCTCTCCCAACTGCCACCTGCCTCCTGTGTTCAAGGCTTCCTCATGTACACGTTGAAGTGGGTTTTAATCGGCTCAAATTGGCAGCCATCGTGGCAGGTGGGTTGCTGAATAATTTAATGCTAAGCTCATTGAAGGATGCTCTCGAATTTTAAGCAAATGATTTGTGCCGTACCCAGATTGATAATTAGTTTCTGATATTCCCATCCCCATGCCAATCCCATACACATGCAAGTGCTGGAATCGAACCGTTTTGGGAGCCTGCGGCTTGTCGTCGCATCCATCCAGATAGCAGCCAAAGAGTGAGACAGACACATGAGCAGAGTGGAGAGCAGGCAGAACCATAAATTGTTTCACTGACAACGAAAACACAGGCCCCATATATCATACGTATCATACAAATATCTTGGGGCCATGGAGCAGAGCCATTGGATGAGGGGATACACTTGTGTGCACAGAGACAACACTCGACTACAGGATACTTGGCCCTTGGCACTTTTCACTTGGCTTTGGCTTCATGTTACGTGTCGGCACACCAATAGAATTTATAAAGAGCTCTTTGAAAAATGTGCTGTCTGCTATTGACGCCTCTAATAAGTAGGCTGTCATACCAGACAGACACTGACACTGACACTCAGAGAGCCATGCAGTCGGCCACAGAATACCCAAAAGCCAAGTGCAAGGGGAGATGCTGTGTGTGGTTGAACTGCCGTCTGGGTGCGTGGATGTCCCTGTGGACACATTTCTGTACAATGAGCAGCAATCAAAAACTGCAAGTTTCGATTGTTCTTTGGGGGAGGACGAGGCGAGCGAACAGAACACAATTGGATTTAATTGAACTGAAATAAGTTATTCGACTTTGGATTTAAATTGCGATGTTTTACAGTCGATTGCTTTTGATGAGATCTTACACAATTTTAGGGGGAAGAACAGGACAGCACAATTAACGCGAATTCTTTTGTAGTTTTCTTTATTTCTTTGCTAAAACTCTTCTTTGTTCTTATTCGCAGGCAATCCATCAAGAGCAGCTTTCGCGACAAGGATAAGCCGTCCCGCTTCAGGGATCTGCAGACGACGACACGCTTTCAAGTTGACCCCGGAGCGGCGACTCGGACGAGTCCAACGATTCGCAGGAGGAGCGCGAGCTGCTGGACAGCGAAATCTACGATACGAAATATGGTAAAAGTTTTCGGTCAGTTTTCCATTGCCACTTGCCACTGACGACCGTCGTGGCGTATGCCCCCGCTCTGCTGGTAACCTTTCCAATCCCAAAACTCCGCTGCATACCCACAGGCACTTCACGCGCGAGGCCCTGCCCCGTCTGGACAACTACAGGAACATGATGTCCATCCAAGCGGCCTACCGTCCCACCCTCGACGAACTGCACAACGCAACGCTGACGGGCAAGGTGAGTGCTCTCTATGTCTTCCCACCCGATGGTTCGGGTGGTGCGGGTGTGCTCCGTTTGGGTCGGTTGGGTTCCATTCCATGCATTCGATTTAAATGAATATTAACGCGGCGGCTATAAACCCACCCTATGGGACCCTCAAGAGCCACAAATTACAATTTTGCAGGCGCCATAAAATAACAATACGCATGCTTTACGAGTCGCAAATTTAAATTTATATTTATACGCCCCTCCGCCATGACTGTCCCCCGCGAATCCTGCGCAAATTCAATACTACCGGACGCAGTTCCGACACTCTTCCAATCAATTTTATCCGCTGATATGCGTGTGTGGGCATTCGGTGGCGCCTCCGTGGCATCCGTGCTTGGAGCTTGACGTACAAACACCGCAAAGTCGAGAACAGAACCCACGGGGTCGTTAGCACTCCTCAACGAAATCCTAGGGGATTCACTTGTCAGTTGCAGCAATTGCGGCGGGGAGCAGAGGCAACACAAAACAAAATGCATTTGACCCGACGCGTGTCCTAACTGTATTTTGTGGCGGCAGCTGAAGACAATGCTCCCGTCATCGTCTCTGGTGCCTCTTTCTCAGACGACATGGAAAGGCCGCTGACTTTTCAGCTGACGTTTCAGCTGACTTTTGTGAGTCACTTGAGCGAGTTTTCAGTGCACGGTGGGAGGGCTGCAAAGACCCAAATGCAATGACACCAATTGGCTCTAATTGATTTCCACACTTCGCCCCAATGATTGCTGGCAATTGAAGCTTCAACGACCGGCAATGACTGACTACCATTCGTATATAAATTAAATTGTTTTTGGGGCTGATTCCGACGTTCGATTTAGCAATTAATGCGTTGCACAACAGAAACATCTCCATGTAGCTCCATGTAGCGCCATGCATGTAGCTGGGGCAACACCCTTTAAACTAATTAAGTGTAATGAGTGAAAAGACATGCAAGAACATGCCCAACAACAGCTGTTCAGCTTTAAAAACAATAAGCAATTGAGACGGGTTGTCGTCGGGTTTCGCTCAAAGCCAAAGGTTGAAAAGTTCAATTGGTTTAACTGATGCGGCGGGGCTGGTCTCGGTGGCGTATGATTAATTTATTACGAATATCAGCATTGGGTTGGGTGCGCTGCCAGGTCAGATTCCTGGTTATTAAAATCATTTGCATCCGAGACGACAGCCACTGATACTGATACTGCGGCAATCGCAGAGTTTGCTTAAAGGAATGCCAAGCTCCTCGATTTACGTGGCTCTCTCCTTCTCTTTCTTACCCAAATATGTATCTCCATGGGAGCGTTAAATGTTTACCCAATCCCCCCCCACGGGCAGGCAGGCATGTTGTCGGGGAATGCAGAGAATCATTTATCAACACGAGACAGCTTTATTGAAATTTGCAAACGGTCGAGCAGCCCAAACCGAGACCCTTCCCTATCATAACCCACCATGGCTGTACCTGCCTCACGCCCCACAAGGCACACACACACACACACACACTACATGTCCTTTACACCCATCCGCAGAATACTCACAGCTTGACGCGGAATCAGGATCCGGAGTCGGGCGCCATGAATGGCATCTTGAAATTCGGATGGATCAAAGGAGTGCTCATACGCTGCCTCCTCAACATCTGGGGTGTCATGCTCTTCCTGCGCCTCAGCTGGGTGGTGGGACAGGCGGGCATCATCGAGGGCTTCGTATTAATTCTGACAACGACCGCTGTCACGACCATCACGGCGTTGTCGATGTCGGCGATAAGCACTAATGGCGTCATCAAAGGAGGTAAGTCCCATCTGCCATTGCCATCCGTCGCTACGGTGGGTTTTTAAGAATATTATAAATGGCCTTAATGCAATCCTCAACCTTCCTCCGCCTAGGGGGCACCTATTACATGATATCCCGATCCCTGGGCCCGGAGTTTGGTGGCTCTATTGGCCTAATTTTCTCGCTGGCAAACGCCGTCGCCTGTGCCATGTACGTGGTTGGCTTCTGCGAGTCAATGTTGGCCATGATGACAGACCTCGAATGGAAAATCATCGACGGCGGCGTACAGGATATGCGCATCATTGGCTGCGTCACCATACTACTGCTCCTGATTATCGTCGTCGTTGGCATGGAGTGGGAGGCGAAGGTTTGTATGATTGATATATAGATAGCCCAAACGATCGATCATTCGTAGAATCTTTTACACTTGTCCTGCAGGCACAAATCGGACTCTTGATCATCCTGCTGGTGGCGATTCTCGATTTTGTCATCGGTAGCTTCATTGGCCCCAAGAGCGTCAAGGAACGGGCCAAGGGTTTCCTCGGTTACAATGGTCAGTCTCTCAATAAATATTTGTATGATGATTTTGGAAGTCTAATGGAATGGGCTTCTCCACTACCACAGGCACTACCTTCAGCACCAACCTCTTTGCGGACTATCGCGAGCATAAAGGAGTGCAGCATGACTTCTTCTCGGTCTTTGCCATCTTCTTTCCCGCCGCAACTGGCATACTGGCGGGCGCCAATATATCGGGTGACCTGAAGGTATGTCTCCTCCCCCATCTCTCAGCAGCCACACACTGAACCTCCCTGCTTCCATCTCCCTCTAGGATCCTCAAAAATCCATTCCAAAGGGCACCATCCTGGCGATTGTCATTACCACCGCCACCTACCTGATCATGGTACTGCAGTGCGGTGGTGCAGTGGTTCGTGATGCCACCGGCAACATTACCGATGCAATCAATGGCTCCTTTGCGTTTCTCGACTGTGCGGATGGTAGGATCTTTACTGGACTCAGATTGAATTGATTGCTAATCCATTGCCCTTACAGGTGGCTGCCAATTTGGTCTGCATCACTCGTTCCAGGTGATTGAGCTGGTGTCCGGCTTCGGGCCGCTCATCTATGCCGGCTGCTATGCTGCCACTCTATCCTCGGCGCTTGCCAGCTTGGTCTCGGCCCCGAAGGTGTTTCAGGTAAGGCAGAGCAACTTCCACCTTTAGGGGAGTACTTGCTGACTGGTCTCTGCTGTACTTTGTAGGCACTCTGCAAGGATGAGCTCTACCCGAAAATCGTGTGGTTCGCCAAGGGCTTTGGCAAGAACAATGAGCCCGTTCGAGGTTACGTGCTGACATTTGTCATTGCCTCAGCGTAAGTGTAGAATGGACCTAGATGGTCACAGTCTTCTCACTCCGTTTGTTACTCTGCAGCTTCATTTTGATCGGCGAGCTAAATCTGATTGCTCCGCTCATCTCGAACTTCTTCCTGGCCGCTTACATGCTGATCAACTTCAGCACCTTTCACGCCAGTCTGGCCAAGCCAGTGGGCTGGCGTCCAACCTTCAAGGTACTCCTACTCCTCATTCATTTCATATGATTGTAATCGCCATTTTATTTTGAGCAGTATTACAACATGTGGCTGAGTCTGCTGGGCTCCATACTCTGTGTGGCCGTCATGTTCCTCATCTCGTGGGCCACCGCACTTATCACCTTTGCCGTAGTGCTGGCTTTGTACTTAATCGTGGCCTACCGGAAGCCGGACGTCAACTGGGGCTCCACTACGCAGGCGCAGACGTACAAGAACGCCCTGATGTCGGTGCAGCAGCTTAACAATGTGGAGGAGCATGTGAAGAACTACCGCCCGCAGATCCTGGTGCTGTCGGGGCTGCCCAACACGAGGCCGGTGCTGGTCGATCTGGCCTACATGCTGACCAAGAACCTCTCGCTGCTCGTCTGCGGCCATGTGCTGCGCGGCTCCAGCTCCCAGAAGTATCGCACCTACCTGCAGGAGCGGGCCGCCAACTGGTTCCGCAAGCACTGCGTCAAGGGCTTCTACGCCCTCGTGGATGGGGAGGACTTTGAATCGGGGACGCGCGCCCTCATGCAGGCCACCGGCATTGGCAAGCTTAAGCCCAACATCCTGCTGCTGGGCTACAAGACTGACTGGCAGACGTGCGAGCACAAGGAGCTGGACCAATACTTCAATGTGATGCACAAGGTGAGTCTCCGCTTCCGTTTCCGTGGCAGTCTATAAACGACGTTTCCTGTCCCCCCCCCCCCCCCACAGGCCCTGGACATGTACCTCTCTGTGGCCATTCTTCGTGTGCCCGAGGGTCTGGACTGTTCACAGCTGCTGGGCTCGCAGGATGGCTGGAAGACCGTGTCAGAGGTGCCGCGTACGTTGCAGCCCAACGAAAGCTCTGGAGACCTGCAGGCTGCCGACAGCAGTGCCGGGAATGGACTGGGTGGCAGCATTGACTCCCTGAGCCACAATGTGTCGGTGTCACAAGGTAAGAAATGACAAGGCGATGCAGCTGCTCGTTGCAGAAGGAGCCTGCAGTGCTGTACAATGAATAATGCTGTTTTCGATTATATCTTGCATGTGTACTCCCCACACCAAAACATCCGCACCTGTCTAACCTACACCTTCAATATGCTACATGCAATATGCACCTGCTATCAACAACGTCCACTTTTGCACCACAATTGTAATCCCCACAGAGGACGGCGGTCGCCATGTTCTGCTCCATGCCGAGAACAGCCTGAAGATAGTCAAATGTAAGTAGCATGTCACAGTGGCAGCAGGTCAATCAATGTCACAAAACTCTCCTCCTCCTCCTCCCCACACACACACACACACACACACAACACTGTGTTAATCGGTGCACTTCGTAACCGTTCTCCTATGCGTATACGTATTGTGTTCGGCATTCCGCTGGGATATTGCAGTGCGTTTTAAGCAGAGTCTGCGTAGAATGCGCTCCTGGCCAGGTGCAGGTGAAGTTGTGTTTAAGCTAAGATTTACGTGTCCTAAAGTGCTTGAATGGAATGTGAAGTTGTTGTAGGCTGAGTAGGTAAATATACGAATACGAATGAACTACATGCAAATGATGCCACAGTTGCCACACACACACACCCGTCAAATGCACGCTCTCCACCCAACCAGAAACCCAAACACCCTGCATGCGCCTTGCCCTTTGTTTTCTTACCCTTTTGCCTGCTCTGCTCTGCCTGTTTTCTTGATGCTTGAAACCCGTTGGTTGTCCCAATTAAGCCGTAAACTTTCCAACAAATTAACGACACTCAGCATCGAAACTAATCCCAAGCTGCCACACTCTGCCGAAGTTGTTACGGGCCCCACACGAGGTGCTAATGGTCACGGGCTTGGGTGGGTGGCTCTTCTTGGCCTTCGATGGCTCGACAGCTGTGTGGGCCAACCTTTTCGACCAAATCTGATGCCGATGCCACAAAATTAATGCAATGTTCGTAAATTTGAATTTTAAATTCGAAAATGTCCAGCAGGGATGTCCGGGTATGCGGATGCCAGAATCATGTGAAAGGCCCACAGAAAGGGGACTGGGACTGCAAATCCCAGCAGCTCATACTCCCCTACATGGCCATGGCACGTGCCGCATCGGAAAACAAATAAAGTTCACTTCAATATACATACTGTCTGCTCTGTCTGCCCTGTCGATAAAGCAGGAAAAGTGGATATTGAAAAGCGGCAGCAGAGCTGCCCCTTGTCTTGCCTCTTGTCGTCTGTGCATGCCCTGAATGATCTGAAATTCAATTTTGTTTCGCTGTATCCAGCGTATCCTTTGCCTTGCCGTTCTTGCCTAGACTCTAAGCGTTCTTCGTGTCTGTAACACATTACTGATTGACCCCCTTTTGACCTCCACACAGCCTCGAGCACCAGCGACCTCTCGTTTATAGCCAGCAATCAGGCTAAGGATGTGTCCGGCTCCCCAGATCCTCTCGAGGCCAAGGCGGCTAATGTGGTGGTAAGTAAAATCGGAAACTGCTAATGCTAATAATTAACGACGTGCCACTTGCCACCTGCCACCTGCCACCTGCCCAACAGCCCAACACCCTGCGCAAGTCCAAGCTGAAGCACGACGATCCAGCCTCCCTTTACAAGGGTCCTGGGGGCGTGGAACTGCCCAAGGAGATTCTCAACGACCTCACCCAGTTCACGAGAAAGCGCAGCCATGCCGTCATCGATGTCTGGTGGCTGTACGACGACGGCGGCCTCACGCTCCTACTGCCCTACATCATCAGTACGCGACGCACCTGGCAATCATGCAAATTGAGGTAAGCACTGGTAGGACGACCACTGCACCGGGGTTATCCGCCATTCCCAGTCATTTTTGTGTTCTGTCTGTATTAAATGTATACATTTTCCAGTTAGAGAAACATATGTCTGCGGGTTCCGGCAGCTATCTCTTTTCTCTTTTCTTTTGGGAAAACGAATTAATTCCCTGCACTGTTCAGTGTTTTTGTTGCAGCGGCCACAAAAGTGGTTGATTGTGACAGAGCCAGGGACATTGTCAGGGTGCGAGGGATTTTTTTTTTTTCGTTAATTTAAAGTGAAATTAGCTTTGGCGAACTCCAGTTTAGGGCTTCCTAGTGCACTATTCAACACAAACAGAATAACAGTGCCGGAATTTGGAATTCAATTCCAAATGTAACTAAAACTCGTATAAATGTTTAAGCTAGTAATTTCGTGAAGCAACAGATGTGGGGGGTCAGAACTAATTAATATGCATGCGGCGAACCCGCTTTGCGTTGGACTCTCCGTTTCCAAGCAACTCTCATTTCATGATGCATACATCAAGAGGCTTCATTTTGTTTATGCCAGGATGCCGTTTATGTGGATGTTGATTTAGCTGGTGTAAAGTTGCATGCACTGCATTTTCATTAATAATTGGGCATTTTCTGCACTGAAACTTGATATTACTGTTCCCACAGGGTGTACGCACTGGCAAACAAAAACTCGGAACTGGAGTTCGAGCAACGTTCCATGGCCAGTCTGTTGTCCAAGTTTCGCATTGACTACTCCGACCTGACGCTGATACCGGACATAACCAAGAAGCCGCTCGAATCGTCAACGCAGTTCTTCAATGAGCTAATTAAGGACTTTGTGGTGAGCGAGAAGGAGACAGAGAACGGCAACAGCAGCAGGGCGACCCTCAACGAGGACGAGAGTAAGTCACAGCCTTGTGTAAATTTCTGCCTGCAGTTGTACTCATCCCTCCTCATGCCCTGTTTACTCGATTCAGCCCTCATAAGTGACGATGATCTGCTGGCCGTTCAGGACAAGACCAATCGATATCTTCGTCTACGCGAGTACCTGCGGGAGCAGTCGACAAAGTCGGATCTGGTGGTCATGACGCTGCCCATGCCCCGAAAGAACATTGTCTCCGCCCCCCTCTACATGGCCTGGCTGGAGAGTCTCAGCCGCGACATGCCCCCATTCCTGTTTGTGCGCGGCAACCAGACGAGCGTGCTGACGTTCTACTCGTAGAGCAGAACCACAATCACAACCACAACCAGAACCAGAGTTAACGGATTCTATTGTATTCTGCTTACACTTACAAAACACTCACACTCACACTCACACTCACTTTTACTGTTAGCTGTACGAGTATTTTATCTTTAGCTGTACCATCTATGTACATACATTTAGGATCGGAGCGGAGTGGAGTCCTTTTCCTCGGAAAGCACAAACAGCACTCACTGCACCCGCAGACGGACACGGTATTCGCCTTACAGCTTCCAGCCCGAAATAGAAAGACATTAAAGTTGCTGTGCCGGGTCCGTGTTGCCTTTTTCACTTCCACCAAAAGGATTGTCCCTGCAATCGAGTTAAAATTGTTTTTAAATACAGTGCAAGTAATTTTTAAAGTGATTTTGTTTTTATTCAGCATTGGCTCTGTTTTTTTTGTTTGCTCTGATTATCTGCTGTTTTTTCCGCTCCAATAACTTTGCGCTGTATTTTTAGTGTGGCGATAAATTAATTAACTTTCAACCATAAACAATTATGTAATAGTCTTCTGGTCGGATAGTGGGTGGTGCAATTAAATTTCAATCTTGTAGCAAAATGATATCGAAAGAAGAGGGTAGGGGCAATAAGAAGAAGCTACGACCACAATCTAAAAGACATATTTGCACTTATACTTAAGTGCCATCAAAATGGCTATTACTAAGCAAGTTAAAATGGAAATTTCATTTATTTTTCATTGTTGTTAAAGCCCAGTAGTACTCGGACTTTGTCCCGGTCTCAGCCTACTAGGAATCAGCGAGCGGAACTGCGTTTGAATGTGCTGTTTGGTGTCGGCTTCTCTTGTTTCTTGAACATTTTCTGACCGATAAACTCCCAGAGACCGCGCTTTGACAAACTGTAATAAAAGCATAATTTTTGCATAATTTAACGGAGTAGAAACAGAAAACAAACAGATGGCCTTGGCACCAAAATATATACAAATTTAAATTCAATATTTCTTCTTAGAATTGACCAAAAGAAAACCATTAAAAATCTGTTGCAAACATCATGATGCCGTTCTAAAAGTTCAGCGCCGAGACTCTCTTTCGGTTTGCCTGGTGCTGGAAGTCCGACCGTAGCTACGCGTAGTCTGAACAAAATATCAATACAATTTTCATGCATCTTCAGCACATATAAATATTTAGCTTCTCGCTTTAATAAATGAGAAAAAAACAAACGATATCCATTTTAACTGCATATGATACATATGTACATATGTATGTCAAAACCTTAGAATAAAATAAAATTAACAACCAACTCTGTTGTTGTTTGAATTGATTGTGAATGTAAATTTATTTATGTAAATATTCTTGTTTCGTCTCATCAAAAAAGGTGCACACTTGCGGTTGTTAATTTGCATTTTAATAGAATGGAGCGTTTAATTTGAATGGCACTTCAATGGAGGCATTAATATTAATACCCCTGCGAGGCAGTAAAAGCCAACACATAAAAAAAGAGTTCTGATTGCATTATTGTAAGCCCAAATATCAACAGAAGGGCATAATAGTCCTGCAGTCCGTCAGCCCAGCCACTGTTATCCGTCAGAGCTTTCGATTAACTTTTATCATCTGTTGGTTTTAAAGGATTATCTGCGACTCAACTTTAAGTACACTTCACGGCAGTCAAACGGCAATTCAATATGCCCGCAGAATATATTTTAGTCAACGATTTTTATCGTTTTGGCTTGGACATGAACTTGGACACCCTGCAGGTCCCTCGCATCTCCGTGGGATCCGTGGGTCAGCGTTCCCGGAGGCAATGGACTTGTTGATTATTTGCTGTGTTTTTCTTGTGCTTTAGCGTAAACACATAAATAAATATTTAACGAGTAAGGCATTGTCAGCCGCAAGGCAGCCGCAAAGCAGCACACATCGAAGAATCGAAGAATCCTTTCCAGCGTAGTCTCAAGCGGCCAACAAACTCTCAAGCGAACACGTGGCCATTTTGCAGAACTTTGCACTTTGTCCTCCTCAAAAGCAAACAGCATGTGGACACTTTTCGGGGCCACGCTCTGCTCTTCTTTTGTGGTTTTCTGTGCACTTGCCCCGTGTCCCTGGGGGCAGACAAATTACTACAATTAGGCAACAACAAAAAGAAATAAAGGGGCGTTCGTAGAAGGGCAAAACATGCGGTGCACTGAATGTTTGGGGCCAATTACTCGGTAAATTTCCAGTGCAAGCTCACTCGAGAGTCCTCGTACTCTGCATATTCCTGGCACAAACTGTGGAGTGCAATTTACACAGTGTCTTAAGCTAAGTCAAGGATTTCCAGTACGGATAAGATAAGTGAAGGATTTCAGCAAAAATAAGAAGAAGATATGATTATCCAGCTGCCTGCCTTAATACTATGCCATAAACTTGATTCCTAAATTATCCATCCCAGCATAGCATGACTGGCGGGCGTGCCCATGTAAGTATGCAACACTTGAGGCTGAGCACCTCGATGTGGAATTTGTACAAAATTTCTCCAGCCACCCCCCACCCGCACTGACACGCTAGATACACACACTTCCGGTTAAAGTAGGCTACATTTAGCCAAGTGTTCGACAGGGACAAAAACAGAGACAGTCACAGACACAGACTCAGTGGCGTCGCTTAAATCAATTAAGTTTTTCGGCAGATGAACTCGTGTGCGTCGGCTAAATGGATGTGTGATGTGCGATGTGTCGGCGGCCGGAAACAAAGGCGGGAAACTCGGGGAAAGGAAAGGAAAAGTGGAACCCGCCCTAATGCTTGCCAGCCGATTAAGCACTTTACGTGCTGCAGTTAGCGCTCTGCTCTGCTCGACTGTCGTGTTTTGATGCTGTGGTCCAAGGCTCGTACATCAAACTAAAACTTTATCCAAACAAACGTCAGGAGAGCAAAACTTTATTATTTGATTGCCCAAGCCTGTCAACACATTGTGGGCCCCCCTTAATAAGCGTTCGTCTCTCCTCTCCGTACGGGCGGTGGAGATGTGTACCGAGGAGGGAAAGGAAACTAAGAGTAAGACACGCATGCCATACCGCCTTGCCAGAACTTTTCGAAACTCAATCCCAACAAATACTCGTATATATATATATACAATTTTCATTGTGTGAGTGCGTCTCTGATTGTGGCACGGAGCACACACACACACACACACACACACACACACACACACACTCACTTGTAGCTGCCACATGTGTGTGTAGTTGTTTGCGGCCTGTTGTACTTTTCTGTAATATAAAGCAAGTCGATGTTCCGACATGGCAAGGAAAGGGATACAAGCGGTGGCTGCTTTGTAGTCAAGAATACGTTTAATACTCTCTTCTGCGCGTAGCATACTTCTACACTTAAATAATATACCCCTTGTAATCTCCGTGTAATGGGTATAAGGACAAGTTGTTGTATTTCCGTGGCACTCACTGCCTGTTTTATGAGATTCATGCTTTGGCAACGGCTGCTTGCCAGGAGTGCCGCCTCTGTTTGTCTCTCTCTGTGTGCCCCGCTTTGAAGAATCCCCATAAATCGTATCACATTTTTGTGCCGTTTCTCAAATTGAATGTGTGGTGCAGATGAACATTTTGAAGTGAGCCTGTCTGATGTTATTTGCGTACACTGCCGCCCCTTCTTTGTACTTTCACGCCCGAAAATGTCTTTCATTACTTTTAAATGAAAAACTTTGTCCTCGTGAGAAGGGCAGGGCCATAGGCAGTTGATTCATTTGTTATCGAGGGCAGAGAAAGACCGCGCCCATGGCCATGGCCTTGGACCATAACACCTACACCTCCTGCCTATTTTACCTAGACTAGAGCACAGTAATGGAAGCACTGTCGTAGAGCCGCTTTGCTGTTCGATTCCAGCGTAAGCTCTCCCTAAGGCTGTCTCCTCTTGTTGATGTTGAACGTTTTTCCATTGTTGTCAAGTTCCCGGATAAGCCGCTTTGAAAAGTTCCAATAGCCCTAGTGAAAGATTCCGCTTCAAATTGATGGCATTATGATTGTATTTTCAATTTCTCGACTCATAACAATTCCTGTATGTGTTAAGCCTTTTACTTGGAATTTTCCACCTCACCCAGCTCTGTTTTTGCCCAGAGCTGGCAATCGCAAAGGATTTTCTTTGCTTCAAGGACTGATTTATTTATCTCGGATCCAATTAGGGAAGGGAATGCCAATGTCATTATAAAGCAATTGACGAATTCTCCCACTTAACAAATGTGCAGTTGCTCTATTAATAAATATATTTCCAGGTAATAAATCCAGTATTAAGGGTTCTGGCTCTCTCTGTACGTTCTGCACGGATGCAAGGGTGTTCGAAGGGCGGAGGCAGGCTATTTCCGGCAATACCGTGTAGGGCGTAGGGTGCACCCTGACCTATATCAATAATTCAGCTATGGGCCCCCAGCAACGGGAAAGCAATTAAAAACTGTAGGCACGCACATCCTGCCAACTCGGAGGAGTATTCGTACTTTCGGGGCCAGGACAGGACCCATAAGGCATAAATCACACGAAAACAACAACACGACACGTGCCCGCCGTAAACTCAAGTCCCTCAAAGTTGAGCTGTCAGCACTGCTCAGGAAAGTCCTGCAGGGGACCGGGGGGGCGCGGGATTAAGCAGTGTAATTGCAAATTCCACGCCACGCACTCTAGTCCTAAATCAAACCGAATTCAAGCCATTAATGTGACCGCAATTGCATAAAATTATCACGCACAGCCCGCAAGGAGGAAGTCAGAAGATTGGGAGAGATCTCCCAGTGAGTTCCGCGATTCCTGAAACTCGTGTCAATGGCCGCCGTAGCAAATACATGTGTAAATAAAATGGCATGGATGGGATGGGGATAGCAGAGCTATGTGCAACGCTTTCACTTTTTAATTAAATTACATCGTGTGGCTGTGGCTTCGGCTGCCTCTGGCGGCAGTCTGCAAAGTTCGACAAACGCGAATATTGGCAATGACTTTTGAAAACGCTGCGAAACTTTTCGCGGAAAGTTTTCAATACTTTGAGCTGCAATTAATTGAACCGCGCTGACTCGGCGTGTTCGGGGTTTCATTTCGTTTCGGGATGGGGATGGAGTAGGGGGATTCTCTTGAACGTTTTAATTGCATTGAACCCCAGGCCCCAATTACATTTCATGTAATAAATATTTGATTGCTGCCACTAAGGCACTTCTAAATACCAGAGGCTAAAATAGGGCATTGTTGCGACCGTTGAAAACAACACAAAATGAAAATTCGATCAAAATAAATTTGCGTGCGCGCAAACGAAACGGGGAATGTGTGTGTCGGGGAATACTCAGTGGTACTGCTCCCAAAGATGCCCTAAAGTGACTCCAAAATATTATCTAAGAGAAAGCTAAAGAAGCAAATGACACTCAGGCTTCAGAACCAAATTTTCCGCGTTTTTATCTTTTGGCTCGTAGTTTTTGAAAGCAAATCCAAAACAGAGCTACTCCTGCAACGGGTTTGGCCAGCAATAATACTGCATTATACTCGTAGCTTCAGCCTTGCACATTGAGATTCCTTTGAAATGGTCATCCAGACCTCCTTGGCCGTGAGTGCCAAGTGGAGCCAAACAATGTCAGTTGCTATTTTGGACTTGTATCTGAAATTCTGCGAATGCGAATAAAGCACTAAACAATTTTAATGAACCTTGAAATCGAATGCTCGTTCCGGTTTAGGGATATATGGCATGGCACTCCTCCCTAGAGGACAATTCCTTCCTGCAGCCAGCCCCATCGTGTGTCACGTGTGGACTTTAAAGTGGCAAAGACAAAGAGAAACTGGCGGAAATACTGGCAGTCAGAAGGAAGCGACGAAAAATTGTCAAGCTTATTTATAACGACTGGAATTTTCTGCAAAAACTCGAAATAAAAATGGAGCAGAACAAACAGGAGGCAGGAGGCAGAAGAGGATGACAAAAAAAGTGCGGGCAAGGACATTACTTGCGAGCAACGACGAATTAGCGAGGCGCTGGTATCCAACACTCCGCCTCCCGGCACGCCGGAGACTCAATTCACCAGAGATTTAGACAGGAAGTAGGTCTCACACGAGGCATTAGCATTTTATGCTACGGAGGCTCCATCTGGCCTGCGAGTGCCTGGGAGGGGGCCATCCTTAAGAATTCATTCGCATTTAGTGCCATTTATTTTCCCGAGTCGCATCTGGTTCCGAACAAGACTCTGACATGATTTGAAAAATTTTGATGATACATTTATTTTTGGAGCTGGCAGCGAGTGCTTTCATGGTCAGAACATGTGTGGAAAGCAGCTCTCCGCAGGGGTGGGGGTAGGGGTTGCAATGTTTACTTTGTTAAGGCCAACATAAGCCAGCGAAACATACGAGGGACCTTTTTGTGGCAATGGATATACAAATGTGGGATTTTTTTGTATTATGTATTAAAATTAAAAAGCTGAATGCTAAAAATAAAAATATTTTCTATTCTATATTCAAATAATAAATATATTATGTGGAAAAGATATTTGATTTGATTATGGATGCAAAGCCCATTCAAATCGAAGCAAATTCTCAGAATTTTCCGAATTTAATTCTAAATTCCTGCGATTTTTGCTTGAATTTGCACTATTATTTTTGCCTGAAAAACTGGCCAACTGGCTTTAAGAGAACTCCGTCCGATTAAAGCCAGCCCAGACCAACAGCATGCCTGAGGACTAGCCCGAAACATGGCCCTTTGTGCTATGCTGATGATGTGTTAATTATCCCAAAGGGGTAACCTTAGGCGGATGATTACTAGAGCTTCCGGCCGACGACTCAGATGTGGGAAAACTTTTATACATCGAAGGGCCACGCCAGCCAACTCCCAAATACGAGTATACTTGCCAAAACTACACCATTCGCAGTGGCTGGAATTTGGGTACACTCTCATATTAAAGTCGTTATGCATAAATCATGGAACCACACAGATTTAAGGACCTGCGGCGGGCAATGTATTTATTTTTGGATTAGATTTTAAGTTAAATCTGTGCCCGAACTAATTACCCACAGCACTAATGCCCCCAAAGAGCGAGGCAGAGACAGTGTACGACTCGAGAGTGACCTTGGAGAGAGCCTCGGCAAACAATGGAAAACTTTGTGTGTCCATTCATTCACTTTAATTGAATCGCCCGGCCGTTAATGAAGACGCTTCCCAGCCCAACGGGTGGCACTCTGGCACTGGCAGTGGTCGCTCGCGTTGCACGTGATATGGGGCAGCCACCACGGCGGTCCTCGAGCAGTTTGTTATGATAATAATGTAAATTAATTACCGTTGGCAGGCATGGATTAGGTTGTCCGTCCGGACAAGTCCGGGAAAGTGCTTCTGTCTCAGCTTTTGCCTCTACTTTTGGGGCGCAGAGCCGTAATAATAATTTCCGCCGCTGTTGCGTCGTGCCACTTAATGGAAAAAGCCATAGCTTCGAATTTCCCTGACTGCGGACGGACGCTGACGCTGTAAATGTTTTTACATAATCGTCTGGCTGCTGGCCTAACTGCACTCGAGCGCCACTTGGCCTTGTCTGATCCCCGTAATTGCGATCAACTGCTGTTGCCAGGACCCCAGCCAGCCAGATGGCACCCGGAAGGCTTTCTGCTCGGACTAGGATACATTTCGTATTTCTTAGTCATTGGAGTTCCGCTTGTGGCGCCAACTATTCGGGCAAGCGGCTGTAATTACCAATTAGCAATCCATTTGATATGAAAACACTCGCACATAAATCCCGGCCAGCTGCCTTACAGCAAGGTATTTATTGCCTTTTTAACTAAAGGCAACTAATTACCAAAAGTAGCTTAAAAAGCTCAATATTGTCGCATTGGTCAACGATTTTTATAACACATAAAATATTTATGACCGGCCAGGTTCATAAAACGCTCAAATTCAGGCGACGCCAGACCTGTCCAAATACCAAAACACTCGACGAGAGCCCCATAAAGTCCGAATAGGCAATACCCAAATGGTTGAAGTGGGAAGCCACTGTCCCACAGGCCACCCACCAACCCACAAATCCATGGCTGCTGCTTTGTATGCGCAGCATCGTCGCCGTTTTGTTTGCAATAAATGTTTAAACTCTGCATAACTTCTTAATAATTAAGCGCTGACCATAAATCACGTACACACAGACCGGGCTCGAGTCATGGTCCGGGCCTGGCCGGAGCTGGCACTGGCACTGGCACTGGCGCTGGCGCACATTCCATTAATTAAATCGCTGCATTAAATGTATTATCGTGCTGTGGCTCTTCTTATTGTTATCGCTACTCCGGCGGCCATTCTTGGCTGTCCCTGCATGCCGATTGTTGGCTTATTTATTCCCCTGTCTAATTGGCTCTGCTAATCACAATTTGCGGTGCCTGCGCAGTTTGGCCAAAACGAGTTGAGGACCGCAACATGTGTTCCCATAAACGCTTATTTTCATTTGACAAACATCACAGTATTCATACTCAGATTTATGCAGAGTTGTTTTGTAAATCTTGTTAATTCAATGGGATTTTGGTTCGTTAATAATAAATAATTGCCCTTTGCAGCCATGGATTCCTTTTGTTTCCCCTAAAATATTGATGGTGAAAACTAACAAAAATGAACAAGGAAATAAGTAAATAAATAAATGTACCATGCCCCTTTGTGTACCGTGTATAAATAAATAAATTTCATTCAGTAAGTGACATTACATTTATTATTCCCATTTTTGCCATAAAATTTACCAATACGAGTTATCAAGTTAATTTCTTTAATTACGAGTGTACAAATCTTTGAATATTAAATTCGACAAGGGAAACCAAAACGAATTTCAGGTATAATTATCGTGATACCATTTTTGAATGTACGGCTCAAATGCAAAATTTTTCGGTTGAAAACGCACGGAAAAAGAACAACAACCCGTGCAGAAAACACTTGCCTGGCTGGCAGACTTTGCATTTGACTCCTGTCATGTTTTACCACCTGCAAAGTACTCACCTGCTCCCAGGGAGTCAGTCGCTGCTGGCGGAATGAGGCGAAAAGTTCTTTGCGTCTTGTTGTTTTGCTTAACGAATGAGTTCCTTAACCCTTTGGCTCTGGGATAATGCTGGCTGTTGTTATTTATTGTGGCATGCACAGCCCTTCCCCCAAACCGTTGGGAACTTTTTGGGCTGCTTGTGCACCAGAGTCGTGCCTCTTGTCCTTGTCCCGACAGACTCGAGGACAGGCGCAGGTAATTAATGGAGAGAATGTGTGGTCCGCTGGCCCGTCTGTGATTGAATATACTTGAGTGTTTGTGTCTCAGGCGGGACGACTCAATTGTCAAGACAGACGCCCCTCTGATGGATCAATATGCTACCCTGAACTGCTGAACTGAAGGAACATTTTTTATTTGGGCTCTGTTGTCTTACCCAGAGAACACTTTCAGTGCAATGAAAGCCAATGACAGTAAAAGACATTTTCACTCACCCTATCGCGTTCCTTGATTAGTTATTTAGTGAAGAAAAAGTTTAGTCACACTCCCACATCCTGGCCAGCCAAGTTGGAGCTTGAACTCGAGTTCCTTGCACCGGCTCTGATGGCCTGCAAAGTGGAAAAAAGTCGAGTTGAAAATAAATCCCTGGCACACCTTTTGGCAACACGCCTCTGCCCACTGCCTGTCTGCCCGTCTGACATTTGGCATATTCATGGGCATTCGTGGGATATGGTGGGGGGGGGGCTCCATCTGGATACGTGTGGGATTGAAAGGAGATGGCTGCCTAAACGAACATTTGTTTGATTTTCACGTACGTTTATATTGCTGTATTTCATTGTGTTCGGAATGCCTCGACACAGCGTCGGGCTATTGGCACTGTCAGGTCTTGTCCACCAACGGTGTACCTCAGTCTGTGTTTGCTTTGAATACACGTCGGCCCGGGACCTGTTGTCAGACTATTTGCTTTGCATTTAGAACAGCAGAACAACATAACAGCAGCACAGCAGGCAACATAAATGGACAGCTAAACACTTTTGCACGCGCCCAAGAGGACTGCGGGCTCCTGTTCGATTCGGAGAACTAGTTCCTATTTGCTTCGCCAGAATAAGGGAGAACAGAACCCTTGAGGGACAGCGCTAAACAGGTGTAGGCGGCAAACTAAATAAATATCCTATCCCCTGTTCAATGAGGAGGCTTCACCTAAAATACCATTAGGCGGCGCGTAGGGCTTCAGTTCGCTCTGTGCCCTAAACCCACTCCACATACACCATCCATTCACCAGGCTCTGGCCGAAAAGCGCTTTATTATTGTACCTATACATTTTCTGTGTTTTGATTTAACACCTTGCCAGGCAGAGGCTTTGATTGAGAATGCCCCGTACATTGGCCTCCATCGATTTCCCCCCCCCCCCCTCCCCCCACCTACTGGTCAGTGATTTAATCTGGGAATTTTCTCTGCTTCGGTGATTTATAATTTTAATGATGTTGCCATACCTGGACATAAAAACCGAATCGACAGCGCGTGATTTTCCTACCTTTTCCTACCTAATAAATGTGTAGTGCTTGGCTACTACTCGTACACGCACAGGCTGCTCCGCCCTCCCAGTTTAAGCTGGGTAAATCTTTATTCCTGGAAGCGAAGCTCAGAAGGCCTATCAGTGTGGTCAGACCTGGTTGAATATGCCTGTTGATTAAGCGGTAAAATATATAGTACGAGAACTAGGACTCTCGACATAAAGTTCGGCCCCAAAAATGCGGGGGAGCGTGGGCCAATTGACTGTGTGTAATGGACGTGGCCGCACGGCGTATACTTAATGTATTAGCAATTTGCTCTACCTGTGTTGTGTATTGATTTTGATTGGGTTCCCCGCTACCGCTTCGTCATTAATTTTGTACGCAATCCACTCTCGCTTTGATTTTGACATTTGTTTGAGTTTGTTCACGCTGCTAAAAGTTAAGTGTTCCCCAAATTGAGTTATTTACTGATCCGTGATAGCCTAGCCCACGGGAACGCCAACGCCTGACTGCCTGTCTGCCTGTAGAGTTGGTTTTAAAGCGTCAAAACGATAGAAACGTGTTGTTACTGCGAGGTCGCATTGAGCTCATTGACTGCCAGGGATTACGTTGTACCAGGATATGAGTGAATAGCAGAAGAACAGCATCTTTGCAGCATCTTGATTTATTTAAAGGGTAATCCGCTTAGGACTGAATTCGCAAATATTTGTGTATCAGTTCTCTGACCTAACACCTGAGCGAGCAGGTTGCGATATCGGCATTAGAGAGCCGATGGACAGGCTTAGCCCTGCTCAGGACCCCAGACAAAAGGTTATGCTGCTGATGGTTTCTTTTAATGTTTGCTCGGATGCTGCTCCTGCGGCAAAGAATTTAATTTTTAAGCGCATTAGGAGCTTCTACTTGGCAAACTACAGCAGAAACATATCCTTTTGTGAACCTGTGCCCATCCTTTGTACTGCGAAAGTCGGCATCTGTGTGGGCACAGTCAATGTGCCTCTTGACTCCGATTGTTCTTGTTCTTTTGTTATTTTTGCGCAGATAAAATTTTATATGCAATTGTTGGTCTGTCTGTGTGTGGACGGTTTTAGTTTGCCGAATCGATCCGCCAGCTGTCAGCTTCCCGTGGATTGCCTCTCTGCCGACGACATTTGGTTGCGGCTCACTTCGCGACCAATTCCCTTTGACATTATCGATGGATGCCCGGCCATGGTCCTAGTTTGTGGCTGCTTCACGCCACATTGGGCAGTCTCTGATGCATAATTGTACTGTCATCTCAGCTCAGCCACAACCTAACGAATTTCGATGCCGCCACAAGTGCTGTTGCCATTGTGTCCGTGTTCTGAGAGCAGTAGGAATAATTGTGTATTCACTTCGCCCTTCAATACAATCGAGAGGGTGTGTCGGTGGGTGAGGGTGGGCCTATTAGCCGGTTCACTTATGCCTTACGTGCCTGGCCACAACAACTAAGCGTACGAGTAGTAGGTATGTGTATCTGACAGATTTGTATAGCTGTGGCACGCATACAATTATGCCATAGCGACAGCAAGCACAGCAACAAGAGACGGACATACGCACCGCTTAGAGTTAATTAAGCCACATGACTTGGGTCGCCTATTCATGTTGCCTAATGTGAAACACCCCTCGTTTCGTCACCCTACACAACACACCTATCTAACAGTAGGAATTTAATAATCGATAACAAGAAAAGAAGGGAATTCAAATCAGCTAAGTAACGATTTTGTGTATCACCTCCAGCGTGAAACCTAACCAAGCGAATGATTCCCTTTGAATGTGTCCCCCCTTAGTTCTCTTTGTTGGCAGCAACCAACCGACATCTGAGGAGGGAAAACTGCAGTGAGGCAGGTGCAGCCTTTATGTTAAATTTTATTAATTGGATTTACGGTGAAAGTTCTGCACGCTGTAGGGGTTCCACTGCTTCAAACGACGCAGTTATTGCTCTGTTAATTGAATGCGTGACAGCTGTGTGAATTAATTGAAGTGTGCACTTTTAAATCAATTTCTCTCTTCTCTACTCCATAGAAAGATGAACAAGCAACAAACAAAAATAGGTGTCGGTGCCGTTCCTTGTTTGCATGACTTTTGACACGCCACCCGGAGAGGGTGAGCCATTGCCTGGCTTTTCCACTCGCACCTCCCACTTTAACTGGTACCTGTGGCACCCAGCAAAGCCTAGCAAATCACCGAGAACAAAACAAAAGGCCCCATGAACATGAATGGCAGTGCGGGGCTGTTCTTTTTCAGCTTGGTATCCGTGGTTCGCCAACAGTGGGCTCCTGCTGGTTGGCAGGTAAACAAGCCGCCTTGATAGACATCGGAGATCAATTCGATTGCTCCTTTTGTTTTCACCCTCAGCACATTTCGGGTGGCACCTGTTTATTTGATTAAATGAACATCGACACACCACTACACGGGGGGCTTCGAGGCCCCTCTTTCCTCGCTGCCCTGCATTTCGCTTTATGTCTGTGCTTAGCTGGAACTGGCTTTAAGATACCATCTGGCTGTGAAGAAAATAGTATCCAATATCTAAGTGGGAAAACCTCTACACAGAATGTCAAATGGAGGCTACTAAAGGTCATGAAGGTACATAAGGGTTCGTCTTGCTGTCTTGCTGTCAAAGTTATTGTGACATAAAATCCCTTACAAGTAGGTACATCTTTCTGTACTTGTAGAAAATGCCAAAGGGGAACGAAGTAACTAGAGGAGCTATGAAGTTGCTTGGTAGCCAAAGTGTTGTTCAGGCTCGGGCAATTGTAACCCTTTTGCTTTGTTCTATGCAAGTGCAAAAGGTCAGCTAGGCATAGGCAGGCCCAGACAGAAATTATGGTCACCAGATTGTCAATTGCCGAGACGTGGACCGACCAGAGTTGAATGGCCATCAGTGCATCCAAATCCAAATCAGCAGCCACAGATGGTCCATAATACGGGGGACATGTATCCGTGTGAGGGCACAATTAAGCACTTGGATTCTGGGCACGACTCTGACTGTTGATGTACGAGTGTACGAGTGTTTTCATCTGTTTCCCGGGGGCACGAATATATTTGCATGCGTTTACGGCTCTTTTATTTGACGGCCATTAAAATGTTTCATTAGCGCTTCGCAAGTAATTCTGGCGAATTTTTTCATGGGCTCCACACGTCGTTTGCTCCGTTTCTAATTGTAGGGATACGAGCACAGCACAGCCAGAGAGTTTTACGTTTTAATTGGAGTATTTAAAGCCCTTGGGGGCATGTTTGTGATAGCCTGTATACTCAGGCATCTAGAGCACAAATTTCATCGCACGAAACATGGAGCTTAGCCAGATTTTGGGTGCACAAATTGGATAGGAATTTGTGTGAGTTTCTATGCATATAAGAATCGATTTTCAGCAGCCATGGGAACATGGAGCCAAAATTACTTTCTACTTTAAAGAAATCTAAATAAAATACTCATATTGCTGAGTAGTTTCAGCTGTCGAAAGGATCATTGGTTTATTTTGCTGGTCATACAAATTGGTTATCGTAAGAATATTTGACACTACCAACAAACACTGCGTCACTTACTCTACCTGTGCGCCTTTCCACCTACAGTGTTGCGTGCCTTCTGATTGGATTGAAAGTGGGACCCTTGGGACTCCGATACAGGAAATGGCCAAGACCGTGCTCCCTTATTTGATTGACAATAGAATGATTTGCCTGTAATTGCTGTTACACAGAATGACATAGGATTGGCAAAGGATGATAAGGATGTATCTAGTTGCCAAGGGCTGTGTGTAGGTTGCTGGCTGCTCTACTTTTAGTTTTGTTTCGATAGGAAAATGTTCTGGAGGGAATAGTTAATTCTGCAGCTTCATTTCCGCTTTCCACGAGGTTCAATGTGTGGCTATGGTTGTATTCTTGATCGTTTACTAATATGTATAAAATGAATGGTATTCTGTCCGCATCTGTACTTAATCTTCATATATGGAATCGCTAAATCATCATATTTTCTCCCTAATGGTTTTGGGGGACTAAGGCAAGATAAATGGATAAGAATAAACAGCTTTGAGGTGTGTTGCCGGAACGAGTAATTGTTATCTACTAACAGATATTGATTTGTTTGATTAATGTAGCTGAAAATAATGGCGATTATTGCACTTTTAATAATGCATTCACATTCACATTTTGAACTGATGAAATTTCTTTGATTTCATTTAATGGAAAACTGCTCAGCCGTGTATTATTATATAAGTACGTTCATTACGTTGAATGTATTTACATTTTGTGTTGTATTCGCGGGAAATGTAAAGCTGGGAATGCGGTAAAAGGGAATTTATGATTCCATTTTGGCATGTGCTACCCAGAAACGCTTCAATCGCTTCGGTTTAAAGCCTCTCGAAATCACCACCAGACACCAGGGCACCAGGGCACCAGGCAGAGCCACTTCAAACAAACAGATGTCCAAAAAAAGTATGTAAGTTTGGAGTGGAAAACGGAGGAAAAGTTGCCAAAGAGGACAGGCCTCGAATGTCGGCAACAGGAGTCGAGCCGAGCCGAGCCGAGCCGGGCATAAGCCCACGTCTGAGAAACATAAAAAATGTGTTCAAATACTTTAGAAAATGAACAGCGCCGTACGCCAGAATGCCAATGCCAATGATGAGGCCTGTAAGACATCCCCGGAGTGGCAGTCATAGCCATAGGCACTGGCAGTGGCAGTGGCCCTGGCACCGGGACCACCGGCATAAACACAGGAAAAAGTAAACCAAAAATCATAGCCGTGGCAGCCCTTGTCCTCGCCACTCCACCGGCGACAGTTTCAATTGGATTCAGCCACCGCCAAAGCCACAGTAGCCAAAAGCTGGACCCTAAAGCTGGCTGAAAATCAATTTGTTCGACATTTTTTCCGGCATCGCACAGTGGACATCGAACGCACTGAAGTGTATAGGGTTTCCCTTCCCTATTAGGGAAGCAGTTGTACAATAAATGACACAAAAGGTTTTCCACTGGCAACTGGCCAACTGGCAACTTGTATATTAAGATTTGTATCCCGTGGAATTTCTTATTGGCCTGTTATTGGAAAACTTAATTTTGGCAATGCAAAAATTTTGATTTGGGTCAATGGACTTTACTGTCAGTTATCAGCCCACACAGATACACTCGTACGTACTCGTGGCTATTGGCTGTGAGTGCCAGCCTCGACCCTGTGTGCTCAAGGCGTGTTCCAATTTGGGATTGGGGTTTGGGATTTGGGTCTGGGCCAGCAGTCACCGTTGCTGACTGCTTTTGCTGGCCATAAACTCCATTATTTATGCGGCACACTCTACTTTAGCAGCACATTAGTCGCTGGCACGTGTAGGACAGGACGTGGACGAGTGCCAATATTGGGGAGCGCTTGTTTATTTTTACTGGGCCGCCGCTGCTGTGTAATCAGCGGAGCATCCAAAGCTAATGATGTTCGGGGATGCCGCTGCCAGGAAGGAGGCTTTCTCCCCTAGGTGTCACCTGCTTCTCAGTAGCCCCACTTTTAAGTTTAAAGCAACCGCACAGTCTCCATGCGACTCGACACTCATTTCTACGCATTCCAGCCTCATTGTCTCAAAATATTCCGCAACTGGGGCAAAACTTTTGCCAGTCGGAGGATGACATTGTCCTCGGTTCCACACCAACATTCCACATGCATGCACGAAGCGGTTTCCTGGCACACATGTAGCCAACGCCATGCCCATCCCCATCCCCAGCCCGGCATCCGAGTCAAGTGCTGTGACAACATTGCGCAGAATGGAGATAAATAACCAGAAAAGCAGGAAGCCCTAGTCCCAAACCCCAACGCCGTAATTTGATGTACAAAATTATGCATTTGGCGGGGATTACACAAAAAAAAAAAAGAAACTGGGAGCACGGTATGACGGTCCCGGATCGGTCTTAAAGTTAAGACCAGAGCAGATACCCGACGGGTTTCCTTCGAGAGGCGCACGTGCATGATAGTTAAGACGGATTTTCTTAATAATTCAATTATTATACTCTGCGCATGAAACGTAAGTCTTTTCTCTAGACTTTTTGGTTGCTCGTGGCCCGGAAAGTGTGTGGGAACTTTCTTGTATGCGTGTGGGCATAGAGATGGATGCTGGCGTGCAATGGTAAATTTCCATTGTTATTCCGTGACAATTTATGCGGTGATTAATTTGCCAGTTGGAATGAAATGATCCACTGCATGTGTAATTTCTTTTGCATTAAGATGGCCTGCTTCAGAGTGAACTGTAAGGGCAGGAAGGGAATCCTCCCACGCTCTCTGTTCAAAATGTTCAAATTCATCGCGATATCACGCATCAAAGTACTCATTTTGCATAAATCACTTTATGTGTGATATGCCTGGCACCGTTTTCAGTTTTTTGTTATCGCTAAACACACAATGTAAAATTATTTAGTCATCAGTTGTCAGAGTTACACGTTGCTCGTGCTCCGTGCTCTGTGCTCAGCTGTTCACTGGATGAGATCGTGAAATGGCTTCAACCAACTTTGACAGCTTCAATGGCGAGTGCCTAGAAAACAATGCCCGGGAATGGTTCGAAAAAAAATACCAAAAATAAGCGAACTCGGGGGCAGGTGAAGGTGGAGATGGGCCACATTAGCCTGACATTGTTGCTGGTTCATCACACGTGACTGGGCTGACACTCTTGGCGTCATTTGTCATTTGCTGCCTCGTGGTTTTTGCTTCCTATATACAACCATCTCGTATGTATGTATCTCGTGGCATGTGCACATCTCGTTGTGGTTCCCATCGTTCATAAATGATTTCTTTTCCTATTTAGCCCCCAATCTGGTATGTTCTGCATGGGTATGTTCTGTCTGGCATTTAAATCGATAATCAGAGGCAACAAAGCCATTCTTTCCATTCTCAGAGCACAACGATAGCACAAACAACACATTTTCTGATGTAATTTTCGCTCATTTTCGCCTCCGTTATGCAGGATCTGGAATTCTCGTTTCCACGTATTTCTTTGCCATGCAAACTGTTGCATTATTATCCACTTAACATGTGCATGTGAGAGTGGTCTGTGCTAAAATTATCTAATTAGTCAAATTATCACGCAATTTTAATGCTCTACCTTAACCTGAACCTAAGTGCATGGACATGGGACATGAAAGTGCAGCAGTCCGCTGACATAGCGATGGCACAGTGGGGAGTTCGGCATTACAGTTGGCTGAATTAATAACTTCAGCAAGAATAAAGATTTTTTCTTGATATAAACTTTATTTGAAGAGGAAATCCTCAAAGTGTCAATCTGCACTGGTGCATGGCTTCAAAATACATTAAAATACAAGTAAAAGTCTCAAAGTAATCCAACAAAATAGATGGTTGGAAGACTTACATTTTCTTTGAAAGAAATTTATTAAAAATACCAGATTTTTATTGAATATAGATAATAATGAATACAAATAGTTAAAACGAATAAAAACAGAATCATACAATACAGAGTTTACTATTTATTCCAACTGAATTACTAGTAAATTGTTGCGTATGCGTAATGCCTGCTACGCAGTCCTCCGTCAAGGTTGCCATAGATTTTATGAATGAAAATGCTTGCAACACGTTCGCAGACGGGATCGAACAGGTTCGAGCTGGCATCGAACTTTGGGAACTTGAGGCTTTTCTTAAGCGTTAGCCAGAAATCATTTGTCAGAACTCTTTGCGCGGTAACGGTTGAACAACACGGATAAAAGAGTGCTCGGAACACAGCTTGGAGCAGGATTCTAGTGAATGAACTCTTGGAATAAGTGAAAGTCAAGTACGCGTGAAAGGAGAGAGAGCAAAGAAAACCCTCAAGTGAAAGTGAAAGCTATTTTTTTGTAACTTTATGTGGTATTAGTATTAAGTCATCTGTACTGATATAAACGGAAAAATATTAAATTCAACAAGCTACGAAATCAATTAAAAATATAACAAGTACCTATACATCAAGGCAAGTTCCAAATCCTATAGTACGAGCAAATATTAAAATAAAATAATCTTCGGATAACTGCGAAAGCTGTTTCGAAGCGGTGTGTTCAAATGATCGACATGTACGAATATCTGTGGAATCCGGAGTATTAATCAAACTGGCATCGCAGCTATATATGTGGCATGGCAGGGCATGGCATGATGGGGAGGCAAACAGTGAATTGTGCACACATTAAGATACGGATACATGCGAGCAATGAAGCACAAGTGGTGTGGGGGTATACGGGATCTAGAGATCTGGCAGGGGAGCAGAGCTGCCAAAATTTAATAACATGATAATATTTAAACTGAAAATACAAGCTGTTGTGGCTTTCAGTGGTGTGCTCCTGTGTTTATATTAGCGGTCCAACTGTGTCAACTGTGCCGCCTGTTTCGGCTTAGACAAAACCCAAAGGTTCCCAATATTAAATGTGAATTTGAATACAAATGAGAACACCGACATAAGCCAGCACGCCTGAAAATATCCGAATTTTATACCAAAAACCGACTAATATCAGAGAGAAATAAAAGTGTTGTGTTGTGTCAAAGTGTCAGTGACTCTCCTGCCTCCACTTCCACTTCCACTGGACACTGTGCTCGCGGAAAATATGGAACTCGAAACCTCAAGTTTTCCTTAAGTTGTGAGTTGGTTGAGCAATGGATTGGGATGGGGTCTTGCTGCCTCTTCATGAACTCGCCAAGTAATTACAAAGTAACGCAGCGGCAATAATTGTAATACAAAATAGCTTTAGAAATTAATTCCTGCTCAGGAATTGGATGGTGAAAGTTTTCCTGAAAGCAACTCGGAAAAAAATTAATTAAATTTGCAAAAACTTTACTCGTTACAAAATTCCGAAAACTAGCCGAAAAGCATAACAAAAAACAACGAGCAACATTATGAAGTTCATCCCTGTGGCACATCAGAACTTCTATTAAAAATGGACAGTGCAGATAGTAACACTAAATAGGAGTAATAGCAACGGATACTCCACTAAATATATTTACTTTTGTTAACAATAATAAAAACCACAACAGAATATTCCCTGTGCAGACTGTGCATATATTGTGACATTCTAACAAATATAAAATAAAGTTCTAACGAAATGGTTTTTGGTTTACAGTTCGCATAAAAAACTACCAATTACATAAATGTCAGTGCAGTAACATACATACATATATGTACATACATATTTCATGTTTATTTGTTACCAATTAAAACGCATTCATGTGTTCTTATATTCAGTTTCGGTGAAGCACCGCAGTGCACTGATGCATCTGATGACTTTTCGATGCATAACTAACACATAAAAATTGCTGTGGCATTGTTAAATTGATGTTGGACTCTGCTTTCAAATGAATAATGAATGTTTTCAAGCAAAAGAATGTGAAACAGCAATTGAGGCTGCTGTCAGAATAAATTCAGAAATTCATGACACATACGCAAATTGGTTGATATTGAAACAAATAAATTTAATAGGAAACATTTATGAAGAGTTCATTCAACTGGAAGCCAATTAAATTGTTGAATTGATCTACATGCACAGTGGATGTTAAATGAAAGAAGACAAAACATTCGATAGTTCACAGATAGTTTGAGTGAGGATTGTGTATGGTATGTATTTATCGGAAAAGCTTCGGGTGTCAGTCAAACTACACGAGTATGTGTATCATGTGATTTAATTCCGAAACAAACAAGCGTCTAGACTCTAGACGGTTTGGACAGGCATTTTGGGTATGCAAATCCATCATAAATCGTTAGCACAATTGGCTAAAAAGTTTATGGCGAAGTTCGCTTTACACACACACACACACACACACACACACACACACACACACACACCCACATGGATTATTGCACAGATCCCGTATACGTGGAGCAGATGTGCCACAGCCAGAATTAGCTCGGGGCTGCCTGCCGATCCATCAAATGCGCATTTGTATATTAATCGCGTTGATTCAACGCACTCTGGGAGGGTGAAGAGTGAAGTGACGTGACGTGACGTGAGTGTGGAACTATCAGAGGGTACAGAGACAACTCTCGCTGACCCAGAACAGGCCACAACACAGGGTTGATCCAGACAACTTTCCAGTGCACTACACTCCAGTGGGCTTATGTGGATAATTTGCAATGAAGTGCAATTATCATGTAGTTAGCCAGTTTCCAGTTTTGAAATGAATTGCTACACAACACAAACAATTTGCGCTCCAGCCATCTCGTTCTGTTGGATTGGTTGACTTCTGGATGATTGCCTTCAATTGATGTGTATCAATTTAGCAGAAAAGAAACACTTTTGTTGCTTGCCTTTGCCCCGAGTGTGGACAATGTCGCGGACACGCGCTTTTCTGCTGCCTCAAGCTCGAGTGCCTTGAATTGGGTTTATTGTTTTCCCATTACGCAGAAAGCAACGAACGCAATAACAAAGACCCATCAAGGCGGCCAATTTAATTTATGTTCATAAATTAATTTGGAAAATGAAACTTTATGGAATTTCACTTTGAACCCACCACTCGACGTTCCTGAAAGCCGGACCAAAGTCGACTGCGACAACATCAGTCGCTGCGGAATCTATTAAACTTAATTTGCAGCACTGCTGCAAGGCGTTCATTCTGAACCAGAGAACTTAATAGCCCATGGCAGCCAGCCCCGGCTGTGGGCATGGCTCTGTCTCTAATCGCGATTCGATAATTGCATCTGATAATTGCTGAAGGGATCAACACAATGCGACTGTGTGATTTCCATCGCAATGGAAAGCTTCACCTGAGATCAAGGGCGGGTCAGGCGCTGTGAGATCTGTTATTTCCGCAAGAGTAAAGGTAACACGATTCATCACCAGACAGACGTAACGCAGCAACCCGACTCCCAACAGCCTCTCTCTCTCTGGGGTTTGGGCATGAATAAGTTCTACATACTCGTATGTGCAGTATCAAATTCTGCTGCCTTTAAGGCCTGAAGGATATAATTTTAATGCTTAACGAGCAAACGATTTAACAACCAAATTAAAGCCTTAACACTTTAATATAAAAAGCACATTAAAGGCTATTAATAATTAATTTTAAATATATGTGTGCGTATGTATATGTTTGATGTACTTTGATATTCTTCTTAGTAGAATTTCCATGACATATTTTTTTTTTTACTTTTCCAGAAGCATCAAAGATTTTTAATTAAGTACATATTTCACATATATATTTGCAGAGTGCATTATTAATTCCGGAGAAATTTACTCCTTTTAGAACTGGAATCGAAAAATGAAATGGAAATTCGTTTGATGTTATTCGGAGCATAACGAATCAAATATGTATGTACTGCATACTGCATGGACCACCGTCTGCTGCCCCTAACCGCCCACCCTGCAGCATCAGTGAAGCCACCAAATTAAGCAACAGATTAACCCTTCCGTCCCCGGAGTAATGGAGTTTGATTGGGCCACGGATGGCCGTCTGCCCAGCCTTGGCGATACGGCCAGCGGTGCGGACAACGATCTGGCCAGCAATTGGTCGACTCTATCGAACTTTACACGCCTCCTCAATGCCGCCGCCCCCGACCTTGTCAACTACACGCTCAACATGCTCGACTTGAGTGTGTCCGCTAATGTGAGCCTCTCTTCGACTACGCCAGTGCACGCCTATGCCATCACGAACAGCTCCTCGCTGGCCCACACCCACGCCAACCTGCACGAGGAAGGCGCCCCGATAGCGGAACAGGTGCCCGAGCACATGATGGACCATGCGCCGCAGCTGTCCCGCTCGGGACTGCTGAAGGTCTATGTGCTGGCGGTGATGGCGCTTTTCTCGCTGCTCGGCAACCTGCTGACCATCTGGAATATCTACAAGACGCGCATCTCGCGTCGCAACTCGCGCCACACGTGGAGCGCCATCTACTCGCTGATGTTCCACCTGTCGATCGCCGACGTTCTGGTCACCTGGTTCTGCATCATCGGCGAGGCCGCCTGGTGCTACACGGTCCAGTGGCTGGCCAATGAGCTCACCTGCAAGCTGGTGAAGCTCTTCCAAATGTTCAGCCTCTATCTCTCGACGTACGTTCTCGTCCTGATCGGCGTCGACCGTTGGATTGCCGTCAAGTATCCCATGAAGTCGCTGAACATGGCCAAACGTTGCCATCGCCTGCTCGGCGGCACCTACATCCTCTCGCTGGTGCTCAGCCTGCCACAGGTAAGTGCTACTATTCCATTCATGGCAACGTGCCACGTATATTTACTCACGCTAATATCCTTGGCTGTCTCTCCGAAATGGCTCAAAGAATGGTTGAAATGCTCTCAAATCTGTCTGAAATAATCTGTGCCACTTGCAGTGCTCGTATTTTGTGGGGGGGGGAGCGTTCCATTAAGTTAAGTTGCGGATTTAGCGTACCTCAACGCTACACCGCCGCTACGCACCTATCCGCTGGCATTCTGATGAAGTTGAAGTAATATGTTTACTTTATAACACGCATACGCCCCGTGGCAAGGCGCAAATAGTCTTGAGTAGGCGCCAGAATGTGTGCTTCGCCATTAAACATGATTGCCTTCACCATTTCCCATTTCCCATCCCCCTTCCCCTTCCCCGTCATAAGTGTGCATTAAATGTGGCTTTGAGCGGTGACACGCCCACACACGTGCTCGACGCGGGGACACTGTCTGCCCCCGCCACTGCCACTGCCACCGCCACATCGAAGAGCGGGTCGCTGTCAGCGCAAAGGGTTTTACCATTTACCCACAACAAAAAAAAAGGACCAAAAGAAGCCTGACGACTGGCATTATTCATATTCTCATTTTCTTTTCCCACGAAGATGGCCTGAGATATATTCCATTCTCTGGCAGCTGGACGATAAACCCCGCAAGGGACTGCATTAAACGCTTGTTCTCGGACTGCCTCTGCCCCTTCCGCTCATTGATTGCATAATGTGTGACGCCGCGGTTATGTTTTGTGTCGCCCGATTATATCCGGACTCGGTTGCCTGCCTCTGATTTATGGGTCAGGGCACGGGGACCCGAGGAGCTGCCAGAGTCCATCTGTCAGTGTGGCTCGAGAGCAGCACGTTTGGGTGCTCAGCAAAGAGCAATGAGGGCAGTGAGAAAAGATTGGTAGGATACTCGAAAAGGTTTCCATGGAGTCGGCAAGTAATTAAGTTGGATTGAAAACTACTTCGATGGAACTCTGGCCTATTGCCTCTGTTGTGGTGCATAAGCAAACTTTAATCGCGGTCTTTTGGGACACAGAGCCAAGAGCTGACATGTAGCCAATATAAGGGCGCAAAGGATGTGTGGAATCTGACCTTTCAGCATAGTCAACAAGATATCCAACTTGCCGCCAGCTTAGGCATCTGAATAAAGAAGGTAGGAGGTATGGATGTACCCTGTTGGGGTAAGGCTGAGGTATAGGAGGTGGAATTTAAAATGAGCTTCTACTGATACGCAGGAAGATAGTTTCATGCCTGACTTCATTTTGAATATCAATCACCTTTCTCACAATATTTTTATGCAGATGCCGCACATGCCAGTAAATCTAAACGGGTGTAAGGGGATGTCGCATTTAATTAGGGCAATCATCCTCAGTTTATATGTGAAAGGACCAATACATGGGACTTGCCTGAGGTTTTGCTATCTTTTATCAGAGTGAAATATTTCCAGGAATGGTAATTTTGGGGAATACTGCCACTAGAAGGCAAGATTATGCCACAATGCGAGTGTGTGTGTGTGTGTGCGCCCTTGTACGTTATATGAATGATTTGTGCGTGTGGGCGTGTCTGCCTGCCTTGTGTGCGTGCGTGCCGGCTTGTCAAAGTGTCTGACTTGTTTAAATGCCGCAAAAAATGTTAAGTCTAATTACATTTTTATGTTATCCACCAATTCATTCCATTCCACCCCCAAAGGGCACCCTCCCCCCGCTCCAGAGAAAGGCATTAAGCTGGAATTTGTTGTTGTTGGCAGCTTTTGGAGTGGAAGGCTCCTCCGGCAGTCATCTGTTGGTTGCGTTGCCCATGTCATTGTTTTCGACTCCCAGACTCCCTGAAATGTCGCAACCTCGGCTGGCGCTCCGAAAAGAAACCGAATCAACGAGCGCTTCCCGAACAAGTTAATCTTAAATATTAATTAGGATGTTCTGGAGCTCATGAGTGGCTCTGCTGCTTCCGGATCGCGCCCCGATACAGTGACATAATTAAAAGGGCCACTGTCACCCAATTAAAGGAAACTTTGCAATCATTATATCTCATTTTATGGTGCATTTTCGCTGGCACCCAAGAGGGAAAACTTTTTTCATTTCGTTTTATTGAACATGCGACATAAAATATATGCGCCACACAGACGTGACGCGGCCGAGCGTCCAAGAGCTGGGGGCCCTAAAAATTCCGTACACTGCAGGAGGAAGCGTTTTAAATAATTCTCCGCTGCCACACACACGCTGTGGCACCCACTCATCCACTCCTCACCCTGGGCACAGGCACATGTTGATGAGCAATCACAACGAATTCAATATAAGACGCTCCGCTGAACCGTCGCCTCGAATAAAACCAAAATGAAAACTTTTTCGACGACTCGACTGTCAATAAACAACAAATGCTGAATGGAACATTCGCTCATTGGTTTCTTTCCCCGCCGCACCAAAATAATTTTGTATACGAATTGAAGTTCTCACAGCTGGAATAAAAGAATGCTGACAAAATGGAGTTTGTTTGGTACAGATGTGAGATGTTTTTGCTTTGCTTTGAGCTTTCAACGCAGTTCTGATTGTACCACGATTTACCACGAATATTTTTGTGGCTATACACATACGTACATACATATGTACATAAATATATACTCGTTTACCCGCAGTTTTCGAGGTAAAAATGCAGCTTTCCCTTTGTTTTTAAACTCCTACTCGTAGAAGCCTTCATTCAACAAATTTCAGGAACTAGTAGCTCTTGATGCTCTCTGGTACCAAGAAAAGCCGTCAAAGGTTGTACTCTAAAGATTTTTTCAACGGAAAAGCCTTCAAGAAAAGCCACTGCACAACATTTTGTTCCATAATTTTGTTTTGTCCTGTTGTCCATAACGGACTCTGCATATTTGCTATGGTAACTGCATTGAAACGAAAAGGACAAGACTTGAACTAACAGCACTTTCAAAATCCGACAAAGGAGGTTCGGGAAAGGGAAGTGGCTATATCGATCTTTTTCTGCTATACCCATTTTGAGCACCGCTCTGTTGTCTGCTTTGGCCCCATCGCGCCGAGTCAATGGCTCGGAAGTTATAAATGTGCGAAATTAATAAAAATCAAACATTAGACGTTTGTCCGCTTACGCCTAGTCGTAGTGGCCCAGTGTCTTATGTAGTTTTACTGCAACGCTTAGTTTCACCATTTGGGTCAGCTGTTGACGCAGCAGGCAACAGCAGGAGGCGAACGGGCCAAACCGGCCATCCGGCAACCCATAAACCGATGAAATAAAATGGGTCTTAGCATATTGGCTAAGCACTGTCCCCAGCTGTCTCCCAGGGCCATGTGAGTCTGGACTTGCATTTTATCAGCATTGGCCAGACCTTGTGCGAAGCCAGAGACAGAGGCACAGCCACACGCAGAGATTGTTTTTCAATAGACCGGTGGAATCACATGAATGCAGTTCATTACAAGCCCATAAACATTCAATATTTGGGAAACCTGAAGGACTACTAGGAAAGCATCCCAAAATTAAATCCGGGCAGTTTGCAGCAATTTTGAACTCTGGCCTAAACGAAGTTTTGCCAGCCTCCTGGCCGAGAAAAGTTTCAAGAAAGCTTACATGGCCAGGCACTTGTTTTTGCACTAATTAACCAGTGCCATCGTTGTTTTCTTTACCAAAGTTCTTCATATTCCACGTGGCACGTGGTCCCTTTGTGGAGGAGTTCTACCAGTGTGTCACCCACGGCTTCTACACGGCCGACTGGCAGGAGCAGATGTATGCCACCTTCACGCTGGTCTTCACCTTCCTGCTGCCACTGTGCATTCTGTTTGGAACTTACATGTCCACTTTTCGCACCATCTCCAGTAAGTCGCGGGTGGTTTACTTACTACTTAAAATTCTGCTACAATATTCCTTTCTCTCTCTCTCTCTCTCTCTCTTGTGTGCATCCCCACACACAGGCAGCGAGAAGATGTTCCAGGGCTCCAAGCTGGCGAACTACTCCACGAATAAGCTGCCCACACAGACGAATCGGCAGCGCCTGATACACAAGGCGAAAATGAAGTCGCTGCGCATATCCGTGGTGATCATCATAGCGTTCCTCATCTGCTGGACGCCCTACTACGTGATGATGATTATGTTCATGTTCCTGAATCCCGACAAAAGGGTGAGTACAACGTGGGCGTTGCTAACCTTTCAAAAGGGGATCCAAGGGCACTTTAGAAATTTCCGGCTGCTTGCCGACTGACAGGCAGCACAAAAAAGGGATTCCTAGTATTGCCTGAGCTCGATGGCATGCATCAATCAGAAGTCGATTTGTCAGTTTGTCTGACTTCGAACCGGGAATAGGTATGGGAGAGCTCTGCTCCTCTTGTCTCGTCTAATATTACGGCTTGTGGCGGTTGTTGAGCACCCGACACGCTCAAGTCGCTCAAGTCGCTCAAGTCGCAGATGTTAAATCCGTTCCGGGAAATCTCACAACAAAGGGAACGGGCCAGAGGCCAGAGCACATAAAAATTATTTCTAATGCTCAATTTATAATTAATCGTGCAAGCCCCCGGACTGGCATGTCGTTATTTTTCCTTAACGGCCGTAGCTACGAAGGACAAGCCAACTTTGATGACTGCCGCCTCTGATTGCCCGTAAAGCGTGTACCAGAACCTGAGGATTATGGCTGCCCATGGTTGCACAGTCTTAGGTCTCAGGTGGCCACCGCCTGTGTACGCTATAATACTTTAAGTGAATGGCGTAAGCCATTTAATATCAAAGAGGTGACTAATCCTTTTATTGTGCATTTGCATGCACTCAACTGTGACCAATCCGTGCACCTCCAATATCCGTATACAGTCTATGGATAATGGGAAAAAGACATTCAAAAACCCCAAGATGGCCCCACAAAGCTGGGATTGTTTAAGAGGCCACAGGGTAGCCGCCTGCCTGTCTGGGACCCACGCAGACAGACATACCAAATCCCCACCACAAAAGGACTGCAAAGAAAATTAATTTGAATTTTACCCCATTTGTTTTGCAGCTGGGGGACGATCTGCAAGACGCCATCTTCTTCTTTGGGATGTCCAACAGCCTCGTCAACCCCCTCATCTACGGCGCCTTTCATCTGTGTCCGGGCAAAGGTAGCAAGTCCAGTGTGGGCGGCAATAACAACGCCTACAGCTTGAACAGGTAAGTGTGCCACATCCTGGGGCATGGGCACCACTCTTTTGACAGGCAATTAACTCCGTTCCTTGCGGACTGTCTCTCCACAGAGGCGACTCGCAGCGCACGCCATCAATGCTGACGGCCGTGACGCAGGTGGACGGCACCGGTGGCAGCTCCCGACAGATGCGCGCCTTCCGGCAGCAGAGCTACTACCGCAGCACGAGCAACAGCTGTGCCGGGCCACCCTTCAAGGAGCAGGTGGGTCTGCTGCATGTGGGTCCGGGCGCCTCCAGTGCTGGCCCCGGCTCTGTGTCCGGCAGCAACAGTGCCACGCCGCAGCTGATGCGGAAGGGCTCGTCGGTGCGCAGTCCACATCCGCATCTGGCGATCCTGGTCCGGCACCCCAGTTGCCTGCGCGAACAGGAACAGCAGCGCCTCCTGCTGCAGACCACAACAGCCCCCTCCGCCGTCGTGCTCAACTATGACGCCCAGCGAGGGGGCGTTGGCGTGGGCGTGGCCAATGGAGCGCACCTAACCGCGCTGCTGGACAACAACGAGCGGGTGTCTAGCGTGTGAGTGGAGCTGGCGATGGCGGCGGTGGAAAATGTGGCGACAGATGGGTCGGCGGAGGACGCGTGCTCCTGCTGCCATTGCCTGAGCAGGGAGCTGCTGCGGCGGCAGCAAGAACTGTCAGAGGATCAAAGGATCGCCTAGAGTAAGAGTGAGAGGTGCACCTGGAACAGGATGAGCCGTGTGTGTGAAAACGAACCGTGTGGGCTGAGGCGTCGATGATCAGATCACCGAGCCGCGGAACGCCTGGGTAGTTAATACAAATCGAGAGTTAAGTCTTCAAACACAATGGGTGTGCTTAGAGTAGAGTAGAGTGTTTATTCCTAGTTTTTACGGTCATCTCCTCGCCCACACTGTCGGCAATCCCCAGTTGTGGGGGTGTTGAGCGACTACTCATCGCTAAGCAGTGGCAAGTGCAGCTCAAACGAAAAGTATTTTAGTTAGCAATTAGTCCTTTTCATGGAGTTTTCTGGAATCAAACCTTTTTTTTTGCTTCAAGGTCCCCTTGCAACGTTTGCAAAAGTTTGTTAAGCGGATTGAATCTCATATCCGATTCGTACTCCAGTTGCTAGTTCACGTTAGTTCGTTTTCTCTACAAAATCAATTGCCTAACGCAGCTAAAAACAGAAAACCAAACAGGGTAATAATTACTTAATACAATTTACTAGAAATATATCAATGTGCATTTTTTGCGAGACATTTTATGCTCTCTCAACTAGTTCCCCCCAATAGCAAAAGAAAGAAAAAAGTTACGAATGCCAAACGGAATCCTCAAACAAAACCTCATAGCTAAACAACAACAAAAAGTACTTAGCGAGTTTCCAGTTCTTTAAGTTGGCCTCATCTCATCATTTACTCAAAACCTTTTACTGTTTTTTGTTTCTTTGGCTGACGACAATAATTTTTGGATCTGCCTCTGTGAAATTTCAAACGAAAGCTAAAAATCTGTTTTCAATTTGGTCGAAAACAGTTCTCCAAGGGTAATGTGTTAATTGGATTGGAGAGATTCATATGTGTGTTCCCCATTTTAGAGTGGTTTGTCGAACAATTTACACGGGTCCGGGACAACGAGAACTCTGTGGGATTACGTGGTCCATCCCATCCCATCCCATAGGATCCAATCTATTCAGCATCCTGTTCGCATATTCATGTGCACCGTACGTTGTGTGTACTTATGTATAAATAATCTGTGTCAAATTTGTATAGTTTATTTTTAATAAAAACCGAATGATCCTTCCGAGAATTTACGAGCCAACTTTTTACGCTCACGCAGAGGCAGAAGCAGAAGCAGAGCTCAACACGTGATGAACTAGCGATGGCTGGCTGGCGGGGGGTGCGCCCATAAATCCGCCAGGCTCACGTTCGTATCCCCACCCCCAAACGCCTAGTATATTACAAAATTTTATGAGCGACACAGGCGGACGCGGCCACGGACGCAGAGACAAACATAGGCCGCTCATCATGATAGGCAACAGGAGGATAGGCGAGGACTCTTTAAAAATGTTGGAATCCACTGCTCCTCCGATGCTGTAATTCGCCAATGCAGAACAATGCCTGCGCCACCCAATATGCGGCACAAAGTTTTGGCTCTGCCGCTGCGCTACGGCGAAAACCGGAACCGAATTACCACAAATAATGAAAGTCCTGCGTCCAACAGAGTCCGGTGCGTGGCGATGGACGAAAATGTTGTGTCTCGTCCTGGCCCAGTGCCCCATTCCCAAGTCAATTATGCGCAGTCAGACGGCGACTTCTCTGCCACTGCCACGTACAACTTTTGATTGCACGATTTTTCACCCAGTACGTTGTACACTGGCCTATGGGTGTGGGGTCGTGGGTCGAGGCAGCAGTCTTAAATGTAAATTCCGTAAGCATCGAGTGCACAGAAATGTTTTACGAACGAGTATTTCATTTTTAGTACGCATTCTTTCAAACAAAGCAATTCTGAGGACGCACTTAACGACTGGCCCCATGTTAGGTTCACGGGTATGCGTGTGGAGTGAAGGGGGGTCCGTTCAGTCCGTTTAGGAATTAAAAACATTCCGCCTGGCCCCCTCGGTTTTATTGGCATAGCCGAAAAAACTTCTGTTGTTGTGCTGTCCCACTGTGCTTCAACTGAGCATCACAATGGGAATGCCGAGGACCTCAAACTCTGACGTGGATGGGCAGTGACAGCCGCCATTCAGCAGCAGTTGGAGAGGCAACACAAAAGGAACAATCGTAAAATGCCAAATAAATGTATGTACATACATATGTACAGCCGTACATTAATCGAGACATTTGGCAGAGATACCAAAGATACTACTGCTATGTGAAGGTCGGGGGGCGGGGCGGTAGACAAGACATCGTCACAACAATTATACAATTTTATGGAGCCGTTCCTTGGGCCATTATCAACATGACGCAAACTAAGCGGAGGAGCTGGCTGCGACCCACGGTCGCCATTCGGGCATGGAACGGCATGGCCTTTGTGGTGGCATATCGACATAAAATCGAAAGACTTCCGTGGTCTGCCCGGAAACCCCAGGCTTGACGCATCAGAAATTGATGAGCCGTAAATAACTCACATAAATGGGGAGCACATCCGTTTACATAAATATACATATATCTGTATGTATGTGCATACATTTAGTGGTACTTCAATATTCCGTATTTACAAGCACCGAAATATCTGTAAGTCCAACTGAATCGATTGGCCACTACGATTCGTCGAGTGTTTCTATGGTTTTGGATACAATTTGTCTATAAATTACGTTGGACAGAAGCAGCATTCAGTGCCTTTTCGTTGAGTGTTTCTATTATTTTGGATTCAATGTCTCTTCGTTTTTCTATAACAAATGTTTCTTTCACTTAGGTGTAGGGCGGGGAGCACAAAAATATACTTAATTTACGCCTCGAAGTACACATAAAAAAGGGGGTGGGAATGCCCAAAAGGGAGCACCGCCAAGGGTCTGGTCTCTACCGCGTGCTCACCACGGCCTCTTTTCGGGCAGCGTCTTGCAGCAGCTGGGTGTCCACCTCTTCGCCGGGCAGCTGGACGTAGCGAACGACAGAGCCTCGGATGAAGCAGTTCTTCACGCTCAGCATGTGCGGGTATTTGTCGGGATCCGTCACACTGATGTCCGTCAGCTTTATGTTCAGATATTGGTCCACGGAGTGCAGTGTGCCGCATATGCTGTGGTTTGCATTGAGGGAGAAGAAGATGCATGAGTTCGCCGGCTCCGGCTGCACGCGCCAAATGCACAGACGCCACACACTCACCTGAGGTCATTTTTCAGTTCGACGACGACTTCCTTGCCCACCAGGGATTTGAAGAACGAGTAGAATAGCTGGGGGGTGACAAAAATGCGTTCACTTAGCATTTATCATGTTTAATTTCAGAATTCTTACCATTGTTTTTGTTTTTTTTTGCAAATCGCGGTGCCTTATAGGGACAGTGTGACCGCGGATTTATCGACTAAATATACCGTCTGACCCGCAAAAAATATACCCAAATATACTGTCTCTTGTACATAGTATACCGTAAATATACCGAGGAAAATCGTATTCATCAATTTTGATATTCGATATTTAGTTTGTTGACTATTTGCGGATGATATTTTTGTGCGATAAGCGGAACATATCGCGGATAGTTTTTACCGATACCAGGGATGCATTCTAGCTATCAACCTTTTTCAGTAGTCTGGCAACTTTTTTATCTGTTTAGTTATCCGTTTTTCTGATGTTGGAAGTTGTCACAGCATATGCTTTCATTTATGCCCCTTTGCTCATTCAGTTCACACTTCACTCAAACACAATTTTACAATGTTGCCGGAGCTTGAGGTCTATTCGCCGCAGGATGAGGAGAAGGACGAACGTCACTCGTACACTAAGGAGAAGCCTCTCACCTACAACAGCAATGTTTTGATCGGAAATTGGTTTAATCAGCGCTATCTGAAGGACATACGATACGGGAACACCATAGTCCCTGGGCTGACAGCGGAGGAAGCTTGCGAACGGCACAAGTCATGCAGCCAGGAAACGTATACGCCGTTCACCAAAGACCAAACCGTATACGATCACATTGAAAGCAAGCACCTCATGGAGGGCATCAAAAATTCGCAGATCTCAGGTCTGAAACTGCACCACGCCGATCGGTATCTCAATAACTACACCTCCATGAACACCCTGATGTTCGATATGCTGCCCAAGATGCGACAGGAGGAGTGCCAACAGATGGAGCAGGCGGGTTTGAGGTACAAGCCCGCCGAGCTCGATGGCATCAAATGCTATGGCAATAGGAGTGGGTTTAACAATAGAATGCGATGCAAGCTGCTCAGCGAGCGGCCGCATCGCGAAACAACCAGCTACTTGACGGACTTTAAAATCAGAATAAAGCCCGAGGAGCAGCGGCTGGCAGAGTGGACGACCGTTGATGAGGCTACCAAGAAGAGGGATCGCGGCAAGTTTATCTATATGAATTGTAACATGCACGAAGACATGAAGAACCTCAAGATTGAGACCACAGTCTCGAACTACTCCTAATACAGGTGTATGATCCAAATCCTTGGCCAACATAATTCAGCTTGTCTAGTGTTTCATGTGGGTGTGGGGTGTGGGGTGCAGAGTAGGTCGGGGCTCAATTGTTTATCATTCGTCTTTTAGTACTCATGAATACATAGCCTGTTTTCGTGCTAGTTCTGTATTTTGTTTGTTACTTGTTACTTTTCATCCAGTTGGACACACAGATAAATTAATTTTCGGTACAATGCAGAGGACAAGCCTGAAATCGTTTGGCAAGGAGGTGCTCATTGGAAACTGGTCCGAGCGCCGCTATGAGGTCGAGGAGAAGAGCAACGCCGTCGTGCCAGCGCTGAGAGCACTAGAGGCCTGCGAGAAGCACCAGTCCATCTCCCAGGGCACCTACACGAAGGCGCCCTTCAATCAGATTGGGACAGTCTTGGACTTCTCGCATCAGCGCCAGCAGGCCTTTCAGAACTTTAGGAATAACGCGACATCCAACATGAGTTTGGTGGACCACATCTCTCTGAACCGCAACTTCACCACCACCACCACACTGGCCTTCGATGTGTTGCCCAAGCGGTTCCTCAAGCAAAAGGAGTTGGAGAGCGGATACTGCGGCCCTCCTCAGCGCCCGCCCGAGGTCGATATGCTGCAATCCTTCGGCAATCTGACCCAGACCTACAACTATCCCAAGCGCGTCAGGTGCGAGAAGCTACTGTCTTATCTCAGCAGCAAAGCACAGACAACATATGGCGCCTCCTACAACCAATCGCAGAAGAGCAAGGCCCTCATGGACTATGGCCCGGACTACGACGGTGTTGTGAAGTTCGATTTGACCTGCTAACAAAATTATATGTAGATGTGATTTGCTTCAATTAAAACTCGGATGCCCATATATTACAAGATTCAATTTATTTCAAATCATTTTCTTGTATAATAATATAGGTTCGTATTTTAAGTAGTTTCTATATTTTTGATGCCGGAAATTCATTTTGGTTTTACTTTTTTTGGTTGCACATGCCGCGGCATTGGATGCTTTTTGCTTTCGTTTTTTTTTTGTTTGTTTGCTTTTGCAGAGTTATTTTGCTTGAATTCTTGTGTTTTTTTTTGTTGTTGTTTTTGGTTTTTTGAAATTAGTAGGTCGATAGACGTTTACAATACTCGTACTTTTGCTTTTTCCTTGTGTTATAGAATATATATTTTAATTTAATGTTAATTATTACAAAAAGTAAAATTTGACGACATTAAACTAGACGACGACTTTCGCTTAAATATTTTGCTTTTGATGCATTAAGATTTGCTTGCCTTAAAATCGTATTTTCGTTTTCGATTAATTTTGGACTGCCTCAATAGGTTTTATCTTCTTCGTTTTTCGTTTTTCGTTTTTCTTTTCTTTTTTGTTTTGCTTTTTGGCTGACGATTACGTTAAAAATTATGCTTAAAATCTAAACCAATGGAAGGTGTTGGTGGTGTGTGGGTCAGAAGAGTGTTTTTGTGTGTGTGTGTATGGGGCGGTGTGTGTTGGGTGGGTGGGTGTGTACTTTTGTGGGTGGGGTCCGTGATTTACCGGGATCGTGTGGTGGTGGTGGTGGTAGTGGTGGGTGCTGTGTAGCTTGTGTGTGAGTTTTGTGGTTGGGGGTAGTATAAGAAAGGTTCTGGTTATATGCTCGTATATATAGTTTTCTTTAGTTTGCTTACAACAATTAAAATTTTGAATTTTTAGTAATTTGTATTCTCTTGCTATATCAATTTTGTTGTGTATCGTATTTAGTTTCGCTCCACTTTAGCTTTCGATTTTTCATTACTTTTGAAATTTCAATGTTTTTTTTGTTTGGTGTTTGGTTTTTGATTTCCCAATTTGCTTTCTCTTACATTTATTACCTAAAGTATTTAGTTTTAGTATTACTTAATTTTTATGTAAAAAATGATGCTTATACATTTGGCTTAAATTTAAATTCAAATTTTCATTCTGTTTTTGTTGCTCCGAAAAATGTAATTTAATGTGAATTTGAACTGCCTTTAAGTAGTTGCCTCGAGTGTCCACTGTGGTCTGTGCAATCGATTTTGTTTTGAAAGGCCGAGAGTCGTTTCATTGTATTGCCGAGAATATATATATTTTGGAATGGGCCGAGAAGTGTTTTTGTAACTCTTTACTCAAGATATTTTGTTTGCCACTTATTACTTTTGTATTCTTTTCTTTTATGTTTTTATTTCATTCATTGCCTCTGGACAAGTCATCATTTTTTATTTTAGATTTTGATCTCTAACGTGTTTGCTCTTTTAGATGCCAAAGGTTCCTTGACTTGTCGATCCTCTGCAAGGATTCAAACACATAATGTTTCCTTAAACGTTTTTCCCTCTAGTTTTGATTGGAAATACCATTTCCATTTCCGAATATTTTTTGTTTTTTCATTCATTTTGCTTGTTACATATGTATGTATATCCAAATACTTTATTTTATTATGAACCTCATATTTGATTCAGCCAAAACTAAGATGGTTTCAATAAATATGCTTTTAATTTTGTTAATTGGTTTGATTAGCCACAAATATTTTTTAAACTTGAGTCCCGAAACTTGCATGCCAGTGTATTCCTGATGTTTGATTTATATTTTTATATTATATTTTTTTGAAATTGTTGTTGCCTTTTCTAGGTTTTGTTGTTGTTGTTGTTGTTCTTGTTGATGTGTTAAAAACAAAACGATTTGAAAACGTGACAATTAACTAAAGATTGGTTTAGATTGTGAAATGATTGGAGAAATTCGAACGGAAATGCGAACAAAAAGTCGAATAAACATCGTATGCTGTTGTTGTTGTGTAGCCAGTTTTATTGTTTAATTCACGTGCAATCTGCTGTTGTTGTAGTTGTAATTGTTGTACCAATCGAATTGATTTTTTTTTTACCAAGAAAGTGAGATTTAGTTTTGTTTGTCGGTTGATCCTCTGCTCTGTTTATTTTTGTCTCTTGTAATATAAAAAAAGCTTTTCTATATATTTTTTATTCTTTCTTATTTTGGTTTGGTTTCTTCACTGATTCTGTTTTGGTTTTGTTTTTGGTTTTTCTTCATCTATATAGTATGTATAATTCTCTTTTTACACTCAATTACATAATTGGAAATCATACAATTGAAATATAAAAATGTTTAACAATCTTTTAGCTATTGTTAGTTCTGCATCTTTAAAAAATATATGTATATAGTTGCTGCTCCCTCCTGCTCTCTGTTTGTTGTATACTTAAAATTGCCTTTGTATTAATCGGGTATGGGTATTCCCCGTTTTGATTCGCATTCAACCTGCACTGCATCCATCCTGCAGGATCCCCCAATCATCATCATCTTCGCTTTCTATTGCTTGTTCAATTGGTTTGGGTTTAGCTGTTTTCTGTTTCTGTTTCGGTTGGCTTTTGCTGTATAAAAGTCGCTCAATAAGAAAAATGTATTGTTATTGTACTATGGTTGCTGCTCGCGGTATCCGTGGCATTTTGTTGTAAGTATCTGTTGTAAATGAAGAGATTCGTTTGGTTTATTGTTGCTCACTGGCATCAGGCTATTGGTTAATTAATTAATGGCTTATGGCTGACCCAGGGCAGGGCAGGTACGTGTTCCGTGTCCTGATCCTGGCAGTTTAGTATCACTATTGCTTTGTCTTGTTTGATTCTATTTGATTTTGTTTTGGTTTGCTTTGATTTGATTTGATTTGTAGTTTGGTTGGGTTTTTGATTAACTTTCTGCTCAACAAACAAATATCTGTAAGTCTTCGATTCGATTCTCATTCTCACTTTCTGATAAAAACAAATTTCAGTTTGTGTGTTGTGTTGTGTTGTTGTTGTGATGGATGGTGGGGCTGGAATATGGATCCATATTCTCACTCGTTTGTGGATATGTCGCGTTCAACTGAAAGTAAGAACTCCTGCGGGGACTCGCTCTAATCGCACTTGAACACTGCCTTGATTGGCTCCTCTGATTCCCTCTGATACCTCCTGTTGCATTCATTAGCAAAATGAGGGAAATAATTGATTTACTTATGTCGGTACTATTGCAGTTGCAGTTGCAGTTTTGTGGTTTCTGTTTTGGTTTCTGTTTTGGTTTTGGTTTTGGTTTATGTACAGTTTCAGTTTAAGTTTCAGTTGAGTATATAATTAATAATAAGTGCATATCAGGGTCAGGGTCGGGTGGCGACGCTGATTGTTGCATAAATAAAATTTGTTTCTATTGCCTCTGCTCAGTATTATTTCTATGGTAGTTATTATATGGTAGTCCCTGTCAATTGTTCATAATAATTACAAACGTATACATATTCCCATCAAATAAATGTCAACATAACAAATTGTGTGTCGGTTCGTTCTCTCATCGGATCTGATCTGATCTAATCTAATCAGAGCTTACTCGTAATTTATCGTTTCGTATCTGTGTATCTGACGATTTCTTCGGTTACTCTCTGCTTTACACTTAGGCGAGCGCAAGTTTTAAAAATATTTGTTTGCATTTTCCATACTTCACTTAACACTTAATGTCTGCTGAGAAAATGTTACTTTATTCTCTCAGTTTTGGTTTATTTTTTTCGGCTTTTGCGTCGATTCTTTGTCGACTTTTACTATTTTTTTTTTTGCTGTTTAGTTTAGCTGTTTCCATTCGTTTGCGAACCGCTCGCTGGATTCTTTCAAGTACTGTAACTATTGTATGATTCGTATTGTTGATTGTAAAAATTCTGTAAAATATTTTCGGTACTATTTCATGTGGTTTGTGGCTTGCTCCTGTTGCAATAACAACAGTTTCGTATATAATAATATAAATAAATCGTTTGATTTTCTGTCTGTCATAAATTACTTGTTCTATGGGCACATTGTGTGTACTGCAAAAAAGCCTATTCCCTTGGCCCAGCCAGTGTACAAGGTCCTGCTTTTATCTAGGAACGATAAATCATTAATATATTTGGCAGATTTTCGTGTAACTCAAAGGGGGTTCGATTGAAGAGAATTGTAGAATAGCTACGGGCAATTTCTATGGCTTCTATTGATGATTTAATGTGCTATTTTAATCTGTATAGGTATATTTCTTACCAATTCTTTGTTTTAATATAAATGAGGAACCATTTGTGGAGAAAACCAATGGATTTGTGGTTTATATTCAATTAAACTGATGGGAGCCCTGGACGCTGACTTGGGCCAAGATATTCAACTTTTTTTGCAATATTTTGTATAGAGATATTTCACTGATATTTCATCAACTTGATCATCTGATTATAAACTAACGAGGCTATTGTTGTTTCGGATTCCTTCCATCTTTCGAATGGGAACAGATTATTATACTATCTTCGGGCTATTTTACAACTGATGTTCAATAATATGGATAGTCTGCGGGTCTGTGTAATTCTTCCTATTCCCTCGGCTGGCTGCTCTCACAAACTGTTTAAGGTTACTTCAAATATAAGTAGATATATCGTATATATAGAGAGTATGCATTAAATACGTTAAAAAATATAATACACCATACATATAATATAAGAGATTAGGGTTTTCCATATGCACTATATGCTATATTTCTTTGCTTTGCTTTTTGGGTTTACATTTGGGTTTTGGTTTTTGGTTTTTTGGTTTTTGCTTTTGCTTTATTTAGAGTGTATTTGGAGCGATTTCAAATATTCCATTCAAATATTTTATTACCTCGTTTTGGTTTTCTTTTCGTTCTATAGCTCCATCTTTTTGATATTTGATATTTGAGAATTTAACTAAAAATCGTTTGGAGACTTGAATTAAATGCATCTTATGTCTCCGTCTCTGTTTTCCAATTTGAAATCAAATCAAACAGCTGTTCAATGGGCATTCATCGCTTCGTAATATTATCGTATCATCGTATTATCATAATTCAGTATTATCATTGTCATTATCATTATCATTAGTATTAGTATTAGTATTATGCTTACCGTTTCTATTTCCTATCGTTTCATTTCCCTTACTGTTTGCTGTTTCTCTTGAATTGTTGCTTGTTTTGTTTGTTTGTTTGTTTGTTTGTTTGTTGTTTGATGGTTGCTTTGACGCTTGGTGGTTGACTTAAAAACTATTATCACTATTGCAGAAAGCGGCTGTACTCAATTAATTAATGCATTCGCTCGGCAGGATCTGGGGTGTGGCATGGAGGTACCATCCCACACCTGTTCCCCCTTGGAGCTTTATTCATTGTTGTTTTGTATGTTTGTTCGGCATTTAATATGAATTTTTGTTTTGGTTTGTCTCTGGATTTGAATCTGAAGTGTAAGCCGGAAGTGTAATAATTTGATAGTATTTCTCTGAAATATTATTATGCTGAAACATGTGTTCATATTTTCATAATCTCTTTATCATGACATTCATTCATTCATTTTTGTATTATAATTTTTCACAATATTAATTTTTAAGAAGAAAGGATTTTTCTTTGTGGTTTTTCTTTTGAGTTTTTTTTTCATTTTGCTTTCTGGTTGTCAAGTTGTGTGTCATCGAAAATCCGCTTTCAAGCTTCGAATTTCTCTTTCATTTTTCCCTATCTGATTTATTTTTTCGTTCTTGATTTTGATGATGTTCAAAGTTTGTTTATAGTTCATTTTCATATTCATATTCATGCCTTTTGCTTGCTTGTGTGAGTTGTGTGTTTGTTTCTTTGGGTTGTTCGCTTTATAGTACATGTTGCTTATGTTTAATTATTATGGCTTTTTGAGACTGCAATTAAAATTTCTGCTATAAAAATTACTTGTATTTGTACTCTTGGTTATTTAAATTGGGCTATTGTTGGTTGTTAGGTATGCTTGTAACTTTGTTTCTGTCTCTCTCGTCTCTCGTCACTGAGCAGGGGTGTCTGCTGGCCCTGCTAGCAGCTCTGGTTTTCTATATTGTATGTATCTATGTATTTATGTATGTATCTGCCTCAACTATCTGTCGAGGCTCTCCTATGGTATGATTCTGTTCTGTTCTGTTCTATTATCTTATATTGGGTTCCGTCAGGTGCTAGCCCCTTTGTCTGTTTAGGCTTTGCTTTGTGTCATCATCGATCAGGAAATATGTATGTATACCCGATTCGTGATCAGTATATAGTATACACTCGTATACTGGTATTTTTTGTCATGGCCGGTGTGCTCTTGGGTCTGTATTCTCTCTTGCTCTTTAGCTGAAGCCTCCCTTGTCCCTAGGTTCCACTGAAGCATCTGGTTTACACATTTTTGGAGCTTTCTTCGTACTCTTCTCCCTTCACATTGAATTTTGTTTGCAACTACGAAAACGATCCGATCCTTCAATAGAACATGAAAACAGAAAATGGTAAAAACTAAAACTAAAATCATAGAAAATTGGTAAATAAGATGGAAAGTATTTTCGATTTGCAGACAGTTCAAGGACTGCAAAAAAATTTCTGTGGAGCGTTTCAAAATTTTGTTGTTAGTCTTTATGCTAGAATTTATAGCGCCTAAAGTATGTTTTTGTTTTTTGATTAAGTGTATGCTTTAAATTTTGGTTTTATGCCTAAAAATGTACAAAAGTTTTATGTTTTAGTTTTGGTTTTGTTTTGTTTTGTTTTCGTTTCGTTTCATTTTGTTTTTACTTTGCATTTATCACAGCGACATTCAGTCTAAATTTTTGCTTTTATTGGAATTATAGCATAATTTGCCATAATTTACTTTGATATAAACATTTCCCATAAGTTTTCATTCCATTTAGTTTCTTTAACTAAAACTAAACATAATTTTGATTTAAAGCCAAAAGGTTTTTGTGTGTGTTCGTCGTTCGTGCGATTTTCGATTTTCGATTTACGAATTTCCATATTAAATTTTTCATTTTCGATTTCCGTTTAAAGCCGAAAGAATTGTTAAAATTTTGTCTAAAAAGGCCTAAAAGTATGCTAGAGTAGAGCTTTAGCTTAGTGTTAAATTTGTTTTGTTTGTTTTCGTATTTCTTATAGCAAATCATGCTGATCTGATCTGATCTGATCTGATCGTTACGATCGTTCCGATCAGGCGGATCAAGTTCCTTTTGGTCTAATCGTAATTCCAATAAAAGCCGTCATATCTCCGGGTACCGTACCGTATACATTTTTGGATGTTATTTTTGCCTTTGTGCCAAAACATGCAAATTTTATCGTTTTCCGTTTTCCGTTATTTAATTTTCAATTTTGATTTAGAGTTTTTCAATGTGCCTAAAGGGTGTTTAAAATTTGGACTAACTTTACCGTAACCGTAGGTGTTAATAAAACTCTTACAATGCCAAACAATTTGCTCAAACTATTTATAAAACTTTTGTGCGTAATTTCACTTTTGTTTTTGTTTTGTTTTTTCGAAACGTTCTATGTACAATTTTCATTAACCCATTGTTGCCGAAACATTTGCCATAACTGAGCCCCACTCTTATCACAAAAACCAGACGCCTGTCCAAGCCGAAAAATGTTGTGTTCAATGCCAAAAATGTCGTTTGATTATCCCAATATTTGGGGTGGGAAATTATATATGTGGGGGGGTGTATAAATTGGGTTGAAATTGAAATTGAATAAACAGAAGAGTAAAACGGAAAGGAAAATCATAAAATAATTGTGTTTTTGTTTTATTTGAAATCATTAAATAATATATGCAAACATAATTGATAATCTGTAAGCCTAAAACAGTGAAAACAAATCGTATTCCGAGCACTTTCTCTGATTATCTTCCATCGCAACTTAATTGGCTAGACACTAAATAGTATTAAATAATGAGTAGATACTTGCAAAGGTGAAACGACTAAACTAGAGTTAATTTCTGCTCTCCCATCTGCGATATTGCGCCCCATCTATACGTATGTATTACGTAGGAAGCTCTATACGCTCTATAAGATTAATAACAATCATAAATGCTTTGACGGTACATTGGAAAAAATTTGATATGAAACTAAATTTGTCATCTATATCCACACAGTGGTTTGGGTTTTCGGTTTTTTCGATTTAAGTTTTTGGATTTTGGACTTGAGGCAAGGGGAAAAGATAGTGGGGATAGTGCTGATTCAGATACACTTTTTTTTTTTTGACTATTGTTCGATTTTATGGCACCTGAAAGTCACATTTGAATTGCGTTTGAATTGCTTTATCCTATTCCCGCCCGCTCGCTTTTCTCTCTATCTCTTGTGTCTGCCTATGGATGTGTGTGTGTGTGTGTGTGGACATATTTGGGTTAAACGTATGCCTAATTACTCGTACTAAATAAAAACTCAACATAAATTACACACAATTAGTTGGGGGGAAGACAACAAATGAAGCCTAGTTCAATGTACTAAGGTTTCGCTACAACTTATTCTGCTCGTTGTATAACTACATATACGATAGATTGCGTTTTAGTGTTATTTTATACATATACAAAAATCACATATCAATTGAAAAGAAATTAGAAGGGTCTAATAAGGGTTTATCCATATTCATTTAACAAAAATTCGAATACTTCAACATATCTGGAGAACGAAATCAAAACTTAGCTGCTGTGTCATCGAAAAACAAATTGCTCAGCGCCAGCCAGCGTCTGTGGCGCCTCTCTCTCTCTCTCTCTCACTCACTCTCTCTCTGCAACCCTCTATATCTCACCTATAGCTGCCCTATCTATCGCTCCTACTCGTATCACTACGTCTATCCATATCCATATCCATATCCGTATCCATTCATTATCCCCCTCTCTATCTGAGTTATCCTAAGTGGTACGCCTAAAATCGTATAACTCTTGTCGATTGTTTCAGTAATTATCATCCTCCTCGGCATCATCATCATGTCTGACGAACGTGTGTGTGTGTGTGTGTGTGTGTGTGTGTGTGTCTGTGTGTGTGTATAAATATTTGATGTATTGGTAGTCTTAAGAGGTGTTTGGGTCCTTAAACGAAATTATCAAAAAGGAATCGTATAACGTTGTGTTTTGGTTCTCATTCGCGCCTCTTCTCTTCACTTCACTTCACTTCTCTTTCACCATTTGCATTTGATGTTAATGGATCGTAATCAAAGGAGTTTAGAGTCCTTTTCGAAAAGACTAGTACTCGTCCTGTCCTGTTTTCTGCTGTTTTAGCTCCTCTTCTCCTGATCTTTTCCTGCTCTTCTCCTGCTCCGCTCTGCTCTGTCCCGTTACCAAAACTGTGTTTTGTGGCTTTAAGATTAAAGATTAGTTTTAAAAACTAAGAGAATTTGTATGCGTCTATAATCTAGAGAACTTATCGATCGAACCTATCAAACCTATCGAATATTGTGAATAGTGTGTGTTCCTCTCAATTTTGATTTCCTCTCCTGCTCTTCTGCTCTTCTGCTCTCCTGCTACTGCTCCTTCTACTGCTACCTCCTCTCTCTCTCTCTCTCTCTCTCTTCCTACTGATGACATCATAGAGATCCGAATATCGAGTGTATGTGGGGATGGATGGGTATCGCATGTGTTAGAGTGGGCGGCGGTGGGGGCGCACCCCCATTGGGCACTCCCGGATGTGCCGGATGTCCCGGATGGCCCGGATGGGGCGGGTGGGACGTCGGCGGTGGCGGCAGCGTGATCGAAAGTGTCACCGTCTGCGGTGCCGCCACCGATGAGGCGTGTGTGGAGGTGGGCGAGGCCGCTGCTGCTGCTGCTGCTGCTGCCGCCGCCGCTGCTGCCGATGTGATATGATGTGCGGACGAGGTGGGCGGCGGTGGGGGCGGCGGATGGTGTTGCTGTTGGGGCGCCGTCGGTTGCTGTTGCTGCTGCTGCTGTTGTTGTTGCTGCTGCTGCTGGGCTCCAGGTGCTCCAGTGGTGGGATGTCACTGGGCCACAACGGAGGCGGACGGGTTCTGCTGCACCACCACGCCGGGCGCCACCGAATTGGCCACCGTGACGGTCACCGGCGTCGTGGGTCCCCCGTTCGCGTGCGCCACGCTGGGCTGCTGTGGCTGCTGCTGCTGCTGCGTCTGGAAGGGGTGCTGGAAGGGCGGCCCATAGCACTGTGGGAAATACAGTTCGTTCTTCACCACCGACTGCTGAACGACGGCGGCGGCCGCCGCATTGGCCGCTATGCTCCGCACCGGCAGGATGTTGGCCTTGTTGTCCACCGCCGACGGATTGTTGTTGTTGAGGAACTGCTGGGCCACCAAACTCTTGGCGTCGTTCATCAGGTGATTGGCCACGAGGCGACCTGGGCCACCGCGTTGCTGTTGCCCTGCTGCTGCTGCTGCTGCTGTTGCTGCTGTACCTGTTGCTGCTGCTGCTGCTGCTGCTGCTGTTGCTGCTGGTGCTGCTGCTGCTGGCGACGCACCTTGGTGGTGTTGGGATTCATGTGGTTGTCGATGTGCTTGGTCACCTCGTTCTCGGTGGCGAAGCGTCGCCGGCAGTTGGGCATCGGGCAGCAGAAGGGTCGATCTCCCTGCGGGAGCAAAAGAGAATAAAGATCGATGGGGGTTAGGAATTGTCGGTCTGCAGCAGAGTGGCAAAGACTGTGGCAAGGCTACAACTACCTGGTGGGTGCGCGTGTGCTGGTCCAGGATGGCCTTCTGTCGGAAGTCCTTGCCGCACTGGGTGCACTTGTAGGGCTTCTCGCCAGTGTGGATGCGCAAGTGCTGGTTGAGGATCGTCCGCTGGCGGAAGAAGCGCGGACAGTACATGCAGCCGAACGGCTTCTCGTTGGTGTGGATCCTCAGATGCTGCGTGAGATGCGACTGCTGGCGGAAGCGTTTGCCGCACTCCGGACAGGGATACGGCCGCGACTCGATGTGGATGCAGCCATGCTGCAGCAGCGTCGTCTTCTGTTTGAACTCCTTGTCGCAGATGGGGCAGCGGACGTAGAGCGGCATGTTCGCCGGACGGACACCGATGTGCTGCAGCACCTCGGGCAGTATCTTTTGACCTGCGGAATGATCTAATTAGAGGATTGATCGTTCAAATGCCTTACCTCTCCAGATCACTCACCCTTGCCGTCCTTGAAGTACGAGGGATAATGCATGCCCCCGCTGCCGTCTGGCGTGCCCTGTGAATCGTCGTCGTGGTATCCTCCACCAGCACCGGCAATGTCTCCTTTCGTGTCGTTCTCCTCGCCCGGAAAGGGCACGTCCGAGGGCCACAGCGTCGGGTGTGGCCCGTTCTTGAAGATGAGGTGTGGGGAGACATCTGTTGCGAGGGACGTGTGGGACCCATCGATTGAACGTGGAAGTAGTTAAGCGCGAGAGAGAGACAGAGAGAGAGAGCAAATGTTAGCAGCGCTTAGGACTTGGCTCATAGCCGAGATACAAATCGTGGAGAGAATTCTCAAACGTCTTTCGCTAAACTAGAGACAGGAGCTTTTGGTTTGCCGACTGGTTGGATAGTAATAATTATTATAATCGATCGAGTAGATGATATATTTAGTCTCCGGCCTTTCCACGGCACTCTCAACGAATCGACACACCAAAGCGTAAATTTATCTTAGCCTAGAAATATTCGTATGAATTTTGATTTTTTTTTGGCCAAAAAAGAGCATTGAATTTTGCAAGGAAATCGTTTTTAGTTGCCAAAAGGTGCGTCCTATTGTAGCTGCATGGGTCAGTTTTTCTGTGTGGCCCTAGCCCCAGCCCTAGCCCCAGCCCACTGCCCTTTTAATCTTTATCTGTATCTGTATCTGTATTGGTAAGGAAGGATTTATCTGTCGCTCGCCTTGGTGGGTGCGCACATGCTGATTGAGGATGGCCTTCTGGCGAAAGTGCTTGCCGCACTCGGGGCAGGCGAAGGGCTTCTCACCCGAATGGATGCGTATGTGCTGGTTGAGAATGGCGCGCTGGCGGAAGCTGCGCGAGCAGTACGGGCAGGTGAAGGGCTTTTCGTTGGCGTGGATGCGCAGGTGCTGTGTGAGGTGCGACTGCTGGCGGAAACGCTTGCCGCACTCCGAGCACGGGAAGGGGCGCGCGTCCGTGTGTATGCGGTCGTGCTGCAGCAGTGTGCTCTTCTGCTTGAAGTCCTTGCCACAGGTGAGGCACTTGAACAGCCGCAGATCGCTGTGCGGCTTGTTCTTGTGCGGACGCCCCGGACCGTTGCCCGTCCGCCCGCCCGTTGGCACTCCGCTCACCGCCCCCACACCGGCACCCGTCGCCCCTCCATTGGCTGCTGCGGCGCCTTCATTGGCATTCGCATTCGCCGGTCCGCCGTTGCCATTCTGCTGGCCATTCTGCTGGCCCGGCAGCAGCTCCGGCAGCGAGTAGGCCTCGCCGCCACCGCCACCGCCTCCTCCGCCCCCTGCCCCATTCTGCTCCATCGGCAGGACGCTCTTGTTCAGATAGTGGAGCGGCGGAAAGCCGGGTGGAGCCAGCATCCCGCCCTGCGGCGCCGCGTGTCTGGGTGCATAGTAGTCGGGCGTCTGGAAGCCATTGCTGGGATCGCCCTGTGGTCCGCCGCCGCCGCCCCCGTTCTGCTGCACGTGCGGGTTGCCCGCCTCGCCTGGATTCGAACCGGAGTGTTGGGGGTCGTTGCTGCTTTGGTTTTGGTTTGGCGCGGAGTTCTGCTGAAGCTGGAAGAGAATCGTTAGTATTGCTGCTGCTGCCAGGATGCTACAGTGACTCCAGGACTCACCTGGTTCATGGCATCCTCCTCTCCGCCGGCATTCGCCCGCTGCTGCTGTTGCTGCTGCTGCTGAACCGAGGGATACGGACTGGACGAGGGCGACACCTGCTGCTGGCGTCCATCGCCGCTGCCATTGTCGCGTGGCTCCTGGCCACCGCCTGGCGGACTCTGTGGCTGACCCGCAGCTGCAGCCGCCGCGGCAGCCTGGGCAGCGGCTTGGGCCGCATTCTGTTGCTGCTGCGCCTGCTGTTGCTGTTGCTGCTGCTGGGCGTTGAGGTGCTGCTGGGCCTGCTGCTGAATGTTGGGGTACATTTCGCTGCCCCACTGGGCGGCGCTGGCCCCGAGTGCACCCGGGTTGCGTTCCGCGTCCTGTGAGTCCTTGTAGAGGACATACGGCTGGCCCGTGTCCTGGGTGATGCAGTACATGATCTGGCGGGGCACCTTCAGACCTGCCGCTATGCAGGCCGCGAACGAGGCCGAGAAGTTGATGGCCATTGTGCTGCTCCGCTCTCCCTCTGCTCTCTATGCTCTCTGTGGGATCCTTGTATACCCGATTGGTTGCTGCCTGGTGTGTCCTTTGACTAGACACCCGGAGAGTGTCTCTCTCGTGTGGCTATTGTCTCTGTTGGGGGACTCTCCTTCTCTATTGACTTTTGATGCACATTTTTGCAGTTTCTGTTTCTCTATCTTAGCTGCTAATTTTGTTGGGTTGCTGCCGCTCTTCTCTTCATTTGTTTCTCTTCATTTTGTCCAATTTTAAAATTCCTTTCTTCTTAAGTGTCACATTTATTTATTCCTTTGATTTATAAACTTGTTTTTGTGGCTGCTCCCACTGCCTCCTGCTTCCCGCTGCCAGGAAGCTTTTGGTTTTCCTTTTTAGTTGAAATTAAATTGTTGTTTCGTCGCTCCTTGTCGATTTCCTCGAATGATTTCAAATTGGTTCCACAGATGTTGCTGGGCCTGCAATGGTCAATCCTTTTGGTTGAACTGAAAGTGGAAGAAGGATATTTGTTAATCAGAGAGACATTTACACCACAACGAAGATACTTTCTGCTTTGGCAACCATTTGGCATGCAAAACACATTTAACTCTCAATTTCCAGGCACCAGCAGGCACCAGAAGGCACCAGCAGGCGGCAGGCAGCTGGCAGAGCTGCCGCTTTTGCAAAAGTGAAAAGGCCGAGACATTAGCAGAAATGGCTGGCAAATTAAAAACAATGAAGATCATCAGCGGCTGATTGGGAGGAGTGGCGCGCCAATGGACACCGCATGCCAAGCAGCCAGCCAGCTTGCCACCGCTCAACGCCTGCCTGCGCCCCCACCCCAGCCCACAAAATGGTTGTCCACATGCCTCCTCCTTTGTTGTCATGAACAACTGACTGCTGCTGCCTCCCCACCCGCCCGCTGGCTGCCACAACTGACTCACTTTCTGTGCCCTTTTCTTGCGGGTAATACAACTTTGACCAGATGTTTTCCCACACAGCCAAAACAAAGTACATACATACATACATATAGAGATGTAAGTACATATGAATATACATAGTTATATGTATGTAAATGTATCAGCTAATGAATTGAATAACTACGTATCCCCCTTGCATGTACTATGTAGGGTATTAAAAGCTGCGGCCTCCCTAAAGCAAGCCTTTTCTTTCCTGTTTTGGCTTTTTTTTGCTTTTCGCTCTTTGCCTTTTTTTTTGGTTTTGGTTTTATCTCTGTGCAGTGTTCTTTTTGTTGCCCCACGACGACGACGCCGATGACGACGACGTGCCAACTTTTTAATGCGGGATCAAGGTCTCGGAGAGCGTGCGCCCCGCACAGCCACAGACACAGCCAGGGACACAAAACACGGACGAGGAAAGGCACACAGATACGACACACACACGATCGCAGCAAGATATCCCCAGGCCGCTGCTGCTGGCCCGCGGAAAAATGCCACAAGGCAGGCTGCTTGAACGGCAATATCCATTAAAAGTCTTCAAGAAGTTGTCGATGGTGCATGACGCATTGGATGGGGAAGGGAAAGGAAGGGGAGGGACTTTTCTGATCAGGCAAATGTTCTGATCCCGTCGACGATGTGATAAGAGAGCTATTCCCCATTGATTGACTTGTCCTCGAAGGGGTCAGAGTCAGAGTCAGAGCATGTGCCTGGAACAATCGCTGGATAGATATTTTATACGCGTACTCCGCCAATTGTGAGCTCCAATGAAATGAATCGACTCTGGCTGAACTCGCTTTGCGTGTCGACGTCGACATCGGTTCAACAGCGATTACAGAAGAAGTTGAGTCCGGGAATCGGCACGGTCAATGGGCCGCGTAGTCGAGTCGTCAATCGAGAGCTATCGAGAGCCGGCTATTCGCGAGAGAACGTCGAAGTAAACTACCTTGAACTCGCGAGTTAGTATACGCGCCGTCGCTGCAGCGTCAAACTGTGAGATACCTCAACAGTGGAGAGAGCTGGCGGGTCCGGAACATGCACTCGGCCAGGCAGGGAAGTACACGGAGACGATGGCTGAGAGGGCTGGGAGGGCTGTGGCGGTGCTCTCCAACGATTGCACTTCGTGTCAAATGCAGTGCCGCCGTCGTTGCCGTTGCCTTTGCCTTTGCCTTGGCTATTTGTGAATTATTGCGCTCCATTGGCAGAGCGACAGCATTTGCAATTTATGCGTTCGTTGTCGTCGCAGGTCGCCGTCACCGTCTCCGTCGCCTTCCAGTCCAAACGAATCCCATTCCGATTCCGAGTGCCACTATCTGCGACTCTACGGCCAGCAGCTCCCACTGCTCCTACCCTGCGCTCCCCCTCTTTAAAAGATTGTAATGAGTACACAAATTTGCAGGGGCATAACAATTTTAAGGAGTATTGTGTAACAGTCTAGAAGCAGATGGGCCATGATGTATAGATTTTACCCCTTAAAAATGTCTGCTTATTCATCAGTAGTTACAGCCTTAATACAGAGTAATACCAATCGCTCTCTTTCTCGCTTCTAATGGCTCATTTCACCCCAGATCTGCGCACATCCGCAATTATTTCCATGACCAAAACTCGTACTCGTATCTGCAGTATGCATATGCTCCACTTTTTGGTCTTTTCGCTTATCGTCGAGCAAATTCGAGTTGGCAATTTCTGGCTCACGCTCTGCTGCCAGTGAAAGTTGTCAATGTGCCGCAGCTCCAGCTCGAACTCCAGTGGTGTGCCCCTACCCCTGCCACCGCCTGCCCCACACCCACAACTTGTGTCGTGGTCCACTTAAGGGGAGAATGATATTTCAGTTCAGTTCAGTTCAGTTTCTATTTCTATTTAAATGGCGGCCAGCAGCACAGCGAGTCAGCCAATGACGCCGTCGCTCATTGCCATTAATATACATTTATCTTGAACCATTCGTATCTCGTGCCGGTGCACTTGTATCTGGTGTCTTGTTTCTTGTATCTTGTGTCTTGTATCTGCTGGTGTGGCTGTGGCTCGTGTCTGGTGGTGTTGTGGTGTTGCTGTGGCGCTGTCAGGTGTGAAGTAGGTGGAGTCTGCCTGCCTGCCCGCCCGCCCAACTCTTGCTCCCAATTCCCGTTCAAGCTGCATTGCGTTCGGCTCTGCTGCGTTATGGGGTGTACGATTACCCGCCCATTGACGCACCGGACGATCCCCAGACGCAGATCCTCAATGCTCCTCCATTTCCATGGCCATTGTTTGTGGTCATGTCCAGATGGCACCTTCCGTCCAGTATTCCTTTAACTTACGGCACTATTTATGGAGCTGTCACTGCGACCAATGGTTTTTATCTAACATACACTCATAGCCCCAGCAAAGAGAAAGAACAATTCTCAAGGTTAAGGCAGCAACAATGAGAAGAACAACAACAAAAATATACAAATTGCCAAAAAGTTTTTTGCGCTTGTTGCTCGACAGCAACGACAACAAAAAACGAGCGCCAAAAACATTTTAACGTAATTTGTGCAGCAATCTAATTCAATACACAAAAGCTTTGCCAAACACACAGAGAGAAAGAGAAAGAGAGGGAGAAGAGAGTAATAGCTAGACCCAAAGACACAGAGGGTAGAGAGCGAGAGAGAGCGCATAAACTATAGCGACAGGTACGCTATATAAAAGATAGAGATACTCGCACTCGTACTCGCACGAGAGATGCGAGAGCTACGAGCTACGAACTACAAGCGAATAATAAAAACAATTTGCGCCACAAAAATAAAAATAAGGCAAAAAGTGACTCACAAAAAGAGCCAAATGGGCAATTTTTCAGCATTTTACGAGTATTTTGCAAAATTTGGTTACCTTTTGGTTTACTATTCGATGGGTGGGAGCGAGAGAAAGAGAGAGAGAGAGGATGGGGGAAAAGGTTTAACTGTAGGGCTTGGGCAGTCGTTTTTTAGTCGATTTTTCAGAGCGCTTTTTTGGCAGTAATTGAATAAAGGAATTCAGATAGCTGTCATTGTCAATGCGGAGTTGGTTTACGACTAAACTCCACCTGCTCGAATACCCTACCAAATGCAGGTACACACTGTGGCTCACACTTTCATATTTTTATTGATTAATTTGTAGGGTTGTTCAACTCAGATTGTCTATGAGGGTAAGCCAACTTTTCGGATTGCTAGGAAGCCAAATACTGTCAGTCACCTCTTTAGCCTCATGAAAGTGTATTTGCAGGCAGCTTACGCTGACTGACTTTAACCAATTTTTCGGATCACTTGGGGCAGTAATTGGATAGAGCAATCTCTGGACTAATGCCAATGCTGGATTCTTGTACACCCTCTGCTAGTACCCTCCCGATAAGGGTATTCACAGCATCGACTGTTTGGCTTTTAAACACCTCTTTTTTTTTGGCAAATATCTGTACATTTAATTAACGCTCGACGTTGCTGGCGTCGCTGTCGTGTGACAAACAACATTTTTCTACCGGCAAAAAAAAAAACCCATTGCTGAGGGGCAAATGGATGGATGGACGGACGGCACCCCAGCACGCCACACATGCATTAGGAGTTGGAGATGTATCTGTTAGATACATAGCGCCAAAAAAATGAGGGAAAAAAAAACAGCAGCGGCGGAAAACGGCAAACAGCGAACCTACGGCAGAGATCCACAGCACACAGATACACACGCATACACAATTAAGTGATTTCGCTTGTTTTATTGTTGAACATTTTGTGGATTTTAGTTTTTTTGTGCAAAAAGCTTTTTTTTTTTTTTTGCTTATAATTCATCATATTCCTTTATGGCCTGACATTCGCACACAACATTCGTAGATACTCGAACGCACGCACACTTACACTCGCAGACACACACACACACCGATGTGCCCTACTCTTTCAGACCCCAAAAATATAAATGAATTTAGCCCCAGGGAGAATTTCGCAAAAAAAAAAAAACACTCACACAAAATTCGGAGAGCAAAAAGCAAATAAAAATTGCAAATGATTTGTGGCGAAAATGTTGTTGCTGCTGCTGCTGCTTTTTTTTGCTTTTAGTTTTTGTGCGCGCCTTCTGCTTTTGAGCTTCTCTGCTCATTAGTGCCGTTTTGTGTGTGTGCTTGGCCCCCTCTGCCCCACTCCACTCTATCAGCCATCACACCATACCACCCCTCCCCACTGTGCTGTGTGTGCTGTGTGTGTCGCCCCCGAGGCGAATCTCTTTTGCATTTTGTCAACTTGATTTACGCGCAAACATTTTCAAGTTGTGTATCGTATTATTTTTAGTGGATTTACATTCAGTTATCCTGCCTCTCCTTAAATTTAGAAATGCCTACTATAATGTTTAATTGATTGGGTTCCAAATATTGCAGATTTCTGCTGGAATTTATGCGGCAGAGTGAGCAAAGGCACTCCACGCCCAATTATTAGCCGAGTGTTTCACACCTCCATTCGAAATGGCCTTGATTCGGATGATGATAATATTGATCTATCTCATATGTACATTGCACATACGTGCAGCAGGGAGGTGTGACTGTTACTGTTACTGTTACTGGGACTGACTGACTGACATTGGGGGGCTGGCTCCGAAAGGCAAGATCTGCCTTTAACAGGGGACCCAATAATTCTGTATCCGTTTCACAGCCAAGGAATCGTCGAGCAGTTCTTTGACATGCTGCAAAAATACACTAACCTCAAAAAGTTGATTGCGGCAGGCGATGGGCATGGTGGAGAGGGCGGTGCACGCTCTTAGATACGATACGAAAAATTGCAACGGGCCACGAACACAGGCGCAGCGTGCGCCTCGCATACACGCACACAGATGCACGTGCTCACACAGACACCCCCGAAATGAACCGAAATTCGTATCTGGCTGCACACAGATACTTCCACGAATGCACGTTGCAGTGGCAGATACACACACACTCGACGGAGATTCACGAACTCTGTCCGCTGCAGTTGCAATGTTGCAAAAGGCGAAAACTGCCGACGATCACAAAAAACGTTTTCTGTATTCTGTCTCTTATTATTTTCAATACATAATTTAGAAAAGTTCACTTTTCATTTGGCGGTTTGGCCTCCACCGCCCCAGCCCCTAAACACTTCTACTGCCTTCGTTTTGGCAGCGTTGCGTATACGCCGCGTCGTGCGGCACACATGTAAATTATCTATTGTTGATTCGCGACACTCTTTCGCTCGTTTTCTTCTATTCTCGATTGCTTCTGTTTTTTTTTTTTTTGGTGCACTTTTTGCGTTTTATTTTCAGTTTTTTCTGTTCGCTTCAACGACTACATTTTTGGTTATTTTTGATGGCTGCTGCCCCGCGAAGTTCCCGATGGGAGAGCGCTCCACACACATGTGTACAGCTTTTTTTTTATTAGATGTCGTCGACGTCGGGCAAGAAAAATCGAACAAAATGCCAAAAAATAACAAACCGAAAGAGATTCCGAATCCGAATCCGAACCGAGACTCAACTCAACTCTCAGCGATGTCGTCGTCGTCTGTTTTCTGTTTCTGCTTCTGTTTCGCGGTGCCTTGCCTTTGCCTTTGCCCCGTCCCAGTGTGCCTGTATCTGTGTCTATGTCTCTGGGAGCGGAGCGCGCCAACTTTTGCTTGGAACTCAGATTCTCGGGAGCGAGAGAGAGCCCCACCGCGAGAGCGAGAGTGCGAGAGTGCGAGAGTGCGAGCGAGCGTGGTCGGTCTCTCTAAGCTTTTTTAGTCAAAACATTTGCAAAATTTTTTCCACTTTTTGCCGGCGAGGAGCCGTTTGCATTGGTGTGTGTGTGCGAGCGCCACTCTTGCGTCTTACAGAAGCGTGTCTGTATTGGTGCAGTCGCTCTCAAAGCTCGCTCGCTCTCCCTCTGTCTCTTCTCGCAGCAGACTCTTCTAATGTTGGGGCAGCAGCGCTCGCTCCGCTCAGCTCTGTTCTGCTCTGCTCTGCTCTGCTCTGTCCTGCCCCGCAGCTTTTGGAGCGCGGGCTGCCAGCACTTCGGGAGCGCTTTCGTTTGCTTCGCTTTTATTTTGTGTATAATCTGTTTTTTATTTCGCTTTAATTTGCAGATTGGGCCAAGAGAATGTTGGAGGAAGGGCGGTAGCGCTAGGGCCAGAGGGAGAAGAATCTACTGCATGCCACATCAATGCCACCTCAACTGTGTCTCGACAGCGTCTCATCGCTTAATCAGCTCAACCTTTGGACCTGCTGACCAAATACCCAAACCGTTAAGTCAATTACAATTTGCCGCCACTCCCACTCCCACTCCCCCTCTTGGCCATGACCCCTTCCCTGCCACAAAGAGCTCGGCTTTTATCGTGCCAGCAAATTTGCAATTGTTCATTTGATTTCGTTGCTTTCCGGGTTGATATTTGGGGAGCGGAGCGAGGGCTGGCACTGGGACTGACAGGTGCCGAGGGACGGACAGAGGGACAGAGGGACAGACGGACTGAGGGGCCGAAAGCGTGTACAAATATTAAGTAAATCATTGTATGTTGTGTATGCATTATTGTATAAATAAACAAAGCGCTTTTTACTATTTTTATTTTCTTTATAAACAGCAGATGCAAATGAAGCAGATACCCAAAACCAGACCCATCGACCCTCGTACTACCCAACTAAAATGATTCGTAATACTCGTACGTACATCTGTCTGTCTGTCTGTCTGTCTGTGCAACAATAATACAATGTTTCAATGGTACATTCGCTGACATCGGTCTTTTGTATTTTGGCGTTTTTGCCCGATATTTGGATTCTGCTTTGTTTTGGGGTTTCTGCCAGTGCTGCAGTAAACTGGGGGGAAAAACACGAAAACTTACAAGTTATTTTTTTATGGTAAAAATAAAAATTGCATTTTAAATGCCATTTCGAAAGAGACGCGAGACGCGAAATCCAATCGAGAATCTTCCCTTGAGTTGAGCGGGCACCAGAATAAACGAAATGAAACGAAACGAATTGGCATTTGGTGCTGCAGTTTCAGAGATACAATTCTATCTTGCAGAGACAGATATACATATCTCTCACTCACTGTCTCTCTCTCTTTTTCTCACTGTCTCTTGCTTCTACTCCTCTCTGGGGCATCTTTTGTGCAGTTATGTAGTTTAATTTTAGAATCTTTTATTGCATTGTTGCCAAGAATCTTGGCTGTGTTGTTTACCAATGCATTCAGCTGTTTTTGCACCCGTGGATAATACATATATCTGTATCTCTATGTCTGTATCCGTGTACGTATCTGTATCTATCTGTGTGTGTGTGTGTGTGTGTGTGTGTTGTGTGATTGCGCCTTGGCTTTTGGTTCAGTAACCTATCGATTTGATTTTGTTTACCTTCCCGACTTGATAAAATGAAATGTCGGAGGAGAAAGCAAAGCAATTCGCAAATATTATGACATGCATATGAATGGCAACCATATCCGTAGAGGCGCTTGCCCGCTGTATGGTCGGTCGGTCTATACATACAGAATAAGCATTACCCATTCACGTTCGCTGATTTATTGATTAGATCTGGGCTTTGTAGTCTCAAAACAAACCTATTTTTATACGGAATATACTCGCACATTCCCTGACTCGCTGATAAGGGAATATTCCTGACTATAAGTGTACGAGGTGTGGGTGACTCTTGCTCTCTCTTCCAGCTGCTAACATATCTTCCTCTCCATTCTCGACCTAATGCAACATGTCGAACGAGTCTAATGCAATTACCTTAAATGGCGGCAGAAATGCAATTTAGCGAAATATGTTCAAAATCTTTAGGTGGGGAATGGCCAACAGCTTAGGTGCCACTGCCACAAGTATATAACCAGAGAACGGACAGTGGCAAGTGACAAAAATGCAGCCGTGCGTAATTGTTTCCCCTCTCTTGCGTTCTCCACTACTTTGTTGTCTGTGGGTTTTCCAATCCGGCGATGCGTAAAGTGTGAAAATCCGCACGCACACCACAGAGCAGGGGCAGGGACAGGAAAGGAAAGGAAAGGAAGAGGGAAAGCCCCTTGACGCACAAAGCATTGACCAACCTTGTCGCTTGTGCCACAAAACCCACCTCCAGCTCCACCACAGCGTTCACCCCAGCGTCCACCCCATCTTCAGCACCACGTGGGTCTTTTCGTTTAATGGCATTTATGTAAGTAATAGGATTAGTGGGGACCATGGGTCGGACACCTTTTCACCGAACCGACCCTAAGTAGCTGCCAGACATGGACGCTGCCACTCTGCTACTCTGCTACTCTGCCACTCTGCTACTTTGCCACTACATCGCTCTGCCACTGTGGCCCACTCCGACACCGGAAGCACTTGCAGATGTTGTGCCAAACATTTCCTCGAGAACTAAATGAGTTTTGACATAGTTTTCCCTCGAGGAGTTGGCTAGAAGAGAACCCGAAACCGAACCGAACCTCCAGCCCAGCACATTCCAATCGGGCCAACGAGGCGTATGCGCGTTTTTGCGTTTTTGCGTCTGGCAACTTTTCGAGGGCCCTCCGGGGAGTGTGTCAAATTCAAATTCAAACTCAAATTGGCAGGCAGCACTCGTTAAATAGTTGGGGCACAAGGAGGCGTGGCCGGGCGACCTCCCATTATTTGCACGTGAAAGCTTCTCCCAAAAAGAAAACAAAATACATATTTATATTTTGTATTTTGTATTTGCCTCTTCTGCTGGTACTTCTGGCGGTGGCTGGTAGCTGCTACTTCCGTTTGTCGTCTTGCCAGAGTCGCTAATAAACTTTATCGCGTTGTTCGCTGTGTTTGTTTTGCATGAAAGTGAAAACTGAGAGCAGATACGACGCGTCGTGGAAGGCGCTCCTTCGTTTAATTTCTGCCCCCCCTCTCAGCTAACAAGTTTTATGGGCAGAAAAGTTTTAGCGCAGACAGCAGCCAGACAAAAGATAGTTACTGGTAGCAAAAGGGGCAAACATCTGAGATGCAACATGAGCAGCGCACCAGCAGAACCGAATGTGGGTGAAAGTCCTTCATGTGCCACATTCGAGGAGCAAGGACTTGTACTTTAATTAGCCGATCGGAACTTAACGAAGGATTCTGCCCCTTCAAGGTCTCTGCAACAGTCGAAACTCCAGCAATTTCTGTTCAGCCTGAGACAACCAAAGGGGCGGGGACTCGAACACCAGCTGAGCAATTGTAATGAGGCTCTCTCTTTCTCTCTCTCGCTCCCACTCCGCTTGCTAGCTACCCGCACCGACAGGCCGTAAATCAAATGAGGCAAATTTGTGGCAACAAAGGAGAGAACGAGCCATGAACATTGGGGCATGTGGCATCGGCCATGGGGCGCTTACAAAGTTTCCACTGCAGTTAAATGCAGTTGCAGGTTTACAATTTTATAGCTGCCTTGCCAACGCCCCCTCCTCATTCAGCAGTCTAGCTAGTGGGAAGCCCTGTGCTTGTATGTGTGTGTGTGTGTGTGTGTGTGTGTGTCTGGCTGCATTGTGCCTCCAAGCACTGAGCATTTTTATGCTGTTTCTATTTGGCTGCAGACAAAAAGTGCACTTGTACGAACATTCGCAGTTTTTAGAGCCAGAAAAACGCAGGCGAACAAAAGTGTGGCATGAAAGGAAAGACGGGACCATCCCGATGGGATGGGCTATATGGCAGGTGGAGAACTGTATGTTTGCATGTACATTCATGTGTGTGCAAATGCTAAATAAATGTGTGGACTTTTTGTTCCAGCCTTACGAGCAGGAGCCTCAGCACGAGCACGAGCACGGGCAAGTATTGTGGATGAGAGGGATGAGACATGCATTAATGAAAGGGTTCCCCAATTGTTTGCCTGTCCCATGCTGCTGCTGTTTTTCTTTTAAATATTTATACCCCTTCCTCCCGCCTACCACATCTCAGAGCACCACGTCAGCTAATCGGATTTCCCAGCCTCTTCTCTTTGATCTAATTTTTGCTTCAGTTTTCAGGCTGATATCAAAGAACGGGTTGGGGGGATTCCCTCCTCAAAAAAAAAGGGATCCGCTGCCGAAAAAACAGTTGAAAATATTTTAATGGTCTTATTTGTTTACCCTCCACCCCAACCTACACATCCACCCATCCATCCATCCATCCTTACCCACCCATACCCACCCATACCACACAAGCTCCTTTCTCGATTCATCCTCGGTAAAATGTTTATTGCATGGTAACGTTGTCGTCGTCATGTGAAAAACAACTCACTACACCCCTCTCCCACCCAGTTGTGCCCCACCAACGTACCCAATCCTTGCCCACCCATTCGGTGGCAAGACGAGCGAGCGATCTCAGAGCGGGGCGTATGAAAATGTTACGCATACGCCCCGTGCTGCCTCGCGATAGGCTGTAGACATGCATCGACCAACCCTCGACCCCTCCGTTGAGTGTTGTTGATTTTAAATAAAATAAAAGTATTTCAAGCTGTTTCCTCTTCGGTTTTTACCTTTTTTGGCATCTGCAGATGCAGATGCACATGCAAGTGGGCGTGACTGGAGGCCCTTGCATATGGTTGCTGCTGTTGCTGCTGCTGCTGTTTCTGCCCCTGCTGAACCGTTGACTGATCTCTGGCTTGCTGCAATCAATGGCTGAACTTTCCCAGGTTCCCTTACCAGGTTCCCCTTTCCTGTATCCCTAGTCTCCTGTTTTTGTACCCTTTAATGTCTATCCTGGCTAATTACGAGCTCAGGCAAGCGTTCAAAAAAAGCCTTTTCATCGGAGCTCCAACTTTTGTGGCCCTGCGGCATGTGGGTGAACCCATTTCGCTGACTTTTGACAACTTCAAAAGCATTTCAGCCAACATTTCTGCCCTGCCAACTCACGTGTACGGGTCCAGGCATGTCCCTTCCCCACCTCCGTGACTGATGTTGAACCTTAGCTTCCGGCATGCCTCTGCCTCTGCCCCGAGCCTGTGTATTCATACATGCTCGTACATATATCCATCCAGCTATCCTGCCATCTATTTATCTGCCATCTATCTATGCCTGCATCCGTCCACTCCTCTATCTAGCACGTTTCTGGCCCATACGCAACATTGTCAAGTGGCAGCCCCAGCCATGCCACCAAGGCCAGTGAAAGCCCTCCAACAGAATTGGGTGGCCTGCCACCCACTTGGTGCCCTGTGGAGGAGCTCTATCTGGCTCTCCATTCCCTAACGCTCGTTCTATCCGCTGTCATTCAGGACTTTCACTTGCAACAGCAGCAGCCGCAGCGAGGAATGCTGTGAATATTTATAAATAGAGCCCTGAATAAGTTGAGAGGATAATTAAGAGGAACCCCATGCAAATGTAGCATGGAGAGTTTTGCTCTTAGGATTCCATGCCACCCCTGCCTGAGTGGTAGTCACCTTGCCACAAAGAGGGCAAACCTTGGGCTTCACAAAAGACAGCACAGCTTACAATTAATTCTGATGTTCTACACCCAAAACGAGACAAGACCCATTCTACTTCCCCCCTCCCTTGTCGTGATATGTCACGTTTGTTCTAGACTCCAGAAACTACACATTCAATGACGGGGCAAAAAATCAGCAAAGACTGAGAAATTTTTGCGCGTCAACTGCAATAAAATGAGACGAAGTGGCGGGGGAGAATGCGACCGAAAAAATGCAATTTCCGTGCGGTTCGGTGGGTTTTCTGTAGAGTGGGGCTGGGCCTGGGGGCAGGGGCGGCTGAGTGGGTGTGCGGGTGGCTTCTGTGGCTTCCACTGTTGCCAAGTGCAAGCGCAGCGCAAAATTAAAAGAGAGAGAAAAAAGTTTAACGAATGTAAATTAAAGTTGTCATTAATGACATGGCCCACACGTACGCCCCGCATAGATGCAGATACATTTACACAGACGCACAGACAGATACACAGAGAGATAGAGATAGAGATAGAGAGGGGAGTGGGGAGAGGGGAGAGGGGGAGAGAACATATAATTGCGCTCTTTTGGGCAACGCGTCGCTGGCCTCAAACCCATTAAAAATTGCAGCTACTTTCTGTCCAGGGGGTGGGGCAGGCTGACAGGAGAGGGCGGGCAGGCAGACAGTCAGTCTCTGCCGCCGCACATCCTCGTGCGCCTCTGCTGGCTGACCAGGGCGCTCGGCAGCTGCCCCTTCGGTGAGATGCCACCACTACGCCACTGCCCACGCCTCTTCCGCTGTTGCTGCCGCAGTCGCTGCCACTGCCACTGCCACTGTCGCTGCCGCTGACACTGCCTGCTGCCATTTGCCGTTAAAAATGTGTGGAGTCAACTGTACTTTTACGCTCACATACTCACGCATGCACACAGACAGAGGCATTTTTATATACGAATTTTATTTCAATTCATTTAAAAAATATGTGTAATGCTTCCTTTTTTTTCTGCCGCTGCCACTGCCTCTGCTGTGGCTTTGGATGCCACTGCTCTGCCACTCACTCTCCTATACTCTCCATCCCCCTTCTCTGCTCTGCTGTGCTCTGCTGTCGGCGCTCATCCTTTCGACTTTTGTGTTTCGATTGTCGATGGACACAGCAGCAAACCACCCATCACCCACCCACCACCATCATTTTTAATGGCCAGCAAAAGGGGTCGACGGAGGCTGTGGAGGGAGAATGGAGGATGGAACAAGGATATGTGGTTCTCGCGCTCTTTTGGATGTCCGTCGCGCATTTTTTCAATAATTAATTTTTTGCGCGTAAATGAAATTTGCATGTAGATGAGGATACAAGTATATACACGTCCTGGACACACACGAACACACTTGCACATACATATGTATGGGACAAGGGGAGGCTGCTATGTATATAATGTGTGAATGGGCTCTCTCGCTTGGACAAGTAAATGGTTTCTGTTTCTGTGTTCTGTGTTCTGGCTTCTGACAGTGCGTTTTTCGTTGCATACTTTTTGGCGCGCACGCCTGCTTTCTTTATCGGACTCCACGCCATCTCTTTTCCCCCCCCCATACATATCTGGCAAATATCTGCTCTCGGACTGAAGTGCTCGCGGGGTATATTGTGTGTGCGCGGAACATGCATTTTCGATCCCTTTAAGTATAGGTATTCATGAGAGGATCAATATTGGATGTTACGGCATATGCATCTGAGGCTGCTGCAGCCCATTCATCTACTCAAAATCTATTCAAATTTAAACTTTGCAGTTTCCATGATGTTTTTCTATATTTTCAATTAATTAATAAGCAAAAGTATCCTTGATTTGTACTCACCAACTTAGCATCCAATGTTAGCTTTTTGTGCCGAAGATATCTGACAGTTTTCCTTATCCAAAGTTCTGTTCCAAATGGGATTTCGGGGGAATGTAGATTTTAATGCCAGAAAAACTTCTTCTCTCACTCTCTCTCTCTCTCTGTCTCCTTTGCTCCTCTGCCCTCCTCAATATAGTTTTAAGATGCTCAAATACTCGTGTTATCATAAATGGTAATATAATTTGATGGTTTAGCTTAGAACGCTCCGCTTATCTGAATGGATTTTTGTTTGGTTTTTTTGTTTTGTTTGTTTTGTTTAGTTTTTCACACTACTAATATTAGCTTTAATTTTTGTATACGTACGAAATGCATTCGAAAACTGTTTTTACATGTTTTAGATCATAGTTTTGCTTTTGCTTTTGCTTTTACTTTTGCCACGATATGAATAATTTGAGATAATTTTTATATGGATATATATTGATATTTTGATGTTCTTCGATCTCTTTCTCTCTCTCTCTCTCTCTCTCTCTCTGTCTTGCTTCTCCTCATCCGCTTCTCCGGGTCCTGTGTGCTGCTTAGCCAACGATGGCCGCACACAGATACGCACCGCACACACACATACACAAATGTACAGTTCTCGTTGCGCAACTTTGGCACAAAACTGTTCTTAACCGTTTCCTAGTATTCACTCGCGAAATGTTTAATGTTTTCTCCACTCTCCTTCTTTGTTTTGTCGATGGCTTCACCTCTCAAAGTTTTCATTCAAGACTTTTTCAGAACATTTTTTCTTGACCGCGTTGTTTCGTTTTTTGTTGTTTTTTGTTTTGTTTGACGAACGTAAAAATTCAAAAGACTAAGACGAAAATTCAAACCCTAACACAAAGTTTCTATTTGATTAACGACAAAATTGTGCTGCCGCTGTTGCTGCTTTTCAATGGATTTCCGTTTAGCTTTTTTGTGGCTGTTCTTCCGTTGTTGTTTTTTTTTGTTGTTTTCGTTTTAAAGACACAAAAGAAATTTAACAAATTTTGGCTATTTCCTTTTATTTTTGTATTCCTTTTTTTTTGGCTTTTGTTTTTGAATTTCAGTTTTCACTTCTGCTGTTGCTTTTCTGTTTGCTGTTGCTGTTGGCTGTTTCGTTGCTATATTTTGTTTCTATTTTCTATTTTCCTGTTAACGATTATCGCTTTTCTGGGCTGCGGTTTGGTTGTGGGTGTGGTTGAGGGGTTGTTGCTTGGAGTCTGGCTATGGCTGTGGCTGTGGGGCTATTTCTTTTGATTTTTGTTCTGTTACTTTTTCGGTTTTTGGGTTTTTTTTTCTGTTTTCTGTTTCGATTTCGTTTTCTGTTGCTGTTGCTATTTCTATTTCCGTTTTTGCGTGTGTTGTGTTGGTTCCTCCTTCGTTTTGGTTTCTATTTCCGTTTTGTTTGATCTATCTGCTTTGTGGTCTGGTTTATTGGCTGTTTCCTTTTGGTTGTGTTCTGTTTCTTCTGTTTTGATTTATCCTTCGTTTGCTGTATTTTGCAATTCTTTTATTGGGGCTTCTCGTATTATGGTTACAGTTTTCTCTTTTATTATTACTTTGTCTACTCTATTATTTGTATTATTTTGTTTGTTGCAGTTGCTGTTGTTGTTGTAGTTGTTGTTGTTGTTGTAGTTGCTTGTTTTGTAGTTGTAGTTGCTGTTGTAGTTGTATTTGTATTTGTATTTGTTGCTGTGTTTGTTGTTGTTGTTGTTGTATTCCAAATTTTGTTGTGAATTTTGTTTGTTAAATTTTGAGAAACTAACTGAAAATCACTTTTTGTTTTTCCATACAACTGAAGATTAACTTTAATTTGTTGTACTATTTCCTCTTGATGTTGTTGTTGTTGCTGTTGTTGTTGTTGTTGTTGTTGTTGTTGTTAGATCTTTCTTTTCTTTTGTCGTAGAATTGATTGATGGAAATTATATACAAATTATTGAGTTATTTAGTGATAAGAACGTTTCAAATAATAAGTTGAAATGATTGCACATAAGTTGTTATCGTTATCGTTATCGCTGTTATTATTACATTTGTATTATGATGACGGGATCTTCTTTCGTCTTCGTTTTCGTTTTGGTATTATATATATAGTATTATAGGTATTATTATTATTATTATTATTATTCAATTAAATAAAACAATATTTCAATAAGTATCAACAACGTTTTAACGTAATCTTTAAAAATGTTCCAAACAGTCAAAAAGCACCTGAAGAGTGGAAGAAACAAAAAGAAAATATCATCATTAGTATTTTGGTTGCTGCATAGAATGTGTGGCAGGGGGCAAGGTCGTCTGGTAACTCCTGGAAGTCAGTTTAGGACAACCTTTATACATCTTTTAAGATGCGATTGCAACCAAAAGCTACCGACGTGTAGGAACTGGGGTAATAGCTAAGATAATTATAGGATGGGTGTTCGGTTTTGGAGAAATGAGTTCAGCGTGTTTCTCGGTTCTCGGTTGTCGGTTCTCGATTCTGGGTTCATGCCTCATCGTTATCATGGCAGCCTTGTCTGGCTTCCTGTTGCCAAAATAAGTTCAACACATGGCGCACACACGCACGAAACACACACACAGATACTGCAGCAGACAAACAACCGCAGACAGTCCCCCCACACACCACGGCTGCTCCACGACATCGACACCCCTTTCGCTCGTCTATTCCTAACCACCAGACACGCGTGCTTTGCTATAGAGACACGCATATTGTCTAAACAGCATCGAAAGCCCCCCCCCCCCCCCCCCCCAAACGAGAGAGAGAGAAAGAGAAAAAGCGCCACGCAAAGAGAGCCATGTAGAGAGATAGAGAGAGAGTGTGTGTGTGTGTGTAGAAGGACGAGAGGACAATGGACATGCATTGGGGGGGGAGGGGGAGAAAAACTAAGCGAACAACAAAATTTTCAAGTTCAAAACGCCGCCAGATAATAAAACGAGGCTTCCGATAGCAGGGTCGTCACTTGGGGGTGGTCAGTGGGTGGGTGGGGTGTGGCGCAACAAAACCAAACTAAGCACAACGTGAGAAGGGAAAAACAGCGGAAAAACAAACCCCTGCGATACAATCTAATGCAGAAAACAACGAATAAAAAGCTGCGGCGGCAACGTCAACGAAATAAAATAAAAGTTAACCGCCGGCGACTGCACTAAGCGCGCGGGGGGGCAGGGTGTAGATCCACGGATGGCGATACAGACCCACACACACACACACACACACACACACACAGGCAGACAGACACAGATAGACAGATCTTAGTACAGACAGAGCCACAGACACATGGGGCACAATGGCAGCGGGGCAACAACAGGCAGGCAGGCAGACAGGCAGACAGGCAGACAGACAGAAAGAGGCACATCCACCCGGCACAAAAGCACAAAAAAGTTCCGAATAGTTGAGCAAAAATTGTTGAACCGCATCGGGGAGAGTCAATAGATAGTACTCGTAGATATGTACCTCGCTCTGTACCGCATTGGTATGGCAATGGTAACGGGGTCTATACCGATGGATTCACCATATGTGGGAGGTGTGGGCTATAGCTCTGTGAGTCCTTTACTTCCTGTTCATTTCTAGGCTTGAGACACAATCAGCCAGCACTTGGTTTTCACAATGTTCACATGTTAACCGACCGTTGATCCCCAACAAATGGATATATATATATATTAGGGGTGTTCTCCTTCGAATCCAACTAATCTGCACATCTGTTACCCTTTAAAACCCCAAAATCACAAGGCCATGTGGGGCACAGCTCTCCAGTAAAACACACACAAACACACACACACAAAACATATTGTTCACATTTGACAAAAACTGAATGATGTTGAAATTTTGGTCGATTTTATTCCCAAGACATCTCACAGATACAATTACAGTTGCAGATACATTTGCACAGACACACTCTAGTCTCGAGATACGAAAGTGAGCGAAACACTCTGGATTGGATCGGAATATAACAAGAATATCGTGACGCAGATGTAGGAAGTATCGGAATCTGCTGGAAAGATGAAGACGTAGTAGAGCCAGAACCAGAAACAGAAACAGAACCAGAACCAGACTCCAAAAAACACGGCAACACAATTTCTTTTAGAGCGCGCAAAAAACTCTCAGATGCCGCACAAAAATGTTGCGGGAACCCGTCAGGAGCCAGCGAGCTCCACGAAACGCACCGAAAACGGCCAAAAAGATGAATATGTGCAAAAATCTTTTGCATACGCTCAAGAACCCCATGGAAGGCGGCAGCGCGCCCGCAGTCGCAGTCGCTGTCGCGGCCGACTTTGGCAGCGGCGGAGAATGGAGCGGCACAGGCACGGCACGGCACTCTTCTCTGGGAGAGCACAGAAAAGAAATTGAAAAAAGTCGTTGTCGTCGTCGTCGTCGTCGTCGCTGCCGTTGTGATGAATGGGTGGTGGGCGGAGGGAGTGTGGGAGGGTGGGTGCACAAAGCTTTTACGGACGTTCGCGCTCAGACAACAAAAACGAAGCGAAAATGAAACGAAGCGAGCACAAAAAGGCAACTACGACGAATGCGCTCCACCCGCCCCGGCCCACCACACCACTGCAGGCCCCAACACAAGCACAGTCAGAGAGAGAGAGAGAGAGAGAGAGGGAAAGAGAGCGGCCGCCACTCAAGAATTTGTTTGTGTGTGCGAGAGCGACAGAGTTTTAGAGGAAGAGAGTGACAGGGAGAGAGAGCAAGCAACGACAAGTAAAGCAAACAAAAAGCGTCGGCAAAAAGTTTGCAAAAAAAAAAGCAGCTTGGTGGTGGCGGTGGCGGCGGAGGAGGAGGCGTGGTGTATCTACAGTATGCGAGTATCTGTGCACATGCTACATATGTATGTATGTATGTATGTGTTCGAGTGTGTGTATCTGTGCGTGCTTGTCGCACGACTCATATGGGGCCCGCAGTCGACTGCGACGCGTGCGTCGACAGAGCCATCAGCGTCGCGTGCCTTTGCAGTTGAAGTTTTGCTGCCTGCTTTGGGTGGCTCCATCAGGCAATGAAGGGTTAAACATTGGCATGCAACGCTCCTCTCTGTATCTATGTGGGTATCTCTGAGTGTGTGTGCGTGTGTGTGACGGAGAGGGGAAGAGGAGGAGCTGCGACAGGTCTGGCTTGCAGTGGAGTTACTCGCACCCAGCCCACCTCCTGCCCAGCCTTCCTTCAGTGTCTGTGGCTGTGTGGTTCCTTTTGGCGGACGGCGCGTGAAAGTGTTACAATTCGAAACCGCCAGAGCTTAGAAGAACTAGGTAAATCAGTGCCTTCCGCAAGGGGAGGGTGCATGGGAGCTTAGATTTGAGCTTTTTCACGCGCCAAAATGCTGAAAACATATTTAGATTCCATGGAATGCCCCCGTGTCTACAGGGTATCGTGTTCCTCAATGGAATCGTATACCCCATTTCTATATATAAACTTATCTCTATCAGCTGCAGAGCCTTAATCAGTTTACCCCGCCTTGCTGGTTGTTGTTGTTGTTGTTGTTGCTGTGTGGGATAGGGTCCCAGGGGGGAGGCAGCGGCATACCCACCCATTCTATCCGTCCGCCTATCAGTAGAAAAACAAAAGTGCTCACTTATAAATATTTATGAAAAACAAAATGATAAAGCGAATCGAATCGAAGCAAAACAGCAAAAGTCGCTGAACGCTGGTCTGAACAGCTGACTCGAAAAGGGAAACACTTATAGAAGACAGTAGAAGACATCTATGTACTATGTATGGCCGATGTACAGATGAAAGATCTTAAGGTCTTTGAAAAATGGAAGAATTACCTTTTGGCATGGCAGGCACATTTTTCTATTCAAGATTTAAAGAAGAATAAAAGATCTTGAGATTTGCTCATCTTTTTGTATCTTTCTTTCACATTCAAAATTTCAAAACTCATCATTGCCAATGGAATCTTCTGTTTCCAGATCCTCGCTCAGGCTCAGACCTTGGACGACTTCCTTCTTACGGAAAAGTATGCAGTCCACCCACGCCATGATGCGACTTTGTCGCTTCACTATGCCTTGGATCTTCAGTATGGCCTCTTCGCCGGCCTGCATCTGATCAAGATCCGCGGTACTGGTCACTTCGTTCAGATTGGGAACCCTCTTGCCCTTGCAAATGAAGTAGCTGGGCTTTCCGCACAGATTGAAGGCGTCTTGCTTGGACTCCATCTGACCTGTCTGGCCTGTCTGTACCTTGGGCACGGGCACTGAGTTCTTTGCCAGAGATTTCAAGCGAGAATGCTCCAGCTTATTGGACTTGGCCATTTTCAGGTCACAAATTTTTTGTATATTTCTAGTGTTGTTTTCTGAACGGTTGTAACAAGGTAAATGAATTCGTTTCAATGAAACCTAACTTGACAGCTCCTCTCTCGGCCTGTCTGTCTACCAAATACAATTTTCACTTTTATGTGTGATTTATTATTGAAAATTTCTGTCGTTGCTTAATTTAAAATTTTTCTGATTCTACAATAAACTACAAAGTACAAACTTTTGTCATAATGGATTGTAAGCAGAGCTGCACGTTGAAGCCCGATAGCCTGGACCTCGAAAAGGAGCGGAAGATACCCGAAATGCGGGCCAAGCTGCTGGGCGTTATTGACCGCCAGAAGGAGATCGGCGACAGTTTGCAGGTGGCCATGAACCACATGGAGCAGTGCCAGAACAAACTGGTGGATTACTGTTTGAAGAGAAAAGTGAACACAGAAACTGAGGAGGATCAGGCCGTGGAGACTATTCTCCGACAGATCCGGCAGCTGGATCTTCTGGGGGACGACAGCTACTCAAAGAGATTGGAAATGCAGAAGGACAGCGACGTAGATTACTCCTATGGTGAGATCACGCTAGAGACCCTACAGAAAGCTAATGGCTACGATCTGGATCAGTTGATGGAAGATCTGGATGTGGCTGATGCTGATGCTGATGCTTTGGCAGGCGATGCCACTTCGAATACCACCAACGGAGACAATACACGGCGCAATGTTACAATCTAAGGCTGTGAAACGTGACAACGTCACAGTCTAAGCTGTGAAACGTGGCAACGTTGCCCCCCCCCCCAAAAAACAATAGAAACTCTCGTTTGGCGCCAACACGAAAAGACAACAATGTATGTATATAAAAAGCACAAGAGCACTTCACAAAGAGAAGAGAGCAATAGCAATAGCAATAGCAATAGCAATGGAATCGGAATTGGAGAGGCACGCCACTGACTGACTGGCAACAACAATATTTGCCGGGTGCTTAGTTTTTTTTTCCGGTGCAAAAAGTAGACGACAAGCCCCGGCCCCACAGCCCCCTGGGCGGGCTACCTACTCTGAAAGCTTCCACTCTCCCAAAACACTCAACTCAACGCGAACGAACCCATTTCCGACCCCGACCTTCTCTCTCTCTATCCATCCATCTATCGCCATCTCGCCCCTTGCCGGCAATCCAGTACAGTACATCATCGCCCACGCAGACACCAACCAGCATCACACATGGCATATGAATAATGCAAATAAAGAGTCAACTCCGAATAGTTTTTGCCATCCGACCATTGGCATTTGTTGTTTTAAGGCACCTTTTTAGAGCGGGCATTGTGAATATCATCGGCTGTTGGCCACTCAGAGGGAGAGCATATCCGACTGTCGGCTTTTAAGTGGGTATACATATACCCAATCGGAGAGCTACGATCCTTTATAAAATATCAAATCAGTGGGAAAAAAAGACTGAGTGGCCCAAATCGGAAGACTTTCACGTGTATAGCATGTAGCAGTGCTTTGAAAGTGTATCAAGTGCTTCGGCATCTGAAGCTACTTATTATTTCTTGATTTTAGCATGTCTTCTTCCTCGCCGCCCCCACTCACCAACCTCTCGGTGTCTCTCTCTCTCTCTCGATGGCCTCGGCATTCAAAACGAAGCTTCAGGGCCCCCTGGCATATCGGGACAATGGGGGTAGCGAGAGGAGAACGAAAGCGGTACAATTGTGTTATTGTTTGCGTTCTCACTTGGCGGAGCGGCGTGGAATAGGTTAAGAACGGGCCAAGACCCACTCACTCCCTACCCACCGCCCCCTGCAGCTACTCGTAAAGCTCTTTGCTCGAAGGCGCTGGCTGGCTTGCCTTGCCTTGCCTTGCCTTGCCTCTCTTTGCCGCTGATAAGGCGCCCGCCCGGCCTCGCTGCACTCCCTTCTGCCAGGCTGTTGGCTCTAATCTTATCGCGAGGAAGGAGCGAGGCGGACGAGAGTTGGAGAATCGCACATCGTGGAACAATTCTCTGCGCTGTGCGAATTCTTGCTGCCTTTTTGCCAAAGTAGTAGTTGTTGACTCGAATATTAGGTCACACAAAAAGCCGGTTTCTGTTGTAGCTTTTGTATCTGTTATCTTGTGTGGAGCGCTTGCATATGTGGGTGAGCTTTGTATCTGTGTGGGGATGTATGTATCTGTGTCTGTGTGTGTTTGTGTTTGTGAGCTGGAAAGCCGGTTTCTGCCTCGCTGTTGCTTTTTGCGACTTTGTCGACTTTGGCTATGTAAATTTTTAGCCAGTCCCTCTACGAGTACGAGTACGAGTACGAGTACGAGTATAGCCCCCAGCCATGTCCGAGCATATGCTCGGACGTACAGAAATCCGGACAGAGAATCGCAGCCAGAGCAAGAGGGAGAGAGAGAGAGAGAGAGAGAGGATGTAGGATGGAGGAAGGAGAAATAGAACGCAATAAATATGAATTAGGCAAGAGAGGAAAGACGATGGGAGACAGAGACAGAGACAGACCACCACCGCCGCAGACTATGGGGTTTCCCTAATGGCCTTTCAACTGAATTTGCATTAATATAGATTGGGGAATTATGTATTCAATAATTTGGGGAATGCGGCATTATGGATTACAGGGGGCGGTACCGTACCTACATCTACATACATATGTATGTACATATATGTAGAGGTGATGATGGAAGTGCTCTGAGGAGTGACGTGTCCTGCCTGGCCTTACATCTATCCGGCTCAGGCTCAATCAATTTTTATGCAAATATTTCAATTTCCCTTGTGTCTGTGCTCATTTACTGAAATCCTCTTCCGACACCAAAGAGCATCGATTAGCCACGAGCGAAATTCAATAGAATCCAGTTGCAGATACACCCTCGACACATGTGCATTATCCTACAGGTATATTCATACATATACATATCCCCCCATATATGTACATACGTATAGACGGGGGCGATTACCATTTTTGTAATTTGCAGTGAAAAGGCTTTTAATTTGATGGGAAAACATAAAGGAGCTGGATAGGACAGGCAAAAAAAAAAAACGTCCACACGTGGACAACACACGTAGGTGGCCTCGGGGCCGAATGCCTCACCTGCCGCATCAAGCCAGGTTGGGTGGGAATGGGTGGCGGCAGCAGCAGCAGCAGCAACAGCCTCTCGTTCAGGATATGCAGATAACTGTAAATAACCGATTATATGTATGTGCACGCACACATGCACAAAATGATGCATACACATGTATGTATGTATGTACATATGTACATCATGCCACATATGTACATGGGGCAGAGTTTACATTTGTTCTTGTTGCTTAATTTACAGCCTTATGTCACTTTTTTGGTGCATTATACTTTTTCATTATCGCGCAGCAGCAGCAGCAGCAGCAGCAGCAGAGCAGCACCCAAAATCAGACAGCGCGAGAGAGTGAGAGAGAGAGAGAGAGAGAGCGCATCCAATCTCCTGCTATCTCTCCCTCTCTCTTTATATATATCCATCTCTTTCTGGCAGTGTCCAAGCAAAGAGAGAAGAAGAAGACCACACACACACACACACACACACACGCACACACATCAAAGGGAAATGAGTTTTCATTTAGCCTCACACAAAAGCGGAAATGAATCGAAATAAATAAATAAATTGCACCTGTCCCACCCCGCACAGCCACCCATCCCATCCATGCGCTCTCTTCGTTTACATACACGCGATCCCCTCTCCGCTCTGCTGCTGCAGCATCCCCCCCCCCCCACGCCAGCCCGAGGGCCATTGCACATGCGCCGAGAGAGAGCGAAAGAGCGAGCGAAAGAGAGAGGGCACAAATTGCAGCAGAAGCTAGCCATCTCGCACTGGCATCCACATATAAAGCTCTCCCTTTTCCGCACGGCGTGCATTCAACCCGGCAACGCACCTGAGCCACCCGCTGCCCCACCGCCAACCCCAACCCCCATCCACTGACATGTCCACTGTCCTCGAGGCATTTTCATTCTCTCGCTGCATTCCTCCTCGGCTTTGCGTCCTTTCCTTTTTTGACTTTTTGTCTATCGAGGAAAACCCTATTTTCTGTTTGTTTTTCCCGGCGACAGGCCCCCCGGCTGTACCATCCGCTCCCCCACACCCCACCACCAGCTGTCTTTCCCTCCGTTTTGTTTTGCTTTCGCCTTATCAAACTTTGGCGCTCTCTGGCGCCCCAATCGCCACCACTCAGCCCCTCCATGTCGTTTTGTGTCTATGGTTTTGTATTTTGTTTAGGTTTTTGCTTCTGTTGCTTTGTTTTCCCGTTTTTACTTTGACTTTCATTCAAGAAGAGTCTTCGTCGCGTCGCCTCGGGTGGGGTGGGGTGGGGAGGTGAGGGAATGGAATGGAATCTCCTCTTCGCGACACAGAAACGCAAACGCCCAGCGACGACGATGATGATGATGACGACGACGACGACGAAAACGACAACGAGGGGCCTTGCCCGACTAGAACGAACTCCCCCCCGCAGCCACCCACCCGTGCTAGAAAATAGATCACAAAATGGCTAACAAAACCCCATGGAGGTCGGGGAACACACACAAACACACACACACAGCTATGGGAGAAAGCACATGGAAAGCGCCAAAACACCGCAGCAAAATTTCTAATGAAAATTAAAGAGAGCCAAAAACTGTTCTGTGGATGCTAGAAAATGTTGCATCCGATGAATCTTTAAGATAGATTTCACACTTAAGCATGGGATGCCTTTGGTTTGTTACACGATACGATTTCTATTGTTGCGGGCTTTTGGCATTCACATCTACTTTTCAACCACATCCACATTCTGCACCCACTAATTTCCACGAGAGTCTAAGAAAGTTTTGTTTGCACAGAGCCGCGTTCTTGAAGTTTTTTACACAAAAAAAACTTGGATATTTATTCAGCTATTCTTATGCTAAATTAATTGTTGATAATTGCATATTTTCCAGGTTTCTATTAGTTTTTTTTCTGTAAAAACATTTCTATAACCAAATTGTTTTTTTGCAGAATCAGAGAACATGAAAATTGAATCCACAAGACTTTCAATGTCTAAAATTCTTGCGTATGTATAAAACTCCACTCAAAATCTAGATCTACATTTGAATAAGATCGCAGATTGCACTTTCCAATGGCCTTAACGTATACAAACTTTGTTAAATAACTTTGTTATTTTCATCTCAAATATATACACTTAACCCTTTTTTTATTCACATGACATACCATAGCTAAGCTCTTCTTATCGCCTTTACATATCCTTTGATTCATTCACAAATGAACATCGCACTTTGGAACACATTTCTAATGGGGATTCCGGCTCTTTGGGAAATTACGTGTAGGTATTTTTTGATTGTGTCGAAAAAAGCGAACAATTTTTGTTTGTTTCGAACGCGAGAGCGGAGTTTTCTAAACTAATTTTGTTAATCAGATGCATCGGTCGGCGCAGCTAACTAGCGACAACAACAAAACCGCAGAATACAGAAAGCAGACCAGAGAATAGCGTCGACGCCAGCGTAATAGAGAAATAGGGGTGGGCCGATGCGGGTGGTGGTGGTCTCTCTGCGGTTTAGGGCTGTAATAGGGGTAGTATTTGCATAATTTACATTCAAAACACAGTGCACACATACACATACACACATAAACATAAACATAAACAGAGGGCGGTATGGCTGTGGCCAACCCACACTGCGTATACTTAATCCATGGTACGCTTAGGCTTAGGGGCCGACGCACGAGGCCGATGCAGCAGTGCACAATTCACTCACTCATGCTTTTGGGACCTTGCCCGCTCGACAAAAAATCAGGAGAATTTTCCAACACAGGACCAAGTGGCGCGCCAAAGTTGTAATGTTGTACTAAATCAGGCAAAATAAAACTTATGCGACTAAACCGAAAATTTTGAATGTGTGTTGCTGTTGACAAAGCATTTTCGAAACTGATTTTCGCCCAGGCAGTACGCACTGCCACGCATTTGTTGCAACAACAACAACAGCAGCAGCAGTAGCAGCTGCCGTATCTGCCACTGCAGCCAGAAAAACTCATTATGAGAGCGGGCCGGCCACTGTCGACGCAGCCACAGCCACCGAGGCGGGTCCGGGTTGCAGTCTGGGGCCCGGGGAGGCCCATCAATAATTAGCAGACCTATTAATACGGAATGCAGGAGGGTTTGCTGTATCCTCCGCATCGCATACACACCGCCCAGTGCGTGGCGATTGAATTTTTTATATTCCTCTTTTTTTTTTACATGTTAATTTATTCGATTATTTTGTTGTTTGCGCATCGTCATCAACATAATCAGCAGCAGCAGCAGCAGCAGCAAAAGTGGCAGCAGTACTGGCAGTGGCAGAAGCAGCGGCAGCGGCAGCAGTGGCATGCGTCAACTGCAGCAGCAGCGCATTAATGCCACGCATACCACCCAATGCATTCCCCCCACCTTCCCAGTCATCCTGCGAGTCTCCTACTGCATCTCCGCGTGCCTTTTCATTCGCTGCAACGTTTTTTAAATTCTTTTTTAGATGCGTTCGCACACAAAAAGTGCATTCATTATTTTTTCACCCGGCGCCAATCATTTACAGTCGGTTTTGTGCAGCGGATCAAAACATTGCTTCCGTACGACTCGAACAGGTATGATATTTTACGATAAATAAAGAAAATAAATGGACTTCGGGTTGGATGATTCCAAAATGCAGATCAATCGTTCCTTTTGCTGTGCGCTTTTCACCATCTCTTTATGGGCTCAGCTATGCTTTCTTCTCTTCTAAGTCTTCCTAGTCAAAGATTGGTCGATTCCAAGCCACTCTTGTTATTAGTCGTATTTTAGAGTCAGAGTGTAGATGACTGCCGGGATGCATTCCGTCTGATCCGGCACAAAAAAGAAATTATAATACAATTTATTATTAATTTTTATTTTTTTTCCTGCTGCACTCACAAAGAGCCGCCGACCAACCAAAATGCAACCCACACGCCGTTCCCAGGGGGCGTTCCCAAACCGCACGCACGCATCAACGCATTATTCTCCCTCTTTTTATTTATTTTTTATGTTGGCTGTGTTGTGTTGTGCCTGAGTATTACACTTTTATTTCGTATTTTTTATCGCATTTTATGCGATTTTATTGTCATTTTGCGTAGCCCAAGCCAGCAGCAGCCTGCCCAAGCCTCCACCCCATCCCCCATGGAGTAAGTACATATATAGCATATACATAGGTATACTTATATTTATGTACATGGTGGGATACGGAGTTGAACGATAAGCGTTATGCAAATGAGCTTGTGCGTTTGTGTTGTCCGTGGGGGTAATGTAAATGCACACGTACTCGAAATTAGTGGGTATCCTCACCTAGGCGGCCTAGAATGGAACAAAGAGAAGGGATTTCGCTACTGTTCGATGGCTATAAATTCACACAATCCCCACAATCGGAGAGTACATAAATCCACAGTACTTGCGGACATATTGTACGATATAGTGGCCGACGTGTCTACGCAATAATTGAATGATATGATATAGGGTAGGGCCTGGTGCCCGCGGAGTTGGGAAATATTAAAATAAATTGTCGCAAATGTATAAGTAGTAGTAGTATATATTCGATTCGATTCGGCAGTACATAATTCACTCTCTATCCAATCATTGTGAGCATTGTAATTGAATAAATATCCATAATTGTGTGCGCCATTCAATGGACCGCATTAACGGATAACAAAGACCGCTCATTGGCTAATTGCAAATCGGGAATTGCGAAATTGTCAAACGATTGGCTGCACCCGACGATCAGAGGGAAACGGTTGCGGCCAAATGCATTTCTTTCTGACTAGAATCCATTTCATTATTGCTACATCATTATCCCATGACAAGTACAGTGCACTCGGGCAGTGGCAGGAGACAGCCGAGCCAGTGCATTAAGTGCATCCTTCTGTCAACTGTTCATTTTGCTGTCCCTGAATTTTGGGCCACGCACAAATAGCCCCTGGAGGTGGGAGTGCAAGGGGTGCAAGAGTTCCATACATGGGAGCAGCTGAATTTATGTATCTGAAAAAAACATATTCTTATTTAACATTTTTGTTTAATTTTTGGCAAGCGCACAAAAAAAGCGGATACCCTGCAGTCAAGGGGCATATCGGGGCATATCGCACTAATAAACATAAAAATATTACAAATATTTCTCTCTCCCCATTCTGCTTAATCATTACCCGAAATGGTGATCCGTCAATTTATCTGGTATCTTACTTAGTTCCACAAAACCTACTATCACTTTTTCGTTAATTTTCCTTTCACGTTGAAAATAATAGAATGATCTCGATCAGGGGCGTAGTTCCTAACATTGGCTGAGAGGGGAACATCACCGATCGTTTCATGGATCTACACAGAGTTTGCTCTGTAGATCGCTACAGTCAGGATGGCCGAGTGGTCTAAGGCGCTGCGTTCAGGTCGCAGTCTACTTCTGTAGGCGTGGGTTCGAATCCCACTTCTGACAAGAATTTTTTCGTAATTTTTACTATATTTTATTTTCATTTTTTCCATCGTTAATGTATGTATATGTATTTACCGCACACCAACAGAAAAACATTGCAACAAAAATACATTTTACATGTGGAAAAACATCGTTACATACGCGTACATGCACCCACTATGCCCCCCACACTCCTTATGTACTCGCATTGTTTCCATCTACAGCAAAAAGAGTCCACAAACCAAATTGATTTTTATTCTACAACATTTTTGAATGTTTTTGTTTTGCCAACAATTTGCAACCCTTAAAAAAATCCACGCCGACTTTCACATATGCGAATTTTTTTTCGGGTTTTTCGTTTTTTTAATGATGCGAATCCGATGTACGAAATTTTCATTAATACTCGTACTCCGTCCGTCCGTCCGGCCGACCACCTCCCCTCATTGTATGGCTGTGGCTGTGGTAGTGGCAGTGGCAGTGGCATTGCCAAGGGTGCGACAGAGATGGCTAGGAAACAGCACAGACACACTGGGGCGACATGGACACATGGATATGAACGTGGACGTGGGACTGTGGGACTGTGGGCTTAAAGTGCGTCATGTACATGTACAGGTCAGGACATGGACATATGCAAGGCTCTGCATACATATGTACATATGTACATGCAACTGACTATGTATTACATAGGCCTTTACATGGGCTCGGTGTGTTTATGCAATGCGGTTAACGTTCCACTCATCCCAACGAATCTCAGGCCAGGCCAGACCACACCAGAACTCTCTGGTGTTTGTTTGAATTCTTTTTCAAAAATAATTGAATGTTATATTCAATTAATTGTTCGTTAGGCGGGAGCACCTACCAACATGCAGACCAAGGCCCAGAGCCAGAGCATAGACCCAAACCCAGTTACAGGCCCCAGATGCAGATGCAGATGCAGCAACAAATTGGCTGCAATCGAATTGCCTCTCGATGCACACACCCAGATACGAGCTAATGGATAATGCGACCCCGTAATTGGATTATCGGCGAATGAATAACCAGCCAAATTTACTGTACTCTGTCCCTCCTCTGGCTGCTGCACTGAAACGTGAATTAAACTTAACTAAAGTCCAACCATGTGGCAATGAAGAGGATCCTGGAAAACAGAGAGCAGAAAAACATCCTTACGAAGGTTAAGGATTATCCGAATACTTATTTCCGTATCTCCTGTACTATTGTTCTTATTTGTATGCTCATTGCATTACTTATGTATATGTACTCGTTATATAAATGTGGTATTATCCATTCGATATTTGGATATATTTACATCTGTAAGTATGCATGGGTAGCTCGCCCCCTCGCAGCTTCCTATTCTGTTTCCTGCTACTTGCTTATTATTAGCTTCGAGCATCCGATTGAATTAGACTACTTCAAATGCAGATTACCTCATCCCGTTTACCTGCAGGCTGCACTCTGCACTCTGCACCACAAGGTTGCATACATGAGGGTGCCATAAAGGTCTCGGATTGCCCCCACACACATACATGCACACTCGTTCATACGTATGTATATTGTAGTATATGAACAAGGCTCAGTGTTTCGTAAGGGATGCAGCAGGAGGCAGCCCCAAAATAGCATACAAAAAAACAATAGAAGAGTAAAGTGCATTTTAAATTTTGTTGATATCGATTTTCGCGATGGGGAAAGGGACGGCCAGAGCATGTGGCAGAGTGACAGAGCGAGATGGCTGGTGGCCATCTCCATATACATACATATATGCACATGCAACGGGGTGGCACACACACACACACACACACCAAGGACTGTTGCATATATGGAGTAAGCATAAAAAATGCAAATGTGCATGGACATGAAAGCCTACCTACCCCACGACCCAGCCCCCTTGCTGCTGCTGCTGCTGCTGCACTCCGTTTGCATTGCCGAAAAATGCAACAGACCGAAGCGAAGCCTGATCCTTGGTCAAAGTCGGAGCGGGAGCTGGAGCTGTTGCTGTTGCTGGAGCTACAGCCGGTGAGACTCTGCCTTAAATGCACCCAAAAGGGTTGCCCACAACGGGGTGGGGTGGTGGAACGGGATATCCCCTCTGATGCCAGGCAGCTGCTTTTCTCAGTGTGGAGCCGCCTTTCGTCCAACCTCGGTCCAGGTCCATGTCCCGGCGCACCTAATGAAGTTGCAAGCCGCTTGTCAGCTGCACCTGACAACCCACTTGAATGGTGGAAGGGCGAAGGCTGAGAGAATGTCAATGGGAATGGGGAGGGAGATGGGTGTGGAAATGTAGATGGGCTGGGCTGGTTGTCGTTGTCCAAGAGCTGAGAGGCCCATGTTCGACGTGTTGTCAGCAATTCAACCGCACACAGACGATTGCCAATTGGGGATGCACGGATGCAGTATTCAGCATGGACACATCCTGCGTGTACAGTCAGGTGCAATATCCGCAACAGAAGAGAGTTTTGCATTTTAAAATAATATGGCATACACTGCTGCACCCATGCAACCCCTGCCACCCATCCTACCCTCAAATAAAAATTGCAAATGAATGGCCATTTTGTAGCTGAAGTTTGCGGTTTGTCCTCAAAATGGGGTGGGTACTCCTCCAACGTATCCTTATTGGGAAAATAGACGTAGATCCATCCATTGAAAACTCCACTCTTGGCTCGTACTCGTACTCGTAATTAATATTGATAAATGGATACATTTCGAGCGCACTTCATTGGCCAAGTTGCACTGCAGTTGCAGCGGTCAATGGGGAATGGTGATGGCGATGGCGATGGCAAGGCCTGTCAGCAATCCCTCTACTACTCCGAAAACCCATTCCAAGCTGCATACTCCCATTGCCAGCAGCCAGCAGCATGGCGATGAAGCTCATTCGGGAAATCATCCATCAGTTGACAGCAAAAGGCAGCCAGACGGACATACAGACTGACAGACAGAAGCTGTCCAATTTCGAGCAGGAGATGAATATGAAAACTCGGATAATAGACGAAACGGACATTGATGCATGTATGATATATGAATCAAAATAATGGCTGGCCGTGTTTCGGTCTCCTGATTCGGGATTTGGTGGTGGGGGGTAAAAATGTAATTACGCAGCCGCGGCATCTGTTTCATAGGTGGGGGGAATGTACACTTAACTGCCTGAAAGCGCGCAGAAAAAAAAGGAGGCCCACAGCTGCGGGGCGATACAAAATAAATCCATTAGCTTCTGCTTAAAAACATTTTCATCGAGCAGAAAAAACTCAGGATTCGAACTACTGTTGGCGATGATGCTCTTTCCCTGAAATTCCTTCAAAATGCCTTTGTGGCGAGTACCAAAACAGTCGCAAATATGAACGTAAAGAAAAGCTCTTATAAATGTATTAATAGAAAACTACTTATAAGAAATAACCTCATGTAAAATTTCTGACAAAACGGAACCTGTCCGGGAATCGTAGCGAAAAAGAGAAGCACAGAGTGGAGAGTGGCATGGTCGTAGTAGGTGGAGCGGTGCGGGGTGGGGTGCTGTTTATTTTGGTGCATGCCTGAACGGGGGGTGGGACATTCTTATTGTGCATATGAAATATTGAAATTTAGCCCGTAGGCTTATGCTCGTATGAAAACAAGAATAAAGCCGAGGCGCCTCCTCGGCCGCATGCAATGAAAATTTCAACAGAATAAAACGGGGTAAAGGGTGGATGGTAGATGGTGAGTGGTGGGCGCTCGGTGGATGGGTGGTTGGGTGTGTGTGGCAGGCAGGGGTTGACTTTTCAAGAGGGACCTGGGACCTGCTGGGCCACTCGACATATTGAAGCATATTAATTAAAAACATTTTCATTTATTAAAAGAGCAGTCGGGCAGGAGGAGGCGAAGCGGCCGATGTCAGGACAGCATCAACGGCTGGGGGCACAGCAGACTGTGGCACCTGAAAAGCTGCAACAAGAGCAGCAGCAGCAGCTGGGAGGGGCAGTACTTTGCTGTGTTCAGATCTGCCTGTAAAGCAGGGAATTCGAATGGGGGTTTGAGTAATTCTATTAGCCATTCAAATGAAAACCGCCTGAAAGCCTCCAGTGGGGCCCACTAATCCCTGGCATTCCATGGCCATTCCATCAGAAATATGCACCCAGAAGCCTGCAATTTCAGCCAAGAACATTCGCCAATGGCCGTTAATCGTTCGATGCCTTCCGATTTGCCCGATGGGACAGTCCGCCAAAGCCGGCAATTTGTCCCTAGTCGAGTCCCATTGGGGCGCCTCCAAAAAGACAGCAGAGGAGGTGCATACATATTTTATCAGGCTGCTTGCATCGCTGGCTCCTAACAAATTGCCCAACGACCAGCGACCATAATCGTAAGGCATGCCAGAATCCATAGATGGCTAGATGGGAGAGATGGTAGAGATGGGACCCGGGAGGGAGTCCAGCTAAAGATATGTATGTGTGTGTACGACCACAACATAAATTTAAATGATAATAGCGAAAACATACATTGCCAGATACTTTGTTGCTAATTGCGGTCGAGGACGACTTTGCTCTAATTGAAATACAACACGTAGTCCGGCAGAGTCTTCCGGGGGCTGAACTGGGGGAGACAGACACTGGGGCAGCCGTTGGAACAGTGTGGAGCTTCTGGGGACTCTGTCTTCTGTCTTCTGGCAGGTGAACTTGTTTCTCTTTTGGCGCTCCGCTAACCAGACACCATTTATCATTACGAGCCCCAAGAACTGGGAAAACTAGATTTCACTGACCGACTACAGGCCACGGCTACCAGAGTTTGACTCTGCTGGGAGTCATCGTTGCTCCCTGTACTCTTGGCCTGTTCCATGTTCGATCGAGCTCTGAGATTTTTGCGAAAATTAATTTTAATTACCCAACGATGTTGTCGCCAAAAGCTGCTAAAGCTGCTGGCTGGTCTGTCTTGTCAGTTCTTCATAGACAGCTGATCAATAACAATTTTCGTGGCATTTCCGCTTCTAATTAAGTGCAGCAGAGAGTCAGTCGAGGATTGGGCGGGCACCTTGGCTATGTCGTAGCAACCAGTAAAGATAATTCACATCTCATGACAGAGCTCAAACCCAAACCCAAAATTAACAATGGATCCCTTCGAACAAAATTCAACAATCTCCAAATCCGTCTCACTGCCCAATCATGAGGATACTCTCTCGGAGCTCTCCATTGAGTCGACTTACGAGAAGCTGCTGAAGGTGCGGAATCGCCTGAATGTCATCTCGGAGCGCTCGCAGGTGATGGGCATTGGAGTGGAGTCTCTACGACGTACGCTGACCGCCCAGGCCCACAGCGATGGTAAATCTGCATTGGAGCAACTGGTGGAGCTACGCAAGCTTCAGGACGCAGTTACAGCCGAAAAAAATAGGAAGGCGGCAAAAACTGAAGATGCACTCAGTGGAGTTCCAGGCCGCATTTAAATAAATTCTTGAAGATACAAGGGAACGAGCGTGTGTTTGGCTAAGAGCACGTGCCCTTGACCGTGGCATAATACCGAATGATACCACCAGGCACACGCCCTTAAAAGTCGAGGTATTCGTCATTGCGGATTCACGCCTGGGAGGAGAAGATCAACATACTGTAATCGCATTGTATGTGCATGTGGCAAGGTCTATGCAATGCATCCGAATGAAAGGTAGCTCTCTCCTTCTCCGCCCCATCTCCAGTCCAGGCGAGGCACAACTGCAAATGGGAAAATGGGAGGAGAGGAGAGAAGACTGAGAAGAGAACTAAACACAAACTGAATGCAAAATTTGCAGCATGCGTCATTAGGCTGCCTGCTGGTGGGGCTGAAGGGGGCGCCAGCGGAGTGGAGTAGCAGTAGCAGTAGCAGTGCAAGTGGCAGTGGCATTGACGCTGCTGCTGTTGCTGGTGCTGCCGTTTCGGCGCACGCTTCGCTGGTCAGTCATTAAGTGAGTCAGCGGGTTGGTTGAAGTGCTGACTGACCAGTTCCTTCCTCTCTCTCTCTCTCTCGGGCGAGGTCCCAGACCTAAACTCAGACACAGACACCACCCTCCAGGCTCCATGTGTGTGTGTTTGTATGTTACCCTGTGGCGAGTGATAAAAGGCAGGGAAACCAACGTGGCTGCTGCTACGCCTACACAGACGACTCTTGGCCCATCGTTTAAAACAATTCCAGGGGAGCGTGCGACAGAGGAGGGGTAAGCAAGGGCGGTGGGCTGCCACAGATGCATGCAAAATTAAGAGAGGAGAGAGGGCTGTTGTTCATGGAAATCTGCTTATTCCTGTTCTATGCCCACAGCGAGCGCTCTAGCCAAGGTGTATTTAGATGAGGTGAGGCATAGCCAGAAAGTGTCACAACTGCTACTGAGGAAAAAGAGAGTCGGAAAAGGCTACTGAGAAGTACACCATGGCTGTAGCGCTTTTGGCTTTCGCCTAGACCCCAACCCACCCACTCCCACACACTCTGCCCGTCTGTCGTTTCTCTTTTGGGGGGCTAATGTCTGGGCTTCTTGTTTTTGCTCTCTCGCTCTTCGCTCGGCATTCGGGTCGCTCGGATACTAGTCCACTCGTAAAATCCTTGAACGAGATCATCAATCTTGCTTTGTTGTACTCCCATCGTAGCTCCCCCCCAAATACCATTCCTGGTCCTCCTTTTTGCCTTTGTTTTTTGCTCTTCTCTCTTTTTGCTGTCGCGCCTTTTTTGTATGTCATTTGCCATGGATGCGGCCTCCCTCCCCGCCTTCAAGCACGAGTATTCCCCGCTTTTTGTTCTTTACTTTATTTATGCCACCCCAGCCTCTCCCCCCAAATACAACACCCAAGCAGGCAGAGGGACAGGCGGCCAGAGCCCAGCGGCAAAAACTGCAATCACTTTTTGCTGTTGGCTTTTGTCAGTTTTTGTGTGGATTTCACTTTTTTAGTCATTTCCATTTATTTTATTTGCAATTTAGAGTAGAGCCCCACCGCGTGTCTCCTTGTCCACCCACAAATGTGAAATGCCAGAAGAGAGCAAGAAACAGATAGAGAGAGAGAGAGCAAAAAAGAGTGAGCGAACAGCAGGCAGCACTGGAGGAGTTTTGGTTGCATTTTATTTATGTTTTTTCTTGTATTTGTATCTGCTGTTTGGCTGTGTTAGTACTAGTGCATCTGTGTGTGTGTATGTGTGTGTGTGTGTGTGTGTGTTTGTGTGTGATGCAATGACCTCGAACTTCGTTTGCCCATCGCTGCATCTTGAAGATCTTTTTTCTACTAAGAGTGTATACCCTTAAAGTTAAAGGGTACTGTGGGCTTGATCAAGTGTTTGCAAAGCAGGGAAAATATATAAACATACTTTTAAATATTCTTGACCACGCTGGTCAAATATATATAGCCATCTACAATGGATGTTGTTATATGTAAGAACAACTTTTATATTAATGCGAATCAAAACTAGCCAGATATCGAAGGAAATACTTTTAGGTACTAAAAATACATTCCAACATATCTGAACAGCCTGCACTTCACTACTCTTCAAACACAACTCAGACTAAATTGTAGTTTAATCAATTGAAAATATCATATCATTTAGCTGCCGTGATTTGCCATGGATTTGCTAGGGTATCAACAGCATCGACTTTCCATTTCGTTTTTGTTTATTTGGTGGGAAGTAATATCGTAGCTGGGCTTACCGGCTTTGGGCTTAGGGACTTAGGCACTGCAGGGCATGGCCTGGTCAGCTTCGCTTAGTTGGTCAGCTTAAGCGCCGTCAGGCTTGTGCTTCGTCTTTGCTTTGGTAAGTGGAGAAGTGGGTGGTGGGAGGTTTTCTCCCCCTATTGATAGCTGCTTATCTTGTCAGCGATGCCGACGGCACCTTTACTGACTTATTGGCAGCTTCAGTTCAGAAATGGAGTAGGTGCTGGCTGTACTTTTCTGATACTTAGACTGTGGGATGGCATACCGTGAGTTCTCCTAAATCTTATCAAAAAAAGCATGCGAATTTTTTGCATTTATGCATGTACAATAAAAATCAATAAAACTCTGCAGCCCCACACTCCGAGAGAGAGAGAGAGAGCTCGTGTGAAAGAGCGGAGCGGACAGTGGCACCACTACCACAAGTTCAACAGCCCACGCACACGCACACACACACACAGAGGCAAACCGGCACTCAACCCTTCACACAGATACACCGGCAATAAAAACTGCAATAATATTCGTGTGCAGGCAGTGCAAAAATAACGACGCTCTCTCTTTGTCTCTCTCACTAATACAATGGCAAGCAAGCGGCCCCCAAAGCTGGACGCAGCAGCTCCAAATTCTCCAACTCGTTCGCTCCTCTCCCAAATGGCAGAGCGGCGCTCGGTCGCTGCCGGCACGCGCTGCATGCTGTGGCTGTGGCTGTGGCTGCGGCTGCGACTGGCATGCCTGCAACATTTTGCGGTTGCTCTCGAAATCTAAATTTCAAGTTCGTCTCCCATGCAACTCATCCGGTGGCAGAGAGTTTTTTGGCCAACTTCAACTAGAGCCGGAGAGTAGACTCACTCCCCCTGGCACACAGCAGCAGCATTTAGTCGGCTTAGCTACTGTTGCACGATGATTTTTATACCGATGCACAGGCACACGTCCTGCATTTGCCTGTAATGATGATGGAAGGACTGCACTACTACTCTCACAGGATTCACACGAAGGAACCATTGGGTATTTCTGGTCGGAGAAGATGGTGCCACTTGCTGTTTAGATTTCCAAAGAAATAGGTAAAGAGAATTAGGTAATTTTACTTGTGGCATATAAATTCCTATAAGATCGTTTAGGCAACCAAAAACCGTCGGCTAAAAACTTATTTGCCGCGTAACAACAGCTCTACAAACTCTTCCGTGCAGAAAGCAGCAAAATAAAGGCAACAGAAAGGGACAGCGGCTGCAGCGGGCACAGAGCTGCTGCAACAGCGGCGGCAGAGGGAGCAGAGTGGCCCCAGCTCCAGCTCCAGCCCCCGTCGTTCTGGTTGAAAACGAAACCGGATTTCTTTTTGATTCATTTTTCCCCTCTGCCCCACCTCGCGCGCCCCACACTTTCATCCAGTTTTTTTCCTTATTTTTTTTTTAGAAGTTTTCGAGTTGTCTCGTGTTTGGAGCTGACTTTTTTTTACATTTGACTGAGTTTTCGGAATGCAGTTTCCCTTCTGTTCTGCCCCGTTTTGTGATGTTGTTCCGGTGGGTGAAAGAGGGAAGGGAGGGGGGGGGGGGGGGGCTCTCTTTTGTTATGGTTTTATTTTATTGGATGGTTTATGTTTATTTTCGTACCTCTACTCTGCCCCAGCACTTGCCCGCCGCGGACACGGACACGGACACGAATCACAGTTTCCGTGTAATGTTTTGCATATTTTTGCGGAGTGGAACAGGTTTTACTTTTTATATTTTGTATTCCTTTTGTTTTATTTTTGAATTTCTCGCCATCCAAAAAAGGAATACGAAAAGCTTTTGTTTTGATTTTGAAATGGAAGTGGAACTGGTTTTCTGAGTCAGTTGGCTGCTTGTCCAACTGGCTTGGCCCTTGAAGAACTTGTGGCCCACTGCCCCACCATCAAGACGGTGGCTATGCGACGCCTCTCTGTGCTGGCTCGCCCTCGTTGTCGTCCTCTCGGCTGCTGCCGCTTTTGCTGATTCTGCTGGGCAGTCGCACCATGTCCACGTTGTAGAGCCTGAAACCGACCTTCTTGCTCCGCACATTGAGGGTGACGACCATGCAGTAGAGCAGCACCAGCAGCTGCCTGGCACGCAGCACATACGAGGCACCCATGTTGTCCGGGAAGATGGGCTTATCCCACTCGCAGCAGTCGTAGAGAAAGTAACCGCCATCGTGGCTGGAGCTGAAGCCGAAGGCAAAGTGCCGCTCCTGGCACTCCAGGATGCCCCACTGGAAGCGCGTGAAGAAGTAGTTGAGGCCCTCCAGCAGACTCATAGAAGCGCTGGCCGGGGCGCTGTAGACATGCCCGAAGGCCACCAGCTCCATCTGCACCAGGAAGTGGATGTCCTGGAAGTCGCACTGGACGCACATATCGTCCAGACTCAGGTTCTGGTCCCATCGCTGGCTGTGCTCCACACTCGCCCGATAGTACTTGTCCCCATTGACGACAATCGCGTCGAGCAGCTTGCTCGACCATTCGCCGAGCCGTCGGAAAACGCTCGCCGCACAGCAGGCGACAACGTAGCAGCCGAGGGACTGGCGACCCCGCACCTTGCTATCGAACCAGGGGGCCCGCGGATGCAGGCCGCCCCATATCGACCACAGGCGATCCTCGATCTCCACTTCATAGTCCCGCCAGAGGGTGCCGGTCTGATGCCGTTGGCGGCCCTCGAGGTTATACCTCAGTCTTCGACTCCAGACCGGAGAGCTGTTGTCGGGCGCCAGCCAGGTCATAGACTCGCTGCGCACGGTATGGGAGTCGGGCTGCTTTAGCAGCTTCATCAGACCGACGATGGCGGCCTGATCCTCGGCCGGCTCTCTGGACATTCTTCGTTCCTCGAACCGAACAGGGTCGCCAGCGGTGGTCCTGGAGCGTCTGCGGAATTCACCACGCATTTGAGGCCAATCGCTGGCCACATTTTGGTACTTCGCGGTACACCAGCATGGGACTGGCTTCGGGTAGACGGGATGAAACGTGAAATTTGGAGAGGAATATTACGGAGAAAGTACGGAGACGTAATCCGAACAGACAGACAAAATTAACAAACTGAGCGAAAGGGCAAAGCCAGAGCCAAAAAGGTTGCTGGGTTGGCGTCACCAAACGAAGCGAAACGAAAGAAAAATGCATCGTCTTTTCTTGTACTATGTAATCAATGTGGCCACAAAACAACAACACTAACGATGGCACACACCAGTGTCTTGTATGACTAACGCTCCCCCAATCAGGATAATTCATTGATCGCCTGATCTCCGTCTCCGTCTCCGCATCCACTGCGCTTCATCTCGTCTAGGACTGTTTTGGTTTTGTTGAGCAGACATTCGCGTGACTGCTGCAAGTCGAGTTCCATTTGGGCCAGTCGGCGTCCAATCTCCTCGTGCATACGCTGGAGAATGGCCATGTCCCGCTCGGCGCGCTCCTTGCCGATCTTGCTGCTGTCCAATTTGTCGAAGAATGCCTCAAGGCAGTGGTCCAATGAGGTCATTTTGCACTCCATGCCACTGATTTTCTGCCGGAGCTCTTTGGCTTCACTATTGAGGTACTCCAACGGCTCGTTTATGACTGTGTCAGTGTCCTCGGACTGTACCTCCGGATCCTCCAGTTCATTTTGTGTCTGAAAAATCTGGCAAACCTTCGACAAGCTGCCGCGAAACTGCTCAAAATCGGCGCTGTCTAGGTCACCCTCCTCCATATTAGTTGTGAACTCGGTAATCTGAACGACAAGTTGATTGATTTCATCCTCCTTGCTGACAAACTCTTCGATAGACTCTTCAGACAGGCACTCTTGAGTTTCCTCCCATTCCCATTCTTCCTGCACGTCGCTGGACGACTCAGGCTGGAACTCCTGCTCGCTCTTGTAGCCGCCACACATGATGCCCTTCTGTCGGTTGTATGTACATATATATCGTAAACGGATAACCTTTCGATCCAGCACACCTACCTTAATCAGTGTCGACTTGATATTTTTGGCCTTGGAGAGCGCCTTCTTCATGAATTCATTGCTCATATCTTTGACCAACTCCTCGATGGGGCCAGAAACCGCAGAGTCTAGGGTCAAGCGCCGCCGATAGTCACCGCAGTCGGCGTCATCCTCGTCCGTTGGCTTGTCCAGTGACTCGAGCTCGATCAAACCGTTCTGCGAGTGTGCAAGCCCAAGGATTGGTTACACTGGGATGATGCCGTTTGCAGTGGCGCGCATCACTTACCTCCACCATAAAGCCCAGATGCATTTCATCCGAGGTGAGCTCAACATCCAGCTGTTCCCGGGTCAGACCGTCCTTTAGGGTCATCACACTGTCAGAGGATTTAACCTCGCTGAGGGGTTCAGCCTGCCCGTTTCCCAAGGAGGCATCGTCTGTGGGCTGCTCCCGATTTGATTCCATTTTACCGAAAATTTACAAAATGTTTTTTCGCTTTCGTCTGTATTGAATTGGTTACAATTTCATAATGATTTGTGGCTTAACTGATTTGGAGTTGACACTTGGCCTGTGTCTGGGCCTACTTTTCGGGCCACAGATTCTGGATCAGGGGTTCCATTTCCGATTATGTTGACCCGCCCTGGAGAGCTGAAATTAAGATCGCGTTGCAGCAACGCATTAGTGCAACCAATAATTTGTGGCATCGTAAACACATCGTAAATGTTGCACTGGCAAATTTTAGGCCTTAATTTTCTATAGAAGACAACGGACCAGGGACTCACCCTCTTTCCCCTTTGGGCCACTTGCCCATGCCCGGCCATTCCTCGCCATCAGTGAGCTTCTTGCAACTGCAAGGCGTAATTACAGTCCATTAAATTCGCAGCGTTTGCTGCGCGGTTGCTTCTTTCACTTGGCGCATGCATGATAAGTGCCACTTGCCACTTGCCGTTTGCCTGTTGCCTCCTTGCCACTCACACTCGCCCCATTCCCACCACCTTAGCCAACAACGTGCGTTCGCTCATCAAAGGGAAATGAAAACGTTTCGCATTTCTCTTTTTGCAGCTCTTTCTGTAGCATGCAACGGCAGCGGTTGTTGTTTCTGTCTGTCTGTCGGTCTGTCAGTCTCTGAGGTGTAACATACGAGTAAAATATGTTCCTATGCTGCAAGGGGCATATACGATTCAGTACAAATTCAACCAGAACTCATCTTTTAGGAGGCTCTGATTTTCCAACTTCCAGTAAAACCCCCAAAACGATAGCAAAAGAAAATCAAAGAATGGTAACCCTATATCTAGATGGAGCTGGAATCGCACTCTCCATTAGATTCATTGGGTAGTAGAGACTGTAAGTCCTTGGGAAGATCTGGCATGCCAAAGCTTAGCTGTGATTCAGGAGACTCTCGGAATATTCAGTTCGGAATTTCACTGAAAGGCAATCCAAGAGTCGTCGTCTCGCCGCTAAAAGTCCCCATTTGTTTTCTTTTATTTTAATTAGAGCCTTGTGCCTCCTGGTTGGCGTCCGTTTGTCTCCTCGCCGCTGACTGTTGTTGGATGGGATTCAACCTGCCTCCGTATACGCAGCAGCGGCTCTTAAGACGTATAGCAGTGGCACTTCTGAGGCCAGTAATTACATAACTCGCTGCCATGCCATCCCTCCCGTTGACCATGGCCATGACCGTGGCCAGAAGATGTCGAAACGAGCGACTGCCACTGAAGCTGCCACTGCAACTGCCGCCCCTGATAGGTTAATCAATTTATTTCAAATGCGGAACGCGGACGAGTGTAATTGCCTCTCTCTGCGATGCTTATCGTCAAGTTGATGGAAGAGAATAGTTTCAGAATAGCCAGAGATCCAGAGATCGCAAATGAAGAGATTCAAGCCAAGTTAAGTGTCTCTAATATGGCATTTCCCAGAGAATATTCATAAAGCAGGCAGCAATGGCAGCGAAAATTAACCGCCTCAAGTGGGTCACAAAAAAGAGATATGATTAGGCAAGCGACGGGGCAGATCAAATGATCGGCTATTAATAAGTAGTTGTCTGGCGTGGATAAAGCGAGGAAAGCGTTGCCGGTGTAAAACTGGAAAATGTGTGACCAATCGGCAGATATTCATGGCTTCAATTAGCAGTGAATGATTGCAACAAAAAAGGTGCAGTCCGTTGGGGCTCTTCACTTTGATCTGGCCGAGAGAGACAGGGATGCAATCCGATCCTGCCTTTCACAGGCTTTAACTTAAGTTTTAATTATAGCAAATCCCCGCCCCCCAGTGTGCCATCTACTCGCACTCCATACAAATTATTTATATTATGACAATGGATTTTTTTCGGCTGCGGTTGGTTGCATTTTATGATTAATTTTTATTATTAATATTCGTGCACATTGTTTGCAGGCAAATAATAAATTCGAAATAAAAAACAAATACTGCTTAAAACAGTATCGAATTATTGGATAGATGTTGGCTGAACAATGACGAAGGGGATGCAATTAAAAAACTGCACTAACATGCACAATTTCCATAAATGAATCCAATGATGATTTATTAATTTAATTTCGTATTAAAATCCAGCATAATTGCAAAGGTTTATATACATACATATACAAACATATACTCGTATATGTATGTACATATATAAATAATGAAACAAAGCTATCGTTGGACAACGAAAAAAAAAGGAATTCTTTATAATTAATTGAAAATGTTGTCGGATCAGGGAAAAGCGGAATGACAAATTGTTGATTATATTGCTATTATAATGCATGATTTGCCAGGCATCCGCCGCCGAGGCAGAAAAAACCCCAAGCCTAATTAGTTATTTTTTTTACCAGGCGCCTGACTGCATTCCATCTCCCGTTCCTTCATGTCATTGTGCATCTAAGCAGCATTAATCGATATGCTGAGGATTGCAAAGAAGAGAAGCTCTTCCAGATCTTGCACTTCCCTGCGATATCGCGAAGGCGCCTTCGTCCAGAAAGGTCAGGGATGCGAACCGCCGTCCATCTCCGTCTAGCACAGAGAGAGAGATAAGCGCCCGTGGACAAGAGCCTCCCATTGTTCTCGATTTGTTTGTGCGCGGCTATTGAAGCGCACTAAAGACAGAATATGGGGGGAGAAGGCTCACAGCACACAGCACACAAATTTGGCAGCTCTACAGGGTGGGGGGAATGACACATAATTGTGGATCTATGTACCAAAGTCCCCCAATTGAGTTTCTCTTTTTCTGTAATGAAACCTTCGAGTGGCGAGTGCGAGTGCCAGTGCATGCCACCAAACCAAATCGAACCGAAAAGTGCAACACAATTTCTCCGCCCCTCGAAGCCTCACCTGCCCACACAGCACTTGCTCCTGCCACGGCCCACACAGGCTCTGTTCGCTTGTGTTGTGTACACAAGTTAAATTTTCATTATACTCTTTCGAGCAGAGGAGTTACCCAAGCAAAAAGGAAGCTTTAATGGATGTATGTATGTACATATATTCCAAATCAACAGCCAGGCAATGTTTTCCTGTCCAAATGTCCCTCGATTTTAGACATATTCCAACTGTATCCTGCGTATTTCTGCCATAGGAATCGCAACATCCAAAAGGGTATTCAAAAAGCAGCCACCCCTGGGAGGTGCAATTTTTTCTTAATTTTTCGTTTTGTTGCATTTTGTTTTGGCCGCCGCCAATCGGCGTCGGCTGACCGAACTTGAAATTTGATATCTACTACGAGTACAACAGCGAACAGCAAACAGCGGCAAGCAAGCCAACAATTGTTGCAACCTGTTGCAAGTATGTAGTTGCTTTAGCCTTAGCCAAAGCCAAAGCCGAAACTCGATGTGGTTTGTCGCCAAATGCTGCTGTGCTGTGTGTTGTGCTGTGCTGTGCTGCTGTGCTGTGTGTTTGCCCACGTGGTGTCATGAACTTGCCAATCCATTCCGGTGAAAAGCAACAAGGCTGCCTGCCACTGCTGCTGCTGCTGAGGAGAAATTTTCCTATGGAAAGTCGCAGAAAATCACACACAGATGTGTATTAGTAGGAGTAGGAGGAGGAGGAGATCTGCCTGCAAGGAGCTTTCTTCGCCACAAAGGATCTTGCATGCGAATGCAGCCAAAGCAAAGATTCTCCGCTGATACGCATGCAGGTGGTGAATCCATGTGGCTTTTTAATTGTCAAATGCATCAACCGGAAAGAGAGCAGAGCAGAGCCCTGGCAATGATGATGATGATGACAAAGGCCCAGCACGAGTCTCTCGTGTAAGAGCCGCCTGGGATGGTGGCAACACTTGAGCCAACACGCCGCCAGCCGGGGACACGTGTCTGGCTGAAAGCAGGGCGGGGGTGCGGTACAGCAGGCAAGTGGCTAATTAAGGCTGCGACAGGCACACACTCCTCAAAGTAAGACACCTCAGTGGCTGGCAAATCAAAACGACAGATGATTTGCATTGGGGCAGCAACAGTGCCGTCCCGTCCCGTCCCGTCCCTCAATCACTCATCCTCCTTCTACTCGGCTCTTTTGCAGATGATGGGGATGGCGATGGCGTGCCAACAAGTCCAACTATTAATCCGAGTATGTGGAACACAATTCCTCTGGCAATTGCCAAGGCAATTTCACAATTATCGCATGTACCTTAAAATTCCAACAACTTGGTTTCATATCATGCGCTACCCCCCGCGCTACCCCTCCCCGTTGCATGGATAGCTAATTGAAAAGCTGCGTGTCCGTGTCCGAGCTAAAGCAAAAGAGAGCTAGAGGACTGGTATTGAGACTGGGATCGGGGACTTGTGTGGTCTTATCGCACTGACAGTTGTCAGTGCCGATAACTGACACTTTACACCAAACCATTTATGTTCTATGTTCGCTCCAGCACTCGAAGTTCTCGTTGGACTCTGGTCTGACATTATTTGTCAGTTAGTTTTTGACTGGTTGCTGGATGGGTTCGGTTCGGTTCGGTTTGGTCTTCTAGCGGTGCTCCAATAGCGGTCAGGAAATGGGAACTCTGGGATAAGGCGCAGACAGATGGACAGATGGACAGATTGTGGTTGGTTGGATGGACACTGACTGTAGAGAAGATTCAGATTCGGAATGCAATCACAACTTCCGTGTTTGGCCCTCGCCTGCACAGTGACACAACACAATAATGGCCAAGAGGCTGACGCTAACCCAAATACCAACGCATTGTCCGGGCTAATGAGCGAGCCACTTAGCTCTCGGCTCTCCTGGCATTCCTGCAACTCATGGAACATCTCAGCGAAGTGTGCGCAACTTTAATTTCCAGCACCATAAATCAAATCCGCGACCCAGCCAGCCAGCCAGCCAGCCAGCCAGCCAGTCAGCCACCAAGTCAGAGCCAACTCTAAATGAAGTAGTTACCAAGTTGCCATCGACCAGGCCAGCGCATTGAACGCCATTCATCATCATCATCACCATCACCATCGTCGTTCATGATGCAGGGAATTCAATTCACGCCTGCAAGGAATGCCTTTCAGAGTGCACAAACATCCCCCCAATCCCCCAGCAGCAGCAGCAGCAGCAGTTGCAGTGCGTCGCATGAGGCGATAATTAGCGCGCAATTGTCGTTAACGCCGCCTTTGTCTACGTCTATTCCTGCTGCATGCTCCCAAGGGGCGACGGGGATACACTGAGTCAGCAGCAGCAGCAGTTGATCGTCCGACAGGGAACGTGACGAGCAACACAATTGCAGTCAATCAGCGATTGGATGGGATGAGTTGGGTTGGGTTGGGTTGGGTTGGGTTTGGCTAGATTGGGATTGGGATGAGATGGCGAATGAGATGATCACCTGCAGAAGGTGTACCGAGCACTCACGACGATTATTCTATGCAGCAAAGACTCGCAAGAGCTACAAGGAGCAACCGGTTGCTGCATAAATCATAAAATAAAAGACACTAAAAGCGAAAATAAATCACAAGAGCGTATGGGGGGGAGGGGGAAACCGGGCGGATATTAGAGAAATTTGCCTGGGCCACAGACCGGCTACTGGCTACCGACTGCCCGAGAGATCCCCCTGGCCGAATATTAATTGTGAGTGCACCGGGCGCATCAATTCAAAGTCGGTGGACTCTCCACATCCCAAACAAATCCCGCGGCGAGTCTGTGCCTGTGCCTAAGCCTGAGCTTGAGCCTCGAGAGCGGCCACCACAGCGCATGCGTGGCTGGATGAGGTATGGGACCTGAATGTAGTCTCCGATTGCCTTTGAAATATGACGCCCAGTTTTTTTGTGCGCATGGAAATGGATTTCTCTGGCGATTCATTCTCTGGATTTCCAATGCGAATGCAGCGTGCATTTCCGAGAATCCAACAGGTCCAGGCCAGGGCCACAGAACATGGGCGTTGTGCTGCTCCATTTGTGCAAATGAAGCTCTGGCATGGTTGGCTGTGTGTGTGATGCATGCGAGTGTGATTAGAATTTGCCACAATTATGCCACAATAGGGGAAAGGGAACAAGCCAAACCAATTTCGGTGGGAGATTGTTTGGCAGCATCTTGTTCCCCCCGTCCCCCAATTAACAATAAACGAATGTTAATCGATTCAAAGTACAGTTGCCGCATGCTCTGCCAGTCAATTGCCATCCACTGCAGACTGCGCAGTCGAAATGCCATTACGGACACATGCTAATGACGGCCACATCTCTCGCTCTCTCTCTCTCTCTCTCGCTCTCCCGCTGTAGATCTCTGGCCTAAACGCGGTGAATCTGCAGTTTCTCTGGCCCATAAACTGACTGCCAACTACCGACTTCTGTCCGTTTTTTGTATGCCTCCTATGGCGTCGAGACTCGAGTCGTACTCGAGAGGAGGCAATGAGGCAGGAAAAACCGGCAGGCAGGCAGTCAGCAGGCAGAAGGACGGCGGCACCAACTACCAAAGCGGCGGCAAAAAGTGGCAAATGTAATTTAATAAATTAATTACATCAATTAGTTGCTGCATTTTTATTGAAATTGCTGTAAATATTGGGCTAGACATCTCGGGGTACGCCAGCAGCCAGCAGCCAGCATCCAGTGGCCATTCCGCCTGGATTTATGGAGCATTTCTCATCGCCATCGGCCCCACCAATGGAGGAGCAGAAGGCAGCCTAACTTATGCGAAATTTATTCGATGTGGAATCGGTAGGAGTGTCCCTCCGGCCCGGAGTTAATGAAGGCGCTTTGTATTGATTAGCAGCCGCGCAACGGCCACTGTCCGCTGTCCAAGACAAATGGATTCAAATGGTTTGAGGGGAGCCAAGTTATTAGAGCTAAAAAAACAATATTCAAAGAGGGGGAGGGGGCGCACTCAATCGATTTACAGTCCATTATGTCACTCAAATCCGCAACCTGCCCCAACTCTCCGGATGGCTTAATTTATAGTGTCAGCCGTGTGTGCGTGTGGTGGGGTGAGGAGGCAACGTGACTAAACTGCTAGCTACACCATCTGCATAATCCGGTCTGGAATTACATTGGAAAATGCCCAAAAACCAATTGAAACAAAGGCAGCGGCCAGGCCAGGCCAGGCCCCATGCTAGAACATTGGCTGCATATTGATGTGGTGTGGGGATTGGATGGATGCCTGCTGCAGTGTTCCATCCAAATCCAACCATATTCGTAAGTGCAAATGCAAATGCAGCCAGCGCCCGTGATTGATTCAACTGCGGATCGTGTTGGGCCAGCTTTGGTGTCGCGCTTTTTGGGGTCAGTGTCAGCGTGAGGTCGGGGCACCTGCACCCGCACCCGCACCCGCCTCCACCCATCTCCGATCACACACGCATTCCGCATCTTAAGCAGCCCCCGGGGTGTCGGCGGATCTCTCTCTCTCGTATATATTCCAGCCCCACTGCCAGTGCACCGTGTAGTCAGTCAGTCATGACAATGGAACTCAGCTCGACGCTTGCCTGTGTGCTAGCCGCACTCTTTGTTCTGGGCCTGGTCCAGGCGGATGTGGGCGTGGCCCGGCAGCGTCTCCGCCTGCAACAGCAGCGACAGTCGTCGTATCCAGCGGCTGGCTACAAGCCGGCCAGGCAATTTTCGCTGCCTGCAGCCGCTGCTCAGCCGCAGTCCGCTCGCCTGGTGGCCAACAGCGAGGCGCAGGAGGATCTCGACGATGCCGCCGAGGAAGTGGAGGTGCCCATGTCGAAGGTGGCGACACCTGTTCCCGTTCCAGCGGCAGCACCGCCAGTGCCAGATGCCGTGCCTGTTCCAGCCGCAGCTCCCTTCACACCCACCATCGCCTATTATCCGGCGGGAGCTGTGGGCTTTGTCCATCCAACGGCATATGCCAAGATTATTGCCGCTCCGCAGCTGCCCCAAGCGGCGTACGCTAAAATCCTTGCAGCCCCGCAGCTGCCACAGGCGACAGCCGCCTATGTGACTGCGCCCCAGTACTATGCCGCGTACTTTGGATGAGACGAATCCTCCCCTCCGTACCTTAACCACCATAGAAATTATTCTAATAAAAGTTTATTGTTACTGTTGAACACATTGACTGGCGCTGGCTCTGGCTCTGGCACTGGCACTGGCACTGGCTCGGGATCTTCTATCCCGCAGATATTCGCTCCTAGAGGCTTTCAGAATTAATCTTGTTCATAGTTTAATTGCGCGCTTCTGCCGCCTCCTGCCTCCTGCCTTCTGCCTCCTGCTTGGATCTGCTGATCGAAAACCATGTGATTAGGCATGCTCCATCAACATGCCAAATCTGCAAGACGACGACAACGAATCTTGGCTACCAGCTTAGGAAGAAGAACAGACAGAAAGCTGCTTACCTACCGAACGGTAGGCACTGGCTTTGGCTCTGGCTCTGGCTCGGCATCAGTCCGTCTGCCTACAGTGCCTGCCTGCCTGCCTAACGAGCATTTGTGGAGCTTGTGGGGTGAGTAAGGGAGCGAGGAGGAGTGGAGAGCTGCTCCGACAATGAGTGAGCAAAGATAATCTATTATGACCGTAACAAGAAATAAATCCCAACTCGGTAATCCATCATTTTACGACTTGGCAATCAAAACAAGGAGTTTAACTAAAAGAGTCTCGGCCTAAAGAGAACGATGGCCTAGCCCGCAGGACTGACGACGGACAGTCAGTCGAATAGTCGAATAGTTGGCTCTGACTCTGGCCCAATCAACGACAACCAGGTTGGATGGTTTTGCTAACGAACAAGTCGAGAGTCATGTTAACTGTTGGCCAGAACTAGAAGCGCAGCGCAGCGCAGCTCAGCTAGAGCCTTAGCTCTGGCTCTGGCTTTGGCTCTGGCTCTGGCTCTCTGGCCTGTCCTAAGATTGGGCCTGGTCAGGAAACATGCATTTTGGACAGGCTGCCGCTGCTGGTGCCGCATCGCATCGCATGCACATTCAGGCCAAATCAAAGGAGCAACTGGTGGAAAGCTGGCTCAATTTACGGCGGCCCCTGACGTGACGACATAGCCACAGTTGGCAGCTTTGGGCCATTTTGGGGGCCCCCGACTAAATAGTTGCCAATAATCCGTGTCCAAACTGATCGGGGGCTGCCTTTTATGGCCATGGACGAAAATTAGATGCCAAAATGCGGCCTGCCGCTCAGCGAATGGATGGCAGGAGAGGCGGAGGACGAGGAGGATGCTTCATTACCGATGCACAAACTTGGGCGTGTGCGTCTCGGTTGATTTGCAACGGTTCTCGGCCAAACATTTTGCATTATTATTGCTTCATCAAGTGTCCAGTCCAGCAGCAGCAGCAGCAGCCGACAGGCAGCAGCAGCAGATGGGGATTTGAGAAGGCCAGAACGGAATACCAATCATTGCAGAAACCTAAGCAGTGACTGACTGCCTGCCTACTTGCCTGCCCCCAACGAATCGGTCAAAGGCAAAGCCACAAGACACACAACACACACAAGAGACACGAGAGACGCGACCCGTAAGAGCATTTGGAACTGCTCAAACATTTTTGAAATCGCATTTAGAGGTGAAGGGTGCAACAGTTAGTGGCATATCTGATATCTACCCGCTTCGGTTCGGTTCGGTTCGGGTCGGTTCAGTTCGCTGCCACATGGAACGCAGCCAAAGGGGCTTAGCAAAGCGGCAGGGTAATTAAAAAGAAATATGGGTTACCCACCAGACAGACACACATACACCATCCACACTATTGTGGGCGGCACACTTTTGGCCCACACTACAACACAGTGGTGTAGCCGTATCAGTTACCAATCAGTCGGGAGTCGGTCGTCGGGAGTGTGGGTGGGGTGGGTGGCCATATCTGTTTTTACATTGGGGAAAATGTTTTCCAACGTCAGCGCAGTGGGAAATGAAAAACAAGCAGCAGAAGCAGTAGCGGTAAATTGAAAAATAACAAAAACGAGCTGCATAAATCCGAATACCAATATAGTCAAAAATATACAGGAAGCAAGCATGAGATATACCATAGATACCACAGTTAAGGTTCGAAAACATTTAATGGCGAGTGTTGATGTTTTACATATTCCAAAACGAATATTAATAGCCTTTTGACAGAGGTAATAATACTTGAACAATTAATTTGAAATGCGCGCCCAGCAATAATTTTGATGGACAGCACTGTCAAAGCTGTCATTTTACAGCACTGAAATTCGCTTCAGCCGTTTCAGAGTTCCAAGTAATTAAGTAAAATTATACTATGGTCAATGGTCGATTCAATGGTCTGCGGTTTACCTCATCTCGTGGCGTTTGATTACAATGCCCAAATATCAATTGAATTGTTTTGTATTTTCAGATTAATTGTAATTGAATCGATATATAAAACGCATATCGATACACGACATTCAAAGCGCTGCCAGACTATTTCGCAGACTTTACGATAGTTGTGTTTTACTAACGTTTTATGGTCCACTGGGTAATAACTTGTTGAATGTTGGCAACAGGGTGACCGTTTACGGTATATTATATACTTTACGGGATATTTTGACGTCGAAATCGAGTTCAAAGTATAATTACGGTATATCGGTATATAAAAGTATATTTAATCAAGTTCCAATATATTTTTTAGAGTAAATTAAAGTACTTTTCAAAATGACCGCCAAACTCCATTAGCGATACCGACATTTTTCGCTCTCAAATCGTGGCGGGTTTTCAAAATGTTCTCTCTTTTCCGAGGTGAAGAGATCGTATTTCGTGGTGAAGAGAGCAAATTTCGTGGTGAGTTCCCCTCTTTTTCGTGGTGGGACCAGCATGCAACATGGTGGTGACACAATTTTTAATTAGCGATGACACCGTTCTCAATCTAACCTCACTGCCTCAATCTAACAGCACAGCTGTTCTGCCCTTATCGGTACTGCCAGCTCGGTTGAAAATGGATTGGTCTCGGTGCTGCCAGCTAGGTTGAAAATGGATTAGACGCAGCACATTAATGGCCGACATTGCGGGTGGATTGGCCAATTAGCCTGGCCTGTGCATTTAGCTTAAGTATAAAACTAAAACTATAAATACATACATGTATATGCAATGCAATCAAAATGAATTAGCAGCATTGTTCTGCTACTTTGGCACGGAACGAGCAACAGATTGATACCCTTGATATTATAGAATTAAGATATTGTTTGTAATTTCAGGCTTCAATTAATGCAGAATCAGTCTCTGTTTAAAGGATATGAACGAAATTTCGAAGCATATGGGCACTAATAATAGGTATCGGCACCGGGATAAATATATATATAAAACACCAATTTTATGCATTAATGGTTAAATAACATGTCAATCTAATACAAATTCATTATTATTGTCTTAAAGCAGCTTGGAATAACAAATTTAACATCAATTGAAGGAAGTAAGGTATACAAATGTCAATACGCATGCAGAAACTTGGTTGACCAGCAACAATGACCAAGTGTGACCGGAGTTGTATTTTCTGAAACGTACACATTTTCTCGCTAGAGGTCTCTGTCGAATTTTACATAAATATGTAGTTAATGTGGAGCAAATGTGTAGTTAGCACACGTTAACTACACAGTTACCCATGTGAAACATTAAATTTTTCATCAGAAGCCCGCTCCTCTATCTGATTAAACCTTATTTATGAATAATTCAAATGAAAATGAGCACTTATAATGAGCAACTATTTCAGGAAATTGATTAATTAATCGTAGAAACATATATGTTCAGCGCTGAGAGTCTTAGCTTGCTAGTAATATTAAACCGAATATCAAAATCGAGGAATATGAACGCATCTTGTCGTGTCCGTCAGTATCGATAACTGGTTAAAATAAATAACTTGTTGAATGCCAACAGGCAACGGCCAACTTGTCGCTCTACCACACGTGGTTGTTGTTGTTATTCTAATTATTTATACAAATCCACACGCAGAAGAACACGACACGCAAGCGTACGCATTAAAACAACACTACACGTCACCAAAGTTTCTCCCCCACAGATGTGTGCACTGCCAGCCAAAGCGTATGTAGATCAAATAATCAAATACTCGTATGTTTAATAATTTGATAATTACAGAAAATGCGTCAATTGAAAGGCAAGGTCAAGGAGACGCGCAAGCAGAAGAAGGAGCGCAAGCTAGATAATGTGGAAATACAAGCTAAAATTCGTACAATTGTTTTGCCGGCCATGGGCGTTGTAGCACTATTTCTAGTGCTGTTCGTCTACCTGAAGACGCGGCCTGCAGTGACTGCCTAGTACAACGATGCAACATTCACACCGTCCCATGACCGTTTATAGTCTTAACTTAATTTATTTTCTGAATTTATATGTTACCTGTTCAGTGTGCAATTCGTGTCTAAAGTTGTTTATTGTACAAATGTAGTTGTATGTATCGTTAAAGTAAAGGATTACCTTTCATGAACATTAACATGACTTGCTGAGTGTAATTCGGAGGATTCCTGAAACGGAATTAGATTAAATTTAGATTTTGTTTGGTTTTTAGAATAGTTTTAGCAAAAGTGTTGAACAACGTTTCATCACAGCAGAGGTTGGGCGGTAAAATTTAAATAAAACGTGAAATCAGCTATTACATAGTTATGGTAGCTAAATTTCTTGTAAGCCTTGTATACAAGGCTCAAATAATAGTTGGCGGGCAAATTTAAGTAATGAAAAAATGTCAAGAAATATTTAGTTCTGATTTAAAAGTCATGAACTTACATTTTTTAATTCATTTTGCCGATTAACTGTCCAGACAAAGTAAAACTTACTCCATTGACTGTGACAACCACAAACAGGTTTTATTTTTGTCTGTTTTCGTGTCTATGTATATAATTTTCACACAGGCCACCACGCTGTTATTAGTGCTTTGTCGTTTGCCTTTGAACCGAGAATAATTAAATACTAATATAAATCGGATATCAAGTGCAGCATAAATAAAACATTTTCGTAGAGTTTTTGCACAACTGTAAACAAAGCACGTTATCAGCGCTAACTGTGATTATCTAATCTCTGTAGAAAATTAAACGTGAAATCAGCTGTTCGCGCACACATCTGCTATTGACGTTTGCTACACACACACACACACAGTCTCATTTAAACATAAAACTGGCGGCGAGTGACGGTAAAAGTTGCTTTTATTCGACAATGCTTAAATTTTTGGTGAGTTAAATTTAATAATAATATGGCACAGTGGTTGTGCAGAAATACGGCCCTTTGTGTGTGCATAAATAAAAGCAGCAGGATTATGGATACATAACCAATTTGTGGCTTTACTTTTTGCGGCGATGACGCGTCTCGTGATGACAACAACCTTTTGGCCAAGAAAACATTCAAATGTGTATATTAGACAAGCGGTTTCAAGGTTATATAACCAGGCGAGCACGGAACCCTTGCCCTATCCGACCCCAGTTGGATTTTGGAAAAATGTCACCTTAAACAAATTTGATTCTTTGGCAAGCGACAAAAGTCTGACGAACTTCTTTCAACCAAATTTAATATCGTGCAAAAATTTTGAATAAAAATGAAGTTGCTTGGACTCGGTATGCAACTGATGAAGGCCAAATGTGGTGCGGGCACCAACCAGCGCTCCTACAGCTGCTGCCCGGAGATGCAGGACGCGATTCCGTATTGCCCGAAAAAGCCATTCTGGAACTTCAAACGAACCATGTTATTCTCTATGGTCAGCCAGAAAAGGGGGGAAACCGCGCAATGTAACCCGCTTTAACCCGCTTCCCTTTTCCATCTTCTCTTGCAGCTAACTTTCGGAGCCGGAATATACTCGGGCATCTACATATCACAGAACTATGAGGTACGGCTCCGTCCCCTACTCTTAAATTGTCTCTACTGATAATACCCACCCGTCTGTTTGCAGGTGCCGCGTGTGGACGACCCCCAGAAGCTAGTCCAGAGAATGAACGAAAAGATACGAGAGCTAATTGACGACAACAAGAAAAAGTAATTCCATATTCGTTATAATCCTTCGGGCGTTGTCGTTCCTTCTGAACACCATCCATATTATCGCACTCAAAATCCATAGTTACAATAAAACTCTCGACTGACCTTTAGTTATGGCTATTAATTATTATTTGATGAGTTTCGGAAGGCAACAGAACGAAGTATCGGGAGCGGAACGACAGATCACAGGGGACTACTCATTTACCAAATATATTAGGTTAAACATTAGTTTTAAATAAAGTGACGCTTAACGCATTCTAATTACGTTTCCCTCTTCACAGGTCGGCCGCTGAACAGATCGTTCATGACATCAAAAAGGAGGCAAAGAAGATCTTGGATGATTGATAAAATGATCAGTGTTAGGGTTTAAAGTTTAAACAAATTTATCTATGATCAAATAAAGTGACGTTAAATGTGCATATTCGCTACCAGCTATTACAAACTAAACAAAGGATATTCCGCCTCCATAATATTCCAAGCGCGTTTGCGGCTGGACAAAGGCCAGCCAGTCAGAGGCGTGTGTGGGCAACAGGCCCATGCTATGGCATTTGTAGAGGGCCAGCGCTACGTTGGCCAGGTTGCCGAGGAAGTAGACTATGCGTTGACCAGTGCCCTGGGCGCCTTCGGCCATTTTCGAGGTTACTTGAGTTGTGAACATTGCTTTGATGGGACGCACCAGCATCATGCCGATCATCATAATGGGAAAAATCGATATAGAGTTGCCGGACATGTACATGATGAAGAGGTTCATGGGTATCTGCAATGGATCCAAAGGTTATTATGTTCGGCCTGCAGCCTGCACGGTCGGCACTTACATTCTTCAGCGGTCCCAGAGCCAGATCCCATGATTTCTTTATAACCAAACGCTGATCGCGAACCACTTCGGTTTGATTCACCAGTGCACTGGGATTGTAGCCCAGCGGAGATGGAATTTCCGCATTTTTGCTGCACGGGAAAAACAAAGTTGGATGTAAAAATTGTACTGTGCAGCTGTGCCACATTTACCTTCCGTTAAAGTCCAACGCCCACTTGAATTTCTTTGAGTTTTGCTTCGCAGACATGTTGTTTTTATTTAATTATTTAATCGAACAAACTTTTTCAATTTGGGGGTAAATTTTTCATGCAATTGGGTCCAGTGTGGCTTTCGATAAGATATACCGAAATATACTTTCTCATATTCAAAATATACCGCAAATATACCGATCAATAGTTCGAACTTAACCCACATAGCCCCCTTCTATTTTAACAGGTGAGCACCTTGAGTTAAGCCGCGGGAAATAATGCTGTTTTTATTCTTCTTGTAGAACCATCGATCCTCCTTACTAACTAAACAAAACTGAACATGATATCTTTCTCCTAAAATGCGTAAAAAATGTTAAAGTTTCAAAAAGTTCGAGGGAATATTAAATACCCCCTGGGCGACAATGGGCTAATAGTTCTCTGTCGATGATCGGAAATCATATTCCTTGATTTTGATATTCGGTTTAGTATAACTAGCTAGTTAGACCTCTCAGCACTAAACATATACTTTTATCCAATTCAGAAGATTTGACAGAGTCCTTGTACAGGATCAAGGATGCAGGATGCAGAAGGTGCAGACGACAAGCTTGGAGGACCATCCTTTTCGAAACAAAAAAATGGTGCATTTCACGTATTATAAAAATGTCCAGCCGGTTTTATTTATTTAAATTTTATTTAGAATTACCTTTTAAATAGTACGTTTTCCGTTTTAATATGGTTTTATGTATATGCGTGTGTTTGTTTTATGGTTTTTCATTTTTATGCCAAGCGACGACACGAAACGAAAGTGTTAAAAATTAAAATGGTTTTTGTTGTTTATTACTTCTCATTAATATTACTTTTATATTTATAAAATTAAAAAGAAATATATATTGATGAGGGGGGGTAGAGGGAGGGGACAAAAATAACTTAAAAAAGACATTTTTATACCATATACTTTAGTGTTTCCTTTTCTTTTGCGATTGGTTGGGGTTTCTCTTTTAATCGTTTCGTTTTTAAACATCCAATAATTATGTATATAAATTTAAATTAAATTATAGCGTTCTTTTATATGCTGTTTGAAAAGTTCGGTTCTTGCAATTTCAATTTCTTGTTTTGTAAACGGACAGAAAGGAGGAGCCTTTTAAGTTATGCGAAGATCTCTGCTCTTGTTGTTGTTGCTGCTGCTGCTGTTGTTATTCATTCTTGATGACGATTTCCACCGTTTTCCTTTGTCTGTTTTGTCTGTCTGTTGGTTGGTGTTTCTGACGTTGATGCTGGTTGTTTTCTGCTTCTGCTTTGCTTGAAATCAAAGTTAGTGTGTATTTATCTTGTTGTGGTTGTAGTTTTAGTGTGTGTTTAATTAGCGATTAGCATTCTTCAGCTGATTGGACAACCAGTCGAGTCCCTCGTAGAGTCCATCGCCGCTAGTTGCACACGTCGCTTGAATGTACCAGTTGCGGTTTCTAAGTGAGTGCAAACCGAGCTTGTCGGTAATTTCAGCCGCATTCATTGCATTTGGCAGATCCTACAACGAGTCAACAACAAAAATGGGATGACATTAGTATTTTCAATAAATTAAACCAAATATTCTTGACTATAAATTGGCATATCAGTCCCGTCTTGAAACAAAATAAACTTTGAATAATCATAGTATGAATCATAACAAGTTATTAACATCATCTAGGAAGAGTCTCTCGTCCACATAATCAACCAAAGTGCACAACAAATTTCTCGCATCGGCAGGCATATGTCTGCAACTGCCTTATCAACGTATGTACATATACATTTTTTCACACATATTCGTTAATGGAACTCAAAATTTGTCACCGCTTTGGTGTGTTATGTGGCGACAACCGATTCGGTTCGTCTCGCGCTTCGCATGCTTACCTGTTTGTTGGCGAATATTAGTAAGACTGCATCCCGAAGCTCGTCCTCCGCCAGCATGCGCATCAATTCCTCTCTCGCCTCACCGATACGCTCTCGGTCATTGCTGTCAACGACGAAGATAAGACCCTGTAATAAACCGAAAAGGATACCAATTAGTGGATCTGCATAGAATTGTAGCTAATAATCTTTTGGGGGTACATATTGACAAATCAGTCCCGTCTTGAAACAAAATAAACTTTGAATAATCATAATATGAATCATAACAAGTTGTTAACATCATCTAGAATGGGGGGGTCTGTGTTGCGATAGATGCCAAGATGCAGACACTTACTTGTGTATTCTGGAAGTAATGCCTCCACAATGGACGAATTTTGTCTTGGCCGCCCACATCCCACACTGTAAAGCTAATATTCTTGTATTCTACAGTCTCCACATTGAAACCTAGTGAGAGAATCGATGTTGGAAGAGAATAAAACATACAGAATGAGTATCGGAGAATAGTTGTAGTTGTTAGCTATGTAGTTTCACTTACCAATGGTAGGTATCGTTGTAACAATTTCGCCTAATTTGAGTTTGTACAGAATTGTGGTTTTACCAGCGGCATCCAAACCGACCATCAATATTCTCATTTCCTTTTTGCCAAAGAGGCCTTTAAATAGATTGGCGAATACATTTCCCATAGTTGCTTGCTTGTCTTTCGATTCTTTTGATTGGAGGAAAAGGAAATCGGTTCTTCTGCTGCTGCTGTTGTTGGCCTTCTTGCTTGGCTGGAATTATTACAAGTTCAAATCCGAGTTGCAAATGCTGTTGAAAATATGCAAACTCTGGACTTGTGTGCTTGGACTTGGAGAATCTGTAAATAGACCAAACAAAATATATGTTTTAATGAACCATAACTGGTTGTCATTATCAGTCTGGCAACTGGAACTGAATCGAATGACAAATATAACAAATGATGTTATGATTGACATGCCGACTGAATTATTAATCGTTACCCCCAAGCTGACGTGTTGATAGCTTCCATAACTGAGTCACAACAATTCGCTTATAAAATTAAGCTGCAATGCAACTAGATCTCAGACATGAGCTTTGCTTTTTCAGCTTTTGAGAAAGTCGAGCGCTCCTCCTCTTTGGTTATATCGGACATAGTATAGGTATAATTTGTTTGCCCCTAATTTCAATGTGTTGCCCGCTGCTCGTGGTTGCTCTTTGCGACTGGCTGCGAATTTCGATGTCGGTGGGTGCCGCCGCGCTGATAAGATATCGATTTTTGTTGTTGGCAGGCGATGACGAGGCGACGGCACTGCAAGAGGGTCGCCGTTTCCCTCCCCTTCTCATGCACGAAACGTGTAAGCTGGAATGCGCGTAAAATGATAAGGCCAGAGGCTAGATGGAAATTTGCAGATCTCAGCGGCGGAACTGAGACTATAAAAGTCTAAAATCTGCGGTGAGTCACCCGGCGACCAGCTACAGAGTCCAAGTGGCTTCTAGTGTGTGTTACAGCAGTCTCTCCTGCTCCAATATGCAATTCAATTAAAGTTTTAATTAAAGAACCGAAGACGTTGCCCCCTCATCGACGCACTCCACCCCGCGCACGAACAAAGCAGGAGCTGAGCACAGCAAAGCGTTGCCAACGAAACATAATGCGCAAATAGAGAAGCAACATCACGCAATTTCCGATACACTCAAATTTAGTGATAATTACCAAAGTTTTGTGTTTATGTTGCTTCGAATCAAATAATTAAAATGAAGAAATGAACGGTAGAAAACTACACGTAGCAACTTTTATTTGCCAAGCGACGACGACGATGAGAAGCGAACACCCTGCACGCACACACTCACACACCCATGAGCCACACTCTAGGGTTGCCTATTACGTTGTTCGAGTCGGACGGGACACCCTGTGCCACAGATTTAAATCCCCGATTGCAGAGGATTTCAGAATAGCCAGGATAGTCTTTGTACATATTTAATTTCCTTGTCGGTAAATTACAAATTAGATGCGGAGAGAGCCATTGCTCCGAAACTTATACGTGGTTAGCGTGCGTCTGTGCGAGTGACGTATGCTTTTTTTCTCCCTTTGAGGTTGGTGAAATGCGACGGCGGCAAGGCCTTGTTTTTCGAAATACAGTGCTATATTCAGTGTATCCTGCGCTAGTGTCAATGAATCCAGGTGGAGCTTTGTTCAACTGCACAATACATGTTTTATTTACCGATTAATTGAGCTTCTTTTGTGGATTTTTCTTTGATTAAATTTTCTCTGCTGCCAAACACACCACACACCGAATAGTGAAGAGAAATTTGATGATGGGAAAAATATCGATATGAGTAATGTGTGGCCAGCGATAAGTATTACTAATTCACTTATCAAGGGGCCAAAGTCGAATAAAATGTGAAAATTATATAATGCATTGACCGAATGTTCGATAAGAAGTAAACAAACAATTATAATTAAGGAACTTTGGCAATTCGAAGTGCCCCAGCTAATAAACAATTTTCGGACGATACATTTTGGGCGATTTCCAATACTATTATCCACAAACTCCCCACAGCGGTGTAGGTTCAATGTGTGCGTGTGTACACTAATACCAACACACCAACATTGTCCACATTTTGAAGCAAGGAAAGGAAATAAATCCATTGTTTCTCATATACTACCCCTGATTTCGACTAAAAGCACATACGCACCAGCTAATTGAATCAAATGCACACAAATTTGAGCGGAAATTTTATAAATTTCTGCTTGGAAATGTCAAAAATCACAGAGCAAAATAAAACTTGACCGAGAATACACTTGCGTCGAAAAAACTGCAAACTCACCAACATAAACGATGCCGCATGGCGTGTGTTAGAGTGGGACAACTATGTTGCGGATGGGGAATATGCTGGGAAATGCTGCCACGTCTCTTCTTCACTCTAGTGCTGAGAAAATTATAAATATCGAAATGTACATATACACAAATGATAGATATCGAAATGAAATATATACGCACATATGTTGTACATACAGCCGGCTTCGCAAAGTCGTAGTTTCGTTAGTTTACAGTTGGCGGAGGCGAAGTATTTAGCTTAGCGCCCTCATGTTTTACCCAAAAACTCCGTTCCTGGGCAACAGTTTGCTGGAAGCCGAAATTCTCAAAGTCAATGTGAGGAACCTCCCCTACCATGTGCACTGAAACGATAAGCAACACTGGTTTTCAAATATTAAAACTGTTGATCTCAAAATTTTGTTTTTATGCAGTCGGCGGCTTTGACCCAGCTATTGGAATGGCTCTGTCAGACTCCACGTGTCACCACCTACAGGGTAAACAGACTGCGCACCAATGTGGACACACACAAGACGCAATTGGAGGAGCATCTCGCCAGGCGCTATGGCCAGCAGGCTCCGAGGATCTATGGTCTGGCGGATTTGCCCGAAGTACTGTGCATTGCTCCTCTCGAGGCGGAACTGGTGCTGCGGGTGCCTGATCCCACGCTCAGAGAGATCATTGTGGACACCAGTTGCGGAGCTGCTCTGCTGCGGGGAGCGCACATTTATGCCCCTGGCGTCGTGGCCATGGAGTCGAACACACAGCTGCAGGAATGCGTCAATGTCTATGCAGACTTGGCCGGCAAATGCAAGCGGGGGACAAACACGCGGTACGAGAGCTCGGATAAGGTTTTTGTGGGTGTGGGCAAGGTGCTAATGCAGCGCTACCAACTGTACAATAACAAGGATGAAGCTCCGACAGGCATCGCCGTGGAAATGCAGTCGAATGTCAGTGGGGTGCCCACGCTGGGCGACCTCAGCAGCGCAGATGCCCTGCTTCAAAATCTGCCCTCTATTGTATGCGTGCGTGTCCTGGACCCACAGCCTGGTGAGCGTATACTGGACATGTGTGCTGCTCCCGGCAACAAAACGACTCACATTGCGGAGCTAATGGCTGATCAGGGTGCGTCGTGGCGTTGGATAACTCTGCGAGTCGTGTGCGCGGCATGATGGCGAAACTGGACAACTATCGGAGCATACAGGCGCACGTCTTTGACTCCACAAAGGCGTTGGCAGCGTCGAGCGATGCGTCTTGCCCAGCAGCTCCACCCTTTCCATGTGCCAGCTTCGATCGCATTCTTCTGGATGCTCCATGCAGCGGTCTGGGCAACCGTCCGCAGCTGTTGTGCAGCATAAAGCAGGCCAAGGTCCTCCAGTCCTATCCAAACATTCAGCGTCGCCTTCTGGGGCAGGCTGTCCAACTCCTGCGACCTGGCGGAATCCTGGTCTACAGCACTTGCACCGTTACCGAGGCCGAGTGCGAGGGTATTGTGGCCTGGGCGCTGCGAAAGTATCCCGAGCTGCGTCTGGTGGATGCCAAACCACGGTACGGTGGTACCGGCTTGACACTGTCGGATCTGGAGGCAACGCAATCGCAGCTGCTGCAGCGCTTTGGTCCCTGCAAAGATTTGGACACTGTAGGTTTCTTTATTGCGAAATTTCAAAAGGATTAAATAATTTTTCAAGTTATCGGGGGTTTATTTAATTGAATTTGAGTTCCTTAAATATTTGTTTCGCGGTTCCTATTATGGAAACGTAAGCGGAGAGATTTCATGTGTTAGATCTCTGTAGCATGAACACACATTTCAGGTTAATAAATGAAATAAACCACACATGATGATATTTTGTTTAGATTTCTAAATTTTAAAATGACTTACAGAAGTTACAATTCACATCTATCGTAATGTTAATTATAGTCTACATTTTAGTTTAGCATTTCTTAAGACGAGTATTTTCCTGTTTAAATGCAAAACGATGCATTTTTCTCTCCCTCCGTCGCCTTCCAACAGGCGATTACACATTTATATTTATATATATATATATATAATTTAATTAATTAATTACTATATGATTAGGGTGCGTTTTAAGGATTATGGTAAAAAGAATGCCACTGCATAGGCCTAGCTCTGTGTCTGGTTCTGTTTCAATAACATAAAATAGTTCCTCTCGGTCTCGATCTCATCTCTTCCTTCCGTTAGTTAATAAGTCGCCCCGCAATTGATTGATCAAATATTATCTATATGTATATGATTTTGTTGTTTGTTTATTGGTTGCCGTTCAGCTTAGCTTCTGACTTAATTATTCGTTTGGCTAATCCCCAAATGGTTTTTCTTCACCACACTCAAAATTGTTGGGAAATAATTAGTGATATGAAAGAAAACTTGCAAACAAAAATAACAAGAATAAAAGAAAAAAAAACCAAAGTGCTGTTTAGTCCTGGGGATGTCCCCAAATGTCATTAATTAGTGGGTTTTCTCGGGAATGTCCTATCCTAAACGAAGCCGCGCAGGTGTAACGGCCAGGGCTCTCTCATTATATATATGTAGTATGTATATCGGGGGCTTAGGGGCTACGCCTAGTGCTACGTTAAGAGACTATTAACATGTTTTTACGTCGGGATATTAAGGGTCTTGAACTGCTCTTCGTTCATCTCAGTCATCATAAAAGTGCCATCCTGTAGCAGCAAAACGACGCGACGAGTGCCCCCTGAAAAAAAGTGGGCAAGAGATTATTAAACAGTAGATGGATGATTGGTACTATTATAATTACCAGGTGAGGGCAGATCTGCTTGCACCACTTCGGCTGGGATTTGGGACTCGGTGCCATCGCTGTCCGAGGTCGTGATGTGAATTTGAGCTGTGACCGGTGTTCCTGTGCCGGTGCTAGAACTCTCCTGCTGAAGTGCGGCTGCCTGATGTTGGGCCAACTCCTCCTCGGTCATGGAGACGAGTATTTGCTCGCCATCGGATGTTGCTGCTGCAGCATTTTGTTCCCCAGCTTGGACAGCCTCTGCCACGGCATGGTCTAGCGAAAGCACATCCTGATCGTCGCCTTCAGCGGCGGCCACATACGCAAATTGTTGCTCGCCATCCGGACCCTGGGTAACTAGTATGGTCTGCCCCTCTGCATTCTTGCCAGCCACCTGGTAGACGGTGCCATCTTCACCTCTTACCAGCAGAGCAGAACCGTCTTCGTTGGTCAGCACCTGCTGATCACCGCCCAAAAGAGCATGCGCTGCCTCCAGCTGTTCGCGCTGTTCCTCCTGCATCTGCTCCTGCTCGGCCTGCAGCTGCGACTCTTCCTGGCCAATCAGCTTGCCCGTGATGGGGCATAGCTGGGCCTGATGCTGGTGCAGCTCCTCCTCCAGTTCCAACTGGAAGGGCGTGGGCTGTGGCGTTGGCTTAGGCGCTATCCTTTGCCGTTGCCCTGGTGCCAGCACCTTTTGTAGCTGCGACTGGGAGGATTGCTGGGCGTGGGTCTGTCGTTGCTGGCGGGCCTGAGCCTGGCGCTGAGCAATAAGTTCTTCCCGGGTCACCAACTTGCGAGTGACCTTCAAGTCTCCAGACTTGGACAGCTGCAGGATCTTCTGCTCTGGTGTGACCACTTTGGTGCTAGCTGCTGGCGATGCTTGCTGCCGTTGCTGTGGCGTTCCAGGGCCAGCGCGTGCCAGGGGCCGGCCGCCAGGATGTGATCTCGTCGGCAGCTGTGCGCGTGTCTGTGGTGTACCTCCCAATGGACGACGTTGCACCGTCGTTGTTATTGGACCGCCCTGACCAGGGGGTCGTATCACCTGCTGACGCTGGCTGACAGTCACAGGCGAACTGGGGTTTGAGTGTGCAGGGCGTGCCACGCTCAATCTCTTGGCGATACCTCCTCCTGCCACAGGCGTGGCTGCTGAGCTGCCGGTGCTGGTCTTATGTGCGGCGGCTGCTGGTGTGACGGGGGCTGTCGGCTCCGAGTGCTCAACGCGAAAGACCCCTGAATTGTTGCTGGCTATCTCCGCGCGGGACAGATAGCGTACAGGACACTCGACTTTGTCTTTTTTCTGTAATGGATTGAAGTTCGATTTATTGTTGTTTTTTTTTTAGAGATAATCTCATCATTTATTTACCAATTGCAGGGTGTTTGGCATCTCGGGTTTACGAAACATCCCAGAGCTGGTGGTGTCGTCCGTGTAGATGATCTCCCCCATTTTGTTGCTTTCCGCTCCGGACGTAGCAGAGTTTCCATTGATTTTGGATGCCACCTGTCTATCAGCCGACTGGACACGCGACTTGCTCTGCTGCACGGAGCTACCGCCGTTTTTTAAACGCTTCACAGTATGTGCGGGCAAATCTTCTTCGAGATCCTCCATTTCCGCCGACTCATTCACTGCGGTATCCTCCATACTGGAGTCAGTTTGATTGAGCTTGCGTTTGGCAGGACCTGACGAGGCGGCAGCCCATTCCTGCTCGTTGGCGGATTCATCGTCATTGCCCGAGGAGGGCGAGGAGGAACCATCGCCACCGGCCGTATCGGTCACCCATTGCTTGAACGCATCCATGGCTTTGGTTTTGGAAGTGCGCGATGGTCGAGAGGTGGGCGATACCTGTGCCTGCGGTTGGGCTGGACTGAGTGGAGCTGTGGTATCAGCTTTCGATGAGGGCACTGGATTCTGCAGACGCTTCAGGGTATCTCCCTTCTCTCTGGTCAGTTTCTGTCGCGCCAATTGCTTCTCAAACATTTGCAAGAAGAAGGGCACACTCTCGAGATTGGACATCACCTCCCAGGTATTCTCATTATGCGAACGCTCCACCCATTTAACCAAATACTCATGAGTCTTGCGTCTAGGATTGAAGCGTTTGGCGACAATCTTTTCCACCGCCTCCTCGGTGCGCTGTTCGGTCTTGGAGTCAATACGGGTGGCTATGCGATTGTTCGGTTTGACAGCACTACCACTCAATGCAGTGGTCGTTGCTGGTAGGGTTGGGGTTCCTGGCTTGGATATGGGCCGTTCGTTCTCAATGTCTTTCAACTGGTTGGACACGATTGGTAGCTTATTTGCTGGCGATTCTGAAAATAAGACTTGAGTTTTTAGACCATCTCGCCATTCTAGTCACATTGAAAAAATGTTGCTGGGTACCAACATTGAATCAACCACGACTATGCTTTCTTTTGTATACACGGGTTTTACACATACTTCTGGTTGGGGATACGCTTGTGTTGTTGTTGCTGTTCGAGGTGTTATTATTGTTGTTGGGATTCACAACCGTCTTGGTAATACGCACGGGCATATCCTGCAGCTGTCCATGTGCAATTTTGCCAAAGGACTGTATGGTCTTGCCAGCCACAATCCATGGTTCCCTCACGCTCTCCTCGAGCCTCACCCAATGCTGGTACATAGCCCACGAGTTACTCGTACTCGATTCCTTGCGGGCATACAGTTGCGTGGCCTTCCACAACGAAAAGGCCCAGATTGATGGCTTTGTGTCCAGCGAGTCCTTCAGGTTTGCATTCTCCTTCTCGCAGGCATCTTCTTTGTGGGCCTGAAACTCCTCCACAAAGTTGTACGCCTTCAGGCAGCGTCCACACACGAGAACATCCATATTTGCCAGATCCTCCTGGGCAGCTGGGCGAGTGAAAGCGAAAGGGGTTACTTGAATTGCTTGCAATTTTTCTGCCATTTTTTTTTCCTCCACTTACCTCCGATTATGTTTGCGTGCTTGCCAATTTCCGTCGGTGCTATCTCCTGTGCCAACATTATACACAACACCAAAGCCTACGGTTCTGTCGAATATTCATTTAAAGTCGAATTTAAATATCTATTATTTATTTATTTGTTGTTTGCTTTTTTAAACGGAACAGCTAACAGGGGAAGGAAAAAGTACAGTGCCGTGGTGTATTTGTCTTAGCATAGGTGGCAGCCCCGAATGTCTGCGGTGTGTGCCCAGAATGGTGGGTTTCTCTGATGCAGCGGCGCGGCGCCTTGGTTACAGCGAGCCAAAATACACAAAAAATGCACTAAAATGCAGCGAGCCGGGCTCACGCAGAAAACGGGAAGACACTGGGGAATGGAGGGGGGTACACGGGATAGGGCATTTAAAATTGTTTATATAAAATCAAATCATATTTGCAATTTTTAATTTTTTTTATTCCTCCAGCGTATTTTACGTGTTTTACAGCGCTTTTACAATGCTGCCAACACAAAAAGATTGCAATTGTTTCATGTAATTTACACTTTTTAATATGTATACTGATTCCCGCTCAAATTGCACACCAGGCCATGTTTGTCATGTATCATCTTTTTGCGTTGATCTGGGTCCCACTTAGAGCAATAACAAAAGCATCCACTTTTTCACTGCTTTATTTACACACCTTCATAAACCAAATCGATTTACAAATTAAAGTTTATATTGCTTTTGAATGTTAATTCCAACTGTTTTCTCAAGATTTCAACACGCGCAGCTCTCCTCTTGCCATCTATTGCCCGCGTGAACTCTGAATGCCAAAAGAAACTGTGTGTAAGTTTCACGGAATACAAGCCAGCGCTGCTTTGGCTGCGGCCAGGGTGACTTTTGTATGAGCTCTTTTCGAGCAATATGCGATATGACCTATTTGGTAAATTATCTCTGGGATTCTCGTATACATTAAGCGAATCAATTTCAACACATATTTTGCTAGCCCGGCACAAAACTCTCACACGTTTGTTATTTTTTATTTGGTTTCACAAATTATGCAGCGTCTCAAATGCCCGACCAAGAGTGTAGTGGACCTTTCCGTTCGTACACATAAATTAGCACTTGCTAAGCCAATCGCGTGGCGTGGTGGGTTTATTTACCGATATGGTAACTTTGTGCACGCTGATGTTATTCAATAAATTTAAATTAAATTGCTCAAATCATAATATCGCACCCAGTTAATGTTTGTATAATTTTAGTTGTAAAATTAGCGTTGTGTAAATAATTTACCGACTAATTTGGAGGGGAAAAGTATTGATCTATGGCAAGGTTTGGCAACCTTCGTTATGTTTTGGCGCTGCCTCAGTGTGTACACACTTTTATAGACACCTCGTCTAGGTCACCCACCTTGCCTTTTGGAACAAATTTGTCTGGTATTTTTTTTTAGTAATTTCCACTTTTCCAGTATTTTTATTAGGTTTATTCGTCACCCTCTTGAGGAATCCACCAATGTAGAAAACGTGTAGCTTCTTTTTTTGCTGACTTTTGTTTAAAGCTTATTTTATAAGTATTCCAATAAATGGGAGTTCTAAAGATAAACCAGATTGTAGAAAATTGATTCATCTATCTGATAAAATTATATTTTCAGTTGTTAAAGTCCTAACTAGCTAGTAATATTAAACCGAATATCAAAATCGAGGAATATCAACGCATCTTGTCGTGTCAGTCAGTATATTTACGGTATATTTTGGTAATGATTCGATATATGTATTTGTCGATAGGCCCGCGGTCACATTAGTGGTCAAAACAAAACAAAAATTAAATAATTTTTTAAATAAGAATTTAATATCTTTATAATGGCTGACGACGACCGCGATGATCAGAAGGAGTACCGCTGGGAGACGGGCTATGAGAAGACTTGGTAATTTTGTGTAATATATTAGAAAATCTCTCCCTCAACTCACAATGCGGTGCAACTTTCCAGGGAAGCCATCAAGGACGACGAGGATGGGCTGCTGGATGGGGCAATCGCGGATATTATCCAGAAGGCCAAGCGTGAGCGGCAGGCGCAAAAGTCGAAGCAGAATCGTCTGGGAATGATGCGGCACCTATTCCTCATAATAGACTGCTCCGAGTCGATGAGCGTGCCCGATTTGAAGCCCACGCGGCTACGCTGCACCCTCAAGCTGCTGGATCAGTTCATCGAAGAGTTCTTCGACCAGAATCCCATTAGCCAGATGGGTATTATTGCCCTGAAAGCGAAGCGGGCTGAGAAAATAACCGAACTGACCGGCACCTCGCGGGTGCATCTCAAGGCGCTGGAAGGGTAAGCAAAGGCGTGTTCCACATGGCATGGTCATCGTATTAATCCATTGCTTTGTCTTAGCCTAGCCAATGTGCCTTTGACCAGCGAGCCATCGCTGCAGAACGGCTTGGATTTGGCATTGAAAACCCTCAAGGTGGTGCCCTCGCATGCTTCGCGGGAGATTGTCATCGTGATGGGCTCCCTCACCACCTGTGATCCCGTGGACATTAATCTAACCATCGAGGAGCTGAAGAAGGAGGGCATACGCTGCTCGGTAATCTCATTGTCTGCAGAGATTCATATCGCCCGCTATCTGACCCAACAGACAAGGGGAACATTCGGCGCCGTACTGGACGATGCTCATTTTCGGGATCAACTCATGTCGCACGTGGATCCGCCGCCTGCGGCCAAGACGCAGCACAACTCGCTGATCCGTATGGGCTTCCCGCACACAAAGAACGAGGTGGAGGGCAAGGATGCACCGCTCTCGATGTGCATGTGCCACATAGAGAATCTGGAGGAGCCCAGCGAGCTCTGCACCACCGGACACCACTGTCCGCAATGCAATAGCAAGTACTGCGAACTGCCCGTCGAGTGTCAGTCGTGTGGCCTCACGTTGGTCTCGGCGCCACATCTTGCCCGCTCGTACCACCATCTGTTTCCGGTGCCCAATTTTGAGGAAATTCCGTTCGAGTCGTTGCCGAAAGCCTCCTCGGATCGTGGCAGCACCGCGACCACGGAATGCTACGCCTGCATGAAACTCTTTGTCCCAGTCGCAGACAAGATGGTTTTCAAGTGCGGCTTCTGCAAGCAGTTCTTCTGCCTCGATTGTGATATCTTCGTTCACGACACCCTGCACGCCTGTGTGGGCTGCAACACCATACCAGGCGTCGATGGGCTGGTCTATCAGCAGAGCTCCAAGTCCGTCTCAGACTCTCACCAGCAGCTGGCGCATGATGTGCATCCAGGGACGTCCAAGCAACGTGGACAGTTTAGCATTTAACTACCCATCCGCGCATATCTGTAAATAGTTACTAAAAAGAAAAAAAAACTCCATCGTAGCATAGGGCGAAATACACACACACACACACACACACACACACATACACTCAAACCGACCGATACAGTTCAATTCATGTTCGTTCGTGTTTTGCATCATTATAAAACATTGCTGTTTTTGGTCTGGCTAGGCTAATAATTGTGAAGGTGAACTGAGCGCAGAATCTATATGGCTGTGCCCATTAACATTCATAGTTAATTTTTCATTTTTTGCTTGTTTGCTGCTGCGATTCACGGATTCACTGTGCCAACCTGTGGCGGACTTTTGTCTAGAGCCCGCTTGAGTTCATCGCCAGCGCTCGAAGCATTCGGTTGTTGGGTTGTGTTTTCTATATATTTTTTTTGGTTTTATTTTGTTTTGTTTTCGTTTGATTCGATTCCAAAGCTCTCGCGGCTTCCACAGGTGTTCTCTGTGATCTGTTTGTTGTCTGACGTCTGAACAAGGTACGAAGTAATAATAATAACAGACGCGTTGGTGTGTGAAGAGTCGAGAGCCAGCCCAAAGCCCCTGAGCCCCGACACCCAGAGAGTTTTGAGTTTGTTTTGGAGTCCGAAGCAGAGATAATACGCGTACTCTAATGGCACCCATAAAGAATTATGGTGCTGCTTTAAACTAGTATTTAACTGGTTTCAGCTGAGTCAAACCACCAACACCATTGATCAATTTATTACAGCTTGAAAACTGCTTTGAATAAAGAGTTTCGAGTGAGACACTGGCATGCAGCAGGTCCTAAAACTTGCAAAGTTCTAAGACAACAGATTGGACATTCCTTTATTAGACTTAGATTATAAGTTCTTTTAATAATTGTACATCCGAAATACAGAGCATAGCCCCGGGAAAAACTGTTCTTATCTTCTGTGTCCTTCCCAGTTCATTTGTTATAATATTCGTTCATTGAAGCTGATTTAAAACGCAAATCGCAGCTAAACGACTGGCAGACAGCCCAGTCTATCCAGTTAATTACCGACTGTCCCAGTAGCATACCTGCATATACCCCACTTATTTCCACACATACGACTAGTATTCGCGGAATAAAGACATTTCCGCATCGTGGAGCCAAACAAAAAAAAAACGTCCAGCGAGAAATCACAAATCGCTCGGTGATAATTGTGTGTGAAAGTGGAATGAATCAGATAAAAATAAATAAATATCACTCTCGTTTTTGTCAATGGGTTGGTTTCTGTGACAATTCGCGACAATTAGAAGCAACTTGTGTTTGGGTCTAATTGAAGCACCAAGAAATTCGTGGGCGCTTCAGGTCTCTACCATCATCATCATTTCGAAAATTGCATAGGCAAATATATTTTGCACAGAAGGCAGAGCGCGGAGGCGGCTGCGGAGGCCCGAGGAAAACTAACCGAAATTTGGTTGTAATAATAATTTATGCAGAAATAGCCTGAAAGTGTGTTCTCTAATTTGCGAGGCTTGTTGGCCAAAGCGAAAGTCGGAAAAGCCAAAAGGAGGCGGCCCGTCCGTCGTGGCAGACTTTGATGCTGCAAAACTTTTCTGCGGCTAATCACTTGTTAAGTAATTTGTTACGGCATGTTCGGTAGCAAAAAGGGTTGGATCCCTCCAGAGCCCAGCAATGGCAGCCCTTGTGGAAACATCCCACCATCGATGGATTGGTATTTTCCCTGGGGCAAAGTTATTTGCATTGTTTAGAAGTTGGTTGGGGAAATTGTTGTGAATATTAATATAGAAAACACTCTCTTGCAATTTGCAATCACTGATTAAAATATGATGTCTGCGAAATTGACTTCAAAAGCTACAACTAATTTACAAATTCAAGAGATGAATAATTATACGAGCAGCACATACATACATATGTACATACCTCAGAGGCAATCAAATACTTAACATATAAAACGGAAGTTATGCAAGTCCCATTAGCAGATTCGCTTTCTGGATGGGATGGGATGGGATGGGGTGGGATGTGATGGATATTGGGTTTGGCCCCAGCCCCAGCCCCTTCATGTGATGTCGAGCCCATTTCTGGTGGGGTCTGGGTTTAATTTTAAATATTGCTAAATGAATAAATTAATTGAATAAAGGGGCAATCCAATTAGCAAGTTTTCATCGTACATAAATGAGAAATTGTTTCTTATATCGATATATAATTAAATTATTATCCCGACTCTACAGTCAATTTTTTTAAGCGTGGGTAGTTGTTTATAAATACATTACATTAATTTACTCACAAATAGATATTAATCATTCTAGTGGTTGTTTTTTGTTTTGTTTGTATCTTCTGTGGACCAAACAATTTTTAAATTATTAACAATCTATGAAAAGCCACAAACGAGAATTCCGCTTTCATTTCTCAAAACAACACAAAAACACATCATCAACAGACGGAAAATAGCTTCCGGCCAATTGAAATGAAATTGATAATCCTATTTCCCGCCACCCGCCGCCACCCACTACCCATCCATCCCATTCATTCAGCCATCATTGTACTTCCATCGTAGATAAAAAAAATATGACAAGGATTTAAAAAAGAAAACATTAAAAAAAAACCTCGATTAATGTCGGTAAATGGAGTTTTTTCATCTTTCTTTTTTGTTTTGTTTTGTTTGGCTCACCTCCAAACGCAATTATGCAATAAATGCTTCACAATGTTTGCACAACTTTTTAATTATAAATGTTGAATTACTAATTTACGAATGCGGCGGCGAATGCAAATCTGCGAACGACTTGAGGGAGTGCAGGCCCCCGTCTCGCTGTACTAAAGGTACGGGTATGCCATACTAAAGTTAGTAGCTGCAGTTTAATTGCAGCGTAGCCTTCACCCGTTTTCCTTGAAGCGTGGCCGCGCACCAACCGACCACCGCCCGGGAAAACACCAATGCAGCAGGTGGGCGGGCTGTGGTGTCAGTAATTTGAGCGTTTGAAAATCTTTCGGAGTTACGCACTTGCCTGAATATGTGGCAGCAAGAGAGGACTTAATCTGGCAATAGATTCGAACTGAAAGAATATTTCTATTTATATGAAAGGCTTCTAGGGTTAATACACCTTTTAGCAATGCCATCATATAACTGTAAGCGGATAGATCTATTGCCATTCCACTCTGTCACCCGTCCGGTCCGCCTCATCTGATCATCAGTGCTCTCCCATCTGGTTATTGGTTTCCCCTTTGTCGTCTCCTTCGCCTACTGACTCTCTCGTGTGCGGTTACAGATCTTAATTGCAGTTTGTTTAGCGTAATAAAGGCCGCAGAGCGGTGTGCGCTGGCAGGCAGTACGTGTTCAATAAATTAAATCTTTTTTTGTCCCTTAGCTTTGCTTCGATCTCGGGGTTTTATGTATAAAATAAGTCGCGAATGATAAACGGATAATACTTCGATTAAAGTGTCGTCGCGTGACTGTCGTTTGTGTTGGCTTTTGCTGTAATCTTGCGCGGAGTTGCCTGGTGCTGGCTGCTCTACCATATCATAAAATACGAAACGAATCTGCAACGGAGGGCACTACGGTAATTCCACCACGTTAATTCCGGTTTCAGAGAGTTTTTTTTATTCGTTTCTCGGGTTCTTCTTCTTCTTCTTTTATATTTTGTGTTTGTTTTTGTATTCACAATTTTGGTTATTCTTTTTTTTTGCATTTTAAATTCACAATTTCGGTTCTTGTTTATTGTTTTTATTGGACTTTCCTTTTGATTTTGTATTCCACGCATTTGTGTCCATAAATGACATCATTTAAAGTTCTTTTTTTTTGTATGGCATAAAAAGAGATGTACAGTGTACACGAAAATATTCACACTGTATGAACTGTGTTATATTTTATTGTATGTGTGTAGTGCTTTTCATTGTTTTGTGGCTTTGGAGTGTTTTTGTCTATGCATTGGGAAGGTCACCCACAATCCCATCATAACCGATTTCAAATTAGAAGTGGAGCCTCTCTGCTTAATGCTGATCTATTCCAATCGTATAATGATCATTTCATTTGGCTTTAGCCTAAAACCGGTTCCCTTCCGGCACAGTGATTTATGGAGCACCTTCTCAAAGTACTTTCTATGACTGAAAAAACTTAACTTAAAAAGAAACATGCCTCATAGCAACTGGGGGTGTTGCACACAAACACCACAAAAACTGAGTTGACCGATAAAATAATCTTGTCAGGGTTTACATAAGTGAAGATTTCGTTGTGTTTCGCCCAATATAGAAAATCTCTATCAACAGCTTGCTATATAATTATTTTTCTGAGAATAGAGCAAGTCGTGAGCCAAGCATTCCCAATTGAAAATGAGTGTGTACTAAGTATAAACGTTACCTGTATGGGGGGTTTACAATACATTGTAATCGCTGAATGGTGATAACATACCATTGCAAGCACACTTGGAGAGAAGGTTCTTAAAACATGGACGATTTCACGCATTGCAATTGAACCAGAAAATCAGAAAATGTGGGGCCTGGTTCTCGGTATTCCATTTGAGTTGGTTTGTAGCGCACGCGCCCCCCACACACACACACACACACACACACACACACAGATTTCCATCTCCATAATTAGCCCGGCTGAGTAACCCTTGCAACTGGCTTTACATTGCGAATGTCAAGTCAAGAAAAGTTCCCCACTGGAACCGAGCAAAACAGTCAAATAAAAAATGCAACCGCATGCGGCGGCTTCAAAGTCACAAACAATTTTCAAGCCACACTGAGCACTCAACAAGCCGCATTAAAATACAGCCCATTGTTGTAGCACCCATCCCCCCAGCCACCAGCCACCAGCCACCAGCCCCCATCCACCTACAATCCGATCCTCACCTGACAACCAGCTAATAAAAATTGTTAATATTATGAAGTACTACGAACACAATGTTCTACTCCAGTCAAATTGAAACTTTTCGAAACAAAAACAGCAGCAAAAAGAACACAAAAAAAAAAACAACAAATAAAATAACCATTGAAATTCGAGTATAATGCGAGTACTGTTTATTGTGCATACAACATTTAGGCGAGGATTCTCCAGGCGAGTTCAGTGACTCGCAGAGTGTAAGAAAGAGGCGGCAGTTAGGGTTGCGGGGGGGGGGGGGGGGGGGGGGGGCAAAAGTAATCTCCGTAATTATAGATGGGTGAATGGGCAGAATTCTCTACCATTTTGGTCTCGAAAATAAATGGCTACTATCAGCCAGGAAACGATATCGTATTTGCAACAATTTAATTTGGGGTGCTGCTGGCACTAGAAAGGTAGTAGTAGTACTAGCTACTACAACGGAACACACTTCACTTATCAAAACCCATTTCAATGTCTCTTCATTTGTACATTCTTCGTGTCAACACAGACACCGACATCCCACCGTCCAGATAACGTACCCCCGTGCCATGTTCTGTGCTGTAGATAATGTGAGGCAAACTGGGGCAATATTCATAGTGTCTCCTTCTCACTCCCACTCCCAATCCCGCTCTCTTTCTCTCACTCTCTGCGGTTATCATGGGAATATCGCTGAGTCGAGCCATGTAGAGTGCAGCTATTAGCTGGCTCTTATCTTGAGGAGTCTTGCCGAATGGATGGAGGGCCTACTTTAATTGCATCAAATACTCGTAGACGATTTAGACGTATGAAATTATATGGCCCCGCAGGCCGACTTTGCACTAAGCCAACGCATGGAGTGCCTTTTTTTTGTTTTGTATTTTTGTTTTCTGCTACGTCAAGAATTCTCGGGCGATTAATCTCCAGAAGTGTCAGGCCACAAGCAAAAAAAGATAATATAGCTATGAACGAATATTGTATGGTTCGAGAACTCTGGCGATTATACAAATTTTTGGGGTAATTTTTATGGACCGTCTGGGTGGATGTTATAAACCCCCAACTGATGCCATCTAACACTCACTAATATACAGGAAAGATGAAATAAAATTGGCAAAAAATATTTATAATTCACAAAGGATTATTGTGGGCCATAAAAAGGAATTGCAAAATGCGTAAATAACTATTTATGGAGTGTGCTTCAAAGCAGTGCATGTGCCATATAAATGGACCTCTCGATTTGGCTAAAAATGCTAAGGTAGAATGTATGAAACGGGAAGTCGTAAAATTCAGTACCCCGTTGGAGCGATGCGATCATAAATTAAAGCAGGCGAAACAAATATTGTACAATGTAGGACAGGGACTCATAAACCGATTGGGCATTGCACTGCACCACAACACACTGTCAAAATCCCAAAAAAAAAAAAAAGATATCGGCTTCATATACGTATTTGTTGTTGCTGTTGCTGTTGTGCGGGGATAGAATTATCCATGGAGACTTAACAGCCCCCCACCCCCATACAACCCCATACGGTGCGAAAAAGGTGTGAAAATTTTTATCAAAGAGTTTGCTCAATGGGAAGATCAAATATTTGCAAGTAATCGAACATAAATTAGCAATCAATTAGGCCATCCGACGGTCTGTGATCTTTGATTTGATGATCAAACAAAAGTGACGTCACAGCGCGACGCCACTGACGTCAAAATGTCTCTAGCTCCGGTCAAGAAGTGTTAACTGAATGTGGGGCGGGAGTGGTACGACAATCGAATAGACAGTCGCCAAATAGAGATGTTTGGGATATCGTTAGTCACAAATCAGATGCCACCCACCAATTAAAAAAGATATCAAATCGTAGCTACGAGCTTTACGTATCTGTGGGATATGTTTCCGCTGCAGTGGGGGCGGGGGCGTGTTTGGCGGGGGGCGGATCATGTTGCAGCAAACTAGGCCTGCTACTTATCTACCTATGTATACCTACTATAGACCAACAAAACGAGATTTTCAGATGTTTTGCGGCGGCTTCGTTGATTTGTTTTTCAAGTTTGACTAGACCCCACCACAGCCCCCACAGGCACAGCCACCGCTACCGCTACCGCCACCGCCGCAGGCCATAGCCAATAGCCCCAGTCCCAGCCTCAGCCTCAGCCTCAGACCCAGCCGGTCTCCGCGTGGCTGCTGCCACACACTGCTTTGAGCTGAGCTTTTCACTCGAGAAGTATTTTTGACAAGTCATTGGTCTGGCCCGAGGCTGCGTCTCCTCCGTTTGCGTCTCTCTCTCTCTCTACGCAGCCTATCGCGTTTTTAATGGTTTTTACCCGCATAAGCATATGGATGCGGGGCGGGGAAGGACGTGATGTTGGTCAAAGTCGCATTTCATTCAATTTGAATGGTCGCCCAATCCGTATGGAAAATAACCAAAAAGTAAATGTGAAAACTGTTTCCAGAACGATCGAACGACCGCTCTTTGGCTGGGCGCTTCCCGCGCCGCCCAACTGTGTCAAGGTCGAACGGCAGGCAGCCGTCTCATAGTAGGTCTCGATCAGTGTCAAGCGGGTACAACGGCCTGCATTCTGAACGCAGTCACCGCCGCTTACAAGTGTTAACACTTGGAATTCATGGCCTGGTCTGGTTACAGGTGGAGCGACGCGCGCATTTTTCGGGGTACGGTGCGAACGTGTCTGAATGTTCAGCGGGGAAGGCGGTTATCAGAAGACCTAAAAGTGGGCTGTAAATGTGTTTGTTCATACACACAGAGACACACACACACACACACACACACACAGTGATATGTGGCAGCCTCAATTGCTAACGATTTTCGTCGAGGGCTGGCTAATCAATGGCACGAGCGCCGAGAGCTGAGAGTCAGCCCAGAAACAATCATAAAACAATGGCCAAAACACGGCGCTTATCGGGGCGGTGACGTCAGGAATGGATGAGACACGATTAGGCCCACCTGCCTAAATACCTATGGCACAGTTATTATCGGTGCGATTTATTGTATATAGATTTATGTAATTGGGATTTGTTTGTGTGCTTCAAGTGCAAATCGGCACTAAAACCCGATCGGGCCCTCGCTATCAAATCGGATTTAACCGGAAACATCAACGCCCTGCGCTCGGCGATCGGCGCTCGGCGTTGCGTCGCTGCTTTCGTTTGGGAAAAAGTTGTTAACAATATTTTGCCCGACGTTGGCCAAGTAGCAGCAGCAGCAGCACCGAGCAGCAGCGAGCAGCAGCGAGCAGAGCAGAGCGTTAAAAGCGAAATCCAAAGCTTTAACCGTTCCAACGCCAGCGGCCTCACGATCAGAAACACTTTGGAGCGCGTCGCGCGCGGTAACTTGATCGGCAGTTAGTTAGAGTTAGTTTTTTAAAACCACAAAACAAAAAGTTTCCCACCGATTGGTGTCTCTCGAGTGTGACCAAAGTGAAACCAAAGTGTGCGCCTTTTTGACTTGAATCCCCGCGAGCAAACAAAAAAGAGGAAAAAAGTACGTGTACAATTCCAGGTGACATCCAGAAAGACAGAGAGAGGGAGAGAGAGAGAGAGTGGAGGTCCTGTCCTGCTGCTCCTCCTTTTCGTTCTTTCTCGCGTTCTAATCCCAAAAACAGCCCAAGCCAAGCGAGCGAACAGCCAAATCCCACCTAATTAGTGGGGGGGTATTATTGTTTATATGGCCCCGAAGTCTCGAACCGACCTAAAACAAAGAGAATGATCATAAAGTATACAATATGCGGTGATTATAAAATTGTGCAATTTATAATTGCCACTTGCTAAAACCCCAAGCCCCCCGTGTGTGTGTATTTTTATCAAAGGAACAAGAAAAATAACCAAATAAAAAAATATAATAAAAAATACTTAGTGGAATGCGGCCGGCCCGGGCTTACGACTCCCTCCAGCTGACTGACTGACTGACTGACTGTCCACGCAGTGGCAGCATGCTCGAGGAAGTTTCTTACCTTCAACACTGGGAGGGGGGAACTCCCCCCTTATATGCCACACAATTTGCATAAAACTCAAACTGATATTCCTGTCTCGATTGCCAGCCATTATCGTATATATCGGAGCTGTCTATTCTCATGACAGATTTGAATTAATTGGGCTTTGCAGTGACCTATAAACTGGTCAGTCGCATACATAATTGACCTTCGCACAGATGATTTAACATTAGTATCACGCAGCCCCAACTCTCGGGGATAGACTTTTCAGCGTAGCCTTTGTCCGATAGATAAGCCATCGCAAAACGGGTATTGGATCTTAGCCACTATGCAGCCAGACAGACCCTGACATGTCTTAGTGTGTGTGTGGGTGTGTGTGTGTGTGTGTGTGTGTGTGTGCTTGGAAAAACTTGGGAAAAGCGAAAGCCTTAGCGATCGCTATCTAAAAGGAGTTTACTTTCGCTGCGCTGCCCTTGAAATCAACGAGAGACTCTTGAATGGTCTATTAGCCCTCGTATTAACACCGATTTCTCGCTGCTAATCAGCCTTTCAATCACCACCGATAAGATAACATAACAGGCAGGCGCGTGCTCATCGATAACCCAATGGGCAAGGAGGGAGTGAGGGAGGGAGGTAGGCTTATCGGGATTACTAAGAGGTCGCAAAATATTACACTTTAAACCCACGATGGGGGCTGGGTAAAACCCAATACCAGTAGGTAGTACCATGAAATGGTTCCCGACTTGGACAAGACATTGTAAATATCGGTAATATATGACCCTATACGAGTGTTGATAGCTGATTAATCAAAATGGATTACATTCGGGGAATATGATGGAATTCCTCTTCGATTACGTTTCGTATGTGGCTTAATCTGTACACATAAATAGTCAACCATTATCGCAGCTCCGTTACTAACTGACAAATCAGTTGGAGCACAATCTAAAGATGGTGAAACACTCTGGCACTACGTTCCACTCTCTCATGGGTGTCTGTCTATCTGTGACTCGTTAGATATTGTAAGACTTCTGCTATGACTTTGTATTCCTGATTTGACACATCAATTGCTATAAATGCTAGCTAGCTGGCATCACGTTTTCCACAGCTTATAAGCCGCATTCGTACTCCGCACAGTTCATCAATTATTCTCGTTGAAAGCGAGCGGCAACAAAAAAAAAAACAATGCCCAAGTGACAGTCGTTGGAGTACATTCAACAGACATTAATTATACGAGTATGTACATATGTTATTGCTCTTTCCAACCGACCTGTTCCCCGTAACGAGTTACTCCGCAGTGAATCAGTGTCACAAAGACACAGAAACAGAAACAGACAGACAACAAATGTTATTAGGGCTGGCTGACGTATCGGAGGTAATACGTATCGGGGATTCTATCAAGACAGACCGAGCGAGGGTTCTGTTTGTCTATCTGTTGTCACAGCCGCATTGGCGAACCACATGTCGAGATATGCTAGCTAGCCCCGAACTCAAACCCAAACCCAAAACCAAAACCAAAACCAACCTGTGCCTCTCATTGTCGCGATTAGATATGCTTTTGTCATTCGGAGCGGAACATGACCTGGACAATGCTTAACTGATCTTTTCTATTGTCAAACTTTTAGTAATGGCGAAATTCTGGAGTGCACTTACCCGCCGCAAAACGGACGACGTCAACGAAGGCGAGTCCCAGCTGGCGCGTGTCCTCAATCTCTTGGATCTGACGGCCCTCGGCGTGGGCAGTACACTGGGACTGGGCGTCTATGTGCTGGCTGGACAGGTGGCCTACAATATTGCCGGTCCGGCGGTCACAATTTCCTTTCTGATCGCAGCCGTCGCATCCGCCTTTGCGGGCATTTGCTATGCAGAGTTTGCCGCTCGCGTGCCCAAGGCAGGCAGCGCCTATGTGTACAGTTATGTGACCATTGGCGAGTTTGTGGCCTTCACCATTGGCTGGAATCTGATCCTGGAGTATGTCATTGGCACCGCTTCGGTGGCACGTGGCCTGAGCGGCTACTTTGATGCGCTGATCGACAACAACATGTCGAAGGCGCTGAATGGATCGATGCACATGGATGTTGACTTTTTGGGCGACTATCCGGACTTCTTGTCCTTCGGAATGGTCTTGCTGTTGGCCGGTATCTTGGCCTTTGGCGCCAAGGAGTCCAGCTTCCTGAACAACATCTTCACCTGCGTCAATCTGATCACGATCTGCATTGTTCTGGTTGCCGGATCCATGAATGGTGAGTGCATTGAGTGCTCGTGTCTCGTCTCGGTTGATACTCATTTCTAATCGTTTCGTACAGCGAATAGCGACAACTGGCGCATTCCACAGGACCAGGTGCCCGAGGGATTCGGCACGGGTGGCTTTATGCCATTCGGCCTTGCCGGCGTGATGGCCGGAGCGGCCAAGTGCTTCTTCGGCTTTGTGGGCTTCGACTGTATTGCCACCACGGGCGAGGAGGCCATCAATCCCAAGCGCAATATTCCACTGTCGATTGTCATCTCGCTGATCATCATCTTCCTGTCCTACTTCGGCGTCTCCACGGTGCTGACAATGATGCTGCCGTACTACCTGCAGGACAGGGATGCCCCCTTCCCGCACGCCTTCGAAGCCGTCGGTTGGATCACCATCAAGTGGATCGTTACGATCGGAGCGGTGTTCGCGCTGTGCACCAGCCTCCTGGGCGCCATGTTCCCACTGCCCCGCATCCTGTACGCCATGGGAAATGACGGCATCCTTTTCAAGAAACTCTCCAAGGTGCATCCCTACACGAAGACGCCGCTGATTGCCACCGTTGTCTCGGGCCTCTTTGCAGGTGAGTTGAGAGCGGCTCGAAAATGAGCCACAGAATTGAATTGAATTTTGCTGACTGTATTGTTTCTCCTGGCAGCTGTAATGGCGATGCTGTTCAATCTGGATCAGCTGGTGGACATGATGTCCATCGGCACTCTGCTGGCCTACACCATTGTGGCCATTTGTGTGCTGGTTCTGCGCTACCAGGACGAGGACATGACCAAGCTAGTCTCGGTGAAGGCGCCCAATGTGTTCCGGCAGTTCTTCAACGGCAACTCGTACCGGGAGCCCAACACCATGACCTCCAGCATCACCAAGATCGGCATCGTTGTCTTCGCCATTGTGTGCCTGGTGTGGTGCTCGCTGCAGAAGGTCTTCGATCTCAGCAGCACCGGTGGCATTGTGTCGCTGAGTCTGTTGGGCGTGGTGCTGATCCTCATTGGCGTGATCATTGGCATGCAGCCTGTGTCGACCATTGAGCTGACCTTCAAGGTGCCGCTGGTGCCGTTCGTGCCATGCCTGAGTGTCTTTGCCAATCTCTACCTGATGTTCCAGCTGGATCTGAACACCTGGATACGCTTCCTCATCTGGATTGTGATTGGCTATGTGATCTACTTCGGCTATGGACTGCGCAACTCCACACAGATCACCAGAAATCGCAATCACGCCGAGGTTGCAGCCAATGCCCTGCAGCAGCAGAGCGATGAATATATTGGCCAGCACGAGAATCGTGGCTTTGAGCCCGACTATAAGGTGGAAAATGGCGTCAAGCTGCCACCGCAAGAGTACTCCGAGAAGCTTTAAGCTCACAGAAGCAGCCAAAAGTATTATAGGTCCCTTTTTGTTACCCCCCAGCCGACAGTCCAACCCAGCTTCACCAGCTTCAACTTCATTTACGCCTCGACATTTTCTCTTGAATAGAACAAAGACTCTTGCCTTCCCAGCTAGCACGTGTATGTGAGAGAGATGAATAGATTGCGCATAAAAATTAAATGGATCCGCACTCCCCACCCCTACCCCCCACACACATCCATCCCATGTCTGTACCAGCGGATCTGTTATTTTTATGCGCCACACACGCTTCGTAAGCGACTTCTAGAGAGAGAGCTCCAGTACCCAGACTCTGTTTAATCATTTTAATCATTTATTTTACCAGATTATCCCATCCAGCTTTAAACTCTTTTAACTGTTTAATTAAACAATTGTTTAACCTCCCCCTCCACCCTAATGAAATGCTATTCAATTCATACCCTTTGCAATGCCCCATTTTGTTGTGATATTTGTAAATATGTATACCCCCCCCACATATATGTGTATGTATGTATGTGTATATATATAGAGCTATAATGATCCCATATTTGTATATTTTGTGTCACAATTAATGTAAATGAAATACGGTAGCAAACTAATATTTTATGTATGTCAGTCGCAGATGCAGTTGCAGTTGCCAGTCGCAGTCGCAGTGGCAGTTGGTGCCTTATGCACCCACAGCAAGCACTTAGTATTTAAGCTCTTTAGCTGCTCTAAGCCTTTTTCCCCCACATTTGTTTAATATTTTGCCAAAAACCAGAAACGAATTTCCACCCCCCCTCCCCACAGCCATCCCTCATTACTTGCTTGTTTAATAAAATCCAAATGTTGTTCATCACAAAACGGATGAGAGATATTTAATTGATAATTGCTTTGTCTTAATGGTCTTAATGGTTGGGCTTGTGCCGTGGATTATGCAGTGTACTGTGATTTACCTATGGGCTTTATTTTATTTTATTTTATTTTTTGGCTTAGCAAATATTTATCCAGGAACAGCGCAGCCTCAAAATAAAGGAGTCTACAGTCTACTTGGTCCCCGGAGTGTAGAAAGTTCTTCATGCGTCTGTTTCAGGCTCTCACAGACTTTGCAGCCTCTTCCATATGCATTTTGTGTGTTTTTGTTTGGACTCGGACTCTCTGACTGCGATTGCGACTGCACATTGTTTGCTAACCAGCTTAGTTAAATGGCAAAGAATCTAGACCACCCTACCCCACACCACCACCACCACCACCACCACCACTCGGCTTCTCCTCTAATTTCTAAGCCTGGGAAAACTTGAAGAGTAAATAGTCGGTGCGGGTCGAAAAAATTCGCAACTCGGAGCCAAAAAGCCAGACAAAAGTTGCTTGGGGATAATGTAAGCACAGACACACACACACACACACAGAGAGAGTCGAGTATGAATGGGTATGGGGATCCTGAATATGCCAAGTAGAGGAGGAGGAGCAGCAGCAGGGATGGAGGGGCGGGGCATGGTCGACAAAGGCGTCGTCCACTGAGAAAATACAATTGTTTTGCCCGGATTTTCTCTTAACCCCTTCTATTTCAATCTTTTCCCTAGCACTAATTTATGCATTTTAAAAGCATATCAAATGCTTACGTGGAAGCGGAACTGAGCAGACTGGAGTGGAGGGAAGCGGAGTGGAGTGGAGTGGAGTTGAAGGGGTGGGCTATCCAGCTATAGCCAGCAAAGAGGATATTCCGAGAGGGAATTGTAATTTGACTTTTGTGTCTTTGCTGTGCACATATGCGGAAAAATGCAATTTTTCACACGCTGCCATTGTAGCAATTGAGGGAAGAGCTTTTCCACAGAATCTTTCTTTCGTTTCTTTTTAGTCCCTTTTTTTTCTTCTATTTTTCCCCCAGCTGCTCGGTAATCAATAGCCCCTGGTACACTGTACATAGAGAGTCGTTCGTTCACTCTGAGAAGTATTTTAGGAGGAAGCAGCATATGAGGGATTAATAATAGCATGAAATTAGCATGGACTTGTACATTCTTAGCGTATTAAGAAGTTTATTGTCTGTACATTCTGCATTACAATTACATGGAAATGACATGCGAAGAATGTATTTCTACATGTATTCTACACAAGTGACAGCCTGAAAGTATGCTTCACTTCTTTGTTGGGTATCATGGCATGTCCTTGTCCATTTCGTTGCAGATTTCAATCAACATCCGGTATTTAGATCCGCTGCTCTTCGTGCTTCGCCCAGCTTATTGCTAATTTAATTCCAATTATTCTTAAATGAAATTGTTTGGTTTCGCTGCTCTGTCTATGTTGTTTTATATTTGAAACTGCAACGCGTGCAAAACCAAGGGATACCAATCCACCGAAAAGGGAGAATATATTGGGTCAGGCACTCCTCTGCTCGTAGCTATAATGTATCTAATCGAGCATGCCACAGCATATCCTCGCCTATTATGCTCTAGCAAGGTATTAATACATTTCGTAACCCTTTTGCACCTCTGTATCACAGCACATGGATCAATGGAAAACAAAATCTATTGAATAACCAATAAAATTTAATACAATTTGTCTAAATCTATCATACGCACTCTTCTCATTGGAGTGTAATCCAAGAGTCGTGGGAGTATCTGTCTTGCACATTTATATGCTGACGTATGGCCGATCTATTGCACCGATGAAAGCGCTATATTTCCATTCAGATGCCCATTTCCACTCCATCGAATCGCAAAGTCCAATGTGTGGATGGGGTTGGGGGTGGGGAGGGGATGGGATGGGACTTCCGAGTATGCAATGCAATTTGCGTTACAATTGCGCTCAAATACAATTTTCGGCCTAAAAGTATCAGATTCGATCGATGCAGTGAGAGAGAGAGAGAGAGCTGCAGTGAAAGGTGAATAAATAAACAATAAATGTCCGGTAAGGGCCCTGGGATTAGGGTAGAATTGTGGAAGGATGTGCGAGCCCTGCCATTTTGGCCGCTCATTGCGCGCTCTCTGCGTTTGTGGTTTCATTTGTGAGTTTTAATTAAATACGTTTAAATATTTGTTATTTCCGACGGACAGAGGCAGACAGAGGCAGACAGAGGCAGACAATCCAAAAACCAAAACCAAACGAAACCGAAGCGTAGCGAATGACCAACGAGATAAACAGAACGGAGGGTGGAGGATGGAGCGGGAGCGGGACTGGCGGATTCGTCCACCTGGTAAATATTAGCGAAAAATTAGGAAAGTATTTTAAGCGCAACATGTTCGTCCTGCGGCTTTCAACAACAAAATCCCCGCATCCCAGCAGGGAATCCCGTGTATTCCAGGGTCGCGCACATCATTTGCAAAAGTTTTCGTTGCGTGTGCATTTCATTTATTTATAAATAATGCATAATTAATTTAAAGTGCGTGCGTAAAATTGTTGTTAAGTGCTTAATCCTGTAAAGTACACACACACACACGCACGGGGAGAGGAGCAGGAAACGGAACGTGAACGTGCAATCAAGGGCAGGGCCCAGGAGCGCACCGGATATTGATTTGAAGTTTTGCATGCATATTCCATAAGTCCATAAACTATCACTAAATCCAAAGAGAAGCGCCATGGGGGCAGGAAGGGAGGGTCAGCTATCGTGTCGCTGCCTCTGAGAGTTTTCGCATTATTTATTTGATATTTATTAGTCAAGTTTGTGGTGGCTACACACAGTTTTGCTCATTTATTTCGTGACAAAAACATTTTACTGTTTCCCAAATCAAAGTACTTGACAGCCCCCTCGGTTCTGCGCTTCAAACCAATTAACTGAAATTTCAAATTTGCCCAAATAGAATATAAACCAAAATTGCTAATGATTCTGGTTCCGTCATTTCCGCACCAACAAGCGTCCAAGCCCCCCCCCCCCCACATGACCACCCAATGCAATTTGAATCCGCAATTTTGTCAAAGTCAGAAAGTTCAAAATTTTACATGCGGTCACAAAATCAAATTAACTTTTAGCGCGTATACATTTTGCCGTGACCACAGAGCTTGGTAATAGTTTAAAAAAAAATTAATATTAAATGAAATAGAGGGGGGAATGTGGTGGGGGGTGGACAACGAGAGGGCGCCATGCCATGTGCATATAATAGGCCGATCAACATCAATTAAGAAAATAATCCCCACATTATTTGAATGGGTAAAAGTGACTGCGAATGCGATTGCTGCGACTGGTGGCAGGATGTGAGTGCGAGTATATAAATATTATTTGACATCGACGAGGGCACAAAAAACTGTCAGCAGCCAGGGACGACATGGAGTCCCCTTCGGAATCAGGGGCGGGGGGAATTAAGCCAACATTTTCCACATATGCTAAGCGTGCGGAAAAAAAAAATGGAAGCAGAGGCCAACCATGTTGTGTGGCCGTAATGATGACGCTTCTGGCCAAGCGCTTTCCGGATGTTGGTATAAATGACGATGGTGATGATGACAGGTGCTACATACAAGGACATGACATTTATGAACTCGAAATACTTGGATGCACGGATTACGCTTCGATGATTTGCTGTTGAGTTGCACAGGGATAATTATGACTGCGGCGGGGGAGGTAAGGGATCGTTTTTCGTGCAAAAACTAGCCAAGAGCTATTTAATGCTCCTTCAGCTGATCCTTTCTACACTATAAACATTCATTTTCAATTAACATTTTCAAGTATTTTCCACATTTTTCACACTAATTGCATTTTACGTGGCTCATCAAAACAAAAAGAAAACAAAAACACCACCAACTAAATAAATACACACATTTTCTGTATTTATTTGAGCAGAGCACAGCAGGTGCTGCTGATAAAACAAACAAAAATGCGTGCTATATACCACTATGGACACACTACCACACAGCCACACATGCATATACATATGTATAATATATACATACGAGTATACATATAGTAGAAGGGGTAAATGTGGTTGAAAGGCATTTTAGATTTCGACCAAAAACATTGACGCATCGAGCCATTTAACCAAATGCATCATACGCACTGTTGCATGGTTCGCACCTCTTGATTATTGTGCCCAGTACACGGTATTCGTAGAATAGTAAAAGGGTTATACTCTACTTGATATCGATAGATTTTTGAGCTAAGTATAGCAATCAAATTTATTTTTTGCCCTCGCAGATCAGTTTATACTTCTGGAAATCTACAAAAAACTTGCATTATTTTTGCACACTTTTAAAGCGGCTCCCTTTGATAGTTACCCTGCAGTGGGGAGGGGGTATCATTAAGTCGATAGCTTACCGTTGCACGGTTCCTTTGACGGCAGCAACAAGGCCACCAAATATATGTGCGGAAAGCAAACATGGTCATAAAATCGCATTTGGCATTTTGTGTAAATCAAATCAGCGGAGCGGGAAACGGAAACAAAGCCCAGAGTTAGGGTTCAGGACGCGGATGGCACATGGACCTTTCCTTTATGTTTTTTGATGACCATAATGAAAAGATCAAAAGGCCATAAAATGCCAGCTCCCGCGGAGGGCAGTAACAAAAAATATATCAGCGACATGTGTGGCATTCAAAAAGACAAACAAAAAAATAGATGCATAAAATTTTAAATGCAAATACGCAGAGCGAAATAAAAATAAAAAATAAAGGTGGAAAAAGTTATCATATAATGTGGAGAGTAATGGGGCCATTAAGTGGGTTATGCCAATGGGTTATAAAGTGACGGGAGTATTATTATTGTCCGCATAGATGGGAGTAACAGTAAACGCAAATGCGTACGCTCCTCACACCCCATATTGGCTCTTCATTAAACCAATCCTGGGCTTCAACCCAATGCGAAAATCCACTCGACTGACTAAATTAGTGCGAAAACTCAATTTGCTGCTGGAACGTCTCCAGCTCGGGGATACGATTAGGGTCTAGGTAGGGCAGAGCTCGCCGGACAGGCCAGTGTCCGACTCCTGCGTTCGAGTTCCATTTAGTCTCGTCAACTGCCATCAATTTGACTAACAATATTCACGCCAATTAACAAATTAATTGCCTACTTTGCTGGCTGCACTTGAAGGCAGCAAGCACACACACACACACACACACACACAAGCACACACACAGGGACAAACAACAAGCTCTGCATACTCGCTCTTAGGCATATTCCCAATGGCGTCTTAGTTTTATGGGCAAACACAACACAGCCACAAAGCAGAAACGTTAATGAAATTTCCAGCCCAAGCGACGGCGCTGCGGCATTCAGCCCACAGGGTGGACAAGTGGAGGGTTGTGAGTAGAGTGAGAGGGGGTGGGAGAGTGCCAAGGGAGTGCCCGTTATGCAACCTCTGCCCGGTAGGTGGCGTATTTGCAAAGCTTTTAATATAATGACACATTATCATGGCGCAGGCAGCGGCAGCGGCGGCGATGTCAAAGGCAGGGCGTAGACACATTTGCATGGGTGATGCATGGAACAAATGAGCTCACGCATAAGCAGATAAAGAGGGGGGAGGGCAGTGGAGAATGGATGGGACAGTGGCAGAGGCGGGGACGATGGTTAAGGGACATGCATGGGCGATGCACTTGCAACGATTTGTACGCGTAGGGCATCAGCAGATGGTTATATGTACGTATTATAATGCGATTCCTGAGCATTTGGGGTTGTATTTCCAATGAATATATTTCACATCTCCCAGCTTGTTCATTGATCAGAGGATCCACTGATCAGAGGAGGAGAAAGGGTATCTGCGATCCTCCCATAAATAGCAGGCAAGGCTTTTCCATTGTGATGTTCTGTGTGCCCCTTTCCACCTCATTCTCTGCGCTTTACTGTCGATTTATTACTGTTATTTCTGCTGATTTTACGCATACGACCTGTAGGCCGGCTGGCCCGTTCCAAAAAGCATTTTAAATTGGCTAAAAAACCGAAAAACAGAAAAGGGGAAGTGCAAACAGTATGCAACACCCTCCCCCACCACCCAGTGCCCGTTTCCCACACTTCTTTTGCATATGCTTGCCGCTTATAAAATATGCAGCAGCAGCAACGCTTGTTGCAACAATGACAGTATCAACAACAGCAACAACAGCAACAACAACAACAACAATTGCCACAGCAACATCAGTGGCATCCATTTAATTTCGTTTTAATGCACAACATATCCTCCACGAAGGTGTCCTGGCCGATTGCCGAGAGCACCGCCGGGCATTGTCCTTATGCCGAGCGCAAACAATTGTATTTTATTCCAGCAATCATTTGATTGCAAACGAGAGAGAGAGAGAGAAACAGAGAGAGAGAGGGCCATAGGACAGGCGATGTCCTGGTCTGAGGCTGATGCTGGGGCAATTAAATGGCAGAAGTCTGTTTAATGCATAATTTTTGGCCGAGTTGCATATTACTCATGTGTTGTTATTACTGTACTTGCCCGCCTTGCCTGCCTGCCGATTGTCGCTGTCATCATTTGTATTTGCCTGTTGTCTGTGTTTGTCGAGTGCCAATCGAAATTTTATGGCACCACTTAGCGCGACAAGAAGAGTGCTGGGGGGGGGGTAGCTGGGTGCTGAGGCTGAAAGGATACACCCTCAATCAGATGATACCTGAAGCATATAAACATGTAAAATATACAACATCCCGCACTGCATGCTGATAATTCATAGACAGAGATTAAAGCACTTCCAAATCACTTTCAGCAACCACATTAACACTTGGGCGACTTGGGTGCAATGAGGCCTGATGCTGAAATGCTTTATAAATAGAAAGACAAATTTGCCAAAAATATCCAAGAGCTCTTAGGCTTTAAGGGGGGGCAGCACCAGTGGGAGGATTTCCATACCTATGCTGCAATATTCTTTAAGGACTGCCACATTTTTGCCTCGTCATTCTAATTACATCAGAATAAGACTGACAAAACGTTTCCATTCTACAAGTTAAAGCTATCGATCATTCGATGAACAGCCTCAAGTGGCCCCTCGGTACCCGAGCAGGAAACAAATTTTGTGCTGAAAGTGTAGCAATGTTCAAGGTCGGGTCGGGAGAACATCTCAAGAGTTTTGGCCAAGATGCTTGAGCGGAGAACTCGTCAAGTGGCTAAAAATTGAGGGGCACCATACATGGACTAACAGAAAACTTGGAAGCCCAAGAGGAAAGTGTGCCCCTAGTTTAGGGGTAACTGAAGGCAAGAAAAACCACAAAAAAAAAACAGTAGCAGCTGCATTTGTGGATGACTGCTGGGAAGGGGTTACAGCCACACATTACCATCATCAAACAAGCATTCACAAATAATCATTTTGATACTCGTCCAAGATGTGGAGAGACACTTCAGATTGAAAACCAGATCCAAAAATAATTGTACTCAAGTGCGTGCGGCCGAAAACGAGTCGAGGGCGGACGGACGGACGCGTCCACGAATGGAGCACGACCCAAAATCAACGCTCGGTCAGTCGGAGGCATCGTCATCGCTTCCAAGTGGTTAATAGAGTCCGCTGATGGCTTTGATGTACGCACACTTGACTTGGGCTCTACGTTACGTTGATTGCTTCTACCCAACACGGAGATTGGTAATGAAACCTGATTCAAATATCACATCCGATCGGGGGTTTCGCTATAAATACTCAATGCGAATTGGAACAAGACATCATTGGGTTCAATACCTTCGACACAGTAACATCTTCAGTCAGTTCGAATATAGTTTGCCAATCTCCACAAGAACTATACCTACAGAATGGTGAGTGAATCGACCACAATCCACTGGCATCATGCTGGAGCATATGCATAACCTGCCTGCCTGTCTGCCATTTCTTCCCACAGAAACTCTTCATTGGTGCCCTCTCTCTGTGCCTGGTGGCCTTCGCAGCTGCCCAGTCGGCCGAGCCAGCGGGTCTGGAACCCTCGGCAGAGTATCTGCCACCTGTTGGCGATGCCGAGGCCGCTCAGCTCTCCGAGGATGGCTACCGCTACAAGACCGTGCGACGACTGAAGCTGCGCCACCGCCGCGAGGTGCCCAACCAGGAGTACCTGCCGCCTGTGGACAATGCACCCAGCCAGGAGTACCTGCCCCCAGTCGACGCTGCTGCCATTGGAGACACCAAAGTGGCTGATGATGGCTACCGCTACAAGACCGTCCGCAAGCTCAAGTTCCGTGCCCGCCACCGCCGTGATGTGTCCGAGATTGCCGAGCCCAGCAACGAGTATCTGCCCCCCGTTGAGGTGTCGCTGGCTCCCGAGCTGAAGACCGTCCTGGGCGATGATGGCTACCGCTACAAGACCGTGCGTCGCCTCAAGCTCCGTCGCCACCGTCGTGAGGTCGCCGTCGCTGCCGAGGAGGCCTCCGCCGAGAGTGCGCCCAATGGCGAGTACCTGCCCCCGACCGAGGCCGCACCCGTCGAGGCTGAGCCCAAGGCTGCCGTTGAGGAGGGAACCGAGCTGGCCAAGGATGGTTACCGCTACAAGACCGTGCGCCGCATCCGGTACCGCCGCCACTAAGCTTCTCACTGGACACGAACTGAGGAATATTGAACCAAATTGATCCTGGAAAGTACACAGAGTAGAGCCGGGCTCCCGGCCCTACCGGTCCCCCTGCCCGGCTGACTCGCCATCAATTTTCTCCCCTTTCTTCTCCCAAATACACTCTAGACAGACCTTCAATTGTCCCAGCATATGGAATAATAAAATTTATTCACGAAAAATCAGTGGAAATCGAGTTGAATATTTTGTCCCCGCTGGAGCAGCCCCACTCCTCCCCAATCATGTGGCTTGCCAAGAAGGGAACCCAACTGAAATTAACATATTTTCTAAATTGCACATTAAATAATATCCATATAGGAAAAAACGGGAGAATACGAGAGCGAAGAAACGGAGGAGAGCCAAGTCAAGCCAATGGCCGAAATGGAATTGAAATCAATGGCCAAGTAATGGCCAAAAGAAGGCGGAAAGGCACCAAAAAAAAAAAAAAGAAAACGAAACGAAACGAAACGGGAGGCAAGCGGAAAGGGAAAAACTTTTGGCCTGCGCCAAAAAACCGAGCGAAATTCTATTTAGAAATGAAGTGTGCGCTTTTAGGCGCACCAGCAGGAGCTTCAGCAGGAGGGGGCGGGCCACCATTCAGCATCCACTCAAAGTGCAACGACTCCCTCCACGGATCCCCAGACTCCACGACTCCTCGACTCCACGACTGCTCGAATGCTCGACTGCTCCAGCATCTTTTTACGGTCAACTTTTCGTAATATTATTTTGCATTTATTTGCACAAAGTTGATTTTTCCTCTGATTTCTTTGTTTTCTTTTGGTTCCCTTTTGCGGACTGGCAGCCAAATTACAATATTGTAGCGGTCCTTGGTCCTTGGTTGGTGCTGCTCCTCGCTGGCTGCTTGGATCCATGCTGCTAGAAAAGAGTAAATAAAACATTTTTTTTTTGTTGAGCGCCAAACATAAAGTTACGTAATTGAGCGCTTGACTCTTGAAAGCTGATGGTTCGGGCACGCCACGGGTCTGGGTCTTGGTCTTGGTCTGGGGCCAAGTCAGAAAAGGTTATCGACGAGTTCAAGTTGAATGAATATTCATTTCATAATAGATTGAAATTAGCCACCAAAAGGTGGAGGAGCACTCTCCGTTTGGGGCAGGTGGCAGTTGCTACTCATCCGTTAAAGGGGGTTCGACCGACCTTAGCCATCTGTGGAGATACCCGAAGAAAAAAACTTAGGCTAAAAGCCAGACACATGCATTGCTAATTGATATTGATAGGCTGTCCAATGGGGCATGGGGGGGCATGCGGCATGCCACCCAACGTTGCCATTTGAAGAGCACACACTTTTAATGGGCAGCAGGCAGGTCTAATCTGCTCTACTCTGCATTGCTTTGGCTCTGGCTCTGCAAATTTACTTCACTTTCTGGCCCAATTAGTAGCGATTGGGCATTGGCATTGGCCAGCCAGAGAGCCCAAGAACCGGCGGCAAGAAAAAGTCGTCAAAGTCAAACACACAAAAAGCCAAAAGCCAGATTTTTTTTTTTTTTTTTTTTTTTACCAAGCGGAAAAGTTTTGCGAGCAGCTCGAAACTTGTGAAATATTTAAAATGATGGCCAAACACGAGGAATGCGAATACGAAATCAAGGCTTGACCCAGGTCAGGGGGCTGTGCATCATGCACTCAATGCGACAGGGGTGCAGCAGGCCATTTCAATTGCGCCTCTTAGCCACTTACGACTCTCTCGGTTCGAGAGCAGAGCAAAGCAATGCAAAGCAGAGGGCAAAGCAAAGCGCTCCACCAGGGGCCAAGGCAGAGCAAATTGAGGTGAAGTATTTAAGGCCAAAGCGGCTTGAGGCCCACCCTAGCTTCGCCATCAGCCATCAGCCATCCATCCGCCTCCGCCTCCGATTTCCACTCATAAGCCGATGAGCCAACCCCGGGAGCCCCGGGAGCTTGGGGGACAGCTGGCATTGGCACTCTGATTGCAGGGGCTCGCTCGCTCGCGTCGCATTCTGTTGCTTATCTGCTTTGTCAGAGGTTTTTCTCGCTGCTCTTCCTTCCTCACCAAAGTGTGTCGTGTCTCTTGGAAGGCAGAGCACTGCCAACTGTTTCCATTAAAAAACCATTTAAATATTATCTCCAGCGACTTCCTCTGCCTAATCCACATGCGTCGACCATCCGTTTGATGTACAGCCAAATGACAGACATTCGGCATTCAGATACAGACACAGGCCTGTCGCGAAAGGAATCTCTCCTTTGCATTAATGAGTTTTTGCTTTAAGTATTTCGAATTTGATTTTATTAATTGGGGCCTTGATTGGCTAAACATCTTGATTAACTTTCTGTCGTATGGCACAAATATTCGAATCGTTTGACGCACCAATTACAAATCCAATTACAAGTGGCAACAATGAAATTAGCAGGCAAATTGTTTCATTGATTTAAGTGGCCCATGAAATGTTTATGGTGTACTCTCCAACTCCAACTCCAACTCAAACTCCATCTCCATACTCCATACTCCATTCTTCTGCTGTCTGTCTGTCTGTCTGCCTCTCTGGTTCATTCGATTGTCATTTCGGAAATTGTTTTCGCCTGAATATTTGAATTAACACTGGACAGTTGCCTATCCAATGCAATTTCCCTGCTAATGGATTGACAACATTCTCGAATTAGGTTGAAGGAATTTTTTTCTGAATTATGTAGACTCCATTAAATGGAAATTTGGTCAAAATTGTGCGGTTTTTGCAGCTTATATTTCATACGTACAACATTCATGCATACTCGTAGTTGTGTAATTCCCTGCCCAGATCTTATCTGTGGAAACAATTTGTCATTTCTGTGACATCTTGTTGCCTGCCCCATTAAAATCGCACACGAAACGAGCGAGCGAGCCGAAAAATATTTGCTTGCCACAGATTTACATTGCAGTAATTGATTTAATTTGGACCGTGTTCGTCGTCTCTGGCTGGCTGGCTGGATGGATGGATGGATGGGAGCGTCCGGGAGTCCATCCATATATGAATATGTATTGATAAGTCAAATCGAATGGCGATGGTGCATGGTGTGTGTGCGGGTGCGACAGGGTGTGTGTGTGTGTGTGTGTGTGTGTGTGTGTGTGTGTGTGTGTGAGTGGCCCACAGAACTGCGATTGATAAATATCAGAGTGTTTTTAAAGCTTATTTTTCAGATGTCCAAACGGGAGACGACTACGGCGACGGGCGACAAAAATAAGTAAACAAGAGCAACAACGGCAGCGAGTACAGTGGAATCTACAGTAGAAAGTACTTGGTTTTTTGGTCTATTGAGAAGTTGAAAAGTGTTCTGTTTAAAATGCTGTCAGAAGCGCCTAAGAAGAAGCTTAATTTGAAAGCTTTCTGATGGCAAATGTGTGGGAGAAGACAAAACTATAGTTGAGGTTCTACTGTAATAAAGTTGATTGCAGCAGTCGGTGGCAAATTGAATATTTGCCCGCATGTGAGAGCAGAGCAGAGCGTCTGTCGTCTCTGTGAGTGAGTGCGATTCTTATTCTGTCTGTCACTCTTTTTTCTCTGTTTGCCCGAGAATTTGTTCGCATTGTTAAATGTTCGCTCCACCATCCACATCCACAGCATCCAATCCACAGCGGAACAATATCTGGATGATAAATGCAAAGTACTCAGTGCGAGAGCGGAGAGAGCAGAGAGAATGGAAGACACACTCTCTAGCTGTGGGAACTGTGTTCCACCATTGTTAACGGTTTGCTTGGATCTGGTCTGTCTCTAAGAATTTCTAGCTACCAATTCATCATTTTATGCAACCCTTCCGCGCTCTCTCTCTCTCTCTCTCTCTCTCTCACTCTCTCTTCCTGAATCTTTACCCACATGCTAGCCGTCTCAGCTGTTGCTTCATCGCCTGTTTCCACTGTACTACAATTTGTTGTTGTTTTTGTTCTCGTCTTCTGTTCTGTTCGTATCTCCTTCATTTGCCCAGCATCTTATGCCAATCTTTGGGCTCTATCGATTTTCTTTTGTTTAATTTACTGCACCCCTTGCCGCGGGGGGTGTGTACAGAGCCCTTTTAGATTTCGTAATCTAGTTCGACGACTGGCTTTTTCTTGTTTATTTGTTTGAGTCGAGCTCTTGATAAGGTTCCGAGTACAAGCTGCCGAATTCATTCCCCCCCCCCCACCCCATCCCATCGTCTTTGTTATAAGTGCGATTGCTCTTGCACCCAATTTCTGTGTATTGAACAAGGGAGTAGCATGCGTTGATTTAGGGGCAATCCGAAGTGAACACAATTTAGTTGCTGATCAATGAGCAGCTTTATACATAGTTTGACAGCTTATGCGATCAGCTGTTTGTGTGCACTGGAAATACTTGGAAAAAGAATATTTTCATATTGAAATTCCAATAAACAAAGCAGTTGTACTGTACATAATATACTACTGACAGTACTGACTGCACAGCCAGGGAGCTTTAACAGTCGGAAAAATGTCGTTGATACGGTAGGTTCAGTACCAAACACACAAAACGCAGCAAATCTCCCATTTGGCTTTCGAAAATATGATCCAAAAAGATGCCAAAGCAAAACGAGATACCAAAAAAAAACAGAATAAAAACCACTACGGAAACAGCTGATCTACGAAATCTCTGAATAGCAAATCCCAAATCTCGTTCAGTGGGAATTGGCGACGGACGAATCTGTTGAATGTTGATGTTACGCCGCGCTTATCGGAAGGAGGAAAATATTAATCAGCGTTTTGGAATTACTCACAGACCACAAGTGGGGAATGGAGTGTGTGAGCAGCGGCGATAAACAACGTGCCACTGCTGCCACAAAAGGCGTCGATAAGAGAACCAACTGCGAAAATGTGTGTTTTACCAAAGTTCTCTCTGTCTCTCTCTCTCGCTCGCGCTCCGCACTCTCTCTTCTCGGATTGTTTACAACCCACCGAAGAGAGTGGGCAAAGCCACAACGACAACAATAGCAACAACAACAGCAAAAGCATCCTCAGAGAGGGATGCTCTCTTTGTGCACTATACGTGAGTGAGTGAGTGAGAGCGAGAGAGAGAGCATAAGCAATTGTTGCTCTGCGCTCTCGCAGAGGCTGACTGGCTGGCTGGCTGGGCTGCTGCTGCTGCTGCGCCGCCAATTTGCAAGAAAATTTAGTTCGTTTACAGTTGGTTTTTGTGGGCAAGTTGTGAAAATCGCATCGAGGAGAGAGCACACCAATCCGAAAAGGAAGAGTTGCCAACACGTAGCAGAAAGTGGCAGCTACCAGCAGCAACAGCAGCAGCAGCTAGCAGCTTGCAGCACAGTGACAAGTGGCAAGTGGACAAACTCAACTACCAAGTGGTGAAAAAAACAAAGCTAAAGCTTAGAAATAATTTGTCGTGTTTTTAAATTGTGAAAATGAGCTTGTTGCTGCGACCCTCTCTCGCTGCCGCTTAAATAATATACACACACACAAGAATACAAACACATTGGCAAGCGCTCACACGGATACATACATACATGCACATGAGGTACACAGACACAATACATACATATGTACATGCTCATATGTGTGCGGTAAATTTTTGCCGTGTTGCCGAACCTCGTTTGGAGATTTCTGTGTGCGTTGTGTGGTGGCAGCAAATAGTTGTTGCAAGGCCTTCGAGCAGTAACAAACAAACAGCCAGCATCCATCCCCCAATAAGTGGCAGCAACAGCAACGACTGACGCACACAGCAACAGCAACAGCAACAGCAGCAGCAGCAGCAGTGGCAGTGGCAGCGACAGCGGCAGCCACAACAACGTTGTTAATTGAAATAAATTGAAATAAATTCCACAACGTTTGCTGCTCATATTGTTAATAAAGAAAAGCAGCAGCACGGCAACAGCAGCAGCAACGACACGACAGAATCGCCAGCATAAACAAAACAGTGAACCACCCAGTCGAAATACTAAAATAAAAATAAAAACAACCCGAAATCAGGCAAGCATTTATTTACACAAAAGAATATGAAAAGCTAATTGAATGTGGTGGCTGACTGACCCCTGAAGAGAATTCCTCAAGTTGCAAATAATCAGCAAATGCGTTCGTCAGTTCGTATAATTTTTGCGTTTATTTGTGTGTGTTTTTTTTTTTCGATTTTTGGTATCAGCGGCAAATGCGTGGCAAGTACATTTATTTTTAGACGAAAGTGTGTGCCACCCGAACAAGTGTACAAAGAAAGACTCGCACAAGTACGGGAACGAGTACGAGTGCGAGTAATGTGGCAGCATCGTTGAAAATAAGTCTACAGGAAATTGGCAAAACAAATACAAAAAACAATAGCAAGAAAAAGACTGCTTTCAAAGCGCATCACAAGTTTGAGTTGAAAGCATTTGCAGATCTTTTGTTCTTCCCAATGCCAGAACAATTCTTTTAGTGAACCGATCTTCCTTTCCATTGTTAAGTAGAACAAGCTCAGATCTTCCTCCTTTCAAGCAATGCTTTGACTCTTTTTCTAACCACGCAGTCGTAAGCAAAAAGTTCTCTTATGATAAACCAAATAAATAAATACGATTAGTTCGACGTTCGAATCACACTTGGATTTCGCAGAAAAACACACACAATTGTTTATGTTTATGCGATTGCGGTGGGGTTTTTGATTTCAGCCAACTCAAAGAGCACTTTTCCAATTGTATACAAGTGGAATATATATATATACCTTTGCGGGTTTTGGTAGGGGGAAAAATAGAAACAGAAACAGTGCCCCTCAGGTGGCACGGAAAGTACACCTGAATGGAAAGCGAATTAAAGCGAAATTTTCCAGCTTTTGTTTCATCATTTGATTTTCTCAAACTTCTTCATTGCTGCTGCTGATTCATGATTCATGGGCTGGTAATCAATTTAATATTTACATTGTTTTCCACTGTTTATTATCTCAATCATCTCCTGCTCCCCGCTTAAAGTCAATTGAATTTACTTCTAAAACAAATACAAGACCCACCTCCTCGAACCGAACGCTCTGCCCAGGGTTCACTGAACTCCCTAACCAGCCTCAAGGACCTCGGCGACCCGACCCTTACCCTTTTGGGTAGCCAAGAAGAGCGCCGAAAAGTATGCAACGGGCCATGGACCATCAGGGCATAAACTAATATTAACGATTTTCTCACATCACATCACATCACATCTCTTCCCCTTTCCTTCTCCTTGCAGCATCCCACCGCAGTGGGCCAACAAGCACACACACACACATACACGTACACATACACGTAACAAACTCTCACCGACAAGTGGACCAAAAGGCGGACATGCGCAAATATCATTTTGGTAGTGGTAGCAAGACAAAAGTTAACGTTAATAGCGCCTAAGAGAGAGAGACAGAGAGAGAGAGAGAGTGAGTGAGTGAGCGCGCACCGTGTGAGGGGATTAAGAGAGCGGTGCAAAAGTCAAAAGAGAAAATGGCCTTTTCGCGCCACAACATTGAAAAGCGCCGACTCATCGAGCTAGTGCGCCTAAATCCCATCCTGTGGGACTGCCGCCTGCCCCACTACAAGCGATCCGACAAGAAGAAGGCCATCAAATGGAACGAACTGGGGCGCATGTTCAACGTGACCGGGGAGCGGGTGCAGCGCACCTTCACCTCGCTGAGGGAGATCTTTCGACGGGAGCTGAACCACGAGAAGATGCTGGGCACGACGCGATTCAAGTCCAAGTGGGAGTACTACGATGCCATGGCATTTCTCAAGGAGGTGATACGAGAGCGGAAGTAAGTTGCATATACTTAGAGAGGAGGAGGCAGAAGTTCCAACTGTAATTTCACTTATTTCTCTTGCAGATCACGAGAGCGCATTAAGCAGGGTCCCACCGATCCAGTCCCCCCCAGGTCCATATCCACCACCAACAATAACAACAACAACAACAGCTCCAACAGCAACAACAACAACAGTGTGGCAATGGACGAGTACCAATATTTTGCACCCAGCGATCCCAACAATCCCAACAATCAGCCGCAAGCGCAAGCGCAGACGCAGCCACAGACGCAGTCACAGGCCCTGCCACAGCCAAAACCCAACTTCACGGCGGTGAGCAATCCTGCAACCATCCTGCCCAGCCTCAGCCAACTGCCTGCCGCACTGCTGCCACAGGCGCAGCATTTGCAGGCCCTCCAGCTGCAGCCGGATGTGACGCTGACCTCGTTGAGTGCTCTGCCGAAGCAGCCGCCGTCCGTTGCCACATCCGCAGTGCCCGCACCGCATGTATCGCCCGCCCAGGTGCTGTCCAGCTCACGTTCCTCCAGCTCCTCGCCCTCCATCTACATCAAGGACGAGCCAGGCTCGCCAGAGGATGCCGACAGGGATGGAAGCGGCACGAAGCTGGCCACCATTCGTCCACAGACCAAGCAGCAGCTAAAGGCGCGTCTGCAGGCGCCGCCGACACTCAAGAGCGCCTCGATCTACGCGACATCCCCGCCACGCCTGATCATCAATGCGAACAACGAGCTGATCGATGCCGATGCTGGGGACCTGGACGAGGATCTGGATGACTACGACGAGGATGACGACGACACAGGTCGATATTCGCCCGTGGTGGATGTGGATTTGTTGGGGCCCGACGGCCGCTTCTCGCCCGGAGGCAGCAGCTACACGCGTGTGGGTGCCGGTGGTGGCGGTCGCTCGCATTCCCAGTCCCGGCATCTGCCCAGCCCCCGAGAGCTGCTCTACATGAAATTCGGCGACTTTCTGGCTGCGCGACTGAACACCCTGAACGAGACTGTGGCCAATGAGCTGATGAACAAGATATTGCTGCTCATTGCAGAGAAATGAGCGGCCGTCAGAGACAGGAGTAGGAATATGCTCGGAAATATGATTGAATCGACAAAGGAGTGGTGAGTGCAGCGCACAATAAAATATATATTTTTATATGTATTTATTGAGTGTTAATTAGTGCGTAAAATTATAAGGATCGGTGGCCACAAGGTAGCCTCTTTCATGGAGCATATTTTCTAGTATGAGTAGCACAGCCCCCCCCCCAATGCTAGAATTTATGTGGATTATGTGCAAGCAAGCAAGCCCCAGGGCTCCTGTAAATCTACACAGAATGTGGATGTTGATCTGCCGGATTTGTTGAAGGAATGCCATGCGAATGTGCAAATCGTTTCCAAAAATGTTGTAATGCTCATACATACATATGTACATACATACATATGTAGCTTTTATGCTCTTGGCTAGGGCAGAAATTCTTGAACTAGTTGGCGTTGGTCTTGCTCTAGAAATTTATTGCACTGACCAATTTATTTAGCAACAACAAATACAGACAAGCACACACACACACACACACATATTTAAATTTCAAGTTTTATTTACACACAAAATGCCAGAGCCATAAAAAAGTTTTAATTTCCGGACGTTGAAGTGGACCCCAGACACACAGACACACACACACACGCAGACAAAAACCGGACGGAACGATGCAAGTTTGGAGATTTGAGAGCATTTCACGCATAAATAAAATGCCTAGGACTGTGCAACATGACAGCAGCCAAGTCCCAGTTCCAGTGCCAGTCCCAGTCCCAGTGCCAGTCCCAGTGCCAGTTCTTCGCCCAAAGCTCTATCCCCTAAATCCCGTATAGGCCCCATAGAAGAGCTGCTAACTGACGCAACTGGCCCCACAATGAGCAAAAGCGGAGCCGAAACTCAAAAATTAGAACAACAATAAAAAAAACAACGAGAATACAGCTCTTAGCCTTTGGAATCGGAACTCGGCTCGGACTTGGCCAATCTGACGAGCTGTGGCAAAGGGGCAAAAGAGGCTGCCTGCCTGCCGGATATGTATGCGAACATTTTTGCACCCTAGCCTAGTCGCATATTCAATATGGGTTTCCATTTGGGCTGCTGCATACATATCTGTCGTTTACAAGTGACTGGCCAATTGCCATTCCGTTTGATATAAAACAGCTGATTGGCTGCAGGAGAAATTACTTTGCTTCACATTAAATCAGACTGGGAATAGTTCAAGGATCGAAAATGACTTTTCGCTTTTACAGGAACGAGAGAAAAGCATTCGAATGTTGATTAACTAATGAACATTATGCTACTCAGAGTACAGAGTAAATGTACGATTTGACTCTGGGGTTTAGCTACGAGCAGGGTGTCACAGATGCAGACGGAGACATAGGCAGTTGTGCCACCACAGGGCCACACAGCCAAGTTCAAACTGTGTTCGTGTATCTGGTGTAGCTGTATCTATATCCTGTATCTGTATCTGTATCTAGTAGCTGCAACTGTGCGAATGGCCTCGCCGCACTCTGCACTCTTGCGGCATTCTCCTCGCCAAAGCGTCATGGAGGAGCGTGTGTATTTACGATTTTGTAATATTTATGCAGCGACGCCTTTGGTGTGTGCCCTTTAGATGCCATTGCGGTGGCCCTTTCTATACATTCGATGCACCCGATGCACACACCCCTACGCCCTACACTCTTATCTATGGTTTTGGGCCAAGTTGCTTTACGAGCACAGACGCAGCGCAGCCCAGCCCAGCCCAGCCTCGGATTTGAGTGTGGAAAGTGGAACCAAGGGAAAATTTGGGTGGGGTGCACAGTGGGTGGCATGTCCGACCTTTTATGGATAGTTACAGCAAGTTTGTTGGCACTTACAACATTATAAATTTGCCATAAATTATCATTTTATGGTTGCAGCTGATGACACGATGGGCAACAAAAGATACTTTTGATCTGAAATGAGCATTAAACGCATGGTGGGAGGGGAGGGGGCAAACAGCAGGGCATGGCTGCAGCTCCATTTACTACCATCATTGAAGGGATCGATAAATTGCAGAAATATGACATACAACGCATCGTACAGCACCCATCGTAGCATCATCTCCCATCTCTCCGCTGTTCGGAATTTACAGTAAATAAACTTAACATTTCCTTGTCTAGGATGCTGCCACACACGCCCGCCCTTTGGCTGTCTGAGTGCCTCTGCCAGCCTCTGCCAGATTTCCCAAACACTTTCCACATTTCCGCCCGTTCGCATTTGCGCTCAAAACAAAAAATCAAATCAAATCTCAGTTGGTTACAATGTCGGGGGATGAGGATGAGGATGCTGATATACGCACTCCCTCCCTTGTGCACTCTTGCCGTTCCCGTAGTCTCCGCCACTCTACCCGTCAATGGGGCAAGTTTTAAATGGCGGCGCTAAAAAGTATTGCATGCCCCTCCCCCTCCTCCACGGGTCGAAGTGCGCGAGCGAGCGTCCCGGCCCCTCTCAGCACATAAAATGCATATGCAAGTTAATGTTTACAATAGTCGTAAAAGTTTAATGGATTTTGCCAGCTACTGCACGGGGCTTAGGATCGTAACTTTCGAAATCAGTTTTTTTGCCCAGAGAGAGAGAGAGAGAGGGAGTGGGAGTGGGTAAAGGGAAAGCATGATGGGCAGGGGGTGTGTGTGTGGCAGGCAGGCCCCAAAAACTTTCGCGCTGTTTGTATAATCAAAATGCATTTATTTGATTAATACGCCGCCATCTTTCTCTCGCCTTTCCCCCGTCCAAAAATATTTGGAAAAGCTTCTGTTGATTTTATTTTGGGGAAATTTTCCTTTGTTTTCCTATTGACTTTTACACTTTTGCCCCAGCGTGGTGGGGCACAGTCTCCCCCGACCATTGGGCAGTACTAGTTTGTCGTTTGGGACATACATTTATACTAGTACATGTACATATGTATGTATAGTACACACATTGTTGTAGTAGCCAGCGTATGTGTAGAGTGATTATGTTGTACTAATATTTGGTAGAGTCTGGCAATCGGCAAACATTGAAGTGGGGCCTTCATTTTGAGCCCTGCTGGCTTTAAGGGCTGCGTTATGTTGCAACAATTAAGTGGCAAATGCAAAACTAATTCATTAAATTGCAGCGTTAAAGGCAGAGAGTGCAATTGACAAATTATGGCAACCGAAAACAAAACTAAACACAAGATATCCATATGAATTTATCATTTGGCTTTTGTCTCTGGCCGACCGACTTCTGTTTGTGATTGAGTGCATTCCATTCAGTTCCAGGTCCAGGTCCAGGTCCATCATCTAATGAAATGCATATGCCAATCAACATAATTATAACTTTGAATCGTGTGTGTATGTGCGGCGAGAGGGGCTACGGCACGCCCCAAAATAGAAAGGGCAACAAAAACCCGGCAACAGGCAGCAGTCAGTCAGCCAGGGTAGAGGGGTAGAGGCCGTGTGGAAAAGGATGTGGCAAAGCCACAAAACAGAGACCATCGACCATCATATGTATCGAAGCAAATCGAAGCATCTGGCAACTGAAATTGCGGGCAGCCAGCAGGCCAGCAGCAGCAGGATGTGTTTAATGGTGATCGAATGCGAGGATACCCAATAGCTGCTTAGCTCCATCCAAGAGCTCCTGTCCGACACTGCTGCGGATATGTATGTGCATAATTTATGTCCTTGCAACTTCCTTGTGCAACTATATACCCTGGGGTACTCACTCCATTCTTCCTGCTGTATGTATAATAATGTTAACCCAGGCCTCGAGCACACAAAGAACTTGTCCAGAGCATGGCAATGCGGGGGGCGGCTGTGGCTGTTGCTGTGTCGTTGCTGTGTCGACGATGCCTAGAACTAGACCTGGGCATAGTAAGTCCTCGATGACTATAACTATGACTAGTATCAATATTGACAGCCATTAATATGGCATTTTATGCAATAAGCAGAGACATTGATGAGGCGGAGTCCGGGATTGAGAGTGAGTCTCTCGGCTGAGAGAGACGACTTGCCTCTGTCTCATGGCACTGCTGCATTTTTAATGAGCTCCACAGTGCAGGAGGCGCCTCGACTCATCCGGGGCCTTCCGCTGTTGCCTGATGACTGGGGAAATGCTTCCGTCTGCGATTGGAAATTTGCCAATCCCCTACCGTGTGTGGGAGGCAGGCACTTTGGGGGGTGGGGTGTGGTTGAGGTTGGGAGCTGGCAGGTTAATTTCAGTGGTAGCTGGGGGCAGCTCAGGGGGGGGTAAATGCGGAAGGCAAAACGGAAGCGCGCAGACACACACACGACACGACGACCTCGTCTTGGATGCCGCCTCGCATCTCCTTCATATTAATGGCCGGAGGACATGTCAAAGGAACTGATGACGCGCCGCGTCTCCAGACCGACGTGCACTGACTGCAATCATGGAAACCAAACCTCATGATGATCATGATGAGCCCCTCAGGTATGGACGGATGGATGGATGGGTTGATGGGTGGATGCTTTCTTTAGATACTTATTGTCCGTGCCGCAAGTCCAATACGGCCCCATTCACTGCTGCCCTCTCACTATCCTGCATATCAATAAGGCAATCAAAAAAAAAAAAAAAATGAAAAACGAAAAATCACCAGCTGCCGCCCAGATTGCTCAAAGGATGAAACCAAAATAATTGCACAGAATTTATCGCCAGATTTACCTTTCGGATTTGGCCTGTCGCTCGGGCGAGCTTTTGCCCGTTTTTGCCCGTTTTGCGTTTTCCTAAATTAATAATTTTGATTGCCTCTTTTTGGATGCTCTGCAGAGCAACTTTGCTCCGCTATGCGACAGTTGTTTAAGTTTTGCTTGCGAAAAATTATCATCATTAGTGCCTGAACTTTGAGCTTTGCCATCCTTTTGCCTGCTTCGACGTCACTTTGACAATCAGGGGGGACGAGCAGGGCGCACTTTCTTTCTGGCTGCTTCACTGCTAAAGTTTTCACTAGGCAAATAAATTGTCACATAAGCTAATGAATATCCCGAAGGCTGGTAATTAAGTTGCAAATGCAGCAGAACAAACTGGGAGCGTAGCGGGGGGTGGAATGTCAGCTAAATTAGCAAAGATTACATATGTTGCAAATAAATTCCCTTTTTGGGGTTTTATTGCCAATTAAGGGAAAAACCATTCTTATTGTTTTCTAAACATTTTCACCGCACATCACATTTTACCAGGGCACAACATAAAATGATTTTTGGGTAATATTTTGAGCCTTGCAGAGTCATCAAGGACACTCCTCCCCACTTGATGCCACTCCACTTCACTTCACTTCACTTCAGTCGACTCGACTCCCACTCGAATCGTATATATTTTGGCTGGCCACAAAAATTGATTGCCGTAAATGCCAAAAAGCAAGGCAAATAATATTTGTGCTGTGGCTTTTTGCGGCAAACGATGGCACAGCACACAGCATTTATAAATAAATTACAGAGAGAGAGTGAGAGTGAGAGGTTTGGTTTTTGGGCAAAAAATCAAAATATCAATTGCTGGGTGCGTTTTCCATTTACCAGACGACACAGAGTACTCTGCCTGCTGCCAGCTGCCAGTTGCCTCCAGCCAACTGTCTCTTCGACTTGGCAGATTGTTTGTTCAGGGTTCCACAATTAATTACCACTAAAAAGTGCGACCAGCTGTAAGAAAGAGAGAGAGAGAGAGAGAGAGAGAGTGGTAGAGGGAGGCAGTAACAGAGACAAAAACAGACTAATTACATTAGCTGCCACAACGATTTGTCTCTCAACTCAATCAAAATGTTGCAGGCTGTAGCTGTAGTGCAGACTGCAGCCGGAATGCTGCAGAATGTTCTTCAGAATGTTGCCCACAAATCACCAGGAAACATGATGACAGCATACGGTACCCAGGTAGGACTACGCCTACAGGCATGCAACAGAACAGTTCTTGAGAAAGCCAGAAGTGGATGGCAAAAGGAACTCGAGTGGGTGTAGTGGGAGTGGAAGTGGGAGAGGGAGAGAAGCTCGCTGTTTATGCATTTCCCTAATGAAATGCAAAGAAAACAAAGCGAGCTCCAGCCTAGCAATATCCACAGTGCCACAGCCCCAGTGCCAGCCCCACAGCTCAGGTTATCCGCCCTGCGATAGGCAATGCAAATTTCAGGAGAGCCCTTCTTCTTGTTGCTGTTGCTGCTGTGGCTGAGTGGTAATTAAATATTTATTTTCTCCATAGCTATTTGCTTTGATTAATAGCTAACAAAAATGGGGGAAAATGGGAAAAGAAAAGGCTTTTGCTGTACAATAGATACCCTAGCAGATAATAAATTGAATTGACAACAGATAAAGCAATAACTTAAACTAAAAGTATATAGTATATATATTTTATGGGTTTCCTTTATGGCATTGCAAATATCTGATAAAAATCATAGCCCCATCTGGCAGGGTATTCCAAACACAAGAGCAGGCGCCTTTGCCATGTTGTACTTTGAATGTTTTTAATATTTTAAAATTTCTCAATTGTTTGCCGCCCACCCACTCCCCACCCACTCCCCCGCACGTTTTTGTTTAACTTGAGTTACGAGTATTTTTGTTGGGTTTTTTTTTCTGTGTTCAGTAAATCAAACACTTGGAGCGCAAAATCCGGGGTCTTTGACTGGGGCTGCCATTTAATTTCGATAATGTGTTTCGGATTTGACAATTGATTTGGGTAAGCGGATGGGGGGGCTTAAGGGCAGATTACGTTGGCCAGAAAGTGAGTCTTTTTGAGATATTAATAGAGTAACTGGGAGTTAAGACCCTGCTGCTGCTGTCTTAGTGCCTAGCCTGGTCCTGGACACGTCGTTGCGTCACACAGCCATCAGTCACTGTGTGACCAGCCTTGTGGCAATTGTACGCTCTCGACACTTGGGGACACCCTGGGGGTGTGAAGCAACCGCATTCACTTTGCATATTGACACGTCTCCTAGTGTGCATGAGTAATTTATTATTTTCCATGGCATACTTCAAGGCGCCAAACTGGGGAAATGGCGCAAACACAAACCGAGGAGCAGTGCAGTGCAGCGCAGCGCAGCGAACAAATGTTGCATGCAAAAAAGGTCAGCGAGACACATTACCACATCATTACGAGACCACAGGGACCACCGACTTGACCTCCGCACAACCAGCCAGCCAGCCAGCCAGCCAGCCAGCCAGCCAACCAGCCAGCCAGCCAGCCAGCCATGGGGCAGGGCAACGCTGCAGACACCAGACTACTCCAGTTGCACAGTTACTCGTACGTATGCAGCTGGTGCTGCTGGTCTATCTTCTGCTTGATCTCCATCTCCTGCTTGAAATTCGAATGCGTAAAACCAAAGGAGCGAACAAAATGTCACCACACAACAGCGGAAATGCGCAGGAGGCAGCTGCAGGATTGCAGTTGCACCAAAGCGTCATTAAGTCAATTTGTGAGGGGCAAAGCGGCCAACTTAATGTGCAGTCGGGGAGCCTGGGACGCTGGGAGTTGAAGGCCCCACGACTAGGAATACAAATGGGATTGGTCCTAGGCAGAATGGGCTCCCCCCACCCCCCCAAACATGGACACACCAATTATCCAGAAATGCCAATCACACACACACACACACACACACAAAAGCAAAAACCCAGGCATAAGAAAACTTGGGGTTTGGGGTTTTAGGTGGCGGGGAGGGGGGGGGTGGTGGGTTTGTTCATCCCAAAAAGGAGATTGCGCTTTTGCGGTTGTGTTAAGTTGATTTCCGGCACGTCTGTGCCCCCTGTCGTTGGCACCAGAGAGAGTCCCTGAGTCCCCTGTCCATTCGCTCACACATTACTCCACATGGGGGCTTCCAAGATGTCCTACGCCAATTATGCGTAGGGCCCCATCCTCTGCTCGTCAGCGGTATATTCATAAACAGACGATGTCCCTTGTTGTCAATGCCATCATCATTATTATCATCATCATCATCATCGTCATCGTCATCAGGCGCCATGGTGATCATCGTTATCAGGCAGCCTTGCAGTATGTAAGTGTCGGTGCCACGCCCCCTGCGTCAGTGGCTGTCACAAGCACCAGCACCAGCACCAGCCTGAGCCCCCATTTTCTCCTTTTGCCACCCACCCCATAAGGTGTGCTGTAAATTATACGCTTTTGCGTTTAGCCTCCGCCACAGAGCTGTAGTCTGTAGGTCTGGGTCCAGCCTCGGAGGAATCCCTACCGCATCGCACTCCTACTCCAAAACTGCTCGGACAGTCCGGCAGTTTGATGTTTTGCGGTTGTGTTGACGTTGTCCCTGGACCGGTGGAGAATGAGCAGCCAAGTGAAGGACAGGACCCAACCCACTCACTGGTGGTGGGTGGTGGATGGCCTTTAATATTTAAAGTGCGCTTTTAGGCCAGAGTTTGTCCATTATCCTGCCGACATGTTATTGTCCTTTCGCTTTGCGGTGCCCAGTGCTGCTGGTGCCAATTAATGAGATTTTCACAATGCGAGCATCGCATCGACCGGAGCGAGTGTTGGGTGAGGTGGGGGGGTGGGGGTTGGCTTTGTTTCGAGTAGACAAGCAGGAGGTTGCCCTGGAGGTTGCACACAAAGGTGTAAGGGCCATCCAAACGGTGCTTCATGCGGCACTTAAGAGCTTGAACAACAGCTAACTTTTGCAGCTTCAAGAGTTCCGTTTCCTCAAGTCAAGGTGGTCCAACACAGAGCTACGTGTATCATGATGCTGATGCTGATGATGAGTAGTAATCGCAGCTAAGTTGTGCCTTTGTGCACCTGCGAGTAGCCCTACGTTCTTCCCCACTCTCTCAGTTTTGGCAGCTTCATTTGAATAATCCACTTTGATTGTCACTCGACAAACCCCTTCAACATTTCGTAGCGGAAATGTTTCTTTAGCTGGAAAAACTTTCACACTTCCCATCCGCAGACCATCGAGCCACAGCCACAGCAACAGCCACAGCCACAGCTACAGCCTTAGCCTTAATTTTCATTAGCTGCAGTTTCACTGGTGGGTGCCTGAACTCTGTGCCTGTGCTTCGAGTGTCTTCCACTCCTGCCAGACACGACCGGGGCTGCCTTGCAGCCAGTGGCAGCACAGACCGCAAAGTTGGGGCAGCCACTGTGTCATTTGTTATGTTATTGGTTTGGACATTTTGCAAATTGCTTATTTAGCAGTGCGTAAAATCCACAGCGTCCTCTGGCTGCCTTCCTGCTGCTCATCCTGCTCCTTCGATTCTAAGCTCGTCCTGCGGTTCTCTTTTTGTCGAGGCCCACACACACACACACACACATGTCAAGGAGGAGGAGGAGCAGCAGCAGCAGCAGTAGATTCTGCCTTTTCTCGCCTGTGCTTGCCTGCCTCTCTCGGTGTCTGCGTCTCTGTCTGTATGGCCCAAAGAATTTTTTTCCTCTCGTCTCCTACATTGTTGCAGCCTCAAAGTTAACAACGTGTCAAGCAAGCGGTTAGGTCTCCTCTGCTGTCCTGTCCATCCTTCTTCTAACCCATTCGCTTCTTACCATACGCAGCAGCAGCAGCAGGGAAATTGCCTGGGGTGCCATGGGTGCCAGGGTCGTGGCAGGTGTCACCCCTCCAGTTATTTGGCCAAGTGTTCGAAAACTGTCAATGCAGTACAATTTTTCCCCCACTTGCACATGAGTATTTTTTGTTCCGACTTTGGGCCAGGGATCCCCGAGTCCCAGTCCCAGTCCCAGTCCCCTGTCCAACACTCATCTGTACCCGTAATAATATTTGCTTTTCATTCTGTGTCATTTACTCCACTTCCTGGCCTCCTCCTCCTCATCATCCTTTGCTTGGTTTTTGGTGTTTTTGTGTGGCGCCTAATTGCCTGCTACATTTTGTGGCACTTGGGTGCGGCAGTCAGTGTGGCCCCAAAAGGGGCACACAAATGTACGAGTGTCATAAACTTTTTTTATGGCTAATATTTTCTGAGGCTTTTTAATTAGGCGAAATGGTCGTTAAAAGTGATTTATTGCCTGTGATGGGAATTGTTAATTGGCTACCGAAACGGCTATAAAATTGAATAAAACTCACTTGAATTGATCGATAAGGGAATGGTCCTTCCATACCCATAGATGTTTTTGACTAATTAATAATTTCAATTCTTTTGTTCTCTTCTCATTGCAGCTCCCAGCCCAAAGGCTAACTTTTAGTATAAAATTAATTTTAAAATAATAATAATAATAATTTGTATGCATTCAAAGTCTGTATTATGTGCCATAGAAGACAAAACGGAAACTTGTATGATAAATCCAAACACAACATAAAATATTTCAAGTGATTTTTAAACCTAAAAGTTAAGTTTTAAAAAAACCGCACAAAAGTTGCAGGAACTCAAAATATATTTCTGGTTTCATCGAAATAATTGAAAGAGTTGCAGTCGTTTTTTTATTCAACATTATACTTGGTACGTTCCACACATTCGTGAACAGCAGAAATACTCGTAGTAGTGGGGTAGTACCATGGGGTGGGAGTAGGCAAGCGAAACTTCTGGCCACTTTATCGCTTTAAGTGACTGAAGGAAAAGTTGGTAAAGTTTCAGTGCTCCAAAAGGCCACTAAACGGTTCAACTTTATGCAAATTGTGAAGCTCCCAGGAATCTTCAACCAAAAACGATTAAACGTCATTAGCATTATAATAGCATTTTACTTTCGCGACTTTGACTCTACAAGTCTGAGTCCATCCATCCCCATCCACTACTCACCTTTCTGTCTGCTTTAGTCCTGGCTCTGAGCCTGAGCCTGATCCTGGTCCTGTCTCTCTTTCGTTCCCCGCTCCACAACTGGCCGTCCGTTCGTCCTGAATGGATGGGCAGTCATTCATCTTCATAGTAAAAACAACAGCACCAACAACGATGTGATTACAGTTCCGTTTTAATTGTAATTAAAGCGATTATTACGGCGGACTTTTTGTCTCCTTTGTGCCTGTGCCTGTGCCCGTGCCCTTGCCCTCCATTCCCGTGCCGTCTAGTGATTCCTACTCGTCCGCGTCTGCCCTCTTAAACTCTGCGCTTAATCTTTGCTACTTGCGACCTGCAGCTTATTTCAATTTGAAAAATTCCCCCACCACACCTCTCCGCGCCAACTTTTTCTATTTTCCTGCACGACTTTTGCCGTGGCGAGCCTAAGGACTTTTCCCGATGCGCAATGTGCGGGAGTGGAGGCCAAAAACTGTTTCTTGTTGCATAGAAAAGTTTTTCTTACTTATTTGTCGGTTGTGGCTAGACGGGGCAGGGGCAAGGGGGTGCATGAAGGCATGGAGGCATGGAGTGACGTGTAGCTTGTGGCACCACCTGGCCAAAAAAGTTGCTGTTGCGTCTTTTTATGTCTTGATGCCACCCCGTCAGGTGAGGCAGGTGAGGCAGGCTCGTATAGTATATTGTACTAGAGTCTAGGCGTTCGACTTAACTTACGGACTTAACTTCCATAGAATTGAAATTGATTTGGCCTTTGGCTGCAGCAGCCAGCAATTGCAGCAGACGGAGGCGCTCTCGGAGGCTTTCCTCTTTAGAGGAAAGCCGAATACGAAACGAAATAAAATTAAGTTCGCATAGCAAAGCAAGCTGGCAGCTGAAGTTATGCTCGGCTCATAATTCCAAGGCTATGCTGTATTTGTGCCTAACAATGTAGCAAAAGGAAGCATTATTGTAACCGTTAGAGATGTCTTCGGATAGCTGACAATTATGTGGCATACCGTGCCCACAGGTTCCTCCATTTCCCACAACATCTTGAGATTTGTGCTGCTACTATTAACCTCGTTTTGCTCACTGTAAAGGAGTAGAGTGTGTTGCATTTAATTTACACTTTTCGCATCTCCCTCCAACTCATTTCTATGCTTCCTTTTAAATGAAAAGTAACTGCAGCAATGGAAAAAACATTAGCAACAACTACAACACCCCGCCACCCACCATCACCCCACAGACGAAACAACATTTGGTTGGTTCGTGTAATTTTTATTACGATATTTCCCAACTGAGTTAAGTAGCGAAACTCACTTCGCATAATTACACAAAGTGTGGAGGGGTGGGGTGGGGTTTCGGTGGGTGTAGTTTGGGCTAAAAAACTGTAATTAGTGGTGCGAAATTAGTGTTATCCTGGCAGGGGCAGGAGCAGGAGCAGGAGAGAGATGAAAGCAACTCGAAAGTGAAATGAAACACACACACACACACACGCACACGCTGATAGTTTTTTAATGTGTGTGCACATTCGTTGATGTATGAATGCAGACACATCTGCAGTTGCCCCCTGCCCCACACACACACATTTACCACCCTACCACCACACATCCATCTACCCGTAGTAGTGGATTGGGGGGGGGGGGGGGGGGGGTGCGCGCTCGAAGGCTTAGGCCATACGTCTCTCTGGGCTCAAAGCGCTATTTGGGTCAACTACGGGCGCCTACACACGTCAATGGGGGAGGGGCAGAAGCGGTGCAGCGGTGCAGAGCGCTGCAGAAAGGTGTGGAAACTTTTTTATGAACTGTTAAATTTCCAATTAGCGCTGATTGTTTCGATTTAACGGAAAAAACAAACAAAACAGTGCGTGCGAAAAGGTGAACTACCTCGTGGATATTTTCCACGCTGCCACGCTATGAAAAGAATGACTGGCATTTGAAAATCAATACCAGTCGGGGAGATAGATACAGAGATGCATATATGCACGGCGGGAGCTACCCACCAAGAGATACAGTTCCAGTTGCAGTCCCTTGTCCCTTGTGGCACAATTTATAATATCTCTGGATTGATATTGCTGCTGGGTCCGTTGCGGAGACGATTGAATTCCCAACCAACCAACCAACAACAACAACAACAACGCAGCTTACGAGTGTGGAGGGGGCATTATTTAAATCAATAATTAATGCACTTGACTACCCTCCGCATCAGAGTCTGATCCGATCCGTTCGCTGCACTGCGAACTCTGCTTCCTGCAAGAAGGCCTTTAACGTTGTTGCTGTTGCTGTTGCTGCTGCTGTTGTTGCATGTGTCAACGCCCATGTCCAAAGGAGAAGCCTCGTCTGGGGTCTCCTTTTGGCGGCACTAGCATTTTTATGACCATAATGTGCAAGCACACGTACGAGTCTCTCCGTCAGCCATCCCACTCTCACTCCCAACTCCCATGCTCCCCAGTTGCCCATCTGCCGCCCGCCCGCTCGCCCGTCTCGCCGGCCCATTGTGAGGATATCGCATTGCTGCCGTTGCAGCCGCGCCTGGTCCTGTGGCCGTGGCGGACTCCTCCGCCTTCATCGGTTCTCCCAACAGATGAATGTCTGTTAAATATTTATGAGTATCGAAATGTTGCCTCAATACATATTATAACAAATGAAACGTCAATTTCATGCGAAAAATGCAAACAGCATTGACATCCCAAGGATTGCTGCTGCCCCAGCACAAGGAGCAAAAGGAGCATCAGTGGTCCGGCTTGGTGGGTAGAGTTGGTCATGGCTTGGCACGTGACAGGCCTATGGCCATGGGCTAAGTGGGTGTACAGCCCCCACCCGCTCTCGTTCTTTACCATCTTTCCCGTCTTTCGTCTAGCTTCGTCTCTCGTCTGTCGGTTGTCGGATGTTGGATGTCGTCTGTCCGGATGTCCTTTGGTTTCTGCACAATTTCTTTATGGAATTTCATGCTCTTCGTCTTCGTACCCAAAGGATTGCCTGCTGCAGCCTGCACATTCAATTTGGGCAGCTCAAAGCGGAGTTTTCTTCTGCACCACATAAAACATACATTTCATGGACTTTTGCTATAGATAATGGGTTATGACAGACATTTTGGGTCCGTCCTCCCACCGCACAAAGAGCTTCTCGGTCTCTCATTCGTAAATGTTGGAAAATATATCTCAGAATTGTGTGCTGAAATAATATTAAGTTGTCCAAGCTGCGAGCTTCAATCAAGTGAAAACTCATTAGCAAAAGCGACTACCCAAGAAATCTAAAGAAAACTCTCTCTCAGCCACTCGCACAGAAAAAGCAGCGCAAAAAATGGGTCAAAAATATTATTACAAGTGTGCGGAGCCCACGGGGGCTAGGAGGGGGAGGTGAGTAGCAAAGTGATAGGCATTTTCGCCGGCCCAGCAGCTAATTGGCGAAGGAGCAGAGCAATAAAAATTGTTTATTGAAATGTGAAAAAGTGAAAAGTGGCGGGCAAAAAAAATAAAAAATAATTTCAAATACGCTTCAAGTATTTTCTTTTGCTTTGCGCTTTTCCATTTTCATCATTTTTAGCTTTTATTTGTGCAATTGCCAAAGTCTGAATTTAATTAAAAATGCAGCAGGCTGTACCCCTCGCCTGGCAACCTGCCTCTCTACGCACCATACCCCTCCCCCCATCCTTCTAGCGCTGTGCACTTGAACTGCCAAAGCAGGACAGACGCAATACTTTTCATGTTAGATGTCAAAAGCGTACAAAATATTTTTCAACTATCAGACAATAGGCCCACCGAAAGGACAATGGGAGGACGTACAGGCAGAGCTGATGACTGTGGAGGCAAGAGGAAAGAGCGAGAAAGTTGAGCCATCACCGACATAAACTTTATTCAAAAGACCAAATAAAGGGAGCGAGAACGGTGCCTGGGGCAAGGTGTTGTCGAAGAGGGACAGAGACGAGGGACAGGGACAAAATCAACAACAAGGGAAGACCTAGGCGTCGCTCTACCGATTCTTTGGATACCCTTTGCAGGGGTATGGCCTCGGATTAAGCAAGCAAGCCAAAGGGCCCAGCGACAATAAGAAAAATATTTATAGACTTACATTGTTCAAGATGTTCGGTGATGCTGGCAGTTTTCTTTCAGGATCTCCGTGCAACCTGAAAGAGTACGAAAATGTTTGCTATAATTAATGCTTTGAATTTCTGTATGGGTCAAATATATAATCCTACTCTGCACTCTCCTTTCTATGTCACAAATGCCTGCTCAAACGCATTATACCCTGCCTCACTGCCAGGGTACAGCAATTTATAAATAATAATTTCTCCTCACCTGCTCCATTCTCGCAGGCCCGGCCCAGCACGGCCCTTCTGTCGTCAGCAGGCGGGCAACAGACAGAGAGAGAGAGAGAGAGAGAGAGGAGACAGGCAGAACACCTTTGTCTAGCCTACAAGAATAACAATAAGCTCAGCAACAGCAATATCAACAACAGCAAAGTGCGCAGCCCTGTGGCAGAGAGAACGAGTGCGAGAGAGAGAGTGTCAAAGAGAGAGACAGAGAGCGGGAGAGGTTGAATATTGCTTGAGAAATGCCAGCGGCAGTTGATGAAGTGCAGACAGCAGACCGTTACTAGGCAATGAAGTTGCCATGCCTCACCACCCTCAACAGCCATAAGCCACCCACCCACCTGCCAACTGGCTCGACAGCCACCTAACATCTAACTGCCACCTACTGCCCCACACACTCTGGGTGGGGAGGCTGGTCACACCTGTCTCTTTGGGATCTTTACCGTTTGCCTGCCCACTTTTCATTGTTTTAATTGTTTGTCAGCTTTTTGCCTGCTCTCCTCTACTCTCCTCCCCGCCACACTGTCTCTTGCTCTGTCCCCCACTCATTCATGGCAAAATTTACGACACAAAATGTTCCCCCTTTCTGTTTGTGTGTGTGTGTGTACGTGTGGGTGGGTTGGGTGTTTTTCTAGGCCTGAATTCTGCTGAGTTCTTGTCGTCAATCTTTGGGGCAGTTAATTTAGTTGGGCATATTTATTAGAAGGAGTTCTTCTCTCCTCCGAGTGTACGTCTCACTGTTCCTGTTTCCATCTGATTTCATTTCGTTATTAATGGTCGCCCATTTTAGCTGGGGGTTCCCGCCTTATCGGGCAGACAAGAGTTGAGAGAGAGACTACAAAGTACAGAGAAAGGTAAGCCATTGAAAATTGTCGCTTGCAATTTAATTCTTAAACACAAACCAAAATATATGAGAAAAGTGAGCTGAAAATATATTGCAAAATGTGGCTTTGCCTTCAATTAAAATCTACGTAGTTTCTGCTGGCGCTCAAAACTTTCACTAGACATGAAATATTGCAGGTGGAATCTTTGAAAAGTTTATGGAATGCGTGAAAAGCTCTGCTGTGTGCTCATATCACATCGGTTTGGGTGTGGGTTTTACTTTGACTTTGAGTTGTTTGCAAAATAAAGTTTATCATTTTACGTTCAATTCTTCGTCAAAATGTGCTTTCAATAATAAGCCAGCCCTAATGAACCGAGTTCCAGTAAAGTCACCAAAGCGTGCTCTCCCCCCCAGGGTATAAAAACCAAACAAGGCCAGGGTTTTCCAGCCACTAACCAAAAATCGCGCATCGCTTGCCTCCGCAAGAGACAGAGACAGAGAGAGAGAGACAGAAAGAGCGAGCGAGAGAGCACTGCTGGGACAACACGAACGTGGACCAGTTCAGTTATTGTCAACAGGATGCGGCAAATATGCCACTTTTATGGCACGCTTCCGTATCCGGAAACCAGCCAGCGAAGGTGGTGGTGCCAGTGCGCCTCGCAGCGAGATTGGGAGAGGTAACAAGGCGGATATAGTTGGTAAATTACGATGGCAACCTGTGCAGTCGCCTCGCAGGATGCACAGTGCAGCGCAGCGCAGCGCAGGGGAGTGGCAGCGCCGCGCGATATGCAAAAGCGCAAAAGTGCCAACGCACTTGGGCCACGCCACTCGCTCCACCTTGCCCCAGTAAGACAAGATGCTGGCTGGCTGGCTGGCTGAACTTGAGGCCTCAACGAGGCATCTTTAATGCCCTTCGCCAAGCGGACTTATCCATTGCAGCGTTTTTTTTCCATTCGCTAAATGGCTGACATGGCCCTGTAGCCATGAGTTTTGCTAACAAGTTTTCTGCTACGGCAGGAGAGAACTCTAGAAATTTGGTTTGGAAATCTCGAGGAGGAGCTCAACTTGACATCGTAAATGGCCCGATAAGGTAGCAGGAGGAGGACCTCGATTGTGAAGGGTATCAAATGGCAGGACGCTCGCTCGCTCGCTCGCTTGTCTAAGGGAATGGCAACTGGTGCGAGGTGCAAGTGCGAGTATCGATAGCAACAGTTGCAGTTGTTGGTAGCAGCGGGTGGCAGGCAGGAAGTGGCTAGAACTTGGTTGCAGCTGGCGGCAGCTGTTGGTGCGGCATTTTTAAGTTTTACGTGTGGCACGTGCTGCAAACTGGGCGCAGCCATGGATAGTATCAAATGAAAAAGATGCCACACAGAGAAACTTAGACTCCAGACTGGATACTGGGACGGGAGACTCTGCCACACGTGCGCGTCCTGGGCGCGTTATTTTTCCACTTTTTTCATGACTTTCAACAGCGCGTAAAACTAAAGGAAAAACTGTCAGCCCAGCGCTGCTGCAACGCTCCAAGGTGGCATGGCATGGCATGGCATGGGGTGGCACTTTAAGCTGCGGCTTCTATGAGTTACGGAACGCCAGCAATCAGAGCAGCTGCGTAAGTGCAGCAGCTCCCCAATGCAGTCCCAGCGGCAAGGATGATTGGAAATGTGGGCCACTGCGACAGTTGCCAGAGAGACAGGACTACAGCACACATCCCCCCACTCTATATTCGAGTCAGTGTGAGAATTTAGCAATAATTCAGAGAGGTAAAAGACGCTTAAAATATATCGGAAAATTCAAATGTGGATCGCAGATGATCCATTCGAGATGTGTGGTGTGTGTGTGTGTGTGTGTGATGTTGCCTTTAACTTTTAACTGCCTGCCATCAGCACTCACTTATGCATGTAATATCCTGTCGTTGGGCACGTTCCGAGCGACTCAATTCCGGGGCACTTGTCCTTCTGCGATCCAAAGGCAATGGCAATGGCAATGGCAAGGCAAGGCAAGGCAAGACAAGTGCCTGGGACATTACAAAGCGATTGACCGGAAGAGGACACGGCACGCACGCAGGACACTTGCGGTCACCACCACCACCACCACCACCGCACCGCACTGCACCGCACCGCATGGAAAGAGTAAAGTTTTGCCCAAGAGTTTGCCAGCTGCCAGCTGCAGCTATCAAGGAGGAGTAGTAGCAGGGAGCTCAACTCAAGTAAGGTCCTCCTGCAGAGATTTGGAAGCGTCAAGCAAACACTTCGAAAGGGCAACTAGAAGTGGCAAGTCGAGTTGCAGTTGCCCAAAGCCCAAAGCTGCGTCCAAGCAATCGTTAGTAGATGCGACAGCATGGGGACATGGAGTACCTTAAAGCGTAAGTTTTCTGCGCCCCCTCCCCCTTCCCCAATTCCACAATTCCGATTCTGAAAAACTTCTTATGGCTCATGCAGTAGAGACCGCCCGAGCACAGTATGCGCTTAAATTATGCGGCATTCATAATGCAACAGAGTCGAGGATGTGCCATCGTACTCTTTGACATATTCCTTCCAGAAACTGCTGCTAAAACTTGGCAACAGCCAGACGCCGTAGGAGGATGTGGAGCAGGCATTAAATTTTATGCACACTCCCCCCATACAGCCATAGCCCATACCCATTCCCGTATGCTTACTCCTTGAGTCCATATCCTGGATGACTGCTCTCGTGGAGCTCGCTTAAGCCCAAAATAATGGCCAGGCTTCTGGACCCATTATTTCAGCGAATTTTCTGTTGCACATAAGTGTGCTAGTTGCTGCTTCTTTTCGCTACTTTCTACAGCTTTCTCTTTGCCCGTTTGCCTCTTTCATATTCTATTTTATTTAAGAACTTTTCGGCGGCAAAGGCAAAGTCAGAGAAAAAGAAATTTATTTAAAGTTCAAAGTTTGCTCCGCTCCGCTCCGCTCTCCTTTTTATTTTATTTTACGGCACTTTTGTGTGCTCGCTACGCGCCGAATATTTAAATATTGAGGCAGTGGCAGCGGCTAGGACATATGTGTACTGGAGTATCTCTGTACACACACACACACACACACACCCACCCACTGTATATCGATGTCGTTGTGAATATGCATTATTGCAATGAAAACCTAATCTATTTTTGATGAATCGCAATTGTAAATTTTCAACAATGGCAGTGAACCCCAAACCCAACGCTTCAAAGAGCTTCAACTGAATTATTGTGTACAAAATACAACTCTTATACTCGTATTTGTATATTTGTGTATCAGCTTTTGTGCAATATGCCCTGCAATATTTGTCTTCGATGCCATTAGCTACTGCACATGATGATTGATTTTAATTTAATGTTTAATTGTGACTCAAAGTTGGAAGAAATCTAAACTGTTCCTGTCTCTTACCTCAAAGAAGTATTTCTACCAATCTAAGCTACTGTTTAAAGGTCATTTTATAGGTAATTATTTTTTGGAAGAACACCAGATACGTATTATGGTTGGGTATTCCCTATTTAGCTGCAGGGTATACCAAATGTCAGCAATGAGGGCCACCAAAAATGCACTTGCTGTCCTCTGGCCCGGAGAGTATTTTTTTGTGTGTTGTTCGTTATAGGAGTATTCCAGTCCATAATGCAATTGAAGTGCCGGGCCATATGTGCGCGGCGGCTCCACATTGTAAGGAGAGTGAGTTGTAGCAGTAGCAGTTGCTGGCCAACTGGCCATTGTGGCAGATACATTTGGGCATCCCCTCTATTGATGATGCTGCTGCTGCTGATGCTGATTTCGTATGCACAAAAACAGCCGAGTGGCAGATAGAAATTGTCATCAATAAAATAAATTGTTGTATTATTTTCGTTTTCGTTTTATTCAGTGGCCCGCCCCCCCGTCGTTCCGCTGCTATGTTGTGGCATGCAGTTGTTGTTTTGCGATTGTCTGACAAAATTAACAGAAAATAAAATTACTGCTTACATCCCACCACCCCCTGCTGCTGAGCCACCCCTACCGCCTGCTGTCTCCTGTTTGGCAGTGCACTGCATAAATCATGAGGCGAAAGAGAGAGTGAGTGCATCATGTGGGATTTGCTTGGGTCCTGCGAATTGAGTCAATTGTGTGGAAATTATGGATGCATGGATATGGACATGGATATGAATGGTGATTGTGCGCCATTGATATGGACAGAAAGAGTCATTTAAATTCATCTTTCTTTTTTGCGAAATAAATACTCAGAGCCGTCGAGCTTTACAAATGTAAAGTAAATGCCACACAAAAACACAGCTCAAAGTACACGCAAGAACAACAACAATTAAAGGCATTCAGGGCGTGTCCTGTAATTAATAATTTATTGACTAATTGGATTATGATTTGCACACTGCACACTGGAACCCTCTTTGCAGCGCATGCCAGACCTTATCAGCAGAGAGCTCTGACCGTGATGACTGAATTTTTCATGGAATTTTGCCTTTTTAGTGGTTTTTGCAATGAGATTAGAAATATTGTATGCCCATGCCCCAATGCTCTTTGTCTAATTGACATCAAGTGCAGCGTGTTCGAGTGTTTGATATGCGGCTCGAATGGCATTACAAAAAAGAATTAGTACGCATCATTGGAAATTATGTTTTGTTTGATTTACAAACGGAAACAAATAAGCAAAGGTATTCATAATATTACGACTGAAAGATACCACCTGGCATGCAGTCAAAAAAAGCGTACATTAATAGCAATAATAATTTTAACTTATATTGAAACTACTGCGAGCAATTGGATACCTCGATAAGGCTTTGATATAATTAAGTTTAAGCAGGCGTATATGGGAGAACTGCATTGTCTTGGCTATCAATAATATACACGTATTTGAGGGAAGTGCAAACACAGCCAAATGCCCATCACATATCATACAATTGAGCGTAGTTTTATAGGTAATTACATATAATAATTATGCAGATTTTATAAATAAAAATCTAATATATTTCGAGATCAGCTTTTATGATTTTTGCTTCCTAGAATCGCCAAGCGATAACCCGAGCCAGAGACATTATCAGCTTTCGTTTGGAACCTATTGCTGAGCTGAACTCGCCATCTGTTGAGCATTAAAAACCCTGACAATTGCACAGATTCTCGGCAGTTCGTTTGCAATATTTGTGCCGTTGAGATCGCAATGACTTTACCTCGGAGTGGTTCGGGCTTTCAACTGCTTTCGCTGCTGCTGCTGCTGCTGCTGTGGATTGCATGCGCCACTGCCACGGTGTCCATGGACGAATGGGAGACGTACAAGGCGCAGTACGGCAAGCGGTACAACGAAAATGACGATAGACGCCACTATGGCATATACAATCGGAGGGTAGAGGAGGTGGAGCAGCACAACAGGCAATTCGATGCGGGCACTGTGAGCTTCGAAATGGGACTCAATGAGTATTCCGATACCAAGCAAAATCTGCTACCATTCGAAGCGGATGATCCCCCAGAGCCGCCGCAATTAGATATAGCCGTATCGAGCCTCCCAAAACCGCCCAACTACAAGTATTACGATCAGATAAGATGTGGAAGGGACTGGCGAAATGATGGATGTATATCACCGGTGGGTAACCAGGGCACAGAATGCCTGGCCTGCTGGGCATTTGCTGCCTCTGGTGCCATCGAGGCACATCTGGCACTGAAGCATAAACGACTGGTGGAGCTCTCGCCCAAGCAGCTGCTCGACTGTTCGGAATCGCCCAACAGGGGCTGCGAGGGCGGCTGGGTGAGTGTGGCATTCAGCTACGCGAAGAAAATGGGCATTGCCACGAAGTCATCGTATCCGTTTAGGCCAGAAAAGGAAGCCTGTCGCTACAGCAAGTCAACAAGTGCGGGCAGTGTGCTTGGCTATGTAACGCTGATTGCCAATGAAACGGAACTCGCCGAGGTGGTCTATAACATTGGACCCGTCACCGTCTCGCTTGACATCAGACATCAGGCGTTTCCCAACTATAAGCGGGGCGTACTGAAAGTACCAGGATGCAGATCGGAGAGGATATTTCTGCGGCATGCCGTGCTGCTGGTGGGCTTTGGCACCGACCCAGTGTGGGGCGACTATTGGCTGATCAAGAACTCATATGGCACATCCTGGGGCATAGACGGATATCTGAAGCTGGCCCGTAATGCGGGCAACATGTGTGGCGTCGCCTCCATTCCACAGTATCCACTCGTATAAGTTTGTGAGTCATATTTTTAAAATAAATAATACAAAAATCTCCCACTTATGGGGGGCTTCGTTTTTTCGCACTGGCCAGGCTGTCGTTTAGGGACCAGAGCCAGGGCCAGGCCATCAAATAAAAGAGTTCATTTGACCATTTAATACTTTCGGTCTGCCACGAATAGCCCAAGTGTTTTGGAGAGTGGGTGGTGGGTGGGGTGGGAGCACCACAACCCCATAATCTCGAATTGCTGGCCGCACCAGAATATCCAATAATTGACACATAAATAACTTTAAACAACTTACTTACAAGCCCCTGGGCTCATGGGAGATACGAGTATCCAGTGCCAGTGGCATGGGAGCCACGCCCACACAATCTTATTAAAAATGTCCCCGGATAATACAAGGAAGCTGCGAAGGAGCGAGTCGGTGGCATAGTTGGTCGCATGTTTGTGCAACTTTTAACTGCCACCGCTGGGATAAATCATAAAAGGATATTTCTGTGCCCTGAAAGTGGAGCGTAGGAGCAGCTGGACAGAGGACAGAGGGTGGGGTTGGGACTGGGAACTGGGAACTGGGAACTGTTGGGGCTCACTGTCAGGGCCATTACTTGGCTGGAAAATATTTTTACAAGCTCTGCTTTTAATGTGGCCAATTGGCGTGGCTTCTCCCTGGAATTGTCTCTCTTTGTATCTGCGTATTCTTTGTGCCCTTGTGTCCTTGTGCCTTATGCCTGGGCTCCAGCCATTTATTGACATTTCTCTGGCACTTTGCGTGGAGCAGAAACTACTTTGAGTGGACGGAGACCTTTGGAGACTTACTGCCTGTCCCAGCAGCCCCAGAAGTCGCAGTCCTTTCGGGTCGCGGTCACTTTGATGGCTCATAAAAGGATCAATAAACTTGGGAGCGCCCACAGGTGTTGCCTGGCTGTCCCGATTGGCGGCGGGTATTCGAGCCAAAGGCCACAAACAAACTTTAAGTCCTTGAAATAGAAAAACATCATCTCCATCGTTTCGGATCGCATTTGTCCGTTTGCTTTATACCCGGAGAAACGAAACCCGGAGGGACAAAATAGGGAAACGGGCAACGTAGACGGGCGGCAAAAATTCGACTGCCACTCTCTCATCTACATTGTGGGGACATGCAAAACAACTTCCGTTGCCTGTGGCATGCCCCTCCAAACAAAAAAAGAGAAAAAAAGCAAACCCTAAGGAAAACAAACAGCGAACGCTAGGGTACAGTGTGCCCACTCTATGATATTTTTCACTCTTCAGGTCAACGCAGTACATGCCGTAATTTCGAAGGAAATTATTCAAATTAATTTTAGAATTATAAATTAATTTAAATGGTTGTTTAGATCGCTGGTCTTTGAACGCGAAACAGTATGCAAGATCTTGTAGATTTTATTGTTTAATGGCAAAGTTTACAGGCCTTGACTGGGAAGCGTGCAATCGCTGCACGAACAGAAATTCAAGGAAAAAATTAATTTTCCATGCTGACATGAATACTGCGACTGGCTACGAATAACGGTAGGTTATCTGCACTTGTTTTTGTGAGAGTTTCCCCGCGTTTTGGGCCCACTGTTGGCACCAACCCAAAATTTCAGCTCTCGCGGTTTGTTTGCGGTTGTGCTGGCGCTTTCTCACGCCTCTCTTGGCCACGCATTGGGAAACGCAGGAAACGGTGAGAGCCGGGGAGGGGATATGGCAACTGGGGAACAGAATGAAAATGTGTTGCATATGCAAGAGGCGCCCCGACACGCACGACAAAGAGGCAGGCCAACAACAGTTGCAACAGCAGCAACAACAAGAGGAACAGAAGTGGCAGCAAAAGCCAAAGATGTTGATGAAGCACTGACACAAGTGACGACGTTGGCGGCTTGGAGTTTGATTGAAAATTTGCATTTGGGCCTGGCTGACTCTCTTCTGCTATGGCGCCTCCTCCCTCTCTCTCTCTGGGCGTCTTGGGCGGTGCGGTGCGGTACGGTACGAAAAGTTTTGCAGCCACTGACAGCTGTCAAATAGATGTTATGTAGCACGGTTTTGTGGCTATGCCTCGGCCTTGGCGGCAATGGAAGACAATTTTGCGGCATTTTGAATTGTAAATTTCTGCGCGTCAAGTGCCGACGAAGAAATGGCTGCTGCCCCGAATGAATGAACGAATGAAGCGATGGATGGATGGATGGATGGTTGGATGGCTGCATAGATGGATAGATGGCTGAATGAATGGTTGTCTGTCGAGTGTGGCAAACTACTCGGTACTTTTTGGTGGTAGCTCCCTCGTCACATGTGCCACCACAGTGTGGCGTCACCTGGCCCAACACGGTATATCCTGCAACCCTCCCTCCCTGCACTCCCCACTTTGTTTGCATTCATTCATTCCACTAAAAATGCAAAATCTTTCCAAAATTTTCCCGTCGTCACTGCAACTGCAATGCAATTTACACTTGAATACGAAATGTTGCGTATGTTGTTCCCACCGCCCCGCAAAAAAAAAAACACGAAACAAAAACAACCCACAAAAAAAACGGGGAAAGAGCAAATAAAAAAACATAAACCTGTACTACCCGAATCAGATTCACGCTGGGGGATTCCGGGAATTGCGATGCAGGTTGCGGGGGCGCAGGCAGGGCACATTCCGGCGCTTGCTAAGCAACAAATTTCTATGCGAAAAATGCTAAAATTCTCCCCCTCGTAACCCGGTTACTCGATTCCAATTGCGCATATTAATTGAAAATTTCTCACGCAAAAAAGACTCGGCACTCCACAGTAAATTGGTGCAGCGCCCACCTCCCCACCCCAGCCCACAGGCAGCATGCATAACAATTGCATGGGTTGGGCCCCGATTGGTTGTACAAATCGGTATTACTTTGGCCAAATGGAAATGCTAATCAAAATATATGCAAAGACTGATCGATGTGCGCGCAGAATGATGATGGACCAGCAGCAGCAGGCAAACGCACTCGATCGATGCCTGTCAATTATTTGGCCAAAAGAACTAACCAAATTAAATGGGGAATACTCGCCAAGAGATAACTAAAACTCTAAGCCTCATTTACAAATTACTCGCTTCAGCTGTTGAGCCACAGGCTGAGTGCAAGTGCGGGCTTCCTTTCATTAGAGTTGTAGCTGGAGGAGGAGAAGGAGGAGTTAACCTGGCGCTAATTTTTGGCCAAAAAAACTTTTAAATGTTCACACTCCGAGGAGCCGTGTGTCCAGCAGGACACTCTCTCTCTCTCTCTTTGCAGACAGTCGGACATCAGAGCCAGAGCCAGACCAAAAACCCGAGGCCACATCCACAGTTGTGCCACCCTCTAATCATTTTAACAGCTGCCAATCATCATTAGTGCTGGTGTGGAGCTGGATGTGCCATGCCATGCCATGCCGTGCCGTGCCAGGATTTTGGATTTGAGGCGGGGTGCGGGGATCGTGGTGTGAACGTGGTTTGACTCCTCGTCTGTCGGTTTGGGTTTTGTCAGTGCACTGGGTGGCCCATCGAAATTTCAAAGCCATTTACAAGCTACAACTATAAAACCGCCAATTAGCAACGCGTTGCCAATAAACTAAACAGCGTGGGGGTCGGTAGGGCACAGCACCCACAATTCCGATTCTGTCGTCAAACGTAAGCTGGAGTATGGCAGCGGTGGGTATGCCAGAATTTCTTTTTCCGCCTCGCTGCTCCAACCACCCACCAACTGCTTCTGCCACTGCCACTGCTCCTTTCTCCTACTCATGTTAGCCGCGCGTTTTTAAGCCAATTCACCAGACTAATCAGTATAAACCACTTCAAAGCAACGGCAACAGCAACAGCAACAAATTTCCTTCTTTGTAATGCGCCGGGGATGTGTTCGCGAATTCCAATGTGTCTGTCGGTACTAAAGTCCCGGCCCCAGCCAGTTGTACAATCCCGTAGTCGATATAAAATGCTGCTCGAATGTGTGGAAGGTATTTCGCTACCATTTTCACTCACCCTTTCGTGTGATGAGGGGCCATCAAAGGCGAGCCTTTGCCAAAGGGTATGCGTCTGTGCCGCCTGTGCTGCAAGCAAAGATAGCGAAGAAAGCAATGAAATTGTGCGGTTCCCTTGCTGGAAAGAGCATTGCCAGTTCGAAGAGCGGCGGCACTCCTTCGCGCTGTGTGTTAAGTGGTCCCTGGCAAAACGTGTTAAAATGTGTAATTTAATTTCGACAGCCAGCCAGTCGGGCAGCCAGCCAGCCAGCCAGCCAGCCAGGCAGCAAGCAAAGCTCATTTCTCTCAGACATTTACAGCCGCACTCATGTTGAGATTTAAGCGCAAACTTCAAACAAAATTTAAGGGTCTTCTGCGCGCACCAGAAACGGGATTCGACCTAAGCTGGTCGGACACAAAAAAAACTTTGGCCAACGCCTGTCCCAGCCACCAAAAAATAAGCAAACGGACAAGCGGAAAAAATCAGCATTGACAACTGGCAGAGAGTGGGGGAGGGCGATTCCGTGGGTCTGCAGTTTCAGTTCCAGGCACGAGACTCAACTTTGGCGGCCATATGTCAATTTGCTGTTACAACTCGTTCAGTTCACTGCGACGACGAAAACTCTGCAGCTCTGCAGCACTGAAGACTCCGTATTCCACACTCAATTTCAGAGACGCCTCCGATTTGTGGGTCTGGCGCCGACAGGGAGCTGTAGCTATAGCTGGGGCTTGAAAACTTTTTAACAACTTGAACGGGGCGGGGGCGTGGGCGGTGGGGGGGTTCTTGGTCAGCCGAAGAAGTTTTCTAATCTGTTTTCTGGTAGGCAAGAGAAGATACGAGTATGAAGGGAGCACGAGGGGTGCGCGAGCGTGCGGGGGGGGGGGGGGGGAGGTTGATTTTCGTTTGTGATTTTTAAACGGCCCTGGCCATTGATCCGAAATCTTTTGTTGTGCACTGTGTGTCGGACACGCAAGTGTTTACTTTCCCACTATACATGTATTGGGGCGAGGATGGCAGAAAGGACAGGACAGGACCCGGGATAGGACACAGTGGGAACGACAGGACAGGAGAGGACAGGACAGGAAAGGCTCTCTGGAGGTACTATATTTATCTTTGGAGAATTGGGGATTAGTGGGGAGGGGAAATTGGGGCCTAAAATCAACTTGTATAGAAAGTCAATAAAACTGTTTGACAACTCAATGACTGCCACGCAGATTGAGACGGTTGTTTGTCTGTGTGATTGCGGGAAGGGGAGAGGGAGTTTTGTTGTGGGGTGGTTTATTGGGAGTGGGAACGAGCCCTATGGACACATTAAATTTACAATTTATGGCTTGCCAATCGCCAGGAAGTTTTGTGCGAGTTTCCACTTTCTACCCTCCCTCAACTGGGTAGCAGGGTGGGGGCTGGCTGGCTGGCTAGCTGGCTGGCTGATAGGGGGCAGCTTTAATTCGAGCAGAGTCCGATGAAGGGCTAGTAAAGGGGTAGTAAATTCTACTCAAGGACGTCGCCGCTCTCTATCTACTTTGCTATTCACGGCTCCTCCTACATATTTCTACAATTTATCGCAGTCGCTGGTGATGCAGCGGGAGCCACTACAAAACTTTTTGTGGTTGGCCATATATCTTGCTCCACGGAAGCTTTATTTTATCTGCAACGCAATCATCCGATTACAACGCATAAACTGCTTAAAGACTGACTCAATAGTCGTAATGCACAATTCATGTAAGCCGCCGCAGCAGCTAACCATTCGAGTTCTCTTCTGAATAAAGCCATTCGACAGGGACGGACAGACAGACAGACAGTCAGATAGAGAGAGAGAGAGACAGACATTTATGGCATTACTATGATGATGATGATGATGATACCAACTTCACCGACCCAAAGGCCAAAATGTTGTTAAAAATGGCAATTAACTGCATACTCACGCACAGACAGACAGAGACAGACAGACTGAGAGACAGAGAGAAAGAAACGAGAGCAGCGCCCACATGGCGTATGCGTAATTTATCATATTTTTACACGCATTTTTATTTGCATTTTCCGCCATTGCAAGCAAATTTTTTTTTTTTTTTTGCTACTTAAAATTCGATTTATAACAATTTGCGGTAAATAAACTTGCATCATAAATTGCCGCTGATATTTGAAGGGGCAGGAGGCAGGGGCAGTGGGCAGGGGGCAGGGGTAGGGGCAGGGACTGCCTTCTTTTGTGGGGATATTTACAAAAGGGCATTGCACTTTGCTATCATTTTTTTGTATTGCTCAAGAATCATTGTTGGCCGTTGTTTGCTGCGCTTCATACAATTAACGCATAATTTATGCATGACCCGTCGATTGGGTGCCCAGGAAGCGCAGGACCTTCGTATCGGATTCAAAAGGGATTCGAACTCCGATGTGAGGGATGAGCTGCCTTGTCGAGTTTTTCTTTTGGCTTGTAAATAAAAACTTTACATGGCCATTTAACCGAAGGCGTTTTAATACGATAATGACAATATTTCACAAAGGGCGCAACCGGGAACAAAGGACAACGCATTGGCTGTGCAGTTTGGCTGCTGCTGCTGCTGCTGCTGCTGCTGCTGCTGCTGCTGCTGCTGCTGCTGCTATCAGATGCCATCAGATGCCATGGGCGCGCCCCTATTTATTGAACGAACGTGGCTGGCCTCTTGAATGCATAAGAAGCAATTTTCAATCAATTCGATGAAGCCTGCTACTGCATAAAGCCCAAGGCCATAACGGACACCCGAACTCCTTCCACTGCTCCCTGCACGAATGCAATTGTATTAGCAGACTATTCCGGGCAGGAATATTGCTGCAACTGCAGCTAATAAAACTCGTACCTATCGCATGGAGCCAGCCCCATTTCATTAATGTCAAGCACGACCATTTCGAGCCAAACGGCTTTCGGTCTATTTAAAAATTTATAAACTTAAGGTAAAGTCTTACGAGTATACAGAAGTACCAGCAGAGCAGAGCAGAGCTCCTCGCTCTAAATGTTCCTGTTTTCCTCGCAATAAACTTGCAAACCACATGCTGGGGGCAAACCCACAAAAAAGCCATTCCCATTCCCATTCCCCAACGCCATTCAGTTTTGTCTTAGATTGGGGCAGACCAGTGCAGGCGGTTAGGGGTAGAGCAAAGAGAGGGCGTGGCAGCAGTGCGGGTGTGTGTGATTAAAGGGGATGCTATGGGGAATGGGGGGCGGGTTTGAGCAAATGGAAAACCATTTAGCCAATTTAAATGTTGTTCGAACAAGCTGAAGCGAGAAACAAAAACGCAGCGTAATAGACAAAACCCAAAAATCAACAAGAAACACGTACTGACAAGAATTTCGGAATGAACCTAACGATCACAAGATACCCTGTAGGCGGTAAAACATTTTTAAAGTGAGAAGACAGAGGAAAAGAAACTGCCACAGCACAATCCTTCCATTACGAGCTGCTTTCCCCTGGCCAAATCAGATATACCCAGCGATCCTGGGGTATAACTGCCAGCAAAGGCTATAGGGAAAAAGTTACAGCAAAGCAGCAAATCTCATGCAGCAGCACGGCAAGGACGTCAGGAGACGACGCATCCCACGCAACAGATACGACGACACACAGCGATAGTCGTGGAAGGGGGGGAAAGAGAGTCCTCCGAGTCCATCAGTTCATCTTTTGCTCAGCAACTCCATTCCCCAGGCCCCTTTTTCCCATCCACACTTCACTTAATTAGATTGCGCTTTGGGTGCATGTTTACTTTACCGAGCAGCAGCACCAGCAGCAGCAGCAGCAGCAGCTATGAAAAAAACCCGAGAGAAAAGACAGAGGCAGGCGACTAAAGAAAAACAGTCGACACAAATGAGGGAACAAGAGAAATGCTTCACACACACGTAGAAAGCCAGATGGAAAGCACGAAAGAAAGCAGAAAGGAAGGAAAAAACTTATAAAGCACATTTGTGGGCGAAAGTGAGGACGTCTTCATCGTTGGGGCACAAAACAACGAAAAAAGTGCTACATTTCAGAGCAGCAGAGCAGAGGAGTTTGAGGTCTCCAGCTCCCAGTGAAAGAGAGAGGGAGTGGGAGAACTGGGACCTCTAATAACATAATAATAGCAGAGGCCAAATTATTTCCCCAACGTACGCCTCTTGTCCTCGTAGTTGGCAGCTTACCTTGGGGAGCGGGCAGGCCCGGAAGTGACGACCCGAACAGAGGCATCAGCGGATGCTGTACATCCTTTAGAGGCCTCGTCATCATTGCCTAAGCAGTATCGATAGGCAAATAGTTCGATTGCAGGCAATTTGCTACATCTGGCGAGCCTAAGCAAACAGCAAGAGTTAGTTGGTCAACCCTTTTGGGCTGTGACCTCCCCGAAAATGACCCAAGCTTAGGGTTCTTCAATTTTTCATCCTCCGCTGCCCTCCGCTGTTGCTCCATTTTAAAACTACAAGCAGCAGCGCAGTGTGCAGTGTGCAGATGTTGCCACACACACAGTTTCGGACACATTCTCGGTAGCTGCATGTATGTACGAGTACGAGTATGTGTGTGTGTGTGTGTAGTGGTGTCCCCGCGGGCGAGTTGCCTTGATTATGACAGTAGGGCTTACATGTCAGAAACAATGCGAGTGATATCAACAAAAACAACTACGTATACGACTAAACCATTGTAAGCCGGGTTCTTGTTGCTTATTGTTGGTGGTGGTGGGGGGGTTTGCTTTGGTCAATGTTATAATTTGCCACATGTCTCCATGGCTCCTACAAGGACACTCGTACATACGTACATACATACATATATAAATCTTGGGATAATTCTGGTACTCGCATGTTAACCCAAAAGTCAACCCAAGAAATCTCTGGGCTGCCGCTGCCTGATTTCCGTTTGCTTCAACTAACAATTTTCCCATTTAAATGTAGATGGTAACCGCACAGCACACACACACTGCCAGTCCCCCCCCCCATCCTGGCCCCAAACGAACGAACGAACAAACCCTTTCACATGAGAGGGCGCCTTCTTGGCATGTCCTCTTGTAATTACTTGGCCAGTTCAGTTCCTGGGTTCCGACTGGGGGCTGCCTCTGATTGTTGAGTGATAAGTTGTTGTTTTTGTTGTTGCTGTAGCAGTTGTCTGCTTGGAACATGGCAGCTTTTACCCCCAAAGCGCTGGAGGGTCCTGTCCTTCACTTGCACCAACACACTAGACCCGACTCCTAGCTCCCCCAAAATCCGCTGCAGGCTAACAGTGGGTGAGTGTGGGGCGGGGACGTGACTACTAACTAACTCGCCTTGGACTCGCCGAGGGACCTGCGAGGGTCGTCATCGGCACCGCGCGTTGGCGTTGGTGTTGTTTTTGCTGTTTTTGGTGGCCCAAATGTTGCTCTAAATTGTTAATTAAATTTTTGTGTTCTCATTCTCTAACGGACATGTGGGTGGGGAGGGGGGGGGGGGGGCAGGCAATAATAGTGGAGAGCAGCAAAGCACACTCTTTTTTTTCTGCAGCTAAAGCTAACGGTTTTGTATTCCCTTTCGACGGGTGGTGGGTATCTGTGTTTCCAGGCGGCATCTTGCAGCATGCAGAACTTTCCACTTTTCCCTTTGACAGCACCAGTTACCAGTTTTAATTTAATTAGTTAGGGTATTGTGTGTGTCGGCTTCCCCCCGCCACACATGAGTCTTATTTTCTCGCTCTTTCTGAAAGTGAGTTACAGTAATTAACAGCAAATGTTGGTTTACCACGACAACAGAACGGAAACCGCCACAAAAGAAGATGAAGATGGACTAACTGGTTGGAGCGACGACTGCATTAGATCATGGGGAGACATGCCCAAAAGCAGCGCCGCGCAGCTCCTTTAATTTTTGTATCTCCCACACTCTCTCTCTCTCTCTCTCTCGTCATGTCAATGCATTGCATTACGAGGGTCGCTGGGCATACTCAACTAGTTTTATTTTCGACCCCAGACTGTGCCCACTATCAGTGCAACGGCCAGTGGGCCAACCGCAACAGCAATTGTACGAGCGAGTGGCAATTACAACAATCAACGGAATACAACGGACGGGACGACGGCTCGTCGCCGCATAAACGATAAGCGATGACAGATGTATGGGAAGGGGAGTCCGTACCAAGAGCTGGGCCTACTACGAAACCAACAACCGCGATTACACAAACGAGGGCTTGGACAAGAATAACATTAGCTGTGGCTAAGTTGTGGCAACCAATAGGATATAAAGACGAAAGATACATCTGCTATATATCAAAACTAATCAGTCAAAAGAACAAAAGATATGTTCATCAGATAGATGGCATATACATACATATGTACATACATACATATATACATTGTACATAGCTTCAGAAATGTTAAAACAAACAATGGCGAATATTATGCCACCTAATTAGAACAATTTAATGAGGAAAAAAATTGTTTTTCCACCAGGACAATGCAAGGGTGCAACTGCATGTGCAGTTTCCATTACAAAAATCCATCAATTAGGCTACGAATTGCTATCTCATGCACCCACCCTCTGGGGTGGATTTCTCTGGATTTAGTCCCTAGTGACTATTTTTTGTTATCAAACATCCAGAAATGGCTCGGTGAAAAAAGATTTAAGTCCAACTATGCACACTCTTTGAGTCACACTCCAACATCATTATCAGCATAAGTATATGTACAAAATCCATATTTTTCGGGCTGAACTGAATTGAAATGTCATAAAAAATGTGTCATAAATGGCTTTTAAAATGCTGCCCAAGCAGCTATCGAGGTACATACATATACATACATACATACATATGTACATATAGTGACCTTCATTTGCATCTTTGAACAAAGAAACTCTTCTGGCTTGACGTTCCGTATCGGCAGGCACAGGCACAGGGCCATTACCCAATTGCGATGATATTTAAGTTTCTTTTATTTCCCATGTCGCCCCGCTTTGAGTGTGCTTCGATTACCAGGCGTCTCTCCCGCCTGGTGGGTTCTTAACGATATGCGACTATTTTGACCCCAAGAGACCGGCACAGAAAGAGAGAGAGAATGCCGTACAGAGGGCCCCAAACAGCAACAGCAACAGCAAGAAACTGAAACTGAAAACACACGCACACAGCTGCACATTACGCCACAAATTTATTTGGATTGGGGTTGGGTCAGAATTTAAATATTCCAACACGCCAGCCAGCCAGTCAGCCAGCAGCACCGCACCGCCATATCACCATCGGCAATAACAACAAAGTATAAAACGGCAACTGATTTTCGCCCGGTACCGGGAACTGATCGACAGACGACAGACGACGGATGGCGGATGGACGATCGTTTTCGATTCAGATTCCAGCCCAGATTCGGTCTTGGAACTTCGGGCTCGATCTGCTTGATTTGTCATGAGTCCCCGGTCTGATCCATTTGCCTATTCCCCATCCCATACCATTCCATCCCGTCGAGTCGTCATCTTTTTTCTTTATCTACGCGCGCGTATTGCCAAATGCAGCGGGGGCGGGGGAGGAGGAGGTCTCAGTATCTCTGCCTTTGGCCCGGGGTCTCAGTCGATTGGTTCATCAGAAAAAATGTTGGTTAAAATTATTCCCAACATGGTCTGGATCGTTTCCCCCTTTTTGTGGACACAAACAGTCGCAGTCGCCTCGCTTATATATTTTATGGCCTGATTGAGTTGAGTTGAGTTGGGTTTGGGGTTGGGCTGTGAGCTGCGTTCAATTAGGGTTCGTTTTCGTTTCGTTTCGGGCTTATCGAATGGGTAAGAAGACAAGCAAAAAACGCCAACAGTTACGATCGTTCATGTTCCTCTCCACTCTCCACTCTTCTGCCTGGCCTGGCGTTTTGACCTGTGTCAATATTTATTGACTTTGTATTTACAGCCAAGACTCTATTTGCATTGAATTAGTGATTAATTTCACTGATAAGGCGACCCGATCGTTTGCCCATGGCATGGGGACAAACGAAGAAGGGCTCTGGTATTTCCTAATACTCGTATAAGTACGAATATGCACACATCTGTACATTTGTACGAGTATATTCATGGGTTGGGCGGTTTTACTGCTTTCCATATCAAGAAGATATGTATATTGGAGTCGTTCAAAGGAGTGTAGTCTTAAAGAGAAGAGAAGTTGCAGGAACAAAATACGCTTCAAATATACACAATTTCTATGTACATTAATGATAATATTTTGGGTACAAAAGGAGTCGAAAAACTTGATTATGTATCTGCGTTGCTATACCTTCACCTTCTGCAGTGAAAAAACTGGAGTTAAGTTAGTACAATCTTTTTGGTACACAATTTGGACCCATTTAATATACATATATCCTTGATAATCTCGTATTACAGATGTACGTATATTTACATGTACATATATTTATTCTTTTATGAACAAATTCATATTTTATTTCATTGTTAAAAATCTTCCTGTGCATGCCATTCGTTTGGGCTCTCAAATTCACTTTACTTGAACATTTTATGGCTGCCCAATTAACTGCGCATTATTGCCAGAGACCAACTAAAGGGCAGAAAACTCATTTTGCCCCATAAAAGTTCACATAAATACATCCGTACATACGTACATACATATGTATGTATGTATGTATGTATGTTCATATTTATTCTTGTGCGCATACAGATGTATGTATGTATGTATGTACATAATGTATGAGAATTTAATCAGCAGTAGCCGTCAAGTAGAAAACAAATTCCGCTTGCATGGCTTTCAATTTGGCTTGAAAAATTCCAAAAAGCGAAAAGTCAAAGCGCGGGGTAGACGAAGGTCTTTCATCTGGCGAGCGATCATGCGATCGGGCCAGATTGAGGCGTTGGGTTGGGTCATAGGGGGTACTGCAACGGAAGCGGCCTGCTGTCCGTCCAGAAGATTGTGAGCGCGAGAGATGGAAGGAGATGGGATTCCACTGAGTGTGTGGAAGTGGGGGCCCAGAGTTTTGCCAGAAAAATGATCGTGACAACATTTGTGCGGGCACGTTGTGGCTGCTGGCTTGCTTGCTGTCCCAAAACAGAATACATTAATTGACACTTGGCCGGAAATAGTTCATTAGGCATAAATTACGTACAGACAAAGCATTTCTGATCCCTCTCTCTCACTCTCACTCTCTTGCTGCGCCTCTCTTTTTGCCATTTGCTTGCAGTTCGAGAGTCCGAGTTGTTGTCGATTGTAGCTGCTAGATTTTTCAGCGGCTTAAATGGACAGGGAACAGGGAAATAGGGAACGAACTATTACTGTTATCTCTGCTGCTCTGCAGCGAATGTGAGTGCAAAGCGCAGGGCCACAACAAACGCACACACAAACGGATCGGATACTCTGGCATACACATGTACTTTTGTCTCGCTCGCTCACTTACCCACTTACTGCAAGTCCTCTGTCTCTGTTGCTCCTTGGCAGTATCCACCAACATGTGTGATCCAAATGTTCTGTGCTCTTGTAAATTTTTACAAACGAGGAAGTAAGATAATGAACTGAACTTCGACTTCGGATTGGAATTGAAATCGCGGCGGCGGTAACTGCAGCGAAAGAAGACGGCCGCGGCGAAAGGCAGAAAGACCGAACCGAAGCAGCACAAACAGAACAAAAATTCAACTAAAACGCAATTGTAGACGCGAAGAAGAGACAGAAACGAATTTCATCGTTCCCCTCCCTCCCTCCATCCAGCCCTCCTTCACAGCAAATTACTTAAGCGGGCTCAAATCTGCCCCCTCCAGCAGATCCCCCTCTTGAAACACACACACACACACAGCAGCAGCAGCTGGTTGATAGGCAATGGGGAGGGGAGGGTGATGCATACGAAATGGAAACTGAAATGAGTGGTGCTGCAATTGTTGTGGGACAAGAAAGAGGGAGTTTGAGGAGTACACTGGTACACGATGCGATTGGACCACTACGAGTGGGCCTCGTCCCGGCAATAGTTTGTCTCGCTCTTAATAAATAAATTTAATCTGTGGAGGGTACGAGTATGCAATGGGGTGTACTAGACCGTTCTCTACTTAAAAGCCGACCAAAGTGTGGGCTATACCCTCTATAGCATACTATGATTCTGTGTCGATCTCTGTCAGCCTGGAGGTTTAAAATTGACTTTAAAACCACGTGATTAAACAGTAAAATTATGTACCCCCTGCAAGCAGTTTATGCGATTAAAGCCTTCATTTAAAAAATAATTAATTGCACATCTTATTAATTAAATGAACTAAGAAGCCTCCAGCTGTAGGGTATAATATTGCCATCTCTGTCGCGAAGAAGACGAAACGGCGAATTCGTCCATCGCTACTGTAAAGCGTCGACGGATTTTTGTACTACACACATTTTCTTGTTCTGTTCTGTTTCGGTTCTCCTCTTGATTGTATTCACGGGAATGTGCGCAAGTGTGTGTGTGTGTGTGTGTGTGTGTGTCGCTGTCGCTGCTTTTCGCGTTCATTCGCTCGTCGTTCTTCGTTTGCTTTTACTTTCTGTTGCTCGGTTGTGTGATTGCAATTAAACGGCATTTTTCCCATTCTGGTGAGAGCGGAGAGCGAGCGCAGAAGAGAGCGATTGTGACCTGGTCTGGATCAACGTCTGTCTCGGCCCGACTTACTCCGATAACGGTACACTGTGTTCTATCTAGGCAGCGGGTCAGACAGAGAGAGAGAGAGACGAGACTGAGAGCCAAACAAAAAGAGAGGGAGAGGGAGAGAGAGGACTGTGTTGTTGCGCTCTGCTCTCCTCCTTCATGCTGTGCGCGTGATTTTCTGGCTTTGAATGCGGGCTTGCTGCCAGCGTCGACGCCGCCGCTCGGTTTTCTGCCGCTGTTCGTTGTCGTTGCGGTGGTTGTTATTTTTTTGGTTTCCGTTTTTATTCGCCGTTTAAACTTGGTCGTGAGAGGGTAAGCCTCCAATCCGCCCTGCCCGCGATCGTGCCGTGTCGTCTTAGTGGAAAAAGTGCAAAGTGAAGACGAAACACTGGCCGCCAACATAAATCTGCAGATTCTCCAGCACATCTTGATGGCTCCCGTGAGCGCTATCTCTGGCCGATCGCCCAGCGCCACCAATTCGTTGCAGGACCTGAGCGCTGCCGCCGCTGCCATTGCCCTGGACATGACGCCCAAGGTGGATCTGATGCCTCTGTCCTCCTCCACGGCAGTGGCGCCCACGCAGAAGATCAAGAAATGTGCGTAGTCGTACTCACGCCTGCACCCCAAACCAACCCCTGTTTTATTTTCTGTTTTCCCCCTCCCGTAGTGGTGCGTCGAAATGCCTCCGACAAGCTAAAGCTCATTCAAATGGTGCACGACAACCCCATTTTGTGGGACTCGCGGCTGCCCAACTTCAAGGGCGCCGAGGAGGAGAAGAACCGCGCCTGGGAGCACATCGGACGCGAGTTCAATGCTCCGGGTCGCCGAGTGGCGCGCGCCTTTAAATCTCTGCGAGAATCCTATCGCCGGGAGTTGGCCCACGTCAAGATGATGGGCAACGGCTTCAAGCCCAAGTGGAGCCTGTACGAGGCCATGGATTTTCTGCGAGATGTCATCCGAGAGAGAAAGTGAGTACGAATTGGATTGGCTAAAAAGGAAGGTTTGTGTCTCGATTGAGTTAAATGGGTTATGTCTCAGTCGATACACCATTAAGGGTCGTGTTTTTTTATATTTTCAATGTTATTTCGTGTTTATCAAGTCGTTAGCTCATCTTACACTCACTTTGTGGCATTCATTGTCTGTGCTTTTTTTACTAATATTACAAAGAGTTTCGATAAGCGTCTGTCTGCCCTCTTGATCGATTCATAATAGGCGCATTCGGGGTGTGCGGTCAAAGTGCACCTTCAAGTCATGAATAATGGGTTTCGTTCTTGGCTTGGCTGGGTCTGTCATTCTCATTCTCATTGTCCGTGGCTTTGTCTCACACAAATGTGTATGTGTGTGTGTGTGTGTGTGTGTGTGTGTGCAGAGCGCGGGTGCAAACTTTGCTAGTCGATCCCATTTATACATATTTCCTTTGGATGACTCACATTCGCTAGATCTTGGTTGCAAATCGAAAAGATGGCACACACAGAATTAATTGTTATTGTAGCTGAGACGCACACACACACACAAACACACACACACACACACACAGACATATCGTATAAGGTCGGGTGGGGGGTAAGGTTTGTGTTCTCCCCGTTTTAATGTTGTTGTTGTCGTCGGTGATCGGTGGTGAAGCAACGTCAATTTGTGGTTGAATGTTATGTTGCTGGTAGGGTGGCGGCCATAGCCAAAATAATTGTTTAGAGTTCTTCTTGGAAACCTATCAGTTCATGGCGATGGCGCCTGCTGTCCCAAGCCCCATTGCAGTTTATTTCCTTATGGTTTATGTGAGTCACGCTAATAGGCAAACAATTTGAGGAATTTTTACCCTTAGTTGATCTGCCTACTAGTTGGGATCGAATTTATAAGAAAGCTGCAACTTCTATTGCAAGCAAATTATTCCGAGCCCTGTCGCCATATCCTTTCAAACACTAACCAGTTGGCATCGCTGATGATTTGCATATGCCTCGGAACTACGAGCTCGGACAAATCTCAGCTCGGTATCTGAGAAAAACATCTGCCCAAAACAGAAAAAACAAAAAATATATGCATATGTACATATGTGGACTGTGGATGGGATGGACGTGTGTGCACATTCAAGTACTGGCAGAGCGAAAATCGGAGCGGTAACGTGGAAAAAACCAATCCCGAACAAAGGAATGACCAGGCCAGAGACCGAGACCGAGACCCGGCAGTCGAGAGTAGAGTCTGCCCCGACCAATGTTCTGGCTCATATGGAGGAGCTCTACTTGTATAAGAATGTCGGTTGGTGTGCGTGTGTGTGTGTGTGTGTGTGTGTGGATTGTACTTTATGTACATATTTATATGAAATAAGGCCATTTCCTTTCAATTGACTGTACCCACATGGACAACAAGCAGCCAGTTGACGGCCCCGACACATGCCCGCACACCACACACACACACACAAGAGTCCATATGTATATATATTTAAATTTTTATTATTTTGAGCTGATAACAGACAACACAAAAACGAAATGGAACGGACCCGGCCCGGTACAGCGCTTGAGCCGCAGCCATAGCCCCATGTATAGAGCCATAGCCATAAAAACAGATCTCGCCAAGCAGCGAATATTCCTACAGTATTATACAACGACAGTGGCGAGGTCTCGCCTCCAGCCACCAGCCTCCAGCTTCCAGCCGCCAGCCTCTAGCCTTAGCATCATCGCCACTTGAACCAAAAACAAAATTGAGGGAAGCTGCAAAACCAACAAAAATACAACAAAAAAAGTACTGCTGGTGGTGGTAGCGCAGCAAGCAGCAAGCCCGAGCCTCAGAGACAGTGAGAGTGTAAGAGAAGGAGGAATAGGAGGGATAGAGAGACAGGGAGACAGGGAAAGAGCGATAAATTAATGAGAGCAATATGAAAATGACAATCGTGGACCAAGTTTAGAAAAGAATCGCAGACGAGTGTCGGTCGGTCGGTCGGTTGACTGTGGGAGAGAGAAAATGAGGCATGTCAGTGTGTCAGTGTGTGTGTGTGTGTGTGTGTGTATGGGTGAGCAATTGAACATTCTAGAGCCAGTCTCAGCCTCGGCTTTGGCTTCGACTTCGGCCAGGGTTAAAAATATGCCCACGACCAGCCCAGCAGCGGACGGACGGACAAGCGAAACAGCAGAGCCACATAACATCAGTCCGGGCCTGTGGGGTTGCTCGGCCATCTACCGTCTCTCTCTCTCTCTCTCTGCTCCCCGATCGGGTCGCCTTTGCGTTCACGTACAAACGCGTAAACACAGTTGTGATCAAATTAATAGCAATGCAAATTAAAGTTCTGCTTACATATTTCCTTGCACACTTTTTGGCATTAAATATCTGTCTTCATCGGAGTTTTCTTAAAGATATTCTTTGGGTTGCCTTTTATAAGTTTTAAGAACTCAAAATATCAGTCCTAATAGCAAGTGTTGCTATTATTTTGACCGCTGCTGTGCCACACACATCTGAGCTTGAATGTTCCTGTTCGGCTCTTTGCATTCGGCTGTCTGTGTGTCACGCTTATGATTTAATAAGCAAATGAGCTGCAAAATTGATGAAACTGTTGTTTGCCCTACCCCCCAGCCGACGCCCGTTCACTACCACGGTAGCCGACAAACCACGCCCCAAAATAACAGTACGTCGATCTCCCCCTCTGTACAGAATGTTTTTGCAGTGCGTCACTGACAAAAAGTGGGCGTTTACCCCCCCCCACATTCCATGCGATGCCATGCCATGCCATTCCCACAACTCTGCACTGCCAAATATTTGTACACGATTAGGCAATTGGAGTATTATTATTATTACTTTTATCACTCGATCCATAAGCTGGGATTGGGAAATTGTTTTTAAAGATCAGCATAATTATTTGATTTGTACGAAAATGGGGAGTGCTTAAACGACTCAAACGACAGACAGAATAATCTGGCCAAGTGCAGATAACGCGCCGATTTGTGGAATTTTCCCTGAATATGCCACAAGCGTGGATTGTAGTATGTATGTGGAAGTGTAAACTTTCAAATGGTCTGGTCTGGTCTGGTCAGGGTCCTGGGTCAGAGCGGAAGCAAATATTGATAAGCCAAGGGAACAGCTCAAACTCAAATTCGAGCCAAGACCACAGAAGCCGCACGCAAATAGACCTCTTCCAGATAGTGGAACGAACATGTGAAAATGCATTTGGCCCTGATTAGTCCTGCATGTCAGTTGGTGGGACTCGGGTCTGAGCCTGGCATATCGTTTTACACAAATTTTCCAATTGTCAACTACCTGCGAGAGACAGAGAGAGAGAGAGAGCCCTAAGGGAGATAAGGCATAGAGTGTCTCGAAAGAGGGGGGAAAAAATCTCTTCATTATTCCCCTTGTCAATGGGCACACAACTGGGCCAAGCCGCGACATTTAGCAAAAAATTGGAGTTGGGGCAGGCAACGCTAAAAATAGCCACGTTCAGGCGTTCCTGTTACTCAGAGCACCCAGTGTAGAGTGGTGGAGTAGTCTTCCCTGACAGCTGCATTGTTTTTGGGAAAATGCTCTTGAAATTTGAGACGCAGGAAACCAGCCCCGAACCCAGAGGGCGACCAAAGAGAATGCGAGAGCCAGGTTTGTTTTGGGACATTCAAATAAATTCTGGTTCTGGTTCTGCTCTGTCCTTTTGGTACCACTACATATGTACATATGTATATTGTATCGAATCTGCTTTTGGGGTTTGTTTGAGCACGTTCTTCGTTGTTGGACTACTATAGGGGGGTTGACTTGGATTTTGTCTATTTTTGGGTTCATTTGGATTGGTAGGGAAAATAGGAGAATGGATTTAAATCCGTTTTTAATTCAACAGCTTCCTTTTAGGGATTCTCAATGCTCTTGCCTTTAAATAAATTTTTAATTTTTGCTTTTTCCTTCTTTTTTTTTCTTCCATCAGAGGCGCCTCACATGCCACAGATCTCAGCCTGAGCGCCTATGCTGCGCATCTGCACAACAACAATAATAGCCACAATAACAACAACCACAGCGCCCTGGGAGGAGGAGGAGGAGGAGCTGGTGGCAAAGGAGGCGCCATGAAGCTGTCCTCATCCTTCAACGACTCGGCCTCTGCACTGAATCTGTCCAAGTGCTCGACCCTGAATGCGAGCGGCGACGATTACTATTGCGATTACTACGTGAAGCCGGAGCTGGATCTCTCGACGGGTGGCGGGGCTGGCAGCAGCAGCAGCGGAAGCTGCTCGGGAGGTGGCGGAGGGCCGCCCGCTTTGCCCCAGCCTGCCCATCAGCATCAGCAGGCGAATAACGACAGTCGGGTGAGCTCCACCAGGAATGAGCATCATCACCTGCAGCAGAGCTACGACGACATGGACGCGAGCTCGTTGCGGAGCGGCGATGAGGATGCGGATGCGGATGCTTGCAATGCCTCCGATGGGGTGGAGGAGCTGGAGGCCATTGATGCAGACTTTCCCTATCCCCTCATACTTGACTCGAACTCGCCGGGGAGCACCAATGCCGGCGTGGATGAGGTGGCTTCCTCACGTAAGCGTCGTCGCAATGGCGAGCACGAGGACATGGACGACGGCGATGTTGACGGTGTCGGCGGTGGTGTTGTCATCGACGGCGATGACTATGAGGAGCAGATGCTGCAGCAGCATCGCCATTTGCGTCAGCAACAGAATGCCGCCGTTGTCACCGGGGGATTGGATTTGCCGCCACCCCAAACGGTACGCGAGGTCCTCAACTCGAAGTTCTGTGGCTTCATCTCCGCCAAGCTGAACAGCATGGAGGACTCCGAGGCGGACAATCTGATGAATCGCATTCTCCTGCTACTCGTGCAGATGCAGCAATGCGAAGGATCTGTAAAGTAGCGGAGAGGTTTCGGGATCTAGTTTTAAGGAGCGAAGATAGCACATTATGGATTAATGCGGCTGCTCAAAGCAAATAGTTTTCTTGCCACATCATTTTGCTCCCCCACACCCACACCCACACCCACACCCTCCCAATTTTTGCCATAAGAAACAAAAATGCCAAAACTGTGCCATACCAAAAAAAAAAAGAAGAATCGAACAAAAATGTAACTGAAGGAACTGGTTATACCTTAGGGATCGTATCGTTCCTGCTCTCATATCAATTAATACATCTCAAGCAAGCAAAAAAACAAACACTCAAAGAAGAAAGACAACACAAAGACAAAGAGAAAGACAAAGACAAAGAAAGTAAGAAGGTTAAGAGATTTAGTCTAGTGTAAATGTAAATGTTAATTTCGTTTTAAGCCCCCGATCGACTGTAGATCATTTCGCATATAGTAGTACATACTCGTATACATATAATGCTCCCCACACCCCCCCACCGCCCCACCGCCCAACGTCTCATCACATGAAAGAGAGGAAAGAAACACTACACGAAGTAGCATATTCCGATATTTTTTGTTATCATCTAAGATCATTAGTTCAAAACACACTTCAAAGCTTGTTCTAATGCGAAACAGAACAGAATATATCTTAGCGTTAATTTCACATGAAAAACATATTTATAAGTTCCTTTATCTTTTTCTTAATTAACCTAAACGCAAAGAGCTTGCCATATTTTTTTGCAAAAAATATCCTGGAGAGAATATACACAAATTTTTGGTTTAATAAACACACAAAATCGTGTAAGGAAATGATATTTAATTAGGGATGTGTGTGTGTGTGTGTGTGTGAGAGATTTGTGATAAATACAATTGGATTTTCCCTTTGCTTAGCTGTCCTTCGATCCTTATCAACATTTCTGGTATCTGTAATCTTATTGTTTGTGCTGTAATTTGTCTCACAGTATTCAAACTGTTTTCCATATATCAATGAACACGCCGAATCGTCGGACAATCCCTCCCCCATCTGCGTACAGACCCGCATAGACCATGACCAAGTCGCACATTTGGCCAGATGTCACACATACACACACCTACATGGCCCGTAGAAACCCTCTTCACACACGAGACTGGCGAGAGATACCGAACCATTAATACAGAAGGCGTCATAAAAACCAGTCAACAATGAGACAACAGATTAGAGCCTGAACATGCGCATGCGCCAGGGCCTGAGATGCTCTGCTCGCATGCTCGCACGGCTCAGAGAGGAGAGCCACCAGATGCGGACATGCCACAACCAAAACCGATACAGACCCGCCTGGGACCAGGCAGAAGGACAGTCAGAGCGAGCATTCGCAGCAGATCTGGCTATGAATGAAACGCCGGCAAAGGAAAGGGAATGGGGGCAAGGGAAACACACACACAAAAACACACAGAGTGAGCACATTTTGAGGCTGTGGCGAATGCTAAAAACCAAGATAAAGCAACCCTTAAAATGGGAATTGGCCTGGCCAGGCCTCTGCCTAAAGCAACAAAGAGCATCAAAACCCTCAGGAGCTGCAGAAATCGCGTCGCGCATGCCCGCGGAAAATTGCCAAAAGCGGGCCTCGGTCACGACAGAGCTGAGCGCTCAGAACTGGTTTCCCATAGCGTTGATGGCTGGATGGACCCTTTTTGTTGGCCCTCTTTGAGAGCCGCTTAAGGGATGCTGCCATGTTGTCTGAATGCTGACGGGCTCTGGGGTTCAATGACCATGGCTATAATTCGAGGGTAACACAAGAACTTGAGGCGACGGCAGTCGATAGCGTTGATAAATGATTACTTGAAGCACACACACACACACACACACACACACACACACACACACACACACAGCCATAATGGTAGTAGGTAGATTCATGTAGTAGAAGAACGGAAATCACTTTTTTAATTGGATTTACATTTGGTTATAAAATATATATAGCGATAACCCCAGAAGATTTTGCAATTTATAATCTTAATTTAGCCTAAATAACTTTTACTGTGACTTGCAGCAGTTCCCATGCAAAAGTTCTGAACGCTAAACTATTATTATAATTTCAATCTCTTGTCTGGTTACTGATTCATCACTGATTATTCTTCCACAGATCAGGCCTGTCGGCTCCTTGCAGCACTGGAAACAGATTGTTGAGACTGCAACATTTTCATCGTGCTCCTGGTGCACGGTGGTTCGTCCAATCGAAGGTACCGCCAGCTGAGCGGCCAACCTTTGGCCAGATTTTCAGACGGAGTGGCGCTCGATTTTCGTCTACATTTTGCTTGGAGTTCCGGCTTGCGGCGGCTCCTTTGCGGCAACGTTTCAGAATGGTTTTTAGCGGCTGATCGAAACTTCTTCGCGGACCCCTCTTCAGCCGTGCGTCGTTGGTACGGCGGCACGGACTGCGTCTTGCGCAGCTCAGAGTAAAGTCTTTCGGGACTTGGATACCGATCCATTCTGGACAACCTGCTTTTAGTTGATGTATTTTTGGGTAAACTTATGCCGACTGAACCACTCTTTCTGCGCGATCGGTACGAGGGGCAATCTTTGGCACATTCGCCCCTAGAATGTCTATTGCCGGCATCGCCATGGGCCCCTTGGCCCCCTTGGCCCGCTTGGGGGGCGTTCTTTCCACCCTTCTTGTGCTTGCCTTTGCCCTTGCGGTTCTTAGACTTGGACTTGGAAGGAGATTGGTTGCCATCAGTCCCCAGGTCGCTGTCCCCGTGGATGGTGTCCGACCATGACTCTGAGAGAAACGTTCCTTTCGACGTATTTCCCCGTAGTTCTTCTGCACCCAACACATAGTCCTGGCTGTCGTACATGCTTCCATCCGCACCCTCTCTGTACATCACAAAGTCACCGTCGGCCGCATCGGCAAGGTTCTGGAGACGTCCCCGTAGCTGGGCGATGATCTTGTGCTGCTTGAGACGCACATTGCCCAGTGTCGTGGCATCCGACTGTAGTGTGGGCAATGTGTCCTCGTGGTCGCAACACGAATGGTCCAGTGGCTCGCACGTCAGGCGCTCCAGTTCCTTGAGCAGCGTAATCCTCTCGGAGTCGGAGGCGGCGGCTATTTGTCGCAAGCGGAACTGCACCTTGGCATACTGCGATGTCATGGTGAAGAGAGCCTCCTGCAATTTCTGGACATCGTCCTCTAGCTGGCACTCGTACGCGGTCAGCTGTCGTCCGACCATGTGTCCATCCTCATCCATTTCGGACTCTGAGCTGGAGTGCAACGTTCGTTGGCGGGTCGAGACATGCTTCGGCTCCCCCGTTGACTTTCCCTTGTGACTTTTCGTTGATCCTGCCACCGTATCCTTGGACTTCTTAGCCGTTAAATGCTTTTGTTTACCCTGGGATCCTACATCATGTGACTTTCTTGTGTCCACCTTCGTGGGTTCTGCCACCGTATCCTTGGACTTCCTATCCGTCAAATGCTTTAGACAGCCATCTTGTGACTTGGATTTATCCACCGGCTCCGCCTTTTGCTGGGCAGCTTTACTAGTGGACGGTCGATGTTCCTGTTCCTGTTCCTGGTGCTCCTCACCTTTTTCTTTTTTCTTACCACAGCATCCAAATCCACATGGACATCCACAACCACAGGCACATGTTTTCAACGACATTTTTCTGGCGGTTCTGCTTGTGTCTTAGCCTGGCTTGCAGTTGATTTGGGTTCTGGGATCTGTTCGAATGATTTAATTTTGAGAGTTTTCCAAAAGTAAATCGAGAATTTGTGTGTGTCGGAGAGTGTGTGTGTCTCGACGAGATTACTCACAAAATATTTAAGCCTCTGATCAGTGGGGGAACAGTCTTTCGAGGTTCTGGCAGATCCACTTGGCTGCTATGATATAAGCGTAGACAAAGATGAACAGAAACACCAGACATGGGATGAGCAATTCTATATCTGGGTGCATGTCCGACTGGCCTTCGATTGGGTTTGAGCTTTCACTCCAAATAGTTTCAAGCAGTTGCCACAATTTTTGACAATTTCCTAAGCGCTTGCTTGCCTCCAAAGCTATTCTCGATTAATACATAGAAGCGACCATGAGGATGGGCCTGGATTTGTGTAGCCCACGAACCATTATCCCCATTGTTGCCGATTCATTGACACTCGGCTTTAACTAGATACTCGTACAACTCTCGTACTCCTCCTCCTGCTGCTCCTCCTCCTCCGTCCGGCACTCGGACATTGTTTGGAAAACAAACGCCGAGTCCCTGGGCAGGGAAACACTCCATGCAGAGGTGGCCGCATGCAACATTAACACGCGAAATGTGCAACAAGCTGAAAAATTGCTAGTTGTAATCAATGCCTGACCGGAGCCCATACCCTTCGCCGCTCTAGCTCTACTTTTACTATCAGCATTCGGGCCATTCGATGCGCCACAGGGCGCCAGAGCAGAACACACTAACCAAATTTCATGTATCCGAAAGATTTAGCCGTGTTGCGAGCAATTGATTTGGCCCCTACACGGACGAGGACGCGGACGCGGACGAGCACGCGGACAAGGGCACAGACACGGACACAGAGGATTGGGGGAAGGGATTTGGTATGGGTATGGACACGGAACACGGACAGGAAGGCACCTGGCTGCGCTACGAGTGCAAGCCCTTGAGGGAATGCCGAATTGGAGCGAAAGCCCGTTGCACGAACAGTAGGAGGGAGAGTCCTCTCCTCCTTCTCTGCCTTCCGCCTCCGCCTGGTATCGGGGAGCAAATGCCGCGTTGCGTCATTTGTAAGCGGATGAACATGAAAACTATATAAGATTTTAGGCAAATTGGGGGATTGGGTGGTAAATGGCTGGCACTACACTGCCACCCACCCACCCACTGCAGTGGGGCGCGTCTGTCGGTAGTCGTGCGTGCGTCTCGTTTTGCAACGGATTTTAAATGAAAGCTGATTACAGACAACCGAGCCAAAAGGGGCAGCAGCAACAGCAGCAAAAAAATTGGTAAAGAAAAATGGCTAGAAGCATCTGGAGCATCTGCCCTGCCCTGCTCTGCCCTGCTCTGCTCTGCTCTTTGGGCAGTTTTTTGTTGCCCGTTCTTTGGCACTCTGGAGGGGGCTTTGGCAGGGTGTTTGGACAATCAGATAACAATATTACTTAAGCAGTTCTTTGTCGGCTTCTCTTGCTAGCTTATTTATTATCACCCGACCCCACCACCCTGCCCGTGCACTGACGACTGCCCACCCATGGAGAGTGTTGGGGCAGGTCCTCTGGCTGGTGTCCCATTTGGCTTTCGCACTTCGGACCTCGCACCTCGTAAATCGCAGCAAAGTGGAGTCCGCGGAGTCGGAGCTGGTAGCTGGAGAAATGATATGGCCTGGCCAGAACGTCAGCTGTCAGCAGTTTGTGGCCGGCTTGGATATGTGGAGCACGACGGCGAGAGAGAGTAGAGACATTGAGAGCGTGCGGCACAGCCGAGTGGAGCCGAGCCGAGTGGCTGCTCTCTCTCTCTCTCTCTCTCTGCTGGAAGTTTTATGGCAAAGTGTGCCATAAACACTGGAATTCGCTCGGCTTAGTTTATGGCAACGCGATTTAAGAGAGTCCATTGTTTACTTAAGAGCAGCCATAGGGTGGCATATTTACGAGTATAAAATGTAATTAATTATGATTAATATTTAATTAAATCGATTAATAATAGAGTGCAGTAATTATGCTGTTAGGGTGAGTATATGTATATTTATTTATTTAATTAAATGCATTCCCGCCATATGTTTTTGTTTTGTTTTTGGCCGTAAGAGAGAACCTTCAACGCTGCCTGCTGGCAGACGAATAAATCTGCTTTGATATTTCTACACTTGAAAACCCAAACACACATTCCAGAAATTCCCATGAAATTAGCCGAGTGTGCAACAGCGCGTCCCACAGATGGGCCAGGGAGAGAGCGAGAGAGAGAGAGAGAGAATGAACTTCGGCTATGCACTTTGCACTCTCCCGCTCTGGATGTCATTTACGTTGTGTGTGCTCTCAACGGAACATCAAACAGTTCTTTGATTATTCCGTCAGACCATAAAATGGGTTCCGTTTGTAGAAATATTTAATATTGAATTAATCAGATGGCAGAGGGATTCTCTTTAAGGGGGGGGGGGGTCGGTCCCACGAATGCCGGCTCCGGCACCTACTCTTTCGCTTGGCACTGAATTCCGGCTCCTACTCTTTCGCTAGTCGGCTCTCCTTCGGTTCGCCACTGGAAGCCTGTCGGGCCGCACTGGCTGCACATCGCCACGACTTTGATTCCCGACGGCTGTTGCAGAGGAAGTAAAACAGTTGGCTGGCCTGGCCTGCACTTGCCGCCGTACCGTGTGCTCCGTTCGCCGTTCAGTTGCAAACGAACGACCTAGGCGACGGGTTCGAAAGCTCGCAAACGGCCACCCCCCCCAAAAACGCTCACTGAAAATCATAGACGACTGCAAGACAACTGGCGAATAATTGTAGAGACGACCCAAAAGCGTCAAGTGCCACGCGCTGGCCAAAAAAGCAGGCTATAAATTGAGTTCCGGTTTTAATACGCGGCTAACTGAGAGTGTGCCGCCGCCGCCGCCTGACCAACGCATCGCATCGGGTGGTTGTCATTTGTGGTGTCAAGTGTGTTGGACGGGACATAGAGAAACATACAAGAAAAGCAGTTAAACGCCAAACGGGTCAGCAGATCCGTCAGCAAAAAAAAGAAGAGGTTTATATTTAAGATATTTTCAAGACACGTTCCTCCATCAGTTGTTCTGACAGTGCAACAGTCGTAGCAAGTCATCTGAAATTAAAATAAATTCCCTTTGAGAAATCCGCCGAGTCCTGCCCCCAAAAATTACCTTCAATTCGGCTCGTATTAGATTGCTTTTCAATCCAGAGCAAAAGGAAAGGGGAAAAGGACAGGCTTGGCACGTGCCTGAACTTTGACAGCGACTGCTGCAGATACAAATGTATATTCCTGATGCACAGACAGGTATGACTGCCCCCGCCCAGAGATAATGAAAATGTTCTGATTGATGGTAATGAGCTTATAATCAGTGACAGAGAAACAGACAGAAAATTCAGCCATTTCAATGCGATATTTAACTTTAAATGAATTGTGCAGAAATATGCCAGCTGATGCGAAGATGTGTCCATGTCTATGCGGCTGCTGCTGCTGCACATTTGATTTGCATTTAAAATACATATTTAAATAGAATTAAAATATTAAAATATTAACCGCAAGAGACATAAGCGTACGCGTGTGACCACACAGAATGACACAATAAATAATAATCCAAGTAGGACAGAAGCAGAAATAGCAGCAGATGCCTGCAGAAAGTGTTGGAACTTGCAATTCGATTAGGAAAGAGATGATAAATTCAATTAAGTTGCAATACTGAGCAATGCTGGGGTAAGTGCACATTTTTGTTGATGTCAGAAATTTGATTTACTTATCTGGTGTTGATGGAAATTCAATTTGTTGTGGGAAAATCTCAGCCAAAAATCCATTGGGGGAGCTGCCACTCAAACGATTTCAGACAATGTTGCCCGTTCTGCTCATCCTGTAAGAAATTGCCCTGGGAATTCCTGCTCGACTCATCATTAAAATGAAAAGTGCACTTGGAGTGCTTCTAAATATCAGAGAGATAGACAGACAGACAGAAAATTCGCATGCAAACAATATTAAAATACTTTCGTTGAGCGTTGAGGCGGTGAGCAAAACGAATATGCAAATCGTTTTTCAGTGCTGCAATTGCATTGCGGAAAAGTGAATGAAAAGCGCCGTTTACCCTGAGGAAAAGTTTTTAGCAATTCATTCAGTCAGTAGGGGATTCATTTGGGGTTGGGCTTCAGTCAGTCAGGGAGTCAGTCAGTCAGTCAGTCAATCAGCAAGCAAACAACAGCACAAATTCTCGCAAATTTACAATAAACAATGCACAAAGTGCGAAAAGTACGAAAGAATTTTAATTAAACACAAATAACAGAGAGAGAGAGAGAGAGAGAGAGAGAGAGTGAGAGAGATTGAGAGGAAGGAGTAGTGTAGTGGAGGAGGAACTGCCTGCTTTTGGCGCACTTTTAATTGCTGAGGCCCTGAAAATGCATGTTTTTGTGCGAGCAGCATCAGGAGCCATCGATTGTCATTTATTCACCGGGTGGATGGGCCTGGCAACGGAATTGTGGAGAGTGGAGGAGGAGCAAGTGCTTCCCACTTCAGGTGAAGTGCGAATTGAGGCGCCGTTGGAGTGCAACCAGAGAATAGCTCGCTGCTCAAGTGGAAAAGCGCCTGAAGAGTGCTGCAGAGGAAAGGGAAAATGATGCAAAGATGCAACCCACCAGCAGCAGCAGCAGCACAATAAGAAGAAACAACTGCTGCAGATAGACGATGCTTTTGTCTGTCCCGTGGGGTCCGCAGTAGGAAAGAAATTATGAGAAAGGTATAGAAACAAACGATAGGAAAACACAATGTGCAAAAATATTGGTAGTAATGCTCGGGAAGAGAGAGGAAAATGGCAGCCAGAACTGCCTCGGAATTTTCTGTTAACATTAAAGTTGATTTACAATTGTTTTCCCCCGCTCCACCACACATTTGCTGTGACAGCAGCAAATCGATGACTTTAATTATGATAACTATATTTAATTGTAAATTTATTAATTCGTAACACTTATGCTAGAGTCGTAGGCATTCTTCGTAAATTTCGAGCAACATTTGTTGACGATAGTCTGGGATATTCTTTTGGCGAAAGCGTAGCCGTCGCTGCTTGGTCAGGTGCTCCGCAATGAAGCACACGTAGACGCCACAGTCATTGCAATTTGTTTGCCTGGGCATTGTCGTCACATGTTCCTTGTGCCACTTGATTGTGTCCAGCTGTTTGCCGCGTTTCTCCATCGATTCTTTGTCCAGATATACCTGCAATTCATTTAGCAATCTGTCATGATTTCCACCCATGGAGTCATAGTACTTTATTGACTCTCCAGGAATATCTATCACCGCCAACGTCCAGTGATCACCCAAATGAACTGGAATGAGTATCAGCTCATAGGCAAATATATCCAAGCCATGTGTCCAACGGCGAACTATATCGTAGCCGCCGCTACTCAGCAGCTTCGTCGAAAAAAAGGTGGACATGGCATACACAGAGGGGAAGCCCATACCCGCCGAACGATCAACTATCATTGCAAAATAAAAGTTGATAATATTGTCGTTCAGCCATTCGCCCGGGCCGAGTGACTTAAAGTCCTTTCGGCAGATTGTTAGATTGAACTTTTTGCACATCACATCGCCGGCTTCGCCATTGAGCAAGAATTTTGCGTGTGTGCGATCTTGCTTGGTGAGGAACGTGGAACGTTTTCGGATTGTCACTCCATTTGCAACGAATTCACATGCAGCAACGGAATTCTCTCGTGGTGTGAGCACCGGTTTCGGTTCTTCCTCATCACTCGAGATGACAACAGAGGCCATGATTTCCCAATGTTTATCTGTGGACTTGCAGCGTATAAAAGTTGATTGACAAAACTCGAGTGTAAAACCGCTTACTGTATCCCGGTAGCTTTGTTCTTATTGTTTCTGGCAATTGAGTGGAAAATATTTCTCACGGCTGCCTTTTGGTGAAGTAAACAAAACACTTTTGCGCGCTCCAATATATTTATTGTGTTTACAATTTGATATCTCCCCGGCCGGCTGAATGTGGCACTGAGATTCATATCGATAATTTTACTTGCTACACAAGAAAATTACATCCCTGGGCTTGCTTTAATGTTGACTTTCGATCGTGCAATAGAAAATTAAGTCATTCCATGCGATAGTATCGTGTCATGGCAATTGTTTAAATTTTAGCCGCGACAAACCCAAAATAACCCAAAAAGCCAATAAATCTAAATAAATAAACTGTGAAAATGTTTGGCAAAAATAGCCAAAAAAAAATTGTGAATTTAGCCAACGGAAGCCGAAAACCAACCGAAACAGAAAAATAAACGAAAATACTACTAAAAACGCATAAAAGTGTCAACATGGATTTCAATTAAAAATAAACTGGTCGAAATGCGAAATTAAAGCACAGGCCTTGTGGCATTGCACTCACTAATGAATATTTAGCCCACGGCCATGGACGTTGTTTCAACATTTCCAAACAATTAGAGTGCGTGCCACAGGGTTAGCGACCAGGGTTGGAGAACGGTGAGACCCCTGGTCAATGAAAGGTCACTCTTAATTGGATGTATGTTTGATGTTCCTGAAAAAAAAATTGAACGACCACCCACCCAAGGGGGGGGGGGGGGGGGGCCCTAAACTAGAATCCAGTTTGTTTGAATTTTTGTTGACCATTTCCTCGTCCCGCTGCGTTCAATAAATATATTTCCTGACATTTTGTGGCATTTTTGCATGTCAATAACATTTATTTATTATTACTATTGCAAAGGTATTATGCCAGCGGTGGGTCAGGTAACCCGGAGAGGCCGTGTCAGAAGCATGATTCGTGCCACAGAGTATGCCACAAAACGGTGCAATAATTGGAGCTCGTGCTGTGGGAGGAGCAGCAGCGGCGGCAGCGGCACGGCGGCACGAATTGGTTTGGAAACTTGCGCCCGTAACGACCAATAATTGTTACAAATCGAAAAGCTGCTCCCACTCCACGCGTTTTGGCCATTTTTCTTTTTTATGCATTGTAATTTTTCACATTTTTGTTCATGCAAATCGATTGATGGCGTTTGGCACGCAGCGTCAGAGGAACAACAACAACAACAACAACAACAACAAGAACAACAAAAAAGAAAAGAAAATTGCTTCGATTGGGATTCCCATGTACATGTTATGGGTAGGATGGGAAGGGGAGTGCATGAAAATTGTGGCAAGCATTGTTGAAGTGTTGACCAAATATTTGACAACAATTTGTCGACGGGGTGAATGTCAAACCTCGAGGAATTACAGAATTCTATACAAACACTCGTATCGCACTTTTGTTTAAGCCTTTTTACGATTTTCGCTCTCTGTTTCTGTTTCTCTTTTTTTTTTTTTTATTTTTATTTTGCATGGAAAGGAACCCCCCACTGCGGTCGGTTCTTTTATGTTATGCCACATCTTAAACTATATACACTCGCACTCGTACTCGTATTTTTCAATATCGCAAAAAAAGGAAGCAACAAAAAACTGCATTGCGCCTGGCATGAATATATTGTCTACATACGAGTGGTGGCCCGGACCCTGCTGCCCCGCGCCCCACCAATATTTGTATGGCGCCATCCTTACGACAGGCCGCACAAAAAATGCCTCTGGCTTTGCTCTGTCCTGCCACAGGCGTCGCTCTGCTCCGTTTGAAAGGCTGCACTCAGTTTTTGGTGGTGTTGTCCCACAGATGTCCCCCCCCCCACCCGTTTTCAGTGAGCCACACAGCCAACGGGCAGCATGGGACACACAAAAGCGCGTAAGCGTATTATTAATGGCCTGCATAGAGGGCGGGCGGGATATGGGCCGTACGGATGGTTCCAATTGTGTGCCACTATCCGTTTCCCCCACTACACCGCACACGCACACACTCGCACACACACAGACAGGCCAGTTCATATTTACTGCTTGTACCGATTTTGGCCAGCATTATGGCCAGTTTCGGGGAATGGGATGGTTTGCGATGCTCTCGAGCCCAGTTCTACATTCATCTATCAGTCTTTGCTGCCATGCCTTGCCTTGGTTTTTCGTAGTTTTTAATAAAATGGAAGGCAACAAACAAACAAAACAAAACAAAAATGAAAGGAAAAACCATTGTTACCACCGCTTGCCCCGAAAACCCACACCCTCTTTACCACTTTGTGTGCCGTATACTTTCAGGCTGGAAAATGAAATTTTAGCCCTGTTCCCCGAGTCCATTCGTCCAGTGTGCGGTGTGTGTGGCTGCTCCGCTCCGCCTTCTCGCCCGTCGCTCGTTTTTCACTTTTGACTCGTTGAAAAATATTTTAAATTGTTTTCCGAAAATGCAATAAAAATTAATTTTGTCCAGCAGTTTGGGTGGGACAGCCCCTGGCAGCGTAGAAACGCAACCCCACCGTATATAGAAAGGATCGCATAAATATCAAACTCTCAGTGAATCAGTTTTGATAAATGCATTTAGCACAGCGAGCACAATGGAAAGTGTGCCATTAATTTTCGAAGCTAACGTAACGCTGCAGTTAAATGAGATATTTAACAATAACAACAAAAATTACACATATACTGGCCCCATAATTATGTCCTGTTGTGCCCTGTCACCGTTATTCTTCATTAAGTGCCAATGACAGCAACAGAATCAACAGCAATAATTGTGCGAATAAATGCTGAAAAATCATATATTTCAAATGATTTACATGTCCATCCATCCGATCGATGCTTCTATAAATTCTCACTGCGAGCATTCAATATTCGAGCAACGATTTTTAATTACTTGACGGAAGTACATTTGCCAGAGGAGTTGTGTCGTGTCATGTCTGTGTGTGTGTGTTTGTGTGTGTGGGAAAGGCATCAAAGGATCTCCTGAAAGCGGACTCACATAATTAATTTATTATGCAGACCCGTTAATACGATGCGTATTAATATTAATAATATATTGTCTGTATACTCCTTCTGTCATCCGACGACATGTCGTGGCAACACAATTGACAATTATTAATTTATAGGCATGGCATTCATTCATTCATCGAAATAAGTCCAACAAAAATTCGAATCCAAATGATGGACAGCTTAATTGTTTTCGCCATCACTGGGGTGTTGTCAGCACTTTTCAGCAATGATCTCTGTCTGTCTGTCTGTCTGTCTGTACAAGTCGTGAATTATCATAGCTTTAATGTTTATTAATTTCTACCCTCTATTGTTGTAAACTTTCTATTGCATCCGCATAAACAGCGTATTTGCATTACCCACCTGCTTAGTCACCTTCGGGCACATTACATATCCTGTCTGCATGTCCAAGCGAATAGCATTTTCTAATTTACCCCCAGCACCCTGCAGCTGCGCTTACCTCTCGGCTTGCCTCCTCCTGCTGCTTTTCCCACACAACCTCAAATAGCGAAAATATTTTTGTTTTTCCCTCAAACACAGCGCTACAAGAAAAATGTTTGAAATTCCACGCAAAAGAATGCAATGGAAATTTGTGCACCCAGTAGTCGACGTACAGCACACAAAAGGGTATGTTGTGCTCGTGGTAGTGCATGCAACGGGCGGGACTAGATGGTAAGCCTTCAATATGTGCCCAGCACTCCATCGTGCGACTGGTGATCTTTGTCAGATAATTTCCTAGATATATACTCCCCGATTGGCGGGTATCTCCTAGTTGTAATCTCGACGGATATACGGGTAGTGTTTCTCCTTGTTTCGACTAGACATTTGCTTAGCCGTCTGGTGGGCGGTGGTGGTGGTGGAGGGGAAGTCGAGGTTTGTCATGCGGAAGTGGGCGAGCGGGCGAAGGCGACGTCAATGCGCGATGGGATGGCAGACGGAAGTTGTACGCAAAAGACAATGACTAAGCACACAAGAACGAAACACACACACACACACACACACACACACTTACTCGTGCCCACATATACAGGGCACATACGGGCGGAGTCCCAAAGAGTTGGTTTGGTCGAGTGGCATGAAGGATGGAGAAGGGGTCTGGGTCGTAGCAGGGCGACAATGCCAACAATATGCATATGTACAATGCAAGCCACAGATAAAGTTTCCCTACTAGTTTTTCTCGGACTTTATTCTCAACGAAGAAAAGCTCTTGCGAGACAAACCGTTAGGAAAATGCAACTGCACTTAAATATGCACATGTCGGTGGTGCATGCAGCTGCATCTGTGTGTCTGCTGTGTGCCTGTGTGTGTGTGCCTGTCTGTGGTTGTATGTCTGTCAGAGAAAATAAAAACATTTCTTAAGGCTTTTTGATGAACATTTAAACGGCAATGGCCATCGCCGAACGAACATCCTCTGGGACTACGTATCCCAAACTGTCCTCCACCACTCACTCCCCCGAGTCGTGTTTTCTTTTATTCATCAGCCTGCTGCCCATATCCCTCTGTCTCCCCCTCCGTTCTCTCTCTCTCTCTCTTACTCTGTCTCCCTCTATTCAAATGAATTTTCCTATCTTTCCGCCTTTTATTTTTCAAGTTTTGAGTTGAGCAGGAAGTGGAAGTGCCTTTTTTTTTTGATTTTTTGGTCCTGGGCGTGGCCAGTTTTGAGTGCGGTCTTGGCCTTCAACTCTTTCGGCCTTTGCTATTCTTTCACACTTGCAACTTCTGTGGCAGTTTTTTCTGTGGCTTTTTTCTTGGATTATTTCATTTGGCTTTAACTGGGACATTTCTTTTCTTAGCTTGCATCGATTTTGCGTCTCTCAACATATTGAAATGCAATCTAAAGCCAACAACAAAACTGTCGTGGTCGCCAGAAACATTTGCGAGCCATATAAATATCGTGGGCGTATGCAGTTCAATTAACTTCTGGCCAAAAAGCCAGAAAACAAGAGCCACAAGAACAACAACATGCAACAACGAAACAAAACCCGAGCAAAAAACTTGGTAAAAACAGTTTAAACTTTTGGCAACAGCCAGCAGACAACCAAACGCTTTTGGTAAGTGGCAGGGGGGAGCGTATTCCACATTGACATGCGATGCGGGCCTCCCTATTGGCCCCATTTAAAGCAGCCCCATTCATGCACTGTAATTTGTGTGGGGAAAATGCGCTTTTAGACATATACTTATTGCGCCGACTGTGGCAGACAAGGGTACTCAGTATCTCTGGTAAAATGTGCGCTTAAACAAATTGCAGGTTAATGCAAGCAGGAGGGAGGTGTGGATTGTACGGCAGAAAACTTTCTTAAATTGTAATTTCCCACACAGATAAGGCCGCAGGGAAAACGACTGACTGTCTGACTGACTGACTGACAGACTGACTGTGAGCTCAAGTGCCGACTGCTGACTGCTGACTGCTGATCCCTGACCCCTAGTCAACCTCAACTCGAGTCCAGCAATCAATTAACCTGACTCAGGACGTGTGCTTGGAGGCGTGTCCCATGTTGATCCCTTGTTTGCTAATGTGCGATTTTGATTGATATTTGACATTTATGCTCTACTCGAGTATTTGGCCAACAACACAACCTACATACTACATATGTATCTAGCCCACACCGTGCCACCATTGCCACTCATGTGAAAGTCTCTTCTATGTGCGCCCAGCGCCAACGCCAGCGCCAACGCCATCGCCCGTCAACAAACAATTTTCGACATTTCAACATTCATTAATCAAAACGGAAATTATGGGAGCAGGCAGCACAGCCACACATAAGGGTATGTACGTTCGGGTGCACAAAGCATTTACAACTACTACGATTACAGCAGGAGTAGAGGCAGAGGCAGAAGCAGAGTCAGAGGCAGAAGCAGGAGCTTGGACTCGTTACTGCTTTTTGGCAATGGGATTGAGCCAATTTGTGGCATGCTCTGCTCGTTCAATTTCGGAAGAGGTAAAGAGCGGGAATTGCAGCAAATTAAAGAGAACATGAATGAGAAATGAATGATGGTGGAGAAGGAGCGTTGGTGCGTGTTTTATAACCCTAGACCCGAGTTCGAGTTAGCCTGCAGTCAGCCGTGTAACCACTTGAAATTGAAATTACAGCGAAATTCTTAAAGCAGGCAAACAAAAAAGAAGGCAACAAAAAAAAGTTCAAGGCGACACGAATTCATTGCCTATTTTTGGCCGCACTTCACAAATCTAATCAAAGTTTTACACATCAATTGTTCTATGCCAAGTTGCAGAGCTGCCAGAGCTTCGCCATAGATGCCCGGGATTGATGCCGCCTCAGATCCCAATGAGTTTTCCAATTTCGGCCACCGAATGTGGCAGCTCCAGCGCAACGAAATGTAACAAAAGGGAGTCAAGAAACGGGCAGGGAGCTGCGACACAATGAATGAACAATAAGTAAAAGGAGATTCTTGTGTCTTTGGCCATGGCCAAGAGCCAAAAAGGTATGAAAGTGGAAAATTGTGAAATCTGTCAACGGAAAATATTTGAATATCGACGAGGACAAACCTAACCGACCGCCTGCCTGCCTGCCTGCCTGCTGACTGAAGATGCCAATGCCATGCCATGCCATGCAGGATGTTTGCCTTTCGCCGCAGACGATGACGTGACTCTGTCAGGGCCCCGTGCACCGTGTCTCGTCCCGTAGTCATGTGGATGAATGTTGAATGAGCAGCAATTCAAGTGGGGAAAACACACACACACACACACACACACACAGAGTAATATTGGGAAAAGGTGGCAAGCAACGGTTGGGACCTGTCCTGTCCTGTTGCTGTCTGTCGATTTCCGGTTTCGATTTCATTTGTTGTAGCTGCTTCTCAGTCAGCCAAATGTTGTCTGGAAAACTTTGTTTCTATTTTTTTTTATTCGTATTCTATTTGCTGAATTTTCCTTCGACTAGCATGCATATTCCTTTCTTTCTTCCCTCATATATGCGTATTTATTTATTCGTATTGTTTGTTTAGCAAAGCAAATGGTTTCTTTTTGTGCAGTTGGAGCCATGGCTTTTCTTTGCTTTTTACTGTAGCCGTCTCTTTGTTTCCTAATTTTAAATATACGTGGCATATTTGCTTGCTAATATAAAGAGCTTTATTCTTAAAGGGGGGAAAATAGGGAAGGGAAAATAACTTCTTACATTAGTTGTGTATAAAGAAATACTGGGACTGTGATTTATCGCCCTTTATAAGGCAGTATACTACGAGTAAACCCATTGCCATCAACCCGTTTCGATTAAGATTAGTCCTAATACCCGCACAGCGCACATTCGCTCCCTCAGGGCGACTGAAGACCGATTAAATCCACAACAAGCCTCAAATGACCCATCAAGAAACCGTTTACAACAAATTTGCAGAGATTTGGGCTAACAATAAAGGGAAACTAAACATTCTCCATGGCTATTTAAACTAATAACCGCTCAAAAATTACCGACTACTTGACCACGGAACGGAACGGAACGCTTTTCCTTCGTTGAATGGTGGCCAAAAATGAAGGAAGAGCGCGCCAATGAAAAGAAACCAAAACTGAACAGAGCAGAACAGAAGAGAACTCTCAACAAATGCCAAAAAATTTATGGGCCACAAAACGGCCAAATTTACGCTAGTCACGATTTTGTAATTTGCGACTGTTTGCTGTGTGGCTATTGGCGAGTGTTTTCTCTCTCTCTCTCTCGCTATCTACGCCTTCCCGCCGTCCCGCCTACCCGAAAATAAGAGAAAATGAGCAAAGGAAGATGTGAAAGGTAATAAAAAACCTAAGGCAGGCGCCGAAAAATGATTAAACATAAAAATGCTGCACATATCAAAATGAAAGCTCACACAAACAAACACTCACACACACACAGAGCTCATTAATGTGGGGCGAAACGAAGGAAAGACTGGCCAGAAGGAAGCGATAAATGCGTTGAAACATGCTCGGCAATTACTCATTTTACGATGATCGCACAAATGGTCAACGGGGCGTATGAGCTACGCCTCCGACAGCAACGACAAAGGCCGCCGCGTCACGTGAGTCCTCCTCCAAAATGGCTTTAATAATAAGTTGAGAGAAAAGAGGCCCCAACTCCAACGCCGATTGTCATTGTCTTGCGGGCAGGGTACGAAATGAAAATGAATAATGCGGATTTAATGTCCTTAATGTGCGAGGCAGACCAACCAATGGGCACAGCAACCATAATTTTGTACGAGTATTGTATTGTATTGTATAAATCTGGCAAAAAGTTTGTTGCGGAATTTTCTGCCACGCATCGAATATATGTTCGTGCTTTCTTTTGTTTTTACAAGAAAACCCAAAAGAGTTTTGGGGTATTAAGAACAACAGCCCAAGCATTGTTCTGTACTTCTCAATTGTGTACACTAAAATAAATGCATCCCAAGTATGGTATGGTATGCAAATCAGAGAGAAAACTTACTTAAAAATTATATAGAGAGGACCTGCACTTTAGCTGTGAAATTGGTGTTTCCTTTTGCCACGAAATTCGCTCAGTGTGTTTATTTTCTTAGTGTCATTCTTCGTCGGCTTTTCCTTTGTTGTAGTAAATTAGGCGACACTTAAAACAGTTGTGGGGGGGCCACCCAAGGAGAGAGGGAGAGAGTCCTGGCCACAGAGAGGCAAACAGAAACAGATAGAAGTTTACGCCCACACAGGAAGTTTGAATTTAATGTCGAGTCCAGAGCCAGGGACAGGCAGAGGGCCATGGCCAGGGCCAGGACTCCACTGCTGGTGCTGTCCGTGCGGTTTGCTTCGAGGGGATAAGAGTTGGGCTGGAGACAGCGGAAGTGCGCGCTTAAGTGCTCATTATGTTTAGTTAATGCCGCTATTTATTAGAAAATCTAATGGGTTTTTATCCATCCCTATTTCTCCTCCACTTCCTTCTTGACCACGCCTTCGTCGTCTGGCTGTCTGCCCTGCCCACCCCTCTTGCTGGCGCTCTGGACAGAGAGAGCATAAAAATAATATTTGTGTCATTTATTTGGTTATTTGTTGATTTATGTTTTGGTAATTTGTTACAACTTTTGTTCTACCGCAATTTGTAGCCTCGAAGCTCGGTTGATTGTCTGTCCTTGGAGGCTTCTTGTGGTTTTTGCATAATTTAAATTTATGCACTTTATTAGAGAGTGGTTAAGGGAGGTGTTGGGTGATTGGGTGCATAAATAAATATTAATGATATCAGCGAAGGGGGGAAAGGGCAGAGACATGAGCAAAAGATGGTTAAGACTCTTGTTGTTGGGGGGGCATTAAAAGCGCGGATTTATCTTAAAATATGTCCATATTCCAAGACAGATTGCTGGCTGGCTCATAAATATGGAACATAACTAATTTTAGTGGAACGAATTTGTTTTTCTTACGATCAAAACAGTATTTAAAATGCCATTGGACGGCTATCAAATATTATTATTGTAAGATTAATTCAGAGAATGCAGAAAGTGTATAAACTATATTTTTAAAGACGGTTCCACAATCAAATTAAAAAGGGAAGGGTCATTCCTATGAAATATTAATTTCTTTTCTGACATTTTTCTGTTAATAGATTGACAGTACCTGTATTTGGAAAAATCCTCTTCTCCATATCCATTTCGATAGCAGGACTCCCTATCTATTTTTGTGTTTGATTTGTGTGGCATTGGTTTCCATTAGGGCAACTGTCGCCGTGGCATTAACCGCCGCGTGACCGTGCCTAGCCCATTAGCCAGCGACTGGACCAAGTCAGACTGCGGCTACATGCCACATCCACATTCAGATCTGCCTCGACACTGGCATTAACATCAACATCAGGCTCAGATGCTGACGCTGATGCTGCTGTCAAATAGCCGGCAATCACTCAGTCAATTTGGCTTTTTGGCTTAGAATTTTTCTGCAGTTTTTTCTCAGTCTCTCTGTCTCTCTCTCTGTCCGCCTATTTGTCCGTGGCTTGATTTATGGACGAGCTGCCCCGATCGAGAGAGCGTTCCTTTTTGTGTGCCACAAGCCTGGAATGAAATCAATGTCTGAATTAAATCGTTGAATTATGTATGTGGTGCCCCGACACTTGGCTACTCTTTTCCGGCTAATTCCAAAATATTTTCCGCCCCCCTAACTTGTTTGCGAAAATTGTTATCTGGCATAGCAATCCATATTTTGCATTTAATATTCGCTTTGTTTGTTTAAAGCCTCTGTTTATACACAAAAATATATATGGAAAATATTACGCGGCTGACATAGATATTCATATGCACATAATAAATGAATTTAGAGAGAGAGGCAGGGAATCGGAGTAAAAATACAGCAGTAATCCGATGCTCACCAATATTTAAGCCACCTTTAAATCTCATTAACATAACTGAATAATTTATATACTTATTAGATATATTTGCAGAATATTTTTTAGGGTTGGGTTGCCTTTAATGGAGAGAACGAAGAAACGTAGAAAAAAAAACTGTGAACTCTGTAGCCATAACACAAATAAATCTCGAGTTGAACTTTTGCTCCGACCGCATATCACCCTAAGCCCCATGCTAGGAAAAGCAGGGCCAAGTTTTTGGTCTCAACTCCAATTTCCTGCGGCATTTCTGGAGTGGAGTGGAGTGGAGTGGAGTGGTACGTCTACGTCTACGTTCCCGTAATACGTCGCACGCTTTTGTGTGCAGCTGTCAGGTGTCAAAGTGTTGCAGTCAATGAGCTTTTCTTATACATGTCTACATCGCTGCTTCCCTCCTCCCTGCTACTCCCACTCCTACACTTTGGTGGAGTCCTCTTCTTGTCAGTTGCCAGCTCACGTTTAGTTTTGTGTTTTTTTTGGGCTTTGGCTGCCCAATGAGGACGATAACGACGATAGCATCTGAAGCAGCTGTCCTTTATCGTTGTTTTTCCTTCCCATTCTAAAGAGACGGTGAGAGATCGGACGAGGCAGGTTGGCCTGTCTGCGGGGGCAGCAATCCATAAACGAACAAATTGCCTGAAAATCAATTTCGTTAGCGGCGGCAGCGTCAGTGGCCCTGTCGGCGGCTACTTTTGTCCGTTCGTTTGCCTTTTACCCGTCGTGTGGCTGTGTGGCTATGCGGCTTTGTTGAGGCGTTTTTCCGGCATAAGTAGCTGGCTGGCTGGTTTTATGTGTGTGTGTGTGTGTGTGTGTGTGTACCCCATCCCTGTATCCCTCGAACTAAGCATGTAAAATTTATGCACATGTTTTGCCCGAAAACCTTTGCGGAATCTCCTTCGTTCGTCTGGTCGGGGAGGCGAGGGCCAAATTTGTCTGGCTGGACGCCATAAACAACAGTCCCAAAGTAGTTTGATGGGTGTCGAAAAGTCAAGAGGTGTCTGGGCATAGCATTGGGAATACGAGTACACAAGATAATTCAGTGGCCTCCGTCTTACTGTGCTTAAAGATTTCCATTCTTCTGCGTAACGGAAACGATGGATGGCCTGGGCATAATGTTTTGCCACAAACTTGATTAGAGCTACTGGTGGGGGGGAGTGCACTGCCACATCAAACACTTGACTGCATTTACAGTGTCCTGTGGGGGTGCCCGCAGGAAGCAGACAACACCTGCACAGATTGGACAACGACTGTCAACCCCTCTACCCGCCGCAGTCTGCCGCAGACGCCCACAAAACGCTAAGCGATTAAGCTCTAAATGTCACTCGAATGTCATTTGATTACACGTTGATGTTTGGAGATGACTTGGGAGATTGCGGCAGATGCCGATGCCCCGCCGCCACACATCTACATCTCCATATCGCAGCAGGAGTTGCCACTTGCCTGCTGTCTGCTATCAGCTTCCCAGCCAGTTTGCTGGCTAACCAAAGGTGAGCAATTATCGGCACTTAAGCGTGGCGGCGTCCAACGGACCGGAAGTGCCAGGCCAGGCGGGTAGGTGGGTGCTGGCTCCTGGAGAGCATAGATGGATAGATGGATGGATGGATGGATGGAAGGATGCCAGCAGCTACTCGTAGCTACTATAGTTGGCATAATTTAGCTGCCGGTGCAGCCACCGGAGCGAAGACTCGCTTCCTGCAGCAGCTTCCAAATGCAACTGAGCGTACATAATTAATTATTTGTATACGTGTGTGTGTGTGTGTGCTGTGGGATAGTGTGGCCTTGGTAGTACGTATATAGCATGTGTGTCAGAGAGAGGGTGCGCTTTCACTTCCCACTTCCCTCACCCGCCATTGGCCCTTGTGTCTGGGGTCAATTAACAAATGTTTGCGGTCAAAATTGCATACAGATTGAATGACTTGGCCCACTCCCACTTCTATTACCGCATTTGTTGTTTGCACTTGATGGCCTGATTGACTGATTGATTGATTGATTGATTGATTGATCGATTAGTTAGTGTGGAGCAGCAGCCTCCTGGTGTCGCCACACTAGAAAAATTAATCACATTGAAATTAGGTGACGTCTGGCATTTCAATTAACTGCTGAGCAGGTCAAAGTTTACGTTCACACCGGCCCAAAAGCATTCAAAAGCAATTTCAAATTCAATTTGAATCTCTTTTGTTTGCCCAACACAAAAGCTTTCTCAGGTGGCAAAAATTCAATCAATATAAAACCATAAAAGGAATTGTCTTGGTCTCGGATATACCTACATATATATTTTCTTTTTTCTTTTTATTATATTTTTTATTCTCTCTCCCCAATCATTTGCATTGCAGTGGTTTCTCTCAATTTTCTTTGGCTTTCTTTCATTGTTTTCTTTGTTGCCAAATGCGGCTGGCGTCTGGCTCTCAGTCTCAGTCTCTGAGTCTGCCGGCAAAGTGTGAATGAAAATAATTTCAAAACTTAAGAGTTTCGCTTCAAATGAAATTATCAGCAAGGCTGCTAAAACTATGCCTTTGGACGCTGTCTGGGAACCTGACTTCAAAAGGCATTTAAATATATTATAATTTAAGCCTGGACTCTTGGCACTATAATCAGCATAATTTTGTTTTTTCATTAGTCACATGCTCGTAAAATGCAAATATCATACAAAATAACATCAGCCACATGCCACATGCCCCCCATACCCCCCATTCCCCATGCCACCATGCCCCAATCCCCTATAAGATCTAAACAAACTGTCAAACTTTACAATGGCATTAGGGAGAGAAAACGAGTGACCCAAGGGGGGAGGGGGACAGCAGCAGAGGGTCATTGGAAAAGGGAAAATCCGTCAGACGAAGAAACAAGTAAACAAAAATACTGTAACATCCATTTTGTCAAGTCCTTTGGCCCCATCCTTCACGTCACACTTGGCGATATACAGGGGATGGAGCACACAGGGGGGGCAGCGGAAAGAAGAAAGAGGAGAAAATGTCAACAATTTTCTTGGCATTTGCGCCTAAAAGCATGCTAAGTCAAGTTCCACCCAGTCTCAGTCCCAGTCCCAGTCCCAGTCGCAGTCTTTAAAGTGTCCCCCTCTCGTACCCGTTGCGACCCACCGTCCATGAGTTCTACGTACTCCCAAGTCCGGACTGAGGCAAAGGAAAATGCAGATTTCTACGCACAGTGAGAAAAAAGTCAATGGACGTGCCCAAAGCAAAGCTTTGAATGCCAAGTGACACTTGAAGTGGTCGTAGTGGTGCCTCCCTCGGACTCGCAACTGCCAACTGGGGTTGGGCATGGGCATGGGCATGGGCATGTCTCTGTTCTCTTCTGTTCTGTTCTCTTGTGTTTTGGCGTGGGAGCCTGGTCTCAAAATCGATTCAATGCGACATCATATGCTTGAGCGGAGCGTCAAGCGGCCGGCACTTATTAAATTGAAAATATTGTGTGGTTGCCGCCCGCTTTAAGGCTCAGAGCAGGAGTCCCCCCAAAAAGGACTCCCTTTTTGATTGATAGCTGTCTATTGCTGCTATCCCACAGTTGGGTGGGGTAACAAAAAATTTAATAAATGAATGTGGCTTTTATTGCTTGCTACCCCGAAAAGAAAAGCCGCAAAGCGGGGTGTGGGGGGATGTGGGTAGTATGAGTATGAGTATATGGAAAATGCGTGTATTTCCGGAAGGTTTTCTTTCCTATCAAAGTTTATCATGGCCACATTTGATTAATGGGCCGCCCGAAAGACACACCCACAGCCACCCACACCCCTCAGACATCGCCCAATGAGTGATGACAGCTGCCAGCGAAAGTAGTTTTCAATTAAAATGGGAAACTTTTCAATTTGCACTTTTCACTTTGACTTGATGAATTTTCCGCTTGGCTAACCGCAGTAGCAGCAGCAGCAGCAGCAGCAGCAGCAGCAACAGCAGCAGTGGCAGAGGCAGCGACAGCAGCGCCTAAAAGACGACAACTACTTTGTAGACTCCAGCGGAATGCCACGACATTTACGACGACCCAGCCAGCAGCCAGCCAGCAGCCAGCCAGCAGCCAGCCAACAGCTCTCCTCGCTTAATGTAAATCCTTGTTATCCTTCATTTTATGCTGCCACTACTGCATTTGTCCCCACCATTGCCATTCCTCCCAGCATCTGGAGCCCTGCAGCTTTTCAAGTTTATGTCGCCAGGACATCGCCTTCAGCCTGGCCTCCGTTACGGCTTTTGCGGTTGTTTCCTGATGTCCATTTTCCCATCTACACCCTGCTCATCGTTGTCTCCATGTTCTTTACGACTTTGTGTCTCTGTTTTATGACCGGTTTCATCGTTGTGTGTGTGTTTTTTTTGTTGTTCGCCTCTTCTTTTTTCGTAATTATTGTCACGTATGCGCTGCAAAATTTTATGTGCCCCGACGACGATCATCAGAGGGCAGTGGAAGGACATTCCAGACAACGCGATGGCCAGATGCATTAATTGCAAGCTTGTAAAACGTTCGCGCAGACCAACATTTTATGTGTGCAAGAGAGATTAAGTTTGTAGAATTTTGTAGCTTACAAAAACCAATTAATTTTTACGCTTGTCCCCGTGCTTAAGGTTTTTAGCCATAATTACTTCATGGTTTCTAGCGGAAGCTTAACCTTCAATTCAGTGCTTGTATCTGCATATTTGGCTGATTCGGTTGAAGATGTTTAAGACAAATTGAAAGGCATTCTACTTGTCCGACAATCTCCATGGCCCCAGGACATGCAAGATGTTTCACCTTGTGGTCTGCCTGCTGTGTCTCTAATATTCGATATTTTCCCTGCTCCGAAGCATGTTCTGTTAATGGGAAAAACCCGCTAATAACCTCGATGACATGCAATGCCCGAGGAGGAGCAGAGCCCTGCCTTTGCCTACCCTCTTATCGGCCAGCCACATCCGCATCCGGAACTATTCAAAGAGCAATTCATCTCACACAATACGCCTCATTGGCCATTCGGAGAACAAAAAATCTGCTGATAATCGGCTTATAGTTTTTGGCCAGCCAATTTCTCAAAGTCTGCTTCCACCATACACCCCACCTAGTTTCACCCCGGCTCCCTTTCAATAATTTTCCGCATACACGCGCCGCAGCAGCAGCAGCAGCAGAAGCATCAGAAGAAAAAGCAAAGCGTAAGCATGTAATCATTATTTTCACTGGCCAAACAAAGGAAAAAGACAAAGTTGCAGAGTGGTAAAAGGAAGAGGAGCAGAAGAGCAAAGGAAACCTGAGCATGTACGGGAAGGAAGGGGGAAGAGCATAATGAACCCTAAATAAAAGTGCGCTCGCAGAAACTTTGGCCTGGGCCTGAACTTTTCTCCGCTTTCCCGCTTAACACTTTGCCGCAACAATTTATCGTTTTTGTTGCCATTGCCGACGCCGTCGCCGCTGTCGTTGTCGTTGGCGGAAGTGTTTGGCATTGCCAAAAAAAGATAATGTTGGGTAGACGGAAGATGGTGTTAAGAACCTGAGGACCAAGTTTTTTTTGCCAGCTACAGCCAGAGCAAATCCCCTGGCATTGGGAGACAAACTTGCAATGCGAATTGAATTTCAAAATGCGTTCATCTCTGCGGTTGGAAAAACTATCCTCAAGTTGGGGGAAAACACTCCAAGGCAGGCAGCGGCAATGGCATTTAGGAGTGGCGCAAAATCTGTGAGGCTACGTAAACGAAACCGCCATATTATTTCTACATTGATTACAAATGGCGTGAATCCCTCTCAGAGAGAGGAAGGGAGAGAGAGAGAGAGAATCGTGAAGACTTTGTTTGCTTGTTTTTGGCTAGCGGAAGTTAATGCCAGCCATTTGCTTATCAATGCAACCCAAAAAGGGATTTGTGCAACGTGAAGCAGATCATTATGTATGCTCAATTGATTTATAGATTATACCTATCTGCCAATGGAGGATCCCTTAAGCCAGGCGGCACTGATTCCCTTTCCTTGCAATCTTCTCGTATACGTAATTTCATTTGCCATTCAATTCTCACTGCCTTTGTACCTTGCCTTTGATGCATATTTCACACACTCATAAAAATACATTTTGAATGCACCGCCTGATTGAAACAGATATTAAAAGATAGAGATCCATCCCTTTGGCCAACACTCACCCTCTGTCTGTGTGTCTCTCTCTCTCTCTCTCTCTTTGTATCTTTCTGTTGGCTAAAACTCACACAATTCACATGGCAATTGAATTGGCAGGCAAAGTGAAAAGAATCCCAGCAGGAAAAGTGCAAGTTGGAGTGAAAAGACTGGTGAAAAGACTCTGCTCTGTGCCATTCCCCTCCGGCCAGCCCACCCTACCCGTTGGAAACAGAAGGGATGTAATAACATTCGCAGCTATTTAGAGCAATTTTTTGCACGCTTCAACTTGAAGCTTCCTCTGAAGGGAATTGTCAAAGGAGTTGGGAGACGTGACACAGAATGAAATGAAATGTAACAGCAACAAAAGGCGACACACTGAGTGAAGGAAGTGCTTCTCCAGCACCACCAGCGACGAGCCACGAACCACGAGCTGTAGCTGCTTTAACCTATTCAGCTGATGGGGGAAACTCTTTCGTTTTCTGCTTCCCCTTGCAGGCACACAATTTTCATTTCCGCTTTTTATTTGCACGGCGAACCTGATGACGGAGTCGCAGTAGCAGTAGCAGTAGCAGTCGATGTCGGCTGTCGGTTGTCGGTGTAGGGAATGATGGCCGAATACCTTATAGACAGTAAAGGAAGAGAATTTCGTTTGAGCTTACTTTGGGTTGAGGCCAGGCCAAAGGAGTGCCAAAAGATACACTCGTAGCCATGTGTGTGTTTGTGTGTGTGCGAGGAGGAAAAGTTTGCTCCATTTGCGTCGCCTTAAGGTGAGTTTAATGAAAAGTTGGTCATGGAGGGGCTGCCCCTGGCTACTCCCAGCATTCGAGGCGGCATCTGCCTTCACATGGAAGTGGAGGACAATAGAATCCAGCTGCTGTTCGAGCAGGCCGCCCAGGAGCTGCATCAATATCCTGTTGCCATTTTGCGCTATTTACAAAATGAAATACGCCGCAAGTTTTCGGGACAGAAACTAAAACAGAACCAGAAACAAGAGCCAAAGTAACCACGAAAATTAAACTTTTGTCTCGTTTGTGTTTACTTTGGCCTGGACGGTGGACCGGCGGACCGGCGGACGTGGAACGACGGGCATGGTGCCGTGGCGATTCACATGGAGTGGAAAAAGTTTGCACGAAAAGAAAATGCAATAGGGGGAAATGAAAATGGAATTAAAAATGATAGTAGGCAAAGGATACAATCCGCTCTATGAGAGGAGTCTTTAAGAGGAACTTAAAGGGCGTTGATAAGAAAACATAAATGTCTGTCTGTCCGGAGCAGTGGAGGCTGCTTGCAGGATATGTACATAATTTCAAGGCAAAACGAATCAAGCCTTCAGGTCTCCGAAAGCAACTGCTTGATCCCTGGCTGGTTCAGATTTCCTTCAGGTTTGTTGTTTATTTCTGTTGCCAGACCGTACCTTTGCCTAATCAGTGAGCCCTTCGGTCTGGAGTCTTCTGTTGGAAACACATACACTCAGCATATGTCCTAAAGTATGCTTTTTATTAGTCTGCATCAAAGCGACACCAGACAATTGGATTGCTCTGGCTACCAAAAAACAACAACAAAAAGAAGAGGCTAAGCTGCCCGTCTGACGGCTCTGACAACATTCGTTAGACAGGACCAACAGGAACGAGTTTGGTGGCTGGTAAAAATTGTCTTAAAAATAAACTAAACCTTTGTTTTCCACACCGCCCTGCGCTGCCACGCCCTGCTCTGTGTGCAATCAGCGAAAATCAAATATGTAAGTACTGCAAATCTAATTTTCATGCGAGCTTCCTCTCAGCCAATATTTCCGCCCCCCAACATCCGGAAAGGACTATTCTTTTCTTTTCCGTTCGGTTCGGTTTGGTTTGGTTTGGTTTTTGTTTCTCTTTTGTTTTTTTGATTTGATGAACACATAAATAAATAAAATGGCAGCCAGGAGTGGTTTAATAAAAAGACGCGATAGCATTGCTGGAGTGGCACACTGTGCCCTGCGGAAACGGCTGGCAATACGGCCCCACGGTCGCCGCTGTTTCCGCTGTTTCTGTTTCTCTACTGTTCTGTTTCCGCCGCATCCCAAAGGTGCGAATGCGTAAAGGCGTTTATTACTATAAATATTAAAATGGGATTACCAAACAGACGTACTGCAGGTTTTTTATTAGATCTCTGCTCTGCGGATGAGGGAGTTTAGTTCCCCCGATGCCCGATGCCTGATGCCTGATGCTCCTCCGCGGGCATTTCATTCGGCTAAATGCAGGGTTGCAATTTCCCGCTCGTGTTGACTTAGCCGTCACTTTGACTTTTTTGTGGGAGAAGAGACTTCTTTCTGCCTTCTCCCCCTTCTGTCTCTCTTGCCACTGGCACGTAATGTAAAAGTTTCCCTTTGCCGCCGTAGAGATTTACTTATGAAAAATAAATTTGCACTGGATTCATCCTTCGTCCTGCCTTGGTTTTGTTATTCGCCTGCTCTTTCCCATTTCGCCTTCACACCGACATTCCTTCTGCTCCACTCTCTTCCCTTTGCTGCTCTTCAATAGTTTCTCCCACTTGTTATTTATGCTCGCGCGCAGCCCTAATCTTCGCGTGGGTCGTCCCGTCCTCCTGCGCTGAGTCAGTGTTGGCTAGCTGTTAAATTTATGTTGCACAACGTGTTGGCGTGAGGTTAAAAATTATGCTGCATACCTTTAGCGGTAATGGGGAATTTTCATCCAACGAGAAGCAGCAGCACGAAATGTGATTAAGGTGTGTGTGCACACATTCCAAGTGCGAAGGCTGGCTGGGATTGATGCGAGGGTAGAGACAGAGAGAGAGCAGAACTCTGGACCAGAACCTTACCCACCTAATGAACACATTTACCACTTCCTGCCTCCAATCACACCACATCAAACCATCAAGATCCCAAGAATAAGAAGAAGAAGAAAACTTGAGGCATTCATAAATCTCTTTCAACATAAATCATAAACTTTTGTTGCTTATCGCTAATCTGCAATCAGAAGAAAAGGGTCTAAAATGAAACATGAATATGCCTCCTCGTTCTGTTGCAATCTGTGAGGCAAGATCTGGCAACTAAGTGCAGCACCATTGCAGCACAAAAAAACACAGAGAGAGAGAACGAACATTGCGAAACAAAATTTTTAATGTGTTGAACACCAATTAAAATCATTTTTACACAAGAAAATTATTAAATTTAAATGGCCAGCGAACACGCAGACGGGAGACGAACGGGGGGAGAGCAGAGAAAAAGCCCTGCCCTGAGAGTGGGAACAATTTATAAAATCAAATTGAAAATGCAGGCAACGTGGGAAATGGAAGGATGGCAAAAAGGAATGGGCGCTGCGCCTGAAAGTATGCTTTAAATTAAAACGAGCTCAAAATGAGCCAAACGCACGCACACCACACGAAGGACACAGTCAGAGTTCTGTGTGGGTGAACATGTACATATGCATGTGTGTGTGTGTGTGTGTGTGGGAACCAAATTAAAATGACCAAGTCTGGCCACACACTTCTCACTCTCTCCCGCTCTCTTTTTGTGGGTTTGGGGGCGTATGTCCTTTGGTCCTATTGTTTGCGGCCGAAACGGCCAGGCCAAACGACCCGTTAAAATGTTCCTCCTGGTCTCGGTTCGAATTCGGAAAAAGATACATTAAAACAGGAGACTCGTCCCCGTTCCCGTTGCCCGGAAGAACTTGGCCACTCTGTTATGGAAGCTTGCCTAAAAGTGTGCAATGCATACATGGCGTCCCGTGCATTCTGCTACCCGCTCCACACAACACTTTCACCCCTCCTGCATGGCAGAGAGAGAGAAGAACTCTGCATGTGCGTGAAATTAATTTGTGATGTCCGTTCTTGGTCAACGGTCAACGGTCTGCGGATGTGGAGGATGTGGGAATGGTGGAACGGGGAAAGGAGAGGATGTGGAAGCCGGTCGGTCGGTCGGTCGGTCAGGTCATAAAGCACCTGTGCGTTGTCGCCAGGCGCCCCCAAAAAGTATGCTACAAATTGCTTTAATTCCCCAACGAAAATAAGTTATTCCGTTTACGAGTGTGCGTGTGGGTGTGCATGCGTGGTGACCCCCCCCACCACTCCACCACTCATCTCCTCAACAGCCACCAACTTTTGCCATGTGTTAAAATTAAAAAGTTTTGTCTCTGTTTTGTTTTCCTTTTATTTCCTTTTTCTAAGACTGTCCCAAAAAAAAAAAAAAAGCTTCTCCTGGTGTGTGTCCTCCTGCTCGTTTCTCGCCCTCCACACCGCTCTCCAACGCTTTTGTGTGGTTAAGTAAATTTTATTTTGTTTTCCTCTCTCAATTATATTGTCAAGGTCAATTTGTTGTCTTTTCATTTTATGTTTGCTTCTCGAGCATTGTTTGTTCTCTCTCTCTCGCTCCCTCTCTCTCTCTCTCTTTGTCTTTGGGTGCGGTTAACAAAATGGACACGTGTGTCCTGCTCTGGTGTGCCTCTGTGTGTGTGTCTGTGTCCTGCATATGGAAGCAGCTGCTGCTGCTCCTTGTGGATCTCAGAGCTTCGAGTGTCACGTGGCGCAGTTTTAAATTGAATTTGGCAAAAGGTGAGCTTTGTGGTTATTGTTAAGGCCATAAAGTGCTGGCGTTGGCCACTCTAATTGCATGGGGAATTGATGCTTAGAATAAAATAGTTTAACAAAAAACTCAAACGACTAGTCACATAGCTAACATTTGACTTGAGTTCTATGTGGGACTCCCTATGGGGGTGGGTGTGGGTGTAGTAGTACTGTTTTTCAGACATTAGTGTTATGCCCTTTAAGTGGGGGTACTATGATTTGGATCCGATCTGGTTAAATCTTTCAATAGATACTTCTTTTGTTATACCAGCCATAAAAATACTCGATCTGTTAGCCCTTAGGTCTATTTCATACTCAGTAGATTAATCAAAAGCTTCCCCACCCCCCCCAATCCTAGACAAGGAAAAACTCTTACGCCCCCAACAACTAGTTAGCCAAAAAGCTGCGCCTACACCCTGCCTGCCACACCCCTTCCCGTCTCCCGCTGGCATGTAAAAAACTGAAAAGCTAAAAAATCCACTAGGCATAAGAGCAAAAACGAATCCAATAAACTTTATTGCCTCGTTGCACAACTATCGTAGGTGATTTTTCCGCCCTGTTTTTTTTGCTCCTCGCCTCCCCGCCTCCTGTTGCGTAGGAGTATCTGTCGGCGAGGGGGAGTGAAGCCAAGACCTGTGTGTGTTTTGTTGGCTGTTACTTTATTTGAATTCGTCTAACTGGCGCGTAAATAGCCTTGAGCGAGTGTCTGAAGCGAAGCGTGCGGGCAAGGGGGCAGCACAGCACTCAATTCGTGGCCACATGAGGGGGGCGTGGCTGTAGGCTATGTGCGTATATGTACGGGTATATAACCGTAATATAAGTACATATATGTGTGAGTGTGAGTGTGTGTGAAACCCAGATAGTGGTTCCAAGTCATATCCTGTGTATGGCAGCGCTCTGCTCCTCTTTGGTTTCCCTGGCCTTCCGCTCACTCGAAAATAACAAAAGCTCGCACAATTTTCACATTCATCAACAACTCCAACAAAAATTGCGGTTTACTTCAAGCTCTTTTTTTGTATTTTTTGTTATTTTTTTTTGGGTTTGATTTGTTAGACAGGATTTTCGGATAAGTTTAGTGGCATGTGGCAGGAGTTTGAAAACCTGGCTGGATGGTACAACGGATGGTACAAGCGCATAATATTTGTCCTTGAGAAAGGTTTTCCCTGGCATTGGATAGTTTTAAATCATTCCAACTACTGCCATTTCGAGCCACCATTTTTTTAGATTGAAACTCTGCTTCTATGAGTGGAACCGAACCCTTCCACTGCTTTGGATGCACGAATGAAAGTGCCTTCTATTTTTATTGCCTTTTGAATGTTATCTAATTTGATGTGCACATGCGAAATTTGACTGGCGACGCCTACAACTGCCACACCCATGCCACTCCCAGTTGCCCCTCCTCCTATAGATCGAAGTAAATCGAAGGATATTTTCCCTACGGTAAGCTCCAACTACAAGTTTTCCCCACCCCCTCGGATCAACTGAAGCAATCAGTGGGCGTGCTGTCAGAATACACGAAAAACTTTCTCTGCCTCTCTCTCTCTCTCTCTCTCTCTGCTGCCTCTCTTTTTCACTGTGGGCACACACGCGTGTCTGGGCTTAGCAGCTGCTTGCTTTTGGGGCGTGGCTCTTGCCAATTTGGCCTTTAATCAGCTTAACAGACATATTTAATGCTGCAAGCCCACAAGTCGCCCCTAAAGGAGAGGGCGAGAAGAGGGACTGTCAAGTGGTGCTCGTAGTTTGGCAACTGTGCAGCTGACAAAACCCATAAAGGTTTTTCAGTTATTGCTTCTAAATGATTGTTCGTTGTTTACACAAGTTTTTCTGCCTCAAGTGATTTTCCGGCAAGGAAAGCAACAACGACAAACGGACCACGTCGACACTTGCAGAACAGAACGGAACAGAACGGAAGAATCGGAAAGTGGCAAGGGGAATGGGGGGAATGGGGGGAATGGATAATGGGGAAATGTTTGATGGGCAAAAGTGGCCAAGCTGCACAAAGAATTTAATTTCTTTTCATTCTTAGGACTGCCGCCTGCTGATGGCGCTTTTCGGACATGTTCCAGAGATTTATAGAAGGCATTGTCCGCATTGAAATGAGAGAGAGAGAGAGAGAGATTTCTGGATCAGGGTCTGCGGCTGGCTGAGGGGAAATTATTCGAGTATCTGTGATGAGTTGAGGAGTGAATGCGCATGGGTATGGGAAGGGGGTAAACCCACTGAAATAAATTGAATTAATCAAGCGGAAGGACCGAGTTATTTCAAACTAATTGGAAGGGTTTATCATGAACGGGTCGCTCGGTCGGTCGCTCTGTTCCAAATCACTTCACAAATCTCAATTGTTGCTGCCTGCCGACAAAATCCCATACCCATACCCCGTACCCCGTACCCCTACCGATAGCCGTAGCCGTAACCATACATACGGCATCCATTAGATTTTCACATTCTTTCAGTGTTCAAGTTCGTAGTCGAAAGTTTTCCCATTCCGCTTGTCAAGAACAGGCGCCAACTTTTCTCCTTTTTCGCAGTCCCATCCGTTTCCATCAAAAGCATCGAAATCGAACCAAAAATCTGCCAATAACACTCAAATGCTTTTTCGCCTCTCTCTCCATTGTGTATCTTTTGTATCTCTGTATTCGAGTGTGTGCGTGGGTGTATGGATGTGCGAGTGTAGGTGTGTGTGTGTGTGTGTGTGTGTGTGGGTGTGTATATGCCTGTCAACGTCAAACACTTCTTGTTAGCAAGTGTTATGTATGTTCACGCTGCTTTTCAATGCCTGCCTGCCCGCCTGCCTGCCTGCCTGCCTGCCCCTTTTGTCCAATCTTTGTTTTCTGCTGCGTTGGCATTTTCTGCGGATTTTTCGTTTCGTTTCGTTTCGTTTCCATTTCTTTTTTCTTTCACTTGTTCGTTTTTTCCGACTTCCATGTAATTTTCAACGCAATTTTCTTGATGGCTGGGTATCTTACGCTCGCTCCTGTTTATGTTTGAGTTTCAGCATCTGAAAGTGTGCTTCAAAAACTTCACCAGAAGCAGCCGCCACAATCCCTGGTCGCAGGTCCCTGCTCCCTGGTCCGTGGTCCCTGGTCCTTGGTCGGGTGTCGATATTCGCAGCAGCCGTCCGCACGTGTTTCGCGTCTCCTTCAGCACCGTTTATGGCCATGCCATGCCATCGCCGCATGGACCAAAAGGTCGTTGGAGAATGCAAAAAACAGTTACCCCAGGTTTTTCCTCGGCTATGCTTTGTTTAATGGTCGCAATTGTAGTCAAGTGCCGGGGAGGAGCAAAAGTTGAGTGCTGGCTGCCTGGCTGGACTCTTTTACAGCGCCCATGACCTTCCCTTTTGGCTCCTTTTGGGTGGGGTATATCAGTGCTTTTGTTGGATGGACGATGGACGGTTAGCGGTCAATTGTTTTAGCCTCGAAAAGTGCCATTCAGATGGATAAACAGCAGGAGGGGGAACGCGGGCGCAACAAAAGGTTGCGTAAAGGGTAAGGAAAAGGAAAAGGAAAGGAAAGGGAGTGGTGGGGGCTGCAAAGTGTTGCCCTAAATCATGGACAAACTCACGTTTACTTACGTAAACTATCGAAGCGCCTCACTGTTCCATCTCTTGTGCTCGCCATCGATTAATTATTTATGCCCTTAACTTGGTTAAAAGTGTCGCCAGAGTCCCTCTATTGAGTCCCCCCCCCCACACATGTCGTCGCCTAACCCCAGGGTTCACTTTACCTATTTCCCATTCGTAATCCCATTTGCCACAATAAATTCACTTAAGCCTCACCCAAATGCCTTCAATTATGCCTTCAGCATGTCCCATATGCAACCTCAGGCCTCAGGTCGGCTAACCCGTTGCCTTGCCCCCTCCCCACACACCCTCCCATCCAAGCATCCAAGCATCCATCCATCCATCTACCACTACTACCCCTGGCCAGGACAAGCGGCTTAGAACTTAATTTCCTGTTTCCACTCATAACCAGGCGGCGGCAGAGTGAATTTTCCTCTTCCTTCCACGAACATATCCAGTGGCTCCGTAAGGCTCTTTGGCCTTAGTCAAACACGCAACGGGAGGAACAGGAAAAAAGCAAGAAAAAAGAAATGAAGAAGAGTGGAAAGGGAGAGGAGAGTGTGCAAGTCACTTAATTAAATGTTGCTCATACGCAACGGTGTGCGGGGTACAAACAGAAGCTAGCCCTCGCTTCTGCCCTCCACCTCTTGCTGCTGCTTCCTCTATTTGTCCCCGAACAGGGGCGACTGCTTGGCAAATCCTTTGAGTGACTTTAAGCCATCATCGCCCTATGCAAATACACTTGGCAAAACAAGCCAGAAAGGCAACACCTGGAGATCCTTGGAGCCTTGACTGGCAGTGTGCACGTGCACCCACCACTCTGCTGCTGCTCTCTGCTGCTGCTCTGCTGCTCTCTGGTGATGTCTGCTGCTGCACAAAATCCCCTAATTAAATGTAAATTACAAAATGCTTCAATGCAATGCCAGAGAAAATGGGCAGGCGAGAGGCAGCGGGGTGGGGTGGGGTGTTGGCAAATGGGGTAAAATGGCAAGTGGCGTTGTCATCCCGAGTTGAAAATTGTAATTTTCATGCTTATTACAATATTTATGCGCGCTTAGCAGCAGAAGCAGCAGAGCCATACTCCTAGACGTGTCCTTGGGTGTTGCTGGTTCTGGTGCTGTCCTGGCATTTGACTTTTTGTCGCCTGCTCCCTTTCTGCAGTGTCCTTTTTCTTGTTGTTGAATTGTTTTCTTATCATTAGTGCTGATGAAATGTAAGCCAAGGAGGATGTCAAAGTTTCGTCGTCCTCGGCTGCGTAATGGCTGCCATTTCCGCTTTGGCTGGGACAACACGACACGCGCCAGTACAGCCAGCCAAACTTCCAGGACACAATCCTTGTATTCGGGCTCCTCCATGCACCCAAGCGTCTTCCTTCTTGGTGGTGGCTTCACCATCACCATCACCATCACCGCCCCCATCTCCAGTATCAGCTTGCAGCTTGAGAGAAAGTTGCCTTATTCCGATGGCATCTCTGGGGCTTAGACAGATGCAAATCCCTTTGCAGTCCCTCTCTCTCGCCCTGTCACTCTTTTTTTTGTTTTTTTGCCGCCACCGACGGCGAGACATTAAGTATTAAATTTTCAGTAGCTTTGGTTTAAGGTTTCTGCTGCTGCTCCGCTGCTGCTTCAAGTATCGACACATGGAGTGGCCGTAAACGTAGGCAACATAAATCAAACCCAAAAACTATTTTCATTTACAAATTGAACTTGGAAATGGGCGAGTGGGTGTGGGAGTAGGAGTATCAGTGGGTGGTGTGGGCTGATGTGGGGTGACTATAAAACAGCAGCCATTAAAAGCTAGCACACAGCAGTAAAACGCTGCGTACCACCCAGCTGGTAGCCGGGAGACGGGGCAAAAAAAACTAAAACCGAAATTGAGCAGCGAAAGCGAACCCAAAAAAGTAAAAGTCTTGCGCGCCGTTTTACGTGCTGTGTGCTGCGTGCAAAAACCGCACGCGTAATAAAGTTAACGGTCTCATATATAAATGGGGGGCGGCCACAGCTCCACAATTTGGGGAGAGAGAGAGAGAGAGAGACCCAGAGACCCAGAGAGAACCAGACCCAGGGACTCTGTGGTTTGACAATTGCTGAAAATTTGACAGTTTTCCGAAAAATTTTCGCAATTAGATGCGAACTACAACAATTGCAAATGGCGGGGCCAGCCAGCTGTAGGGTGTCCGGGAGACGGAAGTGTAAGCAGTGTGCTCCCGTGTGTACACTCTCTCTCTTTCCCTCTGGTTAACTGTTTGCCGCTGATGGAACTCTCAACGGCTGAGAGAATCAGAGAAGTTGGCAGGCAGCTCCCTAAAACCCCAAAGATTTTTATTGCTTGTGACATTTACACAGCATTTGATGTTTATTGAAGTGCGTTGATGTGTGTGTGTGTGTGTGTGAGTGTGATTTCAGCGGCAAAAGAGTTGATAGTGTGTGTGTGTGTGTGTGTGTGTGTGTGTGGTGGAAAAGGTGTTCGGTTAAGCGGTTTTGCCGGAAGAGCAACTTTCCAGTTTCCCATATACTCGGATATATTGGAGCTGACTATGAGTATATGTAGGAGCATGAGCAGCAGCAGATTAAGTGGCAAAAAGCATGGGGGCTAAATCGAGCCATTTGTGGGTTGCGTCATGTGTGTCTGTGCCGTTTGCTTTTTTGCCTGTATATATAGTATGTGGGTTATTAGCGAGGTGTTTATGGCATATTAATATTCAATTGTGAGGCAAAGTTTTTCGGCTGCTGTGCGGCGAACCCTGTCTCAAGGGTAAAGTTTTTGAATGCGCCGGCCTATGCACGGCTGAGTGAAATGTTATAGCCATTTGGCATCTTTCTGCATCATTTGTCGAATGTTGTTGGGAATGGAAATGCTATCCCACGAATCAAATGACACGAATGTAAGGTATTAGCAATGATTCTGGTGATTCGTAAAAATAAGTTGCTATAGAAAATAAATTTGACCTTTAAGAAAATAATTTGAGTTCTCTTAAAGTGCACAAAATCTGCACGTACATTACTTTTGCTTTAAAGATGTTTGCTTTTCCCCCCATCCTTTAGTGTGTGCCACACGTTCGCTCCCCTCTGCTGCTCCTGCTCCTCCTACGCTCCAAATTCTGCTCTACTTAGGCACATGCTGATGACACATCCTGGCGAAAGTACGAGTATGCGTAGCCGGCATGCTAAGCAATGTCTTTGAGGTGTGTCCACCCCCCCCCCCACCCCCACCACTCACTCACTCACTCCCCATTGTCCGTATATTTTGCACATGTATTTACACGTATGTGTGTGTGCGTGTGTGTGTGTTTATGTGACCTTTAAAGCATTTTTGGCTCCCAGAGTACATTGCTGGTGAAATTTGTGCCTTTGGTGTGGGATTTTGGCCGGGAGCGACATGAAGCGGGAATCAGGAGGCAGATGAAGCAACCGCATATTAGCTGAGGGGGGAAGGAGGGGCGGCAAAAACATTTCCAGCCTGCTTACCCTGATCAGCTTTTAAGCTTTGCTCCTTTAAAGTCTCAACTCGATGGAAACGATGGTAAAATTTCGTATTTAAATAATTTCCAAAAATTTCCCCCTAAGCTGTTTAAATACTCTCGTACTCGGCGGCGACTGGGCTGAGGCTGGGCTGGTGCTGGGCTGGTACTGGTGCCGGGTCTGGTGCAAACATTTGCATAAGAAATTTAAGCTTGCTTTTTGTGTGCGACTCTGCTGAGCATTATTTACACTCAATTCACCTTTTCGTGTCGTTTCGTCCCCACTGCGGCATTCTTCTCTCACTTATATCCTCTGCAAATTCGTTTCTTTACAGCATGAAAGATTGAATCTCTCCCATAGAAACACCAAAGAAAAGCAGCAAGTGGCGTGAGAGAGAGAGAGAGAGCTGCAATCCATTGCTCCTTTCAGATCCTTTCATTTGCTTGGTTGGTCGTCAGTGGAATTCCTGAAATTATGGCAAGTGTGCCATTCAAATCTCGAGAAACATGAGGTAAGATTTAAGGCGAAGCTCACTGCGCACTGCATTAAAGTGCAGAAAACTATGAGAACTACAATCTATGTAAATCAAGAAACAAAACAAAAAATGCTGGCTGGGAAAAAGTTTCCATCCAAATCTGAACTTAAACTCGATTCGTTTTATCAAAAACTTGAACTAGAAATTTGTAGAAGTTTTACACAACTGACCCACAAAGACAGACACTTCCTTTCGACTTTCAGCCGCCCAATGCCCAACGCCCAACGCCCTGACTCCTGAATCCTGACTACTGTCTCTTCTGGACTCTCTCTCTCTCTCTCTCTCTCTCTCTGTCTTGAAAAATCACAACAACCCAGCCAAGATCTGTGTGATGGTTGGGCGCGGGGGACGAGAAACGTTTATCTGTGCCAACTAATTCCTACAAATTACAAGTGGACCAAAGATTCTGTCCCAGCGCCTCTAATAACTACATGGCTGGTTATTATAAAAGTTTTTCCATTTCGTAAAACTTTTACGATATGGAAATTCAGCTTTCCCTCCCCTTCCCACCCCTTCCCACCCCTTACCACTGCTAGTCGTAGTTTTACTTGTCTCAAAAATGGAAAAAAAGGGAAAAAGAACGACACACGCACATGAAAATGAAACGATCAAAATGTGTAAAAAGTGAAGCAATTTACTGGGACACGTTCAGCCATTACATGGAGTCGAAGGATGCATGCAGTCCACCCTCCCAGTTCCAGTCTCAGTCTCAGTAACAGTGCGGGGTGCAGACTTAAGAAATTTCATGCACACACACACACACACACACACACAGAGGCAAGTTTTGCAGTGACTTTGTAAAGCTTTTGGCTCCTGGTTACCCCGGTCTTTCATTGTGTGACAGGATTTGAATTTGAAATTGAAAACAAGTTTATAACGTGAATTGGCAAATATGGAGCTCCTGAAAAGGGAAGTCCACGCACGACAGACATTGTCGCACTCACAAAGGGGCGGTAGAGAGAGAGAGAGAGAAAGCGGACTCTCCATATGGAAGAAACAAGTGGCTCAAGTAGCAAACTCTAGAAAGGGCTTTGCACTGGGCCATGAAGAAACTTGGCCATGGATTCAATGCTACCCTGCCTGGACTTGGACTCGTATTCTTACTGGCACTCGTACTGTTGCCCCTGGCTGGTGGCCCCTTTGTCGTTTGATGCACATTGAACATTGTTGCCACAATTCCCTACCGTGCCGTTTCCCCCCCCCCCGTTCCCACTACCGGCGAACTTTCATTTGCGTAAGTCGTTTGCCAGCGCATACGCCGTGGGGAAGATTGTTTCTCGCCTTATTTCTCCTTTTCTCCATTCAAATTGTTTTCTCTTTGCATTATAAACATAAATATGAGAACTTGTTCTACATATATATGTACATATATGCATACACATACATGTACTATGTATATATGGCCCCTTTATACCATATCCATATATGCATATAGTACGCTTTGTACATATGCACATACATATAGTATGTATGGGAAAACTCTATACTGTAACACAGTTTCATGCATTTTATGCATTGCCGATCCACAAACAATGTGTGTGGTGTGTGTGTGTGTGTGTGTGTGCCATTTACCTAGAAAAGAAAAACTACAGTTGCCGTTGCCGTTGCAGTTGCAGTTGCAGTTGCTGATGCATTTGAAATACAGGTCAAGTTTCTTGGTCTTGAAAGGGGTGAGTGGGTGGGCCGGAAAATAACAATAATACGAGGAGTACACACACACACGTGTCGATAGTTCTGGCAACTGTTTTACTTAAAACTCAAGTGTTTTGTGCAATCATAACAGTCAGAAACGGAACCATGACTACGACTGGAATTTGTCACTTGTTTCACCAACTAAATCAACAAACAAACAAGCGCTATAAAAGACGAATGCATTGGAACAATCAATTCAGTTCGAACGGCCAACTTGAAAGACCACCACACCACACATAATGGAGGCAATCATCCTGCTCGCTTGTCTCTGCCTGATCGGCACTGCGGTGGCAATGCCCACGGATTTTACATCACCCAAGCATGCGGTCACTGGCTCAGGCGTGGTGCACTGGACAACGGGCGCCCAAACCAAAGGTTCTGCGGCTCTTAACCATACAAAGACAGTAACTACCGGTAAACCGACAGTACAGCCCGTGAATGTGACAACGTTGGATCTGCCAACCGCCGCGTCCCAGGGATCCACAACGGCCAGCGACATACCAACACCCGTTGTGTCCGAGAACGTAGCAGCGGGATCTCGAGAGGATATATTAACGTCTTTAGCTCCTACTACGGAGAGTGTGAGTGTTACTCCCGCTGAGGTCACAGCCACCCCAGCTGAGCAGAGCACCACCACGAAACAAGCCGAGGCTCAGCCAGCCAAACAGCAGCAGCATCGTAAGATGAAGAAACACGAATGAGAAATACATATACAACCTATACATACAAATATCCGAAATAGGAATTATACTTATCCTACAAATAAATAAAATAAAAGCCGAAAAACGAATAAAATATTTAAAGAGTAAGTACGGGGAAATCAAGTATCAATAAATGCGGAATGGGTACCCAGGGACTGGCTTTAACGCATCCAGCACACGATGTGTGCACACATCACAGCTAACACATACTTGACCATCTCTATTCGATCCATTCCAAGCCCCCACTTGGAGTACTATAATCTGCAGGGCCATCACGTATCCCGGGTATCTTTCTGCCGCAATAAACACGAAATGGGACAAAAAGCTGTTATGAAAACTAAGTCCTCGACTTGAATGTGTTCTCACCTGCGACATCTTTTTGCTGTCGCCACAGGCGGGCGACACAGAGACACTACCGGAGACAACGAGGCAGCAGACAACAGAGCAGCGGGCTGGCTGGCTGGCTGGCAACTAAAAATTTAACAAAACCAATTATTTGATTTTAAAATTCCATTAAAAGATAAAAGATGGTGGATGGGAGAAGGAGTGTGCTAGAAAAATGGAGTGGCATCCCGTGCAAGGCTGAGTTGTGGCCAAATCGTGATGCTGCAAGGACTTGAACCTGCCTGCTCCGTGGCATCCGCATGTTGACATCCCGGGCCGCCCCCAAATGCCACGGAAGGAGCAACAGCGCTGTCTTGAGATAAGCAAAGTAGGAAAAAAGAAAACACAAAACAGAAAGGGTTTAACACGTGCACTCGACGGAGCCATAAATAAAAGTCGAACCCGCCGCACGGACGGAGGAGCAAAGGTGCCAAGGTGCCAAGGAGCAAGGACGATGACAGCACCGATAATGATGACAGCCAATTGTGGCAGCCAGGACACGTGTGTCTGAAGGGTGGAGGGTGGGGGTCGGACTTAGATACTTAGATACACGAATAAAAAGAAAACTCACTCGAACTGTTGCTTAATAAACTTTTCATGTTCAATTTCGTTCGCATTCGCTGGAATATGCAGCGGGAGCCGCATTTTGTAGAGGCCTCCCGAAATGAACCCCCACCCCACTTAACCGCAGCAGCTCCAATCCAACTATCGATCCACTCAACCAACTCCATCCAACCATGTGGCAACTCTTAACCACATTTCAACTTGGTGTGCCTGGGCATGGGGCATGGGGCATGTGGCATGTGCCCTGCTGCTTCTTCGCTTATGCATAATACAATTTTCTTAGTTGCAGTTGCCCAATCTTCAGGCTGTTTCTACTACTCTCTAATACAATTTGCAGCAAGTTTTGGCGGCTGGTGCTGCTGCCTCCCTCCCATAAATGTACTTTCTCGCTGCGCTGCCTCGAGGCTGGTTGGCTGTGGCGAATAAACTACAATCTGCAGTTGCAGTCGCTTCCGCTTCCATACCCATACCCATACCCAATCCCACATCTAGGGGCCACAGCCTCACATCCACATCCACACTTCCGCTCCCGTTCCAGCCATTCATCAATTTATTTAAATTTTGTGCAAGCCGCAGAACTTGACAGCTGGCTGTCAGTCGCTTCGCTGGCCAGCCGCAGAAACTTCTTCTCGGCTCTCGGCTCTGGCCCAGACTCTTCGCTAACAGAATTACCCTAGGAACTTGGTGGTAGGGGCTGGGCTGGGTGGAAAGGCAACAAGGCAAGCAAGCGATGGCATCATCATTGGAGAAGAAGCTCCTCTATTAAATCATATTTTCCGCTTCTCTTTCTACTATTTGCTGTGTTGCCAAACTTCAACTTTCAACGTTCCAGCTCCATCTACCGCACCCAACTCCAACTGCTGGTCGTAGGCTGACTTTTATGCCGTCAGCAGCATCATCCTTATGCGCACATAATTTCTACTTATGTTCCTTTCGCTTCCCACCCTGCACCCCTCCACCTACATGCATATAAAATGTATTTTATAGTTTTGCAAAAGAAAAACTTGTAAGAGCATTATACTCAAAGTTTCAATGTGCATTTCAATTACACTTTGGCGCAAAGTGTAGCCAGGCAGGACGAGGACAAGGACGAGGCGAATGATAAAAAAATTAAGGGACAAAAGCGAACGACTGGGTGTGGAGTGTAGAGTGTGGAGAAGTGTGGGCGTGGGCGTGGTAATAGCCATTACACACATTGTAAAGTAGAAAGCCATTGTACCCGTAGCTCCTCCTTCCGTTGATATCTTCTAATTGGAGTCCAACAAAGACGTTGTCGCTTCGCATGGCACTAAGGCAACCCGGTCACTCATACGCTCTCCTCTCTGTTGTCGTCCGTTCGTTTGCACACACCCATAACGATCCGAAAGCACCCAGTTATAGTCCCTGTCCCTGTCCCTGGTCCTGTCCTCTGTCGTGGCTCCTTCTGGTAACGCTTATCCCTTTTGTCAGTTGCTAATAAACACGAGAGGCAAGCGTATAAATTGTTGACATCTTACTAGCTGTTGCAGCAACTGTTGTTGACAGAAACAGAACGAAAACGAGAACGGGAATGAGGATGAAGATGAGGATGAGGATGAGACGAGACGAGGAGCGAGGCGGCATGTGGCAGTAACATGAAGGGCTCGGATGGACACAAAGACTGACAACAGTTGTAGCATTTTTCATACGTCAGCGAAAAGTCTCTTTGTGAGTGGCTAATAACACTGCCCCACCAAAAAAAAGAAGACTGAAGATGTCTGGCCGGAGAAGTGGCGAGAGAGTCCTCTATTTTGTGTTTAAATTCTGACATCGGATTCGATTTCAGCGATTCAATCTGATTGAATAGAAAATTGAAATGTTGATTGGGATGCATAGATAATCCTTAATGAAAATCAATTTTAAGTGTCTCTAAATTCATTTTGTATACATAATTTGTCCTCCCCTTGCCCTTTTCACCATGACTGGCTCGTATATGCTACCCAAGTTTCGCTGCCCAAATTAGTTACTAGTAATATTTATTTAATTCGAACTAACACCAACTGGAGGATACCACGAGAAGGTTTTGAGTCAACTTTATCTGATTTCAGCAACTTAAAAATTAAAAAATAATTTGTCATTCTATGCATCAGATCCACATCCTCCATTCCTACATTTCCTTATTTGAGTAAACCTGAAGCTCCTGCAAGCAGTTCATCCACTAAAGCTGAAGCTTTGGTTCAATCAGTGCGTCGCTGAAACCTGAAGGTTTGGTTCGTTTCTTTTTTAGCCTGGGGATCAGTTTTAGGTTTTCGGAAACCAGAAATATAATCCAAATTATCTAGTGAACATAAATACAATTAAAGTTTTGGCTTAGGACATTCTGACTCGCTCACATAGCCACACATGAAAAGTGAAAGCCTTCCTCCATTTCCACCATTCTATGCTTGAATTTTCCAATATCCAATATATATTTTCCAATACATTCCAAAACAATTCTGCAGCCGTTTTGTGCTCTGCGTAAATCTGCCAGTTAGTCAGTCGTTTTGTTGGGCGAAAGACCTTTATAATAGATTGAAATTATGTCAAAAAACAAAAATAAACATACGACTATAAACAATTTGAGGCACACGTACCTACATATGTACATGTGTGTTTCGCCCTCAACTCTGGATAAACTGTGAAGAGTGAGCCTGTGTGCTGTGTGCCCCGTACCCCCCTGCCTGCCATCCATCCATCCTGCTCATCCGGCTCGTCACCCCCGCTTAACAGTTTGTGCAGCCAAAACGTGTTTATGTCTGTTCATTGTCACATTTACTTGTAAACTTTTTTTGCTGCCCTAGAAGCTAAGAAGACTTTGCCCTGGCGCCCCCTGCAGCCGCAATCTGCCGCTCGTGTCCCCGCATCGCATTGCAACAAAGCGCATCGAAGCTGCCACTTTGGACCCCGGCCAGGACCCTGCTGCTCCTTAGACATGTCAGCGACACATGCAGTCTGCAGTCTACAGTCTACAGTCTGCAGTCTGGTAGTTGCAAAGTCTCTGCCTGCTGCCTGCTGCAGGGGCAGGCAAGCAAAAAATTGAATGCTACAACAGCAGCAGAAGCAGCAGCAGAAGCAGAAGCAGCAGCAAGAGAATGAAGGCAAGGTTGTGACAGAGGGGGCAACGGAAGCAAATAAGAAGCAGCAGCAGCAGACGACGATTAAAAGTGCAGACATCGCTGGGACATAAACAAGGCAGGAAGTTGTAAAAAACACATAAACAAAGTTGGCAGCAAAAACTAAAACTAAAACAAAGCGCACCAAAAGGCAGCCAACGGAATTTTTCTCCGACTCGTTCTCATTCAAGGATCCGCTGGTAGTCGTCGACATTGGCGCCCTCGACGAAGAGAACGACGTGGATTCTCGTCGTTCTTTGCGTTAGCTTTGCGCCAAAAGTGCCCTCAGAGTGGTGGGGGCCCTCAGAGCGGTGCTGCCTTGCTGGTTGGCTGTGTGCTGCAAGACGTCTGTCGAATTGCATTGGCAGGCTAACGACAATGGCAAAAAACAAGAGTGGCAACAGCTCACAAAACGGCAACTACGAATAAGAATTACACTTTGGAGCACCAAATCTCAGGAGTCATCTTTAAAAGATCATTTGTGTTTATTTCTATGAAGATTCTATTTGTCAGAGAGGTGATGTGGTTGGGTATTCAATTGGGAAGGGGCTGAAAGTTGAGATACCCGTGAAGATCCATTTTTACTGGCAGCTTGAACTTATATTCTGAGTGCTAACAGTGGCAGAGAAAGTGCAAAGTTTCCTGCAATTGGGCGGCTGATGCTGATCCAGAATTTATAAGCTCACTGAGCATTATTTTCTATGCTTGGCAAACACCTGGCTAAAATCGTTATACCCCTCTGGGCAAGCGTATAGAAACAACAGTCAAGTCCAATTGTAGGCAGCCCGGAAGCGTCTGCTTAGCGGTTGCATTTCCGCGTGGGGACTACCGCCTCATGCGGCAATGTTTTCCGTTTCCCCTTGCCACCTGAACACACACACACACACACACACACACACACACACACACGTACGACTACAAATAATAGAGAATAATACAAATAAATATGCATACGTGTGCGCCTCTTAACCCTTCTCTTGCCGGCACTTGAGGAATAGGGATTACAATTTCATTTCAATTTCCTGCTTGGGCTCCTGCTGCTCCTCGTACTGTTATGCACACAAACAAAATGCAATGGCGGTGGGTGGGCTGTGCAGCAGCTGTGCCGGCTACTTGGCACGCCCCTAGAAAGTGGGCGACATCTATGTGTGCGTGCGTGTGTGTGTGTGTGTTGTTTACTCAAGGTTTAAAATGGATTTGTTTGACTGGCAGCAAGCCGACTTGAGCAAGAGCACACACACACACACACACACGCATACAAATACGAGTACGAGTACGTGTCCTCCCCATCTTATCCACATCCACCCCCTTTCCATCGAGATCCCCATATCTGTGTATCTTCCACTATCCTGGGGTGCATCTCAAACACATGTCGTACACGCTCAACGCCATTTAAGCTATTTAACAGCTTCCTTGAGCTTTCTTCTCTCTTCCTCAGCGGTTCCTTTTTCCTTTCCGTTCGGTTCCGTTTGGTTCGTTTCGTTTCCTTTTTGCTAGTTTTCAATTTACTTTAGTTTTTCTACCCATTTCATTTCCACATTTTTCCCATTTGTTTTTCCATATCTGCTTTGTACTCTGTGTGTGTGTGTGTGTGTGTGTGTGTGTCTGTTTGGCTGTGTGCCGTGGCTTAATTAGCTTTTGTTGCTCCGCAAAAAGTTTTTACTTTTACCCCTTCTTACCCTTAGCCACCCCAACCATTTTCCCGATTTCTTTTGCTCTTCTTACGAGTATTATTATTTTCAAGCGTTTTTTAATTTGTAATTTTTATGCCGGCTGTTTCTTTGGTTTCTCCTCCCCTCCATCTACCCCTCGGAGACTCTTTGGTGCTCATTTAGACGCAGCAGCTACTTTGGCGGAGACGTTCCTCCTTCCCCTGTTGGCGTCTGGATTCGCAATTGAGTTTCGAGTGTAATGGCAAAAGTTTAATGAGAATTGGGTAGTTAGTTAGCGGTTTAAGTTGCTATTCGGGCTGCTTAAGTGTAGTCGTTAGTGCGGCTGCAAAGGGATACCTCAATCAACTCGAAGATACGAGTGCCAGTGCCGAGTGCCAGTGCCGGTACGATTGCGAGTGCTTTTTCGCAGACTTACAGACCTTCATTCATCGTAATGAGAGTGGACGACTTCTTTGGCTTCGTGTAACGCGACGTGAGTCAGTCTGCGCAATCTACCGAAAAACACAGACCCACTGCCACTTCCGATAGAGAACAAAAGTGCACTCTGCTCAATTCAAAGTGCAAATCTTCAGTTTTCGCAGATGCAGAGAGATACTTACTCCCCAATCCCATGCCCATGCCCCTGCCCCTGCCCATGCCAATGGCCAGCGAAACAGTTGTTGCACAGCTGGAACAAGTCGTACGAATTTTGTGATTTGTGCCCTCTATAAAACCCGGCACACGGTAAGCCTTGTGTTATAGTCTGAAATACAAATGAAAGCCATTGTACTGCTAACAATTTGTGCGGCAGTAGTTTTGGGCTCGCCACCCACCGACTATTCAGATGGAGCCTCAGCCCCATTGCCGCCGTTCTCGTTGACTTCACCTGTGCACCCATTTTCACCTGACATCCAAACTGGCCAAACAGACAGGTCAATCAATGCCGAAAATGCACTCATTCAGAGGGGTTATGCGACTGCTGCAACCATAGCCGCCGTAGCAAACAATTCAACAGATTTGATGGAGACTTCTACCCAGCCTTCGACCAAATCAAACGATGACCCCTTGCTCTTCGTTCGACTGGAAGACCTTCCGAAAATCTTGCATCAGCAAAGTGACAGAACGACGAAAGAGTTGACTACATCTGCTCAAAAAGATGATACAACGGAAAGCATCAGACCAGCCCACGTGGATGTGGATTTTAAGGACAAAACTTCACACCGTCCCAGCAAAAAGATAGACGAACCTGTGACACAACAGAGCAGACCACAAGGTAGGGGCAACGGCACAACTGACAGGCATTCATCGGTCGTACAGGAACATCCAATGGCTACAACCACAAAAGTCCCAAGATGGACGGATCATAGGAATCCAGCGGTTCACAACGAACCTACAACAGAAGGGCATAGAGATATCCAACATACGACCAATTCTCAGCAGCATCTGAGCATCTCAGAGGACACTTCTGTTCCACATCCAAAGCAACCGATTGCTAAAGACAGGCCCGCCGAATCCCACCATGCAAAATTCCAAGGAACCCGGAACAGTGGCAGGAAAAATACCGACTTGAATCCATCGGTGCACAACGATCATACAACAGAAAGGAATAAAGCTATTCAAAGCCAATCCAAAGCTCAGCACCAGCAGTTGAGCTCCGTGGAACTTCCTAGCAAACATGCGAGCAAACCTATAGCTGAGGCAACGCCTGACGTGAAACAGAAAACACTCAAGGAACTCAGCCCAGGGGCAGGACAAGAATGGACTTTAGTACATTGCTGCAGCAGAAGCATCAAACGGATATGGTAACGGAACGGTCAAGGCCATCCGATAATCAGCAGCATTATCAGAAGAGTTCTCTCGGTAATCCAATAAACAATCAACAAAGAAGACTCCCATCCACTCAGGACAGTGGCAAGACGTTGAAAGACTCAAAACGATTGCTCCAAAATGATAATCCATTAGAAAGCAATCTAAATTTCCAAGCACCTTCCAATCGTCAGCCTCACATGGATATCCAGGACAATACTTTCCAACAACCCATCGATGAGGCCGGACAGCCTGTAAACCAAGAAAGACTTCCCACAACTCAGTACAATGGCAGGACAATAGCTGAATGGCATCCATCGGTCCAAGGGGATCGAATCGGTAGGAGAATGGAAGTCTCAAGACAATTCAATCGACAGCAGTATTATCAGGAGTGCTATGATCCGATTAGCAGTCAGGACAGTGGCAAAACTATTACAGACTCGAATCCATCGGTCCAGCAAGAATATTCAACGAAAATATCAAGAAAAGAGCCGTCAGTGGAAAATGACAGACCAATTGACGGTAATATGGATATCCCAAGCCAAACCTATCGTCAGGAGCATTTTCCGCCAAGCCGACACCCGTCTTATCCCAGTGTGGACTCGGATCCATTCCTTCAAAACGATAATCCAACAGAAAGGAAAAGATTTATTCAAAGCCGATACAATCCTCAGCGCCATGTGATTTCCGAGGACATTTCATTGCAGCATTCGAGCAAACCCATCGATGAGGACGAGCGGTCAGTTCAACAAAACCGACGCCCCATTGCTCGAAACAGTCGCAGGAGGACAGTGGAATCCGAGTGGAATCCATCGGACCCAACTGACAGGAGAAGACAATCCGATCAGCAGCATTATCAGGAGGGTTCTTTCCATAATCCGATAGACAGTCAACAACAAAATATCGCTATAGCTCAGGACAGTGGCAGAACGTTGCAGGACTCGAATCCATCGCTCCAAAGCGCTGGTTCAACAGAAAGGAATATAAATATCGAAGACCCTATGGATATTCAGGACAATCCTTTCGAACATTCGATGAAATCCATCAACAAGGCCGGGCTGCCCGTTAACCAGAACAGAATCCCTCAATCGGTCCAGCAGGAACCATTAAACAAAATATCCAGACAATCCGATCATCAGAAAGATTATCTGGGGGGTTCTTTCCAGAATCCGATAGACAGTCTGCCGCAAACTCAGGACAGTGGCAGTACGTTGAAGGACTTGAACCAATCGGTCCAGTTCGATAATCCGATTGAGAGGAATAAAAATACCCAGCACCAACCCATAGTTAAGAACCTTATGATTTCCCAAGACAATCATTTCCAACATGCGAGCAAACCAAGCGATGAGCCAGAGCCTGCAAAGATATTAGTGACGGAGGCGCCGGAATCTCACGAACATCAAACGCATGCATCAATATCACACGATTTAAAGGGACTAACTTACAAATTTCCCTACGATGGGCCACGAATTCAAAAAATCTTACAAGACAAAATGAAAACTCTCGATGATAATGATCAGGCGACTACAGAGCCGTCAGAAGAATCATCTGATGACACAACAATGAGGAGAAACAAATCTGCAACAAAAGGAAAGAAAGGTAGAAAATCGCGTAGGAATGGAAAAAATCGTAAACGAAAGACTAAACGGCAAAGAAGGAAACGACTGACAACAACGACAGAAGTCTATGAGGACGATGAGAAAGCCGCGGAACAGGATGAAGAGTGACAACTTCAAAGAGTCTCCAAATGGATGCACAAACTGCATTCGATGCCAAGTTTATTAATTTAATATAATATTGTATGCTCCTTGGATATTTCACTTTAATAAATACATAGAAAAATTGTATATTATATTAACATGCATTCACACTTCTTGCCAAGCTTGTCGGCGGCGAGAACTTCTCTGTTTGGCTCTCTCTCTCTTCTTTCAAAGCTGAAGGAGACATCACCACATATTCATTATTGTGAAAGCAGAAACACCAGATCCTTTCATAAATATTCATTGGTAAAAACCACATCATTCAGTCGAAAGCGAAATTCGAAGCCATCGGGCAAGTGCAATTACAGTTCCGACTATCAGATACCCGCTAAAGTGTCTAGGGAAGTCGAACAGAATCATTTAGAAATCTATGCAAAATCGGTTACATTTCCCTATGTAAGTTGCATACAAGGAAGCAATCACAATATACCCCTTGTAGCATATACAAGTGCGAGGGGTATTAAAAGAGACAAGCCACCATCTGAAAGGGTGTAAGGATGGCAGGGACAGACACTGGTTACATTGCACGGGTCTCTGTCTCTCTGTCGATACGCTTTTGTTTTGCGTTTCCTACTCCCACTCGCATTCACATTCACATTCACATTCGCATTCAGATTCCAATTCGGAATGGAACCCATCTTTATGCAACAAATATGAATTGTTGAAGCTTCAGCCGCTCCAGCCAACTCGTAACCGGAGCCACAGAATTTTGTGGCGCTGAAAATCGGGCATTAGCGTTTGTTTGATTTAGGTCAGTGCGACACAGGGACTCACAGCTTCCACTCCGCGTAGCTCTCGGCACTCAGCCCCCAAAGCGAAAGGGGTACGGGTGGTGTCCCTGCGTTCGGAATGGGAATGGGAATGTGTATGGCTGTGGGTTATTCTAACGAATGCATCCGCGTTTCATTTAAATTTAGATGAATAACATTGTATTCCGTTGCTGGCGTTGTCGTCCTGTGTGTTGGTGCTTTTAATCTGTGTCAAAATATTTTCCATTTATGAGCCAGAGTGTTTCCTATATGAATTTTAACGCTTCGGGAAATGTTTTTCGACAGGACCATGTAAAATATATACGTGGCAATATATTTTACACAAATTCTTGTTCCCTCTTGTTCCCCTCTTTTCTTTCTTTCTTTTTTTTTACTTTTACTTTTACTTTATTATTGTTTTTGTTTTTGTTTTTGGTGTTGTGCTGTAGGTTTTTTATTGCACATTTATGCGAGTATGTGTTGGACTTTTGCAATGAATTTCGGGGCTATTTGTTGTATTTGCTTTCAATATTTGAGCTATTCGATGGGGTGGGTGGTTACAGCAGGGCAGGGCTTGTGGGTTGTGGGGTCTAGGGATTAGTTTCTGGCAGTGCCAAAATATGAATTGGTTGGTATTAAATTGTGTATTGCTCGTTGAGAGATCGAGGGACTTAGAAGAGATTTGTGCAAAATAAAAGCTTAGGGTAATAGAAAAGGATTCTCAATGTGCAAGCTGGCGAATGTGTAACATTCTATCAAAGGCTATGGGATACTCTCTCAGGCATATAACGAGTGTAGTGTGCCGTGCCCACAATCAACTGAATATCTCTGTATCCACTTAATTGAGTTCAACATTGAGTAATACTCTCGTGCAACTGTTTTATCATTACGAAAGCAAAGTCATGTCCTGCTGTTTGCATTTGCTGTTGGCTGTTGGCTGTTGCTGCGCTGCCACAATAATTTATGACTAAAATAGTTAATGAATTGAAAAAATTGTTCGTGTCAGCAGGGAGCATGAAATGTTTTTCTGTTACAGATGCCCAGAATGCGGTCGTTTCGCTGCTGCTGTCGATGTGTGGTGGCATTCTACCCCCCATCTCACCATGCCCCATTCCTCGACTGCAATGCCCTGCTCTGACTCGCCTGGCTGCTTCTGAGATTGGCAGTTGCATTGATATTGTGCACATTCGAAAACCCGGCTGTGCTGTTAGTCAGAGGCCCATCTGCTGGGCTGGCGAAAAGTACTGCACCAGTGCGTAACATGCACAGAATATTGTTTTAATTTCTTGGGACTTCTGGTCTTAAGTTGTGACTAAGTGAGATGATGCTTTGATCGTCGTCTGGTGACTAAAACCCGGTGACGTCTCGTCTGGGATGCGGATACGGGCTGACAGCTATAAAAAGCTGGTTGGAAAATGCCCAGAGCACTCAGTACGATCCCAGCAGTCAAATGATGCAGTTGGTAGCATTTCTTGTTCTCTTCTCTCCGCTGATGGGAGCTCTGGTTACCGCGGAAATGTTTCAAGTGACGGCAAGTGAGGGTCCAGAACCAGGACTCGTCGTTAACCGCTCCTCGACGGAAAAACACAACACTCCAGGCAGCAGTACAACGTCAAGTGCTTCCATGCGAATTCACAGCGGTTTGCACCATGAGAATCCAACACAGAAATTCGATGTGAAAAATTACTTTCGTACGAACACCACTCGGCACAATACCACGGATCCGTTTGGATACAAAAGATATGCGGCCACCTCAGGGGAGCAGCAGCAGCAGCAGCAACAGTCCATCAATAATACTCGCCAACAGCTGTTCAAGCCAACATTCGTAGCTCCGCAGACACTACCATCCACATTCTCCTTGAGCTTCGGCACTGGCTCCTACAGATCTCCCACACACCCCTCGATGATCATAGCGGCAACATCAACGCCCAAGCCTACGAATATTCGAAGCACCAAGGTGATGCTGCCTCCAGAGAGCCTATTCCTGTTCGGCTCTGGAAATCATAAAACCACCAGCACTACCCCCTCAACAATGCCCCATATGATGGAGGGCTGTAATGGAAGTGGAGCGATGCTGGGAGCCCTACAGCCCCTAATTCTGTTTATGACTGTCATAGTGACGTTTAAAATGGGAAACGACATTCTTTAGTTACGAACCATATAACCATATTCCCTTTCTAATGTTGTGTTATGATATGTATATCAATTAAATAAATTATAGCCCCAAACTAATTACTTGAGACACATTTTTCACATTAATAATACTTATTTATACTGATAAATGAAACAAGTTTCTTCTATCAGCTGACTTTCTGCAGTTCTTATGTCGCAAATCAATGCATAAAATAAATTGATTTATTTGTATATTTTTTGTGTTAACTTTTTGATGAATTTTTCGCTTAAAATGTGCAAGTGACATGGAAAATGAACGATTAATAGCAGACAAAATGGGATTTTTAATTTATTTTTGCGCGAAAATACCAATTTAAGTTTCAGTTCATTTTCATTTATATTTCTATAATGTTTCAATGAAAATGTAGCTGAAAAAAACTTGACAGAATATTGGATTAAATCAACGAAAAAGTGCCCAAGCAAAAAACTGAGTCTATTGCAACAAAAATGCTGATATGTACGAGTATGTACTTTATATATGTACATATATATTTATTTATATAGTAAAATGTGTCACAAGCTGTTCATAAATTCATTTAGCGCATGAAATTGGCGCCACGAACTGAATTGCAGGTGCATTATTCAGCATTTAAAAGTGAATTTCATATATATGGCGCGGCAGACAAAAATCGCACATTCGCATATAAATAAAAATACATACATAAATGTATGTATAGATTCGCATTCAAAGTCCCACATGCAGATACATACTATACAAGTTAGAGTCCTTTATTGTAAATATTTGATACACGTTTGCCATTAGGAGGGGCGTGACATCACCGACGGCCATCGAAAGTTTGTTGGGAAAAACCAAACAGACTGTCAGGCGTCAAGTTCAGATAGACAGTGAGAGAGAGAGGGGCTAGAGAGAGAGTCAAATACTTTGGTGTGCCTAAGCGGCCATCAAAATGCCATTCAGAAGTCGCCGGCATGCAAAAATTGTGCACATCTGTTGGCTCTGCCATTTGCCCCATTTTCACCTTCAACTGACTGGGTGGATTCCTGTTCCTTAAACCCCTCCCTCCACCCCTTCCTTGATGCACTTCCGGCGTTGGGTAGCGTCAAGTTCAAGTTCTTTTCACTGTTGGCTCATGTTGACACAGCTGACGCGGGAAAAATGGAGAAAAACCAACTGCAACATGGCTGCCAAAAAGTTGTCCAAACTTTTGCCCACTCAACGCAAGGAACAGAAGGCTGTGCAAGAAGTAGAGCTGAGCTCTTAAATCTCCCTGTCTAACACGGTATGACATTTCTATGAAGATGCTTTAATTTTGCTTTAGTTGTGCTTTGGTTGGATATTAAATATACCCCCAAGTAAAGGGTCTAAAATATCTAATTATTGCGAATTTTAGCATCAATTTAGCTTAGTTTTTTTGTAAACTTCGCCTTCTTCTTAAATGCTTTTAGGGCTTTCTTGGTTAGCTTTCTTTTAGCTGTTTTTTTGGTGGTTTGGACGGTGGTAGGTGCCTCTGTGGTTGTTGTTGTTGTGGTGGTGCTTGTCGTTGTAGTGGTAGTTGTAGTGGTACTAAGGGCGTCATTTAGCAACTGATCGTAGGCCACGCCTTGGAAACTCATGAGAGGCACATCAATGGCACGCCGCGAGCGATTAGCCGTTCTTGGTACGACGTACGACAATTCTGCATCCATATGAAGGCTTTCCGTGGTTTCAGCGGTAAATAAGTCGCTGACAACGTTTCGAGTGGTTCGTAATGGCCTGAAACGTCCCTGAAATCTATCCTGAGAGGACAGCGTTATAATAACGATCAGACTGAGGATGGTTAGATATTTCATATTGCTGCTGTCTCTGTTGCTGCTGTGTCTGTTGCTGCTGTGTCTGCTGCTGCTGCTGCTGGGTAAACTGAATTTGTGTAAAATCATTCGCTGTATTTATACGAAAGAGAAGCGCCGAAAGACAAGTCCCCCAGTATAGATAGAACAACACATTACGTTAAGTGGGGCTTCTGTGCTGGGGGAAAACAGATGTTCTGTTCTAGTGCCTTTCCAGCCATCAATTTGCCAGAGAGTCACGAGTCACGATTCACTCTCCCCAGTCGCACTCAGCTTTGTGTGCTGGTATAAAAGTTTGTTTTCCGGCAGCTGATAATCAGTTGTCACCACAACACCAAGCAATGTACAATACCAGTGGACTCAGAATGCGTTTCGTTATCATTGCTTTGGTCACCATTTCCCTTGCCGGCCTGGTCTTGCCGAGGGCCAGCTCTGAAGAGCTCCACAAGGAGAAGATTTCCAATGACGAAGCCTCGCTGACGGCGAAATCAAACAGGGCTCCAGCCAAGTCCGAGCCACCGACGACGCTTTCGAATTTGGAATTCTTTTTCCGGCACATGTCAACTACCAGAGCACCAACGACATCTGCAGGCAGAGCCAAAAAGCGCTTGAGCACCAAATCCGGGACCACCATCTCCCCAACCAAAACCTCCAAGATTCCCGACACAAAGACCTCCACAAAGATCGACAAAAAGATACCCAGCAAGCCAGATAAACATTCCGTTTATAGGACAACAAGCAAAAATGAGCTCAAGGACACCACCAAAATCTCCATAAAGACAGACAGAAGCCGACCGACTGCCAGCACTAAGGAAAGCACCAAGGTCACCAGCAAGATGGGCGGAAAACCCACCTCCAAGCCTATCATCAATGCCATCAAGGCCACCACAAAGGCTGAAACAAAATCGAAATCCAAAAAAGAGTATCTAACGACGACAAAGAATGGATTGAAGGCCACAGCTAAAACCATCGCAAAGACCGACACAAAATTAACTCCAAGCAGCAAACCAATCGGCAAGCAGCAAGCTAAGGCTACCAACGAGATCGCTGTAAAATCCACTGCCAAGTCTGACATCAAGGCTTTTAAGTACGACTCCAAGGCTTCCACAAAGATCGACACAAAAACCATCCCCAGTACCAAAACAAATACTAAGATCACCACCAAGATTGAGGCAAGGCCCACTGCCAAAACTGACATTAAGACCTCTCAGGCCGACCCCACGGCCACTAAGCCCGAAGCCAAGACAACCACAAAGACAGACACAAAACCTAACCCCAAGCAAGAATACCAGACAACGACGAAAAGTGAATTAGAGACCATTACCAATGTCCCAACTGAGATCGACATAAAACCCACTAACCCAACCACAAACATCAACGCCAACCTAACCGACAGCTCCCCCACAAAGACCGAAACAACACCAATTGCTAGGGCAGAAAATGCGACCACTACCCAAGGTGTCATAAAGACCACCACCGCCAATATCCCTACTGTGATCGAGACGAAACCCACACCAAGCACTAAAGCCACCACCAAACAGTTCGAGAGCAAGTCCGATCACATGCCGACGCACGCCAAATCCAAGGCCAAGGCAGACACCAAGACCGAGACGAAGACAAACAGCAAAACACACTCGAAGGCGGAGACCAAAACCCAATCGAAGGTGCACAGCAAAACCCATTCGAAGACGGACCCCAAAACGCATTCTAAAACGGACAGCAAAGTCCATTCCAAGACACACTCACACGCTCATTCGAAGACAGACACCACAAACCACATAAAGACGGACACCAAGACACATGCCAAGTCGGAGCCAAAGACTCATCCCAAAGCACACGTCAAGCCTCCTCACTCGAACATCGAATCGAAGACTCATCCCAAGCACCATGCCAAGCCACACTCCAAGAGCCCCGCCAAGACCCACACCAAGACTCAGCCTCACCACAAGATCCATGCCAACCATACCGAAACTACCAAAGTCCCTGTGAAAACTCAAAAGAATCGCCGTTCCAGCCATGGCAATGACACTGTGAGCCTTAAGCCTGATGTAATCAGCAATGGCAATGGATCGAAGAGGGTATTTCTGTCGACTCCCAAGCCAGAAATGATAACAACTACGTCCGTAGCACCTATCCAAGGAGGAACTGTATCTACTACGCCTGTAGGTCCAGTCAAGGTAGAAATACTTTCAACTACGTCTGTAGGTCCTGCCAATGTAGAAATAATTTCAACTACACCAGTAGCTCCTGCCAAGGTAGAAATACTTTCAACTACTCCTGTAGCTCCTGCCAAGGGAGAAATATTTTCAACTACGCCCGTGGCTTCCATCAAGGGAGAAATAATTTCAACTACGCCCGTGGCTTCCATCAAGGGAGAAATATTATCGCCTACGCCCGTGTCTTCTATCAATGGAGAAATAATATCCCATACGTCCGTGTCTTCTATCAAAGGAGAAGTAGTGACAACTACTACCGTGGCTCCTATCAAGGAAGAAATAATATACACAACGCCCGTAGCTCCTGTCAAAGAAAAAATAGTCTCTACTAAGCCCCTAAGCCACGTAGCGCCTGTAAAGGAAAAAAAAGTCTCCACTAAGCCCCTAAGCCACGTAGCGCCTGTCAAGGGAAAAAAGAGACCAACTACGCCCATACCTTCTAGTATCCCCGCTCATCCAATTTTAGAAGGATTCGCCCTAGTTGAAGCCTCGAGCCTGCAGGAGGTGGATCTTGCCATTCACAAAATGATGGAAAGCACCACTGTGGAGTTTCGAAACAAAGGGTTTCGCTAATGACGATTGGAGGAGCTGGCCAATAATAATTGCTTACGCGTAAAAACATTAAATACAATAACAAATAAAATATAAAGCCGTGTCAAAGTTAATTTTTGTTCTAAAATTTTAAGTAGTTTCTAGCGCACGCAGCTAATGACCATTGAGCGACTGGACATGCAATGAATATTAATTGCCCCACATGTGCAGCAAATAGAAATAGAAATGCGAGTACGTTACGCCCCAAACCATAAAACCATAAATCTCACACAATTAGCATTAAAATGCAATTTGGGGCAATTTAAACACACATCGCAATGTACTCCAAAAATCCAACTCTCCCAACTAGTTCTCTGCACACTCCCCATTGATAGTAAGCATGCAATGGCCCCGACATGCCGAGGATGCCAAATGCAAATGCAAAATGCTTCTCCTACAACGTTGAACAGGGAAACAAACAAAAAAATTCAACAACTGGGCCATAATTTCCAGTTACTTTCTAATCTGCTGATAATATTAGCGCTCATAAATTTTCCCATGCCTTTGTGTGTTCGCATTTTTGTGCCACTGGAAATCTGTTTTTTGCCTGTTCGGTTCGTTTTTTATTTATTTGTGTGTGTGTGTTTTTTTTTATCAGAAAGCTTCGGCCCCGCCGAATTTAGCCTTTTCCTTCTTGTTATTTTTCGGGGCCGGTTACTGGTCCGGGGAATGCAAATATTTTTTTTTGTTGATGCCCTGCAGCAGCTTTTCAAATATTCATTCATGCAAATTCATTAAGATTTTTTAGCAACTCGCGGACCGCGTTATGAATGCAAAGGCCGCAGAGAAAGCAAAGAGACAGCAGGCAAAAAATATTACGTATACGTATTGTGTATTACGTACGTATATACGCCACCGCAACGGAACAAAAAGTGCTGCTTTGCTGCCGACTCTTTATAACTCCTCATGCCTCTGCATCTGCAGACGATTGAGTTCTTATTTTTTATATTTCGCTGGTCGACCGCTATTTTCCACATTTTTAGAGACGGTCGGAGGAAATTCTTATGCGTGGAGCAAAATATGAAAATGTGTGTGGGTGTGGGTACGTACAAAAAGCAAAGCTGTCCATGCTATTAAAAATACAACATAGTAAATTAAAAAACTGAACAAACAGCAACAACAGCAACAAAAGAAAAAAAAAACAAAGACGCCAACAAAAAACATGTTAGAAAAATGCAACAAAAGCACTGGAAAATATTCCTTCGCCTACAGAGCTTCCCGTCGCCATCTTGGCTGCGGCTTTGGAGATTTCCTTTGCTCTCTTTCTATCCACCCTGTACCCTGTACCCTGTCCCTTGGCTGCTATTTCTTTCTCCTGCTTTATTTGCATTTCGCTTTAGTTTTTTCCGCTTTTTCACAGAATTTGCCGCTTTTTTAATTTCTCAACAAGCTTTTTGACGTCAAAATAAGCGTAATATTTAGTTGTACTCCGCAGAAGTGAGAGCGAAAAAGGTGAAAATAAAGAAGGAGGCAGACATTATGTTTAGCAACGTGGAAGTAAGCATATTATTTCGCTATTTTCATAGACTCTACTCTACCTCACGCTTTTGTTGCTGTTGGGATGATGTTCAGTAATTATGCAGGTGAAAATGCAAATTTTAATAAAGAGAAATTGGCAGAGCTGTTGTGCAGAACGGAGCCCAACCCATGGCCAGAGTCAGAGTCTTTCGTGTTTCGCTTTAAGTGTTGGGAAAACTTCCCTTGGCACCTGTTTGTATCAAGTAAATTAATGCACAAAATATATATTTATTATTCGTTTCAGATAATCAATACGATACGTTAAAAGATAATCGAGTCTAAAGAGATAATTGGGTAAGCTTTAAATTTTCATTCAATGCAATAAATACAATAAAACCCAAGGACTTTGCTTTATTTACTAGTATTTTGTCATACTTGTAAAACCTTTTCAATATATTAACTGTCAGGCCGCAAAAATTATGCCACGAAAAAAAAGAACAACGATTGAGATAAGTATCGCGCATATAAATAGCATGAAAGAAAACGCCATAAGGAACAAAAAAAAACGGAGAAGATTATCTCTTGAAATGTGTGTGTGGGATGGCTATTCCAATGTTCGGGAAGTTTGAGTTTAGATATCAACGACAGTTTATCTTTGGCTTTTCTTTTTGCCATGTTGCTATGGCATGGCCACATACCCACATACCCACAGACCGACATACCCACACCCAGCAGCAATCCCAACCAATGTCAAGGCATTATGAAAAATGTTGCACGCCTAAAAATATGTTGGGGGGGGGGGGGGGGGTGGCTAAAAATGCAAAGCAATTTAGTGGAAAAAGCCACAACAGAGACAGAGAAAGAGGCAGAGGCCTTTTACATCGACACTCGTAGGAGGAGAAGGAAGCGAAAGGAAAGCCGAGAGAGCAGCCTTCTGGAAACAGGGAAATTTCTGCCTCTCTGGTATGCCTTTGTGGCTTTGTGGGTGGGTTGCTTTCAAATCAAATGAGAAGGCACAAAGCGAGGCAAGCGTATACGAGGCATATGAGTGGGCACAAGGCATATCCAGAGGCAGAGGCAGAGGCAACGAGGCACTGAAGGAGCATGTTGCTACTGCTACTGGCTGGTGGTGGTGGTGCTGCGGTGGTGGTGGTGGTGCAGAGTCATGTCGAGGACACACGCCCAAACTAATTTATTACTTTAATTCGCGTTCAAAGTGGCTGCCGTTTGTCTGTCGTCTGTTGTGTGCCCTGCTTCCGTTTCCTGTTTTACAATTTTTGTTGAGTGCCAAGTAATAAATGATGCGTCATTGGGGCAGACATCCACCACACTCTCCACTCCCCACTCCCCAAGCACCTACTCAGGCCCAACTCAGGCCCCGTCACATGTATCAAATTATGCGTCGCCATGGTGTCGTAAATCGTTTTTCGAAACCAAGTGCCATCTATTGGCAGTTTATGCGTTCCCCCTCGGCATATTCCCGTCTATCAGTATTCACCAACGGACTGGAACAGGACAGCTTCTAACCCAGTTTTCTATTTTTATAGTTGCTCCTTTTTAGCTTGCAAAACGTGCAGCAAAGTTGCCTTTTGCCTTTAATCTTTTTTTTTGTTGTTGTTGTGATTTAAAGAATCTTCTAGGTTTAATGTGCTGCTCACTTATTCATGCGATCATTTCAAGTGCCCTCATATGCAGTATAAACAAATTTTAATGCAAATATCACTGTGTGGAAGGGGGTGGGGAGTCGCTGCTCCAATGGCCATCGCATATCGTCATGCTTTAGGGAGCCATCGCGCTAAACCAATAACCACTTAACACGTTCACGACATCGTCAAGAGCTCAAACATCCAGAACCTTCCACAACTTCGCTTTCGCCCCTGTGCTCCAATAACAATCATACGCACCATTGTGCAGCGCAGCCCGTGGTGGCTGTCAGGCCACCAGGCCAACAGCAGTCGAGAAAGAAAATCAAATTTTCCACCGTCATTAAACGCTTTGTAAGGCATCCCTGACGACGTCCTGGCAGATATGACGACGGCGGCAACTTTAAGCAGGTGCTGCTGCTTCCCTGCGTCCCTCGGATGATCCACACTTTTTTTGTTTGTATCATTTAATCCCACGCTCGCCGCCATACAATGGGCTGCTGGTAGCGTGAACGAAAGAGTAGCCACGGCAGCGGCTTGTTAATAAATTTAAAGGACATTAAATTTGTTAACAGCAATTTAACTATTAACCAAACCCGTTGGGTGTTCCCAGGCCAGGCCAGGCCAGGCCAGGCAGGGCCAGCTTTCTGGTTCATCCATTTACATGGATTATTATCTTGCTTTTGCGCTTCCCTCATCTCATTCTGGCTTTGGCTTCAAGAAAAATGCGGACAACGCAGAAGCCAAAGTGAGAGACCAAAAGCCAGACGAAGGAGCCGAGCCCCCCAACAGACAGGCCAGACAACGGAAGTGGGTTAAAAGCAGAGCACACACACACACATGGAGCCACCCTCCTTCAGTTTACCACGTACACGTATACACATACATACATATATGAAGGTATGTGTGTGTGTCTGCCAGTCGTAAGCCATAATATCGATTAAGGATTATGATAATGATTGTGTGCTTAAGTTGTAATTGCAAAACTCAAACAGCCACACACGCAGATCCACAGCTACATACTCGAGTATGTAGCAGTGGGCAACCTCCACCCTCCACCCTCCACCATCCCCACTTTGGGGGTAGCTTTGGGTTGTTCTGTTCTCCAGTTCGCTTGTTTGTCGCTCAGGTTTATGTGCATGAATAAGTCGTGAAGATTGATTAGGAATTTGTGTCATGGCATTAGTGCTCTTGTTGTTGTTTTTGCTTGTCGTTGGCTTATAATTGCTCAATGTCGCACAACTCTCTCTTAATATGGCTCCTGGCTCTTGGTGGTTGTTGTTGTCAACCATCGAATCCGACCCAAAGCCGCTTTTTGGTTAATTCGACAGGAAGACTCAAAATATGCTGACACTCGTTCCACCCAAAGCGTACGTACATACAGTGTATGAATAATGTATGCGTTTAAAGCATCTGCCTACAAGATTTCTAGACTGTACTTTATTAGTTTATTAACATTCGATTTATATTCACATCAAGGCATTAGCCCTACATTTATGGACAGCTGTTGTTGGATACTTTCAGACTGAAGCTGACAAGTCACAGAGTCTCAGATTTTGTCCAGTGTATAAACTTAAAAGCAGTTACAGTACAAAGACATTATTCGGCCACTGTATCTCGCACATCCAAACAACGTCGGGCCAGGCCTGAAGGCAGTATTTAACGATTCCTCAAGTAACCCATCAAGTCGAATTTCTACCCTAATTTTGTGGCTTATCAAAGGGGATTGTGCACAGCATTTGGCAGTATGGAATATGAAACATTTCCAGTAACAAGAGCTGCTGTTCATTCACATCATTAAGACATGTTGCAACATTCCTACAACTAAATTTATATTGTGAAACGCATTTAGATATGAGAATCCACCTATCAAGTTGAATTCCATGCTAATTTTTGTGGTTTATCACAAGGGATTATATTTCGAATTTCGGAATGTCGCCAGTGGGGACGTATGCGCAACATTTCTTGCATTTTTCGCAACTGTTTTACCTCACTTTGGCTGGCAACGCAACAACTGACAGCTTCTTTTGTCACTTTTTGCACTGGCAGCCACTGAATGGGTTTTGCTGTTGCTGTTTGTTACTGCACCGCTCCCCAGTTGCAGTACCCAGTACCCAGTGGCAGCATACGAACCGTACCGTACCACAGGAATGGCACACAAAAAGCCGGAAACTTTTTAGCTCTAAACAGCCAAAAACAAATAGATACGCCAGTCACTCCGTTTACCTACGATTTACCCCTCTACGTTTAGCCACAGTACTCGTACCTCCACGTGCGTGTTTGCCTTCCTGTTTTGGGGGGTTCTGTTCTGCTTCTGCTTCTGCATCTGTTTCAGTTTCAGATTTTGTCTGTTGGTTTTTGCTCAAATTTTTCGCCCCTTAGTTGCTTTACAGAGAAAGTTTTTACACATTCCCGAGCTGCTGTTGCTGCTGCTGCTGCTGCTGCTGCATTGTTTTTCATTAGGCATTAAAAATTGTTTTCCATGCGTCGTCGACTTAACGCGCGGCTACTTTGTGATAATGCAAACTATTCATACTTGTATAGCGAGAAGTTTTGCACATCCCTTGACAGCGGGACAGAGTGACATTCTGTGGGACATTCTCTCTGTGTGTCAGGCTAATGCATGCCATGTGCTTGCTGCAGCTTTTTTCTGTAGTGTGGCAGCCGTCAGAGACCTAGAGAGCTCTGAGTGGTAGTTAGATGTAGGATAAGGCATGCTAATTATTTAGCATCCAGACTCATTGGCTAATTTGTAGGAGGAGTTGTGCCGATAGCTGCTGAGTAAATTAGGATAGAATGGGCGCCAGTTTGGTTACTATGCGCCGCAGGGAAATCAAATATGTTAACTTTCCATTCACCATACGCTGTAAATGATATCGATTTCAACAGCAGGTAAATGTCTTAGATGGGGAGTTGGGGGGAAAAGGCATGCCAGTAGCTGCTTGCTGCTGGAGGAGGACACCTTACAGCTGAACAATAAGTTGGTGGCGGGGTTGGCTTAACAAATAGAATTTGGGATTTTGCCTTTTCTCCGCCCTGGCGGATGGAAAATAAACCAGAAATCCATTTTCTACAACAACGGGCGCAAGGGATCAGGGCTCAGCGCGTTTTTGGTGTGGAGGCGGCGACGGTGGCGGCGCATGTGAGCGGAATTTCAAAAGGCGACCAAAAAGCCAAATCCAAAGCCCGAGAGATGATAAAATATCATAAAAATATTTGCTTTATGTGCGCCCCCCTTCGCACGCGACTTTGGCGTTTGTCTGTGTCTGTGTCCCATCCATCCGCCTACATGGGAAGGTGTATGGACCGGTTGGTGGGCGAAATGGTGACGATGGCGACGCGAGCATTTAGCGCGTTTTTGGAAGGCATCAGACCCCATGTGTGTGTGTGGTTGTGTTTGTGTGTGTGTGTGTTTGTGTTTGTCGTTTCAGTTGGAGTTTGAGTTTGTGCTGGCGTGAGCAAATATTATGCTATTTCCGGCCAAAGTGGTTTTTGATAGTCATCTAACCAAAGTCGGCATCGCATCCCAGCCCCTGTATGTCGTCGGAGAGGCTGAGGCTAAGGCTCTTGAAAATATCGATTTGATTTACGAGTGTGTCTTGCCACAGGCCACGACTTACATAATCGAATGCCACATTAATCCACCGCCAAAATGGCCACTCCACTTCATTGGATTGCAGTTTCTGTGTCACAGCGAGAGAGAGAGCGATGCCCTCGAGGGCTGCTGTTGGCCGTCTGTTGCTCATACGAGTGTACGAGTGTAATATGGCTAATATGCATACCTGGGGGCACTGTTTGTGCTTCAAAATACATTTTAATACTGCATTACAATGCCAAGCACGTGTCGGGATTTTAAAAACTTTGTCCACAGCAGACTTGCATAGGACTTGCACATGGCAGTAGGAGAAGGTATCGTGTTTGCGGATAGTTTGAGTTTTCTTCAGCAGAAACGCAAATACTCTGCCAGTCACTTTTGACTGGATAATAAGCGCTGACCAACCACAACCCATACGAATCAACCATCGAATATTCTACTCAAAACAAGGCCACTTGTCTGAAGCATCGTTTCCCAAAGTAAAATTAATTGTGGAAATAAATAGAACGCTTTCGTCTTAGCCACGATGTGGCACACCTTTCCCTTGATGAATAGTCTGTTTAATGTAATTTTTCGACAGCTGTTCCTCTAACTAAACAGCTGTTCAAGACATGTTGTAATTAAAGTGATTCCCAGACTACCAGAAATCATTTCATGTTCTTTTCAGTTACAAATTTCACAGAATGATTGCTCAACTGGTTGCCTGAACCTTGCCATATTCAATGTACCCCTCCATGACCTATCTATCGTGTGTCCCGAAGCTTCCTAATAATGGCAATTGCAGCAATGCCAGCACGCCAGGACGAGGCGGCGGCAATCTCATGCGCATTTTTAGCACGTATTTCTAATTAGCACATGCAATGCGCCACTAAGCCCAGAAGCAGCTTCTCTTCTCGCTTCGTTTCAGTTCAGTTCAGTTCACTTCACCTCACCACCCCTTTTCTATACCAAAACCATCTTGCCGCAGAGCAAAAGTCAGCGTGACCAGCGTCAAGTGAGCAACGATGAGTTCATTAGGGGCAGATGGAGCAGAAGAGAGGGGGAGATGGAGAGTGAGTGAGTGAGTGAGTGAGTGAGTGAGAGAGCGGGACACAAAGCTCAATCGCTGCGGCACACGCCAAATAATATCAACGTCATTTGGAGAGTGTTGACACAAACTGAGGTAGCGCATGGAGCGAATGGATGGAGCGAATGGATGGAGCGAGTGGAGATGAAGCTCTGAGAGTGCTCTGGGAAAGTGAATGAACCGTTGATGCTGCCGATGACTGGGACGTGCTTTAACGCCTGTCTTGGAGCTTTCGGGCTTGTTTAACCAATGCAAGCGACGACTGTTTGCCATCGACAATCCGTAGTCTCAGTCTGTCCAGGGGTCCGATATCCGGAGTTTGCAATCCCCAGTGGGACGAGTTTTCGTAGCCAATGCCTGGAACGTGTCCTAACTTAAAAGGCGCTGGAGAGTGGTACCCACCCGTCTGCATCTTTAACGTGTACCCTGCTTAATTGTTCGTAAAATTGACCTGCAATATATCACCCCAAAGACTCCACCCAATCAATCAACTCTTATTGATTTTATTTAACAAATAAATGAATAAAACACACACACACTGCGAATGCAGTGCGGGAGAAGGAAGGCGGAAAACAAACTCTGTGGCAACGCTTTAACGTTTTTTATTAAATTGCACAACAAATTTATTCCAGAGTCACAGTCACACTCACACTCACAGTCCGGGGTGTGGGAGGAACAGAAACAGAAACAGAAAAAAAACAATTGACTTTTTGCATAAATAAATAAGTGCAGGAATGGCCACTGTCAGTCACGTGTGGTCTTGTGACAGATGACGGCACGGGCAAGCGGATGGATGTGTGGATGTGCATGTGCGGACAGGCTCTCTGAGAAATGTTTCACGGAGGCAGAAATTTAATTAAGATGCAAAAAATATATACTAAGGGGCCGAATTGCGAACGGATAATGTAGCTTATCCCCTTTAAGTTTTCCCTCGGATATATCCATCGAAATTTGCAGGCTGCCACACACACACACAGCAGCAGCAGCAGCAGCAGCGTTCCTTTCGCTGGATTTAGTATGCAAAATATGCGAAATTCCATTCGCATAATTCAAATGTTTTTGGTAAATTCGCGCGTTCAATGGAATCTGAACAATAATTATGGCGCTGTCTGTCGGAATAGTGTTGCATGGCCGGGCAGACAGGCAGGCAGGCAGGCAGGCAGGCCGGCAAGTTTTCTCGCTCATCAGCCGCTTTTCCACACCATCAATTCCGAATCAATCAATGTCAGTTTGCCATAAATCATGCACACATATAGAAAGGTGTAGAAAAAGTTTCGCACAGGGCTGAGAATTAACACCGCTCCTACCCCAACTGGGGGATATAGTTGTGTACATACATACCGATGTATACATATATGAACATACAAGTATGTATGCATCATAAACAGATGCTGCATTATATATTATTTATAATTTTCATCTCTCTGTGTGTGTGGCTGAGTTTGCATTTTAAAAGCATCTCTAAGATGGAGAAAACTTTTACCGACAGGGTTTTCACGGAGTTTTTCCCCCTCTGCCACTGCCACAGCCACTGCCATTGCCACTGCCGTGCATGTGTATGCCTGGGCGAGACGCATTTTCAATTAGTTTCAATGGCACTCGGCACACGTGCCATAGGAGTCGCGTCCTGGCAAATGTATCAACGTCACGGGCACATACAGCACAGGCGGGGGGAGGGTGCGGGCCCCGTAGCTCTTCATAGTCGTGGAATAGATTGCCAATAAATGCACCATTAAATCAGCTCCATCAGTTCGATGGAGATAGGGGATGTGGCTGGTGGTGCCAAGGGGAACCATTGAATTGCTCCTCTCGTGTCGTTTTCTTTGGCAAAGTTTTGCATAAGTAATGCACCCAGGCCCCCAGTTGTTCGGTTGCGGAGAAAAGAGCTCTCAAGAAGTTTCAATGGTTTACAAAAACCTCTTTTGGTTTTTGGGGCATTATGCAGCCCCGTCTTACATTTGGAAATTGTAGAATTATCAAATTACATTACCCCGTACACGAACACTGTCTAATTGGTAGAGGAACGCAATAAGCCGTTCTCTAGTGACTCTCTTTATATCTAAAATAGATTGAAGTATTCTGAATCGTGTTTTTAGGATTAAATTAATGTATAGCTGTCACAGTGTTCATCGAGTATCGGAGTATGTTGGAGATAGATAGATAAGATAGTCTGTATCTAGTTCCCTAGTAATCAGAATATATATACATATGTACATATATGTATGCAACCTCTTTTGCTTCATTTTGTGATCTTTATTCCCTTTCATATACTTTTCCAGCGAACAATTTTTTGTTAGTAATTTTTTGTAGCTGCTAAAAATGTAAAATACGCTTTTAATTAAATTTCGTTGGCAGTGCAAACTTTAAAAAAGCGGCGCCCAACACCAGGTACCATCGTGAAATATTGTTCGTATGTGTGTATAGTGTGGGTGTGTGTGTATAGACGTCCTCAACACAATCTCCTTTTTTTTTTTTTGTAAATGTAAATTTTTACACACACCTGAACTGAACTGAACGGAACGGAACGGAACATGGCGCAGGTCAAGAGCGTTTTTAATTAACGTAATGGGTTGGCCAAACAAGCCGAAAAAAAAAAGAATATAGTTTCCAAATTAAAAGAGCTTGTATGGGTTAAAGATTGTGCACATCAAAATGAAATCAAAGTTCGGGAAAACTCTGTGTGCCTCACAGCTATCCCGGGAAAAAGAAAATCCTTTTAAAAGTGTGAACATTGCCTACTCTTGGAGAGTTGCCAAGGGAGAGGTAGAGGTGAGGCTTTTATTTCCATAAAAATGTAATCACATTCAACTCAGTTTTCCAGATCTCCGCGACAGAAACAACGACCGTTTAAATGCTGCATGCCACGTATGCATTTAATAGTCGCAAAGTTATTTAAAGCGAAACTCCACTGTGTGCGTGTGTGTGTGTGTGTTCACGTTCACGGAATGCAGCCGCCCGTATATGGTTTTAATTTTCATAAAAAAATCGTTATGAAGTAGCAGCAGGTGTAGAATAAGCGAAAAAATAATAAAATTCAAACTAGAATTGCAGTGGGAAAAAATAATATAAATTATGGTCACTGCGCTCAAATGCTTTAACTGAATTATGGAATATTTAAAGGGATATCATTTCCATGAATACAATGTGGCGGATATGGTTTTTTAAATGTGTATGTGATTACCATTAAAATCCATCAGAATCAAAATATATTAGGACATAGACACGTTTTGCGGTTGCCAGACGTAATGAGGATTCCCTACAACCAGGTGTATCTTTATGCCATTCGCAGATTTGGTTGAATTTGAGTTCTACCCGGAAAACACTTATCGTGGAGTGGCAAAGCAAACTACCAATGAGCCGCAAGTATAAGGAAACGCAATGACCCGCGTCATGGGTGGAAAAACAGAAGAGAAAAACCGCCAACTTGAATCCAACAAGTACGCAATAAAATAATAAAAATCTAAGCAAAACTTTTTGCAATTAGGCGACATTTTTATTGCTTCCTAAATGCGATTTTGGGGCCCCAGCCAGAAGGGAAAAGAAAAGACCAGATGGTTACGGCTAAAGGAGGAGGAAACCAAATAAGGGATTGAAGGAAAACTTTGATGGCGTTACAAATTTTTATTACATTTTCTGGCCATTTCTCGCAGCGTTTCATCGAAAAGCGACAAAAGGGACCGGACCGAAAACAACAATATTAAAAAAAAAAATGGGGAAACTTTGTGTCCTTTTTTGTAGAGTAGTACGCATCCTTTTTCGACTTGACACTTGTTATGTTATGTCCTGGCCCCCGTTCTGACGACTAGTTGATCTTTTTGACAGCTCTCTGACAGCCCGACGGCGTGTGAAAATATCCGTACTCATCCGTACCCACACCGCATGCTGCTGTAACACTCTAACCCTCAGTGTAATTTTCATTGTGGAGTGCTTGCCGAAACGGGGACCCGACATGCCGTACAGCCTGCATTCAATATTATTAATTAAATTAATTTTCAAGAACTTTTTAAAGCGAAAAAAAGGAGAAGAAATTGACTGCCACCCTGGAGATTGATAAATCGTTTGCTGTAATATATAATTAAAGGATAGAGGGGCTTATATTCGAACCTACAAGTTTTGACGGGATTATCGTATATTCATTCTATCACTTGAGTTCAGAAATTTAATTCGACTGCCTTGAAATTGCCCCAACCGAACCATCGAACCTTTTGCATATTTCCGACCACTTCCACAGCTTAAAGCTTTTCCCCGCATTGGTTTAAATCAATAAAAAGCGGCTTAAAACATAACACGAGTGGGTAAATTTCATCGTTGTCGTCCTGTAGGTTGCTTGGTCTTTGGTCTCGACTCCCTTTAGGCTCATTTTTACCGTCTGTGAAACAACACACAGAAACTGCGCTTTCACTTCCGCTTCCGCTGTTTAGCCACACTCTGGCGAGCGATTCGAGCACCCCACCCGGGGAGAAAACGGAGAGAACGCCGCGTTGTGTGGGCCACTGAATGTGTCTGTAAAAGTCTAAACGATTATCAGCTGAATAAAATGAACGGCACATGGAATCCCGCTAGTAACTCGTAGTACTGGCAGTGCTCACGCACAGGGTCGGGTCCCTTGCCCAAAGCAGGGCCAAAAACAACAAGTGACCAAAAAAGGGTTAAAATCGAGGAGAACCTGGCCCGAAACAAAGGCATAAAAACGTCTGAAATAACTTCCGGTTGCTGGCACGCACATGGAAGGCGATTTGCAGAGAGAGAGTGAGAGAGGGAGCAATGGCAGTATAGAAGTATGTGGTGGTAGAGTTTTTGGTGTGGGGTATAGAGTACGGACTAGTTCAAACATTTACACACACTAACGCCGAACAAGCAACACCCAGAGGCCATTAGGCACTGCGCCTTATCAGATGTACAAAGTGCAACAGCCTAAAACTATGCAGCACACGCAGAGGTGCAGCCCGTAGTAGAGGCGAATAAATGGAAAACGTTGCATTCTTTTCCATCTACAAGGGATACGCTACCACACACTGTGTGTTTGTGTGTGTGTGTGTGTGGTAGTTGTTTGGTTCATTTATGGTGTCTGAAAGAGGTAACGGAATGTGCTCTACCCACATTTACTACCCATAAAGTACTGAGCTTAGGCTGTGGATCTATTGGGAAATTTGAAGTACAAATCGAAATAAAGGCCAAAAATATATTTGGAATATTTCAGCTATATTGGAAATTTTTTCAAATTAAATTCTTTGCTGTGAAATTTAATGGGCCTAATCACGAAACTGAGTGCCCACCAATTTGAACCATAACGCATACGCCTCGATGGTAAAAGTTTCCTTTTTCTACCCACAACCAAACCAAAACCGACGCCGAACCTCCCTTTTTTCCCTTTGAACTAATTATATAAATTGTCACTCTTTTGGGATGTTTTGCTCTTTGCTTTGCTATTGTGTGCCTTTTGTTTGCTTCTTTTTATTGTCTTTCCTTTTTTTTTTAATTTCCATAAATGCTTTGGACTAAAAACGTAATTGAATGTCGACCGCTCTATATAGCAGCAACAAAGCAGAGTACTGTAGTACAACAAAACCAACAAAAACTGAAATGAATGGAATTAATAAACACATCACGCACACACGCAGCATAAACGGTGTGGGGCTGTGGCGGTGGGTGGGCCATGGAGGGAAATTCAAGGGTAGAAAATATGTAGCGAGCCCGTCAAAGGTCAAAGCTAAACGACGTAATTCATGGCGAAAGGAGTCTCCTGTGTTGGGGCCAACTCTGGGTACTCTGGCCAGCAGTCAAAAATGTGTGAATACCCTAACGTGGGATATGGTATTTTTAGTGTGCAGCATAACACTCTCTTTAAACAGAAATTTTGAATTTTTTTTCTAAGATCTGATCATCAAAAAGTATATCAAAGTTTATCAATATAACACCCCAACTATTGACAACTTCTCTTAGGGTATATTGCTTTCCGGTGTCCACGGAAATTATGCTTTAAGTGGGGAAAGATGGGTGTAGTGTATACTTTCAAAGTATGAGGGGCGCAACTGCTGCCCAAGCCTCAGAATATTATTTATTGTTATCGATTGTGGAGGAAACTAAAGGAGGGAGGAAACCATAGGCTGGGACATCGCTGCCCCATAAATTCCTGGATTGCTTCATTGAGTTTCACCTTTTGTGTCAGTTTGGAGGTTAATAAAGACATTCGGCATTTACAAGAGAATTAGAAGGTGCTTCAGGCATTCACAATTGTAAGGGACACTCATGTATTAGGTATTCAAGAGCATTTTCTTCTTCAATCAAATATTAAATAAGCTGCGAATGCATCACTTACGAAATAAATTTTGTCATTTTCATCCAATGACAATGGTGGACCATCCTCAGGCTGCTCCGTCTATTGACACCTTTTTGTCATTTAAAATGATCAATTTCAGCTTTTGTTAGTAATTAATTGGAAATTTTCCTTCGTAATTTGAACTGAATTCGCAATGGTTATATGTACATACATATGTATGTATAGTATGTCTGTAATATTTTATATATTTAGGCAGTTTTTAATCAATTTTATTTTCATTAGCTCTGCATTATTAATCCCCTTTTCCCGGTCCATTTATGTTCTCTGAAATACACGAACACGCAATTGAAATTAATTGCCAACAGTGGAAATAAAACAGAAAAGTGGTACGCCATCACATAGCGTTAATTTTTAATTAAATATTTATATTTTCTAATAGAACAGAAAGCGATTACAAAAATTTTACGTAGACAATTAGTCACTGAACAACAAAAAAGAACATAAATTTACAGTAGAAATTCCCATTTGGCAAATACTCTTGGAAATACTTTTGTATGGGAAATTGTTGACATTCTGTGGCTTTTTTGTTCATTTTTTATTAATTTTGCATACAGTAATGTTTTTGTTTTTTTTTCAGAGTTTAGTTGGCTGAAACAATAGCCTGATTAATGGCCAGGAGATTGGTCATACGATATGTAGAATATTCATTTATCATCGCTGTAGCAGCGAAAATTAGTTGTTATCTCAAGTTTTATCTTCGCAGCTTTTATTACCAATTACGGCGTTCAAATTAGTACGTTTCCCCTGTAGCTGAACATTACAGGGTTGCCAAACAATTTTTCCGTCATATCTCTGATTCGTACATAATCAATTTAGCCACCCCCACCCACCACATTTCCTCACATTCCATTTACGAACATTTGATTTAGCAAATTAGCCCGGCACGCGAAACAATTTCTAACTGAAGAAGAAACACTGGAGGTTAGGTACACAAATCAAAATATATTCAGAGCCAGTGCTTGCCTTTCGGCCACCAAGGTTTTTCCCCGTCCTCTGGCCTGGCCTGGCCACAATTATTTAGCTTTTTCGCTGTGGATCTGCTTACTTCCTGGAATGCCTGGCTGACAGGCGTAACAAAATACATGCTCCGCATACGAAATGATGATGCTGAAAGTATGCCATGAAATTAAAATGCCACGGCATGAATGCTGGTCAAGAGTCATCATCAGAGGCGCGAGCCGAGACAAACATGTGTCTCTCTGTCTCCGTCGCCGTCTCTGTCTCTGCTCGCGGTCTCTGTCTCTGCTCTGCTCTGCTCTGCTCTACTCGGCTGTGGCTGTGCAGTCACTTGAAATAAATTACGTTTCCTCTCTGTAGGTGACTGGTGCAAAGTTGGATTCTCCGGCCACAGACACTCTGGTACTCTGGTACTCTGGCACTCTGGAGCACTCTGAGGATAAGCAACCACCGCTGGTGGGCCAAACACCAGAGAAGAGACCATGCACATGCATATGCATAATCCGGCAAGTGCGAGCATGCCGCACCGCACAGAAAATAAGTAGATCTTAAATGTTGCGGCATGCCACGTCAGGCTTGTCTCTCCTACTATCTCCGACCCACTGCCCGCCCACTTGCCGCCCCGCCCTGTCCCCATTCCGGCTGGCAGAATTTCAAATTAAATTCAAGTGCAAAAAAATCTAATTTTAATTTCAAAGCGGCGCTCAATTAGAAATACTTAATGATGTTAAAATAAAAAGCAAGCGCCATGAAGTGCGTGTCCTTACCCGGACCCGCATTTCCAGTTGGATTTGCACGGCCCTGCCCTGCATTTTCGACTTTATTCTATTTTTATTTTTTATTGGTATGAAGAGCACGTACACGAAAATACCGCAAAGCACCGCAAGGCGTAAAAGTTTAAGATGGAGGAAAGCTAGAGGAGCTGGAACTGCAGTTGGTCCTGCCTGCGATACATTAATGGATCGAATGGGAGGGCACTAGGGGGAAGACTAGGTGGTGGGTTGGCGAGGGAGACGCCGACGCCAGGTCGGGTCGGGTCAATGCTTTTAGCGCGGTGATTATTTCCGAGGCCAGCGAAACTTCGCCGACGGGCAGTGCAAGAAAAACAAACTAGAAAAAAAAGTGACCAGGCACAAAAAAAAATATGCGGCTGCCCTTTGAAGTTTCTCCTCCGTTTTGGGCCCTTGTGGGACGCAGTGCTAATGGATTCGTGTGTGCTGCGAGAAAACTCAATTTAAGCACCCAAGCTATGGGGGATCCCTTCGAATGTCAATTAGTTTCGTTGTCAAACTCGAAATTCTGCAAACTCATAAGCGTCGTAAAGTCAGTTGAGTTTTTGAATACACACCCTTGGTACACACCCTTTAACTGTTCAGAGAAGTCTTGTCTTGAATTTCCCTCTAATCAAAATAGCTTTTGCCTGAAGGAATGTGCCACTCAAAGGAGACCAATTCAATATCCATCCCGGCCCACCCGCCGACGTGCCGTTGTGCAGAATGCGAGGATTATGTGGGGGAGGGGGCAGTGGCACTCTCTCTCTCTCTCCTTGTCAAGAATTAATCGCATTTGCTGCTAAACATAAAATTATAACTGCTTTTATTTTTAGCCCCAACCATCCCCAACAACAACAAGCTCCCTTCAATCGCAAATCGGAGGCTAAGTAAAAACAACAACAGAACCAAAAAGCTTTTCTGGAAAATGCAAGCAAACTTTTCCATCATTTCTGGCCAAATCGGCCGGCTCCTTGCTCTGTCCTGCCCCTTCGCTCTGAGTGCCGCAATGAACTCCACTTTGATGCTTCCCCTAATGGTTGGGATTTGGCCCTGCAACAACTTTGTAAACAATTTTTGTAATAAACCAAAAGAGCACCCAAAACCAAAATAAAAAAAAAAGAAAAAAAAAACAGCAAGGCACAAAAACGAATTTCTCAGTCTAGACGGGCAACAATTTTTGAATGATGCACTTGAGTTCAGCGAGTTTTTCCACATTCCGTAATTTTTATTGCCAAAGTTTAGATATAACGAAAGGGGAGAAAGGAGTGTGCGAGGGTTGGGTGGGTGCTGGTGTTCTTCTTTATAAACTACTTATGGCACTCGACTCGACGATCGGAGAGCTGGAAACCAAATACCTTGCCATATACTCGTACGAGTACGTACTCGTATGTACATATGTATGTATATATGTATATGTAGCGGCATACATACATCGTAGGAGAGTTTTTGTGTGGAAGTTAATTATCTTAAGTGTTCGGCAAACTCTACTAAATGCTTTGGTAATTAATCTTTTCTGCCAGCGAGTGTCGGTTGTATAAATTTACCATCTACCAGACCCAATTTCCCTATCATTTTATTTGAGCTTTTTCTTTTCGCTCCATTTCCTCGCACCAGCACTCACCTTCCCCATCGTTGAGCTGTCAACCAGCCCGCAATGTAATTAATATACGAGTACACACAGTCGAAAGGTAGACAAAGTCAATTTGGACGGGGGTGCAAGGGAATTTAACACTGCAGGTAGGTAGGTAGGAGGTACCTTTCTGCATCTACCAGTGGGGAAGGAAGCTCGCGGAAGCCTCCTTCGTACAGCCGGCCAACTATTCACACAATAATTTCGTGCACCATTAAAATTAAAAACTTTTTCCTGGGGCAACTTTGGCACGCTCATTTGAAGCGTCAAGCGCACTCAGAACTCACCCATTACCCACCCACGCTGGCCAGAAAACAAATTTTTCAATTTTCCACGACAGACAGGGAAGCCAAAACCCTACCCTCCCCTCCCCCTCCCCCTCCCCCTACCACACCTGCACTGCACAAAGGTACAGAGAGGTAAAAGGTATATAATAAACAAAATTGAAAATGGAAAAATGAAAAAAAATAAAACTAAAATAAAACATAAATACTTTTCAGGTCAAACACTTCAACTCGCTGAGAGAGGGTGGTATGGGGTTTCGCAACTGGTTTTTAATAGATTTTGCGGTCAAATTAGTTGGCCCCAAAAGCAAGCGCCACTTTTTGGTGCTGGCGAAAGTTGCGCATAAATCAAAAAGGGAATGGAAAAGGGAAAATTAGAGTGGGGTGGAAGGTTGGGTGGGGGGTCTGGGTCTGGGCCCAATGGAAATCAATAAAACCCTGCTACACTGGCCTACTAGAACGTGCTGGACAGTGGGTAATGAAATCTGTGTTCGCGTGAAGCACTGTGGCAACGGAAACGCCACTTCTTAAAGAGGTGAAAGAACCCATGCAGACAGTGGCCCTTCCACGAGTGGCCCTCTCCTCGTCCTGCCCATTAATCATGCCACAAACTAGGCAAATGATTTATGGTCTCGCCAATGCGACAACGCAAACAATTAACGAGTTTCGAGTTAAATATGTCACTTACACGCCATTTTATTAACGCAACACAAAGCATTTGTGCAACGCATCCCCCGGAAATAGACAAGTTCAAAACACCCGGAAACCCAGATGGACAGACAGACAGATAAATAGATAGATAGACAATTGTTAATTACAAATATATGCGTATGTATAGCCCACTTGACGTAATCCCTCAAGAAATGAATAGCGACAGACTGCCACTGCCCCAGTGGCTGTCCTGCCACGGCCACGGCCACGGCGTGTGGCGTGCTGCCTCACAAGACGCACAAAGTTGCGTGTTGGGCGACCATAAATTATAAAGAGCGTCTTCATTAGTTCTCAAGCGGCAATCGAGAATACGCTCGGAGGGTTGCGTTGCCATTTCCCCGTCTTTTTGACATTTGAAAAGTTAAATGCCACAAAATTTACCTCTAAGCGTATTTTGTCCTGACGACTTAGCCGCTGCGGCATAGCCCCAGCACGTCTCTTTTTCGAGCGGTGTAATGGGGCGGGTGGAGAGAATACTTAAAGCAATATCTACTTATACCATCAGCAGAGCAACAGTTCTTTTAGGCCTGACGCCCCCTTCGGGCGGGAAGGCGGCCCGGCCCCAATGTCGTCTTAAGTGTTGCGCATAATTTTTGATAATTCAATTAAGATAAGTTTATGCCTTCTCTTTTTACTTGGGTCATTCCTGCCAGGGAGGACATTCGACCCGGGCATTTCATTCAATTATGTAGGCCAGAACTTGTCTCAGTGTCTCAGTCTTAGCGTTGGCCAGAGTTTCTTTCGACGTCGCTTTACGCTTTAAGAGGTTTTCCGTGTGGAAAGTTGAGACATAAAACTGAATGTTTACTGCAATGTTTAGCATATTAGCTGTGTCTTTATTTTAAAGTTCATTAGAGAGAACAGGAGGGGGGGGGGGGGACACTGCCACACTGCATAATGGTACATTGTCCGAGGTCTTGTTATTATGTTTATTAGGTTTAAGATTAACTCAAATTGTTTTAAGTCTAATCAGATTATAGCACAGGTGCCAGTGAGGGAAACACTTGCGATAATTTTATTAAATTTAACTGAAAATGGCATGTAATCCCCCACTGTTCTCCAATTGGTCATTTGAAGTTCCGCTCCATGCCGGAACTCTGAAATTTCATGAGCCTAATTAAATTATATGATTTTTATCGCATCAAAGATTACCTGGCCCCCGGGTTCAGGCCACGTTCCGGTCGGTTTCTCCTATCAAATTACACACATTCTCCTCAATGGCTAAGCCCGAGCCGGAGTCCCTATTTGGATGCCCACGGTCGCTTGGGGGTTGTGGATGGGGACCACCCTCAAATAGTTTTTCCAGCCTTTAAACATTTTTGTTACAGATTTTTGCGGTCAGCTCCCCATATTTACCGCAAAAATCACACACACACACACACAAACAGACACAGACATACACACACGAGCCGCAAGTCTACCTCCAAGCTGCCATTCGTCGGGACATCCATTAAAAAAAGGCTAAGCCATAAGCCTGGTTAAGCCTTCGCTTCGGGCAAGGTAAAGCTAATAAAGTGTTAATTAAGCGTTCTAAAATACACCCCATGCACACCCCCTCCACCCTCCCCCCGCACGCTGAAAGGCTTTTCTTTTGCCCTTCCCTCTTGGTTTTTGCTCGTTTCACAACTTTTTCCTTGCCACAAGGTAAGCCGATGATAGGCGATGGCATAGGCATATCTAAATATTTGCTGCATACCTTGTGGCTGACGCATAAGTTGCCCCAACCTTCGACCCCCAACCCCAAATCCTAACCCCGTAAAGCCCATAACACACTCTCACCCTCTCTCCCTTTCTCTCGCTCTCACTCTCCGTGTGTGTGTGTGTGCAAAGACAAAGTTTGGATCGGGCGGGGGCTACCTACTCAGTGTTTGCCCGAAACTTTTGCTAACCTCCCCCCCTGCCATGTACTGCTAGCTGGTTAGTTGTCCTCGTCCCTCCCCCCCGCCTCATCGTCGTCCTGGTTGTTAGTTGGGGCGTGCACACACAAACAACGTGGAGAACTGCCCCCTGGCTGTAATTAATGGTAGGTAAACTATTTGATTTCCTTGTTCCCCCTTTTTTTTTTTTCTTTTTTTTTTTCTTTTTCTGTTCCATCCAGCCATCCAGTGGTGGTAGAGCTTCCGTCTACGTCTCCTTCCGTTGTGGCCGTTCGTCTGCGGTCGACCCTGCGTAATTTTTTGACTAATGGCATGTTAGATGAGGAAATGTGTTAATGAACACATTTGCATACTTTAGGGCGTTGCCCAAGGACAAAATTGAAAAATGACCACGGAACAGGTGGACAAAGACAGGAGTAAATGTGCGTATATAATCCATATGAATGATTCCTACGAGTACTCTTACCGCACTAAACATGCCCATGGGAATACATACTAGTAGTTGTTTTGGGGCCACAACATACCTACATACATACATCGGAGTATTTACACTGCTGAGACTCTGATTTTCGATTCCCTTTTTGCTGTCTGCGCGAACTGGAGCATTGAATTGGCAATTGGTCGCCTGGAATGGATCAGCACGTACCAACTGCAAGCTGCATTGATTTGGACATCTTGCATACCAGAGGCACAAAAAGATTTCACCCCATTTGGCTGTACGGCAATTATAGTTCGAAATTAGCTAGTTAAAGGTATGGATAGATGGGGCAACCGCATTGACATGATATGATCCTAACCTGCCTCGCCTCTGACTCTGCCGCTGCCGCTGCCGCTGCGAGTGCGGAATCAGCTCGTCTCAATCTCGTATCACAGCTGAGGCATCTTCCGCAGCGGGGGCCTTCGAGTACGCTGCAAAACTCATTCGAGTTTAATTAACAGTAATTTGTTTGCGCTGCACTAAGTAATCCTTGTGGGGCAACCGAGCTATCTGGCCGGAGCGATCATTAGAGACCTCGACACAACCGCCACAGCCGACACACGCACATGGCAGGGAGACAGACAGAGAGACACAGCCAGAGCCAGGCCCTGCTAGTGCTAGTGCTAGTAGTTTGGCTTTTTTTTTCATGACGAACTTAACGATGATATTTATATGTCCATAAAAAGGCGCTATAATAACGTTTAAAGCGAAGGCATTGCGAGGCAGGGCGAATTTCCCGAAAGCACTCGCTGGAGCTGGAGTGCGCCATTAAAAGCGAGGAAAACCGCAGCGCCGCCGCCATCGTCGTTGTCGTGGGTAAACAAGTGGCCAGGAAACTATGGGTATTGCCACGAGGAACTGCCGACGACGCCAGTTAGACACTCGAGCACATGCCCATGCACAGGCACAGGCACAGGCACACACATGCCCCTCGACAGGACATTGACTTTTTAGGCGGTTGCAACACATGCAGCACATGAGGCACATGGCAAAAGTTTAGAGCTGCGTTTGAGTAATGAGTGAAGAGTGATGAGAGGTGGAAGGGAAGCGGCGTGGCATGAAGACTTTTGCATTTACCTGGCGAGGGGGAAAACGGCAAACAAAACTTTTTGACGGCTCTTCTACACATTTTTGTGTGCTGGCCTCGGAGGGAGCGCGAGCCCGAGCCCGAGCCCCTCTACTCGTAATTTCTATAATTTAAAGGCGTGCCACAGAAGTTCAAGGACATGTCTGTCAGGACATGCTGTAGCCAGTCCTTCTGTGTGTGGTATGTTGGTACACTTTTGTGCTCGTCGAGCATTAAATTATTTAATTCAATAGCCCAACCAGCGCACACGCACATGCAAAAAAGATTCAAAGAGCACAAAGACTCAGCTCTCAAGACCATATGAGATGGGTGTGTGTGCGGCTGCAGTGCAGTGGGAATGTTCCATATGGAATGGTGGTGCGTCACGCCCTCAGAGTTGTTTGCTTTGCGGTGGCTATACATACAAGTGCCGTGTGCCGAGTGCCGAGTACCGAGTATAACTCATCATCTGGCATGTTTTGCCTGTTTGCACGGCACCTGCGGGCGGGCGGGAGGAGACACAAACTTGAGGTATAATAAGCATGAAATTAAAATGATAAACAAACGACAGGGGCATGGATTTAAATAATATAAAGCAGATTTATCGTTCAGCGCTACCAACTGTGTGTTTCTATGACAGCAATTGGATGATAATCACCGACATGGATGGGGCACATTTAGAGCGGAGCAGGCTGGCTGACCCCCCCCCACCCCAACTGCTGAGAGATGTTCAACTTAATAAGTCCACGTGGAGTTCATTGTTTGAAAGCGTAGCCATGTCTGTAGTCTGTAGTTCGTTGCTTACATTTCTGCCCAAGTGTCCAGGTGGCAGGGCAGCCATCGCGTCCTTGTCCTCGTCGCGACTGTGTACGTGACCCTAAGGCAGGTAGAGGACTATGCCGGCCCCGGTTCTTCCTCTCCTCGTGGACCGACCCCCGTCACATGTTAATTGAGTCAAAGTTTCGAGCTTCAAGTTGATTCCGAACGTGTTGATAGCTTAAAGTTTATGGCCCCCGACTTGTCCTCAACGGTTAGCTTGTTAGTTTTCGGGTTACGTATACGTGATTGCCCGGCATCATTAATTGGACAGCCAGAGAGTCCAGGAGTCCCAGAGCCCCGCAGCCCCGCAGCCCCGTAGTTCCTGTGTTCACAAGTCGGAACACACTCAGAATTCTTTTCGAGACTTGGACTGAGGGTCGACTGCCCCAAATATGGATACGGGAACACAAACGATGGAAACTCATCCCGGAAATTCTTTAAGGAACACGAAATTACAGCAAAAATAACTGGAGTGGATGAAGGCATTATCCAAAGATTGGCTGTAATTTTAAATATTTTCAACTGCAAGGACAAAATTAACACCCGAAAATTTGGCGAATATGCCTCGAAGACTGCAGAGTTGTTATTTGAAAAGTATCCAGAAAAGAAGCTTACTCCAACGCTTCATAAAATTTTGGCACACGGTCAAATTTTAATAGAACATCAGAGCCTTCCAATAGGAGAGATGTCAAAAGAGGCCCAGGAAACGAGAAACAAGGATTACAAGAAATTCAGGTACATGAATACTTGTAAAATATCACGAACAAGGCCAAATCAGGATCTTTTCAACATGTTGGCAGCCTCTTCAGATCCATTTATTTCATCTATTAGACATGTGAAATCGAAAAAAGAATTAGAAAGTATTTATTCTTCAGAAATGTTAAGATTATTGGATATTCCTAACGATCCATCGGAAATAGATGCATGTTTTATAGTAAACCAAAAATAAAAACAATTAAAAAAAATTTTGTTTGTAAATTCGGTTTAAGTTAAAAATTAAATTTAAAATAACTTTTTATAGTATAATAGGCCATTAAAAATTATTTATCGATCCGAAAAACTTGGAATTTATCATTTTGCATAGGAAAATATGCACTGGTAACAAAGTTCAACTTTGGCTATTTATTGTAAAGCTTCTAGATATTGTAGCACCATGTTCTTTTGCAGACTAAATTCTGAAAGTTTTTTCTTTTAAGCGCAATTTATTTCATGAAGATATCTTGATTCGTTCGGAAGTTATTAATTTAGCAAGCTGAAATGACCAAAGGCCCCACTGTGCGTCGTAACGTGAAACCCCCAAAGGTGTTTACAAACAAACCTACGATACTGCCAGCCAAGCCTGAGAATACAGTCTCATTAATACAGTCATAAAAGTGTACGACTTTTGCTTATTACGAGCTCCATAAATATTAGCGCAAGACATGTAATTACGCGGGATATGGCGGTACGCGGCTATACGGCAGTGGGGACGGGGACGCGGGGGCAGCATAAAAATTATAATAAACATTGTATAGCATTACATAATTGACAGTTTCGAGTGGGTGCCCACAGGTGGGTTATCCTCGGGAACCACCCCCTACCATCCATCCAACCAACCAGCCTGCCCACCCGCATACACACACACACACACACACACACAAACACAACACTGTTTGTGCGGCCCCAAGTTCTGTTTATTTTTCATGCTCCCCCCCCTCCCCCACCGCACCATGCCGTTCCGTCCTGCTATGCGAAGACTTGTGGTTGGGGCGCTTGGGGTCCTGGCACCTTGCCATATCGGCGTCATCATCCTTAACGCCTTCGTCGTCATCGCTTTTAATGTCTGTTGATTTCTTTTTACGGATTTTTAATACCAAACCCGAAGCTACTGTGGGCGGCATGTGATGGGCGAATAAATGTTGCGAAACGCTAATGAGCAGGGAGACCTGTACTACACGATAGATGAAGAATGAATAGTCTCAACTCCCGATTGAACTCTCTCTCTCTCTCTCCCTCTCTATGGGTAATGCTATAACTGGGAACTGATTGGCAGCTGATCCATAAATAAGTCGCCGTGCGGCCTATGGACAGCTGTCTGGAAGAGTTCCGCAACGCAATTCAATTGCACTTGTTCCACTGTAGACTCTACTCCTTGCTACCCAGACCAGACCAGACCAGACCAGGACCCTTCTCTTTTTCCTTTATGAATGCCGTGAGGTCGTGCGCATATGCCAACTTGTTATATATGTGTATCATTCTCTCACTCTCCCTATAGCTCTATGGGAACACGAGCAGGCGAATGTATCGTATAAATGTGTATTTTTAGTGTTATCTTGGCAAGTTACAAGTGCGCTATAATTTGCACAACTGTTGATGTGGCAGGGTACGGTGTACGAGTGTAGTAGTATTTGTTTTTATTGCGCGAAGAGTTTAATTAATGTTTATGGGTAAGTCGGTAATGGGATAGGATTGGAGTGTCACACAGAGAGAGAGAGATGGAAGTAAATGTTTCAATGTTCTCGCATTATGGTCACATTAGCATTTGTGGAGCCTCAGCTTCAGCCAACTATGTGTAGTATTCTCTGAATAGTGCAAAAATATTTAAAAGTTTTTCATGTTTTTCACGCTGTCATCGCGGTTGCGACAAGGGGTAAAACATTGCTGGAGGAGCAGCTAACACTCCATGGTCGCCAGAAATTAATTATGACAAACAGCAAGAATTCCGCTGCTGCTGCTGCTGCTGCTGCTACTGGAGCTCTTCTCTCAGACGGTGGCCCAGGCTCGGGGGAGCAACGGAGGTCGAGTCCACAAACCAAACATTTCGCGTGTAATTAGCAAAGTTTTCCGCTCAAAACTTTTGTCCGAATTTTCGCTTGCAGGAATATTTTGCGCATAACAATCCACAAAAAATAAAAGAATGAGCTCCTGATGAGCAAGGCAATCCAAGGCAACCGTGGTGTCAACGCATTCAAGGGACGAGGGACATGGGAGGGTCCATCTAGTTTTTGTTCGTTAAAATATTGTGTTATGCACCGACCACAGAGCCCAGCATTTCCTAGCAGGCGCGGCGCCCCGAAAGAGTTTTCCGTTCCGGCACAGTTCATGCTGCACGCTGGTCCCTGGCCTGGCCATGGCGGTTGTGTTTTGTTCTACAGTCACTTTGTCATCTACAGGCGACAGGCGACAGGGGACAGCTCCTCAAAATGCATTCTTTAGAAACGAGCCACTGAGCGGATGATAGCTTTTTTTTGTTGTTGTTGTTTTGTTTTCGAAATTGTTTAAATATTCTCTTGGGGAGTCGTAGCACAACAAAGCTGTGCACAAATATTAAGCTATATTTTATTTAAATGAATAAAATCAATAAACTGCACAACAAATGTAAGCTGTGTGCACATTTGTATGTAGAACCAGAAATAGAAGGTAGCAATGGTAAATTTTATTAACATTATATCACAAGAAAAGCTGTTTTTAAAGGGATTGTTTTAGCGGATGTCCAAGAAAGAAAACAGCAGGTGGTTGCCCCCTTTTCGTCGTTTATGGACCCTGAAAGGCGTCAACTGCAGCAGCAGCTTTCACTTGTTGTTTTGCACATTTGGCAAAGTTAAATTGTGTGTTTACATACAGCCAAGATCAAAATAATAGCACACAAAATATGGCAAAAGGATTTAAAATGTTTGGTAATATTTTTGTTTAGTATTTTAGATATTTAGTAAAATTTTGAGCAAACATAAAAAGGAATGAGGGCAAATCTACTGATGAATTCATTCCAATTGCTATTTATGTTATGAAATCTGAAGATATTCTATTTTTTAACCAAAGCTGTACATTTATGTATGTAAGAAGACTTGCAAACAGTGCCCTGAAACTGTTGCCTACTTTCGTTTGCTGTTTTTAAGTAAACTATAAATTTAAATATACACATACCATATATTTTCATGACGATCATATTTTTGTGCACCACCAAAAACTGGGAACACTTGGTGCAGTTTGCGTCGCATAACTTTGTAGCCCCCCCCTCCCGCCCCTTTAATGTCCATCGCATATTACATATTGTACATAGAATCGTTTTGTGCATTCTGTGACCCAAATATTTCCACTCTGCATATGGCCATACTCAGTACTCGTGGAGCACACTCGGACCCTACCGCATACGCATACCTGAAGACTGGAGAGAGTCGAGAAAAAGACAACATTTGATATGCTAAATTGATGGATAAATATATAGAGATTTATCGGATTTGTGCGCAAGAAGATATATAAATCAAGAGTCGTTGAAAATAGAATGCTGTTCATGTTTGTGCATAATTAACATGAAAATGCTTGGAGTAGAATTCAGAAATGCACAAAATTTGAAGTCATGTTAACCCAATTATGTAGCTTCCCACTCGTGTATTCATAAATCGAAATATTCCAGCTAAACGATAATCAATTTGTCTGCTCAAAGTCGTTTGAGCATAAATTTCTCTGCTGCTCTGCTGCTCTGTCTCTACAAATTATGCCCTTGGCATAAACAAACAGAGCTCCTTGCTTCTCCACATCTTACGAATATGTGGAAGGTGCACAGAACTCTGGTAGAATTTTGTGGCGAGTGTACAAAGCAATTGCCATAATTGACACAGTGCCGTGCTACGTACCAAAAGAGAGTGAGAGAGAGGGGGAGGGCAACAGGAGGCGTTGGGCGTTGGGCGTAGCTTGGTTTAGTTGCACTTTGGCTGAAATGCGGCAAACTTAAACTGTTACTGAAAAGGCATTTAGCATTTTGCGGTCATATTCGTTGCAATGCACCACAAGAGCTGCAGCCGACACTGCAAAAACCCTTCTAGGGCAGGGCCAACATGGAACTCTCGTTGCAGGAGCCGCAATAAACAATATAGTAGTGTGGCGGTGTGAAAGTGTAGCCCCTGGCAGATCGAGCCAAAAAGTCAGAAGCAGAAGCAAAAACAGAGTCAGAGCCAGAGCCAGAACCAGAACCAGAGTCACACACAATCTCACATGGTGGAAGATTAGCAGCGTATAAATAATGGCTGGACGCTAGGGAGAGAAAGTGGAAAACTGGAACGGGAACAGGGACAGGGACAGGGATAGGGATATGAGAACGAGAACGCGTGCAGCAAGCGAGTGTGGTAAATATTTGCGACTGTGGGAGCTATAAATATTTTTGTACGCCCCCCCCCCACGGTACAAGTAACAGCTACAAGGGTACATACTATATTGTACTATATTCTTGTGAATGTAAGCAGTAAGAGGAATGCCCTTCCGCTCATCCTAACCCCCCACCCATAAACTGCCAGTATCAATAGCCAAGTGTCTAGGGTGTGTGCCTACTTTTGTGAGTCGCAGGGAATTGGATTGGATATCTTCTAAGTATTTTATGTAGTTTAGCCGTGTAACCCATTCAAACGGAGAGTTCAGGCAGTGCATAGGTCGGATTGGGTTTGGGTTTGGATTTCATCTAAGGTCAAAAGAACGAATTTAAAATTGTTTAAAGCACAAACTGAAACAGAACTCAAATGAAATGAACAAATAATCGAAGGCAGAGGAAAAGAATTTGTTGAATTGATTTACATTGCTGATTGAAGTCAGTTGCGTTGTGGAGTCGGAGTCGGAGTCAGGTGTCTGTGGAGGGACAGGTACAGTGGTAAATGACATTCATTAGATGCCATTCATTCATTCGTCAATGCTCCCCCCCCCCCCCCACCCTTTTGCCACAACATTTTTGTCGTCCTAGAAATTGTCTTGAATCTGCAACACCTGCTGTCAACAGACAGCCGCCCCGGGTGTCAGCCCAGCCCACACTCACACCCACACCCACAAACAAGCCAAACGAGAAAGAGCAAAAGGTTGAGCCATAGCGTAGCGTAGCAAAAGCTCTTCCGTTTCTGAAAAATGGTAATTTGTATACATACTCGTATATTTGTTTATATATTTGCATAAAATTGTTACAAATCGCCACAGAATGCGGCCAAGACGAGAGGGTCGTGTCGAGTTGGGTAGAGTCGAGTCGGGTCGGCATCGTTTTGAAAAGTGTGCCGTGAACGTGTCTTGGTTTTGTGAAAGGCGTTGATTTCCACAGAGAAAGAGAGCAGAGCAGAGCAGAGTGTGGAAAATATGAAGAATTGCCAAGGAATGTAGGTGAAAATTCCCAGCAATCTCGTAACGTACTCGCACAATGGCCGGCCGGCTGGCTGGATGCCTGCATGGAGATATGAGTGCGAGTTCTCTTATGCAATGCCATGAAGGTCAACAATCAATTGTACCAAAGAGTTGAGAGCTGAGGACGGACTTTGCCACCGAGTTCGAGTATGCAACAGAGAGACGACGAAGAAGACCGAGGCCGAGGCCCACAAACAAAAGGAGGCAGCAGCATAACTGGCAACTGATGACAGGAGCTGCAGCAACGAAGCAGGAGAAGGCGGTGGCGGTGGCGGCCAAACGGCTGAAGTGCTGCCAAGTCCAGGGTCAGGACTCAGGACATAACACAGAGTGAGCCAGGGACCCAGGACTTGGGACTCAGGACTTGGGCCGTGTGTCTTTTCACTGCCTTGCACTGCACTTGACTGAAATGAATTGCCGAGAGAGAGAAGTGGCACCCCCTCCTATTGCTCTGCCATTTGCAAGGGTATGGCCTGTTAACGATTACGTGATGAATTTGCATTGCAATAACAGGCCTCTCCCGCCAGTCCACCTCTACCTCCACCTCAACCACTTCTTTCCTTTCTCTTGGTCTTTCCCCTGTAGAAACAATATGCGAGCGCCACTCCCACCCGCACCCAGGTCTTGTGCCAATCGGGGAATGAAACTTGGAAGCCGTCAACGTCAGTGTTCCTCCAACCGTCCATCGTTGCTGGCTGCGTTCAAAGTAATTTGACGCCAATTTTATGGCCAAGTCTAGGGCAGGCAGCAGGACACAGGACACAGGGAGCAGCGAGCAAAACCTCCCTTCCCTCCCATTCCTTTCTTTTCTTGTACTATTTTGCGTTTTATTTATTTATGCCATTTGCACTGCCAAGCACTGTAATGGAATGAGTTGGTGTTGGCGTTGGCTCTTGGCGTTGGCTCTTGGCGGTGTGAAAAATGATTTTATAATACGAAGTACGACTACGAGTGCGAGTATCAACCAGAAGAGAGTGTTGGATGGTGGGTGGTGGAGCAGCCGCCAGGACCCATAAACGGGCTTGTTTGCAATCAAACTGCCAGCAATTACAACTGAGCAAATTGCATATAAAAAAATGGTAAGGAATACATAGCTCCCGCAGTACGAGTAGTAGGCAAGGACTTGTTGTGCGTGGTGGCATAGTAGAGGCATGTTGGCCAGTAAAAACGTCTAATTGGATGGCAAAAAAAAAAAAAAGGTGTTAAAGCGCAAATTGAGTAGTAGTACTCCCCACCCCCCACCCCATGGCAGTGGCTTTTGCAACATGCAATCACAATAAAGATGTTGGCTGGCATCAAATGAAATATGACTGCTGGAAATGGCTTTTCAATTTACTTGTTAGTTACCCATCCACATCCAATCTAGAATACACGTTCCAGGGAACCCCACAGCACACACATACACACACACACACACACACACACACACACACACACACACACGCATGATGTATGACAATATTCTCTGTGGGATTTCAATTCGGTAATGCCGTGGCACTGCGTGCGAAGGCAAATAAATCACAGTTAATGCAATTAAAACTAAGCGTTTGTCAATGCAAAAGCAACTCATACCCATACCCATCCCCATCCCCATACCATAACCCCCCACTCTACTACGAGTATAAACCACTTTACGGACTGAAGAGCACTTGAATTATTTACGGCAACTTCAGAGAGAGAGAGAGAGAGTGCCGGGCCAGGCCGGGCCGGGCCATGGGTTCGTTCCTACAGATACCACGTCGAATTGCTGCACCTGCTGCTGTCGACTGTTTTGCATTTCCATTTCCACTCGTTGTCGCATTAGCAATTGTTGTTCCATCCAGTTGTTCCCAGTGCCAGTGGCAGACCCCCCTACCTGTCTATTGCTCCTGTCCTGATGCTCTGCTCTACGACTAGTTGTTGTTCTTGTTTGCTGCGCATTTGGTAATCTAAAACGTTGGCTACTAAATCACAAAAAGTGTCAATTGCACTTCAGCAACCATGCACAGCGATTCCAGAGAATCTCACACAGAGACGGAGGGGGGGCGGAGAGCATTGATTCCCCCCATTCCCTATTACCTACCTACCACTCTTGTAGCGCACATTCCGAGGCGTCTCCCAATGCCGTGGCTCTCTCCTGGCCGGTGTCTCATTTGCAGCAAATTGATGTCAATAAGCGATAATTGAATTAGCGCTGCAACGGTACAGTGTACACTGTGCTACATTGCATTGGCGCTTTTTTTTCTACTGTTGTTTCTGTTGTAAGTATTTGTCACCCCACCCACCTCTGCCTCTACATCTTTCAGGTGCGGTAGTTTATCGCCATTTATCCTTTTTGTGCACTGCTCGTAAATGGATTTTGCAATTGTCAATGTTTTGTTTTCGCCTCGTTTTTCTTCGAATCGCTTTGTTCTGTTCCGTTAATTGTTTGGCCGCCTTTGGATTGTTATTTGCTTCGTTTAACGCCCAGATGGTTCGGCGGTTCTCGGTCCCCTCGTTGGCTCCGTTGACATGATTACCATTAATTGAACACTGATTTCTTTTAGCAGTTCGACAAGATGTCACTTGCCCTGCTACACTGGCTACCTACCCACCCCCCCCCCCCCCACAAGCCTTTTTCGCTGACAGATTACGAGTTTAATTCGTGGATCAGATTTGTGTTTACTAACTAATTGGGATCACTTAGGGGATTTAAGGGTTCACAGCCCTACACAATGATTCTCTAAAATAAATGCCAAAAGGTAGTTGAAAATTGTGCAGCGCCAATTTTGTTTCATTGTTCAAAATTGATTGCAGTTTCTCCACATATGACTGCACTTTTGCAACGTATCAAATCAATTCACCTGCCATACGGATTACCGATTCGATTCCATCATCCATACTGCACCCTTGTGTAGACATTTTATCAGCTTCAGAAGCATAAAGGTCGAGCTGGGGCTCGGGCTCAGGGTCGCAGGTCGGGCCTCCCCCCCTTGAATGGCTAAACAAACTGTCTAAACCGTACGAGAGGCAGAGGCAGTCATTGAGTGAATCGGGCAGTCTACAGTCCACAGTCCTGCCACTGTTTGTGCCCATTCGCATGTGCATGTGCATGGAGGGAGTGTTCGAGCATCGTGATGGTTGCCTGCCAGCCGCCGCATTCATCCATCCATCCATCCATCCATCCATCCGTCCGTCCGTCCGTCCATCCGTCGACTGCCAAGTCAGCGGCTATCCGTGCACCTGAGTGGCAAACGAACGAATCCTTTGGCCCGACATTCCGTACGTACGAGTATTCCTTCGCCTTTGAGCGGATGCGCAAACAAATCTGACGTGCCACCAGCAAGCAAGCGAGCCAGCAAGCAAGCGATCCAGCAAGCAAGTGTGGGGCATGTAGTCATGGAGTCATGGAATTACGTGGAAGGCAACAAAAGGCGGAACCAAATTGTGCGGCGCCTCTGCCCTGCAATACATTCGTGCGGTTTTCCAAACTGACAGATTTTTATATATTCGCCTGTCTTTCGGGGGCGATGGATGCCATTTGTTTTCTCGTTGCTGCAGCAGCAACTGCAACTGCAACTGCAACAGCAAACTGTCGAGAATTTTGGCCTGAACGAACGAAACAGTCTCTGAAGAAGAGATAGAACTACAAACAGCCAAAAGCAGCTCTGATTGAGCAATATGAAATGTGAGAGGGGTGCCCCTTGGGGACCTGCAGTTGAACAGATACATCAGCCATGAATTTTGTATTGTAATTGGCATTCCCTCGCACAATGCAAGATGCAAGATGCAAGCATGGGTCTTTTAAAATGGATGTTTATCCGTTTAGAGCTGCTTTCCATCTGGCATTTTGTGTCGATGTTGCCTTGTTTATGTCTGCGGCTAATATATTTTATTTTTTATTTATATTTTTGGGTGTTTTCTTGCACTGCCCTGCATTTTTCGTTAGATAAATGAACTTCAGTCAACCGGCAAATGGGAACATTTCAGTGTCCGTGCATCGAATTGCAGCCCCTTTTCTGGCTGCCCCATTGGAAATGCATCAAATGTCAAGTGCAGCAATCAAACGAAAAGGAGAAAGCAAAAAGAGAATAAAGCCAGGCATAAAGACAAGGACCAAGGAGGTATTGTACGAGTACGGATGCTGATGCCTGCCTTTGGCTGCCTGTGGCTGCCTGTGGCTGTAATTATAATTTGAGTGATGCTCACAGAGAGAAAGAGAGTGAGAGAGAGAGAGAGAGAGAGAGAGAGAGGGGAAGAGGAAATCATTAAATTTCTGATTGGCAAATAAGTCATAAGTCGAAAGGATGGGGGAACTTCCTCCTACCCCCTGCCGATTCTCGACCTTTCGAGAGTTTTACATGTCAGCCTGCTTCACTGACAGCTGCCGGCGTGGTAGGGGGTGGGGTAGGGTGCTGGTGGTGGTGGGGGCGCCTTCACATGTCACTGACAAATGTCTGTTATGTAAGAGATATGCGGCTGATTTATCAGAGCGCGCAGAATTTCTGAGGTATGGGATCCGATCCAACCTCCTGCTCCTGCTCCTGCTCCTGCTCTTCCTGCTGCTGCTCCTCTTCATGTGAAATATGAGCCCCCACTCTCAAATTGAATTATAAAATTATCTGCACTCGTCCCTCCCCCCACTGTAGCACCTTGCCTTTCCTTACAAGTTCAAAACTTTTACGTACATATTTTTCTTTGTTTCGGATTTTGTTCGCCCTCCCCCCGTGTTACTTTTAATCAGATGCAAATGAGCGAATCCGGAAACGTAGTGGGAATTCGAGTAGGTGAACGCGCAAAACTTTGAAGTACTCTCGGCCGCCGCTGCTGCCGCTGCTGCTGCTGATTGTTGTTTTGTTTCTTGTTCAAAAAAGTTTCAAAAATGATTGAAAAAATTGAATTTCAGGTAATCTGTAACTTGAAAGGACTGTTAGATGATGGGAATATGATGAGAACGCATTCCGGGATAAACTCCATGCCCCCGTCCGAATAAGAAATAAATTTTGATTACACATGTCTGACATCCGAAAGGAAATTCAATCAAACTTTCAGCACTACAATGAGACAATCCCCCATTACCATTATATCCATTATCCATTATCCATCATCCCTTACCCAATTCGAGTTACGTATGCTGATTCGATTTTGTACACCTTTAAAAAGCCACTGAGAGAGGGCGAAAGCAGCTGAGAGAGTCTCATGGCATGGCATGTCTCCACTCGGCAAGTCAATTAGTTTGACAGATTAATGCAAATAAACCTTTCAGCATTCAGAGCAGCGAAACAAATGAGCCGAAAAGCAAATTCTCCTCTCTGTCCAATTTGAGCAGCAGCTGACGCTTCTGCTGTGTCTCGTGTGTGGGCGCTAATTGGGCTAATTAAATGATGGTGGGGAAAACGAAAACTCTCTCTGCGAAAGTTTCCAGTCCGAGTGCGAGTTCAAAGTGCCGCTGCCCTTTATAAATCGGTTTAAACCGTAGATACATACTCGTATTTTCAGCAGGTCCAACCAAAAGGACAAAACGTTTTACTCAGGACGAAGAGCTTAAGAAATTTCATCATCGAAATTGCCAGTTGCACGAAATATTCCGGAAGATGACAAAGTGAAAGTGTGCTCGGGTCCGGAGATGGAGCTTCTCTCCACAATAAAAGCAGTGCAGCCTCCGGAACCGAGTGGGGCACACAGACACAGACTCGACTCTGAAAATGCCATCGTGCTGGCAATGAAATATCTCAAAAATGCCAAAGGAGAAAGGCCACCCAGCCATGTAAAAGCTCTCTCTAGTGCTTCAGTGCGTCTACACCCTACCCTGGCCCTTGGCTCCTGGCTTCTTGCTCAGGCTCCATCTTTGGGCCAGATGACGCTCTTTGCATTGTCTCCTCTCCTGCACGAGAGATGAAAAATGTATATAGATATTAATGCCAGGCAGGCGACTTGCTGCATTTCGAACAAATTATAGAGCGCCGTCAGGCTGGCTGCCTATAAGAAATTACCCTAAGGGTAGCGTCATCTTTTGAGGGCGTGGCAGGGATTTATTGGAATTTCTTCACCCAAAAAGCAAACGACTTGTACAAGCTTCAGCTGCAGCGTGTTGCCCTGGTTTAAGTAAGCTTTAAAAGATGTTTCAATCGGTAAATCTGTATCGGTGGGGGGATTGATTGATTAACTTTCCCCATTATCGCATATATGTGAAATCTAATTAGCGGCAACCACAGGAAGAACATCCATAGAACATCTCTGCCATTCGCGCAACTCACATTTCCTGTTCCTGTTCCTGTCCTGCCCTTGCTCTCGTGTCAGTGTCCGTCTCCGCGTGTGCACGTGTGTGTATGTGTGTGTGTGGATCTTTACCTCTGTCATATCATGTATCACACATCACATCAATTTGCAAAAATAAATGAAATGGCAGCAGTGAGGAGGAACAGAAGCCACTTAAGCAAGGACTCTGCCACGTCCACGGTTCTAAATGGGCCCCGGAGATGGCGCTGGAGAGTGAAATGGTGGGGGGGAATCAGAGTGGCAGTGGCAGCAGCACTGTGAGAGAGTGGAGTGTGTTTGCTGGTACAAGCAAAACTCCTGGCGCTGACGAGGACGAGTGTGAGGAAAGGGGAGTGCTACGTGCGCGCGTTGGATGCGTTTTTGTTTTCGGGCTGTCACTTGCACAGATATGCCGCCTGCCTCACTCCTCCTCCTCCTCACTCCTTCTTCCAAATCAATCTGTGGGCCAACAAATCAGTTAAGGTCCACAGGGCAGGGGGGGAAGGGGAACACTGCTACGGTTGATTTTTAAAGAGGCAAATGTTTGCCGCTTAATGATGTTTGTTGCCTGTCGCCAAAGTCCCGCAGAGCCCCGAACGCGTGTAAATTGGAATACGTGTATTTGCCCCGCCGCCCTGCCTTTGCCATCCCACACTCTTTTGGGTGGCTGGCTTCCCCGTCGATGATGCCGTCCCGTCGCATGTAAATTTAAATGTATGTAAATCGTATACTCCGCGCGCCTAGCAGACGAAAGGCGCTTTACATCCCACGGAATGACATTTGCATACAAGAAGAACCCTACATATGTCACTCCACCCAGCCCCAGCCATGCTCCTTTCCCTTTCTCGAGAGATGAATGCAAGTGTACGTGTATGTCTGTGTATGTCTGTGTATGTATGTAAAACTTAATCCTTTTTGCACGCATTAAGGGCTTGCCAAAAATTTGTTCTTGTTTTATACAGTCAAATCCCCGCGTTTCACTTTCTTTTTTTTACATTATACAAATTTTATGCGGCTCGCTAGCTTCCTTTTTGCTGCCTAAAATGGGTATTATGAATTAGTGGAGCTGTATGTGACGCCGAAAAGGGAATATATATTTCTCATTTTTACTAACAGTCGTTTCGATACGGGAATATCTCTCAAAAATCCTCTTTATGTCTTTGCAAAAAGATTATTTTTGGTTCGTAAGCTATCTGCTAGGGTATCTGAGGCTTGGTCTCCTTTATATCCTTTCCTGCTTATTTTATTTTATTTTATTTTGGAGGCGTGGCTGCCCCCTTCCCTGCGGTTGCTCTCTTTGCCCGACGCGTCGCTTGACAGTCAGACATCAAAATCAGCTTAGGGAATTTCGCTTAATAGAAATTTACAATATTGTTCTGCCTTCGTCTCCCATCTCCCATCTCCCTCACCACTTGGCCAACGTATCTGCTGCTGCTGCTGCTGCTGCTGGCGCTGCCGCTTTTGTTGGTCTGAATTTAATTACGGCCTCTGATCCGTCGGCGGCTTAAAGCGTGTAATTAGTGCGACATATAATTGAAAAGGACTCAAATGATACGGTTTGCCCGGAGGTTCGGATTGTAGAGCGGTCGGTTGTCCAGCCAGCCCCCCAGATGTTCGTGTCCAGCCCACTGTCAAATATGCCAGCTTTACCTAGCAAATGACAATCTGAATGGCTGGCCTGCTTTGGCTTTACATATATAGGGGGAAAATGCCACCAATAAAAATTTAAATTTTAATGGCTTTTATACAACAACAACAAAACACAGCAACTTTAATTAGATGAAATTGCTATAAATAAGTAAATTGAATGGGTTGTGGGGGGGGGGTTAATATAACAAGTATTCTTTTATTTTTTTTTTGGTGTAAATTCGATACTGACTCGCTCAAAGAAGTTCTGTAACATTAGAACAACATTTGGGGGCGTTTTCTGTATTCCACCTGAAGTCCACCTTCCGCCTTGTCATTGTCTTGCATTTTGCAGTGCTGCGAGGCAATTTGGATTCCTCTTTGGCTCGAAACTTTCCTTTCTGCGCTGTCAACGGAAGAGGTTCAACAAAAAAAAAACGGCCAAAAGAAAAGGCAAGGCATAGACGGGAAGGCGCAGAACAAAACGGAAAGAATGGAAAAGAGAAAATGAAACTTCTGAAGCCTGGCGGTACGTTTTGCACATCAAACAGCGACAGGGCCTTGGATGACATGTTGTCAGCCATTTGGGCTACCAATTTGCGAGTGGCCCGAGGCCACTACGCCGAGACTTCAGTCCACCCACTCGGCCTCGGTCGGCCACTGACCAGCACGCGGGGGCGGATACTTGTAGGATGTGGCATGCGGCATGTGGAATGTGATGGGAGGGGGGAAAGTGGCCCGGTGCGTACAGCATGGAATGGCAACTAAGTGCGATGGCATGGCTGCTTTTTTGTGGCTCTACTCTGATTTTGTTTGCGTATGCCACAAATCAAAGTTTACAACATTTGCTTCGGCTGTTTGTTGGCTCCTGGCCATAATTCTCATTGTCTATCTCGTTCTCTCGGTTACCTTTTTGTTTGCGTTAAGTTTATACAAAAAAGTCTTTCACTACATTAAACTTTGTGCCAGCGTTTGCTCTCGAGCTCAAGAAGCAACAGCAGCAGCAGCAGCAACAATAACAAAGCAATAACAGGCAACAGCTTTTGATTAAGTTTCGTGCTTGCCGCGGAAGCTTTCGCTCATTTCCGGTGCCCCCATACCCATCACCCATCCCCATTCTCAAAACCCATCCCCATTCTCCAGCAAATATCCCTCGAGTTATGATGCTTAATTATATCAGGACTCGTTGTTGTTCCTGCAACTCCTCCTGCCCCTCAAGCTCCATCTGCTCCTTCCTTTTGCTGCTGCTGCTGCTGCTCTCGAGGCGCACGTGCGTTTTAAGTTGCCAGGCGGCGCTCTGATTTATGTTTGGAGAAAACCCCCAACAGGCACGCCCATACATCTCCTTGCCCCCTCCCCCGTCGAAGTCCCTGGACTCTGCCGAATCTCTATCGTGGCATCCGCATGCCTTGTATAATGAGCTACTAGTCCTGCTTCTAGGATTTGCCTCTCCTGTCTTGCGCTTCTTTTATACTTTTCCAACATAAAACTAGCCCGCGGACTGACTTAGGACATGTTTTTATAGGGCAGGATGTTTGGGCGCTCGCTTTTGAGCAGAGATATTGCCTTGAATGGCCTTGGGCTGACCACTAGACAGCAATACGATGGGGGAATGAACTTCAAAGCGCATCTTATTGCCCTGGAAACTTCGGAAATGTTAAAAAATCTCTACTCTACTTCACTCGTGATTCCTGACTCATGATTCCAATAAAGTATTAGTGCTAAAAATAGTTACACATTCGCAGCATAAGCCCCTACTGTCATATGCCCTGGCCGGCTCTTCTTCAATTTAAATTCAATGGCTCTGGGGGCATGGCCATCCATGCTTTATTGTGCTCGACGCTCTCTTGTTTCTCTCTTCTGCTGGTCAATCAACTCACTCTAAAACCCACTCTAAGCCCCCCTAAAGAGGTGGTCGGAAGGGGGACTGCAGCGTGGCTGCTGGCGGTTGACATGATGACGTGTGTAATGAGCAAACAAGCACTGGGGGTAAAAAAAGTGCACAAATAAATAATAGAACAAATGGCAACAAGACGAAAACAACGCTGACAATTCCTGGCCCAACATATCCTGCAGCGAAGAGGGGAGACAATGAAGAACATAACAAAACAAAAAAAAATCACTAATGAATCCGGCTAAGGATTCCCCAATGCACGTTGCACGCGCAGTTCAAATGAATGAATGAATGAACGAATGAGCGAATGAATGGCGAATTGTTTCCAGTTTCCAGTTGCTGTTTCAGTTGCTGTTGTTGCTGCGAGTTTGCACGAGTATGTGGCTCTCCGGCAGCAAGGATAGTCGGAAAAAATACTACGCTTTTAATCCCTAATGTCAGTTCACGTTCAATGGAGTCAGAGTCAGAGCCAGAGTCAGAGTTGGAGCTGGCGCTGTACGTACCCTTCCTGTACTGTCCTGCCGTGTCCTGTCCTGTTCTGTTCTGTTCTATCCTCTCCGCTCCGCTCCCCAGTGCCCGCTCTGGCATTGTGGTCCATTTCTTTACAACTCTTTTGCCCCGGCTCTGTTCATATTATTTCTATTTTTTTTTTCATTTTTTTTTTTCCATTCCCTGTTCTGTTTGGGCTCTGGTACCGGGGTTCCGCTCCGCTCCGCGTTGTTTTCCAGCTCTGCGGATGCACTTCGTCCTGTTTCGTTCTGCAGCCGGAAAAATAACTTCGCAGCAGCAGAAATTTCCCTGTCGTCGTTGTCGGGAGTTGTTTATTTAATTAAAAATGAAAACAATGTATTCCAACTCACCCCATCCCTGCGCCCATGCCACTCCCTCCGTCGCCCCTTCCGTTGCAGAACAAGAAAATTTTATTTTTTTTGCTGTTGTTGTTTTTAATAATAATTCTATCATATTCGTTTAACATTTAAATATTTTTCCCTCTCATTCGGCTGCTGTTAAAATGTTTGTTTAAATTAGTTTTTTTTTGTTTACCCCCTCCCCCCACCAACATTATGCAAATTTTTGCGCATTTTGTGCGGTTGGCAAATAATTTGATGTGGCCGCTTGGTTAGGAGTGTGCCACGCGTTCATCCTAGTGCTGGGCCTCTGATTTGGGCTTGGGATTGGGGGTTGCCTCATTTAAATGTTAAAAGGATTCGAGTTTACCCAGAGAAAGAGATTCGGAAGCGAACACTTCCTCATGGCATTCGGAAGTTGTTGAAATTGCAGAACCTGCGCCCCCCTTTGTGACTTAATTTTTGAATGAATAATGTCGTACTTGAGTGCCCGACTAATTGCGGGCAGGGGATGGGTGCACGAAGCAACCCATTGGATTAGCTATACTTTCATGGATACAGAAAAATATTACAGTAATGGCATGCTGCCTTATGACCCTGTTCCATTATGCCCTTTCCCACGGAGCACAGAACAGAAGAGAGTAGAATCTTCAATAAGAGGTGAATTAATGAAAAGTTTTCTCTGTTTCTTTTTCACATATGTAAGGTTATATATACCAAATGTTCTAGTCTAAGCATGAACTCTGATTTTTCCATTCCTTGTTGCAACATCCTTGTGTGCTGCAGCACTCGACAAACTTAAATCAAATATGGCCAAGCCAAATGCCTTTGGCTCTAAACTTGTTAAGACTTACCCGTACATACCATATTCACGTGCAAATAGAGGACGTTAGAAGGGGATAAAAGGGAAATGAAATCTGGGAAATAGAGATTTTTGGTAGAATTTCTTCGTACACTTCATTATCCGTGGGTTTCGCTCGTTCTGTGGAAACAAAACGCATCTGGCAGCTTGAAAATGAAATGCTTTCAAATGAAACGAAAATCACATTAGAAACGCAGGCCAGGCCGTAGTGGAAGCATAAACGCAGATGAAGACGAACGCTACAAGGGGAAAATGGAGCGTTAGCGGGTGGAAAACTCTATGGAGAGCTCATGGAAAATGTAAATAAAATTCCATGGCGAAACATTTTGCAATTACAGGGCACAACTCTCGTCTCTGCTCGGCCCTGAATCCACGGCGAGTGCTGGTCATTAAATATTAAGCGAGCGGTAAAGGAAGAGGTTGCTCCCGTTGGGCCCTGGAGCGTGGGGGCCTGCCTGACTGCCTGCCTGCCTGGATGTTTGTTTGCTCAGGCGAGAGCGAAAGTTCCTTTGGCTAAGAATGGTGTGTCGGTCTCCGTCTCCGTCTCAGGGCCAGACGGTCGGGAACTGCTGTAATTCCCATTCCCATTCCCATTTAGCGTCTCTCGATTTGTGAAAATGTCGCGACATTTGTGCTTCACTCTTCGCTTTCGTTTCGTTTCCTTCCGCTTTCGTTGCCATCCTTGTCTGGCGGCCGCCCTTTGGCACATCGTTGCAGCAAATTACAGGAATTAAAGCTAACGAAGCGCGAACATTGCCAACACAACACAACCCGACAAGATGTACTCCTGCCCTGTACTGCTGCCATAGCTATATAGAAACTAAAGCCCAAGCAAATCGGGGGACAAGGTGTTGGGCCCACTGTGTGATGCGTTGGTAAAATAAAATCGTTTTCGTTTCCCTTTTTCCCCATTTGCTTTTCACGCCGCTTTGCCGTTTCGTTTTCCTTCGCGCCATTTCTTGTCGCGTGCCGTGCAAAAGGATTAAAAGTAAAATTCCCATTTTGCGGCAATTGAATTAGTGCTAAAAAGAGCCAAACCATCTCCCAGTGACTGGGGTTGTGAGGGGTGAGGAGTTCATCCTGTGTACGCAGGATGCGACATTCAATACCATTCTCTGGGGATAAACTAAAGTAAATGCAAACCAAGTAAAACATAAATAATACAGCAAGCAGTCGCGCACTCAATTACCAGCGAAGGGTCCGCCGCAGGGTGGACACAGCCAGTCGATGTGGTCCACAGGTAGAAAGTCAATTCCACCTGCCCACCTGCCACTCCACTCCGCTATAGAGTGGTGGAGGCGTGTGCTGTGTCAGCGGTGTGGCAGCAACAGCAGCAGCAACCCCGTGCCTCATTAATACACCTTCGATAAATGTACTCGTATGTGTGTGTTGTGTGTGGCGGCAGAACGTGCGTAGGGCAAGGGATGGGGGAAGGACGCACAGGTGTCTGACAGTTCCCGCCACCCTGTAACACAAGACGCTATCGGTCCTTTGTTTTGCTATGCTCATTCTTTGAATCTCTCCCCAGCAATTGGCCCTCTCTCTCACTCTCTCAGTCATCTCTTAGCGGCGCTGTCTTGTCTCTTTGTGGAGACTTTTTGTGGCACTGTAGAGTATGGGAGGGGGTCTGCCTCGTTTGCTTTGGCCATTCGCCAGTTTTGGTTTTAGCATTTCTCTTGCGTGTGCATGTCCCGTCCCCGTCCCCATTGTGTGTGTCTTGTCGTTTTGTTGAGCGCCAAAAATAAACACAGCGTAAATCGTCCGAAATTGCTTGGGATAGATCTCTCGTGGATTTCTATATCGCTTGGCATATGCTGAGAAATCAGCAAAGATATATGCATCGCATCTCCAGCAGCCAGCCAACCTGCGGTGTTGTCACTGTCTGTTTGTGTGACCCAGAAGTTTTCGGCTCATTAAATGTAAATTCCCAAGGTCAAGACTGCCTACGATAATCACTTACTCGTATATGTATGTATATATCCCCTCTATACTGTGGTATTTTTGTACCTAAATGAGTCTATGATCTATTAGCCAAATCTACTTAATAATAATCATTAATGGATCTTTGTATGGCAAACAAAATACGTGCAACCATTCGATCCGTAATGTTTAGCAATTAAATTGCGAGCACTTTTGGCATTTAGAGCAAAACAACAGAGTCCGGAGGAGGAGAGATGCAGCAGCCGCAGATGCCAAAGTCAAATTTTTGTTCAAGCAGCTGAAAGCCGCTGAAAAGTCTCCAAGAGACGGCTAACATGTGGCCGACGGTATCGCTGTTGGCCTGGCCCAAAACACTTGACCGAACCGCCGCCGCCACCAGCTGTGGGAAGAAAACGACGACGCCAGCTTCAGCTTCAGCGTCAACGTTTCGCGCGGCAGCCACTTTAAGGGTTGGTTGGTTGGTTGGCTGTTCTCTCCGCTTCGCGTAGCAGTGTTGTCTCTGCCACTTGCCACATGCCACTGACGCCAAGGCAGCGCTGCTGGCGTAGCTGCTGACGTTAGCGTTGACGTTGACGTTGGCGTTGGCTGCTACCGTTTTGGCTCTTTGGCTTCTGGCCACCTTCGAGTGTATTTCAGTTTCATTTTGAACGCCGTGCGCTGAGAACGTGGACGTGCTGCCGGCTTCGCATCTGTTTCTGTCGGTCTCTTGCCCCTCGGCTCGCCACGAGTCGTAGCCAGCCATCGCGTAGAACGCGTGTGAACCAAAAGAAATAATAATAATTTTGTTGAATGGTGGCATTAAACGGAACCAAACCAAAGAGCAACGTGAAAGTAAGGAATACGAAACAAAAGGAGATTAACAACAAATACAATTTAAATTAGAAAAAATCACAGAGGGAGAGTGCAAAATAAACGAGGAATATAGTATATAACCAACAACTAAATAAATATGTATATATATTTATGTGATTATAAATATAATTTTGAAGGGAAGGGAAACTATAATTTCCATCAAAGACCTACTCTGACGACAAATGTGCACGAAATTAGCAATAGAATTTGGCCTTGAAAACTTGGCTTCCGGTCAAAAAATAAAAAAAAAGACAATCTAAAAAGAGAATATCCATGGAATAAGCTCGTAACTCTTACAAGAAAATGGTTTCTGATTTATAATTATAAATATTATAAATATGCAGAGCAGTTCTAAAACATAATTTTATGTGTCATGTGGCGAGCAGCAACAAGTAAATCACCGATAAAAATATGCATATATTTTAAATCTGAAAATGTTGTCATAGGAACAACATTGAGAAATATTCTAGTCGAAAAATGAGCGAATGTTTGAAAAATGTGTGCTAAAAGCGAAACCAAAAAATCTCTCTATACATCCTCTATATGTATGTATGGATATGGATTCGTGGCGTATGCGACGATCTGTGCGAGATGTGCCGGCTAAACAGTCAGAAATTATATCATAGCCGAATCCACTTTTAAAAATAGCGCGCAATGATTTTTTTGCTTATTTCTCGTATAATTCAAGAAACAAATATGTGTCATGCCTGGTAAAATAAAAAACATACATACATATGTACATATATATTCAATCGTAAATATGTATTTGTATGTATGTCGAAAAAGCCAACTAAAATCGGGGTTACATGTGTGTATAGCCGCAGATACAAATAATCCCGAACCAAAAGATGTGTAAATAGAATGAGGCTATATCTTTCGTTTGGATATGATCTGGATTTCCAGATAGATTTCCCCTTTATACACAAGAAACACACATAAATAAATTGTGTAAAACATTGGTCAATATGGATATTATGGTTACGCGTAGCGTCATCTGCAGTGCCCATCACCACCTGCAACCTGCAAGCTTCTCCCTGCGGTAAATAAAACACACAAAAAAAAAAACACAGGCCGGAATCAAACGGAATAACTTTTCGTTATTGTTCCATCCAAAAACCCCATTGCGGGAATTTCAGCCAGGAGGTCTGCCTGCAGCCAGTTCCTCCCTTCTTTCGGGCAGGAAAGACAACGAAAAAAAAAACGTTTGAGGGACGGGAACAGGTTGTGCACATTTTAATTCACGGTTCGATGACCACAACGGAAATTTCTTTAATGACCACATGCGACGACGCGGACAATGACGGTCTGCTACGAATGGAGGCCAGGCCAGGCCAGGCCAGGCCGGAGACAAGTGCACGTGGGTGCAGATTTGGATGGGTGATTGGGGGTAAAGCCGAAGCCGATGCCTGGCACAGGAACAGGCCTAAATAAATTGAAGCGGAGGTCCGCTCGCATCTTCTTCTCACCCCTGTGAATGTTGCATTTCATGCGGGCTGTGGAACATTCTGATCTGAATCCAATTATTGGGACTGCTATGCAGAATATTTTTTTTTTTCGTGGCATATCATACTATATTATTATACCTAATTATGTATATCGAAATTCAATTCTCGTAATGATTAGGAATATCAATATTTAAAACAAAGAAAAACAAAGTAAATTGAGGCCCAAAGTAATTACCATTTTAAAGCATTAACACAAATAATCGTGAACCCATTGACGTAGATTCAATTAACGGAGCGGCCCCGTTAAAAATGAATTGTTTTATGTATATTTTTGTGACATTTTAAGCCTTTAGCAGCGAAACAAAAGCAACAAAAACAACAAAAACAACAAAAAATAGAAAATGGAATAATAAATAATGTAATTTATGCAGCATAAAATATAATTTAAATCCCAAATTATAAATCATACGCAAAATATGCAATTGGAATCGCAATCAGAGTCAGAGTTTTCAATTTTATGGATTTATGCAAATGAGAATTGTTCAAAGTCTCATTGTGTAAGTAAATTAAATTGGAAAATGAGACCATAAATACATATGTATGTATGTACATATGTATTTACATACCATTGTCAGTATGTCCTTCAATTGAATCAATCATCGAATATTGGCGTAAGACTGCTTAAAAAGTACGACACGAAACTGTATTATCCACAGACTAGAACAAGTATCATGGGGAAAGACGGTTCAGGTTCATTTGTTACAATTACAGGGGGGATTTAACCTACTCGAAAACTCTACTCAACTCGACTCCCACTTCCTGTTCCTTGTTACTTCGCTTTGGGGGAGTTCACTTTCAATGGAGATAGAATTTCTGCCAGTCAGAGACTCTGAGTAAATTGTAGCATACTTTCAGGTGTGCCAGCCACGTCGTTTAGTTTATTTCATTTGTGCAATCAATCAAGCGGATGAGAAGGCCAAAGAGCAAGTCCTTCTTACCGTCTTGTTTAAAGTGAAAGGATGACTGAGCTCCATCTCCCCACTCCCATCTCCCATATCCATCTATTCCCCCAGCATCAAAATGAAAATGTCTGCAACGAGAATATCTGTATGCTTTCCCATTCGATCTCTCTCACTCTCTCTGTCTTTTCTTTTTGGGCGGGGGCTCAGGCTCTGGCTCTGGCTCCCACGCGTTCAGCATAGTTTCTTTCTAATTTTCTACGCAACCCAAAGTTGTTTTTTCTCTCCTCTTTTGGAATCACAAATCAACAGCAAAGAACAACAAAAGCTCAAAGGTTTTTTGCCTCCTCCGCTTCGCCACCTGTCGTGACCAAGCCAAAACAGAATACAATTGCTACAACGAAAACGAAAGAGTCGCTAGAGCTACGGCTACGGCTACGCCTTTTGGCGCAATTTTCCCAAGGTCTGGTGGTCTGCCTGCCAACGAGAGAGAGAGAGGACGGAGAGAATTACCATTAAAAGCGCGCAACTCAATTTCTCGGATCTTTTCCCCCCCAGATCTTACCCCCAACACACACACAACACACACACACACACACACACACTTGCTTTTGACCTCTGTTTCCCATTTGATTCTTGGGAATCTTCTGCTCGTTCCCAAAGTTGTAATTGAGTTTCTCGATTCTCGCCCCTTGATTTTTTTTCTGCGAGTTGTGTAAATGGGAAATGGAAAATTTCTGTTAGCCAGTAGTAACTTTTATTTTGACTACCGAATTGCATCGTTTGAGCTGTGAGCTTTAGTAATTCGAATTGGCGCATTTATGTACCAGTAACGAGGACATAACATAAAAACAAATATATGTACATATGTATGTACGAGTATGTACGAGTATGTACAAGCGATAACGATAAACAAGCAAATAAAAAAGCAATTAATGCGCTTGTCGCAATCAAAGTGTGCTTGCTGTCCGTTTGTAGCCAGCCAGGCCACAAGTGTATCTATCTGAATCCCATAGATGCGACCGGCAGTCGGCTAAACAAAAAATAAAATAATATATCAAGCGAACATCAAACATTTACCCAGCGGACAAAATCGTAATAACATTGGAGTAAACCGAATAAAAATATTAATGGGATCCGCTCCATCCGCTCCATCCGCTCCATCCACAATTCCCGTTCGCGGCGACGATTTTTCTCACACCACCCGCCCAACGGGTGACAGACACGCCACCACACAGACACACATTTGTAGGCCTTTCGACCACATAAATATTTGCGGGACGCATTACGGTTAAAGCCATGAACATGTTTACCCACTGTCCTGTTGTCCGATGTCCGCTGTCCGTTGTCCCCACGGTCCTTTCGATATGTTTGTTTCGGTTTCTATTTTGCATGTCATAAATTGCTGCACAAACAAAGGCAACGGAGACCGAAAGGCCACCGCCAGCACCACCGCACAGCAACAAAGAAAACCGCATTAAACGATATTTTTCATTTGGGGTCTGGGCGGGCGGTGTCCGTGTCCGTGTCCGTGTCTCCATCTCCATCCATCCATCTCCTGGAGACCCATATGAGCCATGTGTCATATACTACTTCATAATGATGATGTTGACGGAGGGGAAATAGTTTTTGCTTCAGCTGCTTGCTGCTTGCTGCTTTTCTTTTCCTTTCCCGCTGCACATCCCACTACACACTACACAACTCTGTATGTACATACATTCTACATCCTATTGCCATGGCTATTTATTATTTGCCCAATGTCTGGTCTGGAAATTTGTAGTCTGCATCTAGGCGTTGTGCAGCGTTGTTTGCCAACTAAACAGTCAGCAGCGGGAGAAAACTAAAGGGATCGAGTACTGGGAAGGGGGAAGGGGGGAGGGGGGGAGGGACCACTCGCTAACCGCCTAGCCATGCATCATATTTTCGTTTTTGGCATTGTCTGCAGTCTCTCTTTTGCTGGTTGCATATCATTTTGCAAGTGCATTGTTCTAGGGCTCTTTTTCGCCCCCAAGGACAATGACTTGCTTTTGCCCTTGTTTTCGAAACATGGTTTATGATAGCCACATGACGGCACAGGGTAAATCAAGTTGGACCAGGAAATTGCCATAAACAGGGTGAACCTATACACTTAATCATCATCATCAGTCGATATGCCAATATCAGTGTCCCCTTCTGTGACATCGAAAATATTTTCAGATATTTTCGGAGACACACAGAGCTAAAGAAATATCATTTATCCTGCTGTGAGGCTTGACGGAATGATTGATCCAAGCCGTGGTCTTACTTCCAATGGAACTCTTTGTTGCCTCAATGCTAAACGTAAGCCGATCCAAATCTGAGCAATATATATCTTAAAGGAGTAACCACATTTATGAGTCCTGCGGTTCTTTCTTGCTGCTTGCCACTCAAAAGTTGTTGCTTGATGAATTAGCCAAAAACATGCATTCGACTGGGGGGGGGGGGGGTACCGTTCCGCGTCATACGACGAGTACAAGTTTAATTTATTATTCTACATTCTAATCAACATTTATGGGTGTGTAAGTGTGTCTGTGAGTGAAACCAAAAGAAGGTCGAACACACACACACACACACAAGTGTTAGCCTGTGTATCCTTATCTGGTGTTACCTTTTTTTCGCTGCTGTTTTTTTTTGTTGTTCTTTTTGTTGCCTCTTGCCACACACGCAAGAGTTGGGTTAAGCACACATTCGAGAATTGCGGCACAATAAAAATACTTTGCAAATTAATTAGTGAAATTGTTTTGGGGCCACGTCGAACTTTGTTCGCTGCAACTTTTGTCGACCGCGCTGCTAATTATCAAGAACTCTCCGACCCGACCCACTCCGCTACGCCCCAACAATTGCCTATCCACCGAAAAGTAGCAAAGCGGCAGCGACTCTGACTCCGACTTCGACTCCGTCTTCGACTCCTACAGTGCCCCAATGGGGAGAAATTACATTAAAATCCTAAATAATGAAATTGCCAACGCAATAAAATGATTTTATGATTATGGCCCCAGAGTGTGTGACTTTATCCGGCTACCCTACTCCTACTCCCCGTGACATGACTCCGTCCGTTGGCAAACTCGTCGATAAAATTCGAAAGCCAAGAAAATGCGTGCGGCATATTTTAGGGCGGCACTTGCCCCCCCCCCCCCCCCCTACCAGCACACACACATGTGTGGGAGCCTTTGCATGCGTCTTGTCTGTGTGTACGCGAGCTGTAAATTAATAATATCAACTTTGGCAGCAAATGTCAAAGGGAGCAGGAACATGCCGCCCCCTCTTCTCCTTCCCCGCAGCATTGTGACATGTGTGGCACTTTCCGCCACCCCCCTCCAACCATCCAGCCCACCATTCATACTCCGGAATCCAATGGAATGTGCGTGACTCTTGATGACTCCTTAGTGTTTACGGCCTGCCGAATCAAACTTCAATGAATGACATTTGGGTACATGGAGAAGCTTTCTCAGACACAAAATGTGAATGTTTGTGTGTGTGTGTGTGCTCAAGAGAAAAGAGAAGAGAGCAACGAGCAGCGTCCAGTGTAATGCATAAAACATCGCCAAGTCTAAGGCGAAATCAATTCCACAATGGATTTAATGGATCCATTCTGTATTCAGAAGTTATAATTTAATATATTCTCAGCTCGATTGTTTGCCAGTCTGTGGCGATATTTCCAACCCCAAAAAAGAGTGCGCCCCCAAAGCCAAGTTTTTGTTTTGAAGTGCTCACGAAGCGTAGCCAAACAGGGTGCAAAAACCCTTGTCAAGTGCGCTTTTCGAGCATTGTTTTATGGGACAAATTGGAAATTAACCACCATCAAGCCAGAACACAGATGCGGATAGGGAAACGGGAAATGTCGTACATTTATTACTTTTTCAATTTCTTATTAGCAGATTTTTCAGTGGAATGGAATGGGGCCTGACAATCAGTTTGTACAATATTTGAATAAATTGAGTTCTGTCATCAATGTCCGACCAAAACCACAAGACCTCAATACATTTTCCCGCACCTCACACACAGCGGAACACGGAAGAGCTTGCCCACAAGACAAGCCAGCAATCAGCAGCTCTTATCAGAGAAGGAAAACACAGAGGAAATAAAAAAGCGGGAAAAATGAAAAGAATAATCATATAAAAACTCAACAACATGCAACCACTGTGGGTATAAAGTCGGCAGACCGAGTAGATTGACTGGAAGCGAGCGCTTGCCTGTCGGGCAGCGGCAGCCCCCGAATCCCCAAAAAGCCACTCCACTGGGATCGTCCTTGCCCCTTTGGCCAACAGACACCACCAGCAGTGGCTGGAGTGGGGTGAAAAAAAGTGTTGTGTAAAGTGTTGCACATCAGGCCACAATGGCGCTAAGCCAATAAATTAAATCAAACAAGCGCGATAACCATTTCACTTTTGCCATCCGTGTCTATCCTCTGTCTCTCTCTCTCTCACGCTCTTTCTCTCTATGGTCTCTGGTCTCTCGTTGAGACCACCAGGCACTCACTCGAGCTCCCACACAGAGCAGAGCCAACTTTGTTGTGGGATTCGCACACGCAGTTCAGTTTCCCAAAAACGAGCGCAAAAAAATAACCAAAAACCGACAAGAACTGAAAAGTTCCAATAGCGTAAACAATATAAAAACTGAAATGCATGAGCTTTTCGCCAGAATAAAACAAAAACCAAAAAAAAAACCATAAATGCATTTAAAATAAAAGAGAAACAGACAAAATAGAATGGAAGAAAATAAGACAAGAAACTCGTACTACAGTGGGTAAAAAAGCTGGGTGAAAATTGTTTAAAAGCTTTTGTGACATATTCAGCGTATAAATTTTATCCGCATATTCCATTTCCCATTTCCCATTTGTTTCCTGCGTTTTTTTTTTCTGTATATTTTTATTTGCTCGTTTTTTAGTTAGTCGCATCGATAAAAAAGATTATTTATTTTTTCCATCACGAGTGTGTAGCGTAACGACGCGTCGCCATTCTGTTTTGGCATCTATGGAAAATTATTAAAAGTTGTTGATTGCTGTTTTGATAATAAGTTTCAATGGTTAGGGGTTGTGGGTTGCTGCTGCTTCTGTGGCTACTGCTGCTGCTGCAAGTATGATGCGGATGCTGATGATGATGTTGTCAGGACATTGCTCCATTAAAGTTCAAACTATTATATCTACTACTGGCAAATACATACCATACATACATAAACTCGTATGCTGCATGTTTCAGGGTAAAAGTTGTTGGCCTTTTTCCCATGCAGGAGTGGAGTCTTTAAACAAACAACAACAACAAAAAATGAGGAAACAAAAGCTCACTGAGGTCACGCTAAAAGCTCAACAAATTTGTAGCCACTCTCCTCGTGACGTTAGAACAAAAAAAAAAAAGAAACAAAAAACATGAAACTACTTAGCGTCGTTGATGAATTGTGACATTTTTATGGGTTTGTCTTTGCACGGCAGCCCACAGAGAAGAGAAGAAGAGAAGTGGCAGAGGCGTCCGTCCAGTTCATCCACTCTTGGTTTAGCCTCCGCTTTCCACACTACACAGTGAAAAGTGTGGCCCCAGTCATGATATATTTTCACTCGCACCGCCTCTCACTCTCACTCTCACCTCACTCTCACTCCACCTCCTACTCTTTAATTGTGAAAGGTCCAAACCGCTTTCGTCCCTGTGAACGATGAAAACGAGCCGCATATGATGCCACCTGGAAATTATTTAATGCGCCTCTCACGTGTCGACAAGTCGTTGAAAGCCTCCTCCATACGCAGAATATTTATTGTTGCAGGTTAAAGTTGTTTATTCGCGATTCATTAATTAAAAGCTGAAAGCCTGCAAAAAATTGCTAAACACTGCAGAAAGTCCGGGAAGAGGATTTCCTTTTTTTTTTTGCTTCTCTCGTTTGATTTCCCAAGACATTGAATGCCACTCTAATGAGTCGTTTACGGGAGAAAGCTGTCTAGGAGAAAGACTTCCCACACAACTATCTTAACTGCCTTTAATTGGTTTTATGAACCAACCAACGAAATTCCCTTTGAAGTAATAGCCCGGAATCGCATTCAAGTGCTGGGAATAACGTGGAGAAATCTACGAGTACATTAGTCGAATGTATTTACGTACGAACTTCATTTTTTACCACATTCGAATCGATAAAAAGAGGACGCGTAAAAGTTATGCTAGGGCAGGGTATAGTAGATATTTTTTTCTACGCTGTGGCTTAATGTGAAAGCAAAAAACTCGGCAAATATAAACAGAAAAGCCCATTACATGATATCTCATCAAGAAAATCGCATTAAATATGTTTCTGCCTAATTTCCCACAATTGTCGGTCGCTAGATGTTTGCGAGGGATGTGTAAGTGTAACCGTTTGTTCCTTCCATCATTTTGCTATATGTGCATGCAAAGGCATACACCGACAATAATCGCACATCTCATGTTTGAGCAAAAAGTCGGATCGCCAGGGCCAAGAAACAGAAAAGAAACAGGAAGAATTTTTGATGTGTTGTTTTCCCCGTTGGTTTTTTGTCTCTCTCACAGTTGAATGGCCACAAGGCCCACACGAATCGGCCGCAAAACATACAGAGAGCCAAAAAGAAACGGTCGATAGAGAAAGGTAGCAAAAACGAGAAATGTCTCGTAGATGAGATGAGAGATGAGAATAAATGAACCAACAAACACTCGCATGTCCAAGCACACAGCGAGGAAAAGAGATAAATTACGTGGCAAAAATTAGACACTCGGAAAAGCGTAAAAGAAGCTACGAAATTTACGTAAAGAATGTGCAATCCAGACTTTATTTTCCACATAAAAAGCAAAAGTCCTATGGCAGCATCTACGGTATGCTCGAAGCTACATATATACTCGTATTTGTTAGGATATATGTATGTATATTGTGATACCTGATGCCACTTGATTTGGCCATCAAGCTCCCGATTCCGGTGCCTCCACTTTGGCCATATTTTAATTTCGCACGCGCCGGCTGCTTAAGCTGATTAATGGCCTCCCAGCAGAAAATGCTGCTGTCAATCAAGAATGTCCGCACGGAAACAGATCCTTGAGGTGGCCGTGGGCCCCAAGGGAGGTGCTTATGGGGTGGGGAATATGGGTTACTGTGCAAGGGAAATGGACAGATAGTTAGTAAGCTAGACATTGTTGATGCTCCCGCATGATGGCAGTCCATTCTGACAGCCATTTAAACTGAATGGCTTTAAGATGATTATTAAGTTGATTTTCAATAGGAAGAAGTTTGTTCTCTTCCTGGCTGCCTGTACGCAGTTCGGTGTTGTTGTTTCATGTTCTCTCCGATATTCAATTGTGCAGAGAGCCAGAGAGGTTTCTGTTGATATACTTTATGGGGCTTGGAAAATGATCCATAAAGTATCGAACATATCCCTGTTCAGCAAAGATCTCGCACGCATACGCGCATTATTTTATCCAAGAGCAGAGCAGACGCTGTATGTGGGCGAGTAGACGAAATTTGTGGAAAATGTGGCATAGTGGCGGGGTAGAGTGGGCTGCGTTTGACGTTGACGTTAGCTAGCCAGATATTGGTCAAGTATTATGTATATATGTACATACATATGCCAATACATATCTAGTCCAGTATATGGGGGAAATATAAATTTATCTATGCGTTGGCATACATAAATATTTTCATGCGGTTTTCAGTGGGGGCCTCCGCTAGTCACGTTTTCATTGGAAAACAGAATTTTGGCTTAGTATTTGTTAATACTATTCAGTGTTTGTTGGTCCCGCCTGCCTGCTCTATACATACATATACTAGGGGATTTATTTATTTTTCCCGCTTCGTTCGCTTTTGGCAGAGAGAGCAAACGGCAAACGGCAAACGGCAAGCAAACAGTGGGCATATGGCGGCGGGATGGCCTTCGGGGGCTGTGCCTCGACGCTGTGCCCCATGCACCCACAAATTGGAATCAATATCGGAGTGGCCTCGAAAATACACAAATCGCCATCGCCATTGCCGTTTCCCTCACATCCCTCCCCCACCCCACCACCAATAGACAAGAGTCAAGAGTTTGCTGGACAAACACAAACACAAACACAACAAGAAGCGAAAGAAATTACAAAATATTGTGGAGCATACTTTTAGGAAATTGCGCCGGAAAGAACTAATACAATGTTTGGCCTGATTTTGACCAGCTTTCTCCCTCGCATCACATCGCATCCATATTGTTTGTTGTTTTTGGTGTATTTGTGTGTGTCCGAGCCAAAATCAAATAAACCAAAATTGAGATTGAGAATCTTTGTTGGAAAGCTGTTGGCTTTCGTTGCGTCTAACTTTTCAATACCCAGGGGTAACATTAATTGGCTTTTTATTCTCGAAATTGTTATTCAATCATCCGCGAGAATAACCAAATATATAAGCTTCGCCTCTGGTTCTGCGAAACTGAAAAATGTAATCAGTAATGGATACGTGAGCTTGCATCAAACGTGAATTGGTTTCAATTACAGCACACGAATATCTTTAAGGATGGAATGTGTGTGTGGCATGGGAGATGTTAAGTGACTTGAACATCAAATAAAATTCGAAAAATTCATTTGCAAAGCATTAAAATTACTTAAGCTGCCTTTAAACAGAAATAAAATATGTTCCAATGGGAACATTTATTTCCATTTCCATAGAAACTTTAGATGATTTTTGCTCTCTGTTCCATATTAATCTGTATATTATTCTTTCTCTGATTTCTTTGCAGACCCAAGTGCTAAATGTTCAATGATTGAAATACGACACCAACAAAGTAATTCAAAATAAATAGCAAAAAAATAAAAATAAAAGAAAATACAAGTGAAAAATCAATGTGAAACAAAGGAAATGATATTGGAAAAGCAAACGCAAAAAGAAATCAACTAAATGCCAAAGCGAGCGGCAGCGGCGGCTGAAAATTGAAATACAAAACTGACATCGAAACAGCAAAAAAAAAAAAAGTAAAGAAAAAAATAAACCAGAAATTGTGAAACGAAAGAAGCGACTCGACCGACACACCCAACCCCACACTCCCCACCCCCACACAAATATTGAATGCTCGTGAGTGAGGACAAATCCGTAAGCAGGTGTTTAATACTCTCGGCTAACACAACAACAGAAGCAACACAACAACACTGGCGGCACAACTGTCTGTAACACTGGAAACATGTTGCTGAGACGCTTGCCACATAGCGGCGGCATCCCCAAGAAGTCGCCGGGTCGAACGCCCACGCGCCCACGCCCCTCATCATACCCAACGACGCCACTGCAACTGCTGCTGCTACTATGCCTGGCATTTGTGGGTCATGTCAGTGCACAATTTGGTAAGAACTGATGCTGAAAACTATGCCCACATAAGCCCAACTAAACAATAAACATAAATTAAGCCTTTTCCCCCGCCCACAACAATTTGGGCATGCAGCTTCTTCTTAATGCATTAATTATACGTTAGCCAGAGCACAGTTTGGTTTTTGCAAAACGCAGCATTATGGACTTTTGTCCATAGTTTCGGCATATGCCGAAATATGCGAAACACAGAGTTTTAATTATGCTGCCACATGCAGCAGCAACGGCAGCAACGGCAGCAACAGCAGCAGCAACAGCAACTACGGGGAGCGGCCAAATATTACAAATGTTTTTGGTTTAGTTGCGGGTATTCCCAAATTTGTGCAGTCCATGAAATCGTATCATTGTTGCCAAACAACAAGATCATGCATATTAAACAGACAGCAAACTTAAAGAGTAAAAATTCGGTTCAGATTCAGATTCAGGGAATGGAATATTCGCCATGGGTGGGAGCTGGCTTATTATTTAATTAATTATACACTCGTAGCGCCTTTCCTTCGTTACTTTCTATTATTAATTTAGCAGACTAGTGGAAAACGGAAAATGGAAAATGGAAACAGTGGCAAGGGCCATAAAAAAGAGAGCTCTCTTGAGTGTTTGTGGATCTTTTTCTGCTGCTGATGCTGCTGCTGCTGCTGCCGCCTCTTTTCATTAGCATTTGTTTGGCATCGGCTTCTGTCTGGGTCCTGTGCCACCAGCCAACCGTCGCGTCGCGTCGCTTCACTTTTCAGCGCTGCATCTCATCCATCCCTTTGAAGCCCTTTTCCCCATTGTTCTTTTTCCCATTTTTCCATAGTGCAACTACATATTTTTTTAGCTTTTCTCGTTGTTGCATTTTGTCGCGGCTAAGGCCTCGTTGGCTATGCCAAAAGGAGCAGAGTTTTTAACGAGCAAGGACACGGAAAATATTATTATGGAACAAGCACTAGACCCCCCCCCCCACCGATCCTTTTTGGTGAATCTATTTTTTTGGGGTAGAGAGAAGATATTCAATTTCTTTATTATTATATTCAACAAATTTTACTGCTTAGTTTTTTATGATGGTATTTTCCATTTGTTCTTTTCACATTTTACTGAATCTCATTAGAGACATTTCCATAATCACGAAATGAAACTAAAACCACTACAAACAATTGCTGGCAGCACATTATCAGTGCTCAAGGGCGCTCAGGGGCATTGTGATAGCCGAAAGCGGAATAAACATATTAAAAGAAAGTGACGATGGAATTGGGTAGCACACGCGAGATGACCATAAAGCAACTGAGCGACTCTGCAGGTTCTCTTTCGAGTACTGATGAGTAGTGTGAGAAAGTGAGAAGGAAACTGAATGATTACTTCTGAATGATGAGCTTCTTCATTTAATTAAATATTGTAACTTCTCATCTGAGTTATTTCGAGAGGTTTGCTGGTTTGCTGTTCTTTCCGCTGTACAAAGGCATTTATTTCCTTCTGTAGTGTAACTTCTGGCTTTTTGGAGCGGCCTTCTGCTCCCAGCCAGTGCATGGGAAGTGCATTTACGGAATGCTTTCCGCAGCACGATAGCACGAAAGAGAGACAAACATTTTCCCAGCTTTGTTTCGAGGCGGCTGACCTGCGAGACTCGACTCGAAGCGACTCGACTCGACTCGACTTGGGGTACCATGGTTCGGTGCATGGGAAAGAGAAATGTTGGCGGAGCTGCAATTGCGAATGGGCTCTGCCTACTCCCACGCCATTTGCATATGTTTTATGATCTCCAGTTTTCATTATAGTACATCTTTTATAGTACATAGAAGAGCGAACGAGCCCCCGGGAAAAGCATTAAATATTCTAAGCCCTGGTACTGTTGGCTTCTCGAGCTTCTCGAGGGGTGCGAATTCTTCACACGTTTAGCGTAAAAACAAACTTTATGTGCAAACTTGGCGCCGTTTTCTTATTTTTTTTTTAATGAAATTTTCTGTCCCCCACTTTGTATATAAATAAATGCATATACATACATAGACTCGTATGTAGGTATATATGTACATACATATATTTACTCGTATATCTTTTATGCTTTTATGACTTTCATTAGAGTTTTTCATTTCGCCTAGTTTATGGTCCGCACGGGCTATTTAACTTTTAGATATTTGTATCTCGAAATGCAAATACGTACGACAACATATGGCTTGGATCAGACACATGTTGTATGTTGTACAGTGTACGTGTGTGTCTGTCGTGTTTATTTTTCATACAATCGGCATAGGGCCAATACCTCAAATGAAAAGAGAAGCCGAAAAACTCTGTTCAATTGCCGCACAAAATGAATTAGTCTATAAATAATAGCAAGAGAAAACATTTGCGCTTCATCAGAGGCAGCAGAGTGTTCCCCCCCCCCCTGGCCAACACTACCCCCACAGGCGAGGCGGATGTTGCATGTGCAACATTTACAGGATGCCATGGCAAAAAATAACATTTCATGTATTTATTTTTACTCTTCTATCTGCAGTGGCAGAGTCAGAGGCAGAGTCAGAGTTTTGTAACATTTTCTCTATTTTGTATTGCATTGAAACGCATTTCATTTTAGCATTTCATTGCTTGTTCCGCCTCCTTTCTATACGAGTTTAAATGGGGAGGTCATATAATTGGACTTGGATAACAGGATGGATTGATAGTCGGCTTCGATCGGTATCTGTTTCTGTATCTGTATCTGTGTAACCCTATCTCTATTGAAAACCTCTCGTGTCATGGCATGGCTTCTGTCAGGGCAGTAATCCATTTAAATTTAAACCCATTTTAAAAGTCAAAAGCACAACTGCATGCCATGATGCCATGCCCATATTGGGCGGCCCCTTTCCCCGTCCATTCATCACCCTCTCCGGCATGCATTACAAACACGAACGAATACAAGTAATCGTACGCAGCGGCAAATTTTATTTTATGATAACACAACGGCAGGAACATTAAAATACAATGCAGCATGCCACACACCACACAACACAGCAGCGACAGGCACAAAGCATTCAAATGTGTGGCACAAACTGGGCTTGTCATTTGTAAAAGCCAAAATCGGGAGACGTCTCCACAACGCAACGGTTGGCACGTGCCTTCCCAGAGAATGACTAGAGTAGGGAGTAGGGAGAAGGGAGAGTACTATAATACACCCACCCACACATACACGTACGAGTAGAGTATCCTTCTTGCTGCCTGCCTCTACCCCCTCCCTTCACCAACCGAAAATTGTATCCCTTAGACAGACTGTGTGGCTTTTGGTTCGTTTTGCTCGCTTTTCTTCCTCCCCACATAGCCGTATCTTGATTTGTGGCAATTGAATGTCATGTGCAACAGCAACAGCAACAGCAGCAACAACAACTGACAGCACAAACATTATCAGCAACACATGGAAGACTTACACACACACGCACACACACCATTATTCCCAATCCATTCTCTGTCACATTCCCATTCCGCAGAGAGACAGAGAGAACCTACGCTTTTGTATTGCGTGTGTCTGTGTCGTCTCGCATCTCTCTCGGTAAACAAATTTTCGATACGGTTTCGATTGTTCGCATTGCGCGTCTGAGATACGGATTTCATGTACTTCACGGCATTAAATGGAGAGCAGGTGTCTTGAATTAGTCAATGTAACCGTAGCTGGTGGCCCCCCCATTCAACATTCAACTGCTCATTTTGTCAATGATGTTAATTTGTATGGCCTTAAAATGAAGAATGTTTTTATGATGTGAGCTTTACGAACTGCTTTGATTGTAATTGAATGATAATCCTCTTTTTATACAAATATTATCTCTACAGTTATAGCGTTCATCTTTCGCTGATACGCTCTTACTCTAGCGAACTAATTCTATGGCCAAAATCAGCAATACCCATTATTGATTTATACACACCAAAATTCTCATCAAATCAGTGTGGTCTTGCAGCACGCGGTAGGCAAATACCAAAAGGCAAATCAATTAATGCGATAATTGAATTGTTGTCAAATGGTATTCCTGTTGCCCATTCTGGTGGCATTCCGCTTCGATACTACTGCTGATTTGTTGGTGTTTGCTGGTGCATGTGGCTGGCAGCAGGCGGCAATCAGGAAATGCTAATTAACGCCAAAACAAAATTGTGCTGGAGGTTGTGGGCAGACCACCATGTCCCATCACAGGATAAGTTGTACTAGAGACAGGTACTACCACTAGTACTCGTACTATTTCAGGATATTTGTTATGTAGGAGAGCACTCTGTCCATTAGGAAGTCGCCAGTCTTCCACTCTAATCAAGTCAGTTGTCATTCGTGGAGGCTGTCTAGCAATAATGCTCGTACTACTCCACACAGTCTCTGTGTCTCCTCTCCTCTCCTCTCCTGTGTCCTACTGCCATTCTAGCAATTGAATATGCAAATTGGTAGTAGCTCCTCCTCCCATCCGCTTCCAATCAGCACACACACACACACACCCCATTGCCCATTGCCCATCGCCCATCAGCCATCACCCATCGAGTGGGTGTCTCCAACACCGTTTGCGACCACAGAGGCAGAAAAATTCATAAAATTGTTATAAATAGTGTACTTGTTCTCCATCTGTACTCTCGATTTTATCAAGGACTTTTCCATGTGTGTCTTTGGCTGGCTGGCTGGCAGTTTTTGTTAGCATTTCAAATGAAAGCATTTCCCATTGGAACAGTTTGGTCTTTGATTAGTTGAAATGTGGACAAAGGGAGTTTGGTTTGTAATTGTGGCTCAAACGACTGTCGCAAATAAAGATATATTGTCCCCACTGGTAGATGTTTATTCCAAGGAGTATGTTTTATATATATATTCTCTCTAGCAGTTTCAAAATGCTTTGAAAGCTGAATGAGGTTTCCTGTTCAAAATACATACACAGAAATCTGAATAAATCAAAACATATCCATTTGAAACATAATTTTATGGACTTGTTGGCTCCCCAGGGGATAGACATGTACTTTTCTGTGCTTTCACATTGATTGTCTCTCTCGCTCTCTTTCGACAATGCATAAAATGTCATTTAGTTTGTACAATTTGACATTTAACCATTAATTTAGAAAGGAACGAGGACATCCACAAAAGTGTTCGAGATGGGAATTGTGTGTCTGAAGATACAGAATATTTTCAGACTTAATGCCACTGCAGAGTGCGTGTCGCCCCTTATAGATGGCCCTGAAAGTGTCAGAGCAGGTCAAATTAAATGGTTTGTTTTCTCCTTTATCCTTCAAGCTTCCATCCACGCAAAAGCTAGCTCATTGTGATCCTTCTCTTGTGATTTTCCCACTCTGTGAAGGGAAATGGCATTTTCCCGTGACTCATGCACCTGTTCGTGATTCCTTCAGCTAAGAATCCAATCCATCCCCCTCCCCCTCCCCCTCCGTAAGTTATGTGAGTGCATTTTTCAACCAAAGTGAAGTGCAAATATTGGCTAATGTTCCGCTTTGGGGGTAACAGCGCTCGTGCATAATCCAACTCCTCCCCAGCCCTTTGTCCCGCCTCTTGCTCCACTGACATTGATTAAAGGCACTGCCGCTGAAGGCGTTTACTAAGTTTAAAGTTGACATTCCCTAGCTAAGTTACCCTTCCCTGCCTTCCCTCCGGTAGATGGATAAACAAAATTTAAAAGAAAATGGAAGAGTTTCTTGTGCTTAGTTTCAGGTTTTTTTTACCATAGAAACGTTGCTCGGGTTGGGTTGCGGCTTAAAGCTTACCAGGCAGCTTTTCATAAATCAGTTTCTAGTTGATCCTCACAGTCCCCTAGTAACCCGATATTCCAGCAGAGGAAATTCCACCTTAGCATGTCAAGGCTTCAGGGCTCTCCCACTGTGTTTACTCTTCTTGGGGATTGGTACACTGCCTTCTTCTACTGCTACTCCCAATAGTAGACTGCTAGCCGCTTGCGACATGCCACAAAATCAATGAGCATAAAATATTTGCAAACAACTACCGACTGGCGACTGTCGACAACCGACTGGCGACCACTCAACCAACTGTCAGCACAAGTTGAACAGTTGGCAAATTTTGAAAGTGAAACTTAATACCTCGGGGACCTGCCTGCACAGCCACTGGCACTGGCACTCGCACTCGCACTTCTGCCTTCTGTTTGCTGCATGCAACATTGGCTTGCAACAACTGCTCGTCGGAGTCGGACAACTTCTTCTTCCGCACATATGTACGTACGAGAAGCACACGTACGGCTTCTTCCTTTTTTTTCTGATTTTTTCATTATTATTTTTTTTTAGTTGGTTTTTACTTCGAGAGAGAGAATTGCTTCCTGGCCTGGCCAATGATTTACTTGAATTACTTCTAAATATATCCGATTTCCGGAAATATGGAGATAATTATGACTAATTTTTTGTGTATAAGGAAAGCAGTTCATGAATCATTTAGCCAATATCCTTCCCCTGCGGATCCGCTGCAGTAAATAAGTAATTTCAACCTTGTGGGAACTATCAGAAACTACAAGAAAATTCTTAAATCTGGAATTCAAACAAAACAACACCTTTCCGGATGACTCTCCAGCACTCCCAGAACTTACACTTTCCCTTACCTCTTCCCTTCCCCTGCCCTGTAGGTGTGTGTGTGCTTAAGAACTTAAAAACTCTTGAAACCCTAACTTTGGTTTAGTTTTCTGTGGCACCGAAGATCTTTGTTGGATGTTGACTTGCGGCTGCATTAAAGTTTCTCCTAAGGTGTCGGCCAGCATCCACTGGGGCATCCATTGGGGGCAGCAGAAGGCGAAGGCTGTCGCTGGCCAAGGGATAATTCTGACAAATCGGACATGAAGGAAGCGAGGACAAAGATTGAGAAGCTTTCATTTTGTAATTTGTCGCATGTCAACACAGGGGGCGCGGCATATTATATATGCATTAATGCGACACACTCGGAAAAGCAAAGGGAAACAAGCAAAGCAAAAGAGAAGAAAAGAAAAGAAAAGAATGACAGGCCAGGCCAGTATTTTCCCTTCTTAGCAAACAAAACTTTTCGTTGTGTCAAACTTAAAGCTGTCCAAGCATTCGGAAAGAGAGAGGCTTCTGTTGCCTTTGAAAAAAGTCGCCAAATCTCCCAGAACTTTCTCACTCTCTCACTCTCTCTCTATCTCTCTCTGTCTCTCTGTGTCGTATGTAAATAATAGGAAACGAGGCGGCAAAATAAAACAGCAAAAAGTTCAAACATATTTAAATTAGGCCTGAGCGCATTTTGATGATGATGGAAAGTTTTCTCTCTGCTCTCTGCTCTGGCAAAAGTTTCTGCTGACAGCAATTTTGTTTTGCTTTTTGTTGCTTGTTAGTTGTGTGATGTTGTTGTAGAAATAACATGCTCCCATCATTATAACGTGAACTGCTTTATTATTAGAACTTTTTCTTGTACTTCAGCAACATTTTGTTGTTTTTTTTTCGTCCCCTCCCCTATAGAGAAACATTGAGAAAAGTGTATTGCCTCGCAGTCAGGATTTATTCGTTCAGGTGTCAAAGCTTCGAAAGTGCGTAAGGGATTATTACTCTCTCTCTCTCGGTCTCTGAATGGAGTTGAATTCTCTTGAATAATCAAATGGACTTCGAACAACTTTAAACCTTTTCTTCAAATCGGTTACAGCAGAGCAGCAATCCGCTTTTTGTTTCATCTTCAAAGTTTCGTTCCCATGACCACAAATACACATGAGCACTGACGGATGCTCCCCCTGTGCTAACATTGAAGGCTCTGTCGAACGAAAAAGAATACTCAGATTGTATAAGCGGCTTTTGGTTATCGACGACTGACATTTTTCAGACCAACCAAAGGGCACAGGTACATATACATATACATATATATACATATATGATATATGTATCATTGTTCCTCTATACCTCCTCGTTGTCCTTTCACAAACAATTTGACGTACGACAGTTGATGGTTGCAAAACCAAAAATATCCGTAAAATGTAATCAAGGTGGACGTGGACTTTTCATCGAGTTCAGTTAAGGGAATTTAGTTGACGCAATACATTTTTTATTTTGTGGAAAAAGCTTCCCCAAGATACTTTTGCAGAGTTGTGACTACTACGACCTCAGATCGAACGAATATCGAGCTGCCTGTAAAGATACTTCTTCTGCATTGTGTCTCTTCGAAAAACATAATACCCTCACTGCCAGGGTATACACAAAGAGCGGATGGTACACTCTCTCACATACGAAATGCGATATCCTTTCTCTGCCAATGTCCTGAATAAAAAACTTTTGTTAAAATGTGGCAATGGAACGGGGGGGAGAAGCGTGGTAGCGGCTTTTAAAAACACCAAAGCACCGCAGCACTTAATTCGCTTCCTTATCAAAACAGAGACAGCCCAGCTCCAACCACCGACTACACCCCAAAATCCCATCCATTCTCTTCAGCACTCGTGTGTCTAAAGAATACTCCTTACATCTCCATCTCTGTTCTGTGTTGTGTGTTCTCTCCACCTACCTACTTGTACAATACCTCTTCTTTTGTGCGGTCCACAACAAAAAGTTTTTTAATAAAAATATTAAATTTGCATATGTTGCTCTCGCAGTCAAAACAAGAGCTCCGGACCACGAGAAAGTCGAGTGCGAGTAAAACCGGATCGGCCAGACCAGACCAGACCAGACCAGGGCATACCTCTTGGGGTCTACCTTTTGACTGCTCCTGTGCCGTGCCTGCCTCTGCTGCCTGTGGTGGTGGATTGGATGGATGGAGTTCGCGTCGGAAGTGGTTACCAGTCAATAGGAAGAGGAGTGCGCTTTTATCGTTGGTTTGGTCGTTGTGTTGGACCAAAGTTTTCATTTTCCCCTGCCACTGCCCATGCCCCTGGCCCTGGCCCTGCCACTGACCTGCCTTTAATATGGTTTCGTGACTGTGTGTTTCTAGAGCCTTAAGCTTCATTGAAAAGATAAAAATTAATCTGTAGACAGACACTCAGGCCGCTTGGAAAATTGAGTTCAAGTGAGCAAAAGTCGAGATAGGTTTTTTGATTGCAAATCTGTTTAGGGAGTAGACCTCCCCTCTGTATATGTACATTTGATTTATGCCCAATTAACATCGCATTTGTGGAAAATGCGAAACTCCTTAAACTCTTTCCTCTGACGGCACTCCACACTACACATAAAAGTTCAATCCTTGTTTTCGCATAAAACGAAGGCAAGGTACGAGTACGAGTCCTCGTATCTATATTATTCTTTCAGTTGATTTCCACACAAACTATTCTAACTTTTCGCCACTAACTCTAAAAACTTTCCCCTTTGCCCCACCTACCTCTTTACCCATAGAAGCTTTGTTTTTCCCCTTCTTTTTGCTACGTTCTTCCATTCTTTAATTTTTGCTTTCGTTTTTTCATGTCAATGTTTTTTGGACGTAATTACACTTTGACTTTGAGCATTTTCGGAGTTTAGAGTGTCGTTACATAATGGTTTTTGAGGCAGTAGGTGGCGATCCGTGTCGTGGATAGAAGGCGTACGTGCAGCTGCCTTTCAACGTCAATTTGATTGATTCAGTTTTAAGGTGCCTTTTTTTATGAATCAGAATTCTTGACGGTTAAAAAATAAATTTTAATTGTTGAAATTTTTTATTTTTAATTTTCGAATTTTCCTTATATATTTTTTAGTGGATTTTACGTAAGATTATCATTTAAGTAAGGAATTTTTATCTAGCACGCGGAGTGTATTTTTATGTTGCAGCAACAGCTACGCGCAACACCCCTCCGCAGAACCTTTTACTTGGTTCACTCATGCGGCAACAACTAAAAGACTGCCCCCGATAACAGGGGTCAAGACTTCGGGGTAATGAAACAAATGTCGTTATTTTTTGTCAGCGTTACGCTCCAAGGGTCCCAGTGGCACCCCAGACCTGAAACAATAACATTAAGACCCTATTCCCCTGCAGTTTGTATGCAGAATTAAAATAAAAAACAAAACAAAACAAAAAGTACAGTCTGTTGCAGATAAATAAACACATAGTCAGAAATATAATTATCAGAAGTCAGCAGAAGCCAGGAACAGACATTTAGACTATCAAAAGGATTGAAAAAGAAGAGCGAATAAAAGCAGAGAGTCCTATAGTCGAGTGTGAATATTTCAACTCGTCCACGCTCCTACAGCATTTCATTATTCCCATCCCCAGACATTTTACATCAAATTACAAATTGTTTTTGTTGTTTACTGATGTTTTCCCTGTCGATTAATTATGCCCCAAGGAACAGAGCAATCAAAAAGCATCCGCGAATGAAAAATGAAACGACATGGCATTCAAATTAATCAAAAATAGTTCCACTAATGAACAGCAGACTTTCCGACCAGTCTTAAAGCAAAGATTACACATATATTTCTCTGTACCATCTTTAGTCTCTGGCACTCTTAACAGCATTCTACTATAGTCTTAATCCTTAATATATTGTCGCTTTCTGGTACTTTTAAATTATGCAAAGGCAACGATAGCGCCACATGCACACTAGTACGAGTACGGGCTTCCAGCAGAGAGGAGACCGACACAACACATGGCACTGGCACTGGCACTTGGCTCATTTCACTGGCTGAGCTGGGCTGGGGCGGACTGTCTGCCTAACGCCAACCGCCTAAAAGCATACAAATATCTTATTACCGGCACTTAAAAGAAGCACTAAATTTTAATGTGACAAACCCCGGAAAATATGAGAAAATCTTTCCCTTACCCGGTTGGCACTGGAACCTCCTCCAGTCCTGCAGTGTGTGTGTGTGTGTGTGTGTGTGTCTGTGTGTGTGCCTTTAGAGAAACCATAATTTAATTTCATTACGGGCAGCTGTTGCTAAGCATGGGTTCAATAAAGCTAAGGAGGGCGGAGAGAGGGTTTCTCCACTCGAGACATAGTAAATAGCAAAAAGGGGAAACCCACACAATTAGGGGTCAACAGAGCGACAGCGACAGCGACGGCGACGACGATGTTGCCACAGTGAGCACTCGAGTGTAGGGGAAAGTGGCAAGTTTATTACAAAAGAGGCGCTGAATCACAGACTTGAATAATGAAAATGTCATTTTAAATCTGGATATAGTCCCTAGAAACTCTGAGTGGCAGGAATGGGAGCGGGGAACATGACCCTCAAATGTCCTTAAGCTGTCAGGAATGAGTGTCAACGGTAGAGGGCAGAGAGCAGGGGCAGGGGGTGGGGGTGTGAGCTAAGAATCCAGCGAAAAATAAAAACAAGTGAAACATAAACGCAAATTTTTATTTTGTTATTTTCTCATCTCCGCACTCGTCGCACAATGAAATGCCTCGTCCCCATCCCATTACGTCCTGTCGCGTCTCGGTCCCGTCGGATTCCGCCGGATAGCGACAAGATGAGGTGTACGCGTAGGCAGTACCGGAAGGAGACCTGACGGCCGCCTCTAAGTGGCAGTTTCGGCTGCTGGCCACGCGCTGTAGCAGTAGACGCCATATTGAAATTATGTATGTCTGCCCCTCCTGCCACCCACTTGTATTGTCGGAATGGCTTTGCCACCTGCTGGTTGGAAGTGCTGCCCCCTCCGCACACTCTCAAAGTGTGCCGCTTCATTTAAATTGATTCTGTTTATATAATTTTGTATGCGTTGACTTATTTGATGAATATTCGAGGTTAATTTTTGGTTCAACTTCATTTGCTTCATAATTTGCTCACTGACAGCACAGCACCGACAGCACCGACAGCACCCACAGTGTCTGCACTAATTAGATATACAGAATACAAGTACTACAGTGAATATATATATATATATGCTGTTGTAGGCAAAAACAAGTCCGCCCACTGTTGTCATACTCATCTTATTTATTTTCTAATTATTTATACTCGGAACTTTTTTCCCACTTTTATGCTTTTATGCCAAAGACCAGGGAGAGTATTTTATGTATCGATTAATTGATTGATGAACATGTGCTATGAATAGCAAATATGGGGGACACGTACTCAGGCAGACTTAAATGGCAGCCTACATGGATACATTTTCGCTTGGAATGACAACAAAAATTGTATGAAACTCGGTGATAATTCCTTGAGTTAAGGGATTAAATCATGTTTTTGAGCATGGTGCAAGCCACAATATCAGCTCGCAAAGGCAGGCAAAGTAGAAAAGATAGACAAACCACTAAGTCAGTGTCAATGCTCCACAAAAGTATAGCACGTAACACCACCACCACCACCATTCATGAGTTGTACAGAGTACGGAGTACGGAATATAGCAGTCTAGAGTCCGGACAGAGCAGAGACGATAATAATCCCATACTGCCAAAAGCAGACAAAGAAAATGGAATACCCAAAACATGTGAAAAAGATGTGTAGAAATACATACATATCCACATACATACATACATATGTATGTACATACAATATACTCGCATTCTCATAGCGTAGGGAAAAAGCACAAAGTTTTTTGTACGGAAACGGAAATAGAATTATAAAAGCCAAGCTAAAGGCGTTTCCAGACTACAAAAAGTTATGGCCATGTAACAAGTGGGGATGGACACATAAGACAAGCAGATAAGAAAACTGATTGCCAATGGCTTAGAGCGGGGTGCTGCTGCTGCTGCTGCTGCTGCTATAGAAAAGGAGTGTGTGTGTGTGTGCAACTTTTGGCCAACTTTCTTCTCTTGCCAAGGGTAAAATTTATGAACAGTCAGCCACAAATATGGCACTGCTGAGCAGGAAACTGGGTAGACAGATGTTCGACAAAGGGGCTGGGCTGCTGATTCAAAAATAAAGTGCGATTTATGGTCATACAAATCAAAGTTTGATGCTTGAGTTGATTGCTAACAACTTCTTGTGTGTGTCGTGTCGCATTCACTCCATCCGATATGTAGACTCTGGGTGTGGCTTTTTTTTTAGGCGTCAATTCGAATAATGTGGCTTTACCCTTTTTCTGTTCATTCGTGTTAACAATATGTGGGATGTGCGATTAGAACTCTGTTGTATCCTGATAATTCGATTCACAAATAAAACATACCTTAAAGGTACATATGTACATACATATGTACATATATCGCTATTAAATTGTACAAAATTGTTTGACCAAGAGAGCAGCGGCTAGCCGCATAATATAATATATCAGAGTGCAATTTATCGAAAGGGGGGGAGGGCATAGGAAGGAATATGGAAGAGAGAAAGATATAAAAATAGGAAGACAGAGCAGCCAGACAGACGTTAAAGTGATTGTCGGTTATGGCTGATGTACCGTAAGTTTAGGAAATGCTTCGCGCCAAAAGCAGCCCACAGGATGGACCGGATAGCTATTTTGATTTTATAGGACGAAGGATGGATGGAAACGTGTGGAATAAATGATATTTTGTAATCAGAACATACATATACACTCACACACGTACGTATTCGTACAGCACACACACACACACACACACGCACACCAGGAGAACCGACTTAAATGGAGCGTAAATTTCAAATTATGTTATAGGCTTTTAAGCTGATAAGAAAATTGTATTTTTATGCTTTTAGGGTCGAGCGAAAAGCCAAAGCAAGAAAAAGTAGCAAAAGTAGATGGGCAGAGCCTTGGAGGATGGAGGAAGAAGAACTATTCAAATATTCTTGAAATTTATGAGGGATTTGTGGGAATAAACTTAGTATGCAAGGAATTTCTAGACAGTTAAATGTTGGCTAGAAGCTGATTTAATGGTTTTGGCCATTAAAACAATCCCCAGGACTGACTATCTCTTATGTAATACTCTTCTTAAGCAACAATATTTTATCTTTCCAGATCGCACCATCAGTGAACAGGAGAGCAAGTCTGTGGTCCTGCCCTGTCCCGTGAATGAGGAAAAATGCGGCAAACTGCATTCATTGAATTGGTTTAAAGGCGACGATCGCATTGCTGCCATGCTGCTCGGCGATAGCAATGTGACGAGTGTGAATAAAGAATTTGAGGATAGGTACGAAATATTGTTGGGTAAAAAGAGTTCCTCTAAAATAATCCTCCTTCCTTTTACAGAGTAACTGTTGAACAAAATCCATACAGACTAGTTATTAAGGACTTGCAAATAGGTGATGAGGATATTTATCTATGTGATACAACATTTTTTATACCAGAAGAAACGTGTGATAACTTCAATGGCTATCGAGTGGAATTGAGAGTCTTAGGTAAGTCACCCATTTAACCATTCAACCATTCACCCATGCAATGATCTCTATGGATCTGCGTTCATCGCTCTGCCTTTGCATGTAACCAAAGCTTGTAATATTTGATGTTCTTTCATATCAATTTCAATTGCTTTCTTTTGATTTGTTGTTGGTGTTTCTTGCTTTCATTTTAAATCAAACCTTTATCAATCCTGTACAAATTATAAAACGATTGCATGGGAATTTTGAATTGAAGCCAAGCAAAGAAAAGAGAAATTTTGTACATACATATGTAGGTGCTTCGCTTTGGAATTGTTTATAAGGCTTACTGTGCTTGTCCCCCTCATTGCAAGATATCTATACCTATCTAATGTTGTGCCTGATTTTACACGCATTTCTCCTGTTGATACAACCCCATAGACTTGTGTACTTTATTGTTATATCGTGCGAAATTTGATGATTGATCATTTCGAATTGCAAAACCCCAACCGACTTTACCCTTAACCGCTCTCTTCTCTCTCTTCTTTACTTTTTCCACAAAAAACATTTGAACGTGTCAAAACTCATGAAAATATTTTCTCTAACTGATTGTTCTTTTCGAAAAAATGTCCCACAAAATAAATGAAAAACGCTCGTCAACATCGACATGGAAAATCCTCCCCCCCCCCCCTATAATACGTACATACATATCATTCTCTAACACACACACACACACATACATACATACATACAATCATATACATATACATGCATCGTTATCTAATACTCAACCTAAAAAAAAATTCGCAAAATTCCATGACTATAAAAAAAAATTTGAAATTCAAACAAAACAAAAAAATCTTGACACGCCTTCTGCTTCACATTACGACCCATCGGCACCAAAACCGACACACAAAAAATACAACTACTACCGTGTACTCCTCTCACCCACTAACAAAAAAAAAAACAAACAAACAAACAAATTTGTTTTTTCCTCTTCAATATTGTGTGCAATGTTTACCTGCAAAACTGAAAACCGAAAACCGAAAACCGAAAAACTAAAACCCAATATGTGGAACTCAACTTAAAAACAATTTAAATTTAAACTTCATTCGAAATATGTTTGCAAAACTAAACTCGATATTTAAAAACATCCAACGCATTGCTATTAAAACATTTTAAAAACAAATCAAACAAAATACGAAAAAAAAACAAAAACCAACTTACAAAACGTTTGGCTATGATATCTACGTGCTAACAACGTAGAAAACATTGGTAAATTAAACTCATAAATTATCATTAATACCTTTATCGATGGTTTCTCTTTAGTTATAACCTTAAGCAAGAACAAGAATCTCAATGAGCATATTGAAGAGAAAATAACCTAGTTTTATTCTTTATGCTTGAGAATTATCGTTTTCTTCTTTACATATTTTTTTTTGGTTGGAATTTTATGGATTTTTATTTCTAAGCCATAGGCCTGGTTTTTTGTTTAAATAAATTCATTTTTTTAGAGTCTTGCTCTAGGATTTTTCTTGGTTTATTTTTATTTCATTTAATTCATTTTGAATATTTATTCATTTTTCATTTAATGTTAATTTCAAACCTATTCAGTTTTTGGGGGATATTGCTATAATTTTTGGATGCAAACCAAAGACCAAAATAATATGATTTATTAAAACACGAATTCAACAATTTTTACCTTTCAAATAATTGAACAACACTCACACCCAAAACCGAAACACCTACGCACAAAAAACACACCGACACAAAACCGAATACCAACCGAAAAACACCTCTACATATATGTGTACATATGTCGGATTTTCGAACACTGTCCGATGTCGGCCCTGCAGTGCCACCCACTGAGGTTGTGATTTTGGATGCAAAGGGCGATCGCATCGAGAACGGCAGCGTGGTGGGTCCCATGCAGGAGCGTCAGGCCCTGAAGGCCACATGCACCGTGAAGAAAACCCGACCCCAGCCAGATGTCGGCTGGTTCCGTGGCACCAAGCGCCTGGCAACATGTGAGTACAACAAAATTTCCCCCTTTTCATCCATTCCTAAGAGAAAAACCCCCAAACCCCACCAGTGGGAGCATAACAACTCCTTGAAAAAAAAGGTAGCGGGGAGAACAGTTTTTGGCTTCCAGATCATAGTCGTAAAAGCAACCGAAGCGCGTTTATTGATTTACAGGACGGAGACCAGAGCTAAGTAGCCAATTTGATGCATAAGCCTTGGAACCAACTAAAGTCTCTGGTGGGTCTGTGAGTCCGTGAGTCCATGGATCCGTGGGTGGGTTTACGATGCGCCACAAAGTTTATGCAGTGACTGACATCGTCGACGACGACGACTGACGAGTGGCTATAAAGAGCGACGCTGGCTGGGATTTGAGTGCTCTCCGCCCTGATTCGTATCAGTTTGCATATGGAATAGGAATAGCCATAGCCAACCGCGCTCAGCTCATAAAAATGCTACGTCCTTTTATTGTGAAGCATAAACGTAAAGTTAGAGGCAATTTTGTTAAATTTTTAAGTACACGGCAGTAGAACGAGAGATTTAAATAAATCTACCGGACCATCCCCTCAAAATTAAACCAGGTTAAAGTAGGGTTATTTATACGAGTATGTATATATTTTTAAGCTCAAGACTAAACTTCACCCAACGACTAAAAGAAAATCCTCTCAAATTTCAGTATATTTATCATTATTATCCCAAAACGGACATTGAATGTTTAACAACCTTTAGCCAAATACTCTTAAGACATGTCGGGATTTCCATTAAATTATTTTCATTGTTTTAATGCTCCTTTTGCCCATCCACAGACTCTCCCACTCATGATTTGAACGATGGCCTCTATACTTCGACACTGGAGCTGGACTGGCAATTATCCCGTGAGGATCTGGCACAGGACATTGAATGTCGCGTGGAATCAGCGGCGATAAAGTCGGCGATTGTTACCAAATTTAGCGTGGACTTGCAAGGTAATATTAAATCGAAAGTCTAGTAGAATTGACAAAAAACTAAAGCCTGAGTAGCTCAACGACCTTAACGCTGTTGAACCTCCTTCAGGAATTTCATTAAAAAGTAGTCCAATTTGTTGATAGAAAGGACTTTTGCTTCCTAAACCATACCCAAATGCAAATTGCCTTTATTATCGTTTCGTTTCGTTTCGTTTATAAAAGAGCCAAGCCGGAAAATGTTGAATCCTTGCACCGGAAGTACCGACAAAGCCAATTACATTGGCAGACATTTGAAGCAATTTACTAAAGTAACTTTTCAATATTACTCTTACTCCACAGTGCCGCCAAAGAGCATACTCATCAAGGGAGTGGAACATCATACGGTTCAGGGCAGCAAAGTAGTGCTACAATGTGACGTAAGTATAGGGAAATGAATGCAGGGAATATACGTAAAAGGGGAATTTTATACGAGTAATTTAGAAAACTGAATGAAAAATAGATTTTCCAGAGTCTAATTTCCAAATAACAATTTGGCAGTGTAGAAAAAAAGTCGAGAGCCAGCTGTCTTTGTGGAGCGCTGCTCCTTTGCCATCGTTCAGCGTGTTGGCATCGCTTAGGCATTCAAGCAATTGATAACAATTAACTGCCAATTATTCTACGATTTTTCATATGGTCGTATGTCGACTAGGGCGGCCTGCTGACTGGCCTTAACTGGAGCACCACCCCCACCACCACCACCACCAACATCACCGGCAAGGCAAGTTGCCTATTAGTGTGTGTGCCTTTTACCTTCGACATGGCATTGTCACAGGCCTCGTAAGGACTTCCGCCATTTTACATGATTTCGTTGTCCTCCGTTCGAGTATAAGCATTTTTCGTTGCATTTTATCGAAGGAGTCGAGCAATTTTGTAGCGACAGGAGTAGGCGATAGGGCAAATAGTAGCAGCAGTAGTAGTAGGCAGCTAGAGCAGGCTTCTCGGCGCTGCTAAATTATACAAAATTGTATATTGATTGCGTATTATGTTTTAATGGAATTTTGTGCCTCCTCTATGCCAATCCCATCAAGGTACAGCAGAGTGTAGTTAAATGTGTGTGGTGCACTTGTTGTCTAATGGAAATATAATAACATACATGGGACTATATTGTAGGGGGCGGTGAAAATGGGCATATGTCGACAAGTTGTGAATAGTTTTTCAATGCTTTAATAGATTTACGGTGCTCGCCCTGCTGTTAACCTCACCTGGTACAATGCAACATCGACTATAAGTGCAGAGGAGAATGACTTAACCGAGATACGAACTAAAGCGGTAAGTGAATTACACTCAATCGTTGAGCAATCGTCAATCAAATGTGTTACAGTTCGAGAAGGAGGATGGCACCTATCACACACAATCGGAGCTCGTCTTTAATGCCTCTCGCTTTGAGAATGATCGTGTTTTCAAATGTGAGGCTGAGAATATCGTACTACAAATCAACAGAGAGAAACCGATATCATCGACCAAAACATTGGAAGTGTTGTGTAAGTAGTGGGAGGGATCATCGACAATTATGGAAATATTCAAACCGCTTTTGTGCTCCCCTAACAGATCCTCCCGTTGTCAAGGTCAGTCCGCCTGAAATAGTCGCAAATACCAGTGAAATAGTCCTCCTGAATTGTGAATATTTCGCCAATCCGGCATCTTTAACCCAAGTTGTGTGGTAAGTAAATAATCCCCAAAAGAAAGTCTGACTTGGAAATGAAATGCAAAGAAATTGAAATTCATTTCAAGTCGCTCAGCAAATACTTACTTATGAGGCAGAAATGAAATTAAGTTAACAAACAGACGAGAGGCGTCTACTCTGTCCCTGTCCCTGTCCCTGTCTCTGTCTCAGACTCTGTCCCCGACTGTTTAAAGCCGTGTGTGTGTGTGTGTGTGTGTCCTGTGTGCTGAGCGGCCCCCAAGGCAGGACCTGACGCGCCATACATGTGTCTGACCTAGGTGTAAGCTACATTCAGGGGACATTCAAAAGGGTTGGCAATCTCTGACAGCGATGGGGAAGAACGAACACGACTGTATCCAGGACTCAATTTAACTACAATTTCCACAGTAAACAAAAATCTAATTAAAAACAAATACAAAAGCAAATTGACAGCAGCACACCGTGGCGCATGAATGATTCGGTCGGCGGTGGGGGAGGGGAGAGGAGTGGAACGGACGGACATTGCCAGGGTTAAGGTGCGTGCAATGCGGTGCGCTGCGAAACCGCATTCTGTTTAGACAAGTGCGCACGGCACGGTGTATCTCCTCGCAGAGGAGCTCATCGCTCTCTCTCGGCATTTCACCCCCCCCCCCCCTCCGCATCAACGCACGCTGTCCGTTCCCACAGCGAGGATGCATTCAGCAGCTGAAAATCAAAACTGAAAATGCGTAATGTGAATTTAGATCGAATCCTGCCGAGGTTGACGATTTCCTACTCTCCGTGGATGCGAATCGGGCGAGACACAACCAACCAATTTCGGACATACGCTTTAAATTAAACAAGATGCTGGATTGATAGATGGAAATTTCCAAAAGATCCACATGCCCTGCCGGTAGCAAAGCCACACAGATTAATCAGCAAAATCATCGCGGGATAAGTAAGCATTCGTGACCAGAACACGCGGACCAGGACGTGGCTAACGAGCTCCACTCCGCTGCGCGCTTTTCATCGGCGAAATGCCTGACATATTTTCGCGAATGCAGCGCATCGCTTCGTTTCATGGCACGCAAATTGCAATTTTTGGTGACATTCGAGATGCCAGATTGGAGATTGGAGATTGGAATCCTCCTGCCAACCCCACGATGAATCCACAATGATTATATTCGTTCTGCATATTGAATTTGTCAAATCTGAAACTCAAAAGATATGCGATTCGTTTCGTTCGCTCTCCTGGCATCGTATGCCAGTGGGGGGGGGGGGGGGGGGGGGGGGATGTTGGTCGACCACTGCCTTCCACTTTGGGTGCAAAATATCTAGAGCACAAAACTGTCAGAAAAACACACGCTTCTAATTAGTGAGAGAGAGCGAAGCGGATTGGGATAGATGGGTGAGCGTTGCGTTTATGATGAATGAGGATGGTACTGGGGCACTGTACTGCCTGCCACCAGACTTAAACACACTCGTCGGCCTCCTCGTCATCGTCGTCGTCGTCGGCATCTGTGGCAAGTGGCTCCATTCTCCATGCCATGCCACATGTACCACATGTAATTTCGCAACTGAGAAATTACACAGTAAATGAATAGAGTGACGTGACGCACACCAACCACCCACCACCCACCCACCATTCACCATCCACCATCCACGAGATGTGGGCAGAAGGCATATATTTCATTTACGTCGCTGCGCTGCGCTGCCTGCTGTGCTTTGCTGTGTGCTGTGCATTTGAGGGGTTTTCATGTTTGTTTTTCATGTGAGCGGAAAATGCAAAGAGTTTGCCAGCAACAGGAGTAGGAGTAGGCGGAAAACTTAATTTAAATAGTGATTTTTCATTTGGAATTCGTTGCCATCCTAGGATTTATGAGGATTTTACTGCACTCTACTAATAAAACGTTTTATGGAACGTTTTTCATAACTAAACTCCTTTCGCTATCCCACTTTCAGGTATCGCAATGGCGACATTGTCAATGTGAATGATACGGATCACTATCAGGGCGGTAATTCGGAAAATGTGGCTCTGGTTATCAAGGCCACCGATAAGGAAGATGTTGGCAACTATTCGTGCCAGCTATCGAACTCGATTGGCAAAGGCGTATCGGAGCAGCAAATCGATCTTGATGTCCAGTGTAAGAGAAGCTCGAAGAGAAGTCCACGTGAAGTGAATGTGTTGCTTAAGCAATCTTTATTTGAACAGATGTGCCCGTTGTGGAGGTGCTAATGATACCCGAAGGACCTGTGAAGGAAAGCGACGAGTCGAATGTCACCCTCTTCTGCAATATTTTAGAGGCAAATCCTTCAGTGCTCACGAAGGTGCGTTGGTACGCCAATGCCACGTTGCTCAAAGAGCTGCCCGATTGCGAGGAAACTAGAGTAGGTTCAAGGCACCATTCATTATCCGCTTATCTTTATTACTAGTTTATTTTACGTCTATTTTAAAGGAGGATCTGTGCCATATTGATCCCAGTAAACTGTTGTTGGAGAGCATTGGACGTGGATTTTTCTACAATTACTCCTGCGAGGGCTTCAATGCTGCTGGCTGGGGTCCACGCAGCGAAGAGAAAGAGCTAATGGTGGGTTCAAGCGCCGACCCCCTCTTTTGTTGTGTATTTTATTTCCCCCTCTCTCTCTCTCTCAGGTACATTATGAGCCAGGACCTGCTACGCTTACCTACTTTCCCCTCATTGCTGTGAAAAAGAAGAGCGTCATCTTCACGTGCTCTGTGGACGATCCGGGCTATCCGGAATCGAATAGGTTTGTAGCACCACAACAACCACAAGAACAACCACAACCACCAGCCAACAGCAAGAATCACAAACAAAAATTCACAACCAAATCAACACCACAACCACATAATCCAACACCACTAATCGCCTACCACACCGTCCAAGCACTGCAGCCGCACGAGGCTGACCTGGCCTTTGAGGCGCTGCTGTTGCAAAGGCAGCAAGAGATGCAGATGCAGCTGCAGCTGCATCCAACACCACCACCATCATCATCATCAAGAACATTAACAAGCAGCGACGCATCCGCATCTGCATTCGCATCCGCATTCGCATCCGCATCCGTATCCCGACCCGCAGTCCATGAAATTAAAGAAACTCACGCTCTAATTGATTTACATCTGAATCATTCCCTTTGTACACTACTCACGCTCACCACCTACACGCCACAATCGCAAATCTTGACCCTATACACGGGGCACAACAACCGACATCATCCTCGTCCTCGTCCTCGTCCTCGTCCTCGTCCTATGCACTCTACCGCAAAATGGGCAAATTTACGTTTGTCGCTCAAATGGTTCTGCAACCCAACAGATATCGTTGGCTGCGCGGCGGTCGCGGTCCGCTGCAGGACATTGTCACCAGGGACTGGACGGTGGAACCTGTTGGCCTCGACAGCCGTACCAACTATTCCTGCTATGCGTACAACGAGGGCGGCAAGGGCGTAATGGCCACAGTCAATTTGGAGGTGCACGCACCGCCATTTTTCATCAAGAACCTGCCACAGTATACGGGCGTGCTGCACTCCACCCGCAATGCCAATCTAACCTGTCGCATCGAGTGCGTTCCGCGCTGTGAGATATCCTGGCAGAAGGATGGCAAAACCATTGAGAAGAACGATACCCGCTACTTTGTCAAGGAGAAGTATATGGATGCCTCACCGGCAACGGGCGACTTTGAGAGCATGCTATCCGTTTTGGTAAGTCGAAACAACTGATTGAAAATGAACTTCCAGTTTCGAATTTCATTGCACTTATTGCGAAAGAACATATCAATTATGGGAAGACAACATTTTCGGATTCACATGATAAATGGAATCAATCGCAAAGTGTGTGTATAACACGCGTGCATATCCGCTTACCAAATCAAATTGATACCACTGTTAGCGTACCTTACTCTGACATATTGTGTTGTGTGTGTTCCTCTAATCGATTGCAGCACTTTAACATGTCAAATTGGCCAAATTCGAAATTCGATATCCTGGCAGATAATGCGAACTACAAGTGCGTCTCAACGAACAATTCCGTGGGACCTGGCATCAATGGCGACACCTATTTGAACATTGAATGTGAGTATGCGTAGAGCATAAAAGATGAATTTATGCTTACAGTTCATATCTCTTTTATATGATAGATGCTCCCATCAACACAACCGTTGCAAATACAACTGTCTATGTGCAGGAAGGCACCACACCAGATCAGGTCATATGCCAATCATTTGGCAAGCCGGGTTAGTATTTTGGCCATGCAGTGCATAGCAGTGAATATTTACTTAATTTGTGACTTTTAGAACCTTCGTATGAGTGGCGTTTCAAGGACAAAACGATAAGGGGCAAAACACTGATCATCAATACTCCTATGCAACGCAACGACAGTGGCACCTACACCTGTCTGGCCTTCAACAAACATGGCAAGAGCACGGCCGAAACAGTCATCGATGTGCAGTGTAAGCATCAAATAATTATGTTCACATTTTATCAGTTCTTTAATCGTTTTGTTCCGTTTGCTTTCATACTAACTTTAGACAAGCCGCGCTGTGAAATCGAGAGACGTGAGATCGACGATCAGGATACACTGATTTGCACAGCATTCGGAAACCCTGTGGAGGTATGTAATCTCCTGACTTTTCTCATAATATTCTAATGCTATTTGAGGTTCGTGGTAACTGTCAAAGTTTACCTCTAAGTCGCGCGCGGTTCGGTGGCAACTTGCAAACATTTTACAATTCGCATTTAACCGTGTGCCGCATAAATCAGAGCAGCATTTCTGCTCGGAATTACTTTCAATTCCTTTTTTTTCGATTGGCTTTTTTTTTCTGCAACTCTGAAATTGCATTTCCTCCGCCACCGTTGCTAGAGTTCTGGCGGTGCCCGTGCACCGTGGCAATTTAAGAAGTACGTGAATAAGCGAAGGAGAAATATAAGGGAGACGAGAACACAGAAATTTATAGCCACGCATATAAGCCAAGAACCGCAGAAGTACGTGGATGTATGCACACAGAGGTCGGAGGTCGGAGCTGAGGAGTCAGAGTCGGTTGAAATTATTTGATTGGAAATTATTCAAAGAGCGACAAGATGAAAATTCAATAACCCAACCAGTCATCGATTAAATGGGCAAAAAGGCAAAAAGGAAGCAAAGTTCATGTTAAAACAGATTTAATTAAAAACATATATAACCTAAAAGGTTTAAAGGATTGATAACGAATATTTTCCCTTCAATTTTCTTATGTTTTCAGGCTGACTTTTCATGGTCAATAAAGGCGGAAAATGAAACTGTGGAATATTTGGGCAGCGGCGATGAGAAAGCGTACGCGGACAAGAGCTTTTATGTACTGCAGGAAGACTATGCCATTGCCAGGACCTACAGATGCGTGGCCAATAATACGGTCGGATCGAGTGCATTCTGTGAAATCGAAGTTGCTGGTAAGTAATATTCACTGTAACATGTCGAGCAACAATCTTTTAACTGCCATGTCACTGCGCTCAAACACCATAAAAAACAAAAAAAAATAGACGAATAATGCTACATTTATCAATATATTCTTAAAAACTTCTAAATATGAAAAGAGGTTATTTTTGTACTCTGAAAAGAGACTCGATTAGAAGAAATTTTCGTTTTTCAACCACTAATAGTCGAAATAAATATTTGTCGCCTTTTTGGGCAAATATTTATAATTGGTTCTTAATTAAGGCACAAAAATAGTTAAGATGGCCCAAAAACACAGCATAGATCTCTCCTAAAAATCCTGCTAAATCAGAGGCTGCTAAAAAACACAAGCTCATTTCATTCCAAAAATATTTAATTCGGCCAAAATATCTTTCGGTTTTTCTACAGCAAAAGTTGCATTATTTTTTGTTTATTGACAGCTGGTTCAGCGCTTTTTATTTGGTGGCAAGGTAAAGGCCGAAGCATAGATTCATTTGTTATTAGAAACGCACATTGACACATAATAATGCTTGAAGTATTCCCATTCTACGGTTCCAAGTATGCTAAAATTGAACTAAAAACTCTCTTTGATTATGCTGTTTGTTTTCTTTTGCCATATTTTTACTCCCAAAATTGTGTGTAATCTCCTCTCATGCTAAACACTAACTGAATGCTTTCTATCGAAATAGTGCGCCCAAAGAGTAAGTAAATCCATATTGAAAACCATTTAATTTTAATTTGTAGAGAGTGCCATTAATTCAGTTCGAAATCTGTCGCATCGCTAACTGTTTGCTGGCGGCTTTGTTAGGAATAAAATATGAGAGAGGGAGAAATCATACCGATGCGGTCACAGACTTATTCATATGTTCGGATGATAATCATCTGAGTTATGGGCGATATACATATGTACATGTATGGTAGAAAACAATGAACGACAACTAAAGCACATGTTGTCATAGCACATGTGAAGAGTAGGGAGTTTGGTTCTCAAAGGAAAAGCCGTGTGACAAGATGATAAATGTAAGAGGCGGAAAGCCAGACGGACTTGTCCTGTCTGTGCAGGAAGAGGATGCAACTGCGGCTGGGGGTGGGGGTCTCGGTCTCTCCCATTCAAGCAGTCAGACTTGAATCCCGAATGTCACTCTTGAGAAATTTGCATGTGTTTATAAATTACTTTTCCCTCCCCTCCCCTCCTCCCCACCCCACCATACCATACCACTCTAAGTTGTCCTTTAGAGCTTTCCGTTTCCACTACCACTGATTGCAATCGTAAATATATAATATGCTCTTCACTATTCCTCCAAAAACAGAACAATTGGCCTGGTGGCAGCGTTGGGAGAAGACGACACTCATCATACTGGTTGCAGCCATACTGGGACTGCTGCTGGCCGTCATTATCATTTGCTGTATAATCATATGCGTCTGCCGTCGTCGCCGGCGCCAAGATAAATGTGAGTACGAGTACTCTTTGGTAAACCAAAGAACAACAAAATATATATACATATATGTACATACATAAATTTGCTAAGAAGAAGAAGAAGAAGTTCTGCTTTAATGGAAACCCTTTTCAAGAATCGCATAGTTTTAGGCAAAATATCGAAACGAACAACATTAGAAAACAGAAAATACTTGCAGAATATATTTTAAGGCCAACTCGAAAAACATTGAACCTATTCCCGAAATATACAATTATTTTGGTTTATTTTGTTGATTATTTAAGTTAATCTGCTTCTAGTTTTGAGTTATTTTTATCAAGTTTATCCTCAAAGCATGTGCCGAGCTTTTTGTATTGCCTCTTGCATGTGCTTTAAGTCATCATATCTGATATCTCAGTTGCCGTAACAAACAAAAAATTGAGAAGATTGGACCCCCCGCAGATTGCATGAGAACAAGCAGAAATATGAATAATTTCGATTTGCATTCAAATTAAATTCTTTAAGCGACTTTAAGCGCTAATTTCATCAGAAAAAAGTAAACACTAGGAGAGAATATTTAATTACGATGACCACGTTTTTTTCTCTCTTTTATTTGCAATCATAAAAATTGTCTCCCATTCGGTTCGATTGTATCTTTTATAATTCTTCAACAACTGCAAACATGAACCGCAAATACTCGAACATACTCGATAAAAACACACAAAACACATGCTTAAAATCAACATTATTTTGAACTTAACAACAACCACCTATACAATCCATCTACAACTAATTAACAACCATATGAACAAACAAATGAACAAAACTGCGACCGCCTGCCACGCCCACTGCCTGCCACAAACATATACAATATTATCGCTTGATGTCTCTCGATGAATATCCATCAACATGCATACATATGTACAAACATTGTTTCTGTGTCTCTATATACTACTCCGCTTTGCCTCCCGACTCGACTGCTCGGTGCAACTTTACACGCTGTTTTAATCGCTAACAATACAACATATGCATGAAATGCGTACGTACACACACTCGAACATGCCCACACACTCGTATACATATGTATCTACTACACATCTACAACATGTATAAAGATCACACGGAAGTATCCATAAGCGCCAGCCAAAGGTAAGTGAATAATCAATCTCTTGCTAATCAAACGATTTGTGTAGTTTTTGAATATATGTAAATAAAAGTAACAGTAATTAAAGTTCTTGTGAAGTAGCTAAAACTAGTACCTACAACAGATTTTGAGAATATTAATTCGAGCATTTTAATTTGCAAAAAAAAAGGTCAAGCTTCTACAGACCATGTTCAAGTGTCATTTCCATAAGAATTATAAGTCGTGTCTGTCTGTTTTGATATCTGGATTGGGGAGTCAAGGGACCTATGGATAACATTCTTTGCTTTGCATACTTTTGTGATGCCAACGCCGCTAAAGTCTGATTAAAACCAACTGACATATTTTCAAATATCCTTCCAAAAGATGTGCGACTATTTCTTTTTATGATTATTTCTTAAAAAATGATTCAAGTATGTCGCTATCGAATAAATATTATATTCATAATGAATGAACATAATTCAGTACTACAATTTCCATTCATATACACATATGTACTTACGTATATGTAATTAAATAGGTCTCTTAAAGTAGTTAATTCCGGTCGGAACATCGACTATAGCTTTATATACATTTTGGTTTATTTTTAATAAGTATCTGCATGCTATGTATCAGTATCAATCTTCAGATTGTTGTATTTTGCCACTTCCATATTTTTACAAATTTTATATATTTCTTTTTATGTTTCGTTTCACAAAATAATACGCTTGCTTCGGTAAATTTTTAACTTGCAATTTGTGTGCACTGTGAACAAATTTAATACTGTATGTACTGTTGTATTTGCCATCGATATTTCACACAAAACGACACATTTTACGTGGACACATTGCCATTTGCCCAACCGCTTGCTTTGTTCCTATCCGAATACACTTACACACTGCCTGCACCTGCCTGTATACGTTACATCGGCAATGAATGATCACCAGTGTGTTGTCGTATCAGCCAGTAATGCCAAAAGTGGGCGCGGCACTGCCTATACAAGATACGTCGGCTAGTTTGTTGCCAGCCACCTTATCGGCAGCGAATCGTCGGCCACACCAGCAGCAGCAACAGCAACAGCAGCAGGGCCAGGGCCAGGGCCAGGGCCAACAGATACTGGCAGTGGCCGAGACCGAAACTGAAACTGAAACCGAAACCGAGAATAACAATGAGATCTTATCCACACCCCCTCCTGTCACACGCTTCAATGGCAATGCACCCAAATCCCCACCACGCTGGCCCCTCCGTCCGGGTGTAATGCTCCACGTGAGCAGTGATACCAAGGAAAATCTGGCCGTGAATCGGATGACGCTGAAGCCCCATCCGAACTCGAATCCGCATCCGAGTGCGAGTGGGAATGTGAATATGGCCAATGCAAGTCAGTTGTCGGCACAATTGAGTGCCGTGTTGAACGAGAGCCAGACTAACTCCAACAGCACAATGCTAACTGAGGTGACGGTGGTTTCGGAAACCGGAACGGGGAGCCACACTTTGGGGGCAGTGACGAGATTGAAGGCTGAAGCAGAACATTTACAATCAACAGATGAGGCGGAGACTGCCCCAGAGGGAGCAGCATGCCTGGAGAACCTAACAGATGCACCAGCACCAGCAGCAGCAGCTGCAGCAGCATCGTCCTCGTCCTCGTCCTGTGCAAATGCCAGCAAAGTGGAGCGCATTCTGGCATTTGTTTTTAAGAGGACTAAGAAGTCATCGGATGATGGCACTCGGGATAGCCAGCGGAGCCATGTGGGCCTATTGCAGACATTTTGGCGGGGACGTGGTGGCCATAACGATAGCACCTCCTCCTCGTCCTCCCCATTCGGAGCACAGCATAGGCTCAAGGGGATACGTTGCAGTGGCAGTGGTAGAGTATTTTTGTTTACCATTTTGAATTATGATTTATTTTGATTTATTGCTTGATTTTATTTTACATTTCATATTACGTTGCCTTGCCTCCATGCCTCCATGCCTTCATAACGTCCATAAATACGCACATAAAATCACCTGTAACATAGTCACCTATAAAAAGACGCCCGCGAAATCAGGCACTAATGAAACAACCACAAAAGCAGGCGAAACGACGTCCGTGAAAAGTCCTCCCAGCAGTGTCCCATCACGTGCCTCTGTGACATTTCAAGCGCCTTCATTAGACAAGGAAATCGATCCGGGGAAAACTACAACAACAACAGACGTAGTCGGGAAAGCACTCGCAATTCCCTCACAGGGAGCCCATTCTTCATTACAACTCGTCGCTGGCGTGCCGGCGACCTCATCGTTCCTTCAGCAACAGCCAACTCCACACGGTCGGAGTGGTCGAACGCCTCCGCCGCCACGACCACCGCCACCCACATTGCCACTGAGGCCACCAGGCCTTGGCCACCCACAGAAGGCACTGTCGAAAGGCACCAACAGCAACAGCAGTCGCAGTCCGTTCAGCGGCATTCCAATCAGAGTCAGTTCGAGCAGGGAGCAGGGCTTGGGCACCGCCTGCTCCTCCTCCCTGCCACCAATGGCCAAACGAAGCATACTGGTCTCCTCCCCCCACAGCAAGGTCGAACACGTCCAAAGTAAGAATACATACATGTCGCAAGTCACTTTTACCATTCATAAGTACTATATCTCATCTCATCCTCATTCGCATTCTCATACTCATTCTCATTTGAACCCATCACTCATGGTTCCTGGCCCTTTTGTCCAGGAATCATTTACATTTTATTACACGTTTCTTGTTTACTTTTTTTTTAAACTTAATTTCGAGTAGCTTTCTTCTTTATTTTGACTTCATGTTTCTGCAATATTTCGCTAACAAATATTCCAAACATGACTTTGTTTTGTGTGTAAGCCTATTGATACAAGGTGACTTGCTCGAAATATGGAACACATCTGTGAATATAGACTTTCAAATTCGGTCAAGTAAATGAGATTTCATCTGTATGAAAAAGTTCAAGAAAAAGAGAGCTACCTTTTCTGATTTTATTAAATATTATTTGATATTATCATCTCATGGTATACAACATTATTCATTTGCCAGTCAACTCATTGCAATCTCTACGAATTCCACAATGTTCTAATTTATTTTAAATAATCTTTTGCGTAAGTAATTTACTATAATGAATCAAACGCCGAGATGCTCATATAACACCACACGACGACAAGTAAGAAACGATTGAAAAAAGGACAGCACAAGCCATCAAAAGCTGTTGTATAGTTGCATAAATGTTTCTTTGTTAACTTTTCAGTTTGCTATGCATCTCGATGTTGCATGCTTCGTTAATGTTCAAATTTAAGCATGTTTTAGCATTCAATTCAAGAGTAAAAAAAAACCCCTGAATAGATCAAGAAAAATAACTTGTATAATTTCAATAGGGAAACACTAGGTCTTTAGATTAGTTTAAAAACAAAACAAAAAACAAAAAACAAAAAAGATAATTAACAATTAATTTTAGTGAAATGGTTTTAGCCTATAATTTATATTTTACTTATTTCAATTCAATACAATTCATTTATCCTTCCATTTCTTTCTAATAATTTGATTTATTTTTTATCTCGTTTGCTTCCAATCGAAAAAAATCGAAAAAAAAAAACAAACAAAAAAACCACCAAAAACACAAATCGCAAAATCAACCGATCCGTAACCGTCTGTGCCCCGATATATATAGTACACGACAAGTCGTCTTCACTGGGGGAACCATTGACGGAACCTGGCGAGTATGAGAATCTACCGTTTCATGGTCTGCAAACGGCACCTAACAAGGTACGGATATAACGAATATTTCAGCTACCCTAACTACATATCCCTAGAATTTGTTACTGCTCTCACTGGAAACCACTCACAAACCACATACTATATACTATATACTATACACACCTGTCACTCGAGAAGCGCACTCACTCAAACACACTTTAATCTCGCTAAAAAAAAAAACAAAACCTTATACATGATATACAAATACTATACCTATGCCCAAGCTTTCTCTATACATATTTATTGCCTTTTGTCGATCGATGTATATCTCTCTTATGATTTGATTTGGTTTCCCGTTTTAAGTGTCTTTGCATTGCATTGATTTCATTTGAAAGTCGGGAAATGTGTAATTCTTTGCTAGAAAACTATCCAAAAATCTATATTGTTTCTGGCCAACATAAATACATATATAGAGTTATCTATAGCATACACTCGTAGAACACTTGCATTCATAAGTAATGACCCTCGAAATGTGTCTCTTTAACGTTTTTTCTGCTTAATTTTTAATATGTTTCACACAGGTCAATTATAAGTATTTTTGTTTACATTCCTTACCATGCTAAAGCGAAAACTTTCAAGACATTCGTTTCAGTTAATGACAAGAAAATAAATTCATATATGTAGCTTTTTTTTTAAGTGCCGCCAAGTTTATCTTAGCCTTTGGTTTTTCAATTATTTGCTGAATATTTACTATAATTATATAGGTTACGTTTATAATTAGATTTAAAGTATTAATTTCTTTGTAATTTGGGTATAATTAGTGTAAAATTAAGACTGGGTATAATGGTTATATTTAATTTTCTTCTAATTTAACACACACCCACCCCTTGAACCATCAATGTTGTTCGCTAGTAATACACAAAAAAAAAAACAATAAAACTAAAAATCCTCCCAAAAGATTCGCTCAAACACGACCCAAAAATTGCTTAGCTTGCCTAGCTTTTCCATATGACTAATAATAAATAATATAAACCATACAGAACTAACCAGAAAACTAATCCAAATGTCTTTTTTCCACCATCGCTCGCCCTGCTCTGCTCTGCTCTGCCTAACAACAACACGCCGCATGCTTTCCATATGCCAGTTCTCTACTACCCCCACAAATTTTAATAACAACACAAATGTGGTGCGCGTCGCTCCACGACCCAAGAGACTGAATGGAAGTATCAGTCAGCCGTCGAACAGCCAGCAGCAGCAGCAGCATCACCAGACTCTGCAACATCCTCATCCACACCAGCAGCAACATTACTGCGACCTGCAGCAACAGCAGCAGCAACAGCAGCACAGCTACCAGCACCAGAAACCTGGACAACAATACAATACCATGCACCACCTGCCAGCCCCACATAATCAGGGATTGGACTCAGCGACGCATCAAGTGCAATATAATTTGAGCAACTGCTTCCCCAAGAGCTACACCGAATACTACCAGCAGCATCAGCAGCATCAACAGATCCAGAAACAACAATTACCACCGGCCACGTCACAGCAGCAGCAGCAGCAGAAGTTCAGCACCAACTCCTCGTCGAATGTGCAGCTGCTGAATGCCATCGAGCACGACTATCAGCCCACCTATGCGGTGGTGGAGCGCATTCCGGCACAACCGCCACCACCCGTTCCCAGCACGGCGCTGCTCAACACGAACCCATTTTTGGCGGCCAGTAACTTCCGCAAGTATGATGCAGCGGGGAGGAGCTGCACGGCAGCATGCAGCGGGGAAAGAAGAGCAAATGCGTCGTGGACATGGACAAGAAGTTTTACTCGCTAAAGTTCCCGGGAGGCGGCGGCACCAAGGTCAAGAAGCCAGCAGCGTACAATGGGAATATTAGCACTCCACTGGGTTCGACCACGTCCCCCACCTCGGCCACCGACACATCCATGGCGTCGAAGTGCAAGAGACATCATTCCTTTGCTGGCAATAGCCATAGCGATATTGACTCCGGCGGCAAGCCCATGCGCCTCTATGATCCGCCCGTCTACGAGAATGTAGTGGAGAAATGCAACGGCCATGATGCGGCCATGGACATGGGCGGCGGCAGCAGCCACCTTCACACCAATCCAAACCAAAATCTGGCCACTGTGCAGCTGCACGCACTCTGGTGGAGGTGGAGGTGGAGGTGGGCTAGGGGATCTGCTGTCGTTCAGCAAAAGAAAAACATCACCATCGCCATCACCAGCAAAAAAATGATCCAGGAGGTGGAGGAAGTGGCGCGGAGTTTCAGCTGATGGAGCCCGAACGCCTGAGCATTTACCGCAGCGACTCGGGCATATCGAACAGCTCCTACGAGTCCCAGCTGCCATCGGGCTTGTCCCAGCAGCAGCACCGCCCATCGAAGGCCCACAAATCAGGGGCAGGGACAGGGGCAGGGGGAATGGCAAATGCCAGCGCATCTGGTGCACTATGTCGGAAAACGGTCTACATTAATATGGAGGGACAGTGTGCGGGATTGATTCATGCAGACTCGCCAACACATGTGCACTCGTCCTACGAATCCGCCTCGTCCACCAGTCACGGTGTGGCCCACGCTGCGGATCCAACAACGCTCTCATCCTGCACATCGCTGTACAGCAGCGGCACCAGCGGCACAGCTGCCTCCTCCGTTTCCCCCGCCACCAGCACAATCAGCACAATCAGGCGGCCATGGCGAATGAAATCACAACACCCGAAGACTTCGAACAGTACCAACTGGGCCACCATCCGACGCACTCGGCCTCCACGCTCTCGGTGGCCAGCAGTCTTAATGCCACCGGAAGAGGCAAATGTAAAACAGGGCTACCACCCCAGTACAATGCTCACGAGGTGCGTATCTATCTATCTACCCCAAGGGTAGCAGCTCCTTAGTTTATTTATCAAAGCCATGGCTAAAATTATTTCAATTTTGGTTACTTTTGTCTGGGAAATTTCCCATCTTGAGGAGTCAATCTGTCCGTCTGTCTACTTCAGTTTTTGCATTTAACATTTGTGGATTTTTTTAAATATGTTTAATTATTTGTTAATGAATATTTATTTATTGCAAAATTGTGGAAAAATGTATATTCAGCACTCACCTAAAAAATGGGTGGAAATTTACTTCAAACTGCTTTACATATTGAAGGATTATAATTCAACAAAAAACCCACCTAAAACCGAGTGAAATTCCACCACAAACGTCGTCCCAAATGATGATCTTTATATCAATTAGCTGATTTGTATTATTTTTTGTTATTTACTTTCATGTTTGCTTTTTGTTTTGCTTTTGTATCTCCTGGATACACACCGAAACAACACCGAAAACAATCACACTGCCGCGCACTCACAACACGCCACACCAATACGCCACTAATGTTGTTGCATGATTCAACTTGAACCTCGACTCCCTCGACTAACAATAGACCAACAAAACGCTGGCCACTAATCCATTTCTAGCCAATAAACGCAACAACAGCGGCGTCGGCGGCGGTGGCGGCTGCCTCGGGAACAAGAAACTACGACGGCAAACCATCAGTGACCCCTACGCACATATCAAACGGCGGCAGTACGATGCAGCAGCCGACTATGATGTCGACGCCGCTATTACCCGCAGCCGCAATACAGAAGCCCCTAATGCCCACGGTGATAGCTGCCCCACCAAATCTGCGACAGTTGAATCAGCAGCAACGTCAGCAGCACGCCAGCAGCAAACTGGCAACAGCAACACGGGCATTAGCCACATCAAGATCGGGAATGGCGCCAGTGCCAATGCCAATGCCAATGCAAATGCCAATGCAAATGCAAATGCCAGCGCTAGTGCCAGTGGAGAACATCAAGAACAATTGCTAATGCCAAATGAATTGCTGCTGCAGGCATCCCGATTAGGTTCTTTCGCCACCGTCGAGAATTTGAGATATGTACCGCCGTTGAATCCGGTCATTCGGCCCCTGGCGGATGGCGGGGCCTACGACTGTCTGGTGGTGCGACGGCCAATACGCCTGCCACTGCGTAAGCACCACACCTTCCATTTTCAGAGCAACCAGACGGCCAACGGCAGGCTGCAAGAGCTGCGCCAGCAACTGCAGCATCAGCAGCGGGAGAGGGAGCAAATGGAGCAGGATGTGGGCTCTCTGGTGTATCGTCCATTGGCTCTGAATGAGCGGCATGCCTTCAAGCCGATTTCACCAACTCCAGCCATGGCAGCTGCCGAAGCAGAGGATACAGAAGAGTCGAAGGCCTCCCCGTTGGTGCAGCCACCGCAGCCCTCTGGTGCAACTGGACAACTAAATCCCGCCGCCTCATTAGAGGCATTAGAGCTACTAACTAAAACGCATCCAGACTTTATGTTTCCGCGGTCAAGCTACCCACAGAATGAGCCCACCACGCAGGAGGCAATAGAATTATCTGTACAGCCATCAGCTGCACGAGAGTTGGTGGAGGAAGACGAAGATCTGGGCTATAGCTTCTGCGAAGAGGAGTACATGGTGGACAATGATAACGATAACGATAACGATGATGCCAGCAGCCTGCGAACAACTACAGCTCCGACCAACACGCCAGTTCGTAGCTCCAACCAGGAATCGGCGATTGCCAATGCCACTGCAGGTGCACTCAAGTACTTTATGACCCAAAGCTATCGTGAAGTTCACATTTAGGAAGAAAAATCTCGAAATTCACCAAAGAAAAACAGGCCTACGCGACGCATACAAGGTATTAACTATTATATGAACAAAGGCAATGAGTTATGGGGAGTGTAAAATTCACTTAGATTGTAAGATCGAATTACTGCAACATTTATATAAGTCTAGCAAACCGAAAAAAAGTGTAATCTAGTAAGGAATAAGTTAGATTAAACCAAAAAAGAAACAGAAATTATCGGCGTAACATCAAATAAATATGTATTTCCGCATTCCGTTGTCCGTACATTCCTGTACCCACATTGCCGATATTCTCAGCCAGAATTGGTCGTATAAATATACATACATACATATATGTAACATGATACTTACAAAAAGGATTAAATTAAGAAAAAGTGTTTAATCTTCAAAGACTCGCACTAATTGCTAGTGTATATAGATAGTTACACATTGACATTCCCACATACATAAATATCATTAGCATTAAGATTTATTATTCTCAATAGAAGAAGCAAAGCAAAACCATTGAAAAATACACAAATACAATTACAAAAGCAAATGCAAATGCACTTTAGACCCCGTCTAACAACAACTAACCGAATCGAATCGAATCACACAACCAAAAATGCATTTATTTAGTTGGCGCTAACTATCGACATGTATGTACATCTATCGTTTATCACTATTAGCATAAGCAAAACATGAATTAGATAAGTTAATTAAGTACTCTAGTACTGTAGGAAAATCAGACTGTGTGTGTTAAGTTTGATAGTCATGTGTATAAGATAATTTAATAATAAATGCAGACAGCTATAGCTATGTATGTAGCTAATGTGTGGGCATACAAAATAAATAGGGGTATACTACGTTTTTTCTATTAAGTTTATCTAAGAACACAAAAACCAAAAGAAGACCCTCATTATTTCTAGTTTTAGTTCTAGCTTATTATTATGGCAATAATTTGAAACCAAAGCAACTTGAAAAGTCTCTTAGGCGGCATACTATATCGATTTTTGGAAAGTTATTCTCCCACTCACTTTACTAAATATACAAAAAAAGCTATCACAATGTCTCCTAAATTAAACAAATTGTAATTTTTTATAGCATGTGTCTGACTTTGAGGATCCTTACAAAAGCAGCAATACCTATATATACTAAATTATTATTTGTTTAAATTTCAAATCCAAAACAAAAATTCAACAAATATATTTTTTAAAAACTGATCTAAATGTTATATGTCACAATAGAAAAAAAAGGTAAATTCTTTGTTTCGTTCAATAATCTTTTTGTTATAATTATCATAAATCAAACAACAACAAATTAATTTATTTCAACTGTCGCACCCGCTGTCTTCGTATATGGTTTTCTGCTTTTGAAATCTTTCATTCGATTCGATCCGATCCGAACTCCGAACTCCGATACCGATCCTCCCAGAATTGTGTATCTATACTGACACATAACCTCTCTAATTCTCTGTCCCCCTGCAGCTACCATTTGTTTACTGAAAGCTTAAAGATTAATCCCAGCAATAAAATATAAACAAACAAAAACGACAGGCGTTATACTAGATTATTCAAATGCATGAGAGAAGCTGCACCTAACCAATGAGCCGCGCGCATGACCAGAGCACAGCTATAAAAGCAATTAGAAAATGTCTAAAGAAGTAATGTGTCTGCTTATCAATCAAATCAAAACAAAACAAAACACAGCCACTGAATGCCGCCCGGTTCGATGATGAATTCATCTATGCTGATCTCGAGAGTCAACACTATGGGCCCATCAACTACAAGGCAGCCTCCCTGTATGCCCAGGTCAAGAAGAATAAGAAGACGGGAGCTCTGGAGGAGCTCAAGTAGAAGCCGGAGAGAAGCGACGCGCGACCCTCTTCTGCTTAGCAGTGCATTTTTCTATACTTTCTTGCGGGTTTCGTTCTTACTTTATAATTTAGTTTACATTTTTTCATTCTTTTTTCTGATCAAATGAGCTTTTCAAATGGGGGAAAAAAATACTAAGAAAATGGTTAAAATAAAACAAAACGAATAACGAATTTCTTAAACTAGTAAAGCGAATAATACAGTCATGTCATTGCTATTAAATATGATAGAAGCTGCCGCATTGGACTAGCAGGAAAATTAGAAAACATTTTTCACAGTCAAATTTATATATCATCAGATAATGTAATGTACTTAACAGCATAAAAACCAATAGTAATAAAAATATACTACCATATGTACACATAAACAATCAGATAAATCAAATAAATCAGATAATCGTGTATTCTGAAAGACGTTGACGTTGCAATAAAATTGTAATTTTTAAACGGAAATTTCAATATTTTTGTTGCATATGGACGACGAAACATTTTCAAAATACAAATCATACAAAATTAAAGCTCATACATATATTAAATCGAACAAAAATAAAATAATAAATAGTACTGAAATGTATAATTTTGTAAAAATATCGAATACAAAAACATAATATTCGAGTGTATGTTTTGAACCGAGCAATGAGCGAAATTATAGAGGAGAAGGGTGCTCATTTTTGTTATGCAATTTATTGTAATTAATTAAATATATAATTTATTATTCATTCTATGAACATAAACAACAAATATTTCTATCGTGCAAGTAAATGCAGCATTTACTTTGAGATGCGAAAACGAAGCAAAGCAAGGGGATGGATTTACGCGTAAAAAGAGTAACCAAATAAAAAGTGTAATTAAATTGAAGTAAACAACTTAGACTCGAGTATATATAAAAACCATAAACATTAATTAAATTATGAGAAAAGTAAAGTAAATAAATAAATTGTAAAACGTACGACAAAGAGTATTTTTTCAATTCCCACCTTATCGAGGGACACAATTTGGCTGTAGATTAAAACTCAACTAAAATTTGTACCAACTGCCAGATGGAACAGCAGTGGTCCGTCCCTCTGCAGGTCCCTACCGTCCACAAGCGTGTTTCATTTCCGCGCAGAGTAACTGGATTGCTGGCTGCTTCCTGCAGAAGTGCACCTTCGTTGCAGCGACCTCATTTCCGTTGCTGCCACACATGCGAGTGTGCACACAGCAGCCGAATGCAATAGTGAATATATTGCCCCATTGCCTATTGCTCGTGCTTGTACTGGTATTCAATTTTGAAAGCCAATAGATTATTGGCAGTAAATTCGAATGATAAATGGGTAAGTAATTTGCTATAAATATGTCAAGGGTGTTCTCCATTCTAAAGTGGGACTCCTCAGTCTGTACAATATCTAGGAATGCATCACCTTAAGATCAGAGAAGAGAAGGGAAGAAATATGCTACTCCTTTTGCCGCGTTCTTTTTCTGTGTGGCACTGGAAAATTGTGTGCTTTGACGAAAGTTTATGTTAATGACTGAACTTTTCCTCAATTGCGACACACACACACACACGATTACTGCTATATATGTATATGTATAATAACGTTGCTTTAATAAGTTGGCAAAGTTGGTTCGGCGGGCTTTTGGCTTTTGCCTTTGACTAAGTATAACGCAAAGTTAAAAGGAATATAAAATTTAATTCAAGCAACGACGGCAGCCCCATGTGTTGCCGTTAAGTGCCATCATCTTGGACTGCCATTCAACCCCACCCATCATCGTCATATGTGAAACTGTTTTGCAGTCTTTCTCCCCCCCCCCCATCCACACACACACACACACACACACACACACATACTTAAATATTCTGGGAGGAAAACTTTTGCGCAAGTCATGCGACAACTTTTGTGAATTGAAAACCTCCTCTCCACAAATAGTTGCCATAGTTGCCGACGCTTTCCATCTGAAACAACAAAGCAAGCCAAACACCAAACACCAAGCCCCAATCCCCAACTCCCCTCCCCCCCCCCCCCCCACCCTATCCAGAAGTCAAGTGTTTAATTAAGATTTTTCCAGTAGAGCGGCTTTTAATGTGCATTGACGAGCAAAATGTTTGTTAATTAAAAAAACAAGAATGTTAGTTATGTTTTTGTTGTTGTCTGAAACCAGAGAAGGGACAATATTTTACCCGATTTAATAGTGCGCCGCCAATTAACAGTAGCTAAAAGCGTACAAATATATAGCTTAATAGTATAGTACCCGATTGGCCGACATCCCCTTGAGAGCCTTAATTTCATTAGAATAATTTCAAATACCATAAACGAATCTGCCCAAGTAGAAAGACCTCTTACTCTTCCAATTTCAAACGTTTATTCGGTAACCGCAACAATATCTTAACACTTGAGCAATATTACTTTTCCGTTTCATTTCAGGCTTTTCTCTTACATTATACAAGCTGTCAGCGGCATTCGTAAGCAATTTTCCCTTATTCTTCATAACATTTGCCATTCTAATCACGTACAAAACATTCCACCCCAAAACCCCAACAAAATAAACAGGCCAGGCCAAAAGGCCACAGCATGGATATAAGTACGTTGCCATTTTGAAGGTTCAGTTCAAGGATCACACAGCAAAAAAAAAATTAATTTTAAAGCCAGTCAATTAGGTTTTTTGTTGGCAATCAAAAGAACCAAATATCTTGGACATAATTTACGTGCCAGAGAAAAAAGAAAACGATTCGTATATGCCAGAGAATAGAGAAAAACTTTGGTTGGTTGGTTGGCTGGTTGGTTGGTGGTGCCAATCAGGCACAACTTTCACGGTCCGAAATTTGTCATCTTGTCAGCTGTCAAATGGGGAAAAGGAAAAGTCCCCCCAAAAACATTGTATTTCGTTAGCTTTGATTTGTTTTCGTGGCTTGGACGACGCTGCATAATTGATTAATTGTTTGTGATCCGGGCCATATTCACGTCCTTCGTGTCCTTAATGTCACGCATAGCATACCCCCAGTAAATAAATTATAGGTACGGCCCACAATATGCCAATTGAATTATTCATAAAAAGTCAAAGATGCGCTTGGCCATTAATTAGAAATAATACAATAGTAGTGAGAAAAGTTTATTGTTTTTTAAAGGTTAACATATTTAAAAGGGATGCCAACCAAGAGAGCTCAACCGCAGACAGGGCTAAATCTAAGTCAGATTTATTGACAATAAAAATAATTCCAAGCTGGAGAGCGGGCGAGGGCGGGGCATCCACGTACTACCATACTACCATATGCGATTGTGTCTTGGGGGCCTGTTTTCCCGAAGCCATCTTTGCTCAGAGACCACTTAACTTGTCAGCGAGAGCTTTGCATATGGGCTTGGCTTTCTTGATTTCCCAGATTTCGACAAAATAAAAAGCAATGTAATAAAAATTGTATAAACTTTTCTGCGTGCTTTTGCAGCTCTCCCCCCAGCCCCTGCCTCTGCCTATGCCTTTACCTCTCCCTCCTCCCTGTGTCTTGCTCTGCAAGTGCAAAATGCCGCTTTATCTATGAAGGATTTTCCAACGGGAGAAAAACACGAAAATAACACAAAAAGTTTCCCTACTGCCTGCTGATAAAAGGTTTACTGAGGGAGGGATGGCTTTGATGGCAGCATAAAATCCCCTTGAGTCGGCTGCAGATTTTGGGCGTCTTTTCTTGTTTTATGTCGTTTGTTGCATTATTTAAAGTTTCAAGCCTCAAAGTATTTAAACCATAAAATAGCCACTAAGATCTTTTATCTGTATTCTCATCAATGCTGCCTGCCACTGCCTGTCAAGTTCTTAGGCACTGAACAAAGAATGTACGAGTATTATGAGTTTCAGAAACTTTTACTTTATGGAACTTTTCACCCAATTACACAAAAACAATTTGCAGAAATTTCTGCACCGAATGTCTATATTAATGCACTTTAATATGGTATAATGATTATGAGGGGTATATGGTTTAAAATCCCTGTTAAAAAAGCAAAGGATCAAGCCTACGGAGTTGATGACATTTTCATATGGCCGGTAGATAAACGTATAGCGGGGTAGAAGGATGCGAGTTTCAGCTGATATTTTATTTATTATCTACTTCAATATGGATGATGGGAGTTGCAGCAGTTGCAGCACAAGTTCTATGATAAAAATTCAACTTTGTACCGATGATTTATTTTAAAGATTAAAAAGAAATTGCTAATATTTTGCGTAATTATTAAAGAGCAGACAGGTAAAATCCCTCATCATCTTCCGCAAGTGCACACTTTTAATTATATAAAAAAACAAAGAAAAAAACTAAAAATTTGATGGCCCGTATGCAAAAATATTTAAACCAATTTTCTGCATGTGCTGCTGCTACCTTATAAATTATTTCCTGCATTTCATTTTGCTGAGAGAATTAAACAGGAAAAATATTCGTTCTACGGGTTGATGATGCTCGTTTTCTCGTTTGAAAGCTTTCAGCGAATTTCCTTTATTATTTTGACTCTGGGAAATGAAGTGGAAAGCGTTTGCTGTCTACTTTCATGCATTTCATTTATTTAGTATATCTTATGAGTGCATTTCCCCTGCAGCCCATTCATCCCCTGCCCAACTTCTACTCATTGCTCCCCTGCTGCACACTGCTGCTGTCAGTGTTTATTTTGCTATTTTTGCACGATTTATTTTCAAATAATATGCAAAAACATGTCTCAAGACAAAGCTGCAATATTGTTCAATGTTTTCCGAGAGAAATTAAGACTGCCTATGGGGTTGTCAGACAAAAGCAACAACTTTCAATTACAACCATCGACCAGCTTACACTCCACTCTCCACACAGCAACACCCTCAGAGATCTATCTGAATATTGAGAGAGAAACATTCGAAAAAATTAACGAAATGACTGCGTGGGGAACTGCAGCTCGGGGACATGCTTGTTCGAGCATTAGTGCGGCCCGGAAACAGTATAAAAACTTTAATTGGAGTCCCCTTTCGGTCCTCCTAACACCCCATCCACCAGATATTTGGGCAGCCTTTGTTTACTGAATGTCGGCGCAAATTGTATCGTTTTTTCTACGACGACGCCTGCTACGTGGCAAAAACAGCAAAGGGATGCGTTGGGATGGGATGGGATGGGATGGACATGGTCTATCCCCAATGATGGGGCGAACGCAACAGACAGACAGTTGCACATTCAATCAACACAATGCTGGCATCTCTTTTGGCTTGTATGTTGGTTTTGGCAGTCGCAAAAAAACCAAAACAAAACAAAAAAACCACCTCTCGATGGTTCTCTGGGTGCCATGCGAGCAGCAGTAGAGTACTTGGTCTCGTGTACATCTGTCGGGAACACACGGGCCACTGTGGAACATGTGTCTCTCCCGACGTACGCCTGCTTTTATAATTCCTTTGTACAATATTTGTTTGGCAATGAATTTAATTGATGGTCACGGCAGACGGAACACTAAAGGCTAGACACAGAGACACAGAGAGGGGCCTAGAGGCACAAAAAGTGGGGATTTACGAGTATTGAACATGGGATTGGATTGGTTTTGGTATTGGTATTGGTTGCACTGAAGGTGTTGACGTTGACCCCATCATTTGTGGTTATCGATTGCCAAAGAGATGTTCATGAAGAGAGTTGAGTTTGATGGAATGTAACCGCTTAAATTATACCATAATATTAATGGACACACCAACACGGAAAAGTGTAATTCAATTTAAATCGTAATTCCATTACAAAATCAACCCCTGCTTATGGAGGTTGTGGGTCTGGTTTTTTTTTATTTGATTTCCATATGAAAAATAAAGCTTTAAGGTAATGGGGTCTTCGAGCAATACATATTGACTATCCTATAAGCTTTCAATTATGTAGTAAGTTTATATAAGTTTTACGACAATTGTAAATACCCAATGTAAAGCATTTAGCTGTATGTACAGATTATGTAAATGAATAGACAAGGCTCTCCGGCTGCAGTTCCGACTCCGGCAGTATTTAATTCCTTGTGAATGCGCTGCTGCGGTTATGGTGTGCCAGTAAAACGGAAATTAATAAGCAAATAAATCACACTGCCGCCCGCTTTTGTTTCCCTCAAAGCGTTTTTCGGTCGCTTCTTCCATGCGGAAGGAAGCGCTGAAAGTGTTGCACTTGATTTACGGCTTAATTTACCCCCATCTCTGTATAGTACTTTGCAGAAATAGAATGTAGATGGCCTTTTGTAATTTGTATAATGCACTTCAATAGATGCTTGAGATTAAAATCTTATAAACTTCGCATAGAATTCCATTTTCAATCAATTACATCGTAGGTTAATCGATGCATGGAATTCTATTAAATTTAATGCAATTAACCTTGGGATTTTTTCGAACATTTTATTAAATTTCCGCCAGTTGTGCCTCACAACCCTGCACAACCGGAAAAAAACAATTAAAAACAGATATATTCTTATTTAAAATATTTGGGAAAAAATCTGCGCGATTTCTGTTGTGGTCGGACACCGATTTCCCCTCTCTCTGCACACGAAATCCGTAAATGAGAAAACCGAAATCTCTTTCAATTTTATTATTTTTGCCGTGAAGCGCGTTTTAAATAAAAATAAATTAAACTAACTTGTTAATCATCAGCGCAACCACAAAAAGAGAACAAAGGAGTCAGAGAGAACAAAAGTCGCCTACGAGTCGTAAATTCGATGGATGAACGACATAATAACCCGTTACCATAAACCATAATGGCCAAAACAGTTTCTGGACTTGATTCATTTTCCTTAACTCTTAAGCGGCTTTTCAGGAACTACTTTCAGGAACTCGTGGCATTTGCCAGCAGATAAGGCCCAGACTCTCCGCTAAGTAGCTTACAATTATTTATTTATGTTGGCTAGGTTTCCTTCGACGGCCTTCTAAGCTTTTTCGACAGTTGTTTTGCGGCTTAATGGCCACAAGAATAAATACGGAAAACGTGGCCTGCGCCTGGCCTCTTGAATTTGTTGAGCCCGCTACAAATACTTGCGACAACTTGCATAACTTGATGCTATTATATCACACCTACAGCTAGCCTCTCTTAACTTGTGTACAATGAGAGCCTTAGTGTATATTTTTTTCTGTCTTCTAAAAACTCTTCCCATGCTACTCGTATATCCCACCGCTTTTAACTGCAAATGACAAGCTAAGCATGGGCATGAGCATGAGCTTCGCTCCGCATCGGTCTGGATCCAGCAAACTGGCAATTGCAATTATATGGCCAACTGTGTTTGGCGTTACAATCACCGCAGGGCCACTCGAAGCACCAGTCACTGCGGTTGTCCGTACTGGAAGCAGTCCCGGGTTATTCGGTTTGCTCTGTGGCCAGTGGGGTGGATGCGGGACAACCATCTTCCTACCCTTCCTACCCATCAGCGCTCCACTCCGCTTGTACTCATCTTTTTTTTTCTTTTTTTTTTGGAATGACATGCATGAAGTGTTTATTGCATTTCCCATGCGCAGTGCAGCTCTCACAGCGTATGTCTACGACCTAGCCAACTTTATATGAGCAGTAATAAAATTATAAGCCCGATCATCGACTACCAACGCTCATTCAATTACGGCAGCAGAACAAACTCGAGTTTTAAAGCATATGTCAGTTTGCTGGATCCAGACCGATGCGGAGCGAAGCTCATACCACAGCATCTCACCCGTTCGATTATGGAATCAATTCGAGCAAATTTTCAGCCCAAAGTGTGCAAGTGTAGGGTGGTAGGAGGGGGCGAATTGTGCTGATTTGGTAGAGAACCTTTCCGCTACAATGCCAGCAAGTGAAGCATATGAATAAAACATGTACATAGGAGTGTACATTTATAAGTATGTATGTATGTATGTATGTATGTATGTATGTACTATATGCGCCACTTTGGAGCTGTTTGAAACTGGCGACACACTCAGTCATCCGGATGTGACGTTGAAGCGTGTCATGGCACTCCTTTTAAAATTCGACGTCTCCCTAAACCTCGAGCAACATTTTTACATCTTTCCAAATTATGTAAATGCAAAATTATAAGTGCAAAACTACAACGGGCTCTTGGTTATTGGTAAATAAGTAGAACATGTAACAGAAAAAAACCAACCTAATCAAGGGAATTGGATGGGATTCCTTATTTTTGTATACATATGACGATGAGTCTGCTCTTCAAGTGTTCTGCCATTATACACATTCATTCAGCCAATTTAAATACTTATTTCTATTGCATTCCCTTCTGTTCAAACGGGTGTGAACTAATGCTGCAAAATGGGGCATATGGAAACGGTTTCGATGCATTCTCTTTGCAGGCCTAACCGAATGCATTTGAAACTTCACAAACGATTGCACAATTTAACTTTTATTTGACATGTGCACAGCGTCATCCGTTTTAACCTTGCAACAGTAGTCCGTCCGTTCGTCCGTCCGTCCGTCCGTCTCTTGTCAACTTCCGCTTCAGCACCAAAGCACTGAAACCTTTCGATTGGCCGTCGGAAACCTCTCTTGACACTATCCGGCATAACAAATTGGCAACACACACATGCAAGCAACAAACCATACATACATATATAAATATGTATAAAATACTATAACCTGACCTAAATCCAGTAGCAATATAGTCATCGGAGTTTTTTTTTAAATCTGTTTGTTTCTATGACAGATATTATTCCCTCCTATTCAACCTCAACGGCGCGCCGTTCGTTAAAGCAAACAAGAATACCCTGGGTAAAGGGTTTTCTGTGTAAAACTAAAATAAATACATTCTACACACACTACCGCCCTCTGTACCGACCACATTGAAGCTACAGCTGAGCGCGCCACCTATGCGGAAGAATACTACTACTTGCAACATGTTGCCAAAGCCCTAGCAACATTGCTGCCAAAGTCCTTGCAACATGCTGCGGCAAAAAACTTTCTAATGTTATTTCTGTAAACACTTGAAACTTTCTCTTTTACATTTGAAACTTTCTTTTCAATGTTAGTTACATTAAATTAAATTAACATTAATTTAACATTAGCAATAAATAAAATTAAGAAAAATCGACAAAAATCGAGAAAAATTAAGAAAAATCGAGAAAAATTTAGAAAAATATAGAAAAATGGAGAAAAAAAAGCCAACGTAATAAACCCAACAAATTCCCAGTAAGTAAATATATATGTACGTATGTATGTATATACAATTGTTTCATTTAAATATATGTACATATTAATTAATGAACTCATACACAAATTTAACTGACAAAACTTCTGTTGAAATTGCAAATGTGCATTTAACCCGAGGATACTATATGCCCCAAGAGCGAGAAGTGACCGCAAAGTGCTTGCATAGATCATTGTTTTCCTCAACCGATCTAACCGATCTGATCTATGCATACCCTGTCTCTTAGGCCCTTAAAACAGTTGCCAATTCCATGAATATTTACGTACATCGTGTTGTAGACGCTCGGCAGCACTTGTTGCATTTTTTCATATTTTACAAGTTGGATGAGACAGGGACCCGGAAAACTCGCTAATGGGCCAATTGAGCCAATACTTAACATTAAACATGAATTTTGAATAAAGTGGGCGGAATGGCACAGATGATACAACCCAAAGAAATCTGAACGAAAGTAGATAGATCAACCGACACATCGCAGCTGTTGGGTTCTAGGGCCCACATTCGCTTGGAATAATATTTTTGCTTTAAAGTAAATAAATATTCTGTATCCGTAGACACTCGTATAAACTCACCGAAATTGCTTGGAAGGTAGAATCCTGGCTATTAATTAATGGATGGAATGTACTGCGTACTCCTGCTGCCTGATCATTCATCATCCGTGCCTGCAATGGGAAAGAAAATGCCACAAAGATTTATGTAGATACCGCACACTAAACGAAGAACAAACTAAAAGAAAAACTATTAGTGTAGATACAAAATTTTTATTTAAACGAAACAAACGAGCACACATTATTTTATTGGGATTGGTACTAACTACTAGCATCGCTAAAACGGAGCGAGCAGTTTCCACAAACCACATACGAATTTTGTAATAAATTCCTTTCTTTATGTGTGTGTGTATTTTTTTCGCCCAAAATTTGTGACACCCACGCACACACATTCTTTCCTTGCTTCTTTACTTACTAAATACTAATTGGGATTTGTACTAAATACTAGCAAATAAATACTACTACTAACTACTAGGATCGCTAAAACGGAGCGAGCAGTTTCCACAACCCAATTACAATTCTGTTGTCAATTCCTTTCTTTATGTGTGTGTGTGTGTATTTTTTTTGCGCAAAATTTGTGACACGCATTCTCTCCTTGCTTCTTTACTTACTAAATACTAATTGGGATTTGTACTAACTACTAGCAAATAAATACTACTACTAACTACTAGGATCGCTAAAACGGAGCGAGCAGCTTCCACAACCCAATTACAATTCTGTTGTCAAATCCTTTCTTTATGTGTGTGTGTGTGTTTTTTTGCGCAAAATTTGTGACACCCACGCACACACATTCTTTCCTTGCTTCTTTACTTACTAAATACTAATTGGGATTTGTACTAACTACTAGCAAATAAATACTACTACTAACTACTAGGATCGCTAAAACGGAGCGAGCAGCTTCCACAACCCAATTACAATTCTGTTGTCAATTCCTTTCTTTATGTGTGTGTGTGTGTTTTTTCGCGCAAAATTTGTGACACCCACGCACACACATTCTTTCCTTGCTTCTTTACTTACTAAATACTAATTGGGATTTGTACTAAATACTAGCAAATAAATACTACTACTAACTATTAGCATCGCTAAAACGGAGCGAGCAATTACCGCAAACCACATATGTAACAATTTTGTTGTAAATACCTTTCTTTAAGTGTTTGTGTTTTCTTTTTCGCGCAAAATTTTGTCGCCCACGCACACGACACACACTTACACTGCACACACACGTATAATAACACAAAAAAATTGAATAAAAAAAATATTTCGATGGGGCTGCGTGATCTTTTTTAGGGAGCGGAGTGGTATGGAAGAGGTTTATGGAAGATGATGAGGATGAGAAGGATGAGGACAATGAGAAAGAGCGGATATTAGCGCTTGCAGTGATATACATATATTTACATCCGATCCGTGGGTATATAGTGCGTTGTTGTCGAACAGAACATGGGACCGGATTCTCTTTGTTTTTATAATAACTTTAATCAACTTTAATTGTATAACGCGCGCTTCAACAAGTATGCAATAAACGCGACGGACAATATTCGATTGACAATATTCGATTGACAGATCAAATCAGTGCGTGGGTGGGCCCGTCGATAACGATAGACTAACTATCGCTAGCGCAGTGCGCTGGAGTACTTGCTCACGCAATTATGAGCACCAGCTGTCTAGTTCAATGTATCGATATGACCACTCGATATTTTTCAGTCGCAGCCAACTTCCATCCCAAGAAATAGCATGAACACATGTTGCGTTCGTGTAAATTTTTTCCAACAAGCGCACAAAAATTGGAAAATTTTATAATTTGACAAAGAGAAATGGTTTTTTCGCTGTTATCTCACTCGCGTTTTTATTTCTCTGTTAGCTCGCTGCTGGATTCCTCCGTAACCAACTGCGCAGGTAAGTTTCCATGACCTCAAGTGTTTTTCCATTCGGTCTGGTACAAATTACATTAAGACCAGCAGTAAACATGGCTGCCATGGACTCCAGTGAAAGCTCCATCAAGGAACTCGATTAGAGTCTGGCCTGATCAGAATTCTGAGGGAGTCTTTGTCAAGCACTATTTCGTGCGAAACAGACCATATGTCGCGATCTCAAAATTCAAGCAGAATGCGATTGAAGTTGTTATAATGATAAATCCTTAGGCCAAGATTAAAAAACGTAGACAAAACTGCACTATAGGATATATGTATGTAATTATTTTTTTTTTGTTGTTTCCCAATGTTTTCTCATATTTCGAGTTCGAGTTTGGGTACACAAACATCAAACGTAGGGATACTATTTTAGGATAAACAGTATGAGCATAAATGATTGTAGATTGAGAACTAAATCATTATTATTGAAGTAAGAGTCACAGCTCCAAAGTAAAATCAGAATCAATATGTCTACCTTTTTAAAAACCTTAGATATTACCAATATTGCTAGAGTAAATAGCTGAGGCTGTGATTATAACTAAAATTAAACTAAAAATAAATAATATAAATAAATTATTAAGACTAAACAATTTCTAAGTATCATTAAGGCCAACGCACTAAGGGCTTATGTGCAAGATCCTTTACTTTTGATAGTTATACCTGAAAGGAAAATAATGTAAAAGATAATGTCAATATCACAATATGCTCAATACTCTCCTTGCAGACGATCTTCAAGCATAATTTACTTACTTATATTAAGGCAGGACGAATAACACTCTAATTGAGTTTCCCCTGTATACATGTATCCGTCGGATCCACAAACTATCTCGTCATTTTCATCATAAACATTTGCGCATATATTTTCACAGTAGCTTTCGGTAGCCTTGGCAACATCCTGAGAATTCGCATCACTTGCAGCTTGTATTTGTGAACTTTCACTCTGTTGCTAAAATGTAGAAATATCAGACATAATAATTTGAGATGGATAAGAAAATTAGCAAAATAATCAATATTAATCCTCTCTTAGAGGTTCTTCCCACCTGCTTCGAATTTTCCGTATCGGCGCTGTCTTCTATGTCGTCACTATATTCATTGATTGGCTTGGCGATCTCGGCGATGGGAGCGGCCGCTTGAACCAGATTTGTTTGGTGAGGTGTTGAGTAGATTGTCTCGTAGGTGTATTTGTTCCCTTGCGGAGATTGGGTGTAACTTAGATGTCCTCTAATAGCATCTTGTTCAGTAAATTCAAACCGCACCGGCTCTTGCGTAAAGCCTTTGTGACTCTTTTGCAGATTTTGGTTCCTTGTCGTTGATGGCGGGGCTTGTGTCGTAGTTTGGGCTGCCATTGGCGATAGAACCACATGCTTGACGGCCTTATTTCCATCAGACTTTACCACAAATACATCCTGGCCGGCTTGATAGCTGCCGCGAACCACAGCCACATTTGGTGGTGCTGGATCTTGGTTATAAAACAAATCGGCTACTTGGATGGGTTCGTTATAGCTGGACGACAGACTATTGTCTGTGGCATGATGTTGGGTGCCCCCGTTTATGGGATAATGGTGCTGCTGCTGTTCTTGTTGCTGCTGCTGCTGCAGCTGCTGCTGCAGTTGCAGTTGCTGTAGCTGCTGTTGCTGCTGCTGCTGCTCTTGTTTCTGCTGCTGCAGTTGCTGTTGCTGCTGCTGAAGTTGCAGTTGCTGTTTCTGCTGCTGCAGTTGCTGTTGCTGCAGCTGCTGCTGCTGCTGCTGCTGCTGCTGCTGCGCTTGTGGATATTGATGGGTATGCTGGACGGCGATGGGGACACCATCGTGCTCAGCGTCCAATTTCTTATAGTCAGGATCTCGTTTGGGCAGAAAGTACTCATTGGTGCCCATGAAGTGTAGGTAGTCCTGAGCCTCTTTAGAATCTATTTTTGGTGCAACTGGCTGGCGAAAACTCAACTGCTGCTGAAGAGTGGCTTGTTTTGGAATATTTTCGGACTCTTCGTGCACCGAGTAGGTACTGTGCTCCTGCGGAAATTGAGCTTTTTTCATGACAGCTTGCTTCGACTGCACTGGACCGTAGCTCTCAGGCTGGACATAGGGTTTCGGATAGTGCAAGTATTGGGTGGACTGTACAGGAATCTCATGCTGCTGGAACGGGGTGTATAATGGGCTGGGACTCTTTTGTAGCACATTTGCATTTCCATTGAACCGATGGGATGATGCCTTATAGTTCTGTATGTACTGCTCGGAGGGATACTGGAGAATACCCTCTGGTCGTACGAATTGGTTCTTTCCAACGTCGAGCACGGCATCCTTGAAGTGTGCAAATCTCACTGGCTTATTATTATCGTAGTGATATCCCCTGTGCTGTGGATTGTTCTCGATAAACGGATAGCTCTTCCCATTTTGCTCTATGCCCATTAAAGGCAGTCCTGCTGGCGGCTGTGGAGATCTCAAAGCATATTTGGGTGGAGCAGGACCATCGGAGCGTGCATTCTGGCGATGCAGCTGAAACACATTGGGTCCTGGAGGTCTATTGCGCATGGGGGAGTGGGTAAAGTGCTTGGGTTCATCCAAAAAATCGAACAACCTTGCATTGCGCTGAAGGTCAGTGTCACTGGTAAATTCTCGGCCACTATTCTTACACTGCACTCGCGAGTAAAGGCAGACACACACAATAAGTATCTTTGGAAGATTGTTTAATATACTTGTTACGCCTTGCGACATTTTAGGGGGCTCTTTAAGAAGAGAGTGTAATTACTCAATGGAGAATCAGAGCTGGTTCGTTGCTCGCGCGACTTGATTCCACGACGGTCTATTGATATTTGACATTTCTCAGCTCCGCAGCTGCTTCGAGATCTTTTCCGAAAGTAAAAAGTCGAATTTCTTTCAAATTTTACTCGCACACACACACACACTCAGGAAACTTTCGGACAAGCATCTTTAGCTATGCCATCCAAACTAGTTGATCTCACTTTCTTTGTTATCTTAGCACCACCGTCTACGCTATGAATGCCCCAATGCGATGCAGCTTTTGCTTAGGTCTTGGGTCTTTTGGGGTCTCAATGCTTAGTTAACAGTTTGTTATTTAAAGAACCGCTAGTCGATCACAATATCACAAAATTTTCAACAAAAAAAAAAAAACGTCAATAAATCCAATCTTGCGAACATCACATCTCATCTCACTTTCTTCTTCAGCTTTGATGGCTGACTTTGGCTCGGACTCTCGGAGGCAACTAAGTTTACAAGTGGAACATTTCTGAACCAGTCCATGTACGGGCTCGAAAACCTGTTTTGGAATCGTTACCACTGGGGCAATGTGGCTTGTTCGTCGGCCACATGCACACTGAGACAAAAATGCTTCCATTTGAAAGTGTGGCACAGTGGAGTTGTTGCAAAATCACTTAAGAGAGGCTATCACTAGAGCCGAAGCTTTGTATACCCTCACACAGAGCGATCGACTGCAAAGATTTGAAAAAGTCTAAGGTATGGAGTATCGAAAAGTATGGAGCAGTTCAATGTTATTTACTTATCTATCCAAGCAGCAAAATCTCTGCCAATGATAAATGTCTACTCAAGAGTATTCTGCATGTGCATCAACAATATACATACATATGAATATGCAGTAAATATTATTCATTGTTTGGTAATTGTTTCGTGTTGTAGGAGAAAGTTGCATACATCAAAGGTTATTCATTTGTATTCATAACTGGAATCAAACGAGTACAGGTTTCAGCTAATCAGTGAATATTTGTACTCAGTTTAGAGTTAACAAGTTTTTCATTTCCTCTATTATTGTTTTCGATAATTTATGCGTTCTTTTAGCGTAAGATAATGAAAATGAAAATGAACTATAATTATAGATTATAATGGTACGACTTTCGCTTTGGTTTGGATTGGCATTTTGGCATTGGTTTCTTTTAAGAGAACCACATATAAGGTTTCTATCATTGTCATGCAAAGCATCTTGGAAACTGTAAATCTTGAATGTGTTCATTGATAAAAGGCCTGTTAGTTTTTGGGCTTTAAAATATGATAATTATCTGCATCTTATAAACTACATTAACGAAAGGTTTATCTCGATTAAAAAGCTCAAGATGTTGGTCATTTTCTACGCTACGCACGAGAGTCCAGGAACTATAAAGTTTTTAATTCAATAATAATTATTATATTTATAGTTTAGAACTGTTTATTATTTTTTATTTACATATTTGTCTAGTTCTATATTTTAATGAAAAAGAGTGCCTTTCGAAAGAGTGTTGTCGACAAATCAAATCAATTAGACTAAAATTTCATAAATATTGTATTCTAAAAAATCATTTATGTGCTAATATAATTTCTTATTAATAGAAAAATATTACATAGGAGGTTCTTGATATGAATTTCAGTATTTTCATAGTCCATGCTAAAATCATGTGGAATTGTTTCCCAATCCTTTAAATTTAAAAGAGTCAAATTGCAATTTCGCTTAGATTTTACACTTGTAACCGTAAATTATCTTAAAATCGTACGTATTTAAATGCAAGTTTCCTTTGATTCTTCCCCATCCGTTCGGGCGCTTGCACTATTTTCAAGTACGATCACAATATCTGTTCTGCTTATTACGGTTGAGTCTGCATTCTAAAAATATAGATTTAAAAAAGTTAATGCACGACTAGCTAAGAACGAGTACAAAATATTTCAAAAAATAAGCAAGAAAATAGCTCTTAATTTAATCAATCCTGTTTATTGATCTCCAATTATTCGAATTGAAAATAGTTACGATAGAGTGGTTCGGTTCGATTTTTCGCTAAATATTTCTATATTTAGGGCCTCAGATATAAATTACCATAAATCTTAGAGTGTTCAACAAAAAAAAAGATAAAAGTAGGCAAACAGATAAAAAAGATAGACTATGTTCAAAGAAAAAAGATAACGTATTAGGCACGTTATCAAACTTGAGATTTCTTGTTTGCATATTTACCTTTGGTAGAGGCAGGCTGTATGTTTTCTTGATTAGCACCCTATTCGAAGACATAGAAGAGTTTTCGTTAGCATTATCATAATGGCTAGATCGAACGTGAACCTACGAAAATTGAGTTGATTATTTAAATATATAAATAAATAGATATGTATCTCTTCGATGTATGAAGTGATCAGAAATATGTACATAATATCCCGTGTTAATACTCACTGACTGAACGCGATCGTAGCCTTTGTTGTTACCCAGACTTGTGGCCGTTGTGGGCTCTCGAAAGCTTGAGCAATCCCTTGCAAATCCACTGTTGTAGTATGCTCCCACAGGTTTGCCACAAAGTAGCTCTTTAAATGCGACCCGATAGCGACGTGACATTACACTATATACGATTGGATTAATGGTGCTAAGAACAAGTACAGTCGTTATAGTAACTCGTTTATGGACACTTTAGTTATTGTTTCTTATTTACCATGATACGTAGTATGCGAATCCGGCAATAGAGAACAGCCATTCGTTAATGTCTTGAAAATTTTCGATATTCTTTGCGTACAAGTACCAAAGTCTTTGAATGTGAAAGGGAAACCAGCACACAAAAAATGTTATGACAACAGCGGCTATTTTTTTTTTAATCGAAATTGTAAATATTGGCATTTGAATTATTTTAATTTTAAATTAATAATATCTCACCCAACATTCGTATGACTGTCTTTTTTTTCTTTTGAGAGTTTCTCGCTTCTTGATTGATGGTTCCATGTCGAACCCCTAGAACCAAAAGTTTGTCACATCACATTCAGAGATCGATATTTTCTATAATACTCACCCAATTTTAGTGTGGTTCTCGATCGAATCTTAGCTCCCATGCGTCCGTATAGCAAAATTATAATGATCATGGGAATCACAAAGAACACACAAAAAGAAATCTCAAATATGGGTATGATATTCGGAATCTCTGGGGACATTGAACAGAACGCGGAGTCCGCAATGGGGGCATTATCTGTAAGTTGAGTAAAATTTATATGAATTCATTTTCAAATTTAAAAGTATCCAAATATATGCATACCTAGTGGATAAATGAGATATTGAATGTCTGTGAGTAAACCAAACGGTATGGCGCTTAGAAAACTTATAATCCACAGTGCAGTTATGATGCGCACGGCACGCTTGAACCCAACCATTGCATACAGGTACAACGGATAGCAGATGGCCAAAAATCGCTCCATGGAAAAGGCAACGATCGTAAACACCGACACATAAGTGCATCTGAAATACATATGTATAAATGTTGCTCAAATGAATTGTGCAACAAGCAAAAGTTTCATTCAATTATACTAACGCCTCAGATATGAATGCTCGTATCTTGCAAAATGTCAATCCAAAGAGAAATGGATACTGGTGCCAGTACAGAAATACTTCAGCGGGTAGTCCTGCATGTATTGATATAATTAGAATAATATTATTATATTTTAGTCAACCAACCAAATAGTAAGTAGAGCAGATCAGAAACGGCAAGACTGAAGAGGTAGTAGTTAGTCGCCGTGTGCATTGTGGAATGTCTTATTATCACTATGCATACAAGAAGATTTCCTATCACACCAGTTATAAAAACAGCTCCAAATATAATGGTAATCTGAAACGTTGTATTAAAGGGGAAAGGCACCTTCTTATGTTATTACCACACACTTAATTTACATCGCAAATGTATAATTTAGTAGTGGATCGAATGACTTACCAAAATCGCCTTATAGAGTGGTAACTTTTGTGGGCCCAGAACAAATTCTACGTATTCCGAAGGTGAGCAGTTGGCGGTGAAGCAGCCATACTCCTCTGCCTCTAAGGCATGTTCCGGAGCCATGTTAAAGCTGGTCGCCAGTATCTGATTTATATTGTCAATACTCTTATTGAACACCATACTACTATTGTTTAGCTCCAGGAATGGAAACGATGGCAATTCCGTGGCCGATTCCATCTTGCTGGCAATTTAAACGCGCTTTGGTTTTCACTCCGTGCTAACCGTATCCGTATCCAAAAGCGGAGGCTGTTGAAATGAGTTTAATTGGGTAAAAGCACATATGGCGAATATTTTAAATAGCGAGAGAGAGAGAGATCCGCCTATTCGTTATCGTAATGAAACTGCCACTGTATCTTTTAGGTGCCTTCAGATTACTGTGCGCCGTCAAGCGATAGAGAGATAAAAAGGCATGGTTTTGGCTAATCTGTAGATACTTTGTACATATGTATGTATGTACATTTCTGTATCTATATAGATATTATAAATGTAGATGTGTTTATTCTAAATTAAAAAAGATATGAAGCCGCGTTCATGCCGCAGAATGAGTAATATTTTATATTTACGTCAAAAACAATAAAATTTAAGCAAATAATTTCAGAGGCAATGGGCAATTACGTATAAATAACAGATCAAATATGTACATACATTTATATTAAACAAAATTAAAACGTTATGGGTTCAAACCCAAGCTTTCCATACTCTCAGACCATAGTAAAAACCTATGTACGTCATTCGATTTGATCATAAGCCAAAAACTAGCTTTTCGTCATGACAGCAATTTAAATTTTGCAAGGCATCCTTTAAGATGTTGATTTTATTTGGGAGTGTGTATTGTTTTCTTTCCTTGCTGTTTATTGTCATTTCTGCAATACGAATGCTTTAAGAAGATTAGTAAAGAGACCTCCAAGTTTGCTAAGACATTTGTACATGTCAACCTAAATATGCATACGAAGAAGAACCACACACCGGTAACCATTAGTTAGGTAACAGCGTACAAGTAAAGTAATTATGAACACATGGCTAATGCATCCTAATGAAACCATAAATATTTTCACGCTTCGTTCATCCGTGGTTTCTGTGGCAAAGCTGAAACTAAATTTAACGTGTACATACATACTGGATGTGTATGTGTATGTATGTATGTACATAGTATGTGTTCTTAACGCTACATTTTCCGAGTAAAAATTTTAAGTAGATCTAAAGAAACTTTAAATATGGAATATGGAATGAACTGAAATGAAGAAATACAAAATAAACATACATAGCTGCTAAAGCACCAAACCACTTTCAGATAACTATTTTATTTTTAACATAATATCATATAATATTCCAACAAGCCCTATTAGCTTTTAATCTTCTGAAAAATGTTTGAAAAAACTATGTTTAGATTTGTTTAAATTCTTCATTTTATGCACACACATTTTTATACTATACTTTGCTTTTGGCCTAGAAATACCTTCACACATTTAAAAAACATACTTTGAAAACCACAATATTGAGGCTGTCACAATCTCGTTATTAGCGTAAAATATAAATGTAGTCTTTATTTATTTGAACAGTGTGCGCATGGGATGCATAGCGAACAAGAGGTGCAACATAACTGGTGGCATATCCAAGAGGACCTCAACAGCAAAACAAACTAAAAGGATACGAGTTTTAGAGGTAAATAAGTGCGCAGGCGTTAAAGTCCGACTCTTTCTGTTACGAGCTAGTGGATTTTAATTGTTGCATTTGAGAACTAATTTCAGAAATAATTGCAGCTCTGGAACAATAAATTCATACTTTTGTTGAATAAGCTAAGACGAAGAGTTCCGTTCTTATACTCTAACTTTGTAGTTAGAAGTACCAGTAACTTAATAAATATATTTTTAAAATGATTAATTTAAAATAACTACCTTAGGATGGAATCGACTCTTTGCTCAGGCAACAACTACGAGTATGTTCGTATGTGAGTGACACATCATCGTTCCGATGATTGAAAGCGACTGAAAAGTTTTTAATTGTAATGCCAATTAGAGCATTGCAACTAAAACTTCTTAGTTATAATTCTTCACAACTTAAAATATTCACATAAATCGGAAAGATATGTCACGGTGCTGTCACTCTAGGGCAGGTGTATGTGTTGGCAGCTCAAAATATACAAAAAGTTTAGCATGTGTAGGACCTTTTGAATTAAAGTCATGTTTTAACATTTTTTGAATATGCATTTTACTCATTATACTCAGAGTACTCATACAACACACACAAAAAAAAAAAAAATCAACAAACCAAATAAAGTAAAAAATTAAAAAAAAAAAACCAAAATGACTTCAATAGTTCCGAATCTTATACCACCGGGTGCAGTGGCAGCTGACATACCAATATGGATGAAAATTGATTGGAGTCCTGAAATAGAGCGTGGCATTTACAAGGACTGGGGCTCGTACTACTCTCGCCGGCGAAGGGAGAACATGGCCATGTACTATTACAACAAGGCACTCTCCATGGAACCCGAGGATTATGTGACTCTTTACCATCGGAGCCAAACTAAACGGAAGAATGCACAAACCGAAGGCGCCCTAAAGGATTGTGCAGAGGCGCAAAGTATGTTTCTACTCTAAGAATGTTCTGCCCGCATAATGCTATACAAGATATTTTTATGTTCATATATTTACAGGAATTTTAAAAGAACTTAAAATCAAAAACGCTCCAATTAATTTGGAAATTTGTGATGCCCTCTATGAACTGAATCAGCTTGAGAATGCCAAGGCAGAATTGCACGATAATACTCGGCGGTTCAAAGGAAACAAGACTAAATCATTTGAGAAACGTCTCGTTGTGGTATGATTAATCTTCAATGTAACTTTGCATTCTTATTCCCATCATTTGTGATTCTTGAACGGTTTTAGGTTGACGAAAATATAAAAAACTGTTGTGGTGAAGAGCTAACACAGTTTATAGCTTCGAATGAGAAGCTGTTAATCCGTGTAAAGGAAATGGACCTTGAGGCACTCAGTCAAGTTCAAAACAAACCACTGTGGAAAATATTAAAAGAACAAGACAAATGCGATGTTCTAAGTATCCTGGAAATCGAAGTATGTACAAAACTACATTTTTTTTAGTTAGTGCATCAAACAAGATTTTGTTCTCAATTTTTACAAGGACGAATTACTGTCACCACTGGAAATCGCAAGACGAGGTCGGGCATTTGATGTGTTTAACCAAATTTACATGGACAGATCCTGGATTGATGTGGTATTTTTAAAAAAATTGCTAAGGTAATTTCCAATGAAAACGAATCAGTAGCTGATCATATTATAAACATGGCAATGTTCATTGTTTATTAATTACTAATATAATCTTTTAATAGGAACCCAACTTTGTTGCTTGAACAGTGCAGAAACTCGAAATATTTTTTGGGAGCTCTAAATAAAAAGAAATACGATGAACTAAAAAAATTCTTGGTATGCAAATTAAATGTTTTAACAGTTTCAATATTAAATACTTTTTAATTTTACATAAATATTTCTAGAAAATGCTTCATGCTCGTGCGCCCATGTACTATGTCCGATATAATAAATTCACGAACAAGAAACTGATGGACAAATTTCGAGAGGACTATCTTTACCGTGCACAGTACCAAACAAGTCGTAATATGCTTTCGGTGTTGAGGAACATTCGAAGTCTTCGTGCTGCCGGTAACGTGACTGTAAGTTTTGTAAATTTTTTAAATTTTTTTTATGAGACATTAAGCAAATTTGTTTGTGTTCAGAAACTTTCGAGGTACGTGGAAGAAGTTATGGGAAAGTATGTTGTCTTAAAAACGGATAGGATTATGCCATGGAAATTTGAATTTATGAATGAAGCTTACAACACATTGGCGCTGGCATTTACCGATCAGTGCACAGTTCCTCCCGATAGGAATCGTCATGCCGACAAGAATGCTCTTCTGAAGTTGCTTCGCCTTCCCACCAGCAAATCGTGGGATATTCAAAGTTTTGTATTTGGAGACCGGTCGACTCATCAGAATGCCGATATATCAGATCCGTCTACCTCAACATCCAGGTAAGAGTTTCTACTCAACAATAAATAATCCATGCTACTATTGTAGAAATTCGTGATTTATAGACAGCTAATAGCTCGTTTGGAAAAACGAATGATCTTTGCCAAATATTCGATCGATAAATGCTATCTGTTGCATCAAATTGGTTACACTCATCTCAAATCAAATCGCTTTGATGAATGCTGCTTTGCAGCTAGAAAGGGCTTACTAGGTGAGGCGGTATAAGACTGTATTTATATCCCTAATTAACTTTAAAATTAATTATTTATAGAAACTAAGAACTGTAATAGCTTGATATGGCGTTTTCTGTGCACTCTTCTCATTATTAAGTCAAATGCAGCACTCCACAAGATTGAACGTACCAAGGAAGCACTGATTAGGGCTCAGAAAATGATGAAGGAACTTGGTTCTCCTCAAATTGCTCATTTTGTGGATGTTTGCATAGCATGTAACGAAGAAGAATTTAATGTAAAGAAACAACGCGGTAGCATTCAAAGCCGACGTCAAAGTGCTTCGTCCACAATTACTGAATACGGGGACTCAGACAGTCAATTTAAAATATAAAATTTTTTTTTTTTAAATATATTCCTCTCCATTACTCAACTCTTGTTGAGTAACAGTAAAAGTTTTAATTTCTTGGTCAAGGCTTTGGTGAGGCAACAACTAGAAAGTCAGACTCATGGTACATCGCCATAATAACGTAGAGAGATTAACAAATGAAAATAAATCAGTTTGTCAAATTGTAAAATGTCAGAATATAATTTCATATTTATTTCTCAGAATATGTCATGGGGCCTTTGAAATGAGAATTGTATTCAAAATTTATGTTTTAAATTTAATTTCCTTCATTATGTTCTAAACACTCAAACAAAACACACAACACACAAAAAATAAAAAAAAATCAACAAAACAAATAAATACAAAAATAAATTTAAAGCCAAAAATGACTTCAATAGTTGCGAATCCTATACCATCGGCAGGAATTGGAGCTGAAATACCAATATGGCTGAAAATTGATTGGACTCCTGAAATAGAGCGTGGCATTTACAAGGACTGGGGTACGTACTACTCTCGCCGGCGAAGGGAGAACATGGCCATGTACTATTACAACAAGGCACTCTCCATGCTACCCGAGGATTATGTGACTCTTTACCATCGGAGCCAAACTAAACGGAAGAATGCACAAACCGAAGGCGCCCTAAAGGATTGTGCCGAGGCGCAAAGTATGTTTCTACTCTAAGAATGTTCCGCACGCATAATGCTATACAAGATATTTTTGTATTCATATATTTACAGGAATTTTAAGAGAACTTAATATCAAAAACGCTCCTATTAATTTGGAAATTTGTGATGCTCTCTATGAACTGAATCAGCTTGAGGATGCCAAGGCAGAATTGCACGATAATATTCGGCTGTTCAAAGGAAACAAGACTAAATCCTTTGAGGAACGTCTCGTTGTGGTATGATTAATCTTTACTGTAAATTTGCATTCGTATTCCCATCATTTGTGATTCTTTAACGGTCTTAGGTCGACGAAAATATAAAAAACTGTTGTGGAAAAGAGCTAACACAGTTTATAGCTTCGAATGAAAAGCTGATAATCCGTGTAAAGGAAATGGACCTTGACGCACGCAGTCAAGTTCAAAACAAACCACTGTGGAAAATATTAAAAGAACAAGACAAATGCGATGTTTTAAGTATACCTGCTATCGAGGTATGTACAAAAATATACAATTTCAGTACGTCTAACAAGAATTTCTCAATTTTTACAAGGACGAATTATTATCCCCGCTTGAAATCGCAAGGCGAGGTCGGGCATTTGATGTGTTTAATCAAATTTACATGGACAAGTCATGGATCGATGTGGTTTTTCTGAGGAAATTGCTAAGGTAATAAAAACTAACCAATTGGTAATGGGGGTATCTATCAACTGATGAGATCGTCTACATACTTTCAGGAACCCAACATTGTTACTTGAACACTGCAGAAACTCGAAATATTTTTTGGGAGCTCTAAATAAAAAGAAATACGACGAGCTAAAAAAATTCTTGGTATGTAAAATGAATGTTTCAACTATTGTGATACTCGTTTAAGATATTAAAAATATTTATAATATGCACGTAAATATATTCTAGAAAATGCTTCATGCTCGTGCGCCCATGTACTACGTCCGATATAACAAATTCACGAACAAGAAACTCATGGAAAAATTTCGGGACGAATTTCTTTACCGTGTGCAGTACCAAACAGGTCGTAATATGCGTTCGGTGTTAAGGAGCATTCGAAGTCTTCGTGCCGCTGGCAACGTAACGGTGAGTTTTATGTTTTTCCAATTTTGACTGTCATAAAGGACATTTTGTTGGGTTCAGAAACTTTCGAGGTACGTGGAGGAAGTTATGGGAGATTACGTGGTCCTAAAAACTGGTCGGATTATGCCATGGAAATTTGAATTTATGAATGAAGTTTACAACACATTGGCGCTGGCATTTGCCGATCAGTGCACAGTTCCTCCCGATAAGAATCGTCATGCCGACAAGAACGCTCTTTTGAAGTTACTTCGCCTTCCCACTGAGAACTCGAGTTATGCTCCAAATTTCGTATTTGGAGACCGGTCGACTCATCAGAATGCCGATCTATCAGATCCGTCTACCTCAACATCCAGGTAAGAGTTTCTACTCAACAATAAATAATCCATGCTACTATTGTAGAAATTCGTGATTTATAGACAGCTAATAGCTCGATTGGAAAAACGAATGATCTTTGCCAAACATTCGATCGAGAAATGCTATCTGTTGCATCAAATTGGTTACACTCATCTCAAATCAAATCGCTTTGATGAATGCTGCTTTGCAGCCAGAAAGGGCTTGCTAGGTGAGGCAGTATAAGACTGCATTTATATCCCTAATTAACTTTAAAATTAATTATTTTCAGAAACTAAGAACGGTAACAGCTTGATATGGCGTTTTCTGTGCACTCTTCTCATTATTAAGGCAAGTGCAGCACTCCACAAGATTGAACAGACCAAGGAAGCACTGACATGGGCTCAGAATATGATGGACGAACTTGCTTCTCCTCAAATTGCACATTTTGTGGAAGTTTGCACAGCATGTAACGAAGAAGAATTCATTATAAAGAAGCAAAGTGGCAGCATCGCAAGTCGGCGTCAAAGTCATCAAAGTCCCGGCCACAGTGCCATGTCGCTATCACGGGAATTAATCAACTTAAAACTGTACCTACATACACATACAAGAACACCTAAAATTTGATTTCTGACAGCCAACCTATTAAAATTCGATGTGCACATCTGATTTGTAACAAATGTACAACTGTTTTACTTCCAAAAGTAGCTTCGTATCCCGATACGCTTGCAGATCCATTGCTCCAGTTGCAGATATGTATGTGCTCTTTTGGTCGACTTAGTTCCTGTGAGAGGACTAGGAGTAGAAAAGTAAATAAGGTCATGTTTTTTTAACTATTATTGATGGTTTAGTTTATTTTTCGATATAGTTAGCTTAGGATGATGTTTTCTCCACTAGTTTTGCCATCATTTTTTCCTCCTTCGCCTTTCGCTTAGCTTCCTTTTGCTTCTTCTTGTCTTCCTTCTCCTTTTGCTCGAGCATTTCCTTAAATCGCTCATCACGCGTATCCACCTTGAAACCAAAATGTCTGCGCACCTCCTCCACCAAACGCTCCTTTCGCTTTATCGCTGCAGCAGCCTCTGCCTCGCGTTTGGCCACCTTTGCATTCAAATCTGATTTCCACTGCTGTAGCTTATCCAGTTTCTTTGCTATATCTTCATCGCGGGCCGTGGTTCTTTGGATTTGCTCCGCTTTCTCAAGGCGATTCTTTTCCAGTGCTTTAAGGAATGCGTCCAGTTGCATAACTTCTTTCTCTGCACTCGAATCAAAGCAGATCTTTGGGTTTACGTTGCTCTTAGCACCGTACTGGCCATAGACTTTTCTCTGATACTTCTCGGTCAAGTGTATCCAAGACTGAGCATCTTGATAAGGCAAAATACCCATTACAACATTTTTATGCTGCTCTTGTAGGCCAGATTTATTGAGTCTCTGTGCAAGCACAGAGGAATCCTCCACATTTTCATTAATGATCGAGGCCGGCAGCTCTGCAGTCGAAGCGGTTGAAGATTGCAAACGTAAAGGCAATGAATAAAGTTTCGTGACAACGTTTATTTTACGTAAATTCATGTTGCAGTATTCGTAAAACTCTGTGTACAATTTAGCCACATTAGGGATGCAAGAACGTGTTTATAGGCCGGTTATCGCACAAAAATGTCTGATGCATATCGATATTTGACAAGGAATGAATAGGGGCACTCAGGTAATTGACTTTTATTTCATGAAAATATAAATAATAAAATTAAGAGGAGTTCGACTATATATTGGTCTACTTAATGTTTTTTTTAAATTCCATATTGGCCTATTTGCAATTCTCTTTAAAAAGTCAACGTGCAACATATTTAGATAAGCGACACCAAGGCTAAACTTGTAAGACTAATTAACTAGGCAATACCACAAATAAAGTTATACTTCTCTGGTCACACTGTACTGTCCAATCTCTTGCTATTAAATTTGTTGTTTTTTGAATATGAACAAGAATATTTAATCAGCAGAAAATATATTTCCAAACGTACTTTATAATCGAATTATTTACTAACCATATAAGTATTTTCTTTTAAATTATTTTTAAAATATTATTCTGAATATTATTTCTTACAGCAGAGCAAAAGCAAACCAAAGCAAAAGCAAACGCTTGAACAAGGGTATTTTTTTTTATTGAGAGTGCCGATATTTTTGTAGAGTACATATCTAGTTTACATGCAACACTCGAAGTAAAGCGCGCAAAATCTTTGTTTTATTTATCTTTCAGTTAAATAAATACGATTTGAATACACTTCAAAATGCAAAAAGAAAAGTTGAGTCCAGAAAAATTGATGGGAAGGATCAAATCCGTTTATGTGAAAAATTTCGTGTAAGTACAGTCGTAAGCAGAAATAAGCTGACATACGCCTATGGAATCATACACACAGTCAGTCGGTCACAGCAGAATGTTCTTTTATTTGGCAGGTCCTACAAGGAGGTCACTTATTATCCCAAATTATACCTCAATGTATTGACTGGGCCCAATGGCAGCGGAAAGTCTACAGTTGTCGCAGCAATAATGATAGGCCTGGGCGCCGAACCAAATTTGCTCGACCGTTCCGCCAGCATTGCCGACTACATACAAAGCGGCGAAACTGAGGCTACAATTGTTGTTACGATCTACGGTCGCTTAAAGCACACTACGGAGGCTTTTCGCCGCGTAATTACCTCTGATGGCGCATCAAGTTTTTATGTCAAGGATGTCAAACAGACAAAGAAAAATTTTCAGAGTATAGTAGCAAACTATAACCTGCAGGTTGGCAATCTGTGCCAGTTCATGCCCCAGGACCGGGTTCAGGTAACAACGACTTTGAATTATAATTTGATCTAATCTAATTTAAATGATGTGCTCAGGACTTTTCGAAAATGAATCCACAAGAGCTGCTATCGAACACAATAGCTTCGATATGTGACGAAGACCTGACAAATAATTTTACTCTGTTGAGAGAGATGCGTGCCAAGCAGACCAATTCCCATAATGATCGTGAAAAACAAAAGATAAGCTTGCAGAAGAAACAACACCGCTTGGAACAGTAAGAACACTTCAATGGTTAAATAACTTAACATTCTAATGCTTGGCTATACAAACTTCTAGGTTAAAAATGTCCGTTGATAAATTTCGTGAACGCGAGGAAATAGATCGAAAGGTGAACATATTGAAAGCAAAGAAAATATGGCTTGAGGTTCAGAAGACCGCAGAAAAGGTTGCTGAAATAAAAACACAATTGGAGACTGAAAAAAATAACTTGAAGAAGGTGGAAATTAAATACATCAAGCACAAGAAATCGACGGAACATATCGAAAAGAAAAGAGGAGATCTAAGGAGTGCTTGCTTAAACGCGGTAATTGCCACACACATCCACTAATTTTAGTTGCAAAGTTAGTTCAATGAATAATGTAACTGATATTCCTTTCAGATACGGTCTTTAAGCCATGCTGAGGTTGCCAAAAGTGTTATAATAGGGCAATTGGAGAATGTGAAGCAAGAAATCATGCACAATAGATCAGCATATGCGGTTGGTAACATTTTGTATAATTTATAAGTTGCTTGTTTAAACATTTGTTTCTTTTATAGAACGAAAAACAAAGAATAACGCAATCTGCAGCAGAAGCCGAAAAGGTGAAACAATTGATAGATGCTAAAAATCACGAGCTTACAGAATTAAACAAGAGCAAGCCCGAACTTATGGCCGAATTGGAATGTCATAAAGAATCGTTCAATGATATTAACAAAAGGGCAATGGATCAGATTAATAAGCGACGAAAACTAGAGAACGCTCTGAATGATGAGAAGATTCCGGAAATTACAGCATTGAAAAATAAGATGGACAGACTACAAAATGTGAAAACGCAAAAGAAGCAGGAGCTGAGCCGAACACAACCAAATTTGGTTGCTGCTATGAATTGGGTCGATCAAAATAGGCACAAATATAGATTACACATTTACGATCCCATGATATTTGAGGTAATTATATTTGTTGTATATTTTTGCAGATGGGTTCGTTTTGGTGTTTTGATTAATACTTATACTGCTATTGATACCCTTTTATATATTATTCATCAGCATAGGTTGTTACCATGTCCGTCTGGTCGCTCGTTTTATATGCTACTTAAATCATTCCACCACAAGTGCACAGTCGATGGGATTGACGCTGATTCGCTGTCATTATTTCCCATAAACAAACTGTCAGATAATTTTCAAATGACACGGACAGATACCATTCCTGCCTCAGAATAAAAGTCTATAGAAACTAGAAGGGAAACTGACTAGTATTTTGTTCTCTCCACCCTCGTCATTTTAGTGCTTATTGGAAAGTGAGGACGCCGCGATGTACTTGGAGAGTGTGGTAAGACAGCACGATCTTTATGCGCGAGTCTAAAAATCTGTAGAAGCAAGAAGGGGAACTCCGTACATAGGCAGGCCCAGAATGTCAAAGCACTTAAGAAAAACTACTAGTGTTTGTTCATATCCACAATCGTCATTTCAGTTATCAATGGAAAGTGACGATGCAGCGAAATACTTGGAGAATGTGGTAAGACAGCGCGACCTGTTTGCATTTGCGTGTGAGGACAAAGGCGATATGTCTGATCTGATCAACGAGCTATGTGTAAAGCAGAAGTTAGGTGTGAATATTATATACTGCGCACCAGCTGATACATGCTCATATAGTCCCACTGTATCTAGAAGTACACTGCGGTAAGCCAGCCTCCTATTCCCAATATAAATGTATTTATTCTAATTCGATTGCAATATTCTTTCATTTCTGAACAGACCCTTGGGATTTCACGCGTATCTAGTTGATCTAGTCACGGGACCAGCACCCATAATCAACAAACTGTGCTCGTCATACTCAATCCATAATATTCCCATCGGCACAGACGCCGTAGGCAATAATACATCATCTATTCCAAAGCAAATTCGCGTATTTTTTGGAGGTAAGTACGAAAGTTGTTTTTCCCCCCTTGTTTTACTAACTAAAATAGTGTAATTTCTAGGCAACAAGAAGTTCATGGTAACAACATCCAGATACCGGCCTGAATCCATACTAACTGAAAGCACAATACGAGGAAAAAATCAATTGATTGCAGTTGATTCGCAGCAACTGGAGGCGCTTCAAAGGCAGTATTCCGAAGTTGTCGCACAACGAGACAGACTTCGAAATGCAATTACATTAGTCGATTCAGAGTTTGAACGTTTGCAGGCAAACCGCAAAGAAAAAGCAGAAAAAAAACAAACAGCCGAACAAAAGCTATCATATTTTAATCAACTTAAAGGCGAAATAGAAAAACTTTCGAACAAATTTCTAAGGCTCAATGAAATTTCCAATTGTGAGTATATAGATCTATACAAACCGATTAACATTTTACTCAATGAAAATACATTTAGCATTGGATTCAATCAAAAAGAAAACTTGTGACACTCTGCTTGTAAATATGAAGAAAATGCTAGATGCCGAGGTCAGACTAGTGAAAAATTCGGAACAAATTGGCAAGTGTGTGTGTGAAATGAAATTGACGAAAGGAATGGAAGCCGTTTTCATGCAACAACAGGAAAGTCAAACCGATTCACTTAAGGAGGCTGAGGAAATGTTAACATCATCAAAGGTATGTGTTAAAATAATAAATAAACAACAATAACTGACAATAAAATTATAATTACATTATTAGAGAAGAGTAAACCAACTGTCGGAGCTGTACGAAGGACAGACGAGAGAGAACCAAAAGAAAAACTCGGAAATTAAAATGCGGTGCAACGATTTTCTTCCAACCGATTCGACATTCCCATTTAAAAAGGAATTTAAGAATATGGAGAATATGGATATCAATGAAGTTCGCGAAGCAATAAACGACCACCAGGCCAGATTTGAGTGCATGCAAAGCATAAATTCTGATGTAAGTTGACTGTGTGCGTTTAATTTACTTTAATTCAGTATTTAATAAGATTATTTTTAGACAATCAAAGATTTCAAAAATCTGCAAATCGATGCAAGGGCTCTTGAAGAACTAATTCAAGTATCGTTGGACAATGAGAAAACATTCGAAACCGAAATGTCTGCCTTATACGACAGATGGAAACCGAAATTGAACGACCTAATAAAAACGATCAACATTAAGTTTGGCGAATTCATGGAATCTATCGACTACGTGGGAGAGATAAACCTGTCCCAGTCAGATCAGGTATAGCATACATGTTGGAATAATACTTGCGAATAATATTCTTAAATTTTTTAAATATTTTTTATTTTTAGTACGACTTTGACACATATGGCATCCAAATAATGGTTCAGTTTAGAAAAAATAGCCCACTACAGACTTTGGACAAGTTCATTCAGTCCGGTGGCGAGCGAGCAGTCTCCATCGCAGTTTACTCGCTAGCTTTGCAACATGTTACTCACGTGCCATTCAGGTAATTAATTTACAAATAAAGTCAAAGAATCGAATCAAATTTGTTCAATTTATAAATTTGATTAGATGCGTCGATGAAATAAATCAAGGCATGGACGCTAAAAATGAACGTCACATTTTTAATCTGCTGTTAAAGGAAGCCACCAAGCCTGGCTCGGCTCAATACCTATTTGTTACGCCAAAGGTATGTAAACATTGTTACAAAATTTAGGTGATCAGGATGTTAATTTATAATTTTAAATAGTTCGCACCAAAATTAAGAAATACCCGACAATTAAAACCAAAGAGATATATATTCCTATTTGTCTTTATTTTCAGCTACTGTACGATCTAGATTATAATGAGAAACTGTGCGTCGCTGTTGTGTACAATTCACGAACAGTTTCGGAAAACATGAAGTTTCCATCGATCGTTCCAAATAATTAATTGTTGATTAATGTTAAATATTTTTTAATCAGCCTTAGAAATATGGAAATAAACTTAAACTGAAAAGTCAATTATTATTTTTGCCAATTCGCAGTCAAATCAAAATATTAAACTAAAATATGTGAGAAGCTGGTTTCAAGCCAAGCATAGCTAAGTTACCGATATTGACATTTTGTAAATGAATTTATACCACATCTAATGAAGTATATTTATTCGTGGATTAGAGACGGATTGGAGGTTTCCCACGACTGACCATATTGGTATTTCTAACTAAACTGATTTGACGCTATCTTACGAGGCCTATGAAAGTCTGATTGATAAACTGAAATGCAATGATGCACAACGTTTTGCATACTTGAGTTTTACATTGGCTTCATTTGAAGATTGTAGTAAAGCAACAATATCTTATTTCAACTTGAGTTTTCCTTTATCTCAGCATATGAATACTTGATACGATCATGCTGTATAAACAAACACCTATACTATAACAATTTATAAAAATAAAATGATGTAATTGACGATTTCTCAATGGTTACTATAAAAGATGATGTAAAATTCGTTCAGCTTGTCAGTTAAGCTTAAAACGCTAAGACGTTAACTATAAATCACTTGGAATATTTGTGTGCACCCATTATAGTTGGGATTTTTTAGATCAGCAGTTATTGCTATACAGCCGTATTAATAAATCTTCTACTGGCCTACTAAGTCCCAACATAATGAGAGTAAAAACCACTGGCTTACTATTTTTCTACTGTGATACACAGTTAATAAATTATACAAATGCGTGAAGTGCAATTAAATATATAAAGCGCGTCCTTGCTCCCATTGGTCTGAGCTTTATTTTTGACAACCGACGACAGGCAGGCGAACAAGGGAATAGTGCAAAGAGAATTCCCGAGAATCAAAAACGAAATACATGTCGTGTCATTGACAAGATCTACTGAGATTGACGCTCGCTTTGGGTTTACAATTTCTCTGAATGAGAGAAAGAGCGGCGGTGCTATTCATTGATTAAATTCCTTACTGTAGTTGTCTGAGTCGACAAATGACTCTTTTTCTTTTAAATAAGTATGTCAAACCATGTTCTACCTTTCTTTTGTGCGCCGTTCCAGCTGTTTCATTCCTCGTTCCACATTTAATATTATTTTTCTCTTTGTTAGGTATAATTATATTCACAAAATTATTACTTATACAAAAATAATACAACAATCTGTTTAAGTAGCTATATTACATATTACCGATTCGCAATTAAAGTTTGAGTTTTATTAGATGATTTTAGTTTTTTTCATAATTTTATTATTTTTCTGCATCAATAGTTCCCGCAAAGTATTTATTACGTGAATTTATTATTCAGTTGATGTTTTTCAGTCGTTGATTTCCTTCTGAACGGAAAAATAACAAACATTAACAACATTTAATTTATAAAATGAAAATTCTCAATCTAATTCCAACTTCACTTGCAGCAGCGATTATTTAATGTCATCACTATTCGATATTTGCATACTATCGATATCTGATTTATTTTCCTTATTTCATGAACTACCATCCCTAAATTACAATTAATAAAAGAAACGTAACATTTAGAATGAATTTAACTTTGTTTTTCGTTTTGCTAAGCATCGTCGCTAATGGATGGGTAATAATACATATTTATCAATATGCCATTTACAATAAATGAATTTTTCGCATAGTGCTTTCTGGAACATGACAGCTGGATTACAGTTGAGCTGCACCATGCGCTAGCATCCAACTTGGACGAATTTTCTTTCCGCGGAAATGTTACAATTCCAAGTCTTAATTCGGGCTTGTCCAATGTAGCCCAACTTCCTTTGACACCTGGAGAACTGGACGCTTTAAAGGTACATAAGTAAAACTTTGCAGACCGGCAATGATACATACATATGTACATTCAGATCTACAGACATACATACACACAACATAAAGGTCTATGAAATTGAACCTAATGAATGTGAATAGCAATGATGCATATTATCGTGCTGAATTTATGTACATCTAATTATTTTTTGACTCCCGGGTCAACCAGTTGTGCATTTAATTTCATTATCATATATTTTAGGCTCTCGCGAAACAAAATGAGTTCTACCGCTTGAAGGCAACTGTGGTATATCCCAACGGCAGCAAGACCCGCTTCATTACATCCAACAAGGCCTGCAGCTTGCTGCAAGCTCATCTGAACGACGTACTGTGGATATCACTAGATCCTTCTGGATATGTTACCGGCGTTACTGCTACTCAAGATGCATCGCCAAATGCCGACGGCTGCACAAGTGATGAAATAATTAAGTTGGAGGAAACGCACTTTAACACCGATGTGTTGATTCGTCATGCGGAGCTAGCTCCCGTACCAGATACAGCTGGCTTTATTCAAAAGGTCGAGCGTGAGCGCGAGGCCAGAGATCGCGGTGAAGTTCGTGATAATCGAGGATTCTTTGCCAAATATGTAAGCTTAAGCCGTACAATTTGATAATAACGTAAATCAATAATTTTTGTTTTGCTTCTAGTGGATGTATATCGTTCCTGTAGTGCTATTGGTCTTCATATCTGGAGCTACAAACCAAGACGGAGCTAAATAATAAATCAAGTAATTAATTTTCACAATTTAAATAAACATCCTAGACAATTCTGTATTAATTAATTCATACTAAGTAATAAATTTTGCAAATTATGAATACGGTACCCTTGCTGGCAACGTTTTATCTTCCACATTTTAAAGATAAATAACAAATAGCAATTATTGCTTTGGCAACCATCAAAAACAATAGTTGAAAGTGCTTTGTAGACAGGAACATGGAATAAATATGCTAATTACCCCATATAACTAGCATTAGGTGATCTGGTAGAATTCAGAAAGAAAACTTGGTATTGTACAACTACAAATAAACACACAGATGTATGGCAAAATGTTTATTTAAAGAAGTTGTAGGGGGTTCTGCGGACTTGTGAGGATAAAGGCATTGGAGAATTGTAATGTTATTTTATAAAAAGGTTGTTGGCTATGGAATTTCCCACTAAGAGTTTATCAAAATAAGACCACAATAACTTGCTAGGATAGCTAACTAGAAGTAAGACGTGGTAACCAAGGGAATGTTGTAGAGAATGGGTCCAGGGATTATGTTGTTTGGACGGTAATGGAGTCAAAGGGGCATATAAACTTTGGCAGCTAGATCTCCTCTTTTATTTTATAGTTGTCTTTATTCTATAATATGATATGGTCTTTTTATATATTACCTGGTACATATCTTGATAAGAGTCCGTTTAACCTAAGATCTCTTTTACACCTGCCACAAATATACAGCGTACGTTTAATCCAAGTGGAAATGTAAAATAAACCATAATTAAAACGTTTGTAGACAGTAAACGGAGTGGGCAACCAGAGAGAATTGTAAATTACACGCTCGCTTAACCACGGGCCACGCCACCCCGAATTGGGCTTGAGTTTGAGTACGCTGCGTGCCGAGTGGTTGCAACACAAAATTGTAATTACAATTTCCTGGCGCTTTTCCCCGAGAAGGTGCCCCGGTTGTGCGTGTTGGTGTGAGTCCGAGTTCGAGTCCAAGTCCAAGTCCCCCCTCAACGAGTGCTAAAAAATAATTTTGATGATGTTGCCTATCAGTGCGGTGAGGACTACGTGACAATTTGTCGATACCCGAATTTCTTCATCGGCCAGCAACGCCCTCGGTGGTGTAAAAAACGACTCGGGCCCGCCTTGCCCCGTGCTCGTTTTATTTCTACCCGCAAAAATTCAGGCAAACCAAACATGTGGTAACCCCATAATTTACGCCCAAGGAAGTTATGATATTGATTACCATAAAGTCTCTCCAAGGTAGTTTTCTAGATTTGTTCCCCCTAATGCTAAGAACTTAATTGCACTACGTCATCTAGATAATCTACGAATACTCAAATACCATTGACAGTTATTTTACAATGGGTTCTTGTTTAAATTGTTACATTTCACATGCCGTGCCGCTTAATCCGCAACGTCACCCTTTTTCTGTTAAATTTAAATTATCTATTTGCTAAACAAGGCGCATTCAAGGATAACAAAACAAAACACTTTTAAATTTAAACACAAAAAAATTGCTAGATCAAAAAGCGAAGTTGGAAAAGAGCCATCTGTCAAAATTCTCGTCATCGTCCTACGCAATCTGTCAGCCTTCATACTTTTCTCATTATGGGTTGAACTGCGGTACACGATTCACAGGCCTAATAAAGTATTTCGTCCCGGTGCACTTGTCAAGTGTTGACATACCAACCCATCGCCCAAGCCGGTCATTAAAATATACACTTTTTAGCCTTTGAGTCCGCATGCGATTCCAAATTGGCCGCATCCATTGCGGAGACGACTGGGCAGGGTGGCGCGGTACTTACAATTACTTAAATTGTTCATGCTAATGTGTTACCTTTGGACCATATTTAAACCCGATAAATACCACCGACCACACTTGAGGGGTGTGTTCAATCGGAGCAGCACTGCACTGGACAGGGGAGTATTACACCCCCAATTAGCCGTTGGTTTCGTACTCGCATTTATACTTTTGTATATCTTTGAATGATTAAAATAGTATCCGTTAAATGCAATTTCTTTGTTTGGTTTTACATCATACGAGGGTACCTGTGAAGACAATAATTCTTCAATAAAATAAACATTTGGAGCTGAGAGGCTCAGTAGTCAGTAGTATATAGGCATACGGAAAACAGTAGTAGTAGGTACAATAATGCGAGTACTTGTACAAATATTCCCATACGGATATGTATTCATGGGTATTAAATTTGTAACAAGTTAGCAGATGGCGCCAATTCAGAGCCCGTCGTGTGTGAGTTGAGTGATTAAACAAGCGTATCGATACGAGCAGGAGCATGGGGCAGGAGCAGCAGCAGCAGGAGTATGAGCATTCAGTCAATGCTGTGTACCCATCAATGCTGAATCCAAGTTTACACAATCCCAATTCAATTTAGGATTGACAGGTTCATAAACGGCATTGTTCGCTCTGTTTGTATTTGAATTTCATGCCCGAAAACAATTGTTCTTTTACTGCCCACACATTCATGGTGCCACAATGGGCAGGCAAGAGGCTTATGCACTCGAGTAAATACTGTTTGGTCATGGGAAAGCCAATTGCGGACTTATGCCGGGCGGCGCGGTTTATTATTATCGAGATAATCCCTTTAGGAAACGTTGCCACAAGTGCACCATTTTCCGGGACACAGTTTTTGCGAACGATATTATTACGAGTATTCTGGCAGGTTTTATTTATAAGACTAAAGACTCAATTTACATATAGAGAAGAGCGGTTGTAGCTGGGGGTTTCTTCAGACAATCAATACGAGGGATACAAATTTATCTCTGCCTTTGACCTATGATTTCATTCTTCCAATCAATCAGAATTCTTTCTATCAACGAAAATATTATTTTTTTCAGATTGTGGAATAAATTTCAAAAGGGAATTGAATTTCAAATTAGGTTGGGAGTTCAATGTCTTGGTTGAATATATTTAATGGAGGGAAAGTTGAAAGGATTTTGTTTTTGAGGAAATAGAAAAGTAAACCCAGTCGCTCTGCTCGGTCTCAGATATTCAAATATGTAAATAAAGATCTGATTTGTTCCTATTGCTGATACTGGCATGTTTCTATTGGCTCGGCTGGTTATTCATTTCAATATGTACGTTATAGGGTCATAAATTTCTACCTTAGTTTAGGATGGAAACCAATAATTAAGCCCTTTTTGGATCCCTATGTAGTAGGAGTATACAGAGATGTCTGGTAATCGAATTTTCTGAAGGGTTAATTTATATGCTGTTTGAAATATTCATATTGGCTAGAATTGTAACATAATTCATAAAAGTGAATTCCTTAAAGGTATATCGTACATAAATGTGTACCATTATATTTTATACATACAAACATACATACGGAGTATACTCCAAATCACTTTAACTGCTGGTAATCGGCGAATAATCTTCAAAATTTGCATGTACTGCGCTCAAAAGAAGGTATTTGAGATCCTTATCGTGCGCATTATTCACGTCACGTCTGAAGTATTCAAGGTATAGTAGAAACTGCCCATCAATTTCACGTCTTGGCATCGCATCGCATCGCCCGAACGAGCCAGCGAGCGAGCGAGCGAGCGAGCCCCGCATCGAGTGCGCGCCCACAAGGCACAAACGCGCGTTCCACTCATACCATGCCCATGGATACATGGACGCTGGACCCCGTACCCTGGGCCCGCTGTTAGTGGCGTTTTACGATGTTAGATTGCGCCGAATCCTGCTACTAAATTTTTGTCTGGCGAATATTCAGGGGCGATGACGGGTTATTGTGGGTGTTATGACAGACTGGTTTGTCCTCGTCGATTGTCCTGGCACTGGACCACAGATTTTGAGCAATTATAGGCTGAAACTTTTATATGTCGCAACGCAACACAACAACACAACAGAACGCGGGCAGGCTTCAAGTGTTCCCCATCAAAGGCTCGGCTCGGCTGGGCTCTGCTTGTTCGTAGACGCTCATTTATAAGCGGCTGCAAAAGTCTTGCAAGATTGCACATGACCGCCCGAAGGCAGGGCTCCATTAAGAGATGAGGCAGAAATACCGGCGTCGAGTCTGGCACGGGCTAGTGTTCATAATTTTCTGTACACGACCACAGAAAGGGGTGCACTGCTGCTGCAACGGCAGTCATTGACGAGCAGAGATCGGCAAATATGTTAGGAATTTGTGTTTGTTGCTTTCCAATGGCGAGCAAGCCATTGTACTCCCAACCTGGATACTGGGATACTGGATACATTCAAACGTCTTGCTGGTTGGCTGCCAACCAAAGTACAATTCAAATCCTTCACTTTTGTCATATGTTAGATGCAAGATCTATGTAGTTTAGTCAACCCATAGCGATGTCTGGACTGGGGTAGAATGTTTTCAGAGTAGACACATCGACAATAACGACACAGGTCAGCGTTTCCTTAGGCGTGGAAGAAGCTGCAGCCGATCGGAGGCGATGCCGGTTCTAAAGCTTGAGCACTGGAGCGATTGCAGATTTCGCCGCGAAGGTTAATATAAAGCAAAAACAAAACAGGGGAGAGCAACCCGTGTCAAAACTGTAAGAATAATATATATATGCCTCTCAAGTTCTTTGGTGATTTTCGTACACCCTTGCGTGAATATCTAAAATATAAGCCAAAAAAAACTATAGAAATTTGTATACTTATTATATTTATATTGAATATTATTATTATATTATTTGCATAAATAAATTCCTCATTGTTGGTTGACTGGACCATCGTTAAGAGTACACAAAATGTGACTCTATGGTCGCATACCCAGTGGAACAGAGGTAACATGAACTCAGCGCAAAAGTTATGAGCACAAAATGCAAAGTCAAGCAAGCAAAATCCTATAATTAAACAATTATAGCAACTCCCACTTTTGCTTGTGGTCATTGGCTGGATGTGGACCCTTGCGCTATGTGAGCTACTCCTCCTTTCTGCAATCTGGACGGATTTCGCCAAGTGTAGCACGATTCTGGCAGAGGCTGGTAGAGGCTGGTAGGCTGCCTGGCTGCCAAGAAGCCATGAAGAAGAAGGAGTGGAGCGGAGCGGAGCGGTGGTAGCCGCAAGTACGTCCTTCTGTGGGGAATGCTGCGCATGCTTAGCGTGTCTTGTACTACACCTTAAGCTCCACCTTCGTCTGGATGTCTGCATATTTCGGGAGGGATGGCGAGAGACCCATAAAAATGTTCGTATTCGATTTCTGGCATTGACATCTGCAGCAGTCAGAGAGAAACAAAACGAAAATGCATTAGTAAAATGTTTGAAGCATTAATAAGATAATAATTGCATTATGTTTGTAATGACGTACCTTCCCAGGCCATACACCAGCTATAATCATTAATGAGTTCAGCGAGATGACGTCAAATGGGATCTATAGTATACATTCTAAGAGGCAGCGCATAAGACACGAAGAAACTCGACATGCACGATAAATTATTTTAAGTCAGTGGATGATCTTAACCCCGAATCTGTATCGCCCAAGAGGAGACCTGCTCCTGCTCCTGCTCCTACTCCTGCAGAGTGCACTGAAATGCGTGGCCTTACTCGTTCATCTTGCCGGCTGCTGACCGCCAGCATACAATTCCTCTCTGGCCTCTCCGCCTCGCATACTCGAGAGTCCAAGTCCAAGTCGATAATTAACACACAAGCGCGGGGCGTGATGACCAACGAGCTACAGAACCAAACAAATTATTAAAAATGAATTAGTGGAAATATAAATATATGATTTCAAAATCCCACATACAGGTCTTCTCCTCATATGAACCCAAAATGCGCCCGTGAGGTCGCACTCGAGTGTGTCTGGGACTGGGACTGTGACTGGGACGCACGTGCTCCTAGGCAGTCACCTACATAAATAACATAAAACCCTCGCCTCAAGACTCGCGATGATGGCCGCAAGGGCCTCCAACTTTCAGTTCCAATGCAATTGCATTTAAACGTATTTTAAGGTTTATTTTTTGTTGTTGTTTGGTTTCTGTTTTGTATAAATATATAAAAGCCATTAAATACTAATCTATTCTCGATTGCTCTTCTGTTGCGGGGCAGGCTAATGATGCGGTAAGCATTTAGGCCATCGACAAACCCCAATGCAGGGCAATCTCTTAAGTACGACCTGCTGCAGATGATTAATTAATAATAAATACATTCCTATATGTATGTATTGCTGCGGAAAATAACCCTTTTCGTCATTTCTCATTATTGTTTTGATTATCATATTTATTCATTAAATAAATTTACGTGTATGAAAGCTGAAAGCGAAGACACAAAGTTCATCTATCCCTGCAGTTCGAAAATCTTGTATAATCTTTACATAGCTGATTACTATCGTTAGTAATTAGTTCAATCCTGTTGGAATGTCTTAAGTATCAAAAAAGATTTTCTAATATTAACTTAACTGATTTAAACTGTGCCCAGAATTGATTCTTTCCTATAAATAAAAATATTGTAATTTTATTTTCAAAATATGTGATGCATCTGTGGAGGATTCTTTTTTGTTTTTGTTTTGCTTTTTGTTTTTGCTTTTAAGCTGCGATTATAATGAAAGTAATGTCAGTTCTCAGGCTCACCTTTAAATGTCGCCGACAGAGAAATATCACTCCTCCCCTCTCCATGAAGCTGCATTCGAGTGTATGGGTGCAAATGTAAATCCGTAAAAAAGAGAAAACCCAGAGAGAAAGCAAAGAGAACGAAGAGAAATAGAGCGAGAGAGATGGCTGGTGAGAGCAGAGCAGGACAGAGGATAAGAATAGGGGTTGAGTCAATGATGATTTGTACATACAAAACCGCCTCTAACGTTCCCGGGCCAGCCTGCCTCGTGAAAATTCTGCCAGCATCCCCAATAGCGATATGTATTCGGGCGGTCTATTGGGGCTTGTGCTGTGCTGTGTTGACACAGCAGCAGTGGCAGAGGCAGAGGGGAGAGTACTGTAACTGTGCTTTTTTCCTTTGTTCGCGTCGCCCCGTGCCCCCCCCCAGCTACGGTTCTAACACAGGCAGGATCTTAAATATATGTATGTATGTATGTATGTATGTATGAATATATGTAGGTACACACAACCCCAGGCCATGAATATCACAAATTCGAGAATGGGATAATACGTTCCATACATTACTATCAATATAAACGGGAGTTGTATATAATAAATGTATATATGTACATAGGTACGACGGTACATATTTGGTATGTGTAATTATGCACTTTTCGACTACATGGAAGACGGCGGCCACATGACACATTTGGCTGTCTCGAGGGCTCTCGGGTTTCGCCTGGAACGAGAGTAAAGTTGTATTTCCTCGGGAGATATTGGCCCGTGGACGAAGATTGTGTGTCCTCCGTATCCGAAACTGAATCTCAAAAGTACGCATGTACACGCGTCCAGGGGAGTGGTGGACCAGCAGCAGTCGCAGCAGCTCCCCACCGACACTGCATGCTATGCGTACGAGTATGTATTTATGTATGTATGTATGTATGTATGTACATATGGATGTATGTATGTACTGGCACAGGTACGATACTCTCGTGCCATGTACACGGATGTATGTACTGCTCATTGTTCACTGTACACTGTACAGTAGAGCTGCATGTTTGAAAAGCTGCGCGCTATCTTGGGTATATTTGGACGTAGCGGACGGCATGGCATGGTATGGCATGGCATGGTATGTGACCAACAGAAGCTGCATGCATACACATACACCCCCGGGTAGTACATAGCCAAAGGCTGGGTCTTGGATACCGTCCCCCCACCCCGTCGCCCCCACCCTACCGGCCAACCCACCCACCAACTCGAACTCCCGAATGTAAGCTTGGAAAATCCTTTGGCCGAAAACCACAAAGGAGATACGGAAGTTGTTTCAGACTACGAGGACACGAGACGACGCCAACAGCGCTCCAGTCGCATTGGAACCTCTTTTGTAAAAGTGTAGGAAATCTGAACGGAAATTTACTAGGCGGATGTGAAGTCCGACTGCTTCGCTTCGACTCCCCAGTCCGAGTCCGAATTCAGGCATCCTTCCTCATCACCTCTAACCGTGCTGAGTCAACCAAAATAAACGTGTTTCGAAAGTTCCGGCGGTAACGCGTGATTTACAATACGAATCTCCACATCTCATACCCTGTCCTGTCACTGTCACTGTCCCCGTCCCTGTCCCTGTCCCTGTCCGGTACTTGCCCTTGCCCTGTGCTCCACGTCGAACGAACGATTAACATAAATTTGCAATTTTGGCCAAAAATACGAAGCTGTCATCATTCTGGATTTTACAAACAACTTCCGACGGAAGGTGCACAGACCCGTCGACCAAGTGCCAATTGAAAAATTGCTTTAACAAACTTTTTCGTTTATTTCCGTAGGAGTTGGATATGTCCTTTCTGGCTACCTTGGATGCCAGTGCCTGGCAGGTATTTATCTTAACTTTACTCTTGCCATCTATATTTGTTATATTCCTAATTTGTATTACCATAATCAAATTGGCATCCGGTTGTCCAGGCTTTACGCATTTGAGAGTGACACAAACGAACATCAGATGTTCCATACGTTTTCTTTTTTATCGAAATAGTTAATGTAAATAAATGCCAATAGAACTATGTATGGTGGCAATCTATAAAAGATAAATGTACACTGATAGAAAAAAACAAAGTAAAATTAACTACAATCACATTTGAATTTAAAATTCGATTTTTAAATACAAACATAGTAAAATTAAATAGAATTCACTTTGATTCAAACATAAATGTATTAAAATGGCTTTTTTAATACGTTCATATTTAATCTTAGTACGAAAAACTTTAAAATAAATATAATATATTTAATTTATATACAAAACACTTTAAAATAAATATAATTTATTAAATTTAAATATGAATTATTATATTAAAATTAAATATAAAATTTATTAAATTTAAATATTTTCATATTTACATATATCAAAATCTAAGTGAAAAATACTCAATATTAATACAATCACTCTTGGATGAAAATCAATGCCATAAATGAGTGAAAATATTAAAATTTCAGGCCTTTTTTTTATCGGTATATACATTTTCATTACTAAATCATGATAATACTGTCCTTATTCGAAGACTCTTACAATGGCAGATGGAATATTGTCATGTGCCAATGAAAATGGAGTGTCTTAGTTTGTTTGTTACTAAATCTGTTATATTTAATCGAATATAATGACTTTCCTAAGAGAAAGGAAGGTATAAAGAAGCTTTAAAAACTTCAGAGCGTTTCAACTGTTCAAAAGTCTTACATTCACATGAATTTTGGATTTAATAGTGTTCGAAATCTAGTGGATTATGCATAGGATAAGATATGTGGATTAGATGAGTGCATACTCTTCTGTACTCGGCATTAAATCCTATATAATAGTGACGCTTCAGTTAAGGCAACTCCTACACATCGTATCAGTTTTGTTTACAGTACGAAAAACCAGAAAATAAATGCCAACAACTCAAGTCTCTTTGATCAAAGCTATCAAAACATATGACCAGATATACCCGATAAACCTGCTCGAATAAACTATAAAGCTCTAATTCCCTTTAAAGTTCAAAATTGTTCATAATAAACCATTCAATTAAGAGCTGGCATACGAGTTTTCTGTTGGTTTTTACCAATAAGTAACTTTTCAAAGTTTATTCAATCTTTGCCGCATAGTTGGCCAAAACTCTTTTGGCCCCCCTTTCAATGGGGTGAATTTGTTCATTTCCCTGACTGGTAAGCTGAAATAATATAATTATCTAAAAAAAAAACCCCAGTACTGCAGACTTCAGACAATCAAATCATTTATGGTTAGTTTATTCTGGAAAGCATGTAATATTTCGATGTTGAACGCATAAGGGCTGTTTTCCACATTTTCGGGTCAAGACTTGACTCGACTTAAAATCAAATTTTATTTTCTCATATTCGGCCTGGTCTTAGATCGTGACTAGTTAATCTATATAGTAAGCGGAGCTCCTAGGACTGCGTTTCGGGATAAATCTTACTGAAGAAACTGAGGTGTAAATGACAGAAAAACACATTCAAAACTTGTTGGCTTAATTAAATTATATTCCTTCAGATGCAGTCAGTTGAAGTTTCGTACCCTGAAAGATCAAGAATGTATAAGTTTCATAGGCTCGTAATCGCTTCGTTCCCCTTATTTTCTTTCTGTGAATACGAATACTCATACTCGTATTGGGTAGAAAGAGTCACATCAGTAGTGATGTGCATTTGAGGGGGAGGGAGAGGGAGAGTGTGTTTAACCGGACAGCGGTCGGCGGTCGTTTATTCCTGGATCCAGTTTGGTTTCGTATTTACACTCCGACTTATCCTCTGTCACCGGCAGTTCAATTCGCAGTTCTCAGTTCTCGCAGTTCGTAGTTGTTTTTGTTGTTGTTACTGCTGGCGGTGGCGGTTGGTTGTTGAAACGGTGGCGTTCTGTTTGCGCAGACCTGTCGACCAAATGAACCGAATAATACATCAAACGTTCTTTAATGGGGGTGACAAATCCTCGACAGTTGGCGATACTGATTACTTTATGAGTACTATGGGCCCAGTGGAAGATAGACGGACGGACGAACGAACTGGTGGCGTGAGTGTAGTGTCGTTGAATATTCGTTGTTGGTTTTCACAAAAATTAATCAAGGACCGTGAAATAACCACCAAACGATGCAAAAATATGATATTTCTCTTGTACTTCAAATATACGTAGGTAAATTTATGCATGCAAAAGTTATAGGAAACAGGAATACTCTTACTTAAATTCGATCTATGTAGCGCTTAACATCTGTCTGTCCGTATGCATAAACCGATTAATTGGTCTTACTTTTCTATGTGCATGCAAAACGTGACAATTGGGCTTAAGTACCCCGTGGCCACACTCAGATACACGAATGTGACAAAACAAAGAAATGTCGTAAGGGCATACTAATGATTTAAACATATATGTAGATGTGGTTGCAGGGGGGGGGACTCATATTTCTTAATGATGTATCTGCAAGGTGAAGAAGGGTACATCGAACTCCCATTGCTTGATGGGTAGCTCCTTCGCCAGCAAACCAATTTAAAACTTTAGATGGAAAAAGCTCAGAATAATTCATTAGAATCTACACTGCACTTAGACTTAATTTAGTTAAACAGTAGTGTGTCTAAAGATCTACTTATAGAGCATATTCCCCTATTTGAATGACGAAATAATAGGAAGAGCTATTTGTACAATGTTTATTAAGGATATTCCATGGCTATTAGCTTTTCCCCCGTCACCGTACAAATTGATGTTTCGCTCTTTTGGTTGCTTGTCTCACGCCTCTATCACATTATTATGGAAAACTCAGGACGATATTCAAAATCTGTTGGGCCCGGCCTAAGCATGTGAAACATCAGAATTTGTATAATCTAGCGGAAGTAATGGCATTAACCAGCACACACAGACGTTGCCCGACGAGACGCTCTATTATATTTGAAGGCCAATTATATGCATAAAGGGATTCTCGAGATAATTATGAAATGACGTACTTTGGCGGCCACGGACACCGCCACAGCCACGGTCACGGCCTCCTTATCCACGTTATCCAATGTTCTGGGTAGGCTAATAATTCGATATGTTAATGCCAATGCCTGAGCCCCGTTTTGTGGGCAGACAATCGGCTTCAGGTTGCACAGAGTGTGGCAGGAGAGCCACAGCCATAGCCATAGCCATAGCTGGAACTCCGAAAAAAAGCGACCCTAAAGCGCAAAATAATGGCACGTGACCATACTTATGCCATTTAACACATGAGGTATTACTACAAGGCATCAGTTCGTTCCATCCAGGGTACTCTCCAAAGCGCACCCTCTCCTGGAATTATGAATGTACCGGGATAATCTTTCCGCCCGCACGGGCACGGGCACGAGCACGAGGACGAGGACTTTCCTTAGTGGGGAAATTGGACTGAAGAGACTATTGAATACTTCAAGCTAAAAAGTGAAAAGCCAAGTAGTGCGAGTGGCAACGAGCGTCGTTGCGGCGACACGCATATGTTTTTTCTGGGGCCGTGCGGCGGTGTTTGTTTCTTTGTAGGAAACACACACCTGAGTGGTCCATAATGAAAATCAACAACCCAACAGACCCCCTCCCTCCCCTCCCTCCCCCCCCCTCTATTATCAACAGCATGAAGGGAGACTGAAGTACCAGAGGGCTGGTTCTGGTCCAGAAATTATACGAGTATCCCAAACAACATACAACATAGAAGGCGGATACATTACGATGGTTGGACACGTGACCTGAATGCCGTCATTTTAATTAAATTTATAAAAACACAGAGCCACCATTCGCGAGTGTCTTTTTGTCAGCCTAATTTGATAACACACGAGAAAATTGTAGCAAAGGGCATTCGATTTGTTGTTTCAGTGAAATCCAATACGTCCGATGCTGCGAAATTGAATTTTGTGGCTATTTTTTTGTTGAACTGTATCCAGTGCGTGTAAGTTTTAGTTCCTTTGAAAGTTGAATTGCAGGTTTTGTGGCTGCCAACTTTTAAAATTAAAATCCAATCCAATCCCGGCATCTGTTAATCTGCATAAAAATAGGTCAGAGACAGTGGGGTGTAGGGCGTCGATAATATGATTCTTAAATGATTTAATTAAATAAAAATGATGTGATTTAATCGGACATAGGCACGTATGTACATACGTATAGGCACCTACAAACATATGTATGTAGATGTATGATTCATAAATGATTATTTGCCTTCTTTCAATAATTTTTGCACATATTTATATGCATAAACATATGTAGCTGCATGACAGCGACGCGGCGTCCTCGCAGCACTGTACTTATCACGTGATTTATATTAATGGCGGCATATCATGTTTCACGCGTGCTCGGTGCTGGTTTTGACTGCAAAACAAATTTGTCAGTGGGGGTCGGCACGCGCTGCATTTCGGGATAAAGTTATCAACGGACAGGTCGGTCGGGTCGGCCGGCCATAAGCAATTGCAAAACGGTGCAGACAAACTTGCACCATACAGACACAGATGTGCATATGGACAGGCACCCGGCACCGGCACCTAGCCAAGCCTTTTTGCCATAAATATACACACAACATGATCGAAGTGATCGAGTTCTTTGTGCATATAAGCCAAATGACTATATTAATCAATATCAATAAATCTCAGGCTGTTGTATTTAAAGGAATGCTTAGCAAGAGTTACATTTAAAAATGTATTTAATTTATTTACGAACTTTACTGAAATGAAAGTATTTTCTCACACATAAAATCTAGAATCACTAAAGCTTTCGCGAAACTTGATTTGCATATGCATATGCATACATATGTATGTATGTATGAAAATACATACTTATATTGAGACAAAAAAACACCGTAAAATGTACCGTCTGTTTGGTTTTGTCTATGGCTGTGCTGTGTTTCATTTCATTTCATTTCATTCTCTTCTGCGCAATGACATCCATCGAACCCACAGGCACTAGCCAAATTATGTTAATTGTATGGGGATTTCGCTACTGTTGCTGGACACCACTGGTCCAGCCATGGGTCGAGTTGGCCGTGCCATTAGTGAACATGCTTAATTATTATTTGGTATGGCTTTGCCCAACGAACATGCTGAAATATTTCAAATCAACAAGTTTTTATATCAAACCAAACAAGATTTTCGACGATATCATATGACTTGAAATAATAAGATAAATTGTTAAACATACATAATACATAGTATATATGTGTGTGTGTGTGTATGTATTTACTTAGCAGTCTTTGGAAAATGTTTAACCAGTTAGTTGTTTGTGACACTGGGTCTTTAGTTCCACTCGTCGCTGACGCGTGTAAGCGCCCCTCGAGAAAACTCAAAAGTGAGCAAGGCAAAATGGGAATATCTAATTATGGCTTGGGGCAAATATCCAACTACATACATAAATACATAGGTATTCTCACGCGTTACATACGAAAAGAGTCTTGGCCTGTGCGAGCGACTCCAACTCCTACTACCACGACGAAACGGTTACCGTTCAGCACCATTTCAGTTTCTACGCACTTTTTTTTTGAGCCCATCTTGATTCAGAAACGCATCCGCGGGGCCCTTGCTTATCTTTGCAACAAAGATTTGCATTACAATATATTTACACACATCCGTGGCATAAACATTGCACATACCCGCAGTTGTATGTATGTATATCCGTTGTGTTTATATACTAGCAACGTACATATGGATGCAAGTCTCAGATTGATCTCAAGCCAGCCATAAAGCTATCGAAAAGGAAGCCCCATTTCATCAGTCCTTTCGTCTTTAATTACAAATGCATATAAAACCAACAACAATAATAATTATTTGCCATTCGCATCTGATAAATACACTATTAAACCGAACATATGTATGTACTAGTTTAATCATTGCCGCTTTTGGTCGGGTGGTGTTCTGTAAGCCAGTAAATCCATTTGACGCGTCGTCACGCACAAAAGAGTCGTGAAATGGTCGGTCAGCGGCGGCAGTTCATTAGGTAATAAAACATGAATACTGAATTGCGTGAGGCGCCCTTTTTAGCTTATAAAAAAGGATCCTACATATGTGAGAAAATTATCAGTGCGTTGGAGTCGAACCAAATTGCCACTATTAAATCGAGCGAATCGTAACTACAGCCACAGCACAGCACAGCGGACGGACTGGACTGGCATCAGCGGTGCAGACACATGTCCAATTTGCAATAAATAACAGCAGACGGTTTGCTGTGGTTTGCGGTTCTGATTCCAAGATTCCGAAAATTAAAAGCAAACATCCAAATACTACAGAGATGTAAGCATTTCGATGAGTGCGTGGACGGCAGAAGGGGATTCTTAAGGGATATTAATTGGACTATAAAATCATTAAAACGCTTAATAATAGTTAGCTTAGCTGTACTTAAATATTTACGCATCCAAATGGTATAATTATGTAACAATAACGCAAGGCTAAGAAAGAAAGAAAGAAGGAGCTAGAGCCAGAAAGGGTAGGATGGAGGTTTGCAGGAGGTACAAAAGGTAAACAAACTTTAGGATAAAAATCTTATCTATGTAGCTCTATGAAACTTGGCACCATTTAATGGATTAAATATCCAGATTTGGGTACTAAACTGTCATAGGAACGCTCGCTCATGAATCAGATTTGTTGAGTGTCTGCAAGGCACTTGATAACAGAACCTTACCAAGCTGTAATCTTATGTGTTCTTTCATATACGATTGAAATTGGATGACTTGTACGCACATATTTACTACTAAGATACGATGGATCCACAGTCTTTTAATAGCATTGGCTCAAATCAGCTGCCACTGATCTGCCGACAAAGATCATGAAAACTTTTGGCTATTTTCTCATGCTCAAATTTGAATTAAGTATTTTCGCTACATGAATTTTCACAGTTAAAATAAATATCAAAAGGGATAATTATTCGATAAATGCGTACGCGAGTCGGAAGTTCTTAATAAACTTTTATAAGATGAATAAGTACGCGTATAAATACATTTAAGTACACACTCGCATATACATACGTATGTATGTACACACATACTTACATACATATGTATTGTATATACGTAATCGCAATCCCAATCTACTGTGGGTAAACACAGCTGCAAATATATTTCCTTTTGACCTCGAATTTAAATGGACCGCTCGTCGGTCTGTGCCTCGGTGGCTCGGCGGTGGCTGTTCTCTATTGGGCTGTTCGCTGAATTGCGAAAAAAAAGTATAAAAAATACAGAGCGGATTAAAGGTGCACATGAGCACAGCCGTAGGAAATATGCTGCAAACATCCGCCTGCTGCAACTGCATCTGAAAATACACACATACAGCACACCACACCACACCACACCATACCAGAGCAGACAGAAACAGCAACAGAGCCACAGCCACAGCCACACACCGACGACAAAAAACCTCTGCTCTGCCAGAGAACCGCCGCCCGTGCAAGGGACTAAAGCTACGACGACCGCGCGCTCATCTTCCCCGCGGCTATTGGCGTCGTGCAACATTGCAGGAGCCTTTTTCCACTGCTGCCTCCTCGCTATGAGCCATGGCCCAGGCCATGTCGCTGATGATTCGTGTATGGGACCCGGAGACGGAGCCGCCGCCGCCGCCACTGCCACAGCTACAACGTTTGGTCTGTCGGTCGGTTGTTCTGTCCGTCGGTCGGTCGGCTTCTCCCGAAATTTGAATCTGCCTGCATCTGAAGACTTAACGAATATGAACGAAAGGGCCCGCGGCAGTTACTACACTCCACTCCAGAGCATGGGTATGGCATGTACTCGTACATGTGGCCGAGTGAATGCGGAAAATTATGGCGAAGTAGTTTCAGATACAAACACTCAATCACATGGGGTTCCATTTGCATACGCCACTCGGCACTTCCCTTAACAAAAAAGCCCCCACCGTATGGCCGGCCAAATAGATGCTAAGACACCCAAAAACCACTAGGAATTACGAGTCCTAGAGATATCTTCCTTAGATTTCTTAATTGCACAAATACGAGTTCAAACTGAACTGCTTGTACCCATTGGGTACTGCAGGATGCGGAATCTGACATTAATGTGTAGGCTTAAAGGTTGTAAAAATAATATATTTATTTTCAAAGTTTTATTTTGGGCAAATAGGGGGTCCAAACTTTATGGCTATGCAGTTATTTGCATTTAGAATGCACTTGTCTCCTGCCGCAAAAGCGGACCGGAGGGACCCAACAGCATCAGCAGCAGCAGCAGCAGCAGATAAAGGAGATCTGCAGAGAGCCACAGATTGGCAATCACTACCATGAGAGAGGCAGTACAGGCCCAACCAACAGTCAAGGCAGTAGTCATGCAAGTCCTGCGGCATTCACGAGTTTCTCCCGGGGCAATCGCATTTAAGACGCATCTTAAATGAGGTGCTCAGGCTCTCTGGAGAGTTGAAGACAGCAGCGAGGCAGGCACACTGGTGCAGGCGTGCAGGCGGTCAGGCAGGCAGGCAGGCAGGCAGGCAGGCAGGCATCCAGGCATCCGAATCCGATACGATCCAGCCAACGACTGTTGCGAAGAAAGCTGCCATTTTTGAAATTACTGCCTGTAATATTCCACATACTCGCACAAGTGCTAAGTATGCGTGTATGCCGGCGATTACGAGCATCATCGGTGTAGGTGTGGTGGCAATATTTGCAACAAAAATACTCGTGTACTCGAATGCATTTACCATAAACATTGACCACTGTACTGTGCATCACGATTTATGGCGATGCTGCGGGGAGGAATGGAAATTAATTGGTAATGCGAGCACTGCATCAGTACCGACTGGTCGAATCGGAACTGAAAATGGCGACCTGATCATCGATCGATCGATCTCTTGTCGTGGCCACAATCAAAAATCGTGCCGATGCCATGAAATCGTCGAAGTGGTGTGGAGGAGGGTCTACAATTCTACAGTCTACAGTTGTATAATACTTACCTACTGGTACACCTCGTACAGTACACCTGATCGTCAGCTTCCATTTCGCAAGATTTACAGCTCTTAGCCTCGTGTGGTTATTCGGTGGGGTAAGGCCAGTACCTAATGCGAGGTAAATGTACATACATACTCGTATGCATATGCATATGCATAGACATGACTGCACGATCAGGGTTTCATACTTTTATTTCCTTTGTTGCATTTTCACTAAATTCAATCCAATGAAAATTTGAATGCCGCCGGATATACAGTTTCCCTTTTGACAGAAATATTGTATGTCCTGCTTTCACAGCAACTAAATTCATTTAATCCGTTTGAATTTCTTAAAAGCTACTCACATAATTCAATTTCATCAAACAAACCTCAAATGTCTTGGCTTAACAAAGATAACTGATTTAATTCGCTCTTCTTGCTAGTCCTTTTCGCGTTAAATCTAGGGGCTAATTGTGTCAACTGAACAAATGAATGGCAACAAGGCTGGACTAGAAAGTGGTATAGTAACTATCTTTGGGGCTACATTAAGAACACGATACGATTTTCGGGTATACAGGGACATATCTAAAACACAAAGAAACGTTTCCAACCCCATTGTATATTGATGAGTTGTGTCCCTCTGCTTGAAAGCTAAGCTTTGCTATTAATCTATCAAAAATTAATCTGAAATTCAAACAAATATCTCGTTGGCAGAGAGCGAACTTTAAAACCTTTTCCTCCTTTCATTGAGAGCGGATTAATATAAGGGCTCTTTAAGCGTGTTTTAGTTTCAGTGTTTTTAAGGCACAAGCTCGAAAAATTTTATGTTCTTTCGTTAGAAATTTCTATTATGTAGGTTCGTAAAGTGCGCAGAAGGCACTCGATAACAGAGAAATGTGACCTGTATAAGCTTTAGAATACAAATTTGTTAGTCAAAATTGCATGCATCGATAACTAAAATATTGAAAAATAGAGAAAAGGTGGAATTTTTCAAGGGATGAGCGTTTCCCTATGATGATAGATTTTTAGTTATTGTGAAGCCACATAAAACACTCGAAAATAGTATTCTTATCCATATAAATTGTAATACTTTTCTTTAAAAATTAAACAAAAAACTAAATTGGAATTAAATAAAGTATACGTAGACAGAAATATTTGCAATTATTGTGTTATATAGTTAATAGATAATAGTTTGTGGTTTGATTAGCTTTAACCGCTTAGAGGCTACATTCGAATCTTGAATTAATTTTGTGTGACATATTTTCAAAAAAATACATTTGAGATGATTTCTTTTATTTTGTTTTCATTTTCCAGTGCACTGCATTACTGCCTGCCCACCTCTGATTCCAATTACTTGTCAGCAACTGTACTTACTATGTGTATTTATAATATTTGAATATGAACATAGTTTAATAAAAAAATGTTCATATTAAAAGAAAATGTTATTAGTGTAAATACATATGTACATAGATACATACACTCAAAACCATATACATACATATTTGACATATGTATGCCCTTATGTATTGAGGCCTTCACACTCTCGTATGTAAATATGTACTTATGTACTTAGTATGTATGTATGTATGTAGATGGAGTGAGAGAGGGAGGGAAAATGCTGGAGAGCATAAAGTACCCGAAGCGAAGGCAATGGGGCACGTACCACTGGCAATATTTCAGCGTCCGAGCGCGCAACATCAATGCCCAATGCCTGAGTTTTTCCCAGTAGCAAAAGTTACAACCCTAAGGGCACAGGGCACACAGCTCGCTCGTTGCCCGTTGCCCGTTGCCGTTGCCAACCCCAGCTTTCCGCATTATTTTCCAACCCCTATATGCATCTACACACACACATACGTATATCTACCATGTCCGTATCTGTATCTGCGTGAAGCTGTATGCCGCGCCACCCGTATCTGTATCTGTGTATCTGTGTGTGCAGAAGCTGCTGCAGTCGCAGCCTCTGGGTTCGGCCCATTGTCTAGTAGTCCGCTTACGGGGCGGGGCTTCCGAAATATAAATGGCTGTGGCTGCTCTCGCCTCACTATATGCCATATGCACTACCAGATACACGGCACACGGCACGGGCTCAAGTGGTATTGGTAGTACGTGCGGGCCAACTATGCGCTCTTTACAGGTTTTCGCTCTCTCCCCTCTGTGCTCTTTATTTCTGTCTGCTGCTGCTGCTGCTGCTGTTGCTTCTGTAACGTGGTGCTCTCAGCATCTCAATCCGTGGCATGTGGCATGGATGGTTCTCTTTGGCGATGGATGCAAGAGAGAGTGAGAGAGAGAGAGAGAGAGAGCGCGTAGAACCTGCTCCACGACGCTCTCCTTGTGTGTGCTACCTACCACCCATACCACGACGCGGAGATTCATCAAGCCAGCGAACGGGCTTAGGCTTTGGGCGTTTTTCCTATGTGTTTGTAAATAAGCCCATACATGCACGGATATATACATAGATATACGTGTATGGGGTTGTGGGATGGGGGAATGGCAACGGCAGCACCAGCAGCAATAGCAGCAGCAACAGCAGCAGCAGCAGCGGCAGCATCAGCAGCATCGCTTGTAGTACATCCCCCGAAGGTTTTTGGGTCCAACCTGAAAATTCAACTTCAGTCGAAATATTACCGTCTGTGGCTGTGCAAAGGTAGAATTTTGTTTGCGGGTTTTTTCCTTTTCCACTGAATATTGTGCAGTGTGCAGTGTACTCGACATTTGACCGATTCGATACCGATCGCGGTGTAACTAAACTAATTTAACGGAAACCAAACCAAACCAAACCTTTGGATTGCCAACGATTTAACCCGACGACGCCACACAAAAATCTACACAGCAATCCACACACAGTTTATCGATTGTACATACGAATGGATACGAGTACACGATAAGCAAATAGAAACTTTATAAATACGATACTCGTAAAGACTCGCAGTTGCCTTACCCAGTGCCAAAAATCAATTTTAAATAATTACTTAGTGATTGTACCTGTCAAAGTAACAGAAAAACAAACAAACAAACAAACAAAAACAAAACAAAAGGAGAACAAATCTACGCATATGCATTCCACAATATTTAAATAAAAGCAATCTACTACTGTTAAATTAAATTAAAATGCATATTTTACATCGCACGAACGACCATCAATTCGAGGATCAGAAGTTTATGATGGTAAGCAAAAGAATGGGCTACTTTAAAGTCTTGGCTTGCAGTTTAAATAAAAGCCTTAGACTATTCAATCAATTATAATACGAGTATGATGTAAAGCAGAGAAAGTGGTGGCCATATATTTGTCCTACTGTTAATTTAATGATCATCAGTTGGAGGATTCTTTCTGATCATTACTATGGCATTACAGCACATAATAACAGGGCTCGGACACGACCAAAAACCATATTTAATTTGTTGCGGCCTTTTGATACGCTAAAGTCTCGCTTCAGTTAATTTCACCGTGGACTGCAAAAGTGCTCTATGGAAATTATCCGTCATCCGAAATCTACAAATTAACGTTGAGTTGAGCAACGTAAAGGCCTACTCAAAATCAGATATTGAACCATCGAAGCCATGGGGCCTGCGCCTGTTGATTGACACTCAAATTTCCTTGGGCACTTTCAGGCACGCAAGCACTTTGCCCAATTACCCGAAGCACATACTCCACCGAGTGAACTCTGATTGCCATATTCACAGGTTGATTACCATTCTCGACTTGACCATTCTAGCAGCAAAGATAATGACCAATTTATAGTAGAGTCCACTTTAAATCCGCATGCCATCTCAGCTTTTCTTATCTTATTCGGAGGTCAAAGGACTTTGAAATATATTCGGCTCCAAGCCGAGGTCCCGGCAACACTCATTAATGGACAAACAACCAGATTCACGCATAGATTGAAAACATTCGACACTCCGAATAAATAGAGGAACTAAGCTTTGTTGTATTCTTTTAGTTTCAATAAGTTTTTGGCAGCTAACTGTCAAAATTATTATTATATGAAGTTTTGAAAATGGAAATTGCAAACTTAGATGGGAACTAGACACTTCCAATACTTAATTTTAATCTAAGTTTTCAACATGTAGCAAGAAGTATAGCAAATAGTTTTCTTTGTTTTGATTGTAATTTGTTTCTTCGTGGAAATGTCTGTAGATCGTTAGATAATAACCATAGAAGTAATCGCGCCAATCGGCATAACATCCACTCTATGTTTAGTAATCTCTATATAAGTGAAAAGGATACTTCACAGATCAAATGTGGTTCCCACAGTAACCAAACTGCTTTCTTTAATATGGACAGACAGACGGGCATCCCATGAAATAGGACGAGAACTTAAATGTATACTTTAGGGGTCGGTTGGAAAAAATACAAGGAAAGGAAGCAACCCCTGCACTCTGAGAGTACGATATTCCGGGTATAAAAAAAACTTTTTCCCACTCGGACTTAGCTGGCTCCAAATATATCTACATATGTACCACACCGACGGCTATGGGAGTGTGTAAATCTAAGAAAGAAAGAAAAAACTGCTCCAGAGCTGACGCCTCTTTGGCAAATGCTGGAAATGCGTGGGTACATGCTCCCCCATTTAATTAGCCAAATTATATGGTGCATCTGTCTTCCAAGAACTTTTTTTGATGCTCGATAAAAAATAGGGCAATTTGCGGGGCAAGGGCCAGAGATCAAAACAAAACAAAACAAAGCAAAGCAAAAACACAACGAAGAGGTTGAGCAAAAGTCATCGCCCACAAAAATCACCATGCTCGCCCTCAAATGGATATGATGCCGAGTATGTTGGCATTAGCTTTGGTCAGCCTTAGTCCCACCGCATGCTGCTGCTGCTGCATGCTGCCTAAATCAGGTAAAGGTAAAATCTGACTGGGACACTCGCGTGATGCGTTGCCAAAATAATTTATGAGATCGGACCGCAACACATCGTCAATTTGCGTGCGGTGCCCGACTGAGAAATAATGCCATATACTCGTAGCTCTGATATGCGTTCCAGAAATGTTCCCATCACGGTTTTTAAAATATCAATAAAAAAAATTAGGCTTGGAGATTATTATTTTTTTTTAGTTTAATACACAGCACAGTGCTTGATCTGTAGTTTATGTAAAAGATTTATTGGCATCGCTCTGATTTATTGAATAATTTCTTTATAATTTATAGTAATTATTCATGTATTCAGTGTGCACACAAATATGAATAAAATCACACACCCGCTACTCAGATTCTTGAATATCTTTCAGTCAGAATTGAAACATTTTGACGTTAGTTCGCTTAGGGTTGGAACCCATTGCGAGAGTTCATACATTTCTGGATGATGGATTTGTTTTCAAGCGGGACTCGAATGAAGAGAAGAACCTAACCCCTAAAGACCTACATATAGAATACTACATAGATCCGCGAAAATATATTCACTTGAGCGAAAAACATTGTTATGGTTATGAAATGCTAGCTATACCTACAGATGTATTCGATTTTATTCTTAATATCATGGCATTGAGATTACAAGTTCCGGATTGGTATCATTTTCTTACTCTAGATCTAGTATCGACTCTTCTGCTTGGGAATACAAAAGTTTACCGCATTTTAGATAAACCAAACACGATTCCAATGCACTATGCAAATTAAGCGAAAAGTTGCTAACAATTTTGATCTGCAGTGAAGGTGAAGGTGCAATACACAGATGCAGACACAGATGCATCTGTATGTGTAAATTCGTTAACTCCTTTCATATTTCAGGGATAAAGGAGATGTGTAGATTCTTATAAATCCACTCTAAAACATTTCCGTTCGTTCATACGCATCAAAATTGATTTCATTTGCAAAGAGGAAATTAAAAAGTCCAACAAAACTAAATTGATTGGCAAGATATATGTAAATGTTCATAACGTGGCCACGATCTCCAACCAAACCAACCAAACCAACGAAATCAAGTGTCGGGAACGTCGACAACGTGAACTGAACGGCGTGTGTTAGGCTCGTGGCAAAGGAAGGAAGCAAGCCAACATTGCTGTTGCTGTTGCGATGGGTTGGGTTGGCTGGATTCCTCCGCAATATTGGCCGTGGCATAAGGTACCGACATGAAGTAAAAGGAAGGAAGAGTCCAGCCAGGGCCGAACGGCGACCCAGCAAATGGACTGCAGTTGGATGGGGCTTCTTGCGCTTGCTGCTGACGTTCAAGCCGGTCTTTGGGACTCAGATTGCAAACGGCCTAAACGGAGCAAAGGCCTACCTGTAGGTTTTGGCTTGCTGGCTGGTTGGCTGGCTGGCTGGCTGGGTAGTGATTCTTCTGGGTGCTCATTCTTCTATTCGTCATTTGTACGCTAGAACACCGATACGACCCAGTCGCAGGCTCTGGGGCTCAATTTTGCTCCTCCAAGCTTTGCAAACACCCAGCAGGTTTAATACATTTATGAATGAGTTTTACTACTTCATTAAGGCCAATGGCCGGCCTGCTTCGTCATGGCTTTGTGGTCGAGTAACACTCCGCTGGCTGTCTGTTGCAGGCGATTGGAGCGCGTGCTTAGCCAAGGATCAGAGAGAGGATCTGAGTGGAGTGGAGTGAAATGGAATGGAATACCTGCATCGCAATAAGCAAAAATCGATTATCGTTCGTTGCACATTTCCATTGTTGTGAATATTATATTTAGTGTTTGGAAGCTTCCTCTTAAATTCGTTTAATTTATAGCCCAAAAAACGCACTTGGCCGTGCCCTTCCGACAGATCCAACTTGCAGTTCCTTCCAATAACCGGCAGCAACGGACATCGAGCCGCATATGTAATATAAATGGAAATGAATATATATTTTAAGAGTCCAGCGCGCACCTTGAAACAGACACACACAGTTCTAAAGTGGCTCCAAGTTGTGTGTAAATGTTTACAGTTCCTTTCACAAAGAGGTGAACTGGCCATAAATTGATTCTTGTTATGATTAACGATATAAATATTATCACAATATTAGCATTTCTTGTTCTAACTTGGCCCAGCATATCCTTCTGTGACTCCATACGCATACGTTTACGTTTTTCTGGCAGCCAAAGGCCAAGCCCCCCACAATCCCACCGCCATTTAACTTGACAGCGTAATTAAAAAGTCGTGACCATGCGTTGAAGCCAAGGAGCCTTGCTAAATATTAGGGCATACTCGTTTTATATGTCGTATTATAATTGGCGGTGTTCAGGTCTGGTCTGGCACAGGCACAAGGCACAGGCACAGGGCACAGACACAGGCACAGGTAGCGCGAAAAGAATGCGAAAAACGCGCGCACCTTAGTAGTACGAGTATCATATCTTCGCTGAGGAGGAATGATGATTTGGTGGCCGTAATTTCAGTAATAGCAGCAGTTGGGATCGACGTCAATTCCTGGCTCCTGCTACTGTATAAGTATTCAGAATCATTACGTCATCGGCAAAGAATTCGAACGTGTCTGCTGCCGTTCTTATGGTAGCCACGTGCTAATTAAATTATTATTTGAAGCCGCTACAAAGTTAAGGGTTTCATTTGTTCTTGTTTTTTTTGGCGCATTTTCAAGGGTCATCATAATTTTGACCAACAGATTGCCATGCAGAGAAGGCAGCATTTCGGAAACTATTAACTATAAACGAGCTTAGTGGAAATGTTTTTGTGACAAAAGTCTGCGTGAATTAAGAAAAGAAACTTCGCGCTTCGAATGGTGTCAAACAAATTACAAAATAACTTCATAAACTTAAGATTAAATACAAATTTTTACAAACTTCGCTTAAATTTACTTGGGTACAGTTCAGCAGATAATAGAATGGAAATCAATTGTTTCAATCTAACAAATCTAAAAGACTAAAACTTAATTTCTGTTCTTTCGTTGTCTGCTGCTGAGAGACTGATAATGAAAGTTAAAGATTGATTGAGATTGATTGGTTTATTGGGGCACAGTCTACAGCCTTTTCCATCGGAATTTAAAATTAAAGATTGAATAACTAGGCTAATGTTTAGTTTCTTTTTATAATTAAACAAACAATTTAAAAACGAGAAGGAACGCTTCTGCGCAGGGCAGAATGTGTGAGAGCGAGAAAGAGAATAAGTAGCGTCAGCAGCGCCAGAGGAGGTGGGCGAAGCCACTGTCACATGAGTCTCGAAACAAAATTTGGTTGCTCTAGCTCTTATAGTCTCTGAGATCTAGGCTCTCATCAACACAGACAGACAGACGGACGAACAGACAGACATGACTCTATCGACTCGGCTATTGATGCTGATCAAGAATATATATACTTTATGGGGTCGGAAACGTTTCCTTCTCTGCCTTACACATATCCACTTTTACCACAAATAATATATTCGCCTTAACTCTTTTTGAATACGTTACTTAATTGACTTAATTCTATTACATGTCAACTACACAGAGGTGGACTTGCAACGCCCCCTGTTGTTCCTATCTGACAGAATAACCGTTAGAGGGCGCCAAAAACGGAGTTTTGTGTTCTCTACATGCTGTAAATCAAATTGGAAACAAATTTAAATCAAATGGGGCCGTGCCGAGCCCTGATGTACAGCTGTCATTGAAATAGTAGTGCCGCACCTCACCACTTTCTGTAGTGTTTTTGAGACACTTCCGGTTGTCCAAATTTAACAAGTAATACCTTTTTGGACAGACAAATGATTAAGGTCCTGACAACGCTTCAATAGGATTTGTGTCAATAATCCTCTGACTACTTGCTAAAACTTTGTTTTGATTGACGGATTTGAAGTCAATGCTACAATGTATCTGACATTCTCCCATAAGTTTTCGATGAGATTGAGATCCAGCGTGCTCTCCTACATAGGTGTTTCGGATCATTATCCTGTAGAAAGATTTGTTTGAGAGCCATTTTTCAACTCTATTGTGAATGTTATGTAGTATAATGTCTGCCTACATAAACAGTTTTGCTCAATACTCAAACGCCAGACTAGGCAGTATCACTTAATATGAGCTGGGCATCATGGGGCTCACGCCAGACATATTCTCTGGAGTCTTCCTTACCATATAATACAACTTTACTATCATCAGTATAAAGGATTTTTCGTCACTGTGGCACAGGCCAGACCACACGCAATTTTGCTCACTCAAGTTCTGCGCCTATGTGCTTTATGACAAAACGCGTGCAAATTGTGCATGGATTTTCCAAGACACGAAAAAGAGCAGCCATGGTAGATAGTTCTGTAAAAGCCACTCATCCATCTTCCTATCTTAAGTCCCTGAAAGCTATAGAGAGATATACTTGCTCACATGCAAAACAATGCGTTGTCATATGTGTCTTTTTATATATGTATTAAAAAAAATACCTTTGTTGAATATAAGTTTTTATGCACCCATCAAATATCCCCCTGTTAGTGCGCGTCTTACTCCGTCGGCTAAAAAGCTACAAGTGACAAGATTGGTCTCATATTTTGTATTCCTATATCGATCGTCCGGATCTCAATTCTATGCCATAGAAAGTTAGTTACTAGTATTGATAAAATGGGCGCTACTCAAGCGGTCTTTCTAAATTTGAAGCTGCCATTTGACTAATCTATTGAAAACGGAGCGAAAATATGAGAAAAATCTGTGTTCCTTGATATATGTAAATTGAACTAATCCAAGCAGCTGTGAAACAATCCATTCCACTATCATTTTGGTTTAATCAACTTCAGTTAATGTAGCTGAACCATGGATCCATCTACTACGTGTTTCATGATTCTGGTGAATATTGAATTACTCTCTGCTAGGGTATACGGTTGGATCACATTGGACTAGGAACTGTAATAGGTTGGCTTGAAAAGTGAACCCTGATTTCGGAGTCAAAACTCTTTTAATGGCAATTGATCATTCGCAAGTGGATAACATTTCATTAGAATACCAAGTGAAGTGCGCATTTATGTACATATGTATATGTATGTACATCTATGTACGCGCATGTGAACAGATATGTATGTGTATGGTGTATTGTGTTTGGGATCTCTGTGACGAGAGGTATGATTGCCGTTCTGAACACACTTGAGGTGAAACTATTTCGACCTGCTCAACAGCTTCCAACTGTCTACCTGTGCCTTCAAAACCAGATAGTCAACCAGCTAACAGACCATTCGAACCTTTATAATTTATTTATCTTTATCTTGAATTACGCCATGGGAGTATTGACCAGGGTAAGTCTGTAAAATTCAGCATATTCATGTCGGGCAATAGCAGCAGCAGCAGCAGCAGCCACAGCCATAGCAATAGCAAACAATGGAGTATAATTCTGAATTTCATGTGATTGAAAACTAAGAGTTTCCAATTGAACAATTAATAATAAAGAACAAGAAGAAAATAAATAAATAAATAATAATAACAGCAAAAAGCCAAACCAAACGGTCGCCTCGCTCACTCCTCACTCACATTCGCCGGCAAAGGGTCAAAAGCATTGCCCAAAAAGCCACGCATCCAGTTACTCCGATACTCGTGGAGACCGGGGCCAAGACAAGAGTCTGAAGTCGCCACTTTGACGGTATTGAGTGACGGCAACCGTCGAGAATAAGCGGGACGGAACCCGATGGATGGATGGATGGGTGAGCATGCGCGTATCTGCGCGGCTTCCAAAAAATTAAATTCAATTTAGAAGAATACAAACAGACATGACATCTATCTATCTATATGCAAACTATGCAAACTTTGACCCCCCATAGATATTCTAAAATGATTGTTCTACTTGATTGAAAAACAGTTATTGGAAAACATTATCCAAGAGTGCGGTGCGGCTATAATGGAGTGACGACGATCATCAGATTCGTTGGTATCCACTGCGACTTGGCTTATAATTAGACTCAAGCACGATTATTTTGGAGTGTATGCGAGAAATCTCTTCGAAAAAGAGCTCTTGGTAGAAACCTAGCCCAACGCCGAAAGTCGAAAGCCGAATATTCAGGCAGAACAAAAGACAACCGGTTTATCTGTATTCTTGGATATTCTATTTGATGTTGGCAAATGACAAGATAATCCAAAGTAATCAATCAAAATTATTTAAATTTATTAAGCCACAATAAACTTGAGCCCAATTCGCAATTGCCACGTTCTTAGGCTTTAGCTGAATCTAAAGCCAGACATGATCTATACCCCCCCCCCTGATGAACCCAACGATCAAGATTACTGAAGGGTCATTTACACATACATACATACATACATGTTAGTACATGCACGAAGGGTTCTCTGCTCACAAATATATTGTATGAAGATTCATTAGCTAAGACAATAATTATATAGTGACGAAGCTATGGCAGTACGCAACGCCCACTCAGGGATTTTCTAAAATTCTATATCCTGGAGGATTGGGACAGCACGAGATTTGATTTTTACTATTGCTTGTCTCTTTTATTGACTAGTAAATGCCTTTGTAAACATTCAGTGAATACAAAGTGCCGCCGGCCTAATAAGAAGTCAATAATACTGCAAGTAGATGGGCAGATTACAGCAGGTGTCGGTGTTTGGTCCCTGCCTGGAGCAGCAAGGAAGCTCAACGCAGATCTTCCTTTGTGTTTTGTTTGCTATCAAATATCATTTGAAAATTATTTGTGCAGCAAATGCGTCAAATTACAAATCAATTTGAGGGCACGCCGAATGCGGCTTAAGATTTAGGGAATGGAAATCATTTCACCAAACTACAAGAGAATGTATATCTTTATTCAACGAATAGTTTTTATTATAATATGAATATTGTACATACATATGTAATTGAATGCGCCATCAATTTGACTTAGTGAATTAAAACGATGCGAATTTGAGGAAATGGAGAGTATGAACCATACCCAGGGCCGGCCTTGTTTGGTTGCACTAGGAGAGATGCCTTATTTGGACCACAATGCCTTTGCCTCCTCAATACGGTCCATACATCTGTACATATGCAAGCCAAAGCACATTTGCAATTGAATAAACATGTTCAATTTCTGAAAACCTCAAGCTTTTGTGTCAAATTACTGTCATTCTTTTTCCGCAATCTTCGGACACAATGAGGAATTAAGAAGCTGGTGAACTAGGAGTATACATCCCATACCCCTGATCCTGCTACCTTGCGGAAAATCCATAATGTATTTATTTGGCTTATACATACATACATATTTATGTGAATACGAGTAACATTTGTCAAATTTTAAGAATCAATAACCGCATTTTGTGGATAATGTTGCGCATTCTTATCACCTGAATCTTGTATTGACACTGTATCCGGTATTTTCAAAGGCCACACACCACGGATGGGAGGACAAAGTAAAATGTCTTGCGATATCAAGCCCATTCACTAAGCTAGTAGCTTCCGACTTCACCCTTTATCCTGCACCCGTGCACATACATACATATTTGTACAATACATTGAAGGTTTTCCATAATCACAATGAGACCTTCACAGCCAATTCCTTAACAACAACTCCTTAAACCGAACTCTACTCTAACGGTAGCATAGCACATCGTAATGTAAGGCCGCTTTGTGACGACTCCACGAATCAGCGCCACCGAAGCGAAGTTGACGTCGACGGTGGTACGCTGGGTACGTACGAAATATTTCTGCCTTTTTGGCACACTGCCGAGACTAGTTTTCATTTCGCGTTCGTCTTTCACGGAATAGGGTTCTTCTGGTTCTTGCCGTCGGCTCGGATCGGGCAAAAGCGCGTGTCGATTTCAGATTATTCCTCGCCTGCTGCCCCACGTGCGAATGTGTACCAATAAAGAAATACAAACATAATGATACGATATTGTGGTTTAAACTAATTCGATTTTAAAGCACAAATTGCATGGCATGGCATGAATTTAATAACATCAATCAAAGTGTGTGTGTTCCCATGAGTGAAGTTTCTGTGAAGTTAAATATGATAACATGACTTTAGCGTATGTGGATATGCCAGCGGTTCATGTTCAGGTATTTTCAGAATCTATTTAAAAGGTTTGGCACCATCTCAAGTCTACCTTACTACATAAAACAATACTCCAGTGCCAGCCGTACAAACGGACATTGGAATGATTACATTACGAGTTTATGCTGAATTTGTTTTTGGTATACAAAAAAACTATACTTTTGTTCTTTATGCGTAACAGTATCGAAAGAGTTTCCCTCCAAAGACTTTTTGTGATTTTTTCTATGGCTATGTTCACGAAACATTAGCCGGTATTGACGGTGTACTGATACAACTATTGTGATGACGCTTCGGCAATGTGAGAAATGGGAATGAGCTCGCATTTATTGAAACAAAAATAGTAGCGAAACAGCGGCAAATCAAGATCAATGGAAAAGTTATATATACATAATCTAGCAGAGGTGCATCAGCATCACGTTACTCCAGCTCTTATAGTTTGAAAGATCTAGTCGTACACTCAGATAGAAATGCGATCAGAAATACAGATGAATCGACGGACTATTCAGATCGAAAATATAGTCCTCATGTGGCCAGAAACACTTACATTTGCTTTTTACATACATATTTACATTTCCCCGCATTAAATTCTCAATAATTCTCAATTAATTGAACATCCGAGATCAATGATTTTCGGTAGTATTAGTTCAGATAATAGAAAAAACATATCTGGGTGTCTCGAAAACTAAAAAAAAAACACTTTGTAGAAGGTGATCAGACGATGATTAACGAATAATGGTTGCTCTACAAATGCTCTATTTAATGATTTTATGTGTATAGTTTTAATCATCTCGTATTGGCTGTACAAAAATTAGTCTGTTACTCGAAATATATCCCTAAATGCAAACATAAATAAGTCGACAAAAAATTGTGGGTACTTTATTCTGTAACTCTAGTACACCCAAAAATTAAAAATAAATTAAGAATACAATTAAAATGTTTCCTATTGGCTTGCGGAATGTTTAAACGTTTTTCCGAACAACCAGTTGATTCCTGCCTAGCTTTAATTTATTCACGGATTCACATAATTTATTCTTTTGGTATCAGGAGCGCCTTAGTGGACATGGGAGTCTAGGATTGTCCAGCAGCAGTGCGGCTTACACGACCCATTCCGGCGGACACACAGGTAGAAGCGGTCCGGCCACGGGGCATAGTGGACACAGTGGTACTCATGGGTCAGCAGCTACCATGCATCATCAATCACTTCAGTCTGATTTTCAGCCTCCATATTTTCCGCCACCGTTCCACCATTCGACGCAAAGCCCTCCTCAGCAACAGGTAAGTTATCATCTCTATCGAACTAATTCAAGTCTTTGCAATGTTATTTAGATATCTGAGTACTTGCAGAATCACGGCGCCCTCGAATACCTGGGCACGGATCCGTATGGTCAGCCTTTGTCATCGTTACATCATGCCCCCCTCCATCACTACAATCAGTTGGCGGGCCTGAGGTCGACGCAAGATCAACTTGGGATTCATAGAACCCACAGAGAGGCGGAGCTGCAAGGACATGTCGTAAGTGAAGCAAATTAATACTCAAAATAAAGCAGTTTACGGACTTCAATCTTTCGTAAATTTAAGAATTTTTGTGCCTTTGCATTATTCTTGCATACTTTGCTACATTCTTGGCTTTGCAAACCCAACAGAATTTCCAAGGGAAGAAGTTGCCCCCTGCCCGTTCCTGTCCCATGCCTCTGCCCCTGCCCCTGCTCCTGCCCGGCCCCCCCTGCTATAGAAGTTTGAAGTTATTTTCTAACAAATTCCATTTGAGTGCATTAAAAAAAAATTATCCGCTTAAATATGCTAAAAATGTTCTTGAGAGAATATACAAAAACCATCTTGCAAACAACGATGGAAATTCCTATCTCGCAGAAGGGTGACTACTATACTCGAAATTATGAGTAAGTATATTTTGTTGGCAAACTTCTGTCATGCCCTGCCATGCCATGCCATGCCATGCCATGCAGTAAAACGCATCATTTTTGATACGAAAAGGCGTATCCTCGGAGGCACTTGTGCGCATCTGTACTCATATACGAGGATATTTGTACATACATACATACAACATTTTACGAAAGTATGTGTAGAAGCCGGTTCGCATTATTCCCAAGGCTCTCGGATTGGCTAGGCTCCTTCAACCCCTTGGCAAATTAAAGACCCCGATGTATCGTAATCTGGCAATTATGGTCATGGTTTTTTTTCAAAATTTACTTAGGCCAGAGACCGACGCAACTTTGTACGCGTACTGCAGATACATATGCTAAATGTGGTCATTTTTATATCCAAGAAGCATCCCGCGGATGTACTCGAATTAAAGCGGAAACGTTTCCGAGACGCCATAAACTTGCGATGCCCTGCCATGAGTGAAGTTTCATTCCCATAACTCTTTCCGCCCCCGAAAATCGAGAAAAACCAGTTGCCGCTTGCCACATCCTTTCGTAAATTATATAAATAAATAAATTGTTTACGAATAACGAATAATATTCCTGCTTTTTCTTTCGCATTGAACGTTTGAATTAGTTTTAATCTGTTTTATTTTTTTTACAGTCCCAGCTGGCTCATGGATTTCCGTACACAGACAGAAGAGGCGACTACAGCAGTGCAATATCGGCAGGAGCAGCGCATGGAACCAGACTCGGCCATGAACATGAGTCCCTGGCCCTGCATCAAGCGCTGCAAAATGCTGTCGATGATGTTCAAGCACCTGCCATAGATGACAACGTAGCCTTCATGTCAGACCTTCCACTGATCAAAAGTAAGATTGATTAAATATTTATTAAATAATAATTGTGATTAGATTAACCAAAAGTGAGTGGAACACTTTTAGAAGTTGATAGTGCAGAAAAGGAAGCATTTACTGATCGTTGCCATGTCCGTCCTTTTGTTTGTAAACTGCTCTCTTAGTTTGTTTAACACAAACAGGACTTGTTTGCAAATTTTTAAAGATTCAATTTTGGAGTTATGAGTTCTCTATTCATAGTTAGTGCGTGCCACACATAGGTAAAAATTATAAATTATGAAATTCATTGACTTAAAGTAAAACATTGTGTTGAAATATTCTTCCAATGCATACACACATACAAAATCATTGATGCGAATAGAAACAATAAAGTGTGTGTATGTAAACGAGTTATGTATGTACTTATGTACGAGTGGGTAGCTTACATTTTAGAGCTTGTAAGTACCACCGTACCGTACCGTAGCACACATCATACTGTGAGCAAGGCGGAACCTTGAACACACCTAAATAACAATGAATGTCCCAACCCCCAAAACGAATGATGTTTTGAAATAGAATCTTGCCCTTCTAATTGGCAGGATTAGGGGTAAAATGATCCCTACGTCCTGCGCTCACACTTTGCCATTGCCGAACAACAATCACAACAATAGTAATAATAATATATGTATTTCCCTTACAATGAACAATATATGGACGTACAAATATGTTCATGTTCCTCCCCGTACCGTACCGTACGAATGTCTAAACTAATTTTGAGGTTTGAATTTTTTTTGTTGCGTATTTTTGTAGGCATGAAAAGTGGCAAAGATGCAGGGAACATTGGTTCTGGTTCCCCCAGCGAGGTATTCTGTGCAGTTCCTGGTCGCCTTAGTCTCCTATCGAGCACGTCGAAATATAAGGTCACCATTGCGGAAGTGCAACGAAGACTGTCGCCACCCGAGTGTTTGAACGCCTCCTTGCTGGGCGGAGTTCTAAGAAGGTACGTTACTTATGCCCATGAGTCGCCATGAGTGCCAGCCATGAATAAGTTTCTTTACATATGCAGGGCCAAGAGTAAGAACGGCGGTCGTTTGTTAAGGGAGAAGCTTGAGAAGATCGGCTTGAACCTGCCAGCGGGTAGGCGAAAAGCGGCGAATGTGACGCTGCTAACATCTCTGGTGGAGGGCGAAGCAACCCACTTGGCCAAGGATTTCCATTTTGTTTGCGAGACAGAATTCCCGGCCAGACAGTTGGCGGAGTACATTGTGCGTCATCAAACCGAGCCCAATGACTCATATCGACGAAAAGAGCTCATCCTTCACTCCCAGCAGGTAAATACATACATACATAGATAGCTGTTGTGTGCATAGTGCTCATTCGAAGATGCTCTCTATAAATGTTCTACAGATTACAAAAGAGTTAATGCAGATCTTAAGCCAAGATCGGACGACTCATTTTGGAACAAGATCACAGCATTTGCTGGAGCCGTCGATGCAGCGTCATTTAACACACTTCTCCCTGATCACGCACGGCTTTGGTTCTCCTGCAATAATGGCCGTTCTGCATGCTTTCCAGGTAAGCATCTCAGCATCTGCTCTCAAAGGTTATGCGCCAGTAGTTACATCTTCAATTTTCCTTTGCAGACATTTTTGAATGAATCATTAAACTATTTAGAAAAGTTATACCCCTCGAATGGAGGTGGTATGGTGTCGTCATCATTGGACAAAAGTAAAATGGACAACGAAAAAAAATGATAGGCCTAGGTGTATATTGCCCACAGATAAAAGCAAATAGTATTTTTAAGGATACTTTCAATAGTACGTTAGATACGGCAAACCATAAAATAATAGCATACCTGTAAATTAATTTATTTAGCTAAGGTGTAAATTATTTAATTTTTGTATATCTCTAACTGTAATTTGAATGTAAAATATTCAAACCTATAATATACGTCTAATTTATTTAACTTAGAAAAATGCGTCGACTCTTTACAACTATTAAAACGAGATGATCTTTAAAAATAAATTCATTTGTAAGTAGAAATGATTAAAAAGTACTCATTTTTAATTTTCTAAGTAACTTAACTTACAATTTAAAGATTTTAAACTGATGCGAACGAATAAAATGTGTTTTTAAAACTATTGCTTATTAGTCTTTAATAACAGAACACAAACAGAAATAAAAGAGAGTAGGATCCTTCCCGGGAATACCTCTCACATTGCCTGACATAATCTACGACATATAGACCAGTCAGCTGTTGGGATCACGGGATTCTGTCTCTGCATTACAGTCTGGATCCTCCCGATCCTTGGAAGGTAGGTCCTACGTCGATCTGTACATATTAGACAGAGATCGTAAGGTCCTGCCAACCGATATCCACAAATGTACAAATGTCCTGTCAATAATTTATTTACAAAATAAATCGTTTTTTAACAAATAAGATAAATAATACAATTACAATAAAGCTTAAACTAAATATAAACATCATTGACGTTCCTAAACTAAACTCTGCTTGGCTCCCAATTAAATATTCAGCATCTTGTGAAAATTTAATTATCTCCGCATCCAATATTTGTTTAATCTGATTGTTTTGATGCTCTGTAAAAATGGAAGCAAAATAAGTTAAAAGTTTGAAGCTATGTAAGTCAATTGAATCTTCAATAAGTACCTTCACGCTCACTTGTGGCAGCCCACTCCACAATATGTTCTTCTGCAAGATGGTGATTAGTTTTCCTCGATGTAGCCTTTATCCAGTCAAGCTGTTCGCAATGCTTCAGTCTGGTACTTTGTTCAGGCGGACCAGCTTTAGAGTTATTACTGGATATCCTTAAAGGTAAGGGGGCCTCTGTCATTTTCTTAAACTCTGATATACGGTTAAGATTCTGCAGCAAGCTTGATTTGTGTGAATTCATGGCAAAGTCCAAAAAGGTAATCAAAACCCAGTAGCAAGCCTTCTCGATATGCGTCGAGTCGAGACAGTTCGAGTCCCCATATACAGCAATGCGTCCTTGGTGTGGAACATTCACATTTTGAAGATAGCTCAGGTTACGTTTACTTATTTTTGGTCGTACGAATCTACCCTTAAGTTTGGAGGTATCGCTTGAAATGGTGTTGTTCCCATCATTGCTGTCTAGACTGCTGGAATTAGTTTGAAATAACCCCAGAATGGGTACAACTTTTTTGGGTTCCTTTTTTGAAGATTTTGAGCCAGTCATAATCTGAAAAGAATGAGACACTAAATTTAGATAAGCCTTTGAGTGGATTCTCTATACAATTACCGATAGGCCTTGGTCGTTTAAGCTGGTTCCCACTACAATATCATTTGGATTGGATGGAAATTTAACAATTGTTGTGCCACTTGCATAATACATTGAATGATCGCCCAGTTTAAAGTGTCCCTCTCCAACAAAGTCACCAAAAGCGATTCCAAACGGTTTCAGCAGATCATTTAGAGCTGGAATATTGGCGCCACCAGTGTCTGGTATCCACCATTGTCTAGTATTCTCGTCGAAGAATTTTATTTTCTTCATCACTGTTGTGTTGTACCAATCGGCGAATATGATTACGCTAAGACCATCCTTATAAACATGCTCCTGTAAAATATGTACCTCATCGTCATCAAATTCCTTCTCAGGATCTACAACCAATAGAGTGCCATAATCTGAGGCATTGAAGCATGTGTAGGGTTCACGCAATACATCGACGTAGTATCCCACGTTTCGCAAATATGTATACATGTCCTTGAAGTTTGTGTGTATGTGGTCAGCTCTCCAATCCAGAGGATCGGATTTCACTTTTAAATCATCTCGTGGTATATACCTTGGAGGGTACCTCAAGCTGTGGTACTGGTCCCACAAAATTCGTTTATTCCTGGGCGGTTTTTGTGTGACTTTAATGGTTAGCGGAAAAATCACTTCAGTTAAAAGTGTTTCGTTCCTTTTGTCTCGTAAACTTTCAACTATTAGAGATATGTTTCCTTTCGAAACGCCTTCATAGCCTTCACCATCTTTATTAACACCTGAAACGGAGTAAAAATGTTTTTTAAACACGCCTTTGCGTACAATGTGGCTTACCAATATAAACTGCCATCCATCCAGTCCACGGCCAGAGAATAGGTGAAAACCGTGTTGATATTTTGAGAAAGTGTCCATTCTGATGGACATCTGGAATCCATTTGGGAGTACCTACAACACGACTGGTAACTGATATTCCATTGAGTATTGTTACATTCACAATGGCCACGGAGCTCCCAAAGTAAAGCGGCTGGGAGCTGTATGGCCACATGTAATTCGAAGTATAGTCAAGTAATGGTGGAACTAGACTTATTTTCGGCCTATACGACAGAAGGCTTTGCATGCTTTTCAATAGGCTAAGCTTTCCTTGGCCCTGCTCAAACATGTTATAGGATGGAAGTTTTTCAGCTCCTTCTATGATTACTTGTTTCAATGATGCTGGGTTTATCAGTTCAATTCTATGAAATGCCCCGCTTATAAGCAACGCCGCTACACCTGCAACAACTGGCGACGAAACTGATGTTCCCGATAGGCGTCTACAGCCTGCGCGTACATCACTGCCCTCCACTTGGCTGCCATAGGTGACTATGTCTAGCCCTAGTCTACCGTAGCCAAGGGGCAGCTCCCATGTGGTCATTCCGCGGGAGCTGAACTTTGCAATTTTGTCATCGAACTGAATGCCGCCTACGCCTATCACATCGCTCTGATCACCTGGATTGTTAAGAGTCCCATATAGGGGGCCATCATTTCCAGCTGACGATACCATTATAACATTATTTGCCGACAATTCCAGAACCTTTTCAACGAACGGCGAATCCATAAAATCTGGCCCCCCTATACTAAGATTGAGGATGTTCACTTTTCTGTGTATCGCATAGTTAAAGGCATCCAAGAACCACGAGGTGTAGGAAACCTAAATTAAACACGATTTGGTTAAGTTATTTTATTGATTAATCTAGAATTTTCTCACCTGAGAGTTGGTGAAGACTTTAAAGATGTACAACTCAGCGTCCGGAGCAAGCCCCAGGCATTCTTTGGATGAGGCTATCACCCCGGCGACAAATGTGCCATGGCTAACTCTATCGTCCAGAGACTTTTCATTTGTCCAATTAGTTCGCTCCTTAACATTTCGGAAATGTGGATGATTCTTGGTTAAACCAGTATCAAAGATAGCTACTTTTACACCTTTTCCTGTGATACCCAGATTCCAAAGGACATTTGCATGCAATACCGAAGACACTCGACGTGACCGCTTGTCCTCTTTGCGTACTATTCCTAGAGTACGACGGTTTTGATCTACTATAGTTCCATTAAACGTCCATGCCAGGGTTCGTTGCACACTTCGCTGCGGCACGACTGCTTTAACTGATGGATGAGATGTGACTGTCTTTACAATGTGCTCTATTGAAGATCTTTCCTTGCCCAAAATACGTAATATGTCAAAATCGCTTGGATATTGGCTAGCCAAATTGTTTCGAGTTAAGATTCTCCAATTCGATATCTAAAGTAAGTATAATTAAAAGGCGATCATACATAATTTAATCACAGGTACATACATTTGAATTCAACAGCTTAGTTCGTAGAAAATTCTCTCTGACCGTAGAAAAGTATTTAAAATTAAATTGAACAATAAACTCATTTGGCACGACGGTGGTTTTAAATGTGTCTGTTTCTGATGTCGTGCATGCAGGAATACATTGAAACAAAGTCAAGCCGCTTATTGCATTTATGAAACAAATAAAGGTATACACATTCATTTAAGTTAAGAGTAAAAATAATTTGAAATAAGAAGTGAAGACGAAATAAACAAAAGAGCCGAACAAGGGCTGCAAGACCAGAGATGGCACTATCGATATACATATCTATTGACTGGAACCAGCTGTTTAATTTCAGTGCTGTCGAACTTACAAAAAAAAATTAACCATACACCAAGGGTACTCCTGAAAATTATTTTCTTTTGCTCAAGATTTATGGAACCAATTTAAGTCTAAACTATACTGCGAAACTGAAATAACATTTCTGTTATTTCTTATTCTCGCTAATCTCGTTTAATAGCTGATCCATAATTGGCACTCTCGTTTAATAATAAACAAGACCTGGTTTCCACCAGAAGCTGATTATGGAAATACCACTAATGCAGCTACTAAAGTAGATTGGTCACACTTTTTCGTGAGCGCCGGCAAAGTTTTTCAATATAAAGTAAATCAAGATAAACTGCTGACGGTAAGCGATACAAGCTTCATTTTGTGAAACAATACAAGCCTGTCGCATGTAAAAGTATTCTAACATACAAGCATACAAAGCAAACGGTGCTAGTCCTAGTTCCTATGTGTTCATACATACATATGTGTGTGCACTTCATATGCGTATATGTTGGTATAATTGTGGATACATGAAAATGTAAACAGTGCAAATTGTACTAATCATATTAGGACATATATTATATACACACGTCTGCAACTACATTTAACTTATTACATAAACTCCCACTAAATTGTGTTCCTATTACAGGTTTTGACCAAGTAACTGTAATCATGGAAGAGCTGTGCAGCAATTTCGGACACGGACACTCGAGTACTTCTAGTACCGGTAGCAATTCATCAATATCAGCCAAGACAGCTTTGAGCGAGTGCTCAGCCGCTTGGATCAACTACTTGAGTGCTCTGAACAGTCTATGCACATCTGGATCCAAGCTAGCACATGCCATAGCAGTTTTGGAGCAATGGTCATTGAATGAAAAGCCGCTGTTCAACAATTATACTACATCTTATTTAACAAATTCATGGAATGATCTGGCAAGGTAGATGCTGTGTGATAAGAAGCTATGAAACAATAGAAATTAAAGGGGTAGTCATTTAACTCTCTTTCTATATCTTCCTATAGGGCCACAACTGTGGCAACGGGTACTGTCAAAACTCACATGTTGGCCATCCTACAGGACTTTGTTACCATACCGTCCGTGGATCAATCTGCTCCTGCAATGAATACCGAGCTGGAACAAAAACGACTCAGAGAGCATAATGAGCTTATCGTTCTGGAAAATGCACAATCAGTAATCAACATTCAGCATCAGTTTTGTGCAGCTAGCTATGATGCGTTTTCATCACTGACATGCTGTTTCGTTTGCCAATCCCCAGTCGGGTTTCCACACGAGCAAGACTGCAGCGTTATCAAGCAACGGTAAGAAATCTGCTCATACTACTCGTAAAGCCTTAACCTATCTCTACTTATCTTCTTTTTAAAGCTCTCAATACGATCAACGCTCACAAACTCCATCGCCAAACTTGTGCGTCTCAAATGTAAAATCGGATTCGTCGAAAGGAAATTCCCTAACCGATCAGCGCCCCATTGCAATTGGAATTACGGAATCGGGTATTATAATACGTTTGCTGTGTATTTTCATATATTTACATATATTTTCGTTTGTTTCAAGTGGAACAACAGCGCTGCCCATCGCCGCTGCTAACGTATCATGACCCAAATCCAATGCAAGCTATTTTCGAACATACACGTGGTCCGTTGCCAAACCCAGGACACTTGCTTTCGATGAAGACACCATTCCACCGGAATGTGAAATCATCTTTAAGTTTTCCGTTGTTTCCCTTAAATGGTCAGCGACGTTGGTCCGAAGCTGCTGCTGGCGAAGTTATAGACGGGAACTCTACGGATCCTGAAAGCCAGATGAGGAGATGGTCCATGCCATGGGAAGCAACAAAGTCTGACACCAACACAGTGACATGGAACCAAACCAGAATAATGCCAATGAATACTTTAAAGACAGCCTCTTATAAAATGTCTAGCTCTGACCGATACACTTCTCATAATTCAGGTAAAACACATTCTTCACATTTCATTTCGAACGCTTCTTATATCATACTATACCATTTCAGATGGAAACTGCCCTTTGCCATCGAGCAGTCAGGATGGTCTACTAGAAGCAATTCAGTTACTATCAATAAAACCAACAACAATGCATCAAATAAATCCTCATACTATTCCGCCAACCTCCCCGGATGGCGGTATAGACTAACTTAAACTTGGATAAATTGTTCGTTTTTTGTTGTTGTCAATTTTAGCTACTTTCTATTTTAAGATTATAGTGTGAGGGAGGAGGTGTGTTGTGCTGTCAGGAAAGTCGCTATACACAACTGCGCTAAGCCGCGGCGTTCTTCTATCTAAACATTGACCTACGCACCCACACAAGTACTATCCCACAAGTGTGTAATGATTTAAACTTGTATTTTACATGGCCTGAAGTACTGACTTTGTCATGGCGTAACTTAACAATGCACTATCCCTATGAAGATTGGTCCGGGTGAGCCAATGTTTACATACCTGCATACAAGTACTTTTTTTAAAGATGATTTACACTGCAAAACGAGATTTTTCAATCTATAGTATGTTAATCGACTAGTAAAAGATTTTATTTGTGCTTGTATAATGCTATTCATTATAAGTAGGTAAATCTTACACACTTAATGTTATGTAAATTTTTGGTTTTAAAATTTAAATTATGACACTAGTGAGATATTTTCTATTTCTTATTACTACGAACACTTATAGTTAAAATATCATAATATGATCTATCTTTCTCTTTATTTTAATGATGTTTACACATACGCACATATTTTTACACACAAACATACATATTTATGTGTGCATATGGGTTTTCGTTTTTTTTGTTTTGTTACAAATATGTTTATTAATTATAAGGTTATCCGTAGTTCACTATTCGGTGTTCACTAGTAGGGGGATTTCTATCATACAGTTTGTCGTATTATATTTGTATTAATATAATATTTATTACTAGATTATATATGTATGTATGTATGTAGTATATTTAATATATGGATATAAGTTGTACTTAATATTGTATTATAGCTAACGATTAAAAAAATATGTTGGAAATTACATTTGCTTTACTGGTTAAATTGAAGAACTTGGTTATTAAAGAAAATGGTTAATGAATTACAAAAATTAACGTTTGAGATGTTTCGGACTAAATCCTAATTTTGCGTAACTCTTTCCACTCTTGATACGAAATAAATATGTATACAGATGAAAATGAAACAATTGAATTATTCAAACAAAGCAAAAAAACTAAAAGGCGGTGTAATTATTTTGCCAATCGGTACTGTTTTTTTTATATAGATATAGACACATCTATATAAATACAATATTTGGCATAAGCATGTTGACTATTTTAAAGGTGTCTAATTTTTCACTATCATTATGGCTTCAATGCAAGTGCAAGGCGCAAACTACTACGCATATACAGGACATTGAGTGTTGCTTACAATTTTTGAGTTCGCAGTGTGTATACAAGTACTGACAATTAAAAATAATAATATTGCAAACCGGATATCGGATCCTCAAGTTCTGCACAGTGAACAGTGAAAAAAGTTCTTAGAAACCGACGAAAGAGGTAACGAGTATTTGTCCCGTAACGGTTTTCGGATTTGTCAAATTCTATTTATAAAATTGATCATATTCATATTAATATAATACAAAGTACGAGTATCAAACAAATTTTGAGGCTTCGAGATACTGATGGACGAGAATAACTCACTGAGAACTCAATAAATGCAAAAAATGATTCGAATTAGATTTACAGTCGCTTTGGGTTAAAATAGTCGATACAACTCAATGGCTTTTTAACGTGGAGGGTTTTAATTGTGTTGCCTTTGTGATTTCAACGAATTTGACAACTTACAAATAAGCATACCATAAGATATAATACCTATTGGGAGGTATGGCGATATGCATCGTATAAAAGTTTTAATCATTATGTCTAAGTATGATAATATTTGTATGTTTTTATGTATATTCCTAAATATTAGTTTATTTGTATGAAGATATATGTATGTATGCATGTACTTCGGCATTGACGTGCACTGATTTATTTTATCAGTATTTTCATTCATACATACATACGGTTTTACATGGATATATATATTTTTTTAATATATTTAGAGACTTTTGACATTTGGATTTGAATATTTACAATAATTTATACTTTTGCGTACATTTTTTATTACAAATTGTGATATTTTTGGAGATGAGGATATCATATAGCTGAGATAATCCAAAATATTTAAATTAATACACGTTCAGCTTTTGCGGCATTCTTACAGGGACAATGTTTTTACTTTTTTCTTTCCCTTCTGCTGAGCCATCTATCCCTCCAATTGCTTTTCCCATATGTATGTTCTTTAAAAAAAAAAAACTAAAGAACAAAAATATATACATAAATGATATATGTACATATATTCCTAATCAGCATCAACACCGAGTCGATGCAGCCATGACCAACTGTCTGTCTGTAGAGACACTTGGATATCGTAGACTAAACAATTTATAACTGTCCAATTTGATGGAAATGGGTCTTCTATTCTGCTCTCCACAGAATTATGTGTCTTTTCTATGTATGTATGTATGTATATGCATTCTTGCATTAATTTTTAAAATAAATATATATTTAATAGAAGCATTATGGCGTTATTGCTACAAAAAATGGAATGCAAGAACGACTTGCACCACAAACAATAGTTTACTTAATAGAGTTTGGTAAGAGTTTAGCCTATTAGATTAACTTCCTATAAAGAACATAAGATTAAGATTATTATATTCAGATTTCAATCTTGTTACGTTCTTCTTAGTGTACATACATACATATACATACGTATAAATATGAATAATTATTTGCTAAAGTTTTAGTAAGGCACCTTTTAAATTATATTTGCAAATAATTGTTAAACGCAATATTTTAAATACTGATAATAGGATTGAATACCAACGCAAATATACATAAAACTATTCCACATATGGCTGGAACTATTCTATTATTGCTTGAAACGCCCATTTTATATTCCATATCGATGTCGAGAAGAAGGTCATGATTTCGCGTATAAAATTGGTGAATATCGCTGATCTATAAAAATAATAATATATATATTTTATGTTTGGTCTTCACTTTGTACTTTTAAAGTGAAACATACCTCATTCCAACCATATTTGTTTTTAGCTTGAACAATCGCTTCATATACGGCATTATGTTCCAGGTTTTTGACTACATACGACATCAAGTAGTGGGATCCATCTGTCCTTATTGGCGTTGGCTTGATGTGGTACTCGTGCCATTTACCAGGATGTTGATACGTTTCGTTCATCTAAAATGTAAGATTATTTAATGGTTTGGCCACTTCATTGTGTCCATTGTTACCAAAAGCCGCCGGTACAATAGTTTAATCTCATCCAATGGCGGCACAGACTCGATTGCCCATGTTAGGTTGTAGTGATCTAGAAATCCGCTTAATGCGGGAGAAATAAAATCAGCTGGACCCGGACGGCCGGAAACTTCAATATATTTCTTAGTTCTGCCCAATGCATTATCAGCAACACAGCTATAATTGCCAAAATCTGTCGGTTGAAAGTTGCGAATAATTAGGCTGTATCTATCATCACGTGGGTACATGGAACGTCGATCAGTCGGATCCAGTAAAAATGAATTTTGATACCATAACATCTGTAAATAATAAGAAGCAAACAGAAATTGGTTAGGCATTGGCAAACGGTTAAGCAATTAATATTAACTCTCGATTCTCTTGTCTTATAGGATTCAAGTAATGCAATTACTTACTTCAGAGCTCACATCGCCGTGCACAATGCAGACCAGCTCAACATCATATCCCTCTGCAGCATGAACCCAGGATTTTTCAACTGTAATTTCTGGGGGAGCTGGAAGACGAAATGTTATTGTTAAGTGTAATGTATATGGATTTATGGATTTAATATACACTTACATAATATCGTTAGCTGTATGTCCATTGAAACTCGCTCCTTAACACCATTATCTGCTGAGCACTGATATGTGCCGGCATGGTGTCTGTCCACATTCTCCAATATCAATGTGGAACTATCCGACAGATGGGTTGGTCCAGAAAAAACGTCTTTCTTGAACCAGAATATTGTTGGGACCGGATTACCAGATGCCTTGCATTCCAATGTGACAGTGCTTCCTTTTCGTGCTGTCACTTGTCCATTATGGGGCAGTGCCCTTAGAGTGGGTGGCACTGGGAATATTTAAAAAGTTGTTAAGGTAATGTCCAGCTATATTTAATTCTAAGTGAATATAATACCCAAAATTTCAACTGTATGGACTTGGTCACGATTTTCCTGATCCCCAAGCTGGCATATGTAGTCCCCGGCATCCTGCGTCTTAACTCCATTGATCTGCAAGTTGTAGTCGCCAACAATTTTGAAGCGTTGATCTCTGGATATTTTTAGATGCCCAGCGGTGAGCACAGATGAACCCTTTCTCCACAACAGCACAAAAGATCCAAGATTCTGTACTTTGCATGGCAGCTCTATTGTTTCTCCGACAATGACTTTATAGAGGTGACCTCTAGATAAAAATTTCGGAGCAGTTGTGGGTGGATCGTTTTCTGGCAATATGAAAGAGCCATCTGGAAATGTATAGAGATTGACCATTTATTCTAAGAAAGATTCAGAGCTTTTCTCATCCAAAGTCTGAGTTCTGATTTTAAGGAGTTGGTTTGAATAGTTTTTTAATATTATGTAGATTTTTTCATAGAAAATAAAAGGTAAGTACTTACCTATGCAATATATAGTAAGCGCAAAGAAATATAGAGCAAATTGCCAATACGATCTCCTTGAGTAGTAACTCTGAAAAACACGATAAAACACGATAGATGAATTTTTTGTATAAAAATCTGTTACTTTTTTCTGCGTTAAGACACATCACAAATAAAAGAACCTCGGAAAATATTGACATATCGGGTGATCTGATTGATTCGATCAAGGCTTATACCTGATCCTTGCAGTAGGGAACATTGAAACAGACTGGAGATTCCCAAGGTTATCAGAGGGACAGCTTAAGCACGCAGAACAAACTATAGTCAATGGAGCAGAAATATGATCCCCATCATGATAGAATATTTAAGAAAATATAATCTATAATATTCTGTTGTCAGTTTTTTCTGTAGTGTCTGTCGAAGCTTTTCGAAACTTTTATTTGAGGAAAACAGCTAACTTTGGGCTAAATAAACCACAGAAAATAAGACAACCGTCGATTGATACTGTTCATTAAAATATATACTCAGAAATGTTATTTACGTTACTGCTTCATTTTCCAAAAAAAAAAATTAAAATTGTTTAATCTGCATTTGGGCAAAATTCAGAGCTATGCTATATACATATGTATTTACGTAAATATGTACATACATATGCACACATGTATGCATGCAGAACGAAATACACAACACATAAGTATTGTCCTCGTATATCTAAACGTTAATACAAACTAGGGATGGGTGCGGGTGCGGGCCAGGCTTGTAAGGCACGGACCGACTCGGCTAAAAACGAAAAAATGTTCAAGGCACGGTGTGCCACGGCAAAAAACGCAGTCCATGCGCATCTCTAGTACAAACTAATCAATATGCAGGCGTTTTAAACCCCAAAATGAAAGAAAACTTTAAGCACTTCAATTATAAAGTTGATAAAGTTATATGAATGTATTACATATATCTAAATACACACACGATACACGCTTATGTAAACCAAAATGTACATATGTACATTGCAGGTATAGCCATATATATACGTATATATCCACATAACATACATATGTACGTACATACTCTGACATTATTACAGACAATAAATCTTATTCGATTTAAAAAGTGAAGCATTTAAGGTACACAAGTTTATGTTGCAAAAACGCCAATTAAAACTCCACATTTATGTTGTAATAAACATTTCTGATGTTGGGGGGGCACACAATTTCGTCCTTACCATTTTAATATGTATTTATTGTGCGTATGTCTTTCGTTTTTCTTAACTTTCCGCTAACCAGCAGTTATTTGAATATCGTAGGCTCATTAACTCTCACACCGAATCACTATTGCTTGCTAAATTAATATCATTTTCTCTTGTTTGATGTATAAAATGGACTTGAATTGAGGACTGACAAGTATAATTGTATTTATTCTTAAAAGTTTTATTAATGGAGCGCATGCTCAGACGCAGGCAGTGTTATATCGAAAGCTTTTTGGAGCTTTGGCCAAAAGAAAATGTCTGGCATCGTATCTGCATTATACTCGTACTTATCAATCTCAGAATAATATTTTATGATATTTTTGTTTGCTTTATTATGCACCTATGCACCTCCATATCTCAAGGGTTCCAAAATGTTTCAAAAGTTAATTTATTCTTGACTAATACATTTGAATTTGAATATTGATCAGCAGTAAGTGCGTGTAATATCCACCTATTTCTTCTTTTGTTTTGCATTCTTTTTGGCCAAAAACTTGCGTCTTAATTTTAAAAATTTGTTAGACTTTCCAAACCATTTGTCAAACTTGCCCATGAGCTAATAATAAAAAGTTATATTATCAATTGCTGGATAAAAAAAACTATGAGATTTTACCTTTTGATCTGGAGGAAAGGTTGGCTCATCATTTTTGCTCAAGAAATATTCCAAAAATTCGTTGGGGTCCATCGGTTCATTTTGAAGCCTCATTCTTCGTGAAACATCCAATGTCTGACTTATGTTCTGTGCGATATCACCGGAGTTATATGCTTGCAAGACTCTGGCCAGTGCAGAATATGCATGCTCCTCCATCTCCTCTACGTTTTCTGTCATTAGTTCTAGCCAAAGCAGGAAGCTGGTGCCATAGTCGCACTTTGGTATAAGCAAGACTTTTTGGAATGCTTTCTTGAATTTTCCCTTTGCAGACCATGGCATGTTGCTGGTCCCCAATAGAACAACCTTGTCAGTTTTTGTGATATTTTTCAAAATGGCTTTCGGTATGGAAGGACCGAGGAGCGTTGGATTAATTTCTTTTAGCTCGGGCGGAATCTTTTTCAAGAATAAACGATGTGCTTCTTCGACATACAATATGGCTGGCTGAAAGGCCTTTGCCACTTTCATAACAACATGTAGGAAATACTTCATGTTGTCAGCAAATTTAAAGACTTTTTCTGGACTAAGATTCATAAATACAGCGTCTAAAATATAATGATGATAGCATAATCGTAAATGATTGTTTGCGTATAAATATGTGTGCCAAATTTACCTAATTCGGATGCAATTATATTACAAAGTAGTTTTTTCCCACTGTTCAGTGGTCCTATTAATAATATAGACTTTGGTTTATCAATATCGAACTCTCCCATTCCCAGCATTGATTCTTGAATAATCATTTTGATATCCCCCTTGGCTGGACCCAAAGTTCTGTAAAATGTGTTCGTATTCGTATAAGTATCTGTGACTGACTATGTTAAATCTTAAGCTATACGAGTAAAAGTACTCACGTTAGGCCATCTTCATCTCTTGTGTCATCGGCAACAAAGTTGAAGTCGGTGATAAATTCATCAAAATCTTTGTGTGAAACCTCCTCTATGATTCCTTCATCTTTCAGTTCTTGGTACAAAGAATCAAGCGTTCGATCGGCTGTCATATCCTTGGGCTTTTTCTTCTTTTTTCCTTTTTAGCTTTGGCCTTTTTTACTTTTTGAGCCTTATACTTTGTCTTGGTGTCTTTGGCCAGAGCTTCCCTAAGCAGCTCGTATTCTACCCTATAATATTATCGATTCAATCAATTTTCATTTATAATTAATTACCAAATGTATACCAATGTATTTACCTCATATATTCATCAACCAATCCTCTCAGCTCCTGATGTATCTTTGCCAACTCTTCCTCTGTAATCCAGTCTTTGATCGGATCGTGATTTTTGTTGAGGTATTCATCAATGTTTCTCCAATCCAGAGCAAATTGCTTCATTGCATCTTCAATATTTTCTGTAAATATATACATATGTATGCACATAAATATAGTAACAGCATATAGTAAATGTTATTGCTCTCTTTACGTATGGCTTTGCTTGAAGTCATCTCGTAGGCAACATCAATAATTCCGGCATCTTTTAATTTTTTCCTACGTTTTGCGTCCTTCATTTTCTGTTTCTTTATTTTGTCCTTTATTTTTTGCTTTTCTGCCTTTTTCTTTTCAGCCAACTTCTGGCGCTCCGCTTTGGTCATAGGCTTTTTACCTAGGGTGTCCTGAAACTCTAACGGAGTCATTGTTTCATCGATGACAACTAATATGGTTCCAGTTTTTATCGGATCGGGGTATGGGTGGAAGTTTCCAGTCTTTTCATAGCTGGCAAAGAAATGAATTTAATAATTTCAAGCATATGAAAATGAGTCGAGAAAACTTACAATTCTTTAAACCAGTCACGAATATGATCGGAAATGTCTTCCATCATCCAAGGAGTTCGCATTTGCAGAATCCTCGTTCGCTCATCAGTGATTAATTGGATATATTCCTCGTCGAGCTTTTTCTTCAACATCTCCTTTTTATACATAT